>OZ035962.1:0-2461250 GCA_964034945.1 Chrysopilus asiliformis | reverse complement strand
GTCAGCACTATAAATTGATAATATTAAATACACGTAACGTGATGATGCCGACGACGCGACGCGGTGACGGTGACGGTATGATCAGATATGAAAATTGTTGAAAAAGTCATAAGGATAATCCTACGGCACTATCTTCCCACGGCGGCCTAACCCCTTTTGTGTACTAGTATAGGAAGATGCTCCCAATATTGAACCTGTACTGTGTTCAATGGATTCCTATGTATGATAGGTGGAAGGTTGGTATGGGGGTGGATATTGGCGGTAAATACTCTGTGTGTGAATGAAACACATCAATTTTCAAAAGTTTGACATTTCGTAGCTTAAAGTTTTGGATCGGATCGAATTGTTTCGGTGTTTCATTTTCAATTTTTAGGGGTTTTTTCGCTTGTTTGTTTGTTTATGCTTTTTGAGGGAAAATGGGAAAAACCTAAAATCTGCGATCAAACTTCACTTAAGCTGCTAGCAATAAATTTTACATTTGTACGGAACGTTCTTTCGCATTTTTATTTATGACCCTTACTCGGGCACGTGTGCATGTGTATTTGTGTAACAGGATACTAAGTGTGCATATAGATGAAAATTTTGTGTAGTATACCGACCAGTTTTTTTTTTTTTCATCAGTTCGTTTTGCTGCTGGTGCTGTTGCTGCTGTCATTTTTTGTGCGTTTGGCTCCATTTTTGGATCCAATCGAAAGACGCGTATCCGTTTATTTTTTCGTATTTGTATTTTGATGGTACATATGTTACACGTAGAACCCCTTGCCGATCGAATAGAAACTCTGGTATCTCCTTTTTCGAATGTTACATTTGAGTTTCAACTTTTAACAGGATCTTCACGATGGCGATGGCATAACGGGCTAAGCACAACATGATGTTTGGTGCGTGTGTTAGAGTATTCTAGAGTCCTTATCCTCATAACCATATGGATATGAGGTCACGTAATACATAAATTGAGATACGGGTGTTGTGGGGTACTTATCCTGGAAAGCGAAAAGAATTTTTACTGGTTTGGCGTTTTTTTTCGAATTTCTTGCTGCCCATTTCTTCGGAAGGTCGTTGGATTTCTTTAGTAGATACACATGTAGATACACTGGCAGCTGATGCTAATGGGTTTGCCATGAAACTTGCGATAGGCCAAACGCAAACGAGACTATCATATATGTTGGCATATTCTATGATTATATTCATACAGGAATACATACGCAAATCCTTAGCAACCAACACCTGAAAAAGCAACCAGCAAGTACTTATCCGATAATACTATAATGGTTGAGCTGGCTGTCTTATATGAAATTCGTCTGTACGTACACCTTGATATGAATTGGATGATTGACATAAAAACGATATTATGTAAGTATACCGTGTGTATGATAGATGATGTCGTTCGATATATTTAATAAAATATTTATTATTTATATATCTTTAAAAGAAAATTCAGATGGGTTAATGCCATTTGTTTCCACTTTTCAATGATCATCAAATACACCTGCCCCATTTACTTTCCCATCCCTTACGTTTTGATAATTTAACAGGTGATTTGATCCGATATACATGTGTAGATGTATTTCATTCGATTGGCAATATGGAACAGGAGGTTCAAATTGACACCAAATTGTATCAATCCCGCGGGAGGTACCAACACAACATCTATAGGAAAATTTAAATAAATGCAAATTCAATTTTCTAAAGAGCTATATTCGACTTGGTTTTTTTTTATAACAGCTGCTTTTGATTAAAAAAATGTATATGTACTCGTAAATAAATAAATTTACGTGTCTCACAAGAGAACCCCTTTTGAAAAAGCTGTGAATTTATCAAAAAAGAAGAAGATTCTGAGAGGTTTTTCAAATTCTTTAAAATAAAAATAAAAATAGTTATCATCAAATTTTTTTTTAGATTTTAAGCAAGCAGTCCGTAAAAACGCTACACATTGAAGGGGGAGGAGGAGGGCGACGGCAGAGGAAAGTAAAAATGTGAAAATCGTTGTGAAGTGATGAGCGGATTTTTTGAACTTGAGTTAATACACTGTTTTCTTAAAAGTTTTTAAAGCTTCTAGTTTTTTTTTATCTTTGTTATAAACGTCAAGGATCGTCTAATATTTCCTTCCTACTTCTACTTTTAAAATTCTAAAATTCTACTTTTTTCCCGACACTATCCGGAGGTATTAATTCGCGTAATTTTAGTAAATTTAAGGTCACCAAATCAACTTTCTTTAAAAAAATTTGCATTTATCAATTTAAAATGTCCTCTTGAACCAAATTTTGCCAATAAACCACACACAAATTTTTGTTTCCTTGAATTTTCCACACTTTTTTTTTGTTTGAATAATGAAATTGATTTGTTTGTTTTTAAGAGGGCACTTGTTTGCTTTTCTAATGATGACTTTGCAAATGAAAGAATGATTAATGGATTATTCAGAATTGAAGTGATTTATGACTGTTTTTATAAGGCGCGAGACGACGTTTTTCACAATAGTACAAAGCTCTCTCCTTGTAATATCTGGTTGATGGTATCAAGACGACCATCAGACCAACCAACCGACCATTAGAGCCTATCGTTATAGAAGCCAAAGGGAGAACAATCAAAAGTAAATTTTGACTAAAGCTGTTCAACATACAAACAGCCAAGCCTCTTCCGATTGCCAACCCCTGATAAAACAACAATTTCATATCTTCAAGTTGCATTAATTTAAGAGTTGTTGAGTACTTCCTTTTAACATCGAACTTGTTTAAACATTAGATAAGTAGTATGAAATATTTTACAAAATTTAAGGTATTAAAATTTTTTTTAATAGACATTCAATCTTTATTAAAGTTTTTTTTTTTGTTAAAAATCGTATTAGTACCTACTGAAGTCGAATTCTTAGAAGTCACTAAAAACATGTTATTAGCCTGTATAGAAGCTAGCACTCTCCTAAGAGGGTTTTCAGAGCAGAAAAACCTCACTAATGGTGAAAATCTTTTCTGATCTATTTATAAGCATTTTGAACAATAATATAACATAATGACCTGTAAACCTAAAAATTCGAATAGTGTTAATTGTAAACTTTGTACAGATACGAGTATTTTATAAAAATTAACTACCCAAAGTCTGTTTTACATCCAAAATGTTGCATGATTGTTTAATGAAAACAACGATTAAAGTTAAGGGTAAAGAATTTGTAACGATCGCCGTTGGTCATTTTTTTTTAAATTCGTTAACCTTTTTTTTATAAAGTACTCGAGGTACAATGAGGTGCCCTACGAAATTTTTTTTTTAATTATTTCCCAATTTTTTTTGCTACCCAAATTTCCAAAATCATTATCGTCATTTAACTCGGCATATTGTTCTATACTATTAAATTGCATTTGTCTATATACACTTTAATTTCGAGTTTTTTTCAATAGTCCTTAGCAACCAAAAATTCCCTTTTCAATAGAACTAGCACCCAATAGCACCCAATGGTCAGATCTTACGGTGTCCATGTATATTCATTTACCGAGTTGAAATTAAACCAGATTAAAAGAAAAGACAGTCAGTTGCCACCCGACAGATGGGCGCAAAAGTCTCGAGGGAGACTCGAAAAATTGATTTTTTAAAAAAGTACGAATTTTACTTCTTTGCTCCTTTGAAAATTTTGGAGATTTTTTTTTTGGTTTTTAAGTAAAAAGAACGCGCGAGCCATTAATAATGGAAAAGAGTTAGTTTTTTTTTAAATCCATGTGAGAAACAAATGCTACCAAATATAATCTTTTTGAAATTTAAAAGTGTAAATTAAAAGAAAAACAAGTTGCGTAAACATGAATTGTGCTTCAAATTATTTGATTTCTGAACTTTAAGAGTTAAATAAAACAAAGAGGTTTTCACGTGCAAACAGTTTAAAATGAATTAGAAAAGCTATTTAAAACTTGGAACATCATCAGTGTATATTTGAAAAGATAAATAAAATAAATCAGTAATTGGTGGTTAAAAGCATAATTTAAGTTAATTGAACTAGTTAAAATTCATCATTTAAAAGAATACAATGAGAACAATTGGAATATCTCTAAAAATACGAACAACATATTTTCTTCTAAAAAAACTACTCAACAATTGTAAGTAAAATCACAAATTATAATTGATAATCGACGAAAGAACAACAACAAAAAGAAATAAAACAAAAGAGGAAATTTCGGCATTATCAACGAAATCATCATCTTCGCTTACGGTCATCATTTTATTTCTTTGCAACACAAGAACCTTGTGAATAAACTTAAACTACGGCTTCGGCATGCAACGAACAAGAAGGACGATTCGTAAATTCCAAGCAGTTTATCAAATTTACGATTAAACTTAACATTAAATAAGACGAAGTAATAACGAAGACATCAAGACAATCTAAACGATGAAGAGGAAGATTGTTTCGGCGCACATCCTAAAATTTTCTGTATGTTTTCTGTTGTTTTTAACAAATTATGAAATTTTGTAACAAAAATCAAACATAGTTTTGCTTTAGTTAGCTTTTGTAGCGGCCGCTTTAAATTAATTAGGGAGTAGACAGTGTCACGAAATGTTGTTCTAATTTTTTTATCATTCAATATAAAAGAGCATTCATTTGAAATCAGCTTTTCATTTCCTTTTATGTATAGTTTTTTTTTTGAGATCAGTATAGTTTTCGATGGAGACGAGTGTCAACGTCACTCGATGGTTTAAAAATCAAGCATTTGGCTCAATTATGAACTTTTAGGATTTTTTTTGGAGGAAGAGTGGGGGGAGAAATCACTATGAAAAGGTAAGCGTTGGTCAAGGTTTGAAAAGTTTGTGATATATTAAAGAAGAAGAGAAACATAAAGGGGTTGTAATGTTTTGGCTCCGTTACAACAACAATTTATAAATGGTTCAGGAAAACACGCCTGAAGTGGGGTGGGAAAAGCCACTGTTATCGCCCTCCAGATTTTTCCTTTTTTTTAGCTTTTGATTTTTTTTACATAGGTCAAGGCGAATCTCCCTTTCGCCCTCTGACTTTTAACCCACACGTAGCATACACCTTATTGTGAGATGTGTGGACAGAAGAGGATGAACCGCGACCCCTCGCAGCATGAGCTAGCTGGAAAGTTTTTTTTTGTATGCTACCCTCTTCTCCGCCATCCACCCACGCCTTGTGCAGATCATGTGGACGCTGCCATGATCCTTAGCACATGGCGCTGTGTGTTAGCACAAATTCTTAGTTTCGGAAACTTTTAAACCATTTCTGATAATCATCGTCACGCAGAAGATACAGAAGATACTCAGTCAACATAGAGAAATATGTACTTGCAAACATAAAAACAAATTCATAAGTAAATATTATTTAAACATAATTCGATTCTTAATGTTTTAGCCTGAAGAGCATAAACCATCCACAAACATATTAGCATTAAATTTCATTTAAGTTTTATTGACTTATGGTTATAAAGGGGAAAATTTTACTCATAAAGTTTACCTTTGATCCTTTTCTACGAGTGTTTACAAATAGAGACACACTTACGTCTATATATATTAAAATGTTTGCGTGTATTTCGGATACGCAAATAAATTTCTGAATGGAATTTCATCAACTAACTCGTGATTTGTAGATATTTTGAAAACACCATAATATTTTTTTTTGTTACTATTTACAGAAACTTCTAGTTTAAAAATTAGCCACGTGAGAATTTTTTTTTTAGAAAAACTTTAATTCCTATGCTTTATAGTTTATGCTTACTAACATGAAATTTCAAGTTTAAAAAAATGAAAAGGATTTTAATATATTTAAAACTTTGTAGTTAATTTTTTTCAGTAAAAGCTTTCTGGTTTAATTCCCATGTCTTTATAAAAGCTTTAAAATCCCAAGAAAAAGTCAAATGAAAAAGAAAATAAAAATGTAACAATGAAAACATTAGAAGACGCTAACGAAATAAAACTCGGGAAAGGAATGAAAGTACAGCGCATTGAAGAGGAATAAAAAAAACCACAAAGGGATGTGTTGGCTGAAGCCCTGCAAATGGCAAAATGGGGTTGGGGCTTAGCGGCTGTTTCAAAAGCTTATTTCGCATTAAAGGATTACTGGCATTCACTTAACATCATTCACATGAACATGATTTTGTATGACGTCTTCTTGCCGTGATAATTCAGTCTAATCGATGTGGTGGATTGATTTGTTTTTCACCTGGTATAGCAATTTTGGCAGCACGAAAAACTATCCAATATCTGTTGTGATCAACACAAAACTTTCCTCTGCAATTTACAGTAGTTTCAGAAAAATGTGTAAAAAATTATATGCATTTTTCATAATACCGCATAGTTTCCGAGAATTTTTCAAAAAACTTGATTTTCTGGAAATATTTTGAGAACCGATGCGTTCAGACGATTTTTACATATCATTTTTACATATCTCTAAGGCTGCGTTCAGACGAGGTTGAAACTGGTTGACTTCACCAAGTTTCCACTCGATTTTACGGGCCAGACGCTATCGGGTGTATGCGGGGAATTCACCTGCTGGCTAGGACGGGTGAACTTGGTTGAAAACACATACACACATAGAGTTCAATGGTGGGGGTTCACAAAATTTTTCTTGCTACACGCACACATTGACATAGCATGTGTAAATACACTGCATTACAAAAGTTGAAAAACACTACGTGAGAACGCAAGCAGGTTTTTTCACCCAGAGTAACTTGGTTGACTTCAACCAGTTTCAACCTCGTCTGAACGCAGCCTTAGAGATATGTAAAAATCGTTAGAGCAAAAAATGTAGAAAATTTTAGTTCCTTTAAATTTGAATGTTTTCATTTTTTTTTTCAAAAGGCATAGCTTCGAGAAATTTTCAAAAAACTTTTTCAAAAGTTGATAGAAAACTTAAAAAAAGATTCGTTTAAAAAAAGATTCAAGACGCTAGGTCGACGCATTCTCGAGTTGTTTAAGGACAAACCGACAGACAGATGCACGAACATACTCATAATGTTACCTGAAACGGATTTTGTACTGATCAGAAAGTTTCTATCTGCCCCCCCCTATCTTTCTCGAGTCTGTCTCCGACATGGATATTTCTCTATAGCAGAGGAAAGTAAAAATGGAATAAATTTGTGGGTACGAAATACACAAAAAATGACTATTCTTCACGAGTACTATTCCCTTCGTTGAAAAATCAACATGAAAAATTGATCGAACATAAGCAAAAAAGTTCTTTGTTTAGGACAAAAATTAATAAAAAAAAATTAATAACAACATCGAAAGAGTCGGTGAGGCAAATTTTAAAGAAAACCATTGTTTGGCAAGGGTTTCGTACTTTTAAAATGTGACAGGAATGTTTCTCAGAGTAAACCACCTTTGAAAAGAAGAATTTAAACAATTGAATATTTTTGTCACGAAAACATCACTTCAAATGATTTTTATTGGCAAGTTTGTGGACATATTGTAGGTACATATTTAAAAGTTTTACATTTTTTAAAAATTGCAATGATTTTTCGGAATATTAAAACGACACATAATTCATTACGACTCACTCACCGTTTTCGAGAAAATTGCAAAAAACTGTTTCGTTTGTAGGTGCGTCGAGAAGTAATGGTTCGACCTTATCCTCGATTCCTTGCCCGCATACTAGGATTTTGCTCTGCCTAATTACACTACTGCTATAAATGTATCTAATATAGTCACAAGTACACCCCATAAACCAAAAATACTATTAGAGATCTCAATTATATATAAAAAAAAAAACATTTTATTTCGTTATGTGATTTTCACATAAATGTTTTTATAGGTTATTTTCAGTGCTTAAGACTTTATCAGCTGCAAAGTTGCGTCCGTAGATTCCGAAGGTCAAAATATTTTCGACCTGTTGCGTTGAATAAATAGCGAAATCTTGATATAAAGTGCTAAAATCAAAATTTTATAATCATTTTAAAATTTATTGAGGAAATTGAACATTTAAAATATACCTATTCTCCATATACACGTTAGAAGACTCGAAACGGAAATCACTAGTGTCTAAGGGCAAAAGTGATGTTAATAAACTACTAGGTGTTGGTATTACATCATTTAAATTCACTGCACCATAGCGAATTTTTACGGATATTGAAAGTGATTCGAATATAAAAGATGAGAATATATTCTGATGACTCCTAAAACGCTTTCCGCACGATTGCGGATGACTAGTGGTGCATGCAACAACAGCATAGTATAATTCACCAATTTCTCGATTGTGTGAAAATACACTAGTGGTATAATTAGCCACTAGTCGATACTTGTAGGAAATTTTCCCTGCTGGTATTGTTTTAATGTTATGCCGAATGTTAAAACGACAACAAAAATTCTCATTGGCGCAAATTGTTTGAATTTGATTATCAATACGAACGCGTGTCTCATTTTTCGAACTCCACGATTCGATAGTTGGAACTACCTGCATTTCTACCGCGCTTTGTTCATAGCGATGTTTCGCCTGTACGGGTGGATTCCGGTTCCGTTTCTTTGGAACTTTAGCAACTAATAATTTATTAGTAAATATGGATGTCATAAAAGTTGCCGGAGTGTCTTTATTTCCAAGGTAAATACCACTGCCGGTTGTGCCGAATGTTGGATTATTGGCTCCGGCTGAAATAAGGTTAACATTGTTAGCATAAGCCCAGCCCTGATGTAATTGTGTCGCTGTATAGAAGGGTAGTTGAGAATACCACATCGATGGATATAAAATATTTGTAACATTTTCTTTAATTAGCAAACTGTAAAGAAACATCATGTAATTAATTTCTCGATCGAATAATTTTTAACCTTATAGCGGGGTCCTTAAATACAATGTCAAAGCAAATAAAATGTCCGAATTTCACACCAAAATCTGTTGTAAATGTTGCCAATTCGAGACTTTCCGGAACATTTATATTCGGCTCGAGATATAGATTTGTTTTTCTATACCGTGAAATAATTTTGCCATTACGATCGAAAACAATATTCGTGTTGTAGAGATCGAATCCATCATTATGAATATTTTGACAAGCATTTCGGACATCATTGCAAGAAACTTTTTCCACCAAATTGACCAAAACGTAAATTTGTTTCTCCAAGCATTTTCCGGAAAGACTACGAAGTATCTAAAAAATCAGAAATAAAGTTTATTATCAATAATTTAACGAATTGTCACAATCTTATCATATATGTTTACTTGTGAGTAATTGTCGTATTTCCATGGAGTGATATTATCAGCTGGTTCCGGAACTTGAATAGCCCTTTCGTATTGATCTTTTCTACTATCAAATACGTGATTTAATGTGGACTCGGGAAATACTAGAATATCAACACCCTATTCAGAAAGGAAAATTGTGTAATCGATCTTGTGTGGGGTTGGTTTCATCATTTATTTTATGCTAGATTTGAGCCTGGAATCTTTATGGATTAATCTGATCTAATGGATCTGTCGTTTCAAGGTTTTTTTTTGAAAAAAACTGTACAAACCCTCACTTGTACCATAAGACACTTCGCATAAAAATTCTTTTTTACAATAATTGCAATGAAGAGTTGTTACTTTATTTCATATTACAGTGAATTAAATCCACTCCTTGAAGGTAGGATGACCACACATCCCGGAATGGCTGAGACAATTTCGGATTTAGGAATTAGTCTCGGCGTCTTGGAGACTACACTTTTGTCCCGGATTTTTCATTTTAATGTTATAATTTATTAAAAGAGTAGAGAAAACGATCATTAAATATGCAAACGTAGGTTGATCCAAATCACATTTTTTTCCCTGCGATGCATTTTTTCAAAAATTTTCCACAAGGGCGCAGAACTGCAAAAAATTTGTACTGCGGCGCATTTCTCTAAAGTAACATTTTTACAATCTCCGTTGCGTATATTTATAGAACGTAAATAGCGCACAAAAGTAGCAAAAAAGGCGATTAACTTTGATTTTTTGAAAACTGAAAATTCATTACTCGTTTTTAACAGAAAAATTCGACTGAGCCTGTTTTAGGTATTTTAACATGTAACAACGAACTATCAGTTAAAACACTAAAGTTTTTAGACAGAAATACAATTTTATTTGTATAGATTTGTATTTAATGGAAAATATTTTACCTTTTCCTTTGCCTCATCAATGAAATCCAAATAAGTGTTTAAATTGGTTGCAATGTCAGGATTATAATTAAATTCGATTGTGCCAGCGATATAATAAAACGGTGTGGACCTTTTTCTAGCCTTGAATGTGATAAAGAAAATCATTTACTGGATTTTCTAATACAAACTACAACCAATTTCTACTTACAAAAGACGAATCGCACATAAGATTTATAATTAAAGTAATTAAAAAAATTTCTATGGTCTTCATTTTAAACTCAAATATAATTGTAGCGATCTGTCTGATTTCAGAGTTCCAATTTTACTAATCTATCTACAGTAACAATCTTAAGATTTTTGCGTTGTTACGCAATTACGTACTATTTTGTGAACACTTTTTTTTTAGATTTCATCAATAGTTTCATCAAATTTTTGTTGACATTGGCCCAATATGTTATCTAACATTGAAAAAAGGTCAATATCACCGATTACAAATATTACTTTTTAATCAAGCTAACTTTTTGAACCAATTGAAATTATTGGTGCATATAACTGTGTTAATATATATATTTTCTTATACGTTAATATATTTATTTTCGTAGTAAGTATTGTTTTTGTAGAAGAAAAACCGACGCCGATAAATTAGTCAAAAAATCATTTAAAACTAATAATCCAGGAAAATTAGGATTTAACCTCTTAAAAAATCCTAGTTAACTGGATTTTTGCACAGGCCTTTATTTTGACATAACAAACAACGTCCCAAAAGTCCATTCCAAAATTGCGCCGGCGTCGTGAGTTATTCAAGGTCAAAGGTCCAAAAAATCAGTTTTTTACGTTTATCTCACTTTGTATGGGTTGTACGTCTTTTTGAGGTTCAGATGAATTAATCACAATAAAATTCTCTACAAAAAAGGTTAAATACAATTTTCTTGTACGACAAACAGTTTTCGAGATAAAAGTCGTCAAACTATGCGTCGCACAGAGAAATTACTCAATTTCAAAAGTCAAAAAAATCGTAAATATCTCGCTTTGTATAGCCTGTCCGCATTTTTTGTGTTCAGATGAATTGCTCCACCGAAAATTCTCTACAAAAAAGGTTAAATAGAGCTTTTTGTAGGGCCAATAGTTTTCGAGATAGAAGTCGAGACACTGTGAACTGTACATTCGTTTCCCCACCACCATTGAGGTAGAATACAAGGCGCGTTTTTTTACATGGTTCCCCCATTAGGCCTACTCCTTATTCTTTCCACCTTCATTAATTTATTCTTCTTCTCCTTCTGCTTCTTCTTCTTCTTGTTGCTCTTCATCTTCGATATAGGTATCATGTTCACTTACATTTAATGTTAAGGCACCAATAAGATCGAGTTCATCATCGACATCGTTTAAATTGTCAAAGGATTCAGTGATATCACAACAAGCAGGATTTAAACATGATTGACCCCGAATTATTGAAATGAAAAAGAATTTTTTTTTGTTGGAAAAAGTGCGATGAGGTGGGAGGGGAGGTTTGAAAAGCATGTATTTCTGAATATGAAATACGCCACACTAATTTCAGGGCGTGTGAAAGGCGGTTTCCACTTTTATGCTATGTTTTAAATAGAGTTTAATACCGCTACCCCAGATTCCGCCTATCTTTAAAACTGCAGCATATTCTAAGACCATCATTTGCCATAAGTCTTGTCAAAATCATTAAATTAAAACAAATACAAAAAATGAAACGAATATTTTAATAAATGCAGCGCCAGCAAAGTAAAACAGGAAATAATTTTTCTGTTAATAAATTGGGAAGCGGATTAACTCAATTAAAATTATCTGTGCCATTTCACGTATAACGTATAAGAAACAATAAATTATATAAAACCAATGAAAGTAAACACACACAACATTGAATCAACTAATAAGTTTAATGAATTATCCATTTGGTCATGTCCGAAATTACAGAACGGCCAAATGTTACAAATATTCAGTTTGGCGTAGAGAGATTTCAAAAGTTAATAGTAAATTGGTAAAATTGAAATTTTGAATATTATGATCCTCTCACTGTAATTTTATGCAAAGATTCTCATTTAACATTAATGAAAGGGCTAGGAAACTGCTACTGAAAATGGGGCTATACAGAGGCGATACGAAACCACCATGTTAGGTCTGTGAATAATGTAAATATGAGTTGAATATATGCAATGGTGTTTACATAAGAGCTATAAATTCATTTGGGGATTGAACTTTTGGATTTTTGTTTAAATGAATCATGTGATTATTATTAAAGGGATAAAACATCACTTTCAGGATAGGATTTTATATTCATTCAGACGAATTTATTTTCATTGTTCATACATGTTAAATATTTCATTATATTTTTTGTTGGAATTGATATTTCCATCCGTTATTTATAAAAAAAATTACAAAATTTTAAAATTCAGCTTATAGACAACACTGTCCACTTTCTCATAAAGTTTATCATTTTAATTAAGGCTACAGCAGAGCACATTTTTTATTAAAAAACCAAACCAATTTATAAATAAAGAGAGAATGAGTGCTTCATACTAATGGTGACATTACATTATTTATTTTGGGCCAATATGATCGAGGAGCAAGTGAGAGGGGGCGGGGGAGGTTGGCTAAAACAAAACAACAACGAAATGACTCGGACGAAAACCAGAAAACTAAATCTGGAGAAAGACAATCAAAAATATGCGCTGCGATCTTTAAATAGAACGCGACGCAATGTTTAAAATCGCGACGCAATGTTTAAAATCGGGACGCAATGTTTAACACAACCCCAAGCGTAAATGAACTCAGTTTTTTGTGCTCTTCACGCTCTGTAAATAATTAAACTAAAATTGTGAAACACCAATAAAAAAACCTTTCTAGATACATGCAACCTAGTATACACCGTATCATATATACGGTGTAAATCGTTGAAAAAATGGGCCGCAGGCGAAAAAAAAAATGTTTAGCAACCCCAATCCAAGTAGATTATATTTGGCATGATTAATGATGGATCTTCAAATTTTGTGATTAGAAATTAATTTTTTTACGTGAAAAAACATTCACAAAAACTTCCCCCAGAATTTTCACTTGTTGATTTCCGTCTTCAATAATATCGGTTTGTAGTTCTTAGTTAACATTTCTTAAAGGATTATAATCCTCTTCTAACGTCGAATTCATGACAAATCAATTATGTTGCCGTATACTGAAACAGAAAAAAGTATAAATAAGAATGACAACACCATTCAAGTTGGCAGAAAACGATCACAGAAGAGGAAAAACATGAGAAAAAGCTCAAATCAAAATAAGGAGTCTGTGTGTAAAAAAAAGCTGGCAAAAGACAGAAGAAATAAAAACGTTTTGTGGAAAGGCAAAGGACAGAAAAACTGGAAAAGAAATTGGAAAAGAAGAAAGTCGACAGAGACATTTATTGGATGGGCTCAATGAACCTTGAAATGGGTTTCAATTACACTCGGATTGTGGGTTGCAGATCTGCCACTTCCTTTTCCAATTGCCTTTCAATAAGTACCACTCACTGCTTGTTTTCCTCCACTTTTATGCCCCCTCCATCAATTTATGCTGTTTTTTACATGCCTTACTTGTTAAATAGGTTTCGCCCTACACATTTAGATTCGAATCATTTCCTCAGATGAGAAAAAGGATGAGTAAGTTCAGATCAAATGGTTTGCAATTATAATAAAGAAATCTATAGGTGACATAAATGGTTTAACCAGTGGTTGTGTAATGTGAATTCTTGATAGAAAATTTGTTTATGACCAACTCATGTTTTTTGATTTGGGAATATAAGCAATTTTTGAATTTTATTTGATAAACAATGAATACAATTTTGTCTGGCCTAAGGAAGTGGCTCCAAACTTTTTTTTTCTGGAATTTAGAGTTCTCGATTCACGATCTACCTTAGATAGACTACACGCTTATTGTGAAACGTCTTAAGAAAAATGCGCCACAGATAACTTTTTTTAAATGAAATAACACACGGTAAAATTGTTATAGAGAAATGCGCCGCAGGCAAAATATTTCAGCTTTTAAAGTGAAATAAAACTTTTATTTTGTTGAAAAATCAATAAAGTTTAAGTTTCGTTCTTAAATAACCTGTGCGTCTTTCGTTTCTCAGCGGATCCGTAATTTTTCTAATTTTATTGAATGATTTTATAAAAATTTGATAAAAATGTTTGGTGAACTCGCAGGTGATTGCGACATAAATGTTCTTCTTATAAATATAATGTTTAACCCTTAATTTATGGAGTGAAAATATGGGTAAATGATGAGGTGGGCTCCACGTTCACTACGTTCTAATCACATACCAAATCCGTGCATTTAACTCGGCATGCAACACTATACTGTATGAAGGTACTGAAGATTTCAGAGTCACTGTGCTAAAAACATGAGAGATAGCAACGAGAGAAAAGTCAATGTGGGTCCACTGGACCCACCTCATCAATTAAAGGTTAAAGTCGTCTCCTTCCTTTTCGGCGCTAGAGCCTATTACCCGACTTGACTTGCCGAAATGTTTCTCTGCAGAAGTTCCGGTCACGTGCCGATGTTATCCAGTTTGCGGTATCCCAAATATCTTCGCGTCCTATTATTATAGGGTTGTTATCCAAGGTTTGGTCCTTCTAGTCACCATTATATTTTTAAAATGCTTAAAATTTCAAATGGGTTTTTTTTAATAAAGTAAAATCTACTCTATATTTATTTTATAATCGTTGAAATTTTATTTTATTATGCATACATATATGATGATTTTGGACAAACGGAAAACAAGCTGTTGGAAATCATAAAACAAAGTCAGGAGGATTGCTCCGTTCACAATTTTTTTGTAATTTTATCAAAATCCTTTTCTAATTTTTCAGTGTCAGCTGTCATTGTTGTTTTATGCTCGGAATGTTGTCTTTTCTGAAGCTAAGGTATGCCACCATTTGATTTACATGTGGAACATGAAAACTTTATAAATTCACAATTTCCTCAAAATGAAAACAAAAGCATGGGGAACGAGGAAATTTTTTTTTATTAATATTTTCTTTTATTTTTGGTCTGAATGTTGCTTACCGAAGGAATAAAGTTAGGGCAGCCTCTGACTTGAAAAAAAAGTGAATAAGGCAAAAACCATACTGCCGTGACATTTTCCCTGCTCAGCAGGACATTATGAAAATTTATCGAAAAATCCTTGCTGCGATGATGTTTTTTTTATATTTTGTAAATGTGTGTGTTTTAAATCTTAAGAATATACAAAATTTGCATTTGGGACGATTCTTACTTTACCTTTTGATGGCGTTATATCATCGCTTAATGGTTCTGTTCAAAGGGACCAGATGTGTTTCTTCAAAGTATAAAAAAGTGAAAGTTCTGCAAAAAAGTCTTGTTTCATTTCACTGTATTGTTGTGTAAGTTTCGTAACAACAAAATGTGAAATGTAAGAAAAGTATATGAAATTCCAATATAACAAACATTTTCGATAAAACTGTTTGCGGAAATTTTTAGTTAGATTTTTTTTATCCAAATTACTGTTTTTTATTGAAACTTTCCTTTATCGAACTTTTTTGTAACAATTAAGGCCGAACTCCAATTGAGCAGAGGCGGCAGCAGAGGCAGAAGCGTAGCAGTGGCGCAAGCAGAATCTGCTTTTTGTCCCACAATGAAATTTGAATTCTGACGAAAATAGCAGAAACCTGGGCACCAATCATGTATTCCGACGCGTCTCTGTCTTTCGACTTCTGCGCAGCTTTTAACTCTTGACTTCGCCATATCTGCAGCTTGAAATTTCGCGGAATCGTCACTATGAATCGAAACGTGATTCTGACTGTCAATCCAGGAAATTTGAAGCTGCTGATATGGCGAAGTCAAGTGTTAAAAGCTGCGTCGAAGTCAAAAGACAGAAACGCGTCGGAATACATGATTGGTGCCCTGTCAAAATGTTGTACGTATTTATATCCGCGGCATGATTTGTCGTATAATATTTTGTTGTTTTTTAAGTATTCAATTAATTTCTCCTCCATTTCAAGTATTACAAATATTTACTTCCGTCCATATATGCAAAAAATATCAACAACGATTTGTGAGGTTAAATTGAAAGCAGAAATTTAGAGATTAGAGATAAAATGTGTTTCTGCAAAATCTCGTGAAACAGTGCAGATTTTTGAACATTTCAAATAATTTATTAAACAATCATAAGGAGGTGTTAGACATAATATATTGAAGTGGTAAATAATGTGAGGGAAATTAAAATAAAGAGTGTGACCGAATGAAAAAGATTTTTTTTTTGAAACAGTCGAAGAAACCATCATAGTTTTTATGGAAATGTTGGAGAAATCCCTTATTGTCCCCAACGACAATTAATCAGACTTTAGACAAGTTATTAAATATTTTGAACAGAATATAAAAGTTTATAATACAAGACATACAAAATATATTCGTGGTTGGTAAATGAGAAAATAACTGGGACATAGCTCTAAGAAAAAATACACAATGAAATGAATAAAAGAATCTGGAGACATATAAAAGAATGTTTTTATTGAATTTATATAAGGCTAGCTGTGTTACTTACTTGAATGCAATAATGTTGTTTGTAATTGTATACGAGTATATTAGTGGACATATTGCTGGAAAATATCTATAAAAATTATATAATTGTTGTCTATAATGAACTCAATATTGTACAGATTTGTATTTATAGTATTCCTAGAGGAAAATCGCCAGATGCGGTCTGTGATATCCATTCTTTAAATGCTCCATTATCTCTGTATATTGTACAGCTTGTAAGAATGAATTTTTCCATCTTGAATGGATATTTTAGTTTTGTTTCCATCTTGCATTGTATAAATACTTAAAATTATTATTGTTGTAGCATACCGAGCAGAAGTTATCAAAAGAAAGTAACTGTTATTGTAATGAATATTATTGTGTTTCCAGTGCTCTATTTTGGTATTGTCTTGTTATGCTTAATGGAAAATGCAAATATATTTAATTATCATAGCATTTAAATAGTAGATTTTAGAAGTGGCCTTAAACACCTTTCTAAAGTAAGAAAATTTTCATAACAGATGGGTTGCAACGAATAAACCTTACAAATCTTATAATTCATTCATGATTCGCAATACATGCAAGACTGTAGGTGCGGTCAGCAGGAATGGGCAAATGTTACGAAAGACTAAGTGAGGAGGTCCTGGCCCACTTTGGGATGCATTGCCATAGATTAGTTAATAAATATACAATGCGAAAAGATCGATTGCAATGACCTATTGGAATAACAAGTGTAAAACTTTTCTGCAAATCTCTGTGAAAACAGCAGACAGTGGAGCCTCAATGAATCGAACTGCCACAATTCGAAGTCCTCGGTAACTTGAATTCTCGTCTGCACCCGTCAGATTAGAATTAAACGAGGTTTGACTGTATATCGTTTTTAGATCTAATACACTTGAGGTAAAAAAGACTTTTCTTATAAAAACATATGGAAAAATGTAAAGCAAGATTAGGTCTGCATGAGAATAAGCTTTATTGAATCTGAAATGAAGTGGTTTTAAGATAAGCTAAGACTTCAAATCATTTTTTTTACAAGTATTATATAAGTATCTGTAACAACATAAGTGGAAGTTAAAGGACCCAGCAGATCAGCAGATGAAGATTCACCTGAAGCAAAGGAAGGTGAGTTTTGAATAAGGAAGTGGGAATTGCACAGAGAGAGAGAGAGAGAGTTGGGAGAGGTACTGTTCCACTAAATTGAAAGAAAGTGATAATTAGTTGAATATTCGGCTCATGTGGAGGAAAGTGAATTTCGAGTGAGCGAGTGGAAATTGTGCAGAGAAGGAGAATTCAAATGAGTCGTCCTACTTATGTTACCTCTTAATTTTTTTATTGTGAAATATGCAATTTTATTAAGTTTTATTAATATTTAAGTGAATACAACAGCTGTTTTTTTAATGTTTTGATCAGAGATCCAAAACATCCACTCGTGAGTTCACTCATGATTCTCAAGTGATTCACCTTGCGAACCAAAATGAACACCACCTGCAAATCATCCAAGTGATTCACCTACGTGAACATTTTATTCACTAAGTAGAGCCAGAAACATTCACTAGTGATTTATATGGCTGATTCACATGTGGTGTTCATTTCGGTCCGCTTGAGAATCGTAAGTGAACTCACTAGTAAATGTTTTATTCATTTGGGTGGACTTGAAACATTCACTAGTGAATCATTTAACGTACACTTGGTTGGCTGGGTAGTTTGATTTTTACCGATGATACTTTTTGTGAAAATGCACTTGGTGCATTTTAGAGTAAACCAGTTTTTCCAAGGAACTTTGCTGCATTTTAATCTGAACGTTTGGGAATTAACAACGTCTCTAGACTCAGCGATTTATTCTTTGATTAAGACTCAATTTTCATGATAATCCCTCACCAGCCACTTGAGCGCGACGCTATCAAAATATTTCCATATGCAAATATCAAGATATGTACGTACGTACTTAGAAATTCATATATCTATATCTAAGGATGTGTAAACTTTTTACGGTTTCCACAGAAAGTGTGTATCGACAAGAAGGCTAATACACATACAATCCTAATATATATAATTCAGTATTTCACATTCTGTAAACTGAATCAATCTATATGAATAACGCACATACTGTTTTATGTGTTGGGTGTAGAGAGAGTATCAGTTTCGAATGGATTCCCTTTAAATATCATTCAAGTTAACCTTACGCCATATACGATAAACGTTACCATCAGACCAAGGAAAAATGTGTATCTACTTGAGCTTAATAGATCGGAAACTTTACCTAAGGAATGGAAAATTGAATTAGCGCGTTGTTGTGTGTTTGATTATCGTTAAGATAAGATTCAAGATTCAAGATTTTTTATTGCCATTTCATACATTAATATAGTTACAGAATCTTAATATGAAAACATATACAAACTAAGGCAAACTATGCCAGCGTTAGACAGTGATTCGATATTGAAAAAAGAAAATTTTTTACACTGAGTTGCGCTTTATCACTGAAAATACATAACCCAACTGCAATGTGTTGGTTATTTCATTGACATATTTGTATTGGATTATTCTTAAAATTAACCTAACCTAAGTTCACAGCCAAATGGGAAATAGACGGCATTGCCAGTCTTACAGTTGTCAATATCAAAAGAACCGCGAAGAGATTTAAAAAGAAAACGAGTGAGAAAATTTATCCTCTATGGTGAGCAGAATCTCTGCCCATGTAAAAAGGGATGCTGCCCTTCTCATTGATATCAGTTGTTTCTTGATTTTTTAATAAATTAAGGGATGATAGATAGAAGACTTCGTTAGCGTCCACTCCGGTCTGTAGATTGAACATACCACTGATCAAGGGGTTTTCGTGTGATTCCAGTCTTAACGCATGTTTTTCCCGAAGGGAAAAACAGTAAAACAGGAGAGGCATCATGTTTGCTTTTTCATATAATTCCTTGTTGGAATAGTATCTGTTTAAAGATTTAAATTTAAATCCCGTGCAGTTACGTAGAATTTTTCTCTCGAACCCTTCCAGCTTCCTAGCCCAAGTCGTTGATATGTTGAACCAGCATGTGAACCCATAAATAAGGATAGGTTTGATTAATTGTTTATACAACAATAGTTTCGTTTCCGGAAGTAGTTTGCTCTTGGAATGCATTATTGATGCTATTGACATGTACGCTTTGTTTGCCTTAACAAGGACTTCACGAATGTGTTCGTTAAACTTGAAGAGATTATTAAAGTGTACTCCCAAATACTTCACCGTGTTTGCGGGTCGCAGTTCGCTGTCCCCTACGAAAACCGAGAGAGTCTTGCAAATTTTGGGGATCCCCGGGAATCCCTTGCCTGATGCATTCCTGAAGTGTATCAGTTCGGACTTATTGTTATTGATCACTATTCCCCATGAGTTATAATATTCCGAGATTTCGTTTAGATGAAGCTGGACAAGATGAGCAGCCAATGCCGGATCTTTGTGTGTTGCGGCCACTAATGTGTCATCCGCGTAAAGCGTTGCTACAGAAGAGCAGTTTTCCCCGGGGTCCGTTGCCAAGTAATGTGGTAAGTCGTGGAGGAAGATTGAATACAGTATTGGCCCCAAAATGGAACCTTGCGGGACGCCGTTCAGAACCTCAATTTGGTCAGAGTGAGAGTTGTCTATGTCAACAAAAAGAGTTCTATTCTGCAAGAAACTATAAAGCATTCTTAACAAGTGAGCAGGAAAGTCTAAGGATATTAACTTGTGAATCAGCCCCCCATGCCATACGGAATCAAACGCTTTTCGAATGTCTAGAAAACAAGCCGTAGTCGTCTCTCGTTGTCTCAGTCCCCTAACGACTCTGTCCTGTAGCAGGAGTAAGGCATGTTCTGTGGAATGGTTTCTTCTAAAACCAAACTGTTCGTTCGGTATAATGTGATTGTCTTCGCAGACGAACATTACCTCTTCTACCAATATTCTTTCTAACAACTTCCCAACGTTTGATAAAAGGGATATGGGTCTAAAATCCTCTACGTTATGTGACCCTTTCTTTTTTTTAATGGGTATCAGTCTAGCGTGTTTCCATGTTTTTGGGAAATACCCAATGTTTAGACAATTATTGAATATAATTGTGAGAAAATGCAAAGCGGAGTCAGGTAACTTCTTTATCAAAAAGTTTGAAATACAGTCCGGGCCGAATGATTTTTTATTGTTCAGTCTTTTTCTGACAGATTTGACTGTGTTGAGTGAAGTAAAGGGGGCCCCAATTCTGGGGTCATCTGAACGACGGTCTGACCCGAAGGAAGTTATTTTATCGACTCTGGCTGTCTCGAAATTAGCTATTGAGTCTGAGACGAGTACGGAGTTATCCGATAATGGGGTGGGCAACTGATATATCCCTGAGAAATAATCGGCGAATTTGTTGGCAATATCTTGAGGGTGGGACAAGATATCACTTCCTGATGAGACTTTATTTATTTTATTTACTTTACCCTTCCCGACTATGCGATTAATTTCGCTGAACGCCTGGGGACCAGGTCTGATGGTTCTAAGCCTATCCTGAAAGAGGTTATTAAGATGCACGTTAATCTGATTATCAATATCAATAGAGAGGAGTTGTATTCTATTGTGCATTTCTTTGTCTTCCCTTCTGGGGACGAAATTCCTTCTGCTGAGACTCCGCTTCAGATCTCTCTTCCACCGGTTTTTAACCTTAATTAAATCCCTAATTGGCAATGGCAGTCTCTGTATTAGGCTGTATTTTTTGGGCTCGTCAGAGAATGAAATCGATGCGATACTAACAAGTTCGTTAAATGCCATAATGAGGGAATCTATTTCAGAGTTACTGAGACATTTATCGTTCGAAATGTTTATGTTAGAGAGGCCTTCAGTAACATGGTCCCTGAAGGCCTTCCAGTCTGTGTTTTTAAAGTCTCTGTATGCAACTGGGGAGGCCAATTCCGGTGTGGCTTGAGACAGGTCCAGACTCAGCAAAACAGCGTAGTGATCTGAAAAAGATGATGTTGTTGCGCAACCAAAGTTGACGTCAAAGGAATTGATAAGTTTATCCGATATCATGAACAGATCAATACAAGATCCCGAGCTGGGAAACGTTGGTGAGTTTGGGTGGATAACACGTAAGTCGTTGAGGTCAGGATTATCCCGGAACCATTCAAATAATACTTTACCGTTCCTGTTCTCATTGAGGTTCGCCCAATCTCTATGTTTCGCATTCAGGTCACCCCCCACTATCACTCCATCAACTTCACCTTCAGCTAATCTGTTTAATTCGCGGAGGAGGTCGCGAATCTCATCAGGACTGGTATTCGTCGTGTGGAAATAAGTAGAAACTAAAAGAATTCTGCCCGTACTGGAGCCTCTCACAGAGATATTCATGTAAGCGGCTACATATGAAATAGTGTTGAGATTAATGTTAAGTCTCAGTTTACGTATTTTGAGGCTATTTTTATGTAAAAGGGCCGTGCCCTGAAGAAAATTGTTGTGTATCGCCGTATAGTTGGCAATATGCAATGTTTTATTATTTGTAAGGTGCGTTTCATTAAGAAACAGCACGTCCGGATTATTAGTATTAATAAAATCTTCTAGCGCGACTTTTTTGGCTTGCGAGACAACTGAGCGAACATTCAATTCGAAAAATCTACAAGTCATACTTGGTTTGAGCAAAGCTCGAAACAGAAGTTGATATATGCAGTTTTTTTTTTTGCTGCTGACGAAATATTATTGAAAGAGGACATAAAAGAATTGATTTTGGAAACTAGTTCCATAAAGTCTAGCCCGAACAACTCTTGGGCCAATCCTGTAAAGTCTCTGTAGCTATTGCCGTCACCACGGACGGAACCATTACTAAAGCACTGAGCGAAAGATCTATCACTTGATCTGAAATTGTTTATACTGGTATTAATAAAAGCACGGCGGTTTTCCCTTTCGACTCGGGCGTCTTGCATTTTCCTAATTTTTTCCTCATGGAAACGCTTGAACCTAGGGCAGCCTCTGTAGTTAGCTGGATGGTCATGTGTCTTGCAGTTAGTGCAATACGGTTTATCCTCATCTTCTCGATTTCTAGTGCATTCGCCTGGTCCGTGTGGTTTATTACACTTAACGCACTTATAGTCAAGACAGCAGTTGGCCGCAATATGGCCAAAGCCCTGACAGTTTTTACATTGAATTGGGCCAAAATTTTTCAGCTCGTCCCATGTGACCTTCATATAGAACATACCAGCAACGCTTCTGAGATGTTGAATGTCAGACTTTGGTGCCACCTGAACCACATACATACCAAGATTCAATCGTTCTCTACGCGACCGAGGTGTCGTAAATTCTCGAACGTTACGGAATATTATGTTAGGACGGATTCTCTCTAATTCATCGCGAATCTCTTTTTCGGTATAATCACGACCCAGCCCCTTAAGAAGCAGTGAAATTGGTTTATATTCTTTAGAAGTATATGTAAAACAACTAATGCCTTGCTCCCTGAATAAGTCAAAAACTTTTTTGTGATTTTCCGCCCCCCTGACCAGTAGTCGAATCGTGCCGTTCCTGTTGGAAATTATTTTATAGACCACTCCAGGGAACGAAGTCTTCATTGACAGATTCAACTCCCTTATGTTTAGTACGTTATGGACCACGATGGGTGGACAAAACTGATCCACATCAGCGTGTGAATCGCCGATCTTTTCGGGGTTCTTTTTTTTCAAATGACTAGAAAAATTTACATTATTGTCGCCAGAAGGGCTCTTATTAAAATAAGTCTTGTTATCACAAGTATTTTGTACTTTAGTTTTGTTAGTTTTAGAAATATTATTATATCGCTTATTACTAGAGTTAGTATTAAAACCTGATGCGGTCTCCTCCTGTAAATTACCCAGCACCTCGTAGTAATTGCTCGCTGATGGCGATGCCTCTTTTGTGACGGTTCTAGGGGCTTCCTTCCCCGTGGCTGTCGGTCTTCCCCGATTAACTTTGAACCAAGGAATATGGTTCTCCCCTTCAGTCTCGAAATCCATGATCTCTGTAGTTGGTTTAGAAGGTTGTCGTCTCTGCTCTTTAGGCGCTTGCTTTGCCCTCGAGTAATTGGCGTTCCCAACAGTTTTTCCTCCTTCGAAAGTCGATTTTATTGGGCTACTCGGCACCGGATGAGAGTCCGAAAATAGATCCACAGCTAAAGTTTTGCCAGCACTTGAACATTCTGCTATATTCTCCAATGATCGCGACCTGCGTCTCATCAATGAAGAGATTTGTCCCAACAAATTGAGATTGGTAAAGTCCCCCGGTGGGGGCAGATCCAATCCCCTCGCTCTACCTGTGCTCATTTTCGCTTTATTTTGCGAACACTGCTCCACCTCTGAAGATTCTACCGGCAAATAGCGGTAGGAGCTCCTAGGGAGCTCATACGGCTCTAACCTCACTTTCTTTTTTGTTTTGCTCACTTTTCTGTTTAATTGTCTAAAATAACGAAAATAAACCCACTGATCGTGGAAAGTTTATCAAACGAAATTCCTGAGCACCAAATCTCCTAGTTCGTCAATCACAAATTCGCAGATTGAAAACGATGAAAAAATACGACCATGTGCCTTCAGCTTCCACCTCGTTAAGATAACAGTATTTTGAGTATTAGTCAAGTATCATAAGGTATTCAAATGTATGTACTTTCATCAATGGAAAATGATTTGTAACTATTTTCTGATAATCGATTTTTTTCGCGCTAAATTTGCATTTTTAAATTTTTTTAGGTTGGCCCTGCATAGAAACAATTTACAGAAAAAAACTTTAGTTTTTTGATATAAAACAAAATCAAAATAGCCAGTAATTTTGAAACGTGTTGCACCAACCCACAGACGGCTCAAGTAGAAAAATTTACCATTTTACACTTTCCGGTTGTGCGAAACAGCAGTATAGCTAAAAACAGTAAATATCCTTTACACATAGTCAATTGATATTATCGTATGTTGACTGCGTTGAAATTATTATGAAGATTATTATCCTCAGTAAAAAATGCAACAAAGGAAACTGAAAAGATATATGGTTCATTAATAACGCCTATGGACAAAGGAGCTATTTGACACATAATTTAGTATCACAATTTTAAACAATGCCTGCATATTCCTATGGCATTCGCATTGCAATAGTGGTGGTGCATTTATAAATTTTGTTTCCAAGTATCGGTCGATTTAGTCCTTGCTAAGGCTCGGCTTTGTTGTTTCTGACTAACTTATTGCCAACGACTGACTGGGGAGACCACTTAACACAGAAAAATATATAAAGTAAAAACAGAAAGGAAAAGCTCAAAAACGGTAAATATAATCCGTTAATTAAAAACTTTTTCCCATCTTTTGTTATCTGGCTGATGTCTCTCTGATGTTAACGCAAACACTTAGAGCCTGATCCCCTTACGATGCCTTTTTCATTCTGATGACTGCACTTTTTGCGTTCGGTCGCCGCATACTTTGAGAATCCCATCCGATCCCCTTTCTTCTACATTCCTGTATGCCATCTATTTAAAGGACCTTTTCTATCATATATTAGTGTTCCCCAACTTGCTCATTCATTCAGCGTATGTCGGCGTATGTACATACAACTTCAAACCCCATTCATGCTTCCATTGTGAATTTATAAGTGAAAGCGTTTCCGCTTGTTTTCTCATCAGAATCTACATTTTTTTAGGCAAATTGGTTGTGCTGAAAACGTTTTGTTCAAATTAAATACGTTTGTGTTTTCAATTTAGATAATAAAGTTTTCCATCATGAATAATAATTTAAATAGTAATTAAATGTGGTAGGTCATAACAGTGTTGTATGTAGCTACTTGGCTCTTTTGCATCGTTTTTATTTTTATTTTTTGTAAAACCATGTAAGCTAGAAGGAATACAAGATGTTGCAAAAAAATACACAACAAGCAGAAAATATATAGAAGACCTTGTAACACCTTTTAAAAACATTTCGATGTTGAAGATTTGATTTCTTTTTTTTTTAAAAAAAAGGTCTTACAATGAGGTTTTTATCTACACAATTTCTGGTGTTTAAAGGCACCTCCACACGTTCAATGTTACTTGACAATTTTACTTGAATGACTCATGTTTCAAGTAACATTGATCGTATGGATGCTCTTCAATGTTACGTTTGCAGGCAATTTCCATCATTATTACTTGATGAAAATTTTCAACAATAATACTTGTGAAGTAACATTGAACGTGTGGAGGCCCCTTAAGACACTAATTTGCAGATATGCATACCGGTTTTTTGAACCAAATCAAAACCACTGAACCAAAACCAAACCAGAACCCGAAACACTCTGAATAAGAGATGTCCAAACCGAACCAAAAGCACAAAATTTTTTTAAAAAGATGGCACAACCGAACCCAAACTAGATCAGTTTTAAGAAAATATGGGCGTACCGAACCAAAAGCAAACCGGTTTCTAGATAACTGCTGTAACTAAAACAAATACAAAAAAAATTGTTGTTCCGTTCGGTTCAAATTTGAACTTTTAAGATCGAAAATTTCATATTATTTTCTATTTTCGACCAGATTTAGAGCCCAGTACTTCTTTTTCTGTTAATCTACTACCAAGAAATATGCCACATACCATCTACCAGTCTTTTGTAAGAATCCACATGCATTTAAAAAAAAAAAATCCATTTGCATAGGGAAGGGAGGAAAAATTGGTCCGTTTATATTTTGGCGTATGTAACGGGTATGTAAAATCATATTTTAAACACATTTCGCCTTGATAAGTTTTTAGAAACTATTTCCACACCCTGTACACCTCTTCAGTTAAGAAAAATTCTTCCTAAACCTCCTTAGCTAAGATATGAACTCTTGTTTCCCAAATTAACCACAGCAGCGCCACGATTCCCGAGTATAAAAACAAGTGCTGCGGCTCAAAAACCGGCACTTGATCGCCACCATCCAAGCAAGTTGGGTCAGTGGAATTTTTGCTATCGGATTTTTTTTTCTAAAACTATTTAAAACCCAAACCTATTACATTTCAATGAATTATAAAATCTATTAAGAGAACTAAAATGAATAACCTGGTATATTAATTGACTATTATCAAAAAGGACGAAACGACCTCGAACGAATTAAAAACCCATTATTTTTGAATAAGATTACTCATTTGATTTCTTATGCTAAATTAATTTTTTGGGGATTTACCCCATGTTAACCATGTGCTTGTAGCTATCAAAAGAAGGTTAATTATCCATAATGAAAAAGGTCTGAGTCGATAGAAAGTTGCCATACACACACTGGCAAAATTGTCTTTTAATTCCTCTTCGTATTTAGAATAAAATTTATTTTTGGCAATCACTTTACATTTGACATGTCCACAAAGCCTCCTCAAATGTGGCTCATTTGCGGGACGATTAGGTTAACCCTTTTGAGTCATTCGAATTAAATGTAATGTTAATTAGATTATCTAATTGTATGACAGGTAAAATATATTTTAGTTTTGTCTATACTGAATTTTGTCCCGTTATAATCTCAAATGATCAATGAATGTTGGTGAAATACTCGTTAGAGTTGTTAGTAAATAATTCGGAATACCTTTATTTCATTAAGCCAAGATATGGGTTCTAAAGTTTCAAATGAATTGTTGAATTTTTCTGATAATGTGACAAACATTTGAACTCAGTGCAATAATAATTTTCATCTTAATTATTAATCTTTATTATTATTAAGTTATTGACATCAAAGTTAGCAATAGTAAACAAGTTCATTTCGTTGAAACGATTTATTAATTAATTTACTCCTGCAAAAGTAATTAAGTTCGCTTATCAAAATGAAAGAGGAAACGATGTGGACGTAGAGGAGATATCGGGGTGTAATATAGACGTCGAAACGGAGTGGATGAACAGAAAAAAAAGGTTCTACGTGATAAACCTTTTCTATTTGATGAGCTTTCGCTATACAAAAGCGTACTGAAAGGCTTCAGTGTGGGATGGGATGGCTAAGGCTGAAGTTGTATCGCTTTGCTTTTCGTTTGCTGTATTAAGCTTAACTTCTGACATGTTTCTTTACTCGTTCGGTTGGAAAGTCCTTTTGAGGGTTTTTCCTTTCCCGTTGATTCCTTTTTTTTATCGCCATCAATCCCATGATTCTTCTTGTTGCCCAAAGTTTCACCAATAACGTGTGTCATTGTGGAACAACAGTCCCGCAACCGACACGTACTTTTATCCTTGGGGCTACTAGTGGCACTTTCCCCAAAGATGTTACCAATAGATATACAGACATGCAGGCATAGCTAGATAGATGGATAAATAGATAATTTGTTTAGCTAGAGGAGCAATAATGTCGATAATCTGTAGAGGAAATCCTTATAGCTATTTATAGTATAGTGATATTTATAATGTTGTATATATAGATTGTGCAAATGCTGTTTGAGATTTTCCATGAAAACACATAAGATACTAGTATATACCGTATGTTTGTTCCCTATGTCTAGCATATTCGTAGACAATTTGTATTGTGTTTCATATAAATATTCGTATGTTCCGACCTCTTGTCTATACATACATATATGGTATAGATTTGTATAATCGAACAACTATAAATCTTCCATTTGAAGTAATTATTGCCAGGATATCTCATTAGGGATTTATTGTACTATACGCGATTCGGTTAGAGTCATAGTCCTTACCAACGTCTATACCATATCAGTATTTGGATCTGTATTCTTCATTCATTGATGGTGTCTCCTGTACATCTATAACAAATTCATATAGCTAATAGTTGTCTCATATACGGAACGTACTCGTACAATTGCCACTTCACCAGTATTTATACATATGTTGATATGTATTACAGGTACCAACGTTGTAGAGATTCCTGTTTTTATATTTATTATTGTGTTATAAATGGATTGAAATATAATGGTCATCAGATAAATAGACGAGGTCAAAATCATTGGTCAATCAGAAACGGTTTGTTTTCCAAGTTGACTACATATCGAAAAACATATACATAATCACACAAATAATATTGGGAATGTTAGGACGATCAGAATTGCGAATGATGTCATCACTAAAAGTGGTTAATTGCATTGAATTTGAATTAATGTTTCTCATAATTAAGTATCGAATACCGCCCAACTTATTTATTGTACAATAATTATATGCATGATTTACATAAGTATATGCCAATAGTAATCATATTTTTTTTTATAGAATTTGATGTGTCGTATTTGTAAATAATTGCCAAGAAACAACTATATACTAATATATATGTATATACAGGGTGCGCCATCTGTTCCTCCGGTATGAGAATGTTGAATAACTTTTTAAAGAAACAATAGATTGCAAAAAATGGTGTTTTTTTATTTAGTTCAATCCTTTACAATTTATGTGGACTACTTTTTGAAAACAACATCGATCAAATGACCACCTTTATTGGCCACCGCAAACTGTGCTCTTTTTCGGGCATTTTCCATCACTTCTTCGAGCATCTCCGTCGGTATGGCAGCTATTTCGGCACGAATATTGGTCTTGAGCTCGTCAATGGTCTTCGGGTTGCTGGCGTAAACTTTACTCTTGAAATAACCCCACAAAAAGAAGTCTGGGGGGGTTAAATCAGGGGATCTTGGTGGCCAGTCAATATCGCCTCTTTTCGATATCACACGTCTAGGGAATTTTTGTTGCAAAAACCGTATTGTTTGGTCCGCTGTGTGGCATGGCGCCCCGTCTTGCTGAAACCAGAAGTCAGTCAGACCTTTTTCACGCATTTTCGGACACACAAAATGTGCCAACATCCACCGATATCGATTACCATTAACTGTTTCACCTTCATTGAAGAAAAATGGCCCAATGATGGTTTTTGCGCACACGCCGGCCCAAACAGTCACTTTTCCATCATGCAATGGTATTTCATGAATCTCGTGAGGATTTTCTGTCGCCCAAATGCGGCAATTTTGTTTATTAACACCGCCAGAGAGAGTGAAATGTGCCTCGTCGGTCATTAAAACTTGCATCCAAAATTGAACGACTATTTTCAATGTACATCGTCACTATTTCGGCGCGTTCTTTCGGTGTGAAGCGGTTCATGGTTAAAATTGTACTGGTTTGACGTTTCCAAAACGTGTCTAGGAAAGCAAATCGGTTGACAAATGGCGAAGTTATTCAATGTTTACATACCGGAGGAACAGATGGCGCACCCTGTATATTATAATTTGATATACTTTTT
Source organism: Chrysopilus asiliformis (assembly GCA_964034945.1). Taxonomy (NCBI): domain Eukaryota; kingdom Metazoa; phylum Arthropoda; class Insecta; order Diptera; family Rhagionidae; genus Chrysopilus; species Chrysopilus asiliformis. The sequence goes on along the minus strand of OZ035962.1, from coordinate 2,431,569 downwards.
AGAAACATGAAAAAAAATCCAGAATTAAAATTTCTTACAACGTACAGGAAAAGTATGTTACTTTTGTAGGTCCTTTAGTTTATTTCAAAATTTTGACATTGGAATTAGCGACCTCAAAATGCAAATTTTCCCAAAAAAAGGTATTCGAAAAGTGGCTTTAAAGTATTTTTCCCGCTATATGTAAAAAGTGAAAAATTCCAAATTAAATTGATGTCTATACTTGTAGCCGAGCGATAGTTTTCCAACACAAATCACTTTAAAAATTTCACTTAAATTGTCATAAAAGTGTTTGTTAGAGGTTCATCCACCTTCCTCAATTTCTCCTAATATATCTATATATATAAAAATGGATGTTTATCTGTCTGTTTGTTTGTGATTACAAAACTCAAAAACTACTTGACCGATTTTTACGCGTTTTTTTGCAAAATGATCTGCGTTGCCAGGAGCAGGTTCTTAGCTACATATGTTAGATTTTCAAAATCCAAAGCAGAAGGTCCTGTAAGGATAACGAAAATATCCTTTTTTCCGATTTTGCCCCGGAAAAATTTGCATTATGGGGGTTTTGGGGTCGCTGATCACGACTCTGGTATTAGATTTTCAAAATTCGAAACGGAAGGTCCTGAAAGGATAACGTAAATATCCTTTTTTCCGATTTTCCCGGGAAAAATCGGCATTAGGGGTTTTCCGGGGTCACCGATCACGAATCAAGTGTTGGAATGTGTTGGAATTTCAACAGAAGGTCCTGTAAGGATAACATTTTTTCCCAAAAGTTTTTAAGTTATTTATGGTTTTTTGGCATTCTATAATTTATACAAAAAACTTTATGCTGGCAACGTAGGGTCTGCTAGTATATATATATATATATATATATATATATATAGTTATCAATAACATCTTCCAATCTAAAAAAATATTATTTTTGATAAGAACTGAGTCTATGTAATCTGTATTATGAAGACATGTTTCTTAAAACGCAAAGTTAAATTTTAAGTTAATTTTATTTATGTTAGGAAAATAAGAACCTTAAATGAATACACATACGAGTATATGTATGTACAATAAAAATAATGACAGAAAAGGGGAAGCTTTGCTATTATTTTTCTTTTAATGCCTTCGTAATACCCTTTTTGCTATTCTTTTTTGACACATTTATGTGTACAGAATATTTGAAATGTTTGTACAAAACATCTATTATATTTGTGCTTTTTTCTTTGTGGTGCTTTTTTCCTTTTCCTTTGTTCGTATGTACCAATATATGTATTTTTCTAGATTTTTCGGTTTTTTCTTTCGTAAAGGAAAGCGAAGAAGAAGTAGAAACAAACGTATGTATGTTAAAAGCTATCTGAGAGAGCTCAACGTGCTGTATGTCATATTTTCCAGATTAAGGTGTCACGGAACACACGCCTTTCAGTCAGTACGACATTTATGATACATTTTTTTTCTCACTTTCCTAAGAGCGGGGGTGGTTTATGCCATTACCTTGGCTAAATTTTTCTTAGACGGCCTCTAGACGATTTCCTCGACTGGCATTTTAGTTTTTTATTCATTTTTCTAGGTTTTTGTTGCCAATGAAAACTGTCGAGGCTATGGAGAAAATTGGGATTTATTTTACCATTTGCGGAAATAAGTATTTATACAATATAGCACTATGTCCATCTACACATTGCAAAAAAATTTTGTTTTCCCATATCCATTGATAACCTTGTTTATTTTTTTGTCATAACCGTATTATAGTTATATAAGATGTAATTTATGTAACTGCGCATATCGTGGTCATGAAAAATAAATAAATCATATTTATACCTTTACTGTTTTTTTTTTGTTATCGTTTCGAAAGAACTAAAACAATGTTGTTAAAAAAAAATACCAATAATTTTCGTGACTCATGATATGAAATTGGAAATGTTGTGGGCGACTTCCTATACCGTGATTTCCTACAACGCGACTTCATATAACGCGATTCCAAAGCATTGTAGAACCCGCACCATATTTTGATCAATCAGTTTTTATACTCTATATGAAAATCATATAAAATTATATTAGATTTAGTATACCGGAACAATTCGACCATTCTTTTCTCCCTCCCTCATAAAAAAGAATATGTTTTTCAGAATTTTCTCCTAAGCGGTGAGTCGTATTGAGAAATCTGTAACATGTGTTTAAAATATAATTTTACGGGCGTCTTTCAAGAATAAAGTTCGGAATTTTGTGTAATAGTGTAAACGGTTGCACAAGACGAATTTCGTTTCGAAGAATAAAATTCTCGGAATAAAGAGTCAGGTGTAAACGATACCTTACACATTCTGTCCGGTCAATAAATTTTAATAACTAACAGCAATAAGATCAACGTTTTTAATTGAACTTTCGATTTTATACATTTATATAATGTGTCTCATAAAACTCACACTACCAATACTGAAATAATAATAAGATTTAATGCATTTGTACTTTTGTAGTTAAGTGGATGAAGTGATATCCACAAGAGAAAATTAATTTTCCTGTTCATGGTGAACCAATTAAATCTGGAGAAATTCTCTTTGTGGCTTGCGGAGTGTCATTCCACTTTAACAATTCCTGGTCTGTCTTTCTAATGGTGTTCAACTCGAAAAAGTACGATGGAAATTTCAAGCAAATCAATTTCACGGAAGATTTTCAACTACATAAGTATTATTCTTGGAACAGTTCCAACACGTACACACACACATCACTTGAAAAATTTCACTTAAATTGTCATAAAAGTGTTTGTTACCGTCAGATAAGAGATGCAGTCCAAACCAAACTAACATGGGTTTTATTATTTTTTTAGTTTTTGATCAGGTTGGAATCGAGACAATGAGATTAAAAGACAAATTAAAAAATATCTTTTTCATTCCTATGTCGTAATAACTTGGATTGATTGGTTTTATTACAGGTAAAATGGGGGTCCTAGCCGGTTTTGTATATGTTGAAGAATTATACAGGGAAAAAAATATTCAGGTGGAATTGAGAACCTTTTCCTTTTTGGAAGTCGGTTAAAAATGCAAACACCACCTTCTGAACAACTGGTGAGAAAATACCGATATCCTTAGCGCGGTATTACACACGGCAACTTTCGGGCTTACTTAAGCCGATTTTCGGGAGAAACGACTGAGGAGGGAAAGGTTGCCACTCGAAATCATGGCTTAAATCATGACAATCTGCATACATGCAAAGCGTGTGAACCGGTTTGGGAAAAGTAGTAGGCAGAAATCATTTTCGTTCTGACCGTCAGCAGGTAAAGATCTTGGGAAGTATATGAGCAGCAGCAATTTCAATGGTTTGAGTCCACACACACATATGTAAACTTGTGTAGCATATGCAAACAGGATTGGCTTATTTAAGCCACAAATGTAAGCACATTGGCTTATTAAGCCCAAAAGTTGCCGGCTTAAATAAGCCAAGTGTAATACCGGACTTGCAGTACCTTAATGGTTTTTTTCGACAGAAAAAGCTAATTTTTTTACTAAACGTAGACAATCAATACAAGTCATTGTCTGTTTGTATTCTCGGTAGAAAAATCGGTTATTTCCAGAATGATATCAAATTCAACAGGTTTAACAAGTTATTGTATTGTTGACAGTTCAAAAATGAAGGAACCAATATTGGCTACACAAAAATCCTATCGAACAAATCAATCGCATCAGGTGACAGGAACACAAATGTAAAACTTTCCATTGTGTGATTTATATCGGGTGTGATATACTTATAAGCGTCATGCTTAAGGCCCAACTATGATAGACATAAGAACGCATATGTAAATGTCAAATTCCCAACGAATGTTGACATACATAGCTGTCAACATAAAAGCTAATCTTCATTTTACCTCAAGTGGAAATTAATATGGCCACAATATTATTAAATTCACACTAAAATTTTAGGTTATGTTCACTACTTACATATGCCAGTTCCATTTGTATCGAATTATTCATGCTTAACGAATGTTTAACGAAGGTTTGAAAGTGGCAACACTTTGACACATGTTTATTGTGGGTAATAACATTGACTTTCTTATTCTGGAAATGACATATGCAGCTACATATGCGCTCTTATGTCTATCATAGTTGGGCCTTTAAGGCTCAACTATGATAGACATAAGAACGCATATGTAAATGTCAAATTCCCAACGAATGTTGACATACATAGCTGTCAACATAAAAGCTAACCATAATAGGCATAGACTGACATAAGTAAAGTCAAATTCTTTTCGATAGTAATTGACAAAGTTGAAGGAAAAAATGAGTGAATTGAAAAAAATTAAAGAAATATTTGAAATTGTGAAGTGCTTAAAAGAATTAAGTGATCTGAAAGATGAACTGGATGGATACGGCAGAAAGAAGCGTTCATGTGACGTACGAGAAATCAATCACGACAGGAAAACACACGGATACTACGTAGTCACCTTCTTAAAAATAAAAAGACTTGATCCGGATAAATTTTTTATTCATACGAGAATGACCACAAGTGTCTTTGACTATCTGTTGTCCTGCTTGAGTCCCTTTTTGGACAAATTTTAGGTTATGTTCACTACTTACATATGCCAGTTCCATTTGTATCGAATTATTCATGCTTAACGAATGTTTAACGAAGGTTTGAAAGTGGCAACACTTTGACACATGTTTATTGTGGGTAATAACATTGACTTTCTTATTCTGGAAATGACATATGCAGCTACATATGCGCTCTTATGTCTATCATAGTTGGGCCTTTAGTTCCACGATAGACACGCTTTGTCAATCCAAGCTATACAAAATATTTTTATAGATACAAATGTCGAAATCTTGTAGAATTTTTGAAAATAAAGAAGGAACATTTCAATTATTTTAAATTTCAAATAATTACTCAAAAGTGAAACAAATAAAAAGGGTGAAAACATCCGCAAAAATAATATAATAATTTTGTTGTATTATTTTTGTTTTTGCAGACCGTAAAAGCCGAGAAATTCTAATAGGATTCAATGCTAAAGGGTCGAGTATAAACCATGAATCAAAAATGGTTCAATGGTTAAACACTAAAAAGGGTTTTCCGCATTATTTTTTCAACAGCAAAGCAGTTTTTTTAATGGATTTACAAAAAACTTGTGTGGGATTAACGCTAGACTTAAATCCTACAAATTAGGAGGAAAAACTGCAAGACGTTAAACTTAAAATATTAAAAAAAAAAAATTTTCAAAAAGTTGAATAGCTAATCTAGAAATTTAAAATAAAAAATATTATACCTGCATATTAATATAAAATGAAGTCACAAATGGATGTTTGTACAAGACAGGATATAATGTTGCCTTCAAGTATTTTAGTAATTGTTATGTGAATAAAGGAAATGTTAAAAAATTTAATTACGACTAAAGATCGTGTAAATAGCCAATTATGTGAATAAAAACGAAAAGTTTTTCAGCTGGAAGCCGTTCGAAGAAATAAAAACTCGTCCACAAGTTTTCAGTTAAATTGCTAAAGTTTGGAAACTCAAGAGAAATGATAACAAAAATTTCCCTGCATTGTTAAGAAATTATAGTTTGTGGTTATGAACTTAAACTTAACCAAATGACATGGGAGTAATTTTCAATAAACTTTTGTAAAATTTAAATTAAGAAAAAGTGTAAAAGGTTTCTTTATTTTTGTGCATATTGTTATAACATTTTTGGTCAACAAAAAGATTAATATTTTGTCGCAATATAAATAAGTCCAATCATTGAAGGGTGAAAACTAATTTAGTGCTTACATATCGTTTTGTTTCTATATTATATCGACTATTGGAGTGTTGTATAATTTCCTCTATGCTTTCTATTCGTACAAACCTTTTAAAAAACTTGTCAAAAAGTACCCGTTTGAAATATCACGACACATTCCCAAATGATACAAACTTGATACAAACTGGAAACTTTTTGAAACAGCGATGAGAATCCTTGTATCCATTTATTCCCATTTATCTATCTAGCTGGAATGTATGTGTATCTGGGGAATACTTGCATTTAACGAGATTGTATCATTTCTATGCATACCAAGAAGGAACGTTTTTAAGGTTTATTTTTCACATTTTACTGAGGTCTTGTACGAGTACAATACCATTTGACACAACAGACATTTTTTTGTAAGTCGTGCGACCCATCTAGAGACATAAAATTACAAGAACAGACTTCCAGATCCACTAGACACAAGAAGAGCCTTAGGTGTAAGTTTACAGTTTTTTGTGAACAAAAATGAAAAGCAAATCGACTTAAAATCTCTTTAACCATTACTTTTTCTGTTTTAAACTTATCGCGATTTAACCATCGGAATTATTCTAAATCCTCGCAATTTCATTTTACTGATTCCAAATGCGTACAATCTGAAGCATTAAGATTTTCTATTTTATTTTACACGCTTTAGGAATGTAATCTTATTTTTTTTTATAGAATCGTTTTGTCGAGGTTTTACGTACAAGACTTAAACTAGGAAGAGTTTTTTTTATCTTTCAAAAAAGGTATGGTATGACAGACAGAGGTTCGACAGGATAAAATCTAAAATGTGATAAGCAATAACGATGAGATACGAACCGGATATTAAGAAATCGGAAGTCATCAAGAATGCACCTGATTTTGTGTAGTATTTGAGCTGCTCTGTTTATTTTTTCTTACTTGCCTCATAACTTCTTTGCCATTAGCACAACGTAATCAATTTGAAAGTATCTAAAAAGATATTTCAAATAAGATTTAATTATTGATACGAGAACGCTTTTAAATGTATTTAACCGCACAAAAAATATGTTCTTTCTGATCACAAGTCACACTCTTTAAACAGAAATCCATGAAACAGCTCTCCCTCGATCATCAAAAAATGATTTTTAACGAATTCCCCATCATATAATGTGTTTTCCCTTATTAGGTAAAGGTATAAGCGGCTGAATTGAATTCAAAGGGGAGTTAAATTTTAAATCTAAATGAGTGTGTGGGTAATGGATATCAATAGACAAATCAATAGATGAAGGATATCTACTTAAGAACTCTTCACACGTCACAAAAACGACAGCATTGTGGGTATTTGTATGGAAAGGATTTCCGTAATTGACGACCCTTCCCCAGAATGGATCATTAAATCTATTTTGGGTGGTCTGTCTGCCCATTTCTTTGAGTTCTTCTATCCAGAATCCGTTCGGTGCAAAGTAAGGGTATAGTGTGTGGCCGTAGGATGTGATGAATATCTGAAGATACAAAAATGTGTTATACATATGTATCTACATTTACGATCTCAGGTGCTGTTTATATACACAAACAATACCAATATTTCATATCTCTGTTGAATTGATTTATTCAAATATGTTTATTGTTTATGACAGATTAAGTGAATGATGCTTTTCAATCTATTTATAACTTTTAAAGTATTCATATAATATTTATTAACCAGTGATTTTTTTTGTTGGAACTTATGTAATTAATAAAAATTAAAAGCTTTGTTCTACAGGTCTTTGTTTTATTGATTGTGGAATTATTCATCTACGTAATTTGGCAATAGCAGTTTTTCATAAAAAAATAAGGATTTTCAAACAACCTTAGTTAGAAACTTACCATTTGATAGATTTGAAAAAAAAAACCAAAAAATGGTGGTTTTCAATTTCGACAATTATCTATTTGCCAGAAAAGTCAGTAAATTAAAAATCAAAGCGAAAATTTCCCAAATAGTTACAAATTATTTCCAAAATGCTTACAGGTACAAAAAAGCAATTTTGCTAGGTTCCATATTCAGAAACATTCTTTAAAGTCCTAAAAAAAATGTTTTTTTCATTTTTTCTTGGAAAAGTTACAATTAAGGAGTTTTTTGAAAACGAATCTAAAGTTAAAATCTTGAAATTTGTATCCAAAAATCATGCAACGATAACCCCCGTCGCACACTTCAGCTAAGCTATGTGAGCGAGGCTAGCTATAGTTACATAGCTTAGCTGGGTTAGCTCACCTCGTTGCACACTTGAGCTAAGTGACGCGGCGATATTTTCAGTAAATTTGTGCCATCAGTTGTATTTGAGCACTTACACATTAATGTTCACAAAATACTACACTTTTCCAAACACCGATTCTACACTGTATAACGCCGAAAGTATGTATATGTGAGTGTCAGCGATGCCAGCGAAGTAGGTCGCGTAGTTGAGGTCTGAACTACGCGAGCGAGTTTAGTCCGTCTCGCCCATGACTACCCTATTAGATTTTGCTCATCAGTACTCTACACTATCAAAGGAAAAACGCACACAATAACATGGTTTTTCAGTTGTGTTTAGCGAAAATGATTTGGTGTGGGTATATACAGAATTATTTGTTAAAAAAAAACTTTAAAGTAAATGGTTTTAACCGCTTTGAATTTGACTAATGATGAGCATATGATGAGCCTTCGATGAGTGCTCATGTAATGTCGACGAGGCGATGCGTTCGGCATCGATTCATAATCCACTTCATTTGTTTCCGAAATTCGTTCGATATTACCGTTAACTCTGGAACTGAAATGCTTGAAAACGATTATTTATTTTCATTCTAAGTTAAAGTGCAATTGAAGACAGAAGGTTCAAATAATATGAGTTCATCAATTTTAGTATGCTTGAGTTCTTCTACTTTAGGCTTCAATTCTGGTGAATTCATCAAAATAATGAATTCATCAATTCTGGTATTCATGAGTTCATCAATTCTGGTTCATCAATACGCTTACTGATGAGGTAGCCAATTCGGCTACCAATGAGTTCACCCATGAGCATCATCAATACATCATCAATACTGCGCCATGATACTCCAACCACGGCCAAAAAAGTACTAGGTCTGGGGAGAACTGGTATTGGACCGCTGGTCAGCGTACTAACGGGTCACAGTAAACTCAACTACCACCTTTACAACATCAGGCTTTCGAGCGACCCTTCTTGCAACCTATGCGACGCAGAGGAAGAAACTGCAGAACACTATCTCTGCTTGTGTCCTTTCTTCCAAAACCGCAGACTAAACACCTTTGGCAGCCGCTTCTTAAAACCACTGGACATCGGTAAGATCCCTCCGAATAAAATTTACAGCTTCATTAGTAGATCCAGAAGATTCTTGCATGAGTAAGCTAATAATAGCCAGATCCCTACAACAAAGCACAATGGACCCAATTGATGGTCTAAGTGCTTTTAGGGGCTGAGTATATCGGCTCCATTCATATTATCTATCTATCTATCTGATACTCATCGATAGACTCATGCAGAGCTCATCGAAAGACTCATTGCCACAAATGAGTATATAAGTGAGCAGTAGTCATGAGTATATTTCCCAGGCCTAGAATAAAACTCATCATGAGTATCATCACTTCGCGATGATGAGTTCATCGATGAGTTCATCATGAGCGATCTACTAGGGTAGGCGACGTAGTTTCATAGTTTCGCTGAAGTGTGCGGTCGCCAATGTAAATGCTAAGGATTTTACTTTCAGCGAGAAACTTAGCCCACGTAGTTGAGCTCGCTTAGCTCAAGTGTACAACGGGCGTAACAATTTTTTCTAAAAAGATGTTAAGAAAGTGATTTTTAGGTTTTTTTCGGTATTTATTAAACTTACAAAAAAGAAACCTTTAATGCGGTGGGTCCTCTCGTTACCATTAGAGTTTCTAACTATAACCACTTATTTTTCACAATACTAACAATATAATCTAAACAGGCTAAAAGAACAAAATATACCTTGATGTGTAATCTACAATTTCATAGTAACAACAATATAAAACCGGACAAGATAGAAGAAGTTCGTAAACGAAAAAGAAATCCAGCTTACAGATACACATAATTAAATATTTATTTTTCAATCTACTTTCACTCAAACTGGATAGCATTTCATGACTAAAATACATATGATAAGATAAATCGGATATCCTTATACTTATAATTTTATATGGCATATAGTGATGGATACAAGCAAGGTTACGGAACAAAATTGAAAATTAAAATGATTTCAAGTCAGATTCTTGGTACTAAGATGTACATTTGAGTCAGTTTACTGACAGATGACAAAAGAATTGTGTTAATTTTTTCCATCTCAATAATTTATTGATTTACTAATATTTAAAGTGCTTATTCTAAACACATATTTTTTAATCGACCCGTTTTGAAACAATTTTTCCTTCTGATAAAAAATCGTGTGTTTTCACATTTTTCAATTTTTTTTTTTTAGTTTTTTTATTATTTGTAATAAAAAAAAGTTTGAAGAAATGGATAGATTGAATAGCTGCTGATAATATGAATGTTTTATTTATTTATTTATTTTCTCATTTATATTTTAACAAAAGTTGTTCTGTCTAACAACTCGAAAAAAGTGAAATTATATTTTTGGAACTGGGATATGCAAAACGTATCCAATTAGTATGAGTTCACCCTCGCCTACGGGCCAGGGATGATTCGATGTTTCGATTATGCTCGTTGGCTTAAATTAAGTGGTAAAATGGAAATAAACATGAACACAGAATGACACTTGCACCAATCGGCCGAGCCAAAATGTATAACGCACAATAGCATAATGTTGTAAACTGGCGTTATGCTTGTTATTGCAATCCGGATAAATCGATGGTTTTTTTTTGGAGTTTGGTTGCATGCATTCAAAATGAATAAATTGAATTGACGCATTAATGTTAATTAATACAAGCATTTTGATGTTTTTATATCATATATTGAACGAAGTGGACTTAATTTGTATTAATACAGGATTTAATTGAAAAGAGTTTTGAATTTAAAATTCGCTTCCAAATTTTCAGTAGATATTTTAAGGAAATAAAAAATAAATTCAAATTCTAAAAGTTGATAAAAGCAACTTTACTAACATAAAATTCAAAAAACTTTTTCTTTAGTAAATGTAGAAAACTTAAAATAGAGGTTCAATAAATGCAATATGTGAACTTTGTAACAGAGTCGATGCATATAAAAAAATTAAATAAAAATATTCTCCAGTCAGTTTTCCCCTTTTTTAATGTGTTCAAATGTCGTTTCACTGTGTTTAAAAATTTACCTATCACTTTCGAAAAAAAGGAGAAATTCGCATTTCGAAAATATGCGCCAGCGCTTTGGATCTTATTCTCTTTGTCTATTTTGGTTTATGAGATTTTTATGCCCGTAACGGAAAACTTTTCGAAATTCACTGGAATATCAAATGAGTTGGGATTGAACTTCACCCATTTAAGTACAAACGATACTTTAGATTCGAGTTTTATGCACTCTCAGTGCAAACGATGCTTTGTTATCCTTTTTCATTCCAAGTGCACTCTCGATAATGCCTCATTTATGCAAGAAATGCGCATGCCATGGACTGAGCTAAACTTTTTAATTTGTTTCCTAAGGGAATCCTTCAAATTAGCAACAGAAAATTAGTTTGCGCGCTCTTGTTAGATTTGCTATGTTTTTTTTTTGCACATTCAATTAATTTTCTCTCCTTTTTATTATATAATGTATTTTCAGAGATTTAGTATTTAACGCCTTTTATTTGACACATTCTCCAAAGAAAATTTTTGTGATTTAAGAATAGAAAGCTATTAGGATGGTTTTCACTATTTCTAGTCTTTTTATCATCCGATTTTTGTACTTGTCGAGAAATCATGATCCTTAGTTTAGTTGATTCCAAGCTTATAATCGCAATATCCTATAATATAATACGAAGAACGTCTGTCTGTCTGTCTGCACAAAGGATCTCGAAAACCCGCCTAACGATTTTCACGAAACTTGTGGGTAAGCGATTTTCGGGGACAAGGAATCGATCTAGATAGGTCTCACCTCTAAGAAAATTCCCCTCGATACCCCTCGCGTGGTATCTTCGAATTGGGTGGTTCGATCTTAATAAAACTTTACAGTATTACTGAGGGGGCTAAGGGCTTTCGATTTTCCCACTACAAACCTGACTTTTCCACTACAAACCTGATGTTTTTATATAAAAAAATCAACATTATACCCAATTATATTCGTCATATGAAATTTAATTATGTAAGAAAGGTATTGTCTCACCGTTAGGTGGATTAGACTGTGTTTTTCTAACATATTGCGTGTTTTTTTTCTCACAGAGGTGAGACCTATCTAGATCGATAGGTCTCACCTCTCCAAAATTTCAGGCAAAAGGACGACTCTGAGGTGGCCGAGCATGGCTCGGTTTTCCTGGTACTAGTAGTAAACGCCACACTTTCATATAAATTAATTGCGGAATGAGAATGAACGTCATTATTTCACATAATCATAACTTAAATTTTTTTTAATATAGACGGAATTTTTAGCCCATCGTCAATCGAGTAAATCCATGCCTTCACTTTTACATTTGCCTTCTTTGCGCCGTTCTTCAAAAGAATATTTATTTGTTTCAATGGCTGCGTGTCATTTAGGCAACTTTTTCTAGTGCCACATTCAGAGAATCATTCTCAACTTGAATTTCCACACTTGTTTATGTGTGCATGTCTTTAAAGTTGCGCCCAGACCTTGAGTGACGCATTTTTCCGGTAGTTACCGATTCCCTCTGGCAGTTACAGAAGTCATGGCAATGGGGATCCTCCTTAAGACTCAAAACTGTTGCAAAATACTACCAATTCGTGATTTAAGATCTACTAATAGAAAAGTTTCAAATAAAGTAGACGTTCAGAATTTTTATATAATTTTCTTCTAGTCTTTAACCGTATTGAAATCGTTTTACTGTTTCAGAATTTATGTTTCGTTTTATGTTTCACGAAGTAGGTACTTTGCCAGTTTAATAAATTTCACCTTCAATATATTTTCAAACTAGTTAAAAAGAAGCACTCTTGATAAATTCGTTTTCGGTAAATAAAACCCTTTAAATAGTTAAACAGACAAGATGAAAATGATTCGATAAAACGATTATATCAAAACGATATTTTGTCATTTATTGCTGTTGTCACCATTCGGCTTAAGTCACTGTCAACAATTCTTTGCCAAATTGACTTGTAGGTACTCGTACACTTTACGCTTCATGCCGCATTTAGAGATAGATGTACAATTTCTACCCCCCTACGTATTTTGCTGGAATTAGAGGATGTCATGAAAAGCTTTTCAGTAACTTCTATACACAAACTTTTATCACTCTATCTTTGTCACACTTTCACTCCATAATTGAACCGCAACATAAGATCTAAACAAAATCTCATCATTACGCGAACTTGATAAATTAATTGCGTTCGTGATAATTCTATCAAAGCCCTTGATCATTTTGCGTACGCTTGACGTAGTCTCCCCTTTTCGTACCCAAAGACGCTATCGCTGCGCCCCAGAGCTCCTGCTTCCCCATTTCCAATTTCGCAGCATCATACATTTTAGTATCCCAACATGATTGGGTTAAATCAAATGGGGGTGGCAGACTTGCTCGCTAATGCCTCTAATGTGTGCGTATGTTGATGGGTGACAAATCCGTGCAACTTTTTCGTCGCTATTGAATTGTTGGTGTTTCATGTCAAGTCGAATGGTTGACATTTTAACGGGTGCGGGGGCGGACGTAAAGAGATGCAATGAAAGAAATTGGTCATAAGGGTGGAAAGAACGAATTAAATAAATAGTGGTAGAATGAGAAGTTATGAAACGCACCGCATATTATGCCACAGACATAAATTGGGCTCAGCAGCCCGATATTAACGCTGTGTCGTAGTCCTTGGTTTAGCATACAAAAGTACAATCGTGGCCACGTCTTTTCGCCGCAATTTTAATATGCCTCCTCGTTTCGTTCAAAAAAACCCCCCATTCTGTTTTTGTTTAACACGGGCATGAGTTGGAACAATGAAAATGGGAAAATCCTTTGAAGACATAAAACTGACTTGACAGATCTTGTGGTAAAAAGGATTTCAAGGTAAACAAGCTAGGATCCGTTGTTCATATCCATCTACCCTTCGAAAGCGTGATATTGTTAAAGTCAATAAAAACTTTTTATTTTATGGTTTTCCCGTCGAAAGAGTTGAAGATATTACAGTGTACAAGAGAAATGGATGGAAAAGTATCAAACAGGTTACTGTAGTTGGCTGAGTGTATTTTGGTTGCGATTGACAAGAGATGGGACAGGAAGGAATCGAATTAAGTTATTGCGAGAAAAGAAAAATCTTCATTCCCTAATAAAATTCGTTCGTAGATAAAATATTTATGGTACCACCAATTGACAAATGGATAAAACCAACAGAAAAAAAACCTCAAATTCGATTTAAGTACTTAAAAGTTTCAAACGAATATTGAATGAAGTGTGAATATCTAAATTTTTAACCATTAATTATGGATGATTGCCTTTAATAAATTTTTGAAATAAAAATTATACTTTACGCCAAGAGATGAATTTTCTTTTTATTACCGAATTAAATTTATACCGGCATATAATATTACTATTTAGATTAATTTTTACATAACTTTTTACTCCATTAGAACGATATATTTGCAGATAAAAAGCATCAGTAATATTATGGTATTCAATATTATACCAATTCTTTAAGTAAATTGTTTTTCGGTTGTGTAGAATTATGTTCGAGACATTTTTATTGAAATTGACCATGTGGGACTATAAAATTTACCAATTTCCTAAAGTATTTTAATATTTCATTTTCTACAGCACAACATCATCAATCATACCGGGACATTGACATACTGTGGGGATGGGTACTTGTATTAAAGGGAAACTCACATACTATTTCGCAGATGCTGTACCGTAGTTGTGAAAATTCGGCTTAGTTTTCTAGTCATTTGTGTGTGTGGCATAAAAATATATGACAAATTGTGTGTGTGACATAATTTGGATAACAAAAATTCCGTTGAGAAGAAAGTTGTAGGCATCCAACTTTAATACTTGATTAAAATGCTAGCTTAATCAATACTAAGTCGGGACAGTATGATGGAGTATTAGGAAAAAAAACCCCAAATTCAAGACAAATCAAAAAAAAAGTTTTTGTTTCAAATTGAGCTATTTTTGTTAACAGTTTATAAGAAGTTGTAGCACGTTTTCACTTTTCTAAAAGAAAGTATTGTATTCATGATGGAAGTCGACTCGCGAACGGAGACAGAAAGAAACTTTCTGATCAGTACGAAATCCGTTTCAGGCAAAATTATGAAAATGTCCGTGCATCTATTTGTCTGTCGGTCTGCCCATTGTACGTATCTTAAATAACTCGAGAACGCGTTGAGTTAGAAATTTGAAATTTTTTGTCGAAAATCGTAGCTGTCTGTCAACTATTGGAAAAATAACTTTAGCTCGCAAATTATGTGCTTTTACGAAAAAGTTTTCTTTCAAAGAAAATAAAATTTACTGTATTTGTCCCTTTGCAAAAATTCTTACGCAAAAGTTCCTAGCTTAAACAGGAGCCCGGAACCGTGTGTGTCCAAAAGCGTTATATCCTCTTTGCAATAGCAGAGAACAAATAATCTAGAGAATAAACTCTTAGAACAAATTTTTAGAGAAAATTTTTCCACTGTGAGATGAAGCAAGAGGATCCGATGTAACACGTAAAAAATTATCCATTCGATTCCTCCATCTCATTGAATAGATACGACGAAAATGATTAGAAAATGTTCTCTGTGCTTCGTGCTCCCTAGTCTAAAAGTAATTAACTTTTAGGCCGTAGCTAGTGAATGATAGGGACATTTTTCCCCCCTTCGAAGGGGAAATTTGTCACAAATTTGTTCGGCAGAGTTTTTTCTATATATTCCTTATTCTATGGCAATAGGTAGTACTTGTTTTAAAATCCTATAATATAATACGCGGAGTGTCTGCACAACGATCTCGAAAACCCGCCTAACGATTTTCACGAAACTTGGGGGTTAGAGATTTTCGGGGACAAGGAATCGATCTAGATAGGTCTCACCACTGAGAAAATTTCCCTCGATACACCTCGCCTGGTATCTTCGATTTGGGCGGTCCGATCTTAATGAAACTTTACAGTATTACTAAAGGGGCTAAGGGCTTTCTATTGTTCCACTACAAACCTGACTTTTCCCTTTCCTCGACATCCCTCGCCTGGTGTCTTCGAATTACGTGAAGGTATCTTAATGAAAACTCGCAATATTGCTAGGGAGTGAGGTTTTTCGATATGCATTCTAAAAATATCACTTTTTAGATATATATCGGCAGCGATAAATAGTAATTACAAAGAATCAAGTTCCCTGAACCTCAATATACGAATCATATTGCAATTACAGTCGGATTCAATTACTCAGAGACAGAGGCAGATGGAGGATTTTGAGATCGCCGAGCACGGCTCGGTCTTCCTGGTACTATACCTTAAAGGAAACACAGACCAGTACGAAAATCATGAAGTCGAATTCGGAAAAGCACAATTAAAAAAATATGCGAAATTTTTAGAACAGAAAGTTACACATCTTTAGTAGGATTTACTTTGGATATTTACTAAACCCCATTGAAAAAACAATCACGAAAAATTGTTATGAAGGGGGATGGTTACGAAAACACGAAAATTAACGTGACATCGTGATTAGAAATGGTACCCTTTTCTTTGTTTTTGTTGTAAAATATGCTCATGTATTGGGAAATCTCTATTGCTTAAATATCTAGCCAAGAAATAATTTCAATACTTTTAATCTTTGACTTTTAAATCGAAAAGGTCTAACTAAACTGCAGTTGTTAAGCGATATTTCTATTGAATGATCTGATCTTTGAAATTTACCCCCAAATAATGTATTTTACTTTCACTTTAGTTTCTCGTTGATGAGTTACATTCAAGTTAATGGCTAGATTATTCACATCAAAATGCTTTCTAGAATTTCGGACCAAGGGGATCGACATTTTCATTTTCCTTTCTCATTGCTTCCTTCCCATTTGACATCAACAGTCAAGACGATTTCGTGTTAAAGGACCCTCGCCTCTATCTTCACGACTAATGAACCTTTTTCCTGATGATATTTTTGGTAGCCCGTCCAGCTAAACGCAGGATTTGGTCGAGATAATAATGGTTGATGTCAGTTCAAAAGAGACTTGGAACTCTTAACCTTTTATTGTACCACATTTACCCGCGTAAAGAAATCATTTGTTTAGATGATGTTTATCAAATGACTATTTAGCGGGAAAATTACTTTTAAATGAGTAATGAGAATAAGTTCTAGTGGCAATTAACAAAAACAAATACTACCGAAAATGAGAAAAGGCATTCTAGTTCGAAAACAAAATGAAAATAATTACCAAATTACTTTTGATAACTTAACTAGAATGTTTTGTTTGGTGTATTGTGTATTTCTATATTGTTTGTAATTTTTTTATTTTATTTTTAGTATACTTACAATTTGATCATAATTAGATTTCTAAATATATTGTAATAATTGTATAAAAGTATTGCTAAGTTTTTTTTTTTTAAATAACAACAAATTTATCCTTTGGTCAGAGAAAAAAAAAACAATCTGGCCAACGAAATAATTTGTATATGATGTCAATTGAAAACGATAAATTTCCTTTTCTTACTGACACTTTTATGTTTGAACGTTTGTATTAATTTGTTAACAAGAGCCTCTGGCTGGTCCTCTTACAAGTGGCAACATAGCAAAAGACATTCAAAATTGACAAATATATAGGCCAACAAGATTAATGAACGTTTCGAGGTCCATTGTTATTGAGAATCGATTTTATGTTTCTTGTTCATTCCTCCATTGCTCAAATACTAAAGATATTTAACTGACACTATTAGCACATTTATATTGTATACACAAGTACGGATATTATATCCCTAAAGAATTTTACGGAAATTCTATATCATATATTCATAGATGGTAATGTTTTATGCCTAATAGAAAACCATGCGTATTCGATTTTAAGCAAATAGTCAGACAGAAGCTAAGTAAATGACATTTAACCTGAATTTCAAAGATATAAATTTATCTTAGGATTAATGAGCAAGCCTTGAAATTGGGGTGTTCATGGTGAATAACTCGTTTATCTGTCAAACAAACCATTCAATGTAATTCCTGAGGCCATTCTATTATATTTAGATGGTAATAAAATTAAAATTGGTAAATTCCAAACAAAAAACGTATCGGATTCCTATTATTTTTTTTGTTTTTACAATTTAACATTTTGATATCTCAGGCAGATATTTGAGGGTTTTACGGGTTTGGCTAGAATCAAAAATATTGGTGTGAACTTACATGTTTTATGGTGCAGCATGATTACTTTGTGGTTTCTTCAGTGTTTAAAAAGTAAAACTAAAGGCTCAACTACGATAGACATAGGAGCGCATATGTTAATGTCAAATTCCCAACGAATGTTGACATACATAGCTGGCAACATAAAAGCTATTCTTCATTTTACCTCAAGTGGAAATTAATATGGCCACAATATTATTAAATTCACACTAAAATTTTAGGTTATGTTCACTATTTTCATATGCTAGTTCCATTTGTATCGAATCATTCATGCTTAACGTAAGTTTAACGAATGTTTGAAAGTGGCAACACTTTGACACATGTCTATTGTTGGTAATAACATTCACTTTCTTATTCTGGAAATGACATATGCAGCTACATATGCGCTCCTACGTCGATCGTAGTAGGGCCTTAACAATTACGAATAAGGCTTTTTTTGATTTTACCTTATGGCCAGTCGACATTAGGCAAGTGGCTAGTTGACGTTAATTGGCAACTGGGACACAACAAAGTATAATGTCAGTCGTTGTTTAAACTGGCATTAGTTGCCATCTACTGTTAACTACTACTAATCTGACTAATGTCAACTGGCCATTAGTCTATAAAAAACGTTACCTATCTAGGATGAAAGGAACAGAGGGGTCTGGGTTATTGCTACGGAAATATTGAATTCCACCCTAGATCGCTCGATTGCTGTCTCAAATGGTCCCATTTCAATACAGTTCAGTGAATCAAAACGAGTCAAGTAAGAGCGAGATAACCGTATGAAAATAAATATAGTCCTCTCGTTTAAACCGTGAGCTGTCAAAGGAAAATAGACTTTCGGAATGGTGTTGGCACCTAAAGTTATTTGTTTGCGCCTAAAGTTAGTCTCAAACTTGTAAAATTTGAATTTCGCGACCTTATACAGTTCAGTGGATGCGTTCAAGTACGATAAAGAGGGAAATACTTTTGGGACCATTTTTCAGCAGAGCTTTGTATGGTGACAGTTTTTCTATGTTATATAGTTCTGTGATTCCACCCAAAAAAAGCGTAAAAAAGTGTGACAAAGAACAAAGGGTTGAATTTGAAAAGGGCGACAATTAGCGTTACGTCTTTTACGGACAACATATTTCGCATTACAAAATTACCAATCGATATAGATTTCAACCAGATAATTTTTTATTTAATTTATAGCGCACCTATTTGTTAGCCGAGATTTATGTCTACATATTATGATAATATTTCCGCTTAAAATAAACGACACCACATAAGCGTAGATAATACCATGGAAATAAAAGTCTTAAGTGAATCTAATAATTCTTCGAGAAATCAGCAAACTTTTTCAAAACTGGCCGTGGTAGGGAGGTCGGGATAGGGCGTGGGGATTACCACATTATTTCGAAAAATACTTTTTATATGTACATCATTTAAAAGCCTTATTCGCATAGAAATTCGTTTCCTTACCCACATTATTCGCATGATGGAAACCTCATTGAACACATAAACGTAAGTAAATATTTGTATATATGCAGGGGTAAGGAGAGTTACAGCAAAATAAGAATATTGTCCTGAAGTATTTTGGCAAAGCTGAAAGTGACGGAATTAAATAAGGTGTAAGAACCCGAGAAGATACTTTTGCGGTGGTTGGTTACCTAATACTTTATACGAGTAGTTCATCTTCACCATACCTGTTTACAGGATATGAGGGTGGGATATAGGTTCGGTGTCTGAAAGAACGTGTTTAATTTAAACAGCTTGTTCAGGAGTGATAAATTGTGTCGTTAAACGGAATGTAACACATACTACCTGTAAGATATATTCATGCGAAAACGAACAAAGAAGACTTTATTTATTCTTATTTTGAGTATTTTTTTGAGTAACAGAATGCAGTTTACTTACTCTTAATAGGTTGGGATTTGATATACTACAATGAAGAATTTTTTTTAAAAACTTTTTAAACAATAAATGGCAGACTTTTGTAATTGGTAATTAATCGGTAATTAATTTTGTTATAATAATTGTTGCATTATTCATGGTTTTTCTTTCAGTACAAAAGGATAAGTACAAAGTATAGGCGATTACAGTGACTTAGGGGTTTTCCATAAAATACATCACGCTAATTTTAGTTTTCTTAAACCACCTTCTTCGTCAAAATTGTTTTTGTATAGAGTGTAGTACCGCCATCACACTACGGGAATAATAAGAATTATTTCTTACCGTGTAAGTATATTCCATAAGTAAGTTTTGTGCTTTTGCAAAAAAATGTAAAATATTTTATTTTCTTTTAATTTGGTTCTATGCATTTTTTCGTAAATCACATAATTTTAGAGAAATTTGAAAAAAACGGTATTCTTTCAAAAAAATTATGTGGGAGGTACCCGTTATAACTAATTTTATGTTTCCAAAAGAGGATAGGAAACTATGATTTTCGGAAAACTCATTTACAAAAAATTCCAAATCGCCAGCTCAAGTAAAAAAAAAAACTAAATTTATATAAGAAACATTGTTCACTTGGAGACTATTCACGACATTTAAATTCATTCGAATTTTCGATAGCGTATGTATAAAAATTATGACATTTCATGTTTTTTTTGGTATTCTATGATATTAGGGTATACCATTATTATTGCACCGCACAATGATGAACTGGCAGCCATAACAATGAATGGGCCGCACTTGAAAACCCGAAATCTGCAGGTCAATATGCCAGACTCTAAGCCATTCTTCGGCGATTTATTTTACCACCCTATGGTTCACTGGCTTCTTACAAGATTTATTGGGATATTTCGTTGAACGTGCCAGAATACTTTTCCAGATAGCGTAGCCATATCCATTACGATATAGAGATCCCTAGGATAGGGAGGACATAGGGTACAAATCCACAATGTGTAAATGTAAAACTATAGCTGTAGCTCAATAGATATCAGTCGGCGTTCCTGGCTGATATTGGTATTTGTATGGTTAGGGAACCGAAAAGGCAACACATTACACTTTGGATGAGATTAATGGAGTGGCATTTACGAGAAGTTATTGAGTCTTGGCAAAGTGTTGCTCGTCACTCTTAATTGCAAACTTAAGGCGCAAGAGATAATTGAAAGTAATTATAATTAATCTTCTCGAAATTGTAATAAGTTATACGCCATGAAAGTGACTAACACCGCAAAATAAGCGCTTGTGTGGTTCTTTTCAAGAAAACGATTCTGTTGAATTTTAATTGTGAATATATACTTTTGAAATCATTCCAAGTTCATCAAAATGGTTATTTATTTCGGGCTTTGTTAAATTAGTCCCCCAATCTACTATAGGAGATATTTTCTTATGGAAATTCCATTTAAACGGAAATGTCTCAATTTAGAATTATGATGCAAAGCGTTAAACTTACAAAAATGTTTCGATTTTAGGAAAAACGAATACAGAAAACGATTTGATAACACAAAAAAAAAATTTTTTTAGTATAAAATCATTCGACATCGTTTGTCCTTTGTATTTATATGTAAGTCAAGTAATGCCAGTAAAATGCATACAAGAATGGATCATCTTGCTCTGACCTAAAATACTACATTGCCTGTAGGTTACGAATTATGTATAAGTTGTACTGAACTCAAAATTTGAACGTGACTGCATCATCCGATGTTTTATTAAATATTCTGTTAGGATCTGCTATTTTAGTATCCGTGAATTCTTGCTTTCTTTAGCTTTTCTACCGTCTGCCTTCGATTTGGGCGTTGTATGTGAAAGGCATACGAGTTGCGATTAAGAAAGGACTTGGCATATTCCTTTCTAGCTCTCAACATTGAAATTTTTGGATAGAAGCTACAAATATAAAGATACAAATATAACCCGAAAAATTCGCTGTTCTAGGATTACTTTATTTTCTCTTTGTAGGAAATTCTTGCCAGAGAGAAATGCAAGATTCTCGATTTTTCTTTGCAATTTCATGAATTATTGAGAATTTCTTGAACATAAAAATGCATTTTGTTCTCCTTTATATTTGTCTTGTCTGCTTTATTATTTTTGCATCACATAATCAAAACGGACTTTTGTTGTAAAGAATAAAATATTAAAAACAGTTTTGTTTACTTGATATGAGATTAAAAATGATATAAGGTTTTTTTTGCAAGTACCAAGAATCAATAAATTGCTTTTTAATAAAAATTTTGTTGTTTTCAAGTTTATATATTTAAATAGCAATATTATAGGTTTTTTTTTGGTGAAAAATCGGTTCATATGATGGAATATGAGATCTTTCTTTTGCTGTAGAATTCTTACAATATTTGATTTTACATATATTAATTTTATTACCAGGGCTATGCAAAGGCAAAGTGGGCCCCTTGGTAAACTAGTATGTTTGGTAAAAAAAAACTCTTTTTTTTTCTCAATTTTTGTTTGTCGTTCACTGGATTTAAATCATATTTTCACAACAAAGATTGCGCTGTAGGAAAATTTCAGAAAAAATATCCCATGCACAATCGGAAACCTTATAGCCTTATATGTGAACTTCTTGCTTTTCAAGAAAAATGCGCCGCAGGCAGATATTTTCAAATATTTTTCAAAAAGGGCACCGGGACAAATTTTTTTTGGGTACCAAGGCCAAATACGTCTTTGAATTGAAAGTCTTGCAGTTTCCCAAAAATTTTAACTTTACGTTTTATCATTTCTGAGGTCTTAATTTGATGCAGCAAATTTCCAAACTTCGCAAAATGTCTGTTAAGAAAAATGCGGTCCTAGGCGTGGAATGCCGGAACTAGTTGACCCTGGCTGCCTCCCTTTTTTCGTCACGTCCCGGTTCATATAACTGGTATTACTAACTTCTATAAAAAAAAAATTAGGTATGAAAAATACAGTTTTTCTATTTAAGAATGAATTTTTGTCTTTCACAAGGTTTTTCCGTATACACAAAATTTTTAAAATGGTCAAGACATATTGGCTCAGTAGAGAAACTTTTTTGTTACTTTACTAAAAAAATGTGCAGTTAAGAGAATTGGTTTTGACTGTTCTGGTAAGATGGAAATTTCATAAAACTTTAATTTGAAAATTGAAAAATACAGCTGTGTATTATATATACAGAAGGGGTATTCTTTGGAAGCTACTTTTAAAATTCAATACTCGTTTGTATTCGAATATACGTGTATTTTTATTTCTCTTTTGTTGTTGGAAGAGCAATAAAATTTTATGTTGCTATACTTAAATAAACAGTTCAAGTACCTACAGAGGTTTCAGTATACAATTCTTAGCGCGGTATTACACACGGCAACTTTCGGGCTTACTTAAGCCGATTTTCGGGAGAAACGACTGCGGAGGGAAAAGTTGCCACTCGAAATCATGGCTTATCGACAATCTGCATACATGCCAAGCATGTGAACCGGTTTGGGAAAAGTAGTAGGCAGAAATCATTTTCGTTCTGACCATCAGCAGGTAAAGATCTTGGGAAGTATATGAGCAGCAGCAATTTCAATGGTTTGAGTACACACACACACACACATGTAAACTTGTGTACCATATGCAAACAGGATTGGCTTATTTAAGCCACAAATGTAAGCACGTTGGCTTATTAAGCCCAAAAGTTGCCGGCTCACTTAAGCCAAGTGTAATACCGGACTAAGTACAAATTCGACTTTAATCCTATTGCCATTTTCGGTGTGTGGTAGACATCTAACACTAGAAATGTATCTAATATAGTGGCAGATACGTGTTTTACACCCTAAATGCTAGTACAGAACTTATAAGAATTTTAATTCGCTTTTAATTCATGCAAAAATTAACTGCTGTTATCATTATTTTTATTTTTAGGTATTCAATGATAATTCTGTAAATTTAGTCGTCAATTTTGAAGAGTAATACTAATTAATCTCAATTCGAGTATACAGTGTACTTCATATTAAACTAGCAATTAGATGTAACAAACATCACTTTACTAGATTAACCAAGTTTGCTAACACAATAGCATAATAAAACAAGGTCTGCGTTCATTCATGGTGGGACATCAATTCATTTATCTTATCTTCAAGCGTTGGTGGTCAGTTAGTTGGTATGTTTGCCATAATATGAACAATGTATATGTATGCGATATTTAAATAAAATTGTTGGTACAAACATATCGTAGGTAATACCAACAAATGGATGAATAGATGGATGGATGGATGCGTTTGGATAAAGAAGGTAAGTCCATCAGGAACATAAATCTTGTGGATAAGCTTAACCAGTAATTTTGGTCAGTCGATTCACCCTGGATAGCGGTGTGTTGGTGTTGTGTGAGATATATGCTTCAATCAGGTAACTGTTTCGTCAGATTGGATCATGTAAATAGGATTTTATTTATTTTTTATCATTGTTGGTTTTATTTTAATTCTGGGTGATTTATCACGATTATTTAATATGGATTGTACTGTACGGGAAGAGTTTATCCGTTTGTGTGAGTAATAACTTGATTTTTGTCAATTACCTACAATCTACAATAAAATAGTTCCAATTTTTAAATAATTTTCATACTCTCAATGAGATACACAACGAAGTCGCCGGGCACAAAAAAAAACTACACTAGGGTGTTTGGGGTGACAAAAGATTTTGATTTCTGCATGTCCGTCCGTTTGTCCGTCCGTCTGTGTATCCTCGAACACGAAACCTGTAAAAAAAATTGAGCTAGAGGCGTAAAATTTTGTACAGTTGCGTTTCTCGTAAATAGCAAGGCTAAAATCGGGTGAAAGAGGGTGAAATCGGCTGAAATCGGGTGAAATCGGGTGCAATCGGGTTATTCTTTCCTAACTTCATTAAACACATACAAACGAATATTGCTAACTTCATTAACCACATACAAACGAAACAGTTTCCTGGACTTTTCTCGAAAATGGTGAGTCGTATGGAAAAATTTATTAAGGTAAAATTTATTTAGATTATAATTTTACACAACTCATCTATACATCAAAATCCAGTTGGGCCACTCTTTCTCCCCTCCCCCATACAAAGGAAATAGTTTATTTCAAAAAATTTAGGAAGGTGAAATGGCTTTAGAATTTGGTTTTGCATAACCGTTCCATACGTGAAAATTCAATATTACCAGTCCTTCCTCTATGTCACGTATAGATGGTTTTTTCAAATAAAAATTTAGTCTGTCCTCATATCATACTAATATATAAAATTGAGTTGGTGTCTGTCTGTCTGTCTGTCTGTCTGTCTGTCTGTCTGTCTGTCTGTCTGTCTGTCTGTCTGTCTGTCTGTCTGTCTGTCTGTCTGTCTGTCTGTCTGTTCCTCTTTTACGCAAAAACGGCTGAAGCGATTGTCTTGAAATTGGGCATGAGTGTCTGTGGTAGTTCTGGTTCCAACATAGGCATACGGCGCTAGGGGTGGGGGGAGTAAGGGAGGGGGTAAAGTGATTTTGAAACTTAGTTTTTGCGCTATGTTACTCTTTCGCGGGGAAACTACTGAACCGATTGGCCTGAAATTTGGCATAGATGTTCGTCGGGGGTCCAGCCCCAACGTAGATTTATCAAAAAGTAGCTCGAGAGGTGGGGGGAGTAAGAGGAGGGTTTAAAGTAATCTCGAAACTTAGTTTTCCCTCTATGTTACCCTTTCGCGGGGAAACTGCCGAGCCGATTGGTCTGAAATTTAGCTCCAACATAGACCATCAAAAAAAATAAAAATTTGAAAAAACTTAACCCGGCAACGACGGGTAGGCAAGCTAGTAGAGAATATTTGCCGGTTGTCCCCTGGCAAACCGAGAAAAAATCTGTGTTTTTATGTGTTTGGGCAAATAATGATTAAAGTCGTTTTGAATTATATTTGTAGTATTTTCCATTACCAGAACTTTAAGTTTTATTTTAAATTAAAGTTAAATAATTTTTAAATCATGTTTTCAAAAAACTAAACAACGGCCGCCAAGTGTCATGTTTTATAAATGAAATGTGCCAAGTGGCCATCGTGTGTGGACTTAAATGAAAGGTCTTGGAAAAATATTCACAAATTCGTTTTTAGAATTTCGGAATAAACAAAATGGCGGCCGCAGGACCTAATTTTAACGAAATTGTACGAACAAAGTTCCCAACTTTGGGGTCTTAAATGAAAGGGCTTTGAAAAATATTCATAAATTCGTTTTTAGAACTTCGAAAACAAAATAAATAAAAAGAAAAATTCTTGAAAAAAAAAAATTTTAAAAAAAGTAATAAGAAAATAAATTTTTGGGCCTTGTGTCTCGCAAAAATAAATGCGAGAAAAAATAATAAACAATTCATAAAAATATTATTATCTCGCTTTTATTTCTGATACACAATTCCCAAAAATTAGCTCCTTTTTAGTACATTTTTTGATAAAAGCTTTTTATGGAATAATAAAGAAGAAACAGCTTTTTATGAAATTCTTTACTTTTCGGAAAACATGATTTTTATGATTTTAATTGTTGAAATATTTTTTCTGTAATTATATAAGCAAAAAAATTACATATGTTCAAATTTCTGTTATACCAGTTTATCAATTGGTACCGGAATAACATATATTACCCGAATTTTATATGCTAGAACATATATCTTTTCATATATAATGCTGTATAATGTTTGTAACTAAACTTGGGAAATGTGCAAGAAAGAGGAAAATGAATGAAGTTGCTAACTTCATTAACTAAATCCATCAACGTCAGCCGTATGTGATATATGTTATTTACCTCTGTGAGAGTGTTAAAATGGATGGCCTTGGAATATGTAATCGCCACAAACACGAAAAAAGATTTCATGTTCATTAACGCACTAAACAAATGTTTGCCCATTTATAAGTATAGTAATATGTGTTTTACGTACAATTTCTGAATTCTGGGAGAAAATTTTCCCTATCCTTAACTGAAGTTATTATACGAAATCAAAGTAATTTTTACGCGTGCATACTTAAATATATACACACACACACACACAACAATTGAAACATCTCAAATTTGATTTTCATCATTCTCATTATTCATTTATTCTTTCTTTTCAGGTGACGGAGCATTTATTACTTAGTTCTATATGTCTTAGATTTTATGTCAAGGAATTGATTTATAAAATCACTTCCAAAATTAAATGAAATCAGTAAAAGACGAAGAAGAAGAAGAAGCACAATAAAGACGAAAGCAACGTAGGCAATGTCACAATTTACTCACTTACAATAATATGACGATGGAGTGAAGTCAGTTTGAGTTTTATTTTGGTTGACTTGATGAAGAAATCTATATGAAGATCCTGATGGCTCATGCTGTTAGATGACAAGATGACTTGGTTTTGGGTACCTTGTTCCAATTTTTATACAGCTTTGTCGTCATATCTTGTTAAAATTATGTTATAATTTACAACAAATGGCAGTTATTAAGGCATCTCGGGCGTTTTTTAATGTAATTTAAAGAAGCTTACCTGCCTTTTAACGTCATTTCATTTTTCACAATCTTATGGCGTTCCATTCTACTTTGTGTCCTAAAACATTACCAAGAAGTTCAAAAACGAAAAGCAGCTAAATGAGGCACCGACTAGAGCTGTATGCATGATAAAAGCTCACTTAGATGTTGTTTCTTCTTGTTTAATTTAACATTTTTGATTACTTGAAAGCCCATTAAATGCACCCTGCTACCAGTCTTTTTATACCTTGTCTGTGTGAAGTAAAGTTTGATGTAAACAGAATAGAATATTTGTGAGCTGCTGCATTTTTAACGCTTGTTCTAATAATATTAGGTACGTGTAAATAATCCTCATTGCAAGTACACTAAAGATTTGTATATTTTCCTATATGAGCTGTCCAAAAAATATGGCTCACTCTTAGGAGAAGAGGTGTCCGTGGTACCAAACTCCATACGAAAAATCGCGAAATAGTTAGACGGGGAAAGGTTTGGAAGGCCGAATATTAGCGTGACGCATTTTATAGGCAGCCCTAATACCGAAGAAGTTATTCGGGAACCGCTAGCCGTTTTAAAAAAATAATCTTACTTATAGAATAATTTTTAAGAGTAATGCTAATATTATCCAAGACTGATGGCGCCTAAAGATGATTTATAAAATCAGCGCCATAAAAGTTGTCATCGGAAGACCCACCCCAGATGGAAAAATTGCGTTGGATGGGACGCGAAGCGAATTGGGGTGCGAAACTGGGGCACATCGGCACGCCACCAAGGCCAACTGGGGACATACATTATGGCAGATAAAGACTGAAAACTGGTTGTGGTTGCGGAGAAGAAAAGGAAAAAGAGGAATAATAGACTTAGCCGGCTTTTTATTTTAGTAATTCACTAGCTTGCATACCCGTCGTTGCCGGGTTAAGTTTTTTCAAATTTTTTTTTATTGATGGTCCATGTTGGAGCTAAACTTCAGGCCAATCGGCTAGGTAGTTTCCCCGTGAAAGGGTTACATAGAGGGAAAACTAAGTTTCGAGATTACTTTACTACCTCCCCTTCTCCCCCCACCCCTCGCGCTACTTTTCCGTATACCTATGTTGGAACCAGAACTACCACAGACACTCATGCCAAATTTCAAGTCAATCGGTTCAGCCGTTTTTGCGTGAAAGAGGAACAGACAGACAGACAGACAGACAGACACCAACTCATTTTTATATATTAGTATGATTAGTGTAACTTTTTACTGATATTATCGCTATTGATTGAAAATGCATTATGACTTTAATTTTATTGATGGAACACAAAACCATCGCTAATACTGAATTGTAGTTTCGGCTATATAAATACTGGTAGCAAAAGAAATTATTATGAAACCATAACTAAATATTTAAAGTTTTAGTAAGTCGCAAAAATCACTAACCTATTCAATTTTTCAATTTTTTTTTGTCATTAAAGTGCATCTCCTTATGTTTTCGAGCACTTTACAACAAGATTTAGAAGTCTAAAACTTTATCAATTTAAAAAAAAATTCTTTCCACGATAAAAACGAAAAGTTTTTTGCTGACTTTCTTCCCTCTTGAATCTCACATACGAAAATATAAATTTCTCCAACGAAAGTATGATTTATGGCAAAAAGGAAGGACGATAGTTTGACGTTGGGTCTGATTATTCTGCAAAACTAACAAAAAACTTTTTTTTTTGGGGGAGAAAGTTCCTTTTTAAGCTTCGTGAAGGGAATATGAAAAAGTAATGTATTAAATAGTCTTTGCAAATTCATTATGTGACACATTATGAGTATACAAGCGATATTACAAAAAAAATATCTAAAACGGGTACTAATATAATTATTAGGTAAGCTTGGTCAAATGGTATTTTACAAATATATATCTTCATAGTTAAATCTTGGTTAATTAAAATTCAAATCCGAGTATTTTGCAGCTTGAATATGGGATATTTTGGTATTGGAAATTCGTTGTTATAAATTTGTAAATCCGAGATTTTATGTTCTAACAAACGAACGTCGAGCATTAGAGATTATGATATCGTCTTCTTTCAGGCACCCAATAAAATATGAAGTTATTCACTTTCTGTCTCCGTTATTTGCTCGCAGGTGATAATAATTGCAATTTAACAGTCAAAACTTATAATCGTCTAAAAAGTTTCCGTCCTACTAACCGGACATGACCCTTATGCTGTAATATCAAAATGAAAATTTCATTTTTTTTAAATCTATTTTTCGCCTTGAAAATCTAATTAAAGCAACTATTACAAGTAGATTGTAATTTAAATTAATAAACAACAAATAAAATTTCAATTTTCTAGGTTTAAAAACAACAATTTAAAGTTCAATCTTTAAAATGCTTCACAAATGCCCCTTGATTGCTAATTTTAATACTTTTTGCTGTGGGTATATGTAATTTCGTGTGGATCCAGAATCTCCCTCAGAGAAGTTCGTTTTCATTCCAACTAAGATTCATTGTAGAAATGTTTCAGGGATAATTAAATTATGCGCGTAATCTTTTTGACTTTGAAAGAGGGCTACTTAGAATTCAAATCACGACCCCCGACCAAACAGATAAAGGCCTAGTTTATTGTTTCACCGTATATTTATAGAAATATCTATACGTACATATGTACGTAGTTTCGGTTTTTAAACATAAGCAAGTGAGCCAAGCTCCTTGACAAACTGTGAAAGAATATTCCAGTGCTTACAGAGGATCTTATATTATATACTTGTATACTGATTTTTAGAAATATGTACGTGGTAGTGCTTGAGCATAACTAAGCCTAACGATAACATGGATAGCATCGCATCATCATCATGCAACCCAATGATTACAGAGAAGCGGATACCTGCGATCAAGTCTCGCCTGTGTCTTACGTCATAAACTAATTTGGAATATAACATAATTATCATAAGGATTAATTTTCACTTTGCTATTTTGGGGCCAAGTTTATGATTGGTAGTGTGTTGAGAATTTCAAATGAGGAGGATATTTTAATGGTATTTACATTTCATTGAACCTTCCGCTACAGTAAAAAGAAAGTAAAAGTCCGGTAAAAATTAGAACCAAAGCCTTTTTAATAAATGAAAATGCACCCGTCGTTGCTGTTAAAAAAATATTTGGTAGGGTCGGGTAGGGTGAAGTGGTCCGTAGGGAGAAGTGGTCCACCACCATTTTTGTTAGTAATAGTGACATTAGAACAGAATATGCAACTCTCATCGGTTACTCTTGATGCCATGCCAGCTTGTTTTTTATTAGTCATACATATATTTAGACGTACATATATTTACTCACTCTCACAGACCAGTGCCAAAAAAACATTGTTGAAAGTTTTCGCAAGTATTCACATTTAACCACATTTTGACGAATTCTTCATCAATTTCAATAAGCTAATTAATCTAAAATGTTGTCTACATTATAAACTTTGTAAATCCACCGAATTTCTGCACTTTTTTCCACAATTGTTGAAGCAGAGTCATTCTGCGCAAAATAGCGTAGGTAGGGAGAAGTGGCCCACGTTTGGTAGGGTGAAGTGGTCCACCCTGTCAACGTCATATTTCGTGTTTTCAAGTTTTTTTTATGATTTATTTTGAGTGTTTCAAATCGTGGCCGAAAATCGATGCGAAGCTCGATTATAACTTTTCCCAAAAATCGAGCTGAATTAGAGTAGCAGAACAAACCGCCGGAAAACGACGCTTAACAACTACACCGAAGAAACCAACACCAAAACAGCCCAAACGCTCATTTGTTACTTTCGAATAAACCATATTTTTGATCAGACTTCATGATTATACTTTTATTTGTCATTTAATTTTATGTTTATGCGATTTCTGGAAAGTTTTTGAGGGTGGACCACTTCTCCCTACCATTTTGAAAAAATCGAAAAATCAAAGTCTTCGAAAAATGCCTGAAAATTAAATTTAATGTCAAAAAGTTGGCAATCTGTGAATGCAGAAAGTTAGCTTAGGTCCTGCGCTTGCGATTTGACTATCTTATCATACAAAAATTCCAATTTTTGACCATTTTATGGCCAATAATAAAAACGTGGACCACTTCATCCTACCTGACCCTATAGGTATCTTTTTAAGAAATAACTTTCCTAAAAACTTTTGAGAAAATAGAGTTATCCACACAGAACTTTCGTATAAAACTTTAAAGTTTCAATATTAGATTCATTGTCAGCAATTTCCAAACCTCCCTCAAAATTTGTCCTAGAATGAGGGGCAAAAAGATATTTGTGTTATCCTTACTGAATCTTCAAATTTTGAAATTTCATGATCAAATTCGTGTTGAGCGACTTCCAAAACCCGACAATGAGTAATAAAAAAATATATCTGCGTTATCCTTTTACGACCTTAATGAATTTCCCTGAAGATAGGATCTAGTGAAATCGCTTTTTTATTCCTAAAACATTTTGGAAATAATTTGCAGAGTTTGGAAAATTTTCGCCTCTCACTACTTGGCTAGAAAAATCAAAAAGAAAAAAAACGTAAAAATTGATCGGATCACCAGCTTTTTCCCCATCACGATCCCAACTGAACTTTTATTACCTTCGAACTTTGGTCCGCAGATGTTAGTAACGGCAAGGATTTTTTAGTTTTTTTGTTTATTAAAATTGAAGAGCCAATCGTATGAATTCTTGCTGTTGCCAAGCGTATTACTGACCAAAGTCGCATTGTTTTTCTAGATTAAATTGAATATATACCCGTCTTGTGCCGCTTGATCTACAATCCCTAAGTTTTGCAATGGCTCATCTAGATTTTCAGGGATTGTCAACCTTTTTTTATATTTAGGATGTAAACCCGAAGACAGCGATCGCTACATGACCAAGGCTTCTCCAACACACTTCTAATGTAAAGGGTGTTTTTTTTAGACGTCAGCAATAACGCGCCGAATATTCTCTTCCAAGGCGTCAATTGTCTCGGGCTTATCTGCGTAGACAAGCGACTTCACATAACCCCACAAAAAGTAGTCCAGCGGTGTTAAATCGCACGATCTTGGAGGCCACGCCACAGGCCCACGACGCGAGATAATGCGCTCACCAAAAGTTTCCTTCAATAAATTGATTGTTTCGTTGGCTGTATGGCATGTAGCGCCGTCTTGTTGGAACCAAAGGTCGTCCACATCAACATCCTCCAATTCAGGCACGAAAAAGTCATTAATCATGGCTCTATAGCGTTCCCCATTGACTGTAACATTATGGCCGGCTTCATTTTTGAAGAAATATGGACCAATGATTCCCTCTGCCCATAGAGCACACCAAACAGTGACTTTTTGAGGATGTAACGGCGTCTGAAGAATGGCTTGTGGATTACCATCCCTCGAAATGCGAAAATTTTGCTTATTGACGTAGGTACCCATTCAACCAAAAGTGAGCTTCATCGCTGAACAAAATTTTCTTGTGAAAATCGGGATCGGTGGCCATCTCGTTTTGGGCCCATTCACCGAACGTGCGACGCGCTTGATGGTCGTTAGACGAAATGGTAAACCAAACTGAGCATAAATCAAGTGACAACTGTCAAAAAGACCAACTTCGAAAAAAGTAGTGCCAGATTGAAAACCACACGTCTAAAAAAACACCCTTTACTTCTCTAATATACTTCGAGTCTTTGAATGCTAATAAATAAAAGACGGAAGTGAAAATCGCCTGGTTCTCGATTTTTGTGCAGACCTAGGATTTCAATTAATAACAGAATAACTTAAATCGGTTCAGTAAAACTCCATACCAAAGTATATCAAAATCCTTGTTTTTTAACTATTGAAAATTATTATCTCGAAAAAGTTTCGACACGGCAATAATTCCAAATTAAATTTCTAAATTTATCCTGGTAAAATGCGTGTTGCGTTTGTCAGGTCCATAAACACTTTACTTTCAGTTATCTATTTTAGGGACTGCGCTTAACAAAGATTAACGGCATTATAACACTTTAACTTTTTATGGCCGATAAAAGGTAATATCTCCTTTGAGAGGAAGAGAAAAAAAAACCTTTACAGCAAAACTTCTTTTGTTTCAACTTATTACACTTTTTTTGTGCGAAAAACTGGCGGCGGCCGTTGAAAACCGTTAAAACCAGAAATGATGAATAAATAAGCACTTTTGTAATAAGATTATCCCCATAAATACTAGCGTATCCCTTGCAAGATACTTAAAAAGGACAAAAGAACATCACGCAGGGATTGAAAAATCGAAACGGTCCAAAATCTGGAAAAAATCCCCTCTCGATATGCTGCTGCTGTATATCTTTTAAGCTTGATCCAGATTTGGGAACTTGAGCAATAAGAAATCGCAAGCTTTATTATCAGTAACCCAAATACTCGTCTCCTAGATATAAATTCAGCGCTACGTCCCCTCTTTACCTTTTCGTATAAAATTTCTTTGAATTGTCCTTGTGTTGTTCTGTTTGAAAGTTCCAGTTTTTCGGTCTGTTTTCCTTTGTCCAGTTGCTTTTACTGTTTTTCTAGTTTGGTTTCTTTTGTATAGACTTAATGCCCTACATATAAATACTTTTCATAAATTAAAGGACAAACGAATCGAAAAATTTATTCCCAAGTACCATATAATAAGTCTTTTCCTCCCACTCGTCTCAAAGATTTCTTTTTTGTCTTTTCAACAGTGGGGCAAAAAAATTAGATTTCGTATAAATACTCTGGTTTGCAAGTAATGATATCCTTTTCCTAACAAAACTAATACCAATGTGTCTCTCCGTTCCCAGTCCTTCATAAATTCTTATAATAGGTTTTCCCTTGCCCTTTTCAGCTTCGGAGAAAATATATTTTACATTCCCTTTACAATTCCGGCATCAGTTGGGTAAAAAAGAGTGAGGAACATTAAGACATTCTGAAGCGTGAAATGAAAATTACTTTCTTAAGTTCTTTTCTTTGCGTTTAGCTTTTTGTATTGTTTTCAACTTATCATGTCAAAAAAAATTTGTCCTTTTGCGTATTTTCCCATGTTTGTTTCTAAACGTGGCACAATAAAAAAAAACGAGAAAAAAAAATATAAAACATTAATTTGGTATTTTTGAATGATCTTAAAGCACAGGATAATAATTAATGTTTATAGAGCATTAAAGCTTGAAATTAAAATGACTTTTTTTGTAACTTTTTGGCGATTCCAATTCTAATATGAAATATGTTTTATTATTTGATATTTATAATCCACAAGAAAAAAGAAAGAAACACGAAGCGTTCAATTTTTACTTTTTGAGATTATTTCGTTAATTGGACTCTTTCGATTTTAGTTTTAGTTGTATTAAATTAGAATTTCTTTTTTTTTACTCATTATTGTAAAAAAGGCTATAATTGTCACGACGGGCCAATCATCAAATATTCCGAGACCGGGCCAGGAGCGGTTTGTTTGGATTTTGATGTATAGAAATGGTTATGTAAAATCATATTCTAAACCAGGCATCTCCAGGCCTTGGCTTTTGCGGCTCCTCGTACATATTATTGTGCCAGACACATTTTACTTTGCCCACATTAATGTTTTTGTCAATACTATCTTACATTAGCATTCAGAAAAACGAACCTGAACGAAAGGCCGCCGAACGTGATCGAACATCTCTTACCACCACCAGTAAGCTAGAATCGATATGCAGTTTGATTTGTAGTTAGTTTGTTTCAGACTTTCGATGCAAGAGGATGTCATTCGTCTGCTTAATATTTATTAGATTTGTAATGAGGTTTTGAATGCCGAGTAGCAAATGCTTCGAGTTCAGGTTGTGGTGGTTTCGACGTGGTGGTGGTTGTACAGAGACAGTTATCTTGGAGACCCCTGTTCTAAACATATTTTGTCTTTTTAAATTTTTCGATACCATGTACCGTTTTCGAGAAAATAGGGAAAAAGTATTCTCTGTGTATGGGGGATGAAGGAAGTAGAGGTTCAACTGGATTTTGATGTATCATATCAAAAATGTAATTTAAAAATATTTTACCTTAATAAATTTTTCAATACAACTAACTTGCAAAAAACTGTTTCATTTGTATTGGGGAGGAGGGAAGGAATGATCCGATTATTCTGCGTTCAAGATCTTATTCTAGTTATTTACGAGAGTTGTAGTATTCACGTACAGATGGACAGGACAGACGGACGGACAGACAAACAGACGGATATGTGGAAATCAAAATCTTTTGTCATCCGGAACACTCTGGTGTAATTAATTTTTGTGTCCGACGATTGGTTCGATGCATTACAAACGGTATACTAAATCTAATATATTTTATAGAATTTTCTTATACTTCTTACAAGGTTCACATTTTCCAATTCTGTAGATTTACGGTAGATTTCTATTTAACCTAAAAGTATAGACGCATTAGAAAGCAATATATTTAATTGGTCCCATATTAGAGTTTCACGAACTTTCTTAAGATAATTTAACAATGTTCTAGTTTTCTTAATTTAAAATGAAATTTCTTGCTAAAAGTAATAATGAAGGAGTTATTGTTTTATGTAATACCATCACAAATTTTCGCATCATTCTACTATAAATAAATATCTTTCTAATTTAATAAATTTCACTAATTTACATATCTCAGTATTTCATAGAAATTCGTTTATAATATTTTGAAGGAATTTTCAGTTCCTTGAGGACTTCCTTTATTCGTACAATAAATGTTACCTGGAAACTTTTCGTCGCTTTTCATTTCAGCCTTCGAATAGTAGATACTGCTTGGGAAAAAGCAAGAGAAGACGATAGGCTTTAATAAACATATATGTTGTAATTTTACAAGTATCTAACTGAATAATGAATAACTTTATTGAATTACTTAATTTTGAAGTAATTAACTTAGAATTTGCTTCAGAAGTATGGAACCGGTTGGGTCATAGCCACAATATTAAACATATGAAAAGCTACAATTTCCGGGGCCTATCGTCAAGTACTCTATATGAGGATAGACAAAATTTTTATTAATAAAAAAAACCATTCGTGTGGGAGGGGTGAAGGGGAAAGGAGAAACGATCCGATTGGATCTTGATGACTGGCACAAAAAAAACTGTAAAAAACGGTTCTAAACACATTTCGTCCTGATAAATTTTTCGATACAACTCAACCTTTCCGAGAAAATTGCGAAAAAAAACTGTTCCGTTTGTATCGGAAAGGTCTTAGCCTATAGCTATTTACGAGACACGCAACTAAACAACATTTTAAACCTCTAGCTCAGCCCTTTCGAAAGTTATGGTGTTCACGAACAGACGGACGGACAGACGGACGGACGGACATACGGAAATCAGAATCTTTTATCATCCCAAATACTCTGGTGCAGTGCATTTTTATATCCGACGATTGGTTCGATGTATTACAAACGGGCTACTAAATATAATAATATATATCTATATGATTCTCATATAGAGTATAAACATACTTATTATTAGAACGTTTATTGGAGTAAAGTTTTCTGCTTTCATCAAAAAAATCTATTGAAAAAGAATTTTTTTGGTGCTAGAATTATGATTAATTCTTATGAAATATATTTAAGAACATATTCCCAAAAAAGATATTGCAAACTAATTCTCGTAAAATGAAAAAAATAAAACTTTTTGCTTAAATTAGAAAACATTTCTAACAAAAAAAAAATTTCAAGCTCCGTTTGATCTTGATTGTTTCATCCTGTAGGACTTTTTAATTGGGTCCTATTACTCGTTCACCACACAACAAAACCTTGCAGTGTGTCACGATTTGATGAATTCATTAAGCGTTTTCACCACTCTAAAAAAATGAAGTTACCGGACCTTTCATTTACGCTTAAGTTTAAGTTATTTATTCAGCGAAGGAGTAAAACAGACAACTCCTGGCAACATCGGATTCATTTCATCTTTTCCCTGCTCCAGCCGACGACTCTCACACTAAGCAACTAGCAGTTTGGTGGTCCCATTAGCACCATATCTGACTGGAACAACTTTCAGCATTAGCATATAAATGAGATTCACTTCGGTCATTATGTTAATTTCCGCACTTGAATTGTTTAACATTCTGGACTTTTAACGATGAAAAGGACGGCACAGGAACTTGTCATCATCAAAAGCAATAGCTAAAAATAACAACATGCACCATGAATGAACCCAACATTAGCATCATCAAAACAATCACAAAAAACAGCAACAATGAAATGACAAAAACTCGTATAAATTACATTAAAGCTCTCTATGTAAAATCTGAAACTTTTCCTTGACTAAATTTCTTTCTCTTTCAAAAAGGATAATGGGACTGGGTAGAAAATAAACAGAGATATTTTATTCAAGGGAAATTTTTTTTTTGCATGCACAAAAATATTTTTGCTTGCTGGCGATTTTCTTTTCTCTAAATTGATAATCAATTAATTAATATACCATATGAGTTCAATTCTTCCAAAAAACGACATATGAATTTTGGGGTTAAAGTGATTTAATATATGGAGTGAAGACGTGTTTATTTAATCGGGTGGTGACAGTTAGTGATAAAATGTGTTAACATTGAATTTCTTATCCTGATTTAACACATCGATTTTTTTATACATAGACTTAACTTCATGAACTATTACGAGTGCTCCACACTTAGTGGTGGTAAATTTATAAATAAGTTGACATTTGACATAATTTACTAACAAACATTGGTCGTTTTTCGTTGCAGGAGGCCGATTTGTTGCTTCTCTACATGTGGTGTAAAGGTGATATTATATTCCGGGCTCCCAAATAATAGCTAACCAGCATTTAACAATGGATAGACAATAGAGTCGAAGAAAAAACGACTTAATGTCCTTAGAATGACGAAATGTTATAGCAGTGTTAAAAAAGTTAACCTCACAGTTGTAAAGTCTTGTAAAGGATTTTTTTTACCATGCATCTTTTTATAGAAACAAAAATTATTTCCTGTGGTGACAGTGAAAAGTGGGAAAGTTTTTATTTTAAAGGGGACAATTTTAATTTTTGCTTTGGCCACTATTTTATGAAATACTAAGGGTATTTACAGTCCTCTTTTAATTTTGGGTATTCGGTGTTTTCGGTAATATTAAAAGACTGAAAATATTCTGCTGTGAACATCCGATTTGAGAACAGCGCTTTTATTGGATATGTGACCAAATCATGAACTGCGAATTTGATTGTAAAATATGTGACATACCTTTAAATCCATGTTTGATGTATTCTTTTGAATTTCTATTGTGGCAACGGCTATCTAAATTGAAAAAAGTTGATTCTTGATACCGAATAACCGGGCCGGAAAACACGACTCAAGGCATGTCTACAATTACCGAATCCTGTAATTCATTTTTACATGAACCAAGTTACCTTCTCGGTAAAAATCTGTTAAATTTGACTGAATTACCGAGCGGTAAAATTACTCGCAATTTAAAAGACGACTGTGAATACCCTTACTATTTTATGAAACGTTTATTGAAATAATTTTTGTTGCTCTCGCAAAGATTTTTTTGTTTCTCTCGAAAGAAAACTGCAATTTTTTCTAAACAACTTTAAACAATTTCGGAAGAAATCAACTTTAGACAATTTTTTTAAATAATTTAGAAGAAACGAAAAAACATAATACTTCTAACCGGTTAAAAAATTTGAAAATTGGCTGCCACAAGTTTATTTGCATAAATATGTTAATAATGTTCAGACAACTGTATACATCATTAAATAACGATTCAATTTCCTGTCCTGTGTGTGCTTGACTATCTTTCATAATGTCGGTATAGTAGCGCGGTTTTGACATTCATATCATTATTTATGAATCTTGTGTTCTCTATACATTTATGCATTGTCTAAAAATTACTTAGTATATCACGAGGTGTGTATTTGTGTGTACAATCGAACCTGGATAAGTAGGATCTTTCCCACTTCCTGGGTCCCATTTATCCAGGTTCAATTGTATTGCAAAACCTAGAACATGAAAATTATTTTCAACATCTTATTACAATACGCACACATGATACTTAATCAAAGTGAGTGTGTGTGATTTGTCTCTTTGGTAAAACGATTAAACCGATTGTCTAAAAGTTTGGCAGAGATGAAGATAAGCCGAAAACAAGTGTGCCGTTTGTGATGACAATAATTTTTTCATTTTTATACTTTGAATTTTTTGTTTTCTTCATTTTTTTATCAGGAAAATCGCCAGCAAGGAAAAAAAAATTTCATTCAGGGTATTCACAGTCCTCTTTTAAATTGCGAGTAATTTTACCGCTCGGTAATTCAGTCAAATTTAACAGATTTTTACCGAGACGGTAATTTGGTTCATGTAAAAATGAATTACCGGATTCGGTAATTGTAGACATGCCTTGAGTCGTGTGTTCCGGCCCGGTTATTCGGTATCAAGAATCAACCGCGAGTGGCGCTAGTAATGTTTTTAGTTGTCAAATTTTCTCGCTGGTTATCTCATCGGACTGCAAATTTTTTCAATTTTGATAGCCGTTGCCACATTAGAAATTCAAAAGAATACATCAAACATGGATTTAAAGGTATGTGACATATTTTACAATCAAATTCGCAGTTCATGATTTGGTCACGTATCCAATAAAAGCGCTGTTCTCAAATCTGTGCTGTGGGATGTTCACAGCAGAATATTTTCAGTCTTTTAATATTACCGAAAATACCGAATACTGAAAATTAAAAGAGGACTGTGAATACCCTGATTGTATTGTCAACCGTCGAATCATACAAAATTTAATCAAAAATTTAATAGTAAATACTTTATGGACAACCCCTAATCACGAATTTTCGAACCCTTATATTAGTCCAAATTTTAAAAGCGAATAATCCTTAAAAGGAAAACTCCTGAAAACGTTACTTAAACATGTGAATTGAAAAATAATCATATTTCTGATATAGTGATAAAATGATTCAATAAACTCTGATTATGGTAAATAAAGAACACCAAAACAAATTCGGAGAAAGTTGGCTATGAAATGGAAGCAAAAATAAGAGAAGCAGAAAATAATCGTTCGTACATCTTCAACAAGTTTACTATAAATCATGTGTCAATAATGATCGTGTAATCCGATACACTTGTTACACCATTTGAAACACAAACCTAAAGGCCTTCGACGTATAAATATGTATATTCATAAGTATGTATGTTGATGTTGTTCTTATACTGTTCCTGGCTGCCTATATCAGCTACACAGTTGCTGGTTCTTCTGTAAAAGCAATTGTTATAGTACGGTGATGTTGAAATATTGTATAGATATAAAAAAAAAGCCCAAAGAACATCCTCCAAAGCTTCACATTCGTATTTTAGTCCGTTTGGTTGGTTTGGTCGAATTCAATTTTTGTTTAGCTTGCACCTATACATGAATAACAAGGACTAATATAATTGTATTGGTGTGAGTAATTGGAGAATATACCGTCGGCCTCTATTGAAATGTTGTAAAAACACTGGCAATTGGGGAAAACAAACCAAAAGTATTGAATATCCTACTTGTGTGATTTTTTGTGCAGATAAAAATCTTATAACAGTCTGCCTATTTCGATATGGATGTTCTACGATGCGTGGATGGGTAAGGCAGGCAGACAGGCCAAAAAACAAAGAAATCGAAATGCTGACAACTTCTAAATAGGGTGAAAATCGTTTCGCAAGAAAAAAAAACAATCACGAAACTGAGAAAAAAATCGTTTGATATTCAATCAGTTTGAAAGTGGTAAAATTAATAAAATAAATCTATTATAATAATAACGTGTCCGTTCGCTTATAAACGGAGAGCAAACTGCACCATTGATTTCATTAAGAAATTAGTAATTTTCAGCACTTTGCAGAATTTTCCAGATTTTGCTGTTTCTTGCAACGATATCGTTGAAAAAAAAAATTAAATTAAACCGCCCTTTTTGTATTTTTCTGGAATACCCAAATCTACTCGCATGTAATCCTTTTTTATGCAATGTTTGATGGTGCTAGAGTTTCAGACTGAAGAAGATGGATTGGAATTCAACCTGGAAGCTGTTACAGGCGAAACCTTTAGTTAATAAATGATCATGTCAAGGAGATAATTGCATTTTTTTTTAATTCGATTTCAATTCTTTTTAACATCAGAAAGTCTTAAATAAAAATCTAATAAAGTGGTTTGCTATTCAAAATTCTATCACAAGGAATCAATTTTACTTATAGATGCTCTGCCGAAAGAGAAGAAATTGAATAGATTTTATTTTGCATTTCGTACATTTTATGTACTTATAAAATTCAACCAGGAAAACCCTCTAATGGATCTAAGATCTTTGAATTTACACTGAACTCAGTTATGTCAGCGTACAAATATATACAAATCCGTCACTTTTATGCGATGCGACAGCATAGAATAGACTGCATAATAAAAAAAGCCATGTAAAGTATATCTATTTTTGGTTCATTTCACAATATATACATACAATATCATACTGGGGGATATCACCTGATAAAAGAAGATTCCAATGGAAATGACGCTTTTGTACTTTTCTCTTAAAAAAAAAAACACAAGAAGAACATTTCGCGAGATTTTCAGCTCTCGATTTCTTCCCCACAGAATTGCGACTCAATTTATATATATATATATTTCCACAGAGAATCTTTTGTACTGTATTTTATTTTATTACATTCTTTGCCAAATGCTTTTACAAGAATATTGGATAAGTATTTGGAACTTGTATTTGTATATCCTACAAAAAATCTAAGTCTTATGTTGAAATAGATAGCCCAAAAGAAAATGGTTAATACTTACACGATATAGGGAAGATTTTCTTACTATTAATTTTGCTTTGATAAAACATATCGTTCAATATCAAGTGTTTTTATAAAAATCCGTACAATTCTGAGAAAAGTTTTGTTTCCAAAAATGCAGTTTTAAATGTGGAGTGTGTAAGAATTTAATTTTTGTTTTTCAGATAATGATAAAAACACTTTCCAATCATTAGTTCAATTTGTTTGAGACTTACAGTATTCAAAAGTTTTCTGATAGGTGTGTAAAAATCAAAAGTCAAGAAGAAGGGCTTTACTATGAGAACGAGAATGTAACGCTAAACTTTCAAAAGTTTATCTCTTTTTTGTCCAAAAATCTTGCATAATTGGAAATGCCACTTTGGAGCGTTAAGACAACTGCAACATAATTACTTATCATTATTCAAGGAAATAAATTTCTATAAATTTTTCTGATATTTTCCTTCGCCGGAAATACTTTGTGTAACACGGCCTGTCAGGAAAATCCAGCCTGGCAACCCTTTCGAAGAAATTACCTTCCTGTCTGTGTAGAGAATGAATAAGAACCTCTTGGATGTGGCTCACGCAAAAACCAAAAAAATAAGGAGTCGGAAGTTGAATCGGAGCGGGCGATATATTCCCTTGTAAACTGGTGCGCGGACAGGTTGTTATATTTGTGGATTTCTTTTCAATCTGGAATGAATAAACCGTTTAAAAGTTTTCCCAGAGAAAAAAAATCTTGGAAAAATCATTGCCCAATATTTTTTTTTTAATTTCACTAACCTTGTATTACTTTCACACACACAATATATCTGTGTTAAAAGTTTAGACAAATCTGAAACTCAACCACACCTGTCGGACAAAATCAAAAGTCTTCCATCCATTTTCTTTAAAATTTTCAAAACTCAGTATTCATATTTTATGTATATATTGATTACTTACAACTGACAAGGATTCGCTACAATTAAAATCCTCTACTTTAGCATTAAAAGAACATTTTTCTTTGTGTGGCTTGATTTTACGAAAACATCGCATCCTTGGTATCTGTCACCTGGGGACTGGTGTAGCATCAAAGGTATCAACGCAAGAAAAATGAAATTCTTTGCCATGAAGAAAGTCTATAAAAACTACAGGAAAAAAAACTTGTGTTAAACGACTACTTTCCTGATCAAAGGGGTTTCTTTTCTCACACTAAACCAGCAACCAGGATCCCTGAAGCAATTATTCACTAACACAGAGTTACTTCATAAGAAAAATTTAAAAAAAAAAATACTTTGACGTTTTAAAAAATGTATATTATGTAGTTCCTTTGAGTATGGATACTATATTTAGATATGATAAATGAGTGAAAAATATTTTCTATGATATCGCGTTTCCAGCCCTGTAGGAATTTATTTAATCATTTTTATGCTCTTTACCTTTCATTCCCGCTTTTCATAGATATACCGGTTTTTCTATCATGACTTTTGTATTTCGAGTGAGATATGAAATCTAAGGAAAGAAAAATCATTTCATTTCATTTTTATAATCTGGTAAAGATTACGTCAAACGGGAAAACTTCTTCTCATCTAAAGAGAAAAAGTAATTTTCTGATTTGCTGATCAGAATAGAAAAGCCGTCCTTTGACACTTTCAAATAATTTAATTTTTCGATATCAGTTTTTGCTAAATTTGAAATAATCATTTGAATGGGAGCCAACTCATTTCATTTTTAATTCGTACGCAAAGCTTAATAAACCGTGATATTAAATAGCTTTTAATTTTCGTGATTTTCTCTGCTTTTACGGTAAGTACTTTTTCCATTAGTCCTTCTCTTGATGACGAGATGTTGATTAAGATTATATAGGAAATGACAAACACAGAGGTCTATAAAGGCAAAACAAAAAAAAAAGTGTAATTAACGTTATGAGTTTCTCGTTTATTTGAATTATAAAATTCATTGTGACTTAACTGAAAGACCAATTTAATTTCTGCAATATAAAATTTTGTGCAATTGCAGAGTGGTATGTTTTTGTGATAAATAATTATTTTTTAAATTATACAAAAATTGTAATGGTTTTTATATATTCTCAATTATAGAGTCACGCCACACCGCTTTACATAATTTTTTTTATCGAAAGCTGCCATTATGTAGGTCAGCACAAAAATCTAAAAATCAGTTCCGCTAATAATTTATTTACCTTCAAAAATCTAAAGTGAATTATCAATAATAAATAATAAATTTCGATAAAATCTTCTAAATTTTTTTCAAAATGTTTTCAAGGATTCAAATGCGATTGCGCTAGAATCTTCGAGAAATCGGTTAAGGTCCTAAAAGGATAGCGAAAATATGATGTTATTGATTTTTTTCTTCTTCAAAAAGTTAGCTTGGTGGATTTATTCTGCAATAGACAAATAAACTTTAGCGAAAACAATATAACCAAAATAAACCTCATTTTTATACCCGTATGGTATGTATACCAAAGTGTATACTAACTTTGCCTTACCGTTTGTAACGCCAAGATCCCGTCATCACACACAAAAATGAATTACACCAGTGTGTTTAGAATGATAAAAATAATTAAT
This sequence comes from Chrysopilus asiliformis, assembly GCA_964034945.1. NCBI lineage: Eukaryota > Metazoa > Arthropoda > Insecta > Diptera > Rhagionidae > Chrysopilus > Chrysopilus asiliformis. The sequence goes on along the minus strand of OZ035962.1, from coordinate 2,386,964 downwards.
TTTTGCATGTCCGTCCGTCCGTCCGTCCGTCTGTCCGTCTGTCTGTCCGTCTGTCTGTCCGTCTGTGGCGCGGATTGCGGGCGCACGGATTGAGCTAGAGGCTAGAAATTTTGCACAGTTCCGTTTCTCGTAAAATGAAAGGCTAAGTTCGTTAATGGGCAAAAATGGACCATTAGGGGGGGTACCCCCCATACGAATGAAAACGTTTTTTGCGAATATCTCAAAAACGGTGCATCTTATCAAAAAAGTCCAAGAACAAAAGTTATTTAGGATATGATAAAATTCCCATACATCAAAATCCGATTGGAATAAATTTTAAAAAATCTTTTTGGAAAGTTTGACTTCAAAGTGGAATTTTGGTACAACTGCTCAAATTATGATGCGAATATCACCATACGGGTTTTCAATAATTGCCAGATTGGCAATTATAGCTTTTGTTATGTTTTTAAAATATGTTTGAAAATTAAAAAGCAAGAAAATAACTGACTGCATTTAGAAAATGTTTGAAACACTTTTTTTTGCTCCTATTTTTGATAAAAAAAATTTGCGACCATTTTTTGGCACACATTTTTTAGAATTTTTCTTGTGATAGAAATTATCAAAAGTTTTATGAACACCTTCTACAATATTATTTTATAACAAGGTGAAGAGACATGCGTTGTAAATTTTAAATATTGAAATTTTTTGTAATTGAAGAAATCAATTTCTACAGAAATTTTCACCATTAAGTAAATTATATGTTACGGACTAGGGTAATTATTTAAATAATTAAGGATGTGCTATATAGCTCACTCGAATGTACTTTGAATCGCACATCGTAGTTGAGTAGTGATGGCTGGCCGCTGTATCAAACACGGATTGCTAAAAGGGTGAGTGGTTATAGTTAATTATTTAGTTATGGAGTTAGATTAGTTTATTATTATTGTTGTGTTTTGGGGATGATCCGAGAAGGGTAGTTTTCGGTGGTTAAGATTGCTTTCTGTCCGTCAGATTGTTGTGATGCTGGGCAAGATGACGAATCAGGGAAGGTGAACGTGTGTCGTTTGCTTGTGCGTGTGTCGCTGACTACCCTAGCAACTTTGGCTCATGATTAGCCTACACTATCAAAGGAAAAACGCACACAATTCAGTTGTATTTCTGTTGTGTTCAGCGAACATAAGGTGGTGTGCTTATATACAGAATTATTTGTGAAAAAAAACTTCACAGTAAATGGATTTAAACGCTTTGAGTTTGACTCATCATGAGCCGTCCATGACTGATCATGTAATGTCGACGAGGCGATGCGTTCGGCATCGATCTGTAACCCACTTCATGTGTTTCCGAAGTTCGTTCGGTTTTACCGTTCACTCTGGAACTGAAATGCTTGAAAACGATTAATTTTCAGTCGCAGTGAAAGTGCAATTGGAGAAAGATGTTCATCAAGTTTAATATGCTTCACTTCTTCAATTTTAGGTTTCATGAGTTCATCAATTTTGGTGAATTCATAAAAATAATGAATTCATCAAAATGCTTACTGATCAGGCGGCCAATTCGGCTAGCCATGAGTTTACCAATGAGCAGTCATCAATACATCATCAGTACGGCGCGCCATTATACTCATCGAGAGGCTCTTGCGTAGATCATCGAAGGAATCATGAGTAAAAATGAGTATATAATGACGAGTCATGATGACAATATTACCCAGGTCTAGAACAAAAATCATCATGACTTTCACCTGTTCGCGATTATGAGCTCATCGATGAGCTCATGATGATCGTGCTACTAGGGTACCCTGTCATCTGGGGTCCGAAAGGAAGAGACACGTTCGTCGTGTATTTTTGGTCTGTCCGAGGTAAAGGGAGGGTAACTGTAAGCCCTCACCAAGTCTTCTAGACTTACATGTTGTTTTCTGTTTATTTGCAGGAGTGAATCGGACCGGCGCACGACATCGGAAAATACATCTTTACCCTCAAAAGTATTCATCTTGCCCTCCGAGATTTTGTCATCCTAACATATATTAGTAACCAACATTATTTTAAAGAACGGCGCTTTTTGAATGTCAACAAGATTTCAAGATTGGCTAAAACTCTCGTTACACATACAAGAATAAAAAATCATCATATTTATATGATGCCGCATAATAATCCATTGGTATAAGAAAATGAACGAAATTTTTCATAAACGTATTAAAGTTCAAGTTTATGAAAAACGACGAGCGAAACTTGCAGAAGGCAGAGGAAGAAGAAAAACTTTTCTTTTTGTCGATATTTTATGTGAAAAGTTGTTGCTATTCAAACTCAAATAATGGCTGAAGGAAGCACCAACAAACATTAGAGCCCCTGACAGAATCTTCATTTTAAAATACACAATAGAAAAGCAATAAAAATGTATTGTATAAAAAAGATTGTGAGTATATGCGCTAAAAATTGAATCGTCTTCTTTAAAGTTTCAGGAAATTGCATTAAAGATAAAAATCAGTTTAAGTTGTTTCAATTAAAATTTCTGGATTTCTGAAATGCAGGGAACTTATGTCTCGCGAAAAAAATTATACACACACAAACAATTTATCTAAGCATATAGAGCGTATTTCTTAATAGGAGTTACAGAAAAAAAAAACTTTTATAAAGTGTAAATTTAATGGCTAGCAAGGCGGTTAATATTTATATGGCTTTTCAAATGTTTAGAGTGAGCCATGCTAAATATAAAATCAGGGAATTTGAAAATTAGGTCGTAATACATTTTGAGTACATGTTAAATAAGCACCCAACGAAGCTTTTTAAAGTATAGTGCTGGAGCTATTTTATAATAATCATACTTTGGTAATCGGTAGGCTGGAAAAACATTTAAGCATGAAATTGAATTTTTTTGCTCCAGTTAAATCTCACTGCACTTCATTAATGCGTTTTAACACGTGTATAAATCTTAAATTGCCCAGAATTTTGAAACTATAGTGTACTTAGCCTAAGTGTATACTTTTGATAGATGAGAAATGCTGCCATAATGTCACAACAATATGTAACGAATTGATATTTTTCAAGTTGTGCGTCTCAGTGGTTTGGCAATTATTACTAAATTACAAAGAAATATGCGCATCTTTTCTCAACCTAATTTAAAAACATCTCTATTTGCAATTTGATAAAGTTTCTGAGTTGAAATGAGCGAAAATTACACACGAAAATTCATATCTTCATTGCAGTTTAAAATTAAATTATTATTGAATTTTTATTAATTGGTTGTCTTTGACTGAATTTTATTTTATAAATTGCTTTATTTTTCATTATGTATCCTCTTGGGGTATTTTTTCGTATTTAAGGTACCAAATCTGCGAAACCTTCCAACTTACATTATGCTTATCCACCCAAGTCAAAAAGTTTCTTCTGTATAGACAAAACCAAATGTCTAACGATTCTTTAAACGGTTCATGAAACCGAAATGATTTTTACTCTCATTGCTCCTCGAGCAAACTTTTAATACTTCCAAGAATTGTTGTTACTTTTTATTTTGGTTGAAAAAAGGAATGGAATAATAATAACTGAGAATCTGCAACAAAAATAATGAAAATCACGAAGTATCTAATGTTTGAAACGAAATTAGTAAGATCCTCCACGATATTGATGAAAGAGGAATGGAAAGGACGATGATTTAATTTTTTTTTATCTCAATTTTTGGTTACTCCAAAGGTTTCTGTTTTTAGTATATGTGCTGTGAAATAGACGGTAAAATAAATAAGAAAGTTTTCCAAAAGTTTTCTTTAGGGGAAAAGTTTAATTTTTTGCTGTTGTGTTTTATTGAAAGAAAAACACATTAAGAAGTCATCGTGGTTTCGCTTTGCGTACCTTTAGATATCTTGCTTATATTTCTCGACCTATACAGAAAACCAAAAGAATGTTGATAAGGTTTATTAAGACTTTGTTTAACTGTAGATATTTAGCAAAAAGGGTGTGTTTAAATATTTCGAGACTCGCATAAAACTAAATTAGTCAAATTTTATAAATCACATCGGTTAACAATGAATTACAACCGTTATAACAAAAATTTATGAAATTCTGCTCATTAACACGGAATTCAATATTATTTTAAACACATCTTTCAATTAAAAAAATCGTTTTTGTAACAGTTGAGGTCTTTTACTATTTCTTAACTAGTAACAGGAAGATCGAGCCATGCTCGGCAACCTCAAAATTCTTTTACTGATTTCCTCAAAAAAAAAAAGCAAATAAACGATATTTTTCTATTGCCGCAGGACTTTTCGTCTCGAATTTTGAAATTCCAACATCAGTGTCGGGATTAGCGACCTCTTAAAGTCAATTTTCCCAAGAAAAAATAGGAAAAAAGATATTCACGTGGTCTTTACAGGACCTTTTCTTTCTCGAAAACGGCTCTATAGGAAAATCTATAGATCCGTTTTCGAGAAAGAATTTACATAAAAGCATGTAAACATGCAATGATTGCTCGCATTATATTATAGGATAGGATTAAAGCATAAAATAACCATTTACAGCCTTATTAATAAAAAATCCCTAACACGGAGATAACTCATGTGCTAACTAACTCCGAGATAGCAAACTTATACATTAGTTAACTATTCTTATTAATAAAAATTTTTCCTCCATATAATAGCTAACTCGTATTTTATTTAAAAATTTAGTTTGAATAAGGCAACCCTTGTGCTGAATTGTACCAAAAAATACGAAAATCTTTTACATTTGAGTCATATTTTGGTTTTTTAAATCCGTTTCCTTGGAGACGATATTAAAATAAGTCATATTTTGGTTTTTTAAATCCGTTTCCTTGGAGACAATATTAAAATAGGAGTGAAATTAATGTTTTTATTTTAATGATGATTCACTGCAAAGTAATTAAAAATGGAAAATTTAAAAATTGAAGGAAAGCGATCAGAAAAGTGGTGTTCAAGTGATAAGATAATATAATATAATAACATAAATTGCATTTTTTTAATGGATCATTGTTTCTTATAGTCATTATTGCAAGAGTTATGTGCCGTCAAGAGTTATCAACTCGTTAACTCGAGGGAATCGGTATGTTAGCTAACAGAGAGTTAACTAACGTCAGTTAAATCTTAAAATTTTTTATTAATAAGAATTTCGAGTTATCCACTGCGTAAACCATTGATAAAAGTTAACTAACGTTTATTAATAAGGCTGTTAGTGTTTATGAATATTGAAAATAAAACAAAGGTAAATGTACATTCAGAAAAATGGAGGCTAACTCGACGACCTACATACGGCGTAATTGGCCTCGGGCAGGCGCGCGTTCGCCTGCATGTGGGCAAGTAAAACTGAGTTGACCTGTGGTCGGAGAAATTCTGAAATTAAGCCACCAGCACGTGAACTAGGGCATTGGGAGCTGCACGAGTTGACCTTAGATAGGTTAACTCTGACCGCTAGCTGGCTTACAGAAACCTCTGTAAGGTCAGAGTTAACCTGACAAAAAGTTGACCTGGACATTTTTCTGAGTGTAATATACAGTAAAAAGAAAAATAGTAATAATTAAGAAAAAAGCTGTTTGGAAACTACTTTATTCCGTAAGCCATCTTAATAACTATGACAAATACATAATAACATATTTGTGACCAATTTGGAAAATTTTATGAATTTAACCGGCGGGTATAGTGTTATAAATAAATATGTGGGGTAGAATTGTGATCTCTTTAAGACGGTTTTTTGGTATTATGTTCACGCACACTTTAGAAATGATCTGCCATGGTGTACTTAACAATTTGCTTAAGCGATAATTCTGATTTTAACGCGATTATTATCTGTAAGACAAAGTAATTTATACAGAAAATGGTAATAGGCCAAAGAAAGTTAGCTATAATCGTTGCGGAAAGTGTAAGACACTTAGGTATATGCTATACATGTTTTTAGATATAATAGTTGGTAAGTATTTCTCGTATATGTTTCCATTCCCAGTTAGTATTTCCGTTTGTGGCTAGATATACAATATACACATATATGTTCGTAGGCATCATTCGTGGATATTTAACAGGTACTTTAAACGTTGTCGCCCATTACACTAAAATGACTTTGTTCTTTTACTCACAGCATTCAAAATTATCCTCGATTCTGTTAACATTTTTTTTTATGTTACAGGAGTCCTAGTGCGTTTGTTTATAACTGTTACAGTTCTTTTTAACGTTGGATACAAACTCGAAAATTCCTGCCAATGGATGAAGTGATATTGTTTGGAATTTTTTGCCTTTTGTTTTACAGTTCAGTTGAAACAAAATGTTAAAAGACTTTTGCATGGCTTTCGCCATAGTATAATGCCACGACGATATTTAGTAATAAAGATTACAAACTGCAGATACGTGCAGCGCTTACTAAAAATAATAAGAGAACATTTACTTTAACCACTTGAGGAGCATATCATATAACATTACCCGTACCTGATCCAGTGACAAAGGTGCTAAAGTATAAATATATTTCGCCTTCTTGTCACGTATACAACGATTGGATGAGATGATGATGCTTCAAGGATACAGCGGTTATAACAACGTAAAAGTGGATAGAGAAACGATATATATTGTAGATAAAATAAATTATCTGCGGAAGCTTTCATTTTCAACCAAATCAAATAGGATTCAAATATCAAGTTCTTTAGATACCTACCAATGTTTATCTTTAAGAGTCGGTGAGCTCAGCAATTATAAAAATCTTTGAATCCGGATAAAAAGCAGCAAATAATTCAACAACAGATACCTACGTATAATGGATAATTAATAAATGTGATTAATAAATATTTTTTATAGTAATTAATTAATTTTTAATATGCACAGATATCGTACTACTAGATCTCGGCACTCGAACAATTCCATAGCAAAAATATGGGACAGCGTGACTATGGTTGTCTCATTTTGTCTTCGAATTTTAGTGATGTCAGACGTTCGAATCAACAAACTCAATAACACTTGAATTATATGTTTTACGTCGAACTCATAAGACTTATACACAGGTTTAGGGAATTGCATATTAATGTATGTGGCAGCTCTGAATATTAACATGAATAATCGGTATAGGGATTGAATAATATTCCGTCGGGGACCTGCATAAGCATTTTTTTCCAGAATTTCAATTTCCCAGAATTATTAGCTTTGTCCATTTTTTTCGTCATAGCTTTTTGACGTTTCGGCGGCCCATTTGAGATAGCAAATGGCTTGATCTAGTAGTAGGATATCTGTGTTAATATGTTAAATCCGGGGAAAGCGAGGGAGAATTGTTTTTTTCCCCCTAAATAGGCAGAATTTTCCAAAACAAAGACATATTGTGAATAATGATGTTCCGAAAATTTAATGTTTACTTTGAATACCTACATAATTTTTTTTATCACTTTTTGCGAAACGTGTTTTCTGTTTATTTTGATTTTTATCAACATCAAAGGATTTAAGACATTTATTTGACTTACCTTCTGCTCTGATTCCTTTGGTCTAAATATCAATGCCTTTTCTTAAAATATATGAATAAATATATATACCAGTCATAAATGGCAAAAACATTTTCCTCTCAAGGCGAAAAACAGTTTTAATTAACTTTTTTTCCCATTTATTCCAGATGCTATGATGCAATCTCAAAGAAAAACTGGAATTATGACAGAACATTGTTGTTCTTTTGTTTGTTTTTCTCAAGGAGTATTTAATGCCGTTGCTTTGTTGGAGAGAAAATATTAAAGTAAGTGAATTTTTTTTCGAGATTCCTTTTAATAATATTATAATTTTAGTAATTAGAGATAAACAATGCTAAAAGATTTTTAAAAATTTTCTTTTAAGAAGTAATTTTTAAAATCGGTATTTGATAAGTCCTTAAAAACCAACCCTTTTAGGATGGTGGGTGGTATGGGGGCAGCGAAGCCGGTGGTAGTTTGACCGCGGTTCTAAATTTCACCAGTAAGGATTACTTTTTTATTCTAATATTGGCTAACTAGCTTGCATACCCGTCGTTGCCGGGTTCAGTTTTTTGTCTAAGTTTTAGAATACGAAGAAAACCGGAAAGAACTTAAAAACTTTTTAGTGGGTCTTTGTTGGGGCTGGACCCGCGACGAACATCTATGCCAAATTTCAGGCCAATCGGTTCAGTAGTCTCCCCGCGAAAGAGTAACATAGCGCAAAAGCTAAGTTTCGAAATCACTTTATACTTTATCCCCTCCCCTTACTCCCCCCACCCCTCGCGCTACTTTTCTGTATGCCTATGTTGGAACCAGAACTACCACAGACACTCATGCCAATTATCAAGTCAATCGGTTCGTCCGTTTTTGCGTGAAAGAGGAACAGACAGACAGACAGACACCAACTTATTTTTATATATTAGTATGATGATGATATTTCAATTATTCATCAGTATAAACTTTTTATGATATCTAAAATTGCTCGCTGTAAAACCCATAGTTTACTATAGACCTCTGCTCAGTTTCATTTGGCGTAACTACTGAACATTACCATATAATCAAGGGAAATATTTACAAAACGACAAAAATGAATGAAAATGCTTAATTTCTTCAGTTTTCTAAAGCTTTTGATAGAGCATAACATGGTATACCATATATACAACTAATCCTGTTAACATTTGTCTGTTCTCCTTAAATATATCATAATATTCTGTTGGTAAATCCTACGACCTGGAAAGCAGTTTATTTAAGAACCCTCTTCAAGACGAAAATATGATACACAAGGAGCGTTAACACTGTCATGATTTATTCGTAGCAATAAGTTCGGGGATATAAACACACACCCCAGGAGCATGACATATGTTTTTATTATCTTGGGTCATTTACTTGTGTGTCCCTTGTGTTTGATAGGAACCCTACATCTTCTTAGAGATTGTCTATAGTAATGCCTGTAACAGTTCCTATTTCTAGTTCCATCTAGCCCAACCTGTTTGTGAAGGACTCAAACTCCTATTTACTACCGGTTATGCTTTTGGTATTATTTCGCTGTGATGGAATTCACAGGACCAAGTTTGGGGTGAATTTATGATGCCTAAGAATCCGCTCTGCATGTCCAGCCAACTAGAAGGGATATTTATTTCCGTGATGACATCTATGGACAATGAATGTAAGGGTTGGGAAGTTGAGCGGGACGCTAGTTGCGGTTTTTGCCACCGATTGTTTAAATAAATCTAACATTTCTTCGCACCTAATCTAAATTTATTAATAAAGTTTTTTTTGCATGTTATAATTTGTATAAGGGCAGCGAAAAAACCGCTACTACTTCAAACTACCCCAATAGTGTTAAAGTGCAAAAAGAAAAAAAAAATATTAAAAGGATTTTTCGATCTGAACCAACGAGCATTATTAAAGCTTAATGTACATTAAAGCTTCATTCAAGTTAATGGATTACGTTGGTGCTCACACATGGCTGTAGCGTACATTTTAATAAAATGATAAGAGAATGAAATCATTCATCATTTCGTTGAACATAACTTTCGGTATGCCAAAATATGTGAACATGATGGACTAAATGTGTTTACTTCACACGAATTCACTGCGTATCCAGCAATATGAAACTTTTTTTTTTTTTAAAAAGCGAGATATTTTCTTATTCTCCTTACTTTTTGGTATATTCTGGAAAAAAAAACTCATAACTGATTCGAAAAAACTCATATTTTGGAAAAACTCGCAGAAATGCGCAGTTCAAAAATTTTCATCGTTCGAAATTTTTCCCTTAAAAAACTTGCGTCTATCAATTTTATGGTAGATCCGTTTATTTTTAATCACACAAAAACAATTGATTTCACATTTTAAAAAATGTGGGCACATCGTGACCCCGCTAAAAATGTTTTGTGATTCCTCATTTTCGTTTATGTGCTTCAATAGGTATTTGACGTGTGGAAAAAATCCAATCTAAAACCTATTTGTTTTTTAAAATACACAATTTTCGGAAGATCGCAAAAAATGCACTAAAAAGAACAAATGAGTTGTCCAAAAAAATCTCATTAATGTATCAAAAAAAAAAAATTTGTCCAATTCCATCCAACAACTACGATACGCTTTCTAATTTATACCTAAAAATTTCTCTAAACGAATGGTACTTTGCAAAATCTATATAATATCAGAATTGTAGAAACCTATTAGAATGAAAAAATCTAGCTTATGCTGGAAGAAAATTATAAAATAATACCATCAGAAAACTAAATAAACAGTATTTTCAAACTATCTATTTTGAATTTCTGCAAATTTGTATGCAAATTTTAATCCATAAATTAAATTTTAAGTTATATAAAGGTGTGAATTTGGAACGAAGATTGCAATCCTCTTATAAAATTTAAGTGGATTATAAATCTAGAAATTACATTGAAAATTATGGTAAAATAATTTAGTAGTAGTTAGTGTTGGTACAAGGTGATCATGGGCGTATATAAGGGGGGTTTGTGGGGTTCAATTTCCCTCACCCATTGAGAATTTAAATTTGTCAAATTAAGAAGCTAAATAAATGAAGGGCTGAGTTAAATTCAACAGATGTACCAGCTAAATGAAAATTTGGATGGTTTGTTGAGTTATTATTCGTGCCAAAAATCAGCGGTGATTTTACGGCAATCGAAATATTAGAGAAATGTATAATCATATATAAAAAAAATGAGTTGGTGTCTGTCTGTTCCTCTTTCACGCAAAAACGGCTGAACCGCTTGACTTGAAATTTGGCATGAGTGTCTGTAGTAGCTCTGGTTCCAACATAGGCATACGGAAAAGTACCGCGAGGGGTGGGGGGAGTAAGGGGAGGGGGTAAAGTGATTTCGAAACTTAGTTTTTGCGCTATGTTACTCTTTCGTGGGGAAACTACTGAACCGATTGGCCTGAAATTTGGCATAGATGTTCGTCAGGGGTCCAGCCCCAATATAGACCCATTAAAAAGTAGCCCGAGTGGTGGGGGAGTAAGGGCACGGGGTAAAGTGATCTCGAAACTTAGCTCTTCCTTTATGTTACCCTTTCGCGGTGAAACTAACGATCCGATGGGCCTGAAGTTTAACATAGACCATCAAAAAAAAAAAATTGAAAAAACTTAACCCGACAACGACGGGTATGCAGGCTAGTAATATCATATGATCGATTAGAACCCACATTAGACTTGGAGTTTGGAAGCCCTGCATTTTAGAATGGTCTTAATCTTCAGATTTACTTTTCAGGACTAAAATAAAATAGGAAACATAACAAAAGCTATAATTGCCAATCTGGCAATCATTGGAGACCCGTATGGTGATATTCGTATCAAAATTCGAACAGTTGTACCAAAATTCCACTTTGAAGTCAAACTTTCCAATAAGATTTTTTAAAATTTATTCCAATCGGATTTTGATGTATGGGAGTTTTATGTAGAATAATATTCTAAATAACTTTTGTTCTTGCACTTTTTTGATAACATGTACCGTTTTTTAGATATTCGCAAAAAACATTTTCGTTCGTATGGGGGGTACCCCCCCTAATGGTCCATTTTTGGCCATTAACGAACTTAGCCTCGCATTTCACGAAAAACGAATCTCCGCAAAATTTCAAGTCTCTAGCTCAATCCGTGCGCCTGCAATCCGCGCCACAGACAGACAGACGGACGGACAGACAGACAGACAGACGGACGGACATGCAAAATTCAATTTTTTTTTATCATTCTAAACACAATGGTGTAATTCATTTTTGTGTGTGATGACGGGATCTTGGCGTTACAAACGGTAAGGCAAAGTTAATATACCCTTTGGTTTCACCATACGGGTATAAAAATGTGGAGCTTTCAACTTAAACAGGTGAAAAATATCATCTGTAGCTCATTTCGTTTAAAAATTTTCTGGTCCAGAGTGAATATTTCAAAAAATTTCGCCTGCGGCGCATTACTTTCTCTTATGTTTTGATAGTATGTAAATTTTTAAGTTAATTTTCAAAACTAATACTAAAGAACTCCTGCCGTAATTTTTATACCCGTATGGTGAAACCAAAGGGTATATTAACTTTGCCTTACCGTTTGTAACGCCAAGATCCCGTCATCGCACAAAAAAATGAATTACACCAGTGTGTTTAGAATGATGAAAAAAGTTGAATTTAGCATGTCCGTCCGTCTGTCTGTCCGTCTGTCCGTCTGTCCGTCTGTCTGTCCGTCTGTCCGTCTGTCTGTCCGTCTGTCTGTCTGTGGCGCGGATTGCGGGCGCACGGATTGAGCTAGAGACTTGAAATTTTGCGCAGATTCGTTTTTCGTAAAATGCAAGGCTAAGTTCGTTAATGGGCAAAAATGGACTATTAGGGGGGGTACCCCCCATACGAACGAAAACGGTTTTTGTGAATATCTCAAAAACGGTACATCTTATCAAAAAAGTGCAAGAACAAAAGTTATTTAGGATATGATTCTACATAAAACTTGCATACATCAAAATCCGATTGGAATAAATTTTAAAAATTCTTATTGGAAAGTTTGACTTCAAAGTGGAATTTTGGTACAACTGTTCGAATTTTGATACGAATATCATCATACGGGTCTCCAATGATTGCCAGATTGGCAATTATAGCTTTTGTTATGTTTTTGTGATGAGGCCGGCAGGTTGGTGTAGAAAACTCAATGTGACCCTTGGTGGTAATTGAGTTTGGCAGCTCTGATCTACACTTAACACATTTTGCTCTTCGACAAACCCTCCCCCCACACACACACCTCCCTCCATCCCCCTTCCCCGGGTCCATGAAATCTACGTCCATGAAGGGGATAATCGATAATGGAATTTCTCGTGACTAAAGTTTGATTTCGTAACAAGGTAAACTGTACTTTCTACTGCACTATGTCGAATCCATTTTCTTTCGACATATCCTGTTGAAGTTTTCATGAAAACTAATTTAGAGATTTATATTTTTGCTAATAAAAATATATTAGATGATTTAATTCTACTTATAATTTTGTTGAAATAAAAAAAAAACGTGATAATATAATGTTACAAATTTTATGATCTTTTAACACATTGACTGCCATGGCTATGATTTTTGATAGCCAATGAAAAATGGCACAAGTTTTATGAGAGGCCCCGGTTATTATTTTCGATAGCCAGCGGCGGCTTCATGCAACTTATTTTCGGTTGACCGATAAGGGAATCCTTTTTCACCAAAACTGATTAAACAGGCTGACACTCACTCTGGGGCACACGATATGAGAATCTTTTCTAATTAATTTGGAGTCGCTGAATCTGAATCTGGCCGTAGTTTAGCCGGATGAGTTTTTGAAATATGAAGAAAAAAAGAATTGTTGAATTCCATATTATAAATATTTAAACCAATTTATGAATCATCCTTCATATTTCAAAAACGAGAGTTGGTACAGCCAAAATTCTATTTTTGGTCATGAAAAGATTTCCGTCGACTACTCATTTTATCGAAAATAAGTTACATGCATTCATACATACACACATATATTCTACAGGTCTACATGTATTGGCATTTTCTTTAAATATTTGCAAAATTTGTTCGGCAGTCAACGTGTTAATAAAAAAATGAGAACTACAACTTTTACTACTTACGATTAGATTTCAAAATTTTGGTGACGATTTCCATTAGAATCCTCTGATCGGAATGTAGGTTTAGAATTTTTCAGATATCTACTGTATTTTATAATTGTCAATTTCCACAATATAGTAAGTAAAATATTATTATAGTTCAATAAGGAATAATTTCGGTTATTTAAATATAGATAGATTGACAGCAATTCGAAAATGCTATTAATTTTCTATTGTGGTTACTGTATATGGCCTGAATCGGGACCATTTCACATAATTTTATTTCATAGCCGCCAAAATAGGTTAATTTCGTAAATGGCAAACGGAAAAATAATTTCATTTTGACATTTTTGGAATTTATATAATTAAATGCATTTTGGTTGAGTTATTATGCTCACATCCAGTACCATTGGGAACAGCGATTTACGTATGGAATTTTATTAATTATACGTACCCATCATAAATTTATAAATTGCTGCAAATTGTTGGCTGGAAATATAATTTTACGCTCCTTTATATTAAATGAAAAATTACATCATCCAAAATAGCATAAAGTTACAATTAACCAGTTAACATAATAAGTCAAATAAAAAATATGTATTCTACATACGCTCGCACACAAAATTCATCCAGTTAGTAATATTACGTATTATATTTCGATCCCTTTTATTTTCACAAGAAATAGTTTTAGTATTGAAAATTTAATTAACTCAACGTAATTTAGTTTTACAAAATTTAGTGTAAATACTCATTTGTATAAGAAATTCGTCTCGATTGAATTTGCTGTAAGACGTACTCAATTTTCAAAATTTCAGAAATCGCTAAGGTTTTGGACGGTGAAAGATTACAAAGAGTATTTTCTAAACTTTCGCATAATTCTGCAAAATAGAAATCGATGATGATGATGAAATTCATTTTCTTTCGACATTGAAGAAAAATTAGGCTGGAAAAGAAATGAAAAATCCAGTGAATAGCGGCTGGGCGGATTTGTTTGTATAGAGATAGATGTTAAATAAATAAAGGACTATCGGGACACACCCGCCCGCCGGCCGTCGTACAGAAATATGGGTTGAGTAGTCGAAACTAGGGGAATTGAGTTGAGTTGGTTGGACGATACAGTCAATGACGACGAGGAAACTGTTGGCGGCATACAACGAAACTGTATTTATATGTATATTATTTTACCTTGTGCTCTGTGCTGTAAATTCTTGGCTATTTTATTTGCGAAAAGGTAAACGTAGTAGACACGCAGAAAAGTAGTAAGAATATATAGAAAGTGTTTGAATGAGGCGGTAGTAGAAAGAGGAAACATTTTCAAAAGATCTCATAAATTGATAGAATCGCTAAAAGCATTTCCATTTTGGATTTTAATTAAATTTTCAGCTCATCGACTTTATCTCATCTCAACCAAAGCCACATTACGAGTGCTAATTTACTTTAATGAAATATGCGCTATCTACAGATTTTTTTTATCAACTTCGGATTATGCAGGAAAAAAATAATAAACAAGTCAAAATTTTAAATTAAATTTATTGGTAGATATCCTTTTATTACACTACAGTCAAATGATTTTACTTTTAATAGTAGTAATCAGATTTTTAAAATAATATTAGAATGAGTTAAGCTAAACTGATTTTTAGGCGAAAGTGTGAAAAGGGGAAAGGTCCGTTTATTTAAAATTACTTTTTCTAGGACGATAAATCATGATTCTTGAAACATGGGTTATCATACTAATATCGTTGGCTAAAAGTGAATTGTGCTAAGTCCATTTGGTATAATTTTCCTGAAGAGCAATGAAAACCTTGTTAAATCGTTTTAATTCTCTTTCAATAACACTGAGTTTTCTTTAAATGAGAAAAATTGGGCTCAGTTTTCTTTAAATGAGGTTCTGTTTTCTTTAAATGCTCTTCTGTCAAATTTGGTATAATGGACTTAGCACAATTTCACTTTTAGCCGACGATATATAAAAATGAGTTGATGTCTGTCTGCCTGTCTGTCTGTTTGTCTGTCTGTCTGTCTGTCTGTCTGTTCCTCTTTCACGCAAAAACGGCTTAGCCGATTGACTTGAAATTTGGCATAAGTGTCTGTGGTAGTTCTGCTTCCAACATAGGCATACGGAAAAGTAGCGCGAGGGGTGGGGGGAGTAAGGGGAGACGGTAAAGTGATCTCGAAACTTAGCTCTTCCTCTATGTTACCCTTTCGCGGGGAAACTACCGAGCCGATTGGCCTGAAATTTGGCATAGATATTCGTCGGTGGTCCAGCTCCAACACAGATCTATTAAAAAGTAGCCCGACAGGTGGGGGGAGTAAGGGGAAGCGGTAAAGTGATCTCGAAACTTAGCTCTTCCTCTATGTTACCCTTTCGCGGGGAAACTACCGAGCCGATTGGCCTGAAATTTGGCATAGATATTCGTCGGTGGTCCAGCTCCAACACAGATCTATTAAAAAGTAGCCCGAGAGGTGGGGGGTAAAGCTATACCGAATGCAAGTGCTGGATTTTTTTGTTAGTTTGTTAATCATTTTCCGAAGAGAAAAAACTAACGAACAGCATGCAGGCTACCTAATTTTTAACCAACTGAATTTAGTTTTCCTAAGTTTTTTTTCTGTTCACGCTTTTAGCCGGGCGAAGCCGGGTCCAAATTCTAGTACGCTATATGAGATTCATATAGAAGTATATTAGATTTATTATATTGTTTGTAATGCATCGAACAAATCGTCGGACATAAAAAGGAACTACTCCAGGGTGTTTGGGATGCCAAAAGATCTCGATTTCCGCATATCCGTCCGTCGGTCTATCTGGCCGTAATTTTTAATTTTTGATGGGATTGAGCTGGAGACTTGAATTTTTGACAGTTGCGTTGCTCGTAAATAGCAGGCTAAGTTCTTGAAAATAGGATTATTCCTTGCCCCACCTCTCAACCCTCATACAAAAGAAACAGTTTTCTTGAAAACGTTGAATTGTCTTGAAAAATTTATGATGGTAAAATGTGTTTAAAATATGATTTCATCAAAATCCAATCAGACCAAACTTTCTCCTTTCTCTTTCAAACGGATTTTTCAAAATAAAAATTTTGCCTGTTCTCATATAGAGTATTTTACGATTGGCTCTTGGCAATTGCAGTTTATCTTATGTTTTAGTATGTAAAAGTTCGTGATTATTATTTTTTTTATTTTGCCACTGAACTTTCACTCAATATAGGATTATTATTGAATACCAACTTACATAGAAGCATTATCCAGACATTCAGAGTACAAAAAAATAAAGCAAAAAAAGCTAAAAGTAAGAAAAGTTTCGTACTGCCTATTACTAAAGAACTTATCGTAGTTCTTTTTGTAGCCTGTGCGAAAAACTGTTGCCTTAGAAGAATACCAGACCAACATGATGTTAAACGGAAATTGGCTGTTGAGGGAGTTAATTATTAAGATGTTCTTTTCTTCTAATACACCTACACCGATATATATAATAATATATACAAATCGTGTGTACCTATTGTAAATATTGTACGTAGAATGTTTTATTTTATTGTTTTTGGTTTGTGTGTTTATTTCATATTCTGTACATTTAGAAGCTATAAGTTTAGTTGTGTAATTACCACTTATGTTTTGCCATGTTAATCAAAATAATTTCATGGTTTTTGCTCAGAATATAATACGGAATTATACACTTACAGTTCTGATACAGTTCTGATATTTAAAAATCGATTTAATGTTTTTATTTTTCAAATTATTAGTAAAAATGTTGATTTATGGGGCATATTCGGATCTATTGTGATTTTTGTTGTGCATTTTCCATTGACAATTTTTGTTCAAATCTAGTAGAATTGGCCATACGAAGAAATATCACTTGAAAGAACTTGTAGCGATAGATTAGGAATTATTTTTTTCATCAAGATTCGTTTTATCTTTAACTCTTCCTGACTCGAAGGCCCCACCATCCTTTAAAAGCGGCACTAACTCCATATAGAAAATGGCGAAAAAGCGTAACGTAGGCGGTGGGTGGTCTCAAAAACCCTATCATTAGCGAGACGTATTTTATGAACAGACTAGCTTGCATACCCGTCGTTGCCGTGATAAGTTTTTTCCAAATTTTTTTTTTCATGGTTTATGTTGGAGCTAAACTTCAGGCCAATCGGCTCGGTAGTTTCCCCGCGAAAGGGTAACATAGAGGAAGAGCTAAGTTTCGAGATTACTTTACCCCCTCCCCTTACTCCCCCCACCTCTCGGGTTACTTTTTTAAGGGTCTATGTTGGGGCTGGACCCCCGACGAACATCTATGCCAAATTTCAGGCCAATCGGGTTAGTTTCCCCGCGAAAGAGTAACATAGAGGGAAAACTAAGTTTCGAAATCACTTTACCCCCTCCCCTTACTCCCCCCACCCCTCGCGCTTCTTTTCCGTATGCCTATGTTGGAACCAGAACTACCACAGACACTCATGCCAAATTTCAAATCAATCGGTTGAGCCGTTTTTGCGTGAAAGAGGAACAGACAGACAGACAGACAGAGACAGACAGACACCAACTCATTTTTATATATTAGTATGATGATCTTTTTGACCGAGTGAGGGCATTTACCAGTGCATATAGGACTTAAATCGTGAAATCTTTTGAGATCGTGATATTTTTCGGATATCTTATCAGACGGATTTAAATTATATTTCGAAAACCTAGCAATGGTTCTGAAAGAGTTGAACCGTTTTAATTAAAATAAAACAATATTTTGCTATTCGTGGTATTATTAGATATGACACAAATTGGTTAATTATTTTTAAGCAAAAATGGATTTCAGTGGAAATGACTATAAAAGTAAATAACATGTTTTTGATAGAATTTATTTATGAAACCGCAACGGGAAATTTTCTTACTGATGGTAAATGATGCTATGAGAAATTGTAAAGTATGTATAAATTTTCATCTGCAGCAACCTCATTATAAAGATGGTGATGCTTGGTTAAAAAACCGCAACATAGGAAACTGGCATTTTTAGGAATCAGTTTCAGTATGAAAATGGAAAACTACCCAGGCAGCATTGGAAATGCCTAAAGCCGATTAAAATTTTGCATTGCAAAGTTCACTATTCATCGTCCATTATTTTGTAGATTTCACCCACAATCCCGACATTGTTATATTTGTAGAGAAATGATTCAGCCAAGACTTATTCAACATTTTATTGCTACTTTCCATTATGCTTTTCTTGTCCTTATAAATCTCGGCATTGCCAACAAAATATCTAGATGGCCGTTAATGGAAACGTAGATCAGATATTTTCAACTGTATTTAAAATAAAAGAACAAGCAAATGTTGATATGTTCATTGTTCTTAATTTAGATATAAAACTCACAAACATTGTTATTCTCAACTCAACAATGACGGTTTACTGAATCAATGGAAATTTCAACATACAAATAAATGTACAATATTAACTTATTTCAGTTTCGAAATATTGGAAGAATCAATCCGAATTATTAAATTAAGACCAAACAAATTTCCGAGTAAAATTCGAAAACAGACTATATTTCCCGTTCAAAAATAACATCAACAATGTGTTGTGTTGGTGGAAATCAATTCAGACTTTTTTTTTCTTCTATTAAATTATTTTATTAAAATAACACCGACTAAATTATTCCGTTGAGTTTTAATTTTTTTTTCGCTAAAAAAAATAATACGCATATTTATCTAACAGTTGGATATATTAAATGACAAACAGAAACACCCAAAACCGTATGGTGGCAAAAATCAAAATGTATAGATATGTATATGTATGAATATTTTCATTCTAGAATTAAATTATTTCAGAGGAAAAAATCTCCTACGAAATTTCACACTCTATAATCTTGCCCAGTATTTTTTTTCTATGTTCTGTTTTTCTTGTTTTGTCAACAATTTTTGATGGGAACCATATTTGCTATGCTGCTCACATTTTTCGATTAAAATCACTTTTTGAACTCAATTTCGAAACAAGTGGATGAAGTCATGAGATGAAGTTAGCATAGATCAAAGATAAGATGTTTTTTAGTCTTTTAGGGAAAAACAAGAAAACAACGACAATTTTGGGGATTTTTTTTCTGTACAAAAGGCACGAATTCCTTAAAGCTTCTTATGGTCTATAGAAAAAATGGGAAAAGATCTAAAACACAGCTCCTACGATTGAAGCGATGAAAGAAAAGCGAAGGGAATTTAAAAGTTTTTTTTCCCCATAAAAATTTAAATTACAAAGAAGAGAAGTGAAAAAGTTCCATTCGGGTATTAGAAACACATACATTTTATAACCCCCCACAGTATTTCAATCACTAGCTCTGATATTTATATGTATATCAGATACGATGACTACACCTATATATTCATTACGCGAATATGAAAATTGAGCTACATATACGTGTAAGCTAGCTTTGGATTTTTTTTTTTAAATTATGCATTTGAATCGTTCATTCGTTTCATGAGCACAAAACTTAAAGGAACTATTGCCGAAATCAAGAACGAGGAAAATATAAAAAAAAATTAATGTGGATAGAACGTGACTATTTCTGTCTAAAATCCATGAAGTTTACTGCTATGCAGTTATGCACGTAGGAAATTTCCTTTTCCATTTTATGCTGAGCTCCATGAATAAACCGGGATTTTATGCTTTCGAGTGTGACCACTTGATAGTGAATTATTTCAATGTAGAGGAAAAATAAATTGTTTGCGGGAAGAAACTGTCGCATTCTTTAGATAGGATGGCCTTCCGTCAAAGACGACTGTGGTTAGACTGAAGGTTGCAGGGTAACAGACAAAAGCTGTAACCTGGAGAAAATTAATCTGCAATGTAGTTTAGAGTGAAAATGTGTCTTGAAGTTTTTGTTTTTCAGTGGGAAATTTTCAAAAATTGAACTTTATTGCTAAAGAAAAAGGATCATCCACCACAGGACACGTTTTTAAATTGTATGTGACACCATTTTAGTTGTAACTGAAGAATCTGAAGAATATTAATTTTTGCTATAGAAATATTTTTCCCTACGCGATAAAAATAAACAAGAGTAATAAAAAATACAAGTGGAAAAGCAAAACCATATTTGAAACAGAAATTCCCTTAAAGCCCTCTTTCTGATTCGCACGCAACCATAAACCTGCTCAATGTGCCTACAAAAATATTTTCGAAATCCAATAAACCAAAATATAGAAAAATGAATCAAGCATTTTCCCCCTATTTAACCCTCTTGAAAACGTTTCTTGTCTGAATTACAAAATGAAAATAAATTGAAGCTAATTGTTGGCTTTGCCACACTCTTCAAATATACATACATATAACGAAAAACCACTAATGTTCATAAAATAAAACGCTTGGGCTGTAATCGGATCGCAAACATTTAAAGAAAATGTTGGCATTTTTACAGAAAGCGTGGAGTTTCATGTTATAAAACCGAACCGGTTGCGTGCAGCCACTGTTAAATGCTTTATTGTTTCGCCAAGATGTTATAATGGTTATATTTTTTATTTCTCTTTTCAATTCCTTCCTATTTGTGGCGATAAAAAAAATTCCATTGCTACGGCAAGAAGGAAACCAATCTAAAAAAAAATACGGTGAAAAATCGCATATAGAAAAAAAAACCCAGTAAAACGAGATTGGATGGAAAGTTGTTAAATAGAAAACAACGTTTTTAAAAGAGTCTGACAAGCATTTTGTAGTTCATTTGGTCGAATTCACTTGGCAGTGACACGTTGATTCTGTAAAACGAAATGTTGTTTCTTTTGGATAAGGGAATTACATTAAATCTACCACCTTTTTAGGATATGAAAATTATTTTTATTGTACTGGACGAAAAAATCGAAAACGCCGGAACTACTCACAGTAAGTAAGATTAAATGAGACTTTTGTCGTGGTTTTATTGGACTATTAGTTTAATTTCAGTTTTAATGTATGTAAATATTTATAAGTTTATCTAATAGAAATTGCGTATGGATAAATCTAGAAAAATTTTTCTACTGGCATTTTTGATATATTTTACGTATCTTTCATAAGAACTGTAGCCAATAAAGTGGCAGATACGTGTCATTCACCAAAAATGTTGTACCGAAGCAGCAGTTATGTTCATCGCGACGTTAGTGGTTGACGTAATGCCTTTTTAGTTAGGGTTGCCCTCAAAAGAATACTTTCCCATTATCTATAGGGAGTATGCATTGAACATGAGCGTTTTTTTTTTATAAAAATCAACAGTTTTTTTTGAGAAAACTATCAGACTCAGATCATTGAAAATACTGTCCATCGGCAGCTACGACCTTCTCCCATCTTTCAAGTAGCATGCGGATTCCACGCTGGAAAAAGTCTTGGTCTTTCCAGTCATCGACCCATTTTTTGATATCGTCATAAGAAGAAAATCGCTGCTCAGCCAGGCCATGTGTCATCGACCGGAACAAATGGTAATCGGAGGGGGCAATGTCTGGTGAATACGGCAGGTGGAGTAGGACTTCCCATTTGAGGTTCTCCAGGCAGTTTTTTACAACATTTGCAACATGGGGTCGTGCGTTGTCATGTTGCAAAATAACGTTCAACTCATACGGCACCCAATTTTCTTACTTTTGAATAATTCCCAGTTGTTTTAAGCGCCTACAAACTGTCGATTGATCGACTCCCAATGTTTCCGCAAGCTCTTCCTGTGTCTGGCATGGATCTTCATCAAGTAATGCCTCCAAATCGGTATCTTCAAACTTTTTCTCAGCCCCAGGATGTTCTTCATCTTCGAGGTCAAAATCACCACCCTTGAATTGTTGAAACCATCTTCTGCAAGTTTGTTCTGAAAGAACATTGTCTCCGTATGTTTCCACTAATATTCTATGCCCCTCAGCTGATGTTGTCTTTCGGTGGAAGTAATGTAAAAGAATTCCCCGCAAAAACGGTTTTGTAGGCACGAACTCAGCCATGTTTAAAATTTCGGATAAAAACGTCTTTACACTCCGGCAGTTGAAATTGGACTGATGTTTGCAGCCTAGGGTTTTAGCTTTCAGGTAAAATTTATTTCAGCCCGATCGGATATATACCTGCCGAATTATGAGTCTCAATACAAAACGCTCATTTTCAATGCATACTCCCAATATAAAAAAAATCAATCAAGATAGTTATAATTTTATAAACTCATAGGCACATGAGTTATTCAAGTATTTAGAAAACAGAGTAGATTTTTAAATAAATAATTACACTTTATTGTGAATACAGCTAAATTTTAAGATACAATTGTTTTGTGAATAGTTTTTAATTAAATCTGCAAAAGACTTTTACTCCAATATCAGAACCTTTTTCGTCTAAGAAAATGCATAGTTTTGTAGACAAATGCTAATATTATTAACCCGAATGATGACTTCAAAAAGATGTGAACAAAATATAGCCTAAAAATTTAGTTTATAAGTTATTGCAGAATTGTAATTACGGGCTGTCCATAAACTACGTCTCGTTATTTTTCTCCCTCTACTCTTCGTGAAGCTTTTTCATGACTTTTGTATAGGATTTAATACCGCACACTAACTCAAGTTTACTCCCCCTCCCTAAATCTTTGACGCATTTTATGGACAGTTTCTTAAATGTAAAAATCACAAATTTACCTCCTATATTTTAGTCTCCGCTTTACCAGATTACTTTCTGTTTCCTTAAAAAAATATCGTCTTATTCCACTTAAATAAAAGCGAAAATATTCCTTCCAATCGATTGTCCGCTAATTTTTTTGTAATTAGTTTTCTCATAGATTAGTTGGAACCAATAAAAATTTAGCTTTATCCGAAAGATTTTGCTTACCATATCAAATTCTAAGATAGATTTATCTTCAGCCTCAAGGCGATTATTCAAATTTAAGATGTTTTCATTTGTAAAAGTCCATTGTCTAAGTCCAAAATATGACATCATTTCGATAACTTTAGATATTTTCGAGTAACCCCTTGTATATCTTAAAATATTTAAAATTTTATTTTACAAATTCAAAAAGTTTTTTTTATCAGATTTTTTTATCACATCTTCTTTTGTCCAATTAATCCTGCAATAAAATCTAAAATGTATCCAGGAATGTTGTGCAGAGCGAT
The DNA here is from genome assembly GCA_964034945.1 of Chrysopilus asiliformis. Taxonomy (NCBI): domain Eukaryota; kingdom Metazoa; phylum Arthropoda; class Insecta; order Diptera; family Rhagionidae; genus Chrysopilus; species Chrysopilus asiliformis. The sequence goes on along the minus strand of OZ035962.1, from coordinate 2,363,478 downwards.
TGTTGCGACACGGTGTAATGATTTCGATGGTATTATTATATACGAGAAATACCTATGAATCCGCCAATTTAATGAAAAAAGTAACATGTATATTAATTATGTCGACAACTTTTCTTTTAATTGCTTTAATACTCACCAAAGGAATTTCTCAAATGGTTCGTGATATCCTTTTCGAGACAAATGCATAAATCTACCCCACGTGAGATTGTTTGCATCGAATATATAATTATAAACAGGTATTTCCGCTTTGTCTTTTGTCCTATTTTCGTACCTATCGCCAATTAAAAGTTTTTAGTTCAAAATAGTAAAATACATTATTTTTGCGGTTATTTAAAAATAATAGTTTTGAAGTGCTATTATTTTAAATTAGTTTTAACTAACAAAAATTTAAAAATCTATTACGGAGTGACTAGTTAGTTACCCTCTAGCTAGATCCCAGGCACTGGCAATAATTGCGTTTACGCAATAATCAACTGGTACTAAATTTGCTTTCTTCCTGCCATCTCCGTGCACGACATGAACAAAACCTCTGGCGGACCAAGCACATAATCCCGATGGTCCATACAAATTGTCTGTCCAGCCAGGAAAAGGTTCTTTATATGTCGACAGAACTACAACCAAAACAATAGAGAAGTTTCTTATAGTGTTTTTCACACAAATTATATCAACATCAACTCAAAAATCAAAAATGCTTAGTCCGGTATGACACTTGGCTTATTTAAGCCGGCAACTTTTGGGCTTAATAAGCCAATGTGCTTACATTTGTGGCTTAAATAAGCCAATCCTGTTTGCATATTCTACACAAGTTTACATGTGTTTGTGTGGACTCAAACCATTGAAATTGCTGCTGCTCATATACTTCCCAAGATCTTTACCTGCTGACGGTCAGAACGAAAATGATTTCTGGCTACTACTATTCCCAAACCGGTTCACACGTTTTGCATGTATGCAGATTGTCGATAAGCCATGATTTCGAGTGGAAACTTTTCCCTCCTCAGTCGTTTCTCCCGAAAATCGGCTTAAGTAAGCCCGAAAGTTGCCGTGTGTAATACCGCGCTTACCTATCGGAGGTCGAAATATTCCGGCTGGTAATGAAAAGGCTCGGTGATTTACTAAATTTTCAGAACATCTCTTCGTCATGGTATATGTGTTTGGCATTTCCCCAATAAGACAGTGTTCGAGTTTTTCCAATTCCTTATCATCAAAAATGCGAGTTAACTTTAATGAAAAATGTAGCAATAAAATTTTAATCAGCAGTCCGCTAACATTATTAGTAGTAAAATATTATAGTAGTAAAACTAGGAAAACTTTCCTGGTAACTCAAGAGGACGCAAAGTAGACGTCGCGACTACAAAGTTCAAAATTATTGCATATTCATGGCGTGCCGCCCACCTTACGACCTCTACTTGTGTTATTTGGGCCCTACCCTTATAATTCGTTCATATCCAATTTCCGATTCGTATACACGCTCGGGTATGAAATTTCGGTTACAATTTGAATAAAGCGTTGATATATGAAGAAATGACTGAAAGAAAATCAATCAATCATTCAAATTAGTAAAGTTTTTAAGGACTTTCACTCATTTTTACCTTTAAGTTTTTCATTTTTATTACCAAATCGAGAATTTTTTTCGTGCCGAGAACATTTATATCGATTGCATCGCGCAATTTTTCATTAAACTTCACGGAGGCAACAACGTTGAAAACAATCTGCAAAACAGGTATAAAAATATGTTTTACTTATTTTTGTTTTATTTAAAATGATATTGTACGAGTTCTTTGCTAACAAACATTTAAAATTGCACTGAATAACAAATATAAAGCGAACAAAGTGGTGGACAGGGAGTGAAGTTATATAAAGTTGAACACAAAGGGTTACATGAACATCAAGGTAGACGAATAAAAGTTTTTTGATTGATTTTGAGTCCACAAATATTTGAATTCTGAGGGAGATATATCTACAGAATCGTGTACATGAGCTCCCTTTGTTCAAAATAACTCAATAGTTTACATTTTTTTTTCTCACATTTATTCCTGGGCCATGTTATACGAGCTTTTTAACAATATATACCTTGAAAAGGATTTTTGATGTATATAAACCTTGCGTATAAATGGGGCGAACCAAATAAAAACGATGTTTAAACAATTGTGTAATTAAAATGGGAAAAACGTTTGAGTTTTGAATGATAAAGTATAAAATCAATAATCTACAAGATAAAAGCAAAAAAAAGTACCTCAACTTCATTAAACAGAAGTGTTTTGTCCACTTCAGAAATTTCCAAATCATCGGCCAAATAATTGACAAAAATCGGTTGGACTTTTGAAAAAAGTTGCGGTCGTTCTGATCGAATTATATCAAATATCTGGAAATAGAAAGAAGTTATTACATTTTTATTTTATTTTTCTAATCTCTCGGTTGTAAACTTGTCTCTTCGATTTAAAAAAAAATAGTAGGAATCATTTAAAAAAAAAACGATAAAAAAAATCAATCCCTGGTTCATTTTAAATTCATATTAAATTTAATCAACAAAGAAAATTATAAAAACTAACATCCAATTATAAAAAAAATTCTTACCGATTCTTGAAAAAATAATTTCAGTCTTTCATGGACACTCATATCGTCCTTTACACGTATTAAGAGGTAAATTCGTTTTAGATCAAAACTTTTTAATAGTTTCTGAACTAAAACCTTTCCAATAAATCCCGTACCGCCCGTAATGAAAACGGTTGCATCCCGATAAAATTCTTTAACAGTTGGAAAACTTCTGCAACTCTCATTATCGGCTTCACCTTCACCAATACCCTTCATAAAATTACTATGAGGGTGGGCGGTTATGATATTTTCTCCTACTGTTCTCCAAGTGGTCGTCATTAAAGTGGGGTTTGTGAAAAATTGCAAAGACTAAAAGCAATTTTTACAAAATATACACAGCAACGAAAGACAATTTGTTTACCGCCTTTACTAAAACTAATATAGTCATTTATATCTAATAAATCACGGGGAATCTTTTGTAAATTTTGAGGTATTTAAACCCACATTTTTACTTTAACAAATTTTTGAAACCAGTTAAGATGAAATTTTAAACTACTTCTTTATTAAAGGAAAGCTATTTCGAAACTAACAAAAATATTTAAAGACATTCCAGGTTATAACATTTCATATGAATTAAAGAAATCAATAGTGAAAAATGTTTGATTGGTATGTTATAAAGTTGAATTTTAGTTGTCCTCCTTTTTTACGGCTCTCTCCTCCTTATAATCGTTGTTCACTTCAGCTGTTTTATAAATTTTTTATCGTCCTATTGACTTAGAAAATCTAGATTCCCATAATGAAAAATTTATGGTGTACTATAGTTATTATTGTGAACTATCGTGAAAATGAAAAATTCGTGACTTTTATGTAAGATTCAAACCCAGGGAAAACTTTAATTATGTCCAAGCTAAGTTTTTGTAAAGCACTTTTGTATGTTCAAAAGTTTGAGAAATTCAAGCTTTGGGCGTCTTATTGGAATAATTTTCTTAGATGAACACTGATAAAAAAATTTAGAGATTTGAGCCCAAAAAATTACTTTTTATTGAAACTTGAATGGCAAAATTGACACAGTTGCTAGTATTTTGGTTGTTTTGGTATCGGAAATAAAAAAAAAAGGTTTTAATTGATCACAGCTACTGGTTTAAAGTAGGGTCGGGTAGGGTGAAGTGGTCCGTAGGGAGAAGTGGTCCACCACCATTTTTTTTTAGCAATAGTAACATTAGAACAGAATATGCAATTCTCATCGGTTGCTCTTGATGACAGCTGGTTTTTTATTAGTCATTGAAGTGTGCAGACGTATAATTACTCACTCTCACAGACAAGTGCCAAAAAAACATTGCTGAAGGTTTTCGCAAGTATTCACATTCAACAACATTTTGACGAATTCTTCATCAATTTCAATAATGCGGCAGTCACAGGACGCTGTTTTGCCAGCGCTGCTAGATATTGAGTTAGTAGCGCTGGCAAATAGCAACAGCAGGCAGCGTACTGAGAGGGTTTACACGATTTATAACTTAGTTGCGCTGGTAAACAGCAAAACCGTCGTTTGACATTTGAATTTGGGCGATTTTTTAAATAATAAACGTAACACACAAATTTAAATGAATAAACGTAAAATAACAACTTAAAATAAACAAACTTTTCCACTTATCAGACTTTTGACAGCTCAGTAACCATGCAACAGGGTCACGTGATCCCTAGTAGCGCTGGCAAAGTAGAAAGGTCTCTACTTCAATAGCGCTGCTAAAATCATCGCGCTGCTGCTGTTACTAGCAGCCTACTAGGGTTCACACGGTGCTGCTGAAACGGCTGCTAACAGCCAAACAGCTAGCAGCGCTGGCAAAACAGCGTCGTGTGACTGCCGCATAAGGTAATTAATCTAAAATGTTGTTTACATTATGAACTTTGTAAATCCACCGAATTTCTGTACTTTTTCCACAATCCACAATTGAATAGCGTCGCTAGGGAGAAGTGGTCCACGTTTGGTAGGGTGAAGTGGTCCACGTTTGGTAGGGTGAAGTGGTCCACTCTGTCAATGTCATATTTCGTGTTTTCAGGTTTTGTTTTATGAGTTATATTGAGTGTTTCAACTCGTGGCCGAAAATCGATGCGAAGCTCGATTATAACTTCTCCCAAAAATCGAGCTGAATTAGAGAAGCAGAAAAAGCCGGCGGAAAGAGACGCTTAACAATTACACCGAAAAAACCAACACCAAAACATACCAAACGCTCATTCGTACTTTCGAATTAACCATATTTTTGATCAAACTTCATGAATATATTTTTATTTGTCATTTAATTTTAAGTTTATGCGATTTCTAGAAAAATTTTGTGGGTGGACCACTTCTCCCTACCATTTTTAAAAAATCGAAAAATCAAACTTTTCGATAAATGCCTAAAAATTAAATTTAATGTCAAAAAGTTGACAATCTGTGAATGCAGAAAGTTAGCTTAGCTCCTGCGCCTGCAACTCTTGTTATACATAACACTACTGAAAAATGTAGAGTATCCGGAGTAAATCGCGAAAAACGAAATTGCGATTTTAAAAAAGCCCCTTTTTTGGTCACTTCCGGTTAACGGATTTTGAGAGACATTCGTACTCGATAAAAGAACTAAATAAAACACACATCTGAGTTTTCTCCATTAAGGATATTTAAATAGAAAATAACAAATGCTCCCTATATTAATATTACATAAAGGAGGCCCTCCATTACCATGACTTCGGCAACAGCAAAAAAATAGAGACACATTTATGTGAAGATACGTTGACGAGAAAGGGAGATAAGAATCAACTGCAAAAATTTGTCGGCAACTGCAAGAATAATTTCCCCTGTTTTTTATAGCGATTTTATGGCGATTTCTACTACAATCACACATTGTCCCTGTAAGTTAATAGTAAGCACGGACACATTCAAACTGTTATTATAGCGTGATGTCATTTTAAAAGCTTTTTCTCCTTTGCATGCATAGTCAAAAGCTTTGTTACCATGCCAATTTGAACATTATATTCATAGCATAAGGTTTGATATGATTGCTATAAAATTGTAAAACTGGAAGGGATAGCGTTTAACTTGTATTCAGTCATTCCTTTTTAGATCTACATAAGTCTATCTTGCTCCTGTTTTCTGCATTTTTTTGCAGTTGCCGAAGTCATGGTAATGGAGATCCTCCTTAATACGACAGTTTATCTTACAGAAACGAATACCCTGTTCTCGATTAGATGAAAATATACGTCGCTGCCATAATGAAAGCTCTATCGTATGATACACACAACATAAAAGTTTCCTGAGTAAATTGAAAAAGCTTTTTTCGCATCGGTGAGAACTATTGATTTTTTCACATTCGTTTTGGCATATAGACATTTCGAGTTTGAAAAAAGTAAATAGCAAAAATTCATTGCTATCGCGTTTGGAACATAAGAAAATTGAATTTTCTTTTGACGAACTTTTTTTTTTGTTAAGAAAATAGACATGTGCTAATAAATCAACGGAAGGAATTATTAAAACAAATCAATGTTAAGAAGTTCAAAGCATTTTAAGAGTTTTCTACTTAGATAACAATCGATATTACTTGATTATTTATTTTGATTTCTGCACTGATTTGGAGCAAATATAAATAATTATTAAAGTGTTTGTAGAATAAATGAAAATATTTTTTAATTAAAATTAAGTAATTCGTATATCTAATGGCGTCAACATCAATCGTATTAAAAAGTTTATCCATTCTATTGGGATTTTTCTTCATTTTCATCGGAACACTAAAACTAACGCCATATCTTAGTAAGGATCTTCATAAGGATTTGGTATGTAAGCAAATTTGGGTGGTGGTCACATTTTTTCTTTCGTTAACTAACTTTTGTGGTTCCTTGTAAAACAATCGAGATTTTCCTCATATATTTCGCAATCTTCGCAAAATAACTAAATTTTCCGTGCCGAAAAAGTCGATTTGGCTGAAATCTATTTTAAAATTCTTGGCTTATGGCTCTCGAGCTGCTGTGCATCGCCAGGAGAAATTGACTCGATATTTCATTTGATATTTTAACATTACTCAATGTTGGAAATAACCAAAAGTGCAAGAGTTATCGATATTCATATAAATAGGATATTATGAATGAAAAATCTCGCACCGGGTATAAAAGACAATTTTTTTTTACATTAATTGCCAGTTTGTTTACATTACGAGCGAAGCACACTTGCTTTAAAAATAAATCGATTCCCAGGGCAGATTCTCAGCATTTTCAAGTGCCCGCCGTGGTTTCAGGTACCACAATTAGGAATTGCGATTATTCTTGTTATGTTGACATGTCACTTTACATCTAGTATTTGTTGGCACATGTGTTGTTTTATTCGATGACAATATATGGGGATATGTGTTTAGGAATTTGATTGTTTTTTTTTTCAAGTATATTTTTTTTTATCAATAGTTGGCTTTTTCGAAATAAGGTTTATCTAATCTACAACCATCTAAATTTCAAAGAGATATCAAATATGAAAAGTTGTAAAAAATTTGGTTTCAAAAATTGTTGGGTTCGAATAAAATCTATTATTTTGAAATTTTCTTAAAAAGTTTTTTTTTTCTAAAAAAAAAATCATTGAATTTTATTAACATTATTCGCCAGATGGGATTTCAAAGAAAAAATGTTGAAAATTTATTTTTATTGCAATTTAGAACAAGTATCTTCACATGAATATGTATTTATGCCCTTATGAAATAAAACTTTCGTTATGTAATTGCAATTTAAATCAGATGGAATGTAAACAAAAACTTAATATATGTATACCAACTGGAGATTACGGTTTAATTGAAAACCAAAAAAGAAATAGAGAGTTAATGAATCGCAACAAGTCTATATATAACTAATGAATCTGGCATTAGCTTTGAACTTGGAAACACACTTTTCCCCGTCTACACATTTTCATTTCTTTTCGATTTTCATTTTTATCTTGTACATTCTAAAAATAAACATACACTCTGTACAAATTATACGTCACAAATACAGTATTTTCTATTTTTAAAAGTATCTATGTCTGTATATATTATTTATAATATTGTCTTTTTTTTTAATTTATCATAGAGAAAAGAATACGTGAAATATGCAAAAGTATTTCCATTATCAACAGTATTAGACTTTAAAATCCCTTCAAAGTGGTATAGACGATGTGTCGGACTTTTGGAAGTAACATGCGGATTAGCAATGGCCACAATACCAAATCGTAATTTAATTAAAAACATTAAGTTTGTTTATCGATATCAGTAAATAAATTTCTATTATAATTGTCTAGATAAAATCAAAAACACTGCCAACATAATGCTTCTAATGTTAATGCTGCTCGGAGTGTATTCACATTACATGGTAAGCGATCCATTCGAAAGATCTGGCCCAGCATTGGTTTTCACATTCATGTTGGGCGGAAGGCTCGTAGTCTGGTATCAGGTAAGCTTCCTTTTCATATTAATATCGAGATTTTAGTAAATTATTTTGTGATATTGTAGACTAGCCGAAGGGAAGCTGAAGCTGTAGCTGCACAACAAGCACACCTTAATGGTCTTAAACAGGAATAAATATTTATTTGATTATAAATAATTTGGTAATGAATTTAGTACTAGAGATACAAGACAAATGAATTGAGAAAAAATTTATTCATTCGACAAAATGAATGATAGTCGATTTCTAATCTAGTCATTTTAAACGTGATATCATATTTTATTTGTAAGTTTTTAATTCGCAACAAAAAAAAAGTTACTCTTGATTTTTTTTCAATTTTTAATCGATATATACTTTACGAAAATAATTTTAAATTCGAAGACATTAATTATAGACGATTTTTTAAAAATATAAATATTGTTCCACCACAAGATTGAGATTGCACATGTTCTGTAAGAAAATCGGAAAAAATACAACAAAATGTTTTGAGTAGATATTGCAGTTTCATATAATTTTTAAAAATAATTAACCTGCAGCGTTAAACTTTTCACCATTTACAGTGGAACCTCCACATAACGGAATTTCTAGAGGAACGAACAAAATTCATTATTTAGAAAATTTCGGTATATAGAAGTTTCGTTATATGGGGGTTTCACTGTATCTGAATTCAGTATTTTATTACTCTCATAATAAGTCCTCGTTTATATAGCTTTAAATACCACCATTGATATTTTACCAATCAAATAAAAAAAAACTTACCTACAGTCAAACATTTTTGCTAAAATGTTCAATTTTAATTCATATAAAATTTTATCAAAACATTTCAATGATGTTCCCAAGGCTAGTTACGGAAAACTACGGCATTCTTACGATTACAACAAGTTAGACTGAGTTTACATTAGGATTCAGTTTGAGGCGGCACGTCTTTCGTCATTTTTCTGCCGTGTACACACGGTTCGCTTCATCTGGATTCACTAAACCGGTTTCATCAACAAAACTAAAGACACAGGTTTCAACGACCAGACTCAAAAACCGGTTTGCGACCGATAATTTTAAGTGAATCTAAACTTCGTTAGCTCTTTTTGGTTTCCTTCCCCACTGCGTCCCTCACCTTCACTTGGCCGGAGCGAATGACGTGCCGCCTCAAAGTGAGTCCTAATGTAAACACAGTCTTAGGAATTTTGTTTTTTTTTTCTTTCATTTTTCTTTTAAAATCAGTACGTACGTCAGTAGGACAACATATATCGATTGATTCGATTTGAAGAATTCGCAACACGTCTCTCTCTCTCTCTCCCCTCTCTCTTCTCTCTCTTCTCTCTCTCTTCTCTCTCTCGTCTTTCTTCTCTCTCTCCTCTCTCTTTCATCACTTCTTTCTCATCTCTCCCCTCCTCTTTCTCTTGTCTCTTGTCTCTTGTCTCCTCTCTCCTTTCTCTCTGTGTGTGCGTGTGCTGGTGTGTGCGCCAATAATTTGTAATATCGATTTCAGCCGAAAGCCATCACCGATTTGCAACCATCCCATACAACCCTATTTAAATTTGAAAAATTTATATAAATGACTTCCAACTGGATTTTGAGGTATGGAAAAGTTATGTAGAATCATATTCTAAATATTTTGTGTGACAAATTTTGTAAAAAAAAATCTTTTTCTATTTTTTGGGGAAGCTTAGGAGTGTTGTTCGAGTTTTTCCAGTTTTGAATTTTGTTTGCCATTTTATACTTGCAATTTTTCCCCTCCAGATTCTAAATTTTCGAGCATTTTTGTGTAGTAAATCTCATTGTCTTACCTGATTTTGATTGTATAAAATATATAAATGGAACTATACGTACTAGATATAAGGGGAAACATTTATAAATTAAATCAAAACTTTTCTCCGTGTAGTGGCCAACACGTGGCATACACAAAAAATACTAGTTGAATCAGCTCACCGCCAGGTGGGTAACTACATATATGTTCGGTTTAAAAGATTTTCATCGTTCCATTATTAAATACGAATTTTATTATAAAAGTGACTTAATCTTCTAGTTCCACATATATTAGAGTATAATTTCAGAATTTAGACTTATTACTGAAGTAAACACATTTACATTATTGCATAAAAACTTGTATAAATAGATTTTTATTTAATACCCACAATTTAGGCTGTAAAAATAATGAAAAAAGTGCTTGTTAACCATAACATAAAATCTTAAGTATACCCTCAGGATCCTTCAAGCAAAACATACTTTAAAAGTTCGAACGGATGTCTTGTTATTAAAATTCAATATAAATTTTTTTTTTTTTTTGAAAAAAGTAATTGATTTAAAGTAGTGGTCATCATTAGTGATTTTCTAGCCAACTTATAATAATATCCCATGGGTGTATTTTAAGCACTACATGTTTAACAAAATTAAAATTTGTTCGTTTAAATAGTATTGTTGTGCAAAGGCCTGGAAGGCAGCTGCAATTTCGAATAGAGTTGACGCATAATTAGCTTTGGTAAGTGATAGGTTACAGAGTTTATTTAATGATCAGAAGAAAAATTCATTTGATAGTTAATAGGCGTAAGTCGGAAGAACATGAAGTACTAAAAAGGTTCTTATCCTCATCCATCCGGTCAAACATTAAATCAAGTGTTCGTTAAGGTATTGCGTGTTAAACAATTATGTACCTCTTGTACTTTTCACCTTGAAAGTGATTTAGTTTAATATCATTTAATACTAGATAATTTTAAGGCATAGTAGAAAAAATAGATAATTCCATCGCTCAACTTTAGCGGATCCCAGTTCATTGGTTAAGTATTATATCATGGTATTTGATCGTTTACTTTTAGTTACTTCCACATTGTAATTTGAAACTTTTATCAACGTTTACTTCTTTTCCGTTTTTTTTTTACTTCTTATGGCGCTTGAAGTTTAGCATGTCGTAGCTTCAAAGGCGTTTAAATCGTTTCCATTTTAAAGATGCTAATTTAGCGGTTGATGTCATGGTAAAAGACGATGATGATATTTTTTCTCTTTTTCTTGATTGAGATTTGAATTTTTCTCGATTTCTATGATGATGACAATATCAAATTTACTAAACTCGAATTCGGTTTCTTCTTTTTCACCCGTACTAGTCCTTCTTGTCTTCTACCGGTACTCGCTTCAGACTTTTTAGCAAATTTTTGGAATTTTGCGCAAGGTCACCGCACACGCATACAAATTTTAATTGGTTTCTCAACTGCTTTTTTTTATTAATTTATTATCAGAGAAAAGAAAATATCGGATATTTTGTGGCCACTAATGTTAGATAAAAATTTTAAATATATTTTCTATGACAATAAGATTAAAAGAAACAAGGTTAGCTAGAAACAAACTTTTATAAAAATCAAAATAAAAAAATGTTAAAGGTATGAAAGATAATATTCTGAAAATTCCACAGGGGTATTCAGACAAAAACCAGTTGAGTTTTTTTTTCCTGGAAATTCGAAAAAACGTCCTAAAATATCACCAAATAACTCAAAACACCAATCACAAAGGATTTTAATTACAAACAAACAATTAACTCAGACTTTAATAATTTAATATTTTTACACCAAGCGGTTAATACCTCGAAATTCGTTGTGAAATTTCAACAAAATGCTGCGTATTTTGTTGTTGTTTACACAAAACGTTAACGATTAGTACTATTTAACGATGATAACAGCTAATTTAATACCATTTGTGAATACCCCAATTGTACAAAATGTGGGTATAATCGCGGGTACACTCAGAAAAATGTCCAGGTCAACTTTTTGTCAGGTTAACTCTGACCGCTAGCTGGCTGACAGAGGTTTCCATTACATGACATTACATCCTCGAAATGCCTATCTAAGGTCAACTCGTGCAGCTCCCGTGCAGCTCCAAGGCCCTACTTCACATGCTGGTGGCTTAATTTCAGAATTTCTCCGGTCACAGGTCAACACAAGTTTTACTTTCCCTCATGCAGGCGAACGCGCGCCTGCCCGAGGCCAATTACGCCGTATGTAGGTCGTCGAGTTAGCCTTCATTTTTCTGAGTGTAGCTAGAAAAAAAAACATTTTTGCGACTCCTGCCCTTATTAACATATTTAGTATCCGGTAATAGCAGTAATATATTGAAATTTGATGTTACAATTTTTATCCCTGGACCCCGGGCCCATAAAGGAACAATATAAAAAATTGTTTGTGCAGACCAATTCATTGTAAACTTACCTGATTAACCAAAGGCACTATAATATTATAATGATTTTACGCGGTTGAATTTGTTGTAAATGTAAAAGTAAATCATGCATTAACAGATTCACATTCTTTATACTCGGATACCCTCAAGGATATAAGAGTCGTGCCCTTATGTTATTAGTTCTGACTTCGGGCAAGGTTTATAACTCGTATTACACCTAACCCTTTTTGCTAGAAACTGTGGCTTTTAACGTCGGTCTTTTATCGCAAAATATGCAGATATGTACAGATTTCAACTAGTCACGAGAATATGGATAAAACCTTTTCTTAATGGAGTTACTTTTATAACATCTGCGTTCAACTGTGGCTTCTTAAATATTTTAATCAACCACGACATTTTTCCTGCACATTCTATTTCATTTTCTTGCGGTTTTTGTAGTTCTTCAGGAATATTATTTATATTAAAAATTACTAATTAAGGAGGAATAGTCATATAACTTCGCCAATACACGACAGGTAAAATCGATCAGATAAAGTTTATCTCAAATTCGTGTCTAGAAGATGTGTTCTGAAGCAGAACATGACTTTGCGATTAAAAACTGTAACAGACAAGTAAGGATTTAAGTGAATGTCGAATTCTGGTAATAATTTCAAACAGATATTCTAAAGGGTGTTTTTTTTAGACGTGTGGTTTTCAAGAAGAAATAAAACGCATATAATTTAATGTTATGGCCAAGAGTTTAGCTTTATTATAAAGATAAGGGTTTGCCATTATGTTTTAAAAATGATTTCGGACAAGTGGCCGCCGCGGCTGGCTCGAATAAATTCCAGCCGAGAGGCCCAATTTTCGACCACTTTTTGCAGAAATTGGGGCCGTATGTCAGCAATAACGCGCCGAATATTCTCTTCCAAGGCGTCAATCGTCTCGGGCTTATCTGCGTAGACAAGCGACTTCACATAACCCCACAAAAAATAGTCCAGCGGTGTTAAATCGCACGATCTTGGAGGCCACGACACAGACTCACGACGCGAGATAATGCGCTCACCAAAAGTTTCCTTCAATAAATTGATTGTTTCGTTGGATGTATGGCATGTAGCGCCGTCTTGTTGGAACCAAAGGTCGTCCACATCAACATCCTCTAATTCAGACACGAAAAAGTCATTAATCATGGCTCTATAGCGTTCCCCATTGACTGTAACATTATGGCCGGCTTCATTTTTGAAGAAATATTGACCAATGATTCCCTCTGCCCATAGAGCACACCAAACAGTGACTTTTTGAGAATGTAACGGCGTCTGAAGAATGGCTTGTGGATTACCATCCCTCCAAATGCGACAATTTTGCTTATTGACGTACCCATTCAACCAAAAGTGAGCTTCATCGCTGAACAAAATTTTCATGTGAAAATCGGGATCGGTGGCCATCTCGTTTTGAGCCCATTCACCGAACGTGCGACGCGCTTGATGGTCGTTTGACGAAATGGCAAACCAAACTGAGCATAAATCAAGTGACAACTGTCAAAAAGACCAACTCCGAAAAAAGTAGTGCCAGATTGAAAACCACACGTCTAAAAAAACACCCTTTACATGAAAAACAAAATTTTACATGCCGAGAAAAATAAATAGGAATTATTTATGTTCATTTAAAAATTATTTGGAGAGTCTTATATTTAAAATTGAACAAGCAAGTGATCACGGCGTTTAAATTTTTGTCCCGGATTATTCGATTTAGTTTTGAAACCGAAAATGTTCACCTGCGGCTCAGTTTTTTCATAAGTTTCTACCTCCATCGGGTTTTTATTTATAAACAATAAGCCTACTTTTCTAATTTTTAATAATGCCATACATACATCAAAATTTTCGCTTGTTTCATACTTTTCGATTTGTTTCGAAGTATTAAAAATTTCGCCGCCTCCTTGCATCGGTTATCTCTCCTGGATTACCCTATCCTGGATTATCCTAAGTTACCCTATCTACCATGCAAGAAGCAGATAACAATAACTGGCTGTGAAAAATAAATTCATTTGTAACGAAAAATCCAGAATCCGTCAACGACAAATTTTCTCCCAAAATAATTATTGTAAACCTGTAAGATCTTTCCAATGGCTTTTTTAAATTTTTGTATATTGAGTTTGTTGTGTAACCTAACTAAACGATTAAACCATTACTCTGACCAGCCTTATCGATTATGAAGACCATATTGTATATAGCTAGTCATTTATATGAAACCAGAGAGAAAATTTTCTTAATTGACCGTGGACAGATTGCCGTTAGCTGGTCCGCAATTTTTAATCAACATTTTCGGTGATAATCGGAAGGAATTAGTTGAATATTAATACGATATTAGCGACAAAGTAGACCTTTTCCACATCCAAAAATCGTAAATGAATGAACTGATTTAATTAATATTAAACAAATAGCATAAAAAATGGAGCAGGCATTCGCTGATTTCAATGTCTATGGATAACAATAAATGTTATGCGACAGAAAACTTGTTGGACGAGATTTTTTGGACTTTTGCATCCACAGCGTACGCATGTTGCAAAGAAAATTCACCTTGCATTCATCCAAGTTTGGTCATAAATGTGAAATTAAAAGATAAAAAAAAAATTGGAAATTTTTAAGAAAATGCTTAAGGAAAATATTCTCTTTAATATAACGGTTGAAGAAAATTATAATTTATTTTTTTCATTTCATGGATATGAAAATGGAGGTTATTAAAAAGTTTGTAATAAACGATTATTAAATTATGTTTACATTTTAAGCCAACTCAAGGTAAGATTTTTTTAGTCGAAAAACCGAAATATTTTTTTTTTCTTATAGTTATTCGGAAAAGCTTTGGCAAGCCACCCCTGGTGAAATCGAGGTTTTTTAAAAATGAAATAATGTGAATTAACGGTTAAAATTCAATCTTCGTAAAATGTATTTCGTATAAAGTACGTCACGCATATGAGAGTATATGGAGTATAGTAATCCCTCGAACTGCGCGGTTTCGCAACTACGCGGTTAAGTTTTTAATACCAAAATTTCGAAGTGCGCGGTAAAAATTTCGCAGCTGCGCGGTTTTTTTATAATTTCCGTATAAAAAACATGTTCTGAACATATATTTTGGTGAATCCCCGACAAGAAGGAATCAGCTGGTAATTTGGTATCTTCGTACATATTTGGTAATTTCGTGCTTATACAGTAAAATCCCGATAATTCGTACCCCGATAATTCGTATATCCCGCTAATTCGTATGAATTTGCTGGTCCCTTGAAATACGAATTATCGGGATTCTACTGTAATAGTGTTTATATTTAGTGGAAATTGGGACATTAGGTAAGACAATTGGTGGGGACGAATTTGAAGACTTAGAGTCAGAAGATATCATGGAAGTCCTTGCAAGCAATGAAGAAAATATGCCTGCTGACGATATTTTGACACAGTTCGGCCATAATTATAGCGACGAAAATGATGAAAGTGAAGTTATAGAGATTATAAGAAAGAAAAACCTTACGCACGAAAAGCTGACAAATTTTTTAATGCTTGGTAGTCAACTTTAATAAGAAGCTCTTAATATGGACCCTGATATGGAGCGTGCCTTAAAATTTCGGTGAAATTTGACATCCGCTTTAGACCCATATACGTAGAAATGCATAATGAAAAACAAAAATCGGGTAATCAATCACTAATTTTTCAAAAAGATTAGTAATACATATCATATCTTTGTATTACTCTAAATATGTCGTTAAATAAAAACTTTTTTCTATTTTTTTTTTAATTTTTCTAATATCTGGGACCTAACCGCAATATTTCATACAAAGTAGGGTTCACAGTGCGCGGTTTCGCAGTACGCGCTCTTTTTGTGGAACGTATGTACCGCGCAGTTCGAGGGATTACTGTATATGGAGTTTAGAATTGTTTTTCACAAAGGGGGTATATTATAACTTGTCATTTTTAAAAAGTATTTTTGTGAAATTAAAATATCGAATCCGGATTCTAATTGACAATTTTAAAAAAAAACATTTAAGTAAACTCCCACAATATATTTTACGGCAAAACATCTGTTGCTTGCCAAAAAAGCATAAAAAAAGTTGGCTTTGTTTCCTCTGGAACTATAAAATTTCATGATTTAAATTTTTCTTTGGCTTAATGGTAGTTTCCATGAGTCATCGATTTGTTGAGATTGAATAAATTTACTTTGCCATTTAGTCAATTAGGGTCAATGGGTACACATATTTGCTATTAAAAATAAATCAAAAATTATGTTTCCTTTTTTGAAAATTCTATAAGAAAAGCGACAGTTATTAATTAGGTGTGTCTGATTCAAACGTAATTTGATAAAAAGGTCGATCAAGGGCACAATTTCGGAGACAAAAATCTTATGCTTTAAAGCGGAAAAATAAATAATTTATGATTTAAAAGACTTTAGATAAATTTTGAATTGAATATCAGCCGCAGCCACAAGTATATATGAAACAAACATTTGCCAAGGTCATTTAATAACATACAACTTATTCGTTAAAGCTCCACTAACGGTTACCACAACCGTTTTCGTTTCTGTATTTTTTTATATAGGTAGTTTTCGTCATCAATTCCTTCGATTTCCATAAAACACTCCGTTTATTATGATTGATTGAATAGGAAGCCAATTTGAAATGATGAAAATTAATGGAAATTAATTGTTCTGAAAATAAAAGTGAAAAGAGTGAAAAACCAGACGCTCTTTCATAAACAATACATCACATTACAAGAATTTGTAAAGAACATTAGTTCAAAATTTATGTCAAACTGGCATTTAGATTGATCAAACTTCCATGACAAACCACCCGTCACCATCTCGTATATGAATTTTCGAAAGGAATCCGGTTTTATAATGCTTTAAAAATGAAAAGGAAGAAGTTTGCCTAATTGGTGTGAGCGCGAATATATTGTAGATTGTTTTTTTTTCCAGTTGGGGAGGAAAAAAAATCGAAACACCATTTTTGACATATATAAATAAATTAAATTTTATTTTTAAAGTTTCTGGTTTCTAATATGACCATCATTATATTCATCATCATCCATTTAGATAGTCGGCAAGATATCAACAAAAGCTATACACCACGCAGTAATGCGAATAATATGCAGAGTTCCGTTTATAGATCTTTTATTCTGAATGTTCCTCGACTTCTTGATATTTTTGGGCTCGCCATCCATATTACATAGCTCGAATGGATCTTCAATCGACCTGGTTATTGTTTTGTTTTCTGAGAATATAACAAATTTGCCTAAGAAATGTAGAAGGTCAGTTAGATTCTCATACATAATTGATATGCTAATTTCAACATGGTTCTAAAACTGACAACTTAGACAGCTTGAAAAATTAAATTGAATTTTTCATATGATGGTAATTAATAATAAAAATAACATCTTTTCACAAAAATTGTCTTCTACTGATTTTATAGTGAGTTTTATTAATATTTTAATCGGTTTAATGTGAAACTTTATGTGAGACAAGATTTGTTTTAAAAGCGAGTAAATAATTAATCCATATTTAATGTTGAAATATAAAGCGATTTTATGAAACGAACCGAGGATGATATCTGAAAGGTGTTAAGCTGATTTGTTTGTCGATTTTAATATCTTGACAGGATTTATCATTTGAAAGGACTGTTAAAGGAGATATCCCTACTAACGTTATTGGCATCTGACACGTTCTATAACTGGGTTAGTAAATAAAATACACTTTTAGTGGCAGATGCGGCTATACACCAAAAATGCTATACTCTCGAAAAAAAAGAAGGCGATCACACGCCGAATCTGTGTTTGAGGGAATCTATGTTGTTAAGGTAAATGTTTAACTCATTCAAACAATAAAGACAAAAAAAAACTCGCTCTAAGGTGAACAACAAAGCTTTTAACTATGCTTTAGGGTAATCCACGGATTTTTTTTTTTGAGAGTGTAGTAGGGATCTTGATTACGTTCTTTTAGTGTAAAAATTCTCGCAAATTATGATATTTTGTTAAAAAAATAAGTAAAAACAATTCGGGGGCAGGCATAATCTGCGTTATTTTGACGGCAGTGTTAAATATCATACGAAACATAACAAAAGCTATAATTGCCAATCTGGCAATCATTGGAGACCCGTATGGTGATCTTCGTATCAAAATTCGAACAGTTGTAGCAAAATTCCACTTTGAAGTCAAACTTTCCAATAAGATTTATTAAAATTTATTCCAATCGGATTTTGATGTATGGGAGTTTTATGCAGAATCATATCCTAAATAACTTTTGTTCTTGCACTTTTTTTTGATAAGATGCACCGTTTTTGAGATATTCGCAAAAAACGATTTCCCTAATGGTCCATTGAATGAACTAACCCGGCCCTTACACGCGTCTGTAGAGCTGACACAGTCTCGTATAAATGCACTGACTGCCAGTTCGCTAAATGTCTTTTAGTTCGTTGTCAGTAATTTGACATTTGAAGTCTGTGCTACTGACAGACTTTACAGTCGCGTGTAAAGGCCTTGTTAGCCTCGCATTTTACGAAAAACGGATCTGCATAAAATTTCAAGTCTGTAGCTCAATCCGTGCGCCCGCAATCCGCGCCACAGACGGACGGACGGACGGACGGACATGCTAAATTCAACTTTTTTTTATCATTCTAAACACACTGGTGTAATTTATTTTTGTGTGTGATGACGGGATCTTGGCGTTACAAACGGTAAGGCAAAGTTAATATACCCTTTGGTTTCACCATACGGGTATAAAAATCGCGAAAAAATCTAATAGGTGTGGGAAGAAAAGGCAAAAACTGTTGTGACATTTTTTATGAACACCCTCTGACTATTTTTTTTGTAAATTTTCTTATCACGTCAAGCTTAGTAACTGGATTTCTTTCCGTCACATAATCTTAGTAGCAAAAACATATTACGATATCAACTGATGGAGATATTGTAATACAACTCACCTGGCCGAGACGCCTGCGAAAAACATTATAATAAAAGTGATCATTTTTACATCTTATAATGATTTCTTTTGATTTTCTTAAAAAGAAGACTAATTTTCAAAAAAATAAATTAAGGGATCCGAAGATGTTACGAAAAACTGAACAAAACTTATTAAAATCATTTTTCTATAGGGTTTTCCATCTTTTTTCGTGATATCTTTCTTTCGTCATCACATGGATTGAAAAAGCATTTAATAATATCAAGATTTAAACGCGTTTAACTTTTTGGTTGACAATTTTCCCACAGTGCATAATATTAATGGAAATACCATGCGCTTTAACTAACAATGAAAAAATGATTAATAATTTAAATCAAAACTGGGCCAAATTAAAATTAGATCGCGTTGACAGAAATATTTGAATCCGTAAATGTTAATCATAATACCAACACCAACAATGTCATTCCAGCAGCGCCACTATAAACATTTAACGATCAATCGATCGCTTTGACATGATCGTTACAATAGGATAACGCTAAGGTCAATAAAACTGGATTTCGGCAAACGAGAGTGAAAGTTGAATTCACTCCAAACTAATTCAAGTCCCAAATTTTAACATAAGAGAAATAATTGCAAGTGATCATGTGTAATTGAAAAAAAGGTGCAGATCACATTTTTTAAGAAAATTTTTAAAATTAGAATTTTAAAATTCTGAGCTATTACGAAATTTTTATGCAGTGTTAAAATAAACATTGTTTGAATACTGTCACACGAAAATTAATTACAAATTTTAAACAAGGTGTGAAAAAAGGAATGTTTACCAGAAAAATAAAAAAATCAAATCTCTTCAATGAAAGATTGAAGCGACGAAATTGATTTTTATGCAAAAAAGCTGTTCTCAGAATATTTAATCGCTTTTAAATTTAAAGCTTATTTCATATGTTTGCTTTGGATTTGATGCTTTTTCCCATCTAATAGCAAAGACTTGCAATCTCTATCAACGCATATGATGATGATGATGGTTAGCTAACAAGAAGACAAGACATCATACGAGTTAAGGTGACGATGACTAAGGCGATTGCGATGATCATCTTTGATATTTCGTTTTAATCTTTTCTGCTCTAAAATTTAGTCTGCAGAGGCACATAACCTTTTCGTGTTTAGCGCAAAAGCATCTGAAATACATAACGATTATAGAGGATCGATCGTCTGTCGTTTGGTACGACATTTAAATTGAAAACTTGCAAATTTCTTCTTCAGTTGCTTAAGATCGGTCGACCGGTAAAGGTCGTGTGTTGTTTGTTTATATCAAAATTTAATCAGTTCGTTTGACCTTCTGGCATTTATTTTATGGATTATTAAAATATCGACAAGAATTATTTGATATGCTCTCTATTTGAATGGACATGGAATTTGGATATTTTTGTG
Source organism: Chrysopilus asiliformis (assembly GCA_964034945.1). Classification (NCBI taxonomy): domain Eukaryota; kingdom Metazoa; phylum Arthropoda; class Insecta; order Diptera; family Rhagionidae; genus Chrysopilus; species Chrysopilus asiliformis. The sequence goes on along the minus strand of OZ035962.1, from coordinate 2,343,024 downwards.
ATAAAAATTTTATTAATTAATTGTAAAACAACAAGTGACCGTTTCTCAGGTGTTTAAGTTTTTAAGGATAAATGACCTAACACTACTTACGACAAATTGCCGTGGATTTAGTGATTTTAGTTAAACGACAAAATGAGGATTCATGTAATAACATGCATGGTAAGTTTGAACCAAGTGAAAAATATTAATGAAAAAAGTGAAATTTCGTCTGTAGTGTTTCAGAGTTAAGAACGTTGAAATATTGACATAAATAAGTTATCCGATTATTATGTAACTTTAAGCGATAACAGTAGAAAAAAAAAATCGGTGTTTTCGAATCAAGTTTCCTAAACAACTTTTTTTTTTAAATTTAAAAAAGCTTGATTTCTTAACATTATTCTGTGGTTGAAAAAATAGATAACAACACTATTAAATAAATGGGATTTTATCTCGTCCAAATGCAAACTTTGTTTAACATTTTGAGGGTAAACATTTTCAATTTTCCACTTTAAATAAATAAAAATGTTGACGTCAAATTAAACAAAAAAAAAAATAGTTACAAACTTTTTAGAATTTTTAAATTTTGCATTTTTGATTCTTTTTAAATCTGGGGTTTAAATTCTTGAAAATCAATTGAATGGAAAAACATTTTCTAATGTATTAAATTGATTGATGCTCAGAAATATTTCAAAAGCTGATCGTGAGATCAATTTTTATTGAAAAATGTATTAGCAGAATTTTCCAAACCATTTCCACATCTAAAATTTTGTTCCAGACACTTTTTACCATCGCATAATGATTCATATTTCACTAAATTAAATTTCATAATTCAATTTGTAATCATTAGATCAGGTAATAACGATTATCTAATATTTCTCCGTACATGGCCGTCATGTTCAATCGTATTTTATTAAATTCGTTGACTTTTTAGAGTCATATGTTAATCTTGTGCCAAAAGGCGTCTACGGTATTTTATTGAATTTTACCAAACTTCAAAAAATCACGATCAATCAACCAAAAGATTGTTAAAGAAAAGTGAAAAGATTGCAGAAACGACAAAAATTAACAGAAAAAAAAGCACAAAATGTCATCATTGAAATGAAAAAAAGTTTTGTTAGTCAAGCCTTCATCAAAACCAATCCTAAGTTGTCACTTATAATCGAGGTGGAGTTAATCTGTGGACTGTAAGCCATGTCATCTTAAACCTCTTCTTATGTCAATTAGATTACATAAATCGTGGAAAAAAAATCTCGACCAAGACCATGAATGAATATCGCTATATTTTCGCACCTGCATAGCCATAAATTTCTATCGGTGCAAAAACAATCTCATATATACCTACTTAAAATTTTGGCATTTCTTAATAGCAAAAAATTTCTTAATAGTCAGATTTCTAATTAAATATAATTCAAAAAGTCATGGTTTGAACTTTTAATAAATGCCAACACAATTTAAGTGCAAATTAAACTTTATTACACAGTCAGTGTGACCAAGGGAGTTAATTTAATATTTTCAAATGTTAAAATAATTAAAATTAAAATACAGAATTTTAATGTTGTCCATTATATTCTTTTACTACATTTCAATATAAATATATTTCTTATTATTGCTTTTAGTACACGAATTAACACAAAATACACAAAATTTGTCCTTCCGTGCCATGTGGTTAGTTTTTCTTCTTCTCGTGAACATATCAATTACAGATAAAGCTCGTATCTAACAATAATTGATTAAGACACATACTTTAGACATTAATTTATTACACACCTGATTCCACTTGTTTAATAAATTAGAAAACAAATAATAGCTTAATTCTTTTGTTGCCATCCTGTATTAGTTTCTTTTTTTTTAAAGTTCTCTTATAATATAAGTTTTTTGGCTAGAATTTCAGAACATTTCCTCGTTCAAAATTTAAATAAGGTTCCATAAAAGTTTTTAAAAGAACTTTAAATATTCCATCTAGTCATAAATCTATGGGAAAAATCCTTTTCACGATACCTACTTGATTATTTTTTGATTAAAAAGTAGTTGAAGAAGTTAAATTAAGAGAAAATCATGGAGTCAGAATACAAACGAATATTTTTATGAACGATAAACCTAAGAGGGACTGTTGGACTTTTTTTCTAAGAAAAATTAATGAAATTGTTAATGGAAAAAACTTTTTAAGACAGAAAAAATTTTGTGTCATAACAATATCAAAGGCCGCCCATAAAAAACTTTACACTTTTAGGATGGATAGTCTGCAATAGTGTGATGGTGGTACTAAACTTCATACAGAAAATCGTGAAAATGTTGGACGAGGGGTAAGGAGGGATAATATTTTTCTTTCTTAAATTTGAAAAACACTTCTTCTGGAGATTTTAATGCATTTAGAAAAATTCACAAACTTATTAATATTTTTGTTTTACTTTTAACCCACACTCCAACAATTATAACATACTTTAAGGTTTTCAATCATTTTTTTGGTTTTACTGGTCCTCTATAGGTTTCTGGCCAAAAATCAATTTTTGATTTTGCTTTGTATAAAGATTGTGATTTATGAGCAATGATAAATATGCTCAGATAACAACCGGCATAGTATAGTAAGATCTACCCAAAGTTGAAATTTGTATGTTTCGTTATTCTTCTACGGTTATATCTTTATACAAACACGCTACTGCTTAAACCTGCTAAGTAATTTTTACTGAATGGAAAATCAATTGGGACAGCGGCGGCGGCGGCGGGTAATACCCAAATTACTTTGACAGTGGCACGACTTTCAGATTTAATATAGTAATATTTGTTGTTGGTGAAATGGTAAATTATATGTAGCTCTAGGTCGAGGACATTCACATATTTACCTTATGATTTTTTCTATTGAAGTAATTTGAACTTGTTAAAGTCTTTTTATTATTCATCAATTTATTATTTTGTTTTCGGGATATGCTATTACATATATATGAATTTTTATATTTGAATATTTACCGCTGCTTTATTTAAATGTCTATCTGAGTGTGTGTTTGGGGTAGTTTAGTGTATAACAGGAATTTAATAATATCTGACTTTTTGATTGATTGTTAATAATAATGATTTATTTGTTCTGATTATATTTAATTTCAGTACCTACACTATGAATATACCTTTTCTTTATAGTTTCACTATGACCCGTCTTGACCGATTTCATAATTTATGTGTTAAAGTGGCATTTGTTGTAATAAATTGCATTCGATATGTGAACAGCATATGACTTTCTTATACAAAATCTTCGTTTCTGCACACATTACACTATAACCTGACGAATAAAATATTAGTAAAAAGGTGAATTTTTATTTTACAAAATCTGAAATATCTCGATAACGGTAAAAGATGTCCATTTACGGTAAAAGGCAAAAATGTATAGAATTTTAGAATTTTTAATTTGTCTTTCAACTATTTTTTTTTCGAAAAACCATTAGTTTGCGAAAAGCAATTCGCAAAAATCTTTTTTTTATTTTAATGAAAATATCTCAATAACGGTAAAAGATAGCGGATAACAGTGAAAGGCAAAATTTTGGATAACATTATTCCCTTCAATTCATATCCTGCATTGAACCCCCAAAAATCCATTATTTTTCGAGATAATCGCAATAAACTTTTTTTTTTTGCAATAATGGCGTATCTCGATAATGGCTTGAGATATACAGTTATAGTAAAAGACAAAAATGTAGGAAAATTTATTCTCTCTAAGTTTCATCATACATAAGACTACTCAAAAATCCGTATTTTCTGAGTAAATTGCGAAAAACGAAACTGCGATTTTTGAAAAGCCGCCATTTTGGCTATTTCCGGCTAACGAATTTTCATCAAAAGTTGATGGGATCGTGCCATTCCAGGGTTCAACATGCCTGTCAATGCTCTAGCTCTAGTAGTTTTTGAGAGATCTTGCACGCAGACTGACGGACTGACAGACTTGTAATATGACTTCAATTCATTCTGGAGTGCTCGGGAAATGTTTTTTTTAGTTAAAACTTTTTTTTAGTTAAAACTAGCTTGCTTTTTGATAGTCTATGTTGGAGCTAAACTTCAGGCCAATCGGCTCGGTAATTTCCCCGCGAAAGAGTAACATAGCGCAAAAACTAAGTTTCGAAATCACTTTACCCCCTCCCCTTACTCCCCCACCCCTCGCGTTACTTTTCCGTATGCGTATGTTGGAACCAGAACTCCCACAGACACTCATGCTAAATTTCAAGTCAATCGGTTCAGCCGGGGGTACCCTCATACGAACGAAAACGTTTTTGGCGAATATCTCAAAAACGGTACATCAAAAAAGTGCAAGAACAAAAGTTATTTAGCATATGATTCTGCATAAAACTCCCATACATCAAAATCCGATTGGAATAAATTTTAAAAAATCTTATTGGAAAGTTAGACTTCAAAGTGGAATTTTGGTACAACTTTTCGAATTTTGATACGAATATCACCATACGGGTTTTCAATAATTGCCAGATTGGCAATTATAGCTTTTGTTATGTTTATATATTAGTATGAGTATGATTAAAAGAACGAAATTTTTCATGAATACAATACTTTATTACACTTTGTATAACAAAGTAATTATTATGATTAATTCAATACTTTATTACACTTTGTATAACAAAGTAATTATTATGAGTATCTAATATGTAAATAAAATTAAGTGTAAACGCACAAATACAAATACGTTCACAATTTTTTTCCGTTGGCGGTATCAAAAAAAAAAAAATGGAAGAAATTTCCAAAGAAATTGAAATTGTTTATTATCAAATTTATTTGAAAAATAAAAATTTGTCAGAAGTAATACAATCTCGTTACAGACAGTAAAACAATCTAGAGAACCTACAACTGTGTGTTTAAAAAACACTTAGGTACATGAAATGTTAATGTAAAATATCAATAAATCATCTTTTAAAGGGAAAAATGCTTAACAGATGATGAAATTGATTTGAGATGGAACCACATACTCGATTAGAAAACAAATAATAGCTCAAAACGTAATATTTTTTTTTAAAATAAATTTGTTTAACTGGTAATTACTTGACCGTACCCTTATACGTTTTGTGTTTAATCATTTAAAATATGAGATAAAAATTACATATTTTACAAGTCTGGGACGTCTTACCTTGATTGAACTTCCACAAAACTTGAAATTCCTTTTTAGAATATATATGTTGAAAATATCTTTTCTCAATTAAAGTTATCTCAAATAAATTTCATTAGACCTGTGTTTATATAAAATTTATTTGATTAAGACTGATCAGTTATAGTTAATCGGTGAATTAGGTTAATTTATTTTCTATGTTAAACACAAAGAAATATCACGAATAAATAATAGTTTAGTTATTCGATTTTTCACCACTTCACTCATAATTTATTATATTTTATAACGTTTAATATCTTTGGTTTCTAAATTGTGTAGAGGTCAAACTTATTTAAAAGCCAAGCCTGCTTATTTCTTCATTTTGATTCAAATAAAATTTAAATTCAACATTTGCATGCCGAAATTATGAGAAAAGGTCGTATCTGAATACCAAGAATATTTCGTTCCTTCAAAAAAAAAAGTTATTTTTTTATATTAATTAAATCTACTCTCAAGTTCAACATTTAATTTTCAAATTTTCTTTGATGAGCCACGACGAAATTTTTGAATTTTTTATTTTTCAGGTATGATGTAAAAATGCAATTTTACCTGTGAGTTTTTAGGGATTGTATTCTTTTCGTAAGCTCAAATTTGGATGTTTTTAGTTTTGCCGATATAAAACTAACCGAGATAAATTTGTCGATATAAAACTAACCGAGGTTTCTTTAATTTTCGTAAAAATCTTTGTAAAATGTTTTTATAGCATCACTAGCTTGCATACCCGTCGTTGCCGGGTCTATGGTCTATGTTCGAGCTAAACTTCAGACCAATCGGCTCGGTAGTTTCCCCGCGAAAGGGTAACATAGAGGAAGAGCTAAGTTTCGAGATCACTTTACCCCCTCCCCTTACTCCCCCCACCTCTCGGGTAACTTTTTAATGGGTCTATGTTGGGGCTGGACCCCCGACGAACATCTATGCCAAATTTCAGGCCAATCGGGTTAGTTTCCCCGCGAAAGAGTAAAACAGCGCAAAATCTAAGTTTCAAAATCACTTTACCCCCTCCCCTTACTCCCCCCACCCCTCGCGCTACTTTTCCGTATGCCTATGTTGGAACCAGAACTACCACAGACACTCATGCCAAATTTCAAGTCAATCGGTTCAGCCGTTTTTACGTGAAAGAGGAACAGACAGACAGACAGACAGCAACTCATTTTTTTTATACCCGTATGGTGAAACCAAAGGGTATACTAACTTTGCCTTACCGTTTGTAACGCCAAGATCCCGTCATCACAGACAAAAATGAATTACACCAGTGTGTTTAGAATGATAAAAATAATTAAATTTTGCATGTCGGTCCGTCCGTCCGTCTGTCTGTCCGTCTGTCTGTCCGACTGTCCGTCTGTGGCGCGGATTGCGGGCGCACGGATTGAGACTTGAAATTTTGCACAGATCCGTTTTTCGTAAAATGCGAGGACAACATCCTCTTTTTATAGACGTCCGGGATGGGTTTTTGATTTTGTCCGGGATTTTTAAACGTGTTCCGGAAATTTTTACCCAACTAAGGAGTTTTGTTATATAATAATCCTCCATCTGTCACACAATTCGAATTGCCATTTGTACCAAAATTCCGGTTCCAATAGGATATTCTAAGATTGCCACTCTTATGTTGTAGGCGCCTCCTATAGTGTCATAAAATTAGTTTCATCTTCATTAATGCAACAATTGAGGCTGAGTGGTAAAATTAATTTTTTTCTTGTGTTTTTGTAAATGCCATTGTAATATAATGATCTCCTCATTGTCTTTTGCCTTCTAATGAATCACTTTCGATAAGGTCTTCATTACGTGCATTGGGAAAAAGATTTTTCACTTTGAGTGGAAGGTATTTGAAAAGGAACATGGCGTAATAGATTTAAAATGTGAATACTATTCGAATGATGTCACCCTTTGCAATATATTTTCTGTCAATACCACTCATTTCCCCATCCTCATTGATTCTTATTTTGTGGACAAATCGAATTGACAAAAACATATATATTTTAGAGTTATCCATTGAAATCAGATAAATCTTTTATTCCCAAGGTTCTATCGATTCAAGACAAGACAACTAAATTGGTGCAATAAATCTAGACATTTCCAATGATGCACCCATCTATATGAACAAAAGCTCAAATTACTCAATAAATATATTTGCGATGATATAATTTTATATTATATTATGAAAAGTTTAATTTTAACGATGGTTATTTGTTACCATTTTGGTTTTTAATCTTCAATATTGATTTTAATTCCAATTATGTGTATTGAATTTAATTATTGACAAATTTACGAAAATTGAGGTAAAAGATAACTAAAATTAATCGTAATTGATCTGTTTAAATAAAACTGTAGAGTAAAAACCAATAACTCATATGAAGTGATGTTAAAGAAAACACTCGTAGTCAGAGTTTTAAGGCCAATGTCAACCTAATAATTAGTATTTATCAGAATTCTTTAAATGTTTGCATAAACTAAATTTAAACATGCGAAATTTTTGTTATCCTCAACAATGCGTATATATCTTATGGATGGTATTAACTAATTATGTGATGAGTTGTATTTTAGCTCTACAATAACCTTGCAAGGTCGAATGCGTTCAAATAATATTTTTTTCCATTTAAAACAATGTCAAAAATTGGAAATCTGAGCAATGTCAATATGTATTCTTATTTATAAAAGAATAAAAGTTCAAGTATGGCTCCGGAATGATTTTTAAGATTCATCTGGAAACAATGCATTTGTATATGTTTTTATCACACATCAGTATAAATAACAAACATTGAATATAAAATGCTTTTTGTTTAAAAAAAAGTAAGATGAGTATATTTAATTACTTTCCTCTGCTATAGAGGGGAAGCATTGTATTCATGACGGAGACCGTCTCCAGAACGAGACGGGATAGAAACTTTCTAATCAGTATGAAATCCGTTTTCTATGAGATGTCCGTCCATCTGTCTGTCGGTCTGTCAATCAATTCTTTTCACGTATCTTAAATAACTTGAGAATGCGTTGAGTAAATTAATTTTTGGAAACTCTTTTTTTTCATCAATTTTTGGAAAAGTAATGTTAGGTACCTCTCATACATTTTTTTGAATACATATAAAGGGTATTCACAGTCTTCTTTTAATTTGGGGTATTCGGTGTTTTCGGTAATATTAAAAGACTGAAAATATTCTGCTGTGAACATCCCACAGCACAGATTTGAGAACAGCGCTTTTATTGGATACGTGACCAAATCATGACTGCGAATTTGATTGTCACTTACCTTTAAATCCATGTTTGATGTATTCTTTTGAATTTCTATTGTGGCAACGCCTATCAAAATTGAAAAAATTTGCAGTACGATGAGATAACCAGCGAGAAAATTTGACAACTAAAAACATTACTGGCGCCACTCGCGGTTGATTCTTGATACCGAATAACCGGGCCGGAAAACACGACTCAAGGCGTGTCTACAATTACCGAATCCAGTAATTCATTTTTACATGAACCAAGTTACCGTCTCGGTAAAAATCTGTTAAATTTGACTGAATTACCGAGCGGTAAAATTACTCGCAATTTAAAAGAGGACTGTGAATACCCTTATAGTTTTTTGAAAGTTTTTCGAAAATTGTGCGCTTTTGGGAAAAAATGAATATAACCAAATTTAAAGGAAATAAAATCTTCTACATTTTTCCCTTTAAGGGTTGTTACATGTCTTTAACGGTTCTCGAGATATTTGAAAACAATATTATTTTTTAAATATTTTTCCGAAACTAAAAATTGCAGAGGAAAGTTTTGTGTTGATCGCCACTGACATTCTTTTTTTAATGTGCTCGGTTTCGCGGTATTCAACAGATATAAAATACTCCTCCACTGGGCGAGGTCGGTTACAACAAACAAAAATTAGTTCGCTAGTTTAAATCATTAGTATCTGAGCGCTATGATGATTGGTTACTGGAATTTTATTGCTCCTAACATATTATTTTGCACAACATGTTGCGGCGTTGACATCGTTTGAACGCATTGATTAATCTAATGTGACGAGCTTAAAATATGCTAAATGCTTGTTCATGATTATAAAAGATGCGATTTTTAGTGCTTTGGCCAAGTTGCTGGCCTTCAACAGCGGTTGACCATTTCCGCCTTAGCATTGATATTAAAGACATCGAAGAATTTTAGACATAAAATTTATAAATTTGCATCCGTTATTCAATTTCAAGTGCATAATTTTTTTTTTCTTGATACGATGCTATATGATGCGGAACAAAGTCATTTAATCCTTGTTTATTGAATTTTTTCAATTCGCAAAAAAATACTTTGATAATGTCAAAACACCTGAAAATTAACAGGTCTTCTGTAAACACAAGTTTTTTTTCGGTAATATTGAGTAAACTTACCTAGGTTATAACTGGAGTACAAACAAGACTACCATCTAAGCAAAGATTTGGTGCATTTCAGAAAAATTTTACCTTGAATTTTATTTTAAATTTATTCAAAAAATTAAGAGGCTTGCCTTGTGTAATGTTTTTGATTTTGGAATAACGTAACTGGAATTTCTGAATTTATTATTAATTTTAAAATTGATAAAAATAAAAATATTATGAGAAAAACTTTAAAGTTCAGATAGATGTGTGTGAAATCCGTAAATCATTAAAAAAACATTTTATCTGAGCAGCACTAGATTTTCTTATACTAAAGCGGGGTCCATGCGCACGTATCATTTCAATTCGGTTACAACTGTCCATAAAATACATCACGCTCTTTTCAAAACGTCCCTCTCATCTAGCTGTTTGATGATTTTTTTGTTTGTAGAGTTCATACCGCCGACATAATACAGGAAGCCGCTTTCTTCCAACTAAATGTGTGACGTTTTTACTGAATTTGTATTATCGTAGATCAAAAAAAAATTTGGTTTCCTTTTTAACAAAATCAAGCTATTTAGAAGGGAAAACTGAAAAAAATTCATAATATGGGTGTTCATGAATTCTCGGAAATGCCTCGTAAACCCAACTGTATGGGAAATATTTTGACGCAACTCTCGTAAGTTTACGCGATGATTTTGATGTGCAAATAATCTCGTAAATTTACGCCAACGTAAAAAATGAAGATTTCGAGAGATTTTGAAATTCAGGTGGAACATTAAAAATATCTTTTGTGTCATTTGTTACCATATTTTAATAAATTTTAATGTTTTTTATTTTTGACTTCTAATTTTGTCTCTGTTGAGAGAAGTATGCCGAACAGCTGATCGGTGAAATAGTCCGCGTAAAAATACACAAATACGCAATCGGTAATTTTATCTAGTTTCATGAAAACCCATAATGAGAAATCACTCTACACTTTGTAGTTCTTTTTTTAAATTTTTGATTTGAAACTCCATGCAAAAATAAACAAATCCCACAATCTGTCACCACTGACCACGGCAAGGTATCAAAGCTTACTTTTTAAAACCTGAAAAAAAAATTGTTTTTCTAAAACTTTTTAAAAAAAAATTTCCATGCGCTAAGAGCAGAAGATTAAAAGGAACATAATTTATTAGTCTATCAGCCGCTGATTCTATTAGATACGAATTTTTTGTTTAGGTAACTAGCTAGCCTTGAATTAGCAAAAATAATTCTCTAATAATATTAATTTGGAATTCAACGATTAAATAAATGCGTTTAATTTGTTCATCTATGCGATCGTTGAAAACGTTTGGGAATTGCAATGTAATTGATTTGGTCAGTCAATTTTGTTACTGAAAAGTAAAAGTGAAATATGAAGAGTACGATGTCATTAGTTGGAAAGCAAAGAAGATACGCTTTACAACAAGGTCACACATTCTAATGCAATTTAGTATGTGCGTTCATATAATCTTGCCAGGTGCGAAATTATTTGAACCGTCTGATTGTTGACACGGGTGTAACACCTGTTGAAATCGATGAAATTAGTTGAGCTAAAGTAGACTTTGTGCATTTTTCATACATAATTTTGTAATATGCGTCTATCTGAAATTTTAACAACGACTGGTCAATTTTTTACATGATATATGTATGGGAGTTAGTATAGATTTAGTATACCGTTTGTAACGCATCGTCGGGCACAAAAATGAACTACGCCAGTGTGCTTGGTGTGATAAAAGACTTTGATTTTCACTAGCCTGTCTATCTGTCTGGCCGTGGACACTATAACTTTTGAAAGGATTGAGCTAGAGCCTTGAAATATTGCCTAGTTGCGTTTTTCGTAAATGACAAGAACCGGCAAAATCGGAACATTCCTTGTTTTACATTCCGAAACAGTTTACAAATGAAACAGTTTTTCGCACTTTTCTCCAAAGCGTTTAGTTTTATCAAAAAAAATATACAAACAGCATATGTTTAGAATAAGATTTCACATAACTTTTCCATACATCAAAATTCAATTGGATTATTGCTGCTCTCTTCTTCCATACAAAGTTTTGTGCGATTTTCTCGAAAAGTATTTAAAAATCTATAAGGACAAACTGTATTTAGAATATGATTTTACGGAACTGCTCCATACATCAAAATATAATCGGACGACTCCTTTTTCCCTTTCCCATACAAATGGATTTTTTTAAATACATATTTTGTCTGTCCTGTCTACCCTAAATTGTAGCTTTCTTTTATTATTATTTTTTTTGCATCTATATTCTAATAGTTTTTACTGTTTACCACACAAATGTCAGATCCCAATTGACCAAATTGGTTGGAAAACCAATTGGATTTCCAATAATCTTGTACCAAGTACCAAAGGTACAATTTATGGAATTTTGGCTGGAAATCCAAGATTTTTTCCTGTGAAAATGGTCATTTTTGTACCATAAGGTCCATAATTCCAAATGTTCCTACAAATGTTCTTAAACTTTATAAAGGAAAATTGCGTGGTACATTTACGGTACAAAAATTCCAACATTGGTCAATCGGGATACAGGTAAAAAAATGGCTTTAATGATTTCCAGTTATGTAATGCATGCTAAGCGTTAAACAAATTATTTTATTAGCGCCAGGCCATACTAATATGGTTTGGCATGAATTAGAGCAAAGATTACCTGCAAATTAAATGGGGACAAAGTTAAAACGTTGAAATATAGACAAGTTTTTCGATTATCATTTTCATTTGAATGATGTCGCCCGCTGACTTGAGATTACATTCATCATGCCGGGAGATATGAAGTAATCATCATGCGATACTTGTATCGTCACGTATCTATGTGGTGTCATTTATGTTCGGCGGTTGACTTCGATCAGATGACCCAAAAGTTTAAATGAAATCCGCCCAAATTCATCTCTATTAGTTGACGAAAAGCACTTTTCAAAAGGAAATCACAGAAATAGTGTTGTACGAACGCTGAGAAACTAATCGACTCACAAATACCGAATGCTCTCAAGCGAATCTCGAAAATGAAAACGAAATTGAAATCGATGAGTGAAGGTCAAATCCGAATCTCTATCTATCTATAGTCGTATATTAAAACTAAAGATGTTTACCTGGCGAGACAGCGTTTGCGATCGGCGTGGATGATCAAAATTGTTGCCTTGGCGCGGGGTCAGAATGTATGCGACTTGAGTGCTGTTTTGTTACCTCATTTTGGCCGATCAAATTGACGTAAGGTGCTAAACTATCCAGTGAAAGTAAAGACATAGCGGAATCGCTAATCACTGCCACAATGAGAATGCGGAGATGAGACAATACTGTTATGGGAGAAGAAAGAAAACGAGATAACCGGCCTGTTTTCATTGATAAGTTGATCAGTTGATCAGTTGATCAGCGATCAGTTGGACAATGTGAACTGAATTCGACACCATCTTACCATCGCAAAACCAGGTGGCATCGGTGAATTAATCTATCGAGCTTTTATTATTTCGCCTGGTTGATTCGGGAGGATGGTTAACGGTGACCAGAGCGACATGAGACTAAACAGTTCTGATGCGCCAACTGTTTAAAATTGAACTTGCTCATCAAGTTTTGTTTTGTTTTTTTTTTTCGACGAATTTTTATGTTGGTTTTTTTTTCTGCATATTTGCAAGCAGTGCGGAATACTGGTGGCTGCATGGACCAGACACATTAAAGATTTTGGGCGACTTTTTCATTTTTGGGGAACTTTCTTCACTGAGAAACTATACAAGTGGAATAACATGGCCGTATATTTTTTGATAAGTTTCTGTTGAATATGAGAAATTACCATTTCAACGAGTTCAGCGTGTAAACTTTTTTTTTTTTTTTGAAAAATGGTTTATGCTTGAACAGGTTTGATATTTCGATTTTAAGTTATTAAAAAAAAAACTGTTATGACTCAATACGACACTGAAAATGAAACGCTTGTTTTGATGAAACCATGTTTTTGATGCTTGAATATCATTTTGTCAGATTTCCAAGCTAACGGGTTATAACCGGCCATTAGCTAAAGTGAAATGTGCAGTTAGAAACCCGAATAGCATCTTATTTGATATTTCCGTAGTTTATTTTTGAGGATGATTGCAATAACCTTTTTAAAAACTGAATTCTCCCATAGAATTATTTTTATCATTTTTTTTAAGCATTTTTGCTTAAGAAGTTGTCCATTGTGATTCAATTATTGTCTATGAATTGGCAAAAGGTGGGTATTTATAAATTGTTACAAGAATGCAGAAAGGTGACTCAGTCGTATAGAATTGAAAAAGCATCTTGATGACATTAAGATAAAAAAAACAGGAATATCTTATGCATAAAAAATATTTTTTTATTTAAAATAATAGACACCGAAAATTTCCGTTTTAAATTTTGGTAAAGACGAGCTAGTCTAAAACAAAATTGACGCGTAAATGCGATAAATGTATGGAATTTGGAAGCTTTTTTATTTTTATCAATTTTATTTAGACGAAGAAATGCTCAATACTTCAAAAGAGGTTTGATCATTAAAATTTTTCTAATTTCTTCAAAATTACGAGTTTATAACAGTGTTGTTCCTCTACGCGTAGACTTTAATTGTCTACACTTTAGTGTAGACAATAGCGTAGACAATCGATTTGGGGTAGACAATGTAGACATTGGCGTAGACAATGTCGACTTTGCGTAGACAATGTAGAATTTCTCATATCTGTCAAAACAAAATCATTAGTGAGTCATATATTGTCAAAGCCGAAATCGACTGACCTTTGATAGGCCTATATATTATTTGATTTGAATTACTTCCGTATTGATTTCCGTCTATCTGTAAATACGACAACTCTCAACGGAATTAAGCTAAAGACTAGAAACAAACGTGTTTTTCAAACAAATTAAACAGATATTCTTAAATGAGCAAAGCCATCTCATACAAATGAATCAGTTTTTTAAACAAACGGTTCGTTATATTGAAAAATGTGTAAAGCAAAAAGATTTTAGAATTCAATGTGATTTCAATTGCAAAAATTAAAAAAAAGCCGCTTAGATTGCATGAAAAGAATTAGAATTGCCACTAAAGTTTGCTCCGAAGTTCTCATGCACAGCATTTGGCGATTGCTTCCTGGAAATTGTGCTTTATTATGTTAAAATTAATTGCAGAAAATGAGATTTTAAAACTAATTCAGCTATCCTTTATTTTATTGATTGTCTACATTGTCTACGCGTAAAGAATAGACCATTGTCTACAGTAATAGTCTACGCGTAGACAATGGTGTAGTCTACATCACGTAGACTACGCGGCACAACACTGGTTTATAATAAATTCTCGTTTATTAAATCTTCATTATTAACTGAAATTTCGCTAGAGCGACTAATTTTCAGGGATCGATTCAAATAAAAACCGATTACGGAAGGTCGACGAACAAAAATTTTCTAGAGTGATTCGGTCAGTTAGGGCAGATCCAGTTCTGCACCGGAGTGTTTTTTTTTTAAATTTTTCTATTTTTAAAACAAATTGCATCTCAAAAAAGGCGCGCAGTTAATTTAATTTTTATTTAACTGTTTATATAGTAGATGTAAATGATAGTTGTCACAAAAAATATCGCGGGTCATTCGATACATTAAAATAATTCGTTATGATACAAAATTGGAAGAAGCCTTCAGTACGTGATTTATGATTCACTAACTTTGCTTGAGACTACTAGAATCGAACAATTGAATTGTGTTGGCAGTTTTTAATAATCTTTAGTTGTCTTGTCCTCATGTGACAGACATCAAGTCACTGAGATTTTCTGCATACTTCGATCACAAACAAATGAACGAAAAATCTTTAAAGACTCAAAAGTTGAATCTATTGACCTTCGGCATTTCAACTGTGAATAAAATCAGTTTTCCCTGCAATATGTTGTGTCGATAGAATAAAATAAATATAAATAGCAAATGTGAATTCTTGCGATATCATCGAAAAATGCGATTGGCTACCAAAAAATCAATTTTTTGACCCATCATTCTTTCAAGGTAATCAGCCTGTAATAAATAATTAAATTAAATGTCCTTAAACTTATTTCATCTGGGCAATTGCTCTATGAACAAATGAAATCATGAGAAGTTTTTTTTTGTGTAACAAACTACAAAGAGAAATGCATAAAAATGTACCTAGTAGAGGTCACAAAATTTGAAATCACGGAGGTATGATCCCAGAATTGTTAAATTGTATTAGGAAGTAATTTTTGTCTGCCTTAAAATGGTGTCAAACTGTGTTATAAAATGTTTTATTGTAAATAATGGATTCAACTGATATTTTGAACGTTTTTTCTCCAAATTTGATTGATTGATATTTTCAACAAAGCTTCTCTGAAATAATTTTTGACCTCAATGAAATCAATGCACATCAAGCTATATCTGTTCAAACTAACTAATGGTGATTTAATCAAGAGGTGGTAATTGTATTGATCTATTAACACTTCTAAATGGGAAAAGAAAAATTTTCGTGCCTACACAATGAAGGCCACGTACTATTTTTTTTGGTAAACTCAAGTATAAATTTGTTAAAAAAGTTATCAATCTCTAGGGATTGTCAAGAATTTTTACAAAATAAAATATTTTCTCCAGCTAAAGTTTATTAGGTTTCCATAAAAAAAATTTAGTGGTTACCCACAAAATATGTCATTTCGGAGATACCCTTCCGGTCTAGTCACGTTTGTTGCCACATTACCGCAAATCTCCCTTTTCCCTAAATCATACTCATACTAATATATAAAAATGATTTGGTGTCTGTCTGTCTGTCTGTTCCTCTTTCACGCAAAAACGGCTGAACCGATTGACTTGAAATTTGGCATGAGTGTATGTGGTAGTTCTCATCAAATCATACTAATATATAAAAATGAGTTGGTGTCTGTCTGTCTGTCTGCCTGTCTGTCTGTCTGCCTGTCTGTCTGCCTGTCTGTCTGTCTGTTCCTCTTTCACGCAAAAACGGCTGGACCGATTGACTTGAAATTTGGCATGAGTTTCTGTGGTAGTTCTGGTTTCAACATAGGCATACGGAAAAGTATCGCTAAGGGTGGGGGGAGTAAGGGGAGGGGGTAAAATGATTTCGAAACTTAATTTTTGCGATATGTTACTCTTTCGCGGGGAAACTACTGAACCGATTGGCCTGAAATTTGGCATAGATGTTCGTCGGGGGTCCAGCCCCAACATAGACCCATTAAAAAGTTTTTAAGTTTTTTCCGGTTTTCTTCGTATTCTAAAACTTAGACAAAAAGCTTAACCCGGCAACGACGGGTATGCAAGCTAGTGTGCACATAAAGTATTTTATGGACAACTGCTTGCGATGTTTTATAAATTCAGTTTTAATTCTTGTTAACCCTCTAGTAAGCAAGTGTATCTACAGATACAGCTGACTTTTATCTAATTATCAACCTCCTACCGCGACAAATGTGTTTCTAGATACGCTCCCTTTTTCCGGCTGCTGGCAACTCAAACAACTACCCAGGGACAAAAGGGTTTCCGTTCTGGGTTTCCTGAAGCACAATTAACCTGCTCTAATTGTTTCTTATTGAAAAAAATTGGCCTACTAGAGGGTTAAGTGCTTGACTTCAAGAACATAAAAGAGAAGATTTGCTACAATTTTATAGTTCTCTGTTATGCCGCGGTCACACGACGCTGTTTTGCCAGCCGTTGGCTGCTGTTGGTTAGTAGCGCTGTCAAGTAGCAACAGCAGCCAGCGTACTGAGAGGGTTCACACGATTTCTAATTTAGTAGCGCTGGTAAGTAGCAAAACAGTGGTCTGACATTTTAATCTGGGAGATTTTTTAAATAATAAACGTAACACACAAATTTAAATTAATAAACGTAAAATAACAACTTATAATAAACAAACTTTACCACTTATCAGACTTTTGACAGCTCAGAAACCATGTGACGGGGTCACGTGATCCCTAGTAGCGCTGGCAAAGTAGAACGGTCTCTACTTCACTAGCGCTGGCAAAGTAGAACGGTCTCTACTTCACTAGCGCTGCTAAAATCATCACGCTGCTGCTGATAGTAGCAAAGCACTAGGATTCACACGGTGCTGCTGAAACGGCTGCTAGCAGCCAAACAGCCACTAGCGCTGGTAAAACAGCGTCGTGTGACCGCCGCATTGCGAACAAGTATTTTCAGACATGTCAGCTTGCTAAGGCCTAACAAAAAAAAAATTCAGTTGAACATAAGGTCGCCAAGTTGTCATCGCGACTACAAAGTCACAAAAGTCGTGCGAATTAAAGACGCGTCGACCACTTTACGAACTCGCGTGTTGCTTCGGATGTTTGCACAAAAAATCAGAAACTCTGCGTGTAAACTTTAATGCTATAAATTTTAACCTCATTTATAAATATTTGCAATTGCAGTAAATCCAAAATTTTATTTCATATCCTGCCTATTTTGTTATTATATATACTACGCTTCGTTAAAAAAAACTCTTTATTAAAATGATTAATGGACGTTATTTGATATCGCCAATAAATGAATTAAAATTTTGGTGGATCGATTAATTGAAATATTGCCCATTGAATCGACAAATTAATACTTTTTACATATTTCTATGAAATTAACTCGAAAATAACACTTTTTAATTAAATTGAGTCCATGTAAATAATTATTTAATTTGCTTTATTAATTTGAGTAAGTATTAGTAAAATAATATCCATAATGACTAGAAATATTTTATTCGATTTTCGCTTAATTATTTACAGTTTTTGGATAAAACGTATATTATCTGAAAACATAATCCCAATTTTTTTTTTTGCACAGTTTAATAATATTATTTCATGTGGACAATTTCAATGAAATTAATTTGGTCGCACGACAAATATGACACATATGTGTCTACACAAACATAAAACAAAAGGGAAAAAGACAAATAGCTTTTAGGTTATTTCGCCTTAATTAATTAAAATAACTTTTTTTCTCTATGCTGTGAACTTTGTAATTTGTTTGATATAGAAAAAAGTGTATTGTTTAATAAAAGCAGAAATATTTCCAATATAATTAAAATATCATCGCCAATCGCCAATCGCCAATCTCCACTCATTATCATCAAATGTCAACTTTTAAAAGTAGGTTTTCTGCCAAAATTTATATACTAATGCATTTTATCGTTGCATAATATATTTGAACTTTCCGTTAGAAACCTCATGAGCCAATGAAGATTTCATCCGGAATTAAGCCGCGGTCCGTATAGTTTGCGTAGGAAGTGAATAAAATGTGAATAAAATTTGAGAAAGTGATTAAGGTCGCTACTTCCATATTTAGAGAATTATGCACTCATGTGACCATCAGCATTATCTAATCGACTAATTAGCGTTGCAAATTTCCAATCGAATTTCTGTCCAAATCTCTGTTGCAGTTGCATGCAGTTCAACACTATTGACAATAAACCAATATGAATATTTTTATAGTTAGTAAATTACTGTTTGTAATAGAACATGTCATACATGTTGAAGTTCTTTTGTTAAGCAAACCTCAATATTTTTCAATGTTGTCTGACAAAAATTGAAAAAGTAGGATGAAGCATCTGCAAATGATGTTGATTATGGTGACGAAATAAATATTGAAGTTATTTTATGGGTGTGATATTGCATAATTCATTTACATGGATTTTCTCAACAAATTTTGAACCAAGTTAGATGAATTCATTCAGTAATGTTTGTAACATTTTAATTCCAAGTTAATCGAATGACTATTCACTATTTAACTAAAAATGTGCTCATCGATTCGTTGGAAAAAAAAATATTATTTACATAAGTTTTTAGCAATTTTGTTTAAAATCTTTATAGAAATTTAAATCTCTGTTTTGTTGAACTCAAACAATTGAGTTACCCATAAATGATATGTCAACATTTCTTTATGATGTTCAATTTTTAAAATACATGTGCGAACGAATGAAACAATCCTCAGTTAGAAATCGCAATAAAATTATATGATTTTTTTTCTTTATAATAGTTTATATTTGTTTTTTGATTCAAGTTCCTATTTTATTCTGAAAACGTTTAAAAAAATCGTATTTTTGATTTTTCAGATCCTCGCCTGCCTGACTACGCGAGTGATAGATGCAGCACGAACACGAGATGAAAATAACCGTGAAGTTTTGGTGAAAATCGATGATCCTGATACGCAAAACACACAATATTATAACGCAAATTTTGACACAAGTATGATTTTTTGAAAATATTTATTTTTTTGGTTAAACAAAAACAAATTAAAATGTTTATAAATAAGAACTGTACAAGATATTCTTATTTTAACACATTTGGATCCTTAACTCAGTTGCCTTTAGACCTCTTATGTTCTCAAAACTTTTTTTCAAATATTTTGTTAGAAAAAAATCAATTTTGACAAAATATATCAATAGGGATGAAATTATGCAGGTGTTCCAAAACGACCATTTGGGATAATCCACTGAAAGCCCGTTTTCCATGGTTTGGGTTTAAATGGGTTAATATTATCACATTGAGAGAAATCCCGTATGATAATGTTAATTCAGCTGAGATGATATTGCTTGGTATTTTGGGATTAAGTTCTGTCTACAAATTTCATGTAATTTTCACATAAAAACGAAGACACAAAATCATCTGGAAATTTCAAGAAGAACCTTTCTAACGGATATTCAACAATGTCACATTATGTAGGGCAAATCATTTCAAAAGATTTTGTTTTGTACAAAACAAATCCGTTAACAATTTATCTAAAAAACTGAAAATAAAATCATTTGAATTTATACAACATTGCCTAAATTTAGGCAATGTAAGCTTTATAAAGTAAACTCTATTAAATCCCAACTATCTGAAAGCGATGCAAAAGTTGCATTCATAATAATATTATCACATATTAAATTTACAGCTAATTTTAAACAAAAAAAAGCAAAATATATATACGCAAATTTCTTTCTTTTGAAATATATGCTACTTTACATATTTTTTCGCACCTTGATCATGTTTTTAATATCGACATTTATTGAATTTTAGGCGCTTACAACTACGGTTATGACATTGGCTTAACGGGTCATTTCCATCATGAAACACGTGGACCGGATGGAGTGACTTACGGCTGCTATGGCTGGATTGGCCCCGACGATCTACTTCGAGTAGTTCATTATGTGGCCGATTCAAACGGTTACCGAACTGTAGAGCCGCAAAAACCAGTGGAGGTATTCCCTTCAGATGGATCTGAGGGTAAATCGTTGCAAGATCTCGATGACAAGCCAAAGAAACGACAGGGTCTTACCCTTGATTGGAAAGATCTCTACTTCCCGAAGGGATGCGGCATGTTTGAAGGAGGAATAAGGCCTGATATTCCAGTAGTCCCGTTACCCGGTGGCGGATATGGAAATGTAAAACTTTTAATGCATTTCATTTAGGCGGCGTTTACATTTTTTTTTCTTTTCTTTCAATAGGCTGGAGCTACAGGTAGTGGATCAGGTACAGGATCAGGCACAGGATCCAAGGGCGGATTATCTGGTGGGCTAACGGGGTCGGGAAGCGGTGCAGGGTTTGGAGCGACCGCAAGTCTTGGAGGAAACAAAGGCGGGCAAGGGGGTAGTGGAGGCGTTGGAGTCGGTTTTGGTGGTGCAGGAGGAGGTGGACACGGAGGAGCAGGAGGCTTTGGACTAGGAGGAGGCGCTGGTGCCGGAGGTGGTGGACATGGTGGAGGAGGAGGTGGTGGGCACGGTGGAGGAGGAGGTGGTCACGGCGGAGGTGGTGGACATGGAGGAGCAGGAGGAGCAGGAGCAGCAGGAGGATTTGGGGTAGGGGGAGGTGGCGCAGGACACGGTGGGGTTGGAGGAGCTGGCGGTTTCGGACATGGCTCAGGAACAGGTTCAGGTGGTAAACCAGGTGACTACGGAAAACCCGGTGGTCCAGGGAAACCCGGTGGTCCAGGGAAACCCGGTGGCCCAGGATATGGAGGCGGGGGAAATGCTATTGGAGGTGGTGGAGGAGCAGGCGCAGGTAAACCAGGTTTTGGTGGCTCCGTCGGTTTTGGAGGATCTGGAGGCGGTAAGAATAAAAAATTGTTGTAGCCAAGTAGCACGAGAAGTTGTAAAGTGGTCGGCCACGTCATAATGTTAAAAATATAGAACTTAATTTTAATATTTTCCATCTAAAAAAAGTTTTAATTTGCACAATCTTTATTTGTTCTGGTGTTATTTGATTGGCTATGCAAGTATAGGAGTTTTGTAGAAACGAAATAAGTTTTTTTTTAGATATCTTTAGTAATTGTGTAATACGATAACGGAAGGTATTCGCTATACAAAAGTTCTTAATTAGCTGTGATAATAAATAACGACGTCTTATTGCTACTTCTGGATTAAGTGCCTGGAATTGTATTTCTATTACGATTATCTTTTCAGGGACAGGAGGACAATACAATCCTGACAATGCTGGTCAATACGTTCACGAAACAGGTCCTGATGGACCAGGTGCCGATCCCTATGGCCACGTAACTGGTCCAGGCGGAGGAGTCGGAGGTAGTGGTGGTGTAGGTAGTGGCAGCAGTTTTGGAGGTAGCGGCGGTGTAGGCGGCGGAGGCGGTTTTGGAGGCAGCGGCGGCTTTGGCGGCAGCGGTGGAGCGGGTCCTGGTAAAGATTTTTTTATTTAGTTAGCAGGGATCATGTTTTATTTTTAATTAAACCCATTTCTATTTTGAAATATCTATATTAAATGCAATAGTGGATAGTTGAGTAGACGGTTGACAATTGAATGTAAATTTTAAATATAAAATCGTTACACAATTCGAAGCTTACTACATAACGACAAATAAAATTCAAATAGATTTAATTTCAAAGTCTTGCCACAAGTCTGTTGTTGTTTAGGTTTAAATCTTGCAACCTGGAGTGATATTTCGTAACTTGTTCAAGCGTTTGTTTCGAGTTAGAAGAACAAGAAGTATTCACTGTCTCTATTTTAACCGAACTAAATGACAGAGAGAAACCGAGATAGCAAATACCACTTTTTCTTCTAACTCGCTTGAATCAAGTTACGGAACAAACGCTTGAATCAAGTTACGGAATACCACTCCTGATTTCTAGTAATCTAATAAGTAACCTAATTGAATGCAAATTTTTTTATGATTAATAGGCGGACCTTCTGGAAAACCAGGCCCGGGAGGGCCCCCTGGAAAACCAGGACCAGGAGGACCCCCTGGAAAACCAGGACCAGGAGGACCCCCAGGCAAACCAGGACCTGGAGGACCGACAGGTAAATCCTTGCTATTTTTTAAAATTAACAGTTAATCACTTTAACATGTTTAAAGGACCTTCTAAGCCAGGACCAGGAGGACCTTATGGTCCCCCAGGCCCCAGTGGACCGACAGGTAATACCTCGTTATTTTTTTAAAATTAACAGTTAGTCACTTTAACATGTTTAAAGGACCTTCTAAGCCAGGACCTTCTGGTCCATATGGGCCTCAGGGAGCTGGAGGTGGTCATGGAGAACCAGGTTTAGGCAGTGCTTCATCTGCAGGATCCGGCAATTTTGTTAGGCCTGGCCAAGGAAACCAAGTCGGAGGCGGAGGTAATTTATTAATTAAGTACTTGTTATTATTTATTGAAATTCAGGACTTAATGATCGTATTGGAATATTTTGTGTGTCACTCGAAACCATTTTAATTGAAGAATTTTTTTTTCTTTCGATTGAAAATTAAATTAATTGTACACAGTCGCCGTTAACAACTCGGTATTTGTAATATATAAAAAAATATTCCAGTATGACCAATAAGCTCTAGATTTCAATATATATTAAAATTCGCTGATTATTATGTTTGTGATCGAACTGTTTTTTAGGAGGATTTGGGGCAGGCGGTGGTGGTGGCGTCGGCGGAGGGGGCGGTCAAGGCGCATATAAGCCAGGAGGTGGGCAGGGAGCTTACAAACCTGGAAGTGGTCAAGCAGGTGGAACTGGCGGAGGAGGTGGACAAGGATCTCATAGACCAGGAGCTGGACAAGGTATTGGTGCTGGCGGAGGAGGTGGAGCTGGCGGGGGAGGTGGACAAGGATCTTATAAACCAGGAGCTGGACAAGGCAGCGGTGCTGGCGGAGGAGGTGGGCAAGGAGGAAATAGACCAGGAGGAGGGTCAGGACCCAGCGGAAGTGGATCTGGCGGCCAATACAGGCCAGGAAGTGGAGGATCGTCTGGGGGCGGTGATTACAGACCAGGACACGGTTTATAGCATGTATTACAAGTATGATGAAAACTTTAAAGATTCCAAATTTCAGTGGGAGGCGGCTCAGGAGCATTTAGACCTGACGGCGCCGGCGGATACACACCCGACAATGCTGGTCAATACGTTCACGTAACAGGACCCGATGGGCCAGGTCCCGATCCTTATGGTCACGTCACAGGTCCTAGTGGGCCAGGCGCAGATCCCTATGGCCACGTCACAGGTCCTAGTGGAGGAGTCGGTGGAAGCGGAGGCTTCGGATCAGGAGGAGGTACTGGATCTGGAGGCGGTACAGGACCAAGCGGAGGCTTCGGAGGCGGTGGCGGTTTCGGTCCTGGAGGTCCAGGTATATTGAAAGCACTAATTTTATAATTTACTAGATAATTTGCTTCAAAGGAACAAAAATTGATTTTTTTTAAATTTCAGGTGGTCCGTCAGGAAAACCAGGCCCAGGAGGACCCGGAGGTCCTTCAGGACCTGGAGGGCCTTCTGGAAAACCAGGTCCTCCAGGACCCGGAGGTCCTCCAGGCCCCGGAGGTCCTCCAGGGCCCGGAGGTCCACCAGGAACTTTCCCAGGTATATCAAAAACTTGTAGCATTAAAAAATTAATTTTGAAATCTTAACACAGAAATTCATCTCAAACATTAAAATAAAAATCAATCTACTTAAAAAAAAAAAAAAATTTGATTCCGGACTTACGCGGCCGGATTTCACCGGTCAATACCGTTTTTGAGTCTGGGTTCTGCATACATGATTATCATTTCTTGTTGGTCCTAATGACAGAAAATAATCATTTTTTCGCTGAAATTTTGCTTTTGTGGCCAAGAGATGGCTTTCTAATCTAAAAAGTCGTAAAATTTGATTAAAAGACTGTTCGATTAAGGGTTTGTATTCTCCAAATCGGCAAGAAAAATATCCAAAAACGGCACGAAAAGTCGTAGCGGGGAATTTCTTTTTTTTTAATATGCTCGTAAATCTTGTGAAACGAATCAATAATTCTAATACGGGGGTCGTTAAAAAATGAGAAATGCTGTAGTCATCAAAATCGGTTCAACAGTTTCTGAGAAATCATAAATAAAACTACTTGTTCTTTCAATATTCATTTTTTCGTTCAGGTTACAAAAGCAATAATTGGTGAGGACTATACACACTTTTAAATGATTTTTGGCATGCAGGAACAGAAAATAACAGTTATAATCTAGACTCAAAAAAAAAAGGATTATTATTTGGTTTGATCTTAAAAAATGAAAAAAGCACAAAAGGCGTTTTAAATTTTGGTTTCTTTCGTTTCGAAGCTATATTCATGTCGTCATTAAGTAGGTCGTTAATTTGACAACCAAAATTAAGAAGGTATTTTTTTAATACAATACCAAATAATGGTTAGGTCGCAAAGTCCGGAAGTGAAATTTATTAATATTTTAGATATGTAAAAATTTTAAAAGAAATGTTACTCACATTCATTCATCACTCATATTTATTCAATTCCCATATGTTCTTCATCACATCACCAATCATTGCTCACCATATTTATTCATACGGCATTACTACTGAAGTCGATGGAATTCAACAACCCTGTTATAATTATACAGGTTCGCCTCCAAGTCGACCAAGTCCAGGTACGCCAGGCACACCTGGGGGACCAGGTTATCCTTCAGGACCTTCCCCCGGCTCTCCAGGTTCACCAAGTAGACCAGGTTCACCAGCTCCTGGCTCGCCAGGTTCACCAGGTAGACCAGGTTATCCATCAGGACCAGCTGCTGGCTCTCCAGGTTCACCAGCCCCTGGATCGCCAGGTTCACCAGGTAGACCAGGTTATCCATCAGGACCTTCCCCCGGCTCTCCAGGTTCACCAGGTAGACCAGGTTCACCAGCTCCTGGCTCGCCAGGTTCACCAGGTAGACCAGGTTATCCTTCAGGACCAGCTCCTGGCTCTCCAGGTTCACCAGGTAGACCAGGTTCACCAGCTCCTGGCTCGCCAGGTTCACCAGGTAGACCAGGTTATCCTTCAGGACCTGCCCCTGGCTCTCCAGGTTCACCAGGTAGACCAGGTTATCCTTCAGGACCAGCTCCTGGCTCGCCAGGTTCACCAGGCTATCCCTCAGGACCAGGACAACCGAACGTGCCCTCAGGACTGAATCCACCTACTCACGGTCATCTCGGAAACACGCCTTCACCAGGACCAGCTCCGAGCGGCCCAGGTTATCCCCTCAAGCCGTCCTATCCCAACAAACCAACCGATTCGGACAGGATCACAACAGGCTATTTGCCAGTTGAAGCACCAGGTAGCGGCGGTTATGGGCCAAACCAGCCCAATCCTCCTTTACAAGCTGAAAAACCTTCCAAACCTCTTTATCCTTCACAGCCCACCTATCCAAATCGGCCAGAAGAACTAGACAAGCCAGCGCCAGGATACTACCCAATCCCCCAGCCACCGGCCAATTCCAACACACCAATCCCAGGCTCTCCAGGCACAGCAATCGGGGTCTACCCGCCCAATCGTCCTTCAGCGCAGCTAGAGCCACAGCCTAGTGCCCCGCAGCCCGGAGTGAGCATCGGCATCCCGCAACTACCAATGTTCGTTATCCCATATCCATTTTCATTCGGTAATATTCCATCAGCAGGCAATTGCCCGTGCTACTTGGTCGAGCCACAAAGCTCAGGTCATGCTACAACATCCAATATCCAAAAACCCCAAATTCCCGTCTTTCCCCCCAAACCAGGCTATCAGCAGTCCTATTCACCCGAAAGCATACCCAAAGGTGCTGTGATCGGCTTCCTTCCAATTGTGTTTTTCCCATTCTGTCCCAATAATGAAACATCCGCAGCCGATAACCATCAAGCTGTGCAGCCATCATTCCCCAGTGCAGTTCCTCTTCCTTATCCTTGCTCCGTATGTGATCCAGATGGCACTAAAGGACCTCATGTCGACGCCTTCAAGCAAATCCTTTCGTTGGCAAACGCTCAACCTGGTCAAGTGAAATCGCCTAGTCGTAAAGTACGCTCTAGGAATGTTGAGATATCCGAACATGAGTCTGAGTGATTTTAATCTTAAATGTTATTAATTTTTTCCCTTGATTTTTGTGTTCGTTTTAAGATTTGTTTAAAACTTAGTATTATTATTTTGTATCATCCCCCTTTTACGTATAATGGTACCTAATTTAATTATTGTCCTCTTATTTAAAATTATAAAACCAACTCATATTTTGATTTATTTATTGATTTGCTCACCCAACACTTGAAGCCATTTACTGATTAAATGTTGCGCCTAATTTTTGAATTTATTTTAACTTTTAGAATTTAAGTGATAATTGAAACAAATGAAATTAAACGGAAATCTGCACAAGAATTTCCTGTTTATTTATGAAATTAATTATTATATGGCTTTGTTTGGCGTAAATGTGCCAAACTGAATTGTTGAAATGGAAAAAACCATTTTTTTTTTGAAAACTTGTTAAATTTTTAAACTTCATAAAATCACGATTGACTCATATTTGGTAAAATTGTCGAAAGACTTCAACACTTTTTTTTTATTTCATTTTTGTTCGGATATTTTGACATATTTATTGTTTATTGATTATATTTTGATTGTACTCATTTTTTATGTCCTGTAGCTGTTTGTGAACATGTGGTTCGATCATTGTAAGAATTAAAAAAAAAATTGAATCATCCAAAATGTTGAGTTTTGTTTTTAATTATTTGTTTCAATGAGACAGAAGAGAATTTTAAAAGCCATTTGAAAATGGATTTGTTTCAAAACATCTAGGTTGCTGCATTTAATGATGAGTTTAAGTATGAGTAGGATGATTATTTTGCACCCAAAGTTCTTTCCAAAAAAAGTAATCTTTTGTTTATTTACAAGACACACGCAGAGAAACAGTAGTGAATCTGAATATTTTACAGTCGGAAATACAAATAAAATAGTTTATTTAAATGACAAAAATAGTCAAAATCTACCATTTATATAATAAATTTAACTACTTAGGAGTAAAATTTACTATTTTGAGGTTAAATTGACAATTGTTGCAAATTAAATTAACTATTTCAGTTTTATTCCCAATTCTCGATTATACAATAGTTATATTCAAAATTTTTTTTAGCTTTGTACGGGAAAAATTATGCCGCAAGCAAAATTTCGAAGAAAAGTTTTCTCAAATTCCAAAAATTTATTATAAAATGCGCCGCACACGAAATTCTATTTCAACAAAAACGCGCTAAAGAAGAAAATCTTGATTTTAAGACCAAATCGAATAACAACTAAGTATAAACAACTCTAAAAGTCAAAAATATGGATTATGCCAGCAAAGTCCTACAAATTATGCCCTACTGCAATTTTTGTTATCTGGCCTGTCGCATTCACCAAAAATGTTATCAGTGTATATTCAGTTCAAATCTTATTTAATTAGTATCGCTGTTAAGAAAAGTATCTGCAAAGTGAAATACTATGTCTCGGTAATGTCACGTAGTATAATCCACATGCTTTTAAAACTCACATTATACATTTTTATGCCCTTACACTATTAAAGTAAAAGAAAATAACCCAAAATACTTAGCCGTAAAACGATGGACTAAAGCCAGATCGGGTATTACACCTTAAATGCTTAATGGAATAGAAATGAAACTGCTCACCTGTGAGGGAGATGCACAGCTACGTGTATTAAACATTTGTATAGTTACCTACAGTTTGTGGCTAGAACGCGTCCGCCGGAAGTTTGTGCTACAAGAATCTTCCATAAGTGGTGACGTAGAATAAACAACAAAGGGAAAAGTAGGCTTGCGAACGACCTTGGCTTCTCCACAGTTTGTAATCATTGCGTTTGTGTTCAAAAGACCGACGTCTTCGTCGTTGCTCTTTGGGTGGGTGATGTCAGCCAAACAGGTGAATTGTCTTAAGTCTTGACTTTACCCCAACACGTCAACAACGAATTCATCATACGAGAAATGTAAGCAGTGAAGCAAAGGTGTGACTACTATACAAGTTGGAAAATAATTGCTTTGTAGATGTTGGTTGGAATTCACAGAAGAACCATTTAACGGGTAGAATTAATGATTCCTCTTGAGTTGTTCTTGGTAAATTGACCCAACAGCAATTGGTGAGAATGAGAACTACTACCTATACGTTGTTAAGTGGATTATTCGTTATAATATGTAATTTGTTAGCATTCAATTAGGCTGGGACAATCAACAAGTCCCAAAATGCGGAAACATTTTAGCGACAAATTCTTTAATAAATTTATAATATCAAAAAAAAATTGTAAGTTAGTTTTTTCCTATTTTTTGTTCGATGTAACATCAAAATAGAAAATTTGAAATAGAATAGTACTGGTTTTATAGGCAATTTTTTTAGAATCTACTCAAGCAAACAAGTTACATTTGCCAGATAAACTTTCAAAATAATTAATAAAAAGCCCATTTTGTTTTAGAAATTATATGAAAGCCCATTTTGCTTTAGAAATTAAATATTATGGACACACTCAGAAAAATGGAGGCTAACTCGACGACCTACATACGGCGTAATTGGCCTCAGGCAGGCGCGCGTTCGCCTGCATGTGGGCAAGTAAAACTGAGTTGACCTGTGGTCGGAGAAATTCTGAAATTAAGCCACCAGCAGGTGAAGTAGGGCATTGGGAGCTGCACGAGTTGACCTTAGATAGGTTAACTCTGACCGCTAGCTGGCTTACAGACACCTCTGTAAGGTCAGATTTAACCTGACAAAAAGTTGACCTGGACATTTTTCTGAGTGCAGCCTTTTTAGAAATTAAATATAGACCAGTTATACATTGAATTGATGAATTTAATCTAATTCTCAAATTTCTAAAAAGGATGTCCATAAAACACGTCCCGCTAATTTCCGGCATTTCGAGTCTCCCCACCCCTTTCGTATGGAATTTAGCACTGCCGTCAAGCTACGTAGAGCCCCCACCCTAAAAATGAATTTTATGGACAGCCCTAAGTCGTTTTTTGAAAATCTTCTTCAAAGTGTGTATCAGAAAAGTCTTTTTTTTATTACAACGAATTTAATTTCCGAAACAAAAGAATTCTCAGGTAAAATTTTTGTTATTTTATTAAAAATTCATTGAATTTTAGTGTTACATTTATTTAATAGAACTTTAATACTTATATTTACGTAAAAGGAACTTATCTCTAAAAATAAAATCTGTCTCTATACTTCAATGTACGTATTTATCCATGCTATAGTATTAAATTGATTAGTTTAGGTTCGGTAATAGATGACCATTTAACTTTGACTTTGGGATTTCTTGACAGCAAAATAAAATGATACAACCAAAAGGTCACTGAGTCGGAAACCGCAAAATACAAAGTACAAAAGAGAAAAAAGCATTCCTTGGAAAATTCTCCAGATGCCCGATCAACATGAGCCCATGCTTGTCCTTATTTCTTATAACCAGCCTCAGAGATTTATAGCCAATACATGAATTCAACAACAACTTGCTTCGTTACACATATATACATTAAAAATGAATAATTGATTGACTTTACCAAACCATGTGGTCTAGTAGTGTTCAAGTGGGTTAGTTTCTTCGTATATGTCCTCAACCAAATTCAACGGACCTTAATTTTTATCTTTTTGTTGCACGAAAAACTCGACAAGGCAAAAATTTATAGGAAACTCAACTTGGTAAAATTTTCTTATTATATTTACGTCCTTTTTGATTCTTAAAATAAGATACCCCATCATGTAGGGCTGATTAATTCAATTTTACTCGATAATTTAATATGTACTAACATTAAATCCAAAGTTACTTAGAACTGCTTAGAAATTAATAATCAAATTATTGAATTTCAGATTTGGAAATTCATTATAGGTTTTGGTCGAATCTAAAGAAAACAAAAAAACATACTCCTGAAATGGTCGTCACGAGCACAAATCTAAGAAATTGGTTTGAATTCGTTTTTTTTTCAGATTTTTGCGTTTCAGATGTTTTTTTAAGTGCTCTATCGGTTGATCAAATCCGCTTTCAAAAACATGTATTAGTAACTAAATTATTCGTCCTTGTTTTCCGTATATACCGAATTTGCATTCACACACTGGAAAAATTCAAATCAATTTGTGAGTATTGCTCTACCATGTATGCTCGAATTTTTTCCCATGAAATAAACGATTCGCCAAAAATGTTTACAAGTAGACTCTAGTTCTCTATTACTCTAGTTTTACAATAGGGCTATTCACCCTTTATCGTAGTTGATCGTAAACTCGTAGAATCGTAGAATCGTAAATAAAATCGTAGTTTTTTGACAGTTCTCCATGCAAATGTTTTTACGACGAAAACTTTAATCTACCACACCCGAAGCTATGGTAAAATCGTAGTTTTTGTCGTACTTCTAACCTGGCCTTTACACACGACTATAAAGTCTGTCAGTAGCACAGACTCCAAATGTCAAATTACTGACAACGAATTAGAAGACATTTAGCGAACTGGCAGCCAGTTCATTTTCAAAATGACTTCGTTTGTAACACAGCTACAGTCCCTCGTATTTCAGGGGCATGAATTTTGCTCGTATGCTTCATTATTTTAATTATCTCGTTCCTAGTTAGTCTTCTTTCGCCAGCTGAGAGTTCTAAAAGTAAAAAAAAATAATTAAAAACAGTGAATTCATAATAATTTCATAGATTTACCTCAAATTCTTCATTTTCCGCCATCTTAGAAGTCTGAAATGTCAAATTACTGGCATGTCTGTACAGACTACAAAAATGTCCCGTCAGTACAGACTTGTCAGTCCCAGTAAGCATTTATACGAGACTGTGTCAGCGACTGTGTCAGCTCTACAGACGCGTGTAAAGGCTGTGTAATAAAGTGAGGTTAAGGCATGTTTTGTGACATGTCAGCTTGGTGCCAACTCTAAAATGGACATTGGAAAAGCAAGTAAATTAGTTAAAGTATTTATATGATTTAGTATAAATTAAGAGTTAAAAAATGTTTTAAACAATTTAGGTAAAGAAAATAAATAAAAGAGTCAAAAATTTACGACAAAACCCACAACCTTTAGTAAAGCGCTGCTCACGCTTCGTTGTACTTTTCCATCGTAGATGTACAGTACAATCTACGATTTAACTACCCAAGAAACAATTTGTAACCGTGGTTACAAAAAAACCTTCAATTTAGGTTACATTTTAGATGGTTTCCGAATAAACCCGCCAAAAACGGTTATTTTGAAACCAGCTTCTAAATAGGGTTTCTGAAACGTTTCTGAAAGGTTACAGAAACCAAATGTGAAACTTTTGAGTTTTGTTACCTTGGTTTCAATTACGTTTCTTAACCGGAATGTAACCTCAAATTGTTACTTGGGTATCTACGATCAAGAGTGAATTGCCCTAATATTTGCTATATGATTTCTACAGATTATCTAAAAGATTTTCAATTTATTGTGGTATTAGAAAAAAAATTCTTAACGCGATATAAAAGTTGTTTCCTGTTACAATCGATCAATTAGTTATAGAAAAAAAAATATCTCAAAAAAAAAACTAACTGCAGGAGTCGAAAATCGAAAAAAAAGTAAAACAATATTCACGTACTGTAGTAATTTTGGCGTACTGTACTGTAGTAATTTTGGTAGTAATTTTGACAATACTCACGTACTGTAGTAGTACTGTAGTAATCATACTAATATATAAAAATGAGTTGGTGTCTGTCTGACTGTCTGTCTGTCTGTCTGTCTGTTCCTCTTTCACGCAAAAACGGCTGAACCGATTGACTTGAAATTTGGCATGAGTGTCTGTAGTAGTTCTGGTTCTAACATAGGCATACGGAAAAATAGCGCGAGGGGTGGGGGGAGTAAGGGGAGGGGGTAAAGTGATTTCGAAACTTAGTTTTTGCGCTATGTTACCCTTTCGCGGGGAAACTACCGAGCCGATTGGCCTGAAGTTTAGCTCCAACACAGACCATAAAAAAAAATTGAAAAAAGTTAACCCGGCAACGACGGGTATGCAAGCTAGTAAACAGTTTCCGAACTGTGCCAAAAGTCTAGTTTCCGAGAAAATTTAATCCACCAAATTTGGCATAAATTACTTTCAAACTTTAAACAATACTCAAGCGGTGTTTTTACGATGTTTGTTTTATAAGTTTTTAGATTCTTTATATTTTTGACAAATATCTGGATGGATCGGAAAATTACTAAAAAAACAACTTTATTATTTCGAAATATTATAACCTTGTTCCAATTGCTTCAAAGGGCGTTGATCGTTTTTCCATAATTATTAGTCGTTGTCAACATTATTGCAACAATTTAAGATAGTTTGGAACCGTCCCAGTAAATTATCGATAAATTGAAATTTCAAATAAAAATTTTCTTTTGTGATAATCAATTTTGCAAATGAAATTGCGTTTAGTTATTTATTGTACATATTATATTCGTCATCAAATACACAAGTTATTAAGTTTGCATAATCTGACAACAAGATATGAGTATGTAAACTTAGCAAGCCCCTAACACCCTTGGAAATGATCCATAAATAAAATATGTATGTAAGAATCGAAAGACGATAAAAAAAAACACCAGAGGAAGGAACATTGTTAACTAGGTAAACTGATATATAGCATTACGAGAGTTTGACTTATGAATGATAAAGTACAGAGCCAACATAGCGTAATCTTATGTTCAATTTTTCAATCATATTCAAATAACTCTTCTTTGGCGTTTTTTGCATTTTCCAGCCATTGAAGTATTTTTGAGTATGTTTGCGAAAAAAAAGCACACGAAACTCTTTAAGTGGCGTATAAATTTGAAGGTATTGTGGGAATTTAAGCTATTCATAAGTCTAACTTTGTTGCGAGCACGGCTTTGTCCAAGCCATCAGCTTGAAATTGAAATTTTTTTTTAAACTTATTTACATTTTTCCATCAGTTTTACTTTTGTTTCGACAAAGAGCTGAAACTTTACCAGACGCATCCGTTCTACTAAAAGCGAAAATCATTTCACTCGATTTTCAGGGAGAATAAGCGTGTGTTATTAACAATGGAGTCAATTAAAACATTTTTATTAATTGTAAGTATTTTAGAAACTTTTCTTTTTTTCGAACTTATAAAAAGTTGATTAATAACGTATTTCAAAATCCATAGGGTTTGATATGTTCAATGGGTTATTTATCTGCTGCAAAAGATGAAAGTGGTTCAGATTTAGAAACAGCGGCGAGTGGACGATGTAAGTGAAATTCTCCCTCTAATGATCTATTATTCAGTAATTACACAAGTTTTCTTTCTATGATATCACGAACGCGTCAATGAGAAGTGTTCGATCTGGGAAGCATATTCAATAAATATCCAAACAGCGGAGGAGGTGGATATTATCCCAGCAGACCTTCGTATTATCCCAATTCTGGAGGCGGTTACTATCCAAATTCTGGAGGCGGTTACTATCCAAATTCTGGAGGTGGCTATTACCCGAATTCCGGTGGCAGTAACTACCCTGGCGGTACTGGATATTACCCAACCCAAAATTACTATCCAAGTTCTGGTGGCGGCGGCGGAGGATACTATCCAGGCGGAACGAATTATATTGGAAGCGGACTCGGTGGCTATGGGGGTTCTGGAGGTAACGGAGCTCTAAAGTCCTATTTGGGATACTTTGATAAGAACTACTTGGGAAATCGAAATCTTGGATTTGGCTATTATCCTGGAACTAACAAGCTTGGCTTCTTCGGCAGTGATTATTATTCCCAGCCGGAAAACGTGTCTGGCTATAGAGGATACAATAATTAATATTGATCAAGAAGCCTCCGTGTTTGCTTTCAATTTTTGTGTTTGTGTGTTTTTGTTTGTGGCTATGAAAGTGTGACTAAATAGGGATTTTAGTGAAAAACCTTTCACATAATTTTTAAATTATTTCGTACATAATATTTCCAGTTCATTTTCGTTATTGACATTTTTTTCATTATCAACTTAAAGATTGTTTAAAAATGTTTGTCGACTTGTGGTATTAACAAAATTTTCCATTTTCATATTGAGACCAAAGAAAAACAAATGCTTCTATGTTAATGTTATCTAAAAAAACATGTTGCGTGCAATATTCATACTGTGTCTAATGTTGATTATTTACCTTGATGTGTCTTGCAATTCTTAACTGACTGTCCTATTGAGACTTGAGCTTATTAACTTTTCAAGTTGAATAACATCTTTTGTTTAATTTTTTTCTTCATTTTTTAACAGTGACTATTATGGGTTTTTTTTGTTAGAATAATCACAAATTATGATAGATTTTTTTATGTTTCAGGAACATATGGATATCAGTACAATTAGTAGAACTGTTTAATCTGACCTTGCTGGTTATTTTTATTCATTTTGGTTTGTTACGCTGTATAGTTTTCTTTTTAAGTTTCCCCGAATGATTTTAAGATAAGTAAAATTACGTACAAGTATATGGAAAATTTATTTATTCAAAA
The DNA here is from genome assembly GCA_964034945.1 of Chrysopilus asiliformis. Classification (NCBI taxonomy): domain Eukaryota; kingdom Metazoa; phylum Arthropoda; class Insecta; order Diptera; family Rhagionidae; genus Chrysopilus; species Chrysopilus asiliformis. The sequence goes on along the minus strand of OZ035962.1, from coordinate 2,308,003 downwards.
AACATTCATCTAATCGTAGAATTGTTTGCCTGGAAAATTTTAATCAATTGTTTGTTAAAAAGAATTTTTTGTTACATGTTAATAAAATGATTTTCACATGAATTGTGTTTTCTTCAATAGGAATTTTTTAAAACATATTTTTGTAATTCATAGAATTTTTTTAAAATTATTTTAGTCATTGGTTTCATATGAATTCCTGTGCTATAAAAATTAAATCTTTATTTATAATAACAGTGAATATACATTCGCCATAAAACATTCATAAAAACCGAGAATTTTTATAGAGAAATAATTAAATAAATAAAGGCGTAAAAAAAACGTTTACAGATAATAAAAGATCAAACATCTCGGAATAAAAAGAACGATGAAATAGTTGCCACCATATTCACGCATTGAATATAGCTTTTAATACATATTGAGCTCACCTACCTGAACGAAAATTGCACAATTAACCGGGTGTTTACATCCGATATTGTGACTCTTTATTTATTCTATAATTGTTATCTCATAAAGTTCGGAACCATAAAACAATTTCCTAATTTTTCTATTTAAAGATTATTTGTTGCTACAGTAAGACCATGTTTATTAATTTGTGCTTACTTTATTTTCATTTGTGTACGTTCATTAATTGGTAAAACATAAATAATATCTTCTATTCATTATAAGTGAAATGATCGTAAGAATGGAAAAGCTTGTTTAGCTTGGAAAGTATACTTTTGTGGACCACCCAAATATATATTTTTCAAGAATTGATTGATTTATCTTGTCTGATCCGATTAGTATGCTATTTGAAAACTTTCCATTTCAAATCTATTTTAAGGCTTTTTTTATGTAAGTTCTAGGGAAATCAATAAAAATCGCAAAAAATTGCAGTGGTTATCCATGATTTTTTGATGGCAAAAAATGTTTTTTTCTTTTTTTTTTGTCTGATCGCGCTGAAACTTGGCATGTAGGGGTTTTGGGCGACGAGAAATCGAAATCCGTTGTCCATTTTGAGCTATCTCCATTTCTTGAGGCAAACCCTAGGCGCCCTGGCCAAACCGTGAGAGCTATCGAAAAACGGACAACGGATTCGTGATCAGCGGTCCCCCATTACCCTCTACGTCAAGTTTCAGCGAAATTTTTTTTTTGAAAAAAATCGCAAAAAATTGCAGTGGTTAGTCCATGATTTTTTGATGGCAAAAAATGTTTTTTTCTTTTTTTTTTGTCTGATCGCGCTGAAACTTGGCATGTAGGGGTTTTGGGCGACGAGAAATCGAAATCCGTTGTCCATTTTGAGCTATCTCCATTTCTTGAGGCAAACCCTAGGCGCCCTGGCCAAACCGTGAGAGCTATCGAAAAACGGACAACGGATTCGTGATCAGCGGTCCCCCATTACCCTCTACGTCAAGTTTCAGCGAAATTTTTTTTTTGAAAAAAATCGCAAAAAATTGCAGTGGTTAGTCCATGATTTTTTGATGGCAAAAAATGTTTTTTTCTTTTTTTTTTGTCTGATCGCGCTCTAACTTGGCATGTAGGGGTTTTGGGCGACGAGAAATCGAAATCCGTTGTCCATTTTGAGCTATCTCCATTTCTTGAGGCAAACCCTAGGCGCCCTGGCCAAACCGTGAGAGCTATCGAAAAACGGACAACGGATTCGTGATCAGCGGTCCCCCATTACCCTCTACGTCAAGTTTCAGCGAAATTTTTTTTTTGAAAAAAATCACAAAAAATTGCAGTGGTTAGTCCATGATTTTTTGATGGCAAAAAATGTTTTTTTCTTTTTTTTTTTGTCTGATCGCGCTCTAACTTGGCATGTAGGGGTTTTGGGCGACGAGAAATCGAAATCCGTTGTCCATTTTGAGCTATCTCCATTTCTTGAGGCAAACCCTAGGCGCCCTGGCCAAACCGAGAGAGCTATCGAAAAACGGACAACGGATTCGTGATCAGCGGTCCCCTATTACCCTCTACATCAAGTTTCAGCGAAATTTTTTTTTTGAAAAAAATCGCAAAAAATTGCAGTGGTTAGTCCATGATTTTTTGATGGCAAAAAATGTTTTTTTCTTTTTTTTTTGTCTGATCGCGCTGAAACTTGGCATGTAGGGGTTTTGGGCGACGAGAAATCGAAATCCGTTGTCCATTTTGAGCTATCTCCATTTCTTGAGGCAAACCCTAGGCGCCCTGGCCAAACCGTGAGAGCTATCGAAAAACGGACAACGGATTCGTGATCAGCGGTCCCCCATTACCCTCTACGTCAAGTTTCAGCGAAATTTTTTTTTTGAAAAAAATCGCAAAAAATTGCAGTGGTTAGTCCATGATTTTTTGATGGCAAAAAATGTTTTTTTCTTTTTTTTTTGTCTGATCGCGCTGAAACTTGGCATGTAGGGGTTTTGGGCGACGAGAAATCGAAATCCGTTGTCCATTTTGAGCTATCTCCATTTCTTGAGGCAAACCCTAGGCGCCCTGGCCAAACCGTGAGAGCTATCGAAAAACGGACAACGGATTCGTGATCAGCGGTCCCCCATTACCCTCTACGTCAAGTTTCAGCGAAATTTTTTTTTTGAAAAAAATCGCAAAAAAATGCAGTGGTTAGTCCATGATTTTTTGATGGCAAAAAATGTTTTTTTCTTTTTTTTTTGTCTGATCGCGCTGAAACTTGGCATGTAGGGGTTTTGGGCGACGAGAAATCGAAATCCGTTGTCCATTTTGAGCTATCTCCATTTCTTGAGGCAAACCCTAGGCGCCCTGGCCAAACCGTGAGAGCTATCGAAAAACGGACAACGGATTCGTGATCAGCGGTCCCCCATTACCCTCTACGTCAAGTTTCAGCGAAATTTTTTTTTTGAAAAAAATCGCAAAAAATTGCAGTGGTTAGTCCATGATTTTTTGATGGCAAAAAATGTTTTTTTCTTTTTTTTTTGTCTGATCGCGCTGAAACTTGGCATGTAGGGGTTTTGGGCGACGAGAAATCGAAATCCGTTGTCCATTTTGAGCTATCTCCATTTCTTGAGGCAAACCCTAGGCGCCCTGGCCAAACCGTGAGAGCTATCGAAAAACGGACAACGGATTCGTGATCAGCGGTCCCCCATTACCCTCTACGTCAAGTTTCAGCGAAATTTTTTTTTTGAAAAAAATCGCAAAAAATTGCAGTGAGTCCATGATTTTTTGATGGCAAAAAATGTTTTTTTCTTTTTTTTTGTCTGATCGCGCTGAAACTTGGCATGTAGGGGTTTTGGGCGACGAGAAATCGAAATCCGTTGTCCATTTTGAGCTATCTCCATTTCTTGAGGCAAACCCTAGGCGCCCTGGCCAAACCGTGAGAGCTATCGAAAAACGGACAACGGATTCGTGATCAGCGGTCCCCTATTACCCTCTACATCAAGTTTCAGCGAAATTTTTTTTTTGAAAAAAATCACAAAAAATTGCAGTGGTTAGTCCATGATTTTTTGATGGCAAAAAATGTTTTTTTCTTTTTTTTTTGTCTGATCGCGCTCTAACTTGGCATGTAGGGGTTTTGGGCGACGAGAAATCGAAATCCGTTGTCCATTTTGAGCTATCTCCATTTCTTGAGGCAAACCCTAGGCGCCCTGGCCAAACCGTGAGAGCTATCGAAAAACGGACAACGGATTCGTGATCAGCGGTCCCCCATTACCCTCTACGTCAAGTTTCAGCGAAATTTTTTTTTTGAAAAAAATCGCAAAAAATTGCAGTGGTGTTAGTCCATGATTTTTTGATGGCAAAAAATGTTTTTTTCTTTTTTTTTTGTCTGATCGCGCTGAAACTTGGCATGTAGGGGTTTTGGGCGACGAGAAATCGAAATCCGTTGTCCATTTTGAGCTATCTCCATTTCTTGAGGCAAACCCTAGGCGCCCTGGCCAAACCGTGAGAGCTATCGAAAAACGGACAACGGATTCGTGATCAGCGGTCCCCCATTACCCTCTACGTCAAGTTTCAGCGAAATTTTTTTTTTGAAAAAAATCGCAAAAAATTGCAGTGGTTAGTCCATGATTTTTTGATGGCAAAAAATGTTTTTTTTTTCTTTTTTTTTTTGTCTGATCGCGCTGAAACTTGGCATGTAGGGGTTTTGGGCGACGAGAAATCGAAATCCGTTGTCCATTTTGAGCTATCTCCATTTCTTGAGGCAAACCCTAGGCGCCCTGGCCAAACCGTGAGAGCTATCGAAAAACGGACAACGGATTCGTGATCAGCGGTCCCCCATTACCCTCTACGTCAAGTTTCAGCGAAATTTTTTTTTTGAAAAAAATCGCAAAAAATTGCAGTGGTTAGTCCATGATTTTTTGATGGCAAAAAATGTTTTTTTCTTTTTTTTTTGTCTGATCGCGCTGAAACTTGGCATGTAGGGGTTTTGGGCGACGAGAAATCGAAATCCGTTGTCCATTTTGAGCTATCTCCATTTCTTGAGGCAAACCCTAGGCGCCCTGGCCAAACCGTGAGAGCTATCGAAAAACGGACAACGGATTCGTGATCAGCGGTCCCCCATTACCCTCTACGTCAAGTTTCAGCGAAATTTTTTTTTTGAAAAAAATCGCAAAAAATTGCAGTGGTTAGTCCATGATTTTTTGATGGCAAAAAATGTTTTTTTCTTTTTTTTTTGTCTGATCGCGCTGAAACTTGGCATGTAGGGGTTTTGGGCGACGAGAAATCGAAATCCGTTGTCCATTTTGAGCTATCTCCATTTCTTGAGGCAAACCCTAGGCGCCCTGGCCAAACCGTGAGAGCTATCGAAAAACGGACAACGGATTCGTGATCAGCGGTCCCCCATTACCCTCTACGTCAAGTTTCAGCGAAATTTTTTTTTTGAAAAAAATCGCAAAAAATTGCAGTGGTTAGTCCATGATTTTTTGATGGCAAAAAATGTTTTTTTTCTTTTTTTTTTTGTCTGATCGCGCTGAAACTTGGCATGTAGGGGTTTTGGGCGACGAGAAATCGAAATCCGTTGTCCATTTTGAGCTATCTCCATTTCTTGAGGCAAACCCTAGGCGCCCTGGCCAAACCGTGAGAGCTATCGAAAAACGGACAACGGATTCGTGATCAGCGGTCCCCCATTACCCTCTACGTCAAGTTTCAGCGAAATTTTTTTTTTGAAAAAAATCGCAAAAAATTGCAGTGGTTAGTCCATGATTTTTTGATGGCAAAAAATGTTTTTTTCTTTTTTTTTTGTCTGATCGCGCTGAAACTTGGCATGTAGGGGTTTTGGGCGACGAGAAATCGAAATCCGTTGTCCATTTTGAGCTATCTCCATTTCTTGAGGCAAACCCTAGGCGCCCTGGCCAAACCGTGAGAGCTATCGAAAAACGGACAACGGATTCGTGATCAGCGGTCCCCCATTACCCTCTACGTCAAGTTTCAGCGAAATTTTTTTTTTGAAAAAAATCGCAAAAAATTGCAGTGGTTAGTCCATGATTTTTTGATGGCAAAAAATGTTTTTTTTCTTTTTTTTTTGTCTGATCGCGCTGAAACTTGGCATGTAGGGGTTTTGGGCGACGAGAAATCGAAATCCGTTGTCCATTTTGAGCTATCTCCATTTCTTGAGGCAAACCCTAGGCGCCCTGGCCAAACCGTGAGAGCTATCGAAAAACGGACAACGGATTCGTGATCAGCGGTCCCCCATTACCCTCTACGTCAAGTTTCAGCGAAATTTTTTTTTGAAAAAAATCGCAAAAAATTGCAGTGGTTAGTCCATGATTTTTTGATGGCAAAAAATGTTTTTTTCTTTTTTTTTTGTCTGATCGCGCTGAAACTTGGCATGTAGGGGTTTTGGGCGACGAGAAATCGAAATCCGTTGTCCATTTTGAGCTATCTCCATTTCTTGAGGTAAACCCTAGGCGCCCTGGCCAAACCGTGAGAGCTATCGAAAAACGGACAACGGATTCGTGATCAGCGGTCCCCCATTACCCTCTACGTCAAGTTTCAGCGAAATTTTTTTTTTGAAAAAAATCGCAAAAAATTGCAGTGGTTAGTCCATGATTTTTTGATGGCAAAAAATGTTTTTTTCTTTTTTTTTTGTCTGATCGCGCTGAAACTTGGCATGTAGGGGTTTTGGGCGACGAGAAATCGAAATCCGTTGTCCATTTTGAGCTATCTCCATTTCTTGAGGCAAACCCTAGGCGCCCTGGCCAAACCGTGAGAGCTATCGAAAAACGGACAACGGATTCGTGATCAGCGGTCCCCCATTACCCTCTACGTCAAGTTTCAGCGAAATTTTTTTTTTGAAAAAAATCGCAAAAAATTGCAGTGGTTAGTCCATGATTTTTTGATGGCAAAAAATGTTTTTTTCTTTTTTTTTGTCTGATCGCGCTGAAACTTGGCATGTAGGGGTTTTGGGCGACGAGAAATCGAAATCCGTTGTCCATTTTGAGCTATCTCCATTTCTTGAGGCAAACCCTAGGCGCCCTGGCCAAACCGTGAGAGCTATCGAAAAACGGACAACGGATTCGTGATCAGCGGTCCCCCATTACCCTCTACGTCAAGTTTCAGCGAAATTTTTTTTTTGAAAAAAATCGCAAAAAATTGCAGTGGTTAGTCCATGATTTTTTGATGGCAAAAAATGTTTTTTTCTTTTTTTTTTGTCTGATCGCGCTGAAACTTGGCATGTAGGGGTTTTGGGCGACGAGAAATCGAAATCCGTTGTCCATTTTGAGCTATCTCCATTTCTTGAGGCAAACCCTAGGCGCCCTGGCCAAACCGTGAGAGCTATCGAAAAACGGACAACGGATTCGTGATCAGCGGTCCCCCATTACCCTCTACGTCAAGTTTCAGCGAATTTTTTTTTTTGAAAAAAATCGCAAAAAATTGCAGTGGTTAGTCCATGATTTTTTGATGGCAAAAAATGTTTTTTTTCTTTTTTTTTTGTCTGATCGCGCTGAAACTTGGCATGTAGGGGTTTTGGGCGACGAGAAATCGAAATCCGTTGTCCATTTTGAGCTATCTCCATTTCTTGAGGCAAACCCTAGGCGCCCTGGCCAAACCGTGAGAGCTATCGAAAAACGGACAACGGATTCGTGATCAGCGGTCCCCCATTACCCTCTACGTCAAGTTTCAGCGAAATTTTTTTTTTGAAAAAAATCGCAAAAAATTGCAGTGGTTAGTCCATGATTTTTTGATGGCAAAAAATGTTTTTTTCTTTTTTTTTTGTCTGATCGCGCTGAAACTTGGCATGTAGGGGTTTTGGGCGACGAGAAATCGAAATCCGTTGTCCATTTTGAGCTATCTCCATTTCTTGAGGCAAACCCTAGGCGCCCTGGCCAAACCGTGAGAGCTATCGAAAAACGGACAACGGATTCGTGATCAGCGGTCCCCCATTACCCTCTACGTCAAGTTTCAGCGAAATTTTTTTTTTGAAAAAAATCGCAAAAAATTGCAGTGGTTAGTCCATGATTTTTTGATGGCAAAAAATGTTTTTTTTCTTTTTTTTTTTGTCTGATCGCGCTGAAACTTGGCATGTAGGGGTTTTGGGCGACGAGAAATCGAAATCCGTTGTCCATTTTGAGCTATCTCCATTTCTTGAGGCAAACCCTAGGCGCCCTGGCCAAACCGTGAGAGCTATCGAAAAACGGACAACGGATTCGTGATCAGCGGTCCCCCATTACCCTCTACGTCAAGTTTCAGTGAATTTTTTTTTTGAAAAAAATCGCAAAAAATTGCAGTGGTTAGTCCATGATTTTTTGATGGCAAAAAATGTTTTTTTCTTTTTTTTTTGTCTGATCGCGCTGAAACTTGGCATGTAGGGGTTTTGGGCGACGAGAAATCGAAATCCGTTGTCCATTTTGAGCTATCTCCATTTCTTGAGGCAAACCCTAGGCGCCCTGGCCAAACCGTGAGAGCTATCGAAAAACGGACAACGGATTCGTGATCAGCGGTCGCCCATTACCCTCTACGTCAAGTTTCAGCGAAATTTTTTTTTTGAAAAAAATCGCAAAAAATTGCAGTGGTTAGTCCATGATTTTTTGATGGCAAAAAATGTTTTTTTCTTTTTTTTTTGTCTGATCGCGCTGAAACTTGGCATGTAGGGGTTTTGGGCGACGAGAAATCGAAATCCGTTGTCCATTTTGAGCTATCTCCATTTCTTGAGGCAAACCCTAGGCGCCCTGGCCAAACCGTGAGAGCTATCGAAAAACGGACAACGGATTCGTGATCAGCGGTCCCCCATTACCCTCTACGTCAAGTTTCAGCGAAATTTTTTTTTTGAAAAAAATCGCAAAAAATTGCAGTGGTTAGTCCATGATTTTTTGATGGCAAAAAATGTTTTTTTCTTTTTTTTTTTGTCTGATCGCGCTGAAACTTGGCATGTAGGGGTTTTGGGCGACGAGAAATCGAAATCCGTTGTCCATTTTGAGCTATCTCCATTTCTTGAGGCAAACCCTAGGCGCCCTGGCCAAACCGTGAGAGCTATCGAAAAACGGACAACGGATTCGTGATCAGCGGTCCCCCATTACCCTCTACGTCAAGTTTCAGCGAAATTTTTTTTTTGAAAAAAATCGCAAAAAATTGCAGTGGTTAGTCCATGATTTTTTGATGGCAAAAAATGTTTTTTTTCTTTTTTTTTTGTCTGATCGCGCTGAAACTTGGCATGTAGGGGTTTTGGGCGACGAGAAATCGAAATCCGTTGTCCATTTTGAGCTATCTCCATTTCTTGAGGCAAACCCTAGGCGCCCTGGCCAAACCGTGAGAGCTATCGAAAAACGGACAACGGATTCGTGATCAGCGGTCCCCCATTACCCTCTACGTCAAGTTTCAGCGAAATTTTTTTTTTGAAAAAAATCGCAAAAAATTGCAGTGGTTAGTCCATGATTTTTTGATGGCAAAAAATGTTTTTTTCTTTTTTTTTTGTCTGATCGCGCTGAAACTTGGCATGTAGGGGTTTTGGGCGACGAGAAATCGAAATCCGTTGTCCATTTTGAGCTATCTCCATTTCTTGAGGCAAACCCTAGGCGCCCTGGCCAAACCGTGAGAGCTATCGAAAAACGGACAACGGATTCGTGATCAGCGGTCCCCCATTACCCTCTACGTCAAGTTTCAGCGAAATTTTTTTTTTGAAAAAAATCGCAAAAAATTGCAGTGGTTAGTCCATGATTTTTTGATGGCAAAAAATGTTTTTTTCTTTTTTTTTTGTCTGATCGCGCTGAAACTTGGCATGTAGGGGTTTTGGGCGACGAGAAATCGAAATCCGTTGTCCATTTTGAGCTATCTCCATTTCTTGAGGCAAACCCTAGGCGCCCTGGCCAAACCGTGAGAGCTATCGAAAAACGGACAACGGATTCGTGATCAGCGGTCCCCCATTACCCTCTACGTCAAGTTTCAGCGAAATTTTTTTTTTGAAAAAAATCGCAAAAAATTGCAGTGGTTAGTCCATGATTTTTTGATGGCAAAAAATGTTTTTTTCTTTTTTTTTTTGTCTGATCGCGCTGAAACTTGGCATGTAGGGGTTTTGGGCGACGAGAAATCGAAATCCGTTGTCCATTTTGAGCTATCTCCATTTCTTGAGGCAAACCCTAGGCGCCCTGGCCAAACCGTGAGAGCTATCGAAAAACGGACAACGGATTCGTGATCAGCGGTCCCCCATTACCCTCTACGTCAAGTTTCAGCGAAATTTTTTTTTTGAAAAAAATCGCAAAAAATTGCAGTGGTTAGTCCATGATTTTTTGATGGCAAAAAATGTTTTTTTCTTTTTTTTTTGTCTGATCGCGCTGAAACTTGGCATGTAGGGGTTTTGGGCGACGAGAAATCGAAATCCGTTGTCCATTTTGAGCTATCTCCATTTCTTGAGGCAAACCCTAGGCGCCCTGGCCAAACCGTGAGAGCTATCGAAAAACGGACAACGGATTCGTGATCAGCGGTCCCCCATTACCCTCTACGTCAAGTTTCAGCGAAATTTTTTTTTTGAAAAAAATCGCAAAAAATTGCAGTGGTTAGTCCATGATTTTTTGATGGCAAAAAATGTTTTTTTCTTTTTTTTTTTGTCTGATCGCGCTGAAACTTGGCATGTAGGGGTTTTGGGCGACGAGAAATCGAAATCCGTTGTCCATTTTGAGCTATCTCCATTTCTTGAGGCAAACCCTAGGCGCCCTGGCCAAACCGTGAGAGCTATCGAAAAACGGACAACGGATTCGTGATCAGCGGTCCCCCATTACCCTCTACGTCAAGTTTCAGCGAAATTTTTTTTTTGAAAAAAATCGCAAAAAATTGCAGTGGTTAGTCCATGATTTTTTGATGGCAAAAAATGTTTTTTTCTTTTTTTTTTGTCTGATCGCGCTGAAACTTGGCATGTAGGGGTTTTGGGCGACGAGAAATCGAAATCCGTTGTCCATTTTGAGCTATCTCCATTTCTTGAGGCAAACCCTAGGCGCCCTGGCCAAACCGTGAGAGCTATCGAAAAACGGACAACGGATTCGTGATCAGCGGTCCCCCATTACCCTCTACGTCAAGTTTCAGCGAAATTTTTTTTTTGAAAAAAATCGCAAAAAATTGCAGTGGTTAGTCCATGATTTTTTGATGGCAAAAAATGTTTTTTTCTTTTTTTTTTGTCTGATCGCGCTGAAACTTGGCATGTAGGGGTTTTGGGCGACGAGAAATCGAAATCCGTTGTCCATTTTGAGCTATCTCCATTTCTTGAGGCAAACCCTAGGCGCCCTGGCCAAACCGTGAGAGCTATCGAAAAACGGACAACGGATTCGTGATCAGCGGTCCCCCATTACCCTCTACGTCAAGTTTCAGCGAAATTTTTTTTTTGAAAAAAATCGCAAAAAATTGCAGTGGTTAGTCCATGATTTTTTGATGGCAAAAAATGTTTTTTTCTTTTTTTTTTTGTCTGATCGCGCTGAAACTTGGCATGTAGGGGTTTTGGGCGACGAGAAATCGAAATCCGTTGTCCATTTTGAGCTATCTCCATTTCTTGAGGCAAACCCTAGGCGCCCTGGCCAAACCGTGAGAGCTATCGAAAAACGGACAACGGATTCGTGATCAGCGGTCCCCCATTACCCTCTACGTCAAGTTTCAGCGAAATTTTTTTTTTGAAAAAAATCGCAAAAAATTGCAGTGGTTAGTCCATGATTTTTTGATGGCAAAAAATGTTTTTTTCTTTTTTTTTTGTCTGATCGCGCTGAAACTTGGCATGTAGGGGTTTTGGGCGACGAGAAATCGAAATCCGTTGTCCATTTTGAGCTATCTCCATTTCTTGAGGCAAACCCTAGGCGCCCTGGCCAAACCGTGAGAGCTATCGAAAAACGGACAACGGATTCGTGATCAGCGGTCCCCCATTACCCTCTACGTCAAGTTTCAGCGAAATTTTTTTTTTGAAAAAAATCGCAAAAAATTGCAGTGGTTAGTCCATGATTTTTTGATGGCAAAAAATGTTTTTTTTCTTTTTTTTTTGTCTGATCGCGCTGAAACTTGGCATGTAGGGGTTTTGGGCGACGAGAAATCGAAATCCGTTGTCCATTTTGAGCTATCTCCATTTCTTGAGGCAAACCCTAGGCGCCCTGGCCAAACCGTGAGAGCTATCGAAAAACGGACAACGGATTCGTGATCAGCGGTCCCCCATTACCCTCTACGTCAAGTTTCAGCGAAATTTTTTTTTGAAAAAAATCGCAAAAAATTGCAGTGGTTAGTCCATGATTTTTTGATGGCAAAAAATGTTTTTTTCTTTTTTTTTTGTCTGATCGCGCTGAAACTTGGCATGTAGGGGTTTTGGGCGACGAGAAATCGAAATCCGTTGTCCATTTTGAGCTATCTCCATTTCTTGAGGTAAACCCTAGGCGCCCTGGCCAAACCGTGAGAGCTATCGAAAAACGGACAACGGATTCGTGATCAGCGGTCCCCCATTACCCTCTACGTCAAGTTTCAGCGAAATTTTTTTTTTGAAAAAAATCGCAAAAAATTGCAGTGGTTAGTCTATGATTTTTTGATGGCAAAAAATGTTTTTTTTCTTTTTTTTTTGTCTGATCGCGCTGAAACTTGGCATGTAGGGGTTTTGGGCGACGAGAAATCGAAATCCGTTGTCCATTTTGAGCTATCTCCATTTCTTGAGGCAAACCCTAGGCGCCCTGGCCAAACCGTGAGAGCTATCGAAAAACGGACAACGGATTCGTGATCAGCGGTCCCCCATTACCCTCTACGTCAAGTTTCAGCGAAATTTTTTTTTTGAAAAAAATCACAAAAAATTGCAGTGGTTAGTCCATGATTTTTTGATGGCAAAAAATGTTTTTTTGTTTTTTTTTGTCTGATCGCGCTGAAACTTGGCATGTAGGGGTTTTGGGCGACGAGAAATCGAAATCCGTTGTCCATTTTGAGCTATCTCCATTTCTTGAGGCAAACCCTAGGCGCCCTGGCCAAACCGTGAGAGCTATCGAAAAACGGACAACGGATTCGTGATCAGCGGTCGCCCATTACCCTCTACGTCAAGTTTCAGCGAAATTTTTTTTTTGAAAAAAATCGCAAAAAATTGCAGTGGTTAGTCCATGATTTTTTGATGGCAAAAAATGTTTTTTTCTTTTTTTTTTTGTCTGATCGCGCTGAAACTTGGCATGTAGGGGTTTTGGGCGACGAGAAATCGAAATCCGTTGTCCATTTTGAGCTATCTCCATTTCTTGAGGCAAACCCTAGGCGCCCTGGCCAAACCGTGAGAGCTATCGAAAAACGGACAACGGATTCGTGATCAGCGGTCCCCCATTACCCTCTACGTCAAGTTTCAGCGAAATTTTTTTTTTGAAAAAAATCGCAAAAAATTGCAGTGGTTAGTCCATGATTTTTTGATGGCAAAAAATGTTTTTTTTCTTTTTTTTTTGTCTGATCGCGCTGAAACTTGGCATGTAGGGGTTTTGGGCGACGAGAAATCGAAATCCGTTGTCCATTTTGAGCTATCTCCATTTCTTGAGGCAAACCCTAGGCGCCCTGGCCAAACCGTGAGAGCTATCGAAAAACGGACAACGGATTCGTGATCAGCGGTCCCCCATTACCCTCTACGTCAAGTTTCAGCGAAATTTTTTTTTTGAAAAAAATCGCAAAAAATTGCAGTGGTTAGTCCATGATTTTTTGATGGCAAAAAATGTTTTTTTTCTTTTTTTTTTGTCTGATCGCGCTGAAACTTGGCATGTAGGGGTTTTGGGCGACGAGAAATCGAAATCCGTTGTCCATTTTGAGTGTGACGGCCCTGACCGTCACCCCCTTATTATCGCATTGCCGGCCCTGGCGGGCGGGAATGAAATATGCTTATTAAGCATAAACATTTCCGTCGGCCAGAGGCGAAACCCGACGCCGCTAGCATCGTAAGCAACAAAATGCTTACGATGCAAACAAGTGGCTGTGCATGGGTTTGGCTGATGCTAAGAAAACGCGCTGACACTGCGAATTCCCTCGAACGACGCCAACAGCTCAAGCGCTGTTGACAAGAAGTGAGGGCATTCTTATTTGTAACTTCAAAGTGAATAGTCAGTGATCTTCTTGCTTATGAATAAAGTTGATTTTTGATTAAGCTGTAGAATAAAGTTGATTTTGATTAAGCTGTAGAATAAAGTTGATTTTTGGTTAAGCTGTAGAATAAAGTTGATTTGTGATTAAGCTGTAGAATAAAGTTGATTTGTGATTAAGCTAAGTAGAATCAGAGTGAATAAAAATAATTGTGAACTAAGTGTGTTGATTTCTATTCATCCATTCCCCAAGGACCACGACATTTGGCGCAGCCGGAAAAACAGAGAAAAAAAAAGTAAGTATTTTTCTCTTTTCTTTCTTTTTTAAAAAAAAAAAAAAAATCTTAAATAAAGTGAATCTAAAAAAAAAAAAAAAAAGGAGTGAAAAAGAATTTAGTGTAAAAATACAAGTAAAGGTTGAGATTTTCGTTTCGCCTAGAATATCTCACATGTGATACAGGCGCTGGGGCCCCGAACAAAATAGAACCAATTGTCGACCTAAATCGTTTATCAAAAGTTACTGCTCCGCCATAAAGGAGTATCGTACGAATTGATAAACACCAATAAATTTCAAGAGGTTCTATGACTTGTTCGGATTAACCAGCGCCTGGAATTTCCTGGAAAATTGACATCCGTCGACCTAAATCATCGAAATAGTGACTACACTCTTCTGCCATAAAGGAAGAGAAAATCATGTCACTATGGAGATAACAATAAATTTCGGAGTCAATTTCCCATAAAAAGGAAATTCAAAACAGTGAATATAGTAGGGAGAAATCAAAATTATAATAATGTCATTTTAAATTTTTTTGTTTGTTCTCTCATCAAACAATTCTTTTGCACTCGTGAGGAATTCTGAAGTGAAATATATTAGAAAAACGTATAAATAACAATAAATAATCCTTTTTAATTAGATAATTGATTACTGTAAGTAATATTTACTAATTTGAACATTTATTTAAAAATTAAAAACTTTTTCAAAATTAACAAATAATCAATCTAAGAAATAATAGTGAACTTCGGCAAACTTTTGATTGGGTAATACATAAAAATTACAATTAAAAAAAAAAAAAAGTTACATATTTTTATATTTCAAACAAGAAATATTTCAAACAAAAATTCATTTAATTTGATGTTGAATCGATCGATCGACGCGTTTTTTCAAACGAGGACTCAGCCCTAATACGATAAGTACTAAAGACATAGCTTGTGTTTGATTTCCAACTGAAAAATGTACAATTCAACAAATTATGAATATTCAATCAAAACAATGTCGCAATTTTAACAACCTTTAGTTTTGATGTTTTGTGGAATTAAAACACAGTTGAGCTTACCACCATTTTTTTTTTTAACCATAAACAAAATAAACATTCCCTAAAAACTCCCAGTACCTGGCCTCGTTATCAAAAGCCATAAACTAATCGTACACCGTTGTTACCTGAAATCAGTATTTTCCCTTTTTACTACAACGTTAGTTACCTACCGAATATAACCTTCGTTTTATTAATCATAAGCAACAAATCTTGGTTTTCCCGGGGATTAGTTAATTCCCACGGCACATAACACGTGGAAATCCTAAGCAAAATCATTTTATTGCCAAACTATTTTTCTACTACCAAGAAAACATTCGAATAGTAAAATAATCAAAAAAAAAGAACCCCTAATAATTGTTATATCCAACACAAACTTCCCTATTCCGTGATTTCAACCTTATTTGTCTTCCTTTCGAAAGAGCAATATAAATATAATACCCTTACAAAATACTTATAAAAATTCGCCCTTACGAATAATTTCTATCGCGACCCAAGCGAATCTTTTTTCCATTCGACCTCAAGCAAATGCCCTTCGAGAGTAACATCTTAACGAAGGAAGAACTTAAAAGAGTTAATAATGCCGAAATAGAAGCACAGAAATTATTAGAAGAATCCCACAAATTAAGAAAAATCATCGAAAACTCGGCATTAAAATTAAAAAACATAAAGGAAATTCTATCAGCGGAAATCAGATCAAGAATCTCCACCGAAGAATTTCGAGAATTTGAAGGTATACTACACAACATCCCTGAAGAGGATGAACAAATTGAAAAACTACTGAACAAAATAATAGAAAACACAAAAAACGAGACAATACAATTTGAAGAAGAAAGTGGAGATTATAAAGCAAAAATAAAATTTCTCGTGGAAGAAATTGACAGTTTGAAACAACAATTGAAGGAAGCCACAGAACGGGTAAATATTTACGAAGAAGAAGGTAACACAGACAACAAGGTTACAACAAATATTTCCATAGCAAAAAACCTTGAAAGAAATAGGCAGGAAGAAAAAATATCATCTTTAAGAAACCGATTAGTTATACTTACAGCCGAGTTAAACGACAAGGAAAAAGAGAAAAACAACGCATTACTAAAAGCTACAGAAACACAAAAACTCCTGGACCAATATATCAACGCAAGAGAAGACGTCAATAACGGAATTTCCAGTAATAAATCCATTCCCAACATGGCAAACGCTACAGAAAAATACGAAAGAGTCATGGATATGTGCAGTAAGTACATTCCTACATTTTCGGGCCAGCGTTCGCCAAAGTTAACGAACGAAGTTTTAAGATTCATCTCGATGGCGAAGGATTTAGATGATAGATTATCAGAGGAAGAAAAACAGGTGTTTGCATCATGCATAAAATACAGGCTGATAGACGACGCCTATTATTTGGTAAGAACAGAAAATCCAACCACTGTAAAAGACATACTGGAATTATTAAAAAAGAACTATGTAACAAAAAAAGGATTTGAGGAAGTCAGAGCTGAGATGACCTCAAGCAGACAGAGACCAGGAGAAAGTGTCGAAGACTATGCAGATCGGCTAAAACATCTGATGGACGAAACGAGGTACGCAGTAGAAGCAGAGTACCCAACAGGCCATGAAGGACTAATGAAAGAGGCCGAAAAAGAGGTAATAACAGTGTTTAAAAAGGGAATAATAAACAAACAAGTACGTCAGCTTCTGGTGGGCAATAGAGCCAGGAATCTTGAAGAAATCAAGGAGGAAGCTAAATTCCTCGAAAAAGACATCAAACGTCTTAATCTTTCAGAGCCTAACCCCCAACAACCACTACAAAATCCTTATAACAGAAATTACCAAGGAGGGGACCCGATTGCAAATAGAACCGTTCCTCCACCCAACATCAGAAACAACAAACAAGTAATTGTATGTAGTTTCTGTGGGAAAAGGGGACACCTTGAACAAAACTGCTATGCAAAGGGAAACCAAACTTTTTGCACGAAGTGCAACAATTACGGCCATGACAGAAACAACTGTCCAAGCCCACAGCCGCAAGTAAGAGTTGTAAACGATTTAAATACGACGACGAACGCTCGTGTCCTTTATTGCCAGTTCTGTAAAACAGCTGACCACTTCACGGATATCTGTGTCAGGAAGTACAAGGCCGAACTAGAAGAACAGGGAAACGAAGGCAGGCAGACCGGAAGCACGACGGCAACTGCCAACCCAACCTTCACAACGATGTAAAGTGCAATCCTCCCCCTTCCCCCACATACAGAAATATTAATCCTACTAAACAAGAAGTCGATTTTTTAGAAAAATACACTATCAGGCTAAATATTGACATAGCCAAATTCCCTAACCTCGTGATGATGGTGGACACCGGGTCCGACTGTAATATCTTAAAGCTTAGCAAACTAAAAGAAATAATCCCTATTAACGTCAGAGAAACAATAAGAATAGGTGGTATTTTTGGTTCAACAGACAATTCCATTGGCACTTGCCGTGCAAAGATTGAAATAGGTAATCGTAAATACGATTGCAATTTCCATGTTATCCACGATACAGATTCAATACCTTCGGACGGTATACTAGGTGTACCCTTTTTGAAGGAAAAAGCAGTAATAGATTGTGTACAAAATAAGCTTACAGTCACAATGGATTCCGCAACACCAACCCCATCCGCAAATAGCCCACTTAAACCATCCTTACCAAAGTCCCTTTTTGGACATGTAAACCTAAATTTGAAAACCCCAGACAGTGTATTAAAAAATTATAAAATCACCCACGTTAGCCATCCAAAACAGGAACAAGTTAAGGAACCTAACATTTTACTTTTTAGAAAGCGCGCGGAAAACATAGTTGAGGACATGAGGGACAAGTTACAGGCAATGCAAACCGCTGTATCAGCGGCGACACACGCCCTGAAACTAGTTAAGATAAATAAGCGAGCGATTGGGGGAAGCGTATTGGAGGCGGAAGCTACCCCCGTCTCCGCCCCTGACACCCCCCTGAAATCTCTGCCCCTAATTACACCTGAGTCTCTGCCCCTAGCACAACCTCCCCATGAAACTCTAAAATTAGAGAAAGAATATATCAATAAATATACAGAAGAAAGAAGAACTCTAAATTTAGAGAAAGAATATATCAATAAATATACAGAAGAAATAAAAACTCTAAAATTAGAGGAAAAATATATAAAAAATGAATATATAATAAAAATAGCCCCTGAGCCCCTGCCCCTGTTAGATTGTAAGTCTCTGCCCCCGTCTCTGCCCCTGATATCCCCGTCTCTGCCCCCGTCTCTGCCCCTGATACCCCCGTCTCTGTCCCCGTCTCTGCCCCTGATGCCCCCGTCTCTGCCCCTGATACCCCCGTCTCTGCCCATGATACCCCCGTCTCTGCCCCCAATTATACCTAAGTCCCTACCCCTGATTGACAACCCTCGAAGGGTACTGTCTATCATTGAGGAGAAGAAAGCTAAATCAGTCCAACCTCGCACGGGGATTGAACAAGCAAATTCTCCAACCAACCCTAAATCCCTACCCCTGATAGACAACCCTCGAAAGGTACTGTCTATCATTGAGGAGAAGGAAGCTAAATCAGTCCAACCTCGCACGGGGATTGAACAAGCAAATTCTCCAACCCAACCTAAATCTTTGTCCCTGATAGACAACCCTCGAAAGGTACTGTCTATCATTGAGGAGAAGGAAGCTAAATCAGTCCAACCTCGCACGGGGATTGAACAAGCAAATTCTCCAACCAACCCTAAATCCCTACCCCTGATTGACAACCCTCGAAAGGTACTGTCTATCATTGAGGAGAAGGAAGCTAAATCAGTCCAACCTCGCACGGGGATTGAACAAGCAAATTCTCCAACCAACCCTAAATCCCTACCCCTGATTGACAACCCTCGAAAGGTACTGTCTATCATTGAGGAGAAGGAAGCAAGGTCAGTCCAACCTCGCATGGGGATTGACCACGCAAATTCTCCAATCACCCCTAAGTCTCTGCCCCTAGTACAACCTCCCCATGAAACTCTAAAATTAGAGAAAGAATATATCAATAAATATACAGAAGAAATAAGAACTCTAAATTTAGAGAAAGAATATATCAATAAATATACAGAAGAAATAAAAACTCTAAAATTAGAGGAAAAATATATAAAAAATGAATATATAATAAAAATAGCCCCTGAGCCCCTGCCCCTGTTAGATTGTAAGTCTCTGCCCCCGTCTCTGCCCCTGATACCCCCGTCTCTGCCCCTGATACCCCCGTCTCTGCCCCCGTCTCTGCCCCTGATACCCCCGTCTCTGTCCCCGTCTCTGCCCCTGATGCCCCCGTCTCTGCCCCTGATGCCCCCGTCTCTGCCCCTGATACCCCCGTCTCTGCCCATGATACCCCCGTCTCTGCCACCAATTATATCTAAGTTCCTACCCCTGATAGACAACCCTCGAAAGGTACTGTCTATCATTGAGGAGAAGGAAGCTAAATCAGTCCAACCTCGCACGGGGATTGAACAAGCAAATTCTCCAACCCAACCTAAATCTTTGTCCCTGATAGACAACCCTCGAAAGGTACTGTCTATCATTGAGGAGAAGGAAGCTAAATCAGTCCAACCTCGCACGGGGATTGAACAAGCAAATTCTCCAACCCAACCTAAATCTTTGTCCCTAAGGGACCCTCCCCCTCAGCCTCTACCCCTGGTACACCAAATTCACAAATCTTTGCTAATATACCAACCCCCGATGACCTCACCGTTAAATAGCCTACCCCCTAAATCTATGCCACTTATACAACCACCACCTAAGCCACCCCCCTCAATATCTCCACTCACACAGTCTGCACCCACAATACTAACCCCAGGCAACGTACCAAGGATATCGAATAACGCGAATATAGTGGTACACAACCACCCCAAGACTTTGACTATTGCCGAAAGGATGGAACCTCGCACGGGGATTGACCAAGCGAACTATCCACCTAATGTACATCCCGGCCCTCAAAAATTAGAACCTCGAACAGAGAAAATTATCACGATACCCATAAATACTGAGGAAGATTCGGTCTTTATTAAAAAGGAAATTTTACCCGGGGTATTTTCTAGCAATACTATAGTTAGGCCACAAGACGGGTACGCGCACGTTGCGGTGATAAATGTCACGATGGAACAAATTACCCTACCCCCTTTGGAACTAGAAACTGAACCCCTATCCAACTACCTAATATACAAATCAAATTACGGCCATGACAGAACTCAAAATTGTCAGGGGCACGCTCCACAAGTAAATACGTCTCGAATCAAACTAGTAATGGAATCAATGTCTTTAGACGAGGACTTGAGTGAAGAGGAGCAAGCCTCAATCTCACAACTTTGTGTCGAATATAACGACATTTTTCACCTACCAGGAGATAACCTCCCCTATACTAATGTAAGCACATTTAAAATACCTTTACTAGAAGACAAAGGGCCTATTTATAAAAAACAATATCGAATTCCAGCCGCCCATACTGGGGAGTGCGCACGACAAATTGCTACATTAATTCAAGAAGACATTATCGAACCTAGTACCAGTCCATTCAACTCGCCGGTAATTCTGGTGCCCAAAAAGGGAACCAATGATGATGGCACTAAAAAGTTAAGACTGTGCGTAGACTTTCGAGAACTGAATAAGGTCTGCATCCCTTACGTGTATCCCCTTCCACGCATTGAAGAAATACTAGATCATTTAGGACACTCTCGGTACTTCACCACCCTTGATCTAGCTAGCGGGTACCATCAGGTGCTGATCGACCCTGCAGATAGAGAAAAGACAGCATTCAGTGTTAATTATGGACACTACCAGTACAAACGAATCCCTTTCGGATTAAAAAACGCACCTGGGTTTTTCCAGTCCCTCCTGAACGGAATCCTAACGGGCCTACAAGGAATCCATTGTTTTGTCTATTTAGACGATGTAGTGATTTTCGCGAATAATCTAGCGACACACAACGATAAACTACGGGAAGTATTTCAACGATTTAGGAAAGCAAACCTAAAAATTCAGCCAACAAAATGTCAATTCCTAAAACGAGAAATAACCTATTTAGGACATATTTGCTCCGAACAAGGAGTACGTCCCGACCCGAGACTAGTAGAGGTAGTGCAATTGTACCCCCAACCTAAAACCCTTAAACACGTACAATCGTTCTTGGGACTTGCAAATTATTACCGCAAGTTCATTCCGAACTTCTCCAAACTAGCAAACCCTATCAACCGACTGTTGAGAAAGGACGTCAAGTTTCATTGGAGTACCTACTGCGAAGAATCTTTTCAAAAGTTAAAAAACGCCCTAACATCCCCCCCAGTTCTCTCGTACCCTGATTTCCAAAAGGAATTCACATTAATCACTGATGCCAGTGGAGAATCGTTGGGAGCCATATTAGAGCAAGAAGGACGTCCCATTAGCTACGCTAGCCGTGCCTTAAACCCAGCCGAAAGAAATTATTCCACTACCGAGAGAGAACTGCTAGCAATAGTCTGGGCGACGCGGAATTTCAAGTGTTACTTATTAGGGAGACATTTCAAGGTGATCACAGACCACCAACCACTAAAAGGAATCTTTAAAGTAAGAGACACAACCTGTCGTATGACTAGATTCCACCAAAAACTGTCCGAGTTCAATTTCGAAATCCTATATAAGGCAGGGAAAAATAACCAAAATGCCGACTGTCTGTCCAGAATCCCGCAACAAACACCCATAATTCACGTAATTAAAGGATATTGCTTAGCGATAACCCGGGCGCAAGCAGCAGCCCAACCCCCACAACGAATAAGTGAACATCGAAAAACGCCCCCTAGGAAATCACCCCTCACAACGAACCGCAATAACATTCGAATAGCACCACAACATACGACCAAAGTGCCCGTAAGTCCCAATAACAACGAAAACAAAATACCTAAACCCACAATACCTGGTCCTAGTAGGGTAAGAGAAATCACGGATCCTTCCCACGTAAGGCTAGTACTAAAAGATTACCACGACTCGAGATTCGGTGGCCATTTCGGCGCTACAAAAACATATGCTCGGATCCGCAGACACTTCCGATGGAAAAAGATGAAAGAACAAATCGCAAGATATGTCAGGACTTGCCAAAAATGTCAATTAAATAAAACCTCAAAGAAAGTCAAAATGCCTTTGGTCATACCTGAAGTGGCCCAACGACCCTTCGACAAGGTATACATAGACATAGTCGGGCCATTACCAGTGACCCCCACAGGAAACCGATATATACTATCGTTCCTAGATGACTTAACACGGTATGTAGACTTCATAGCCATTCCTGATCAAGAAGCAACAACCGTGGCAAAGGCATTGGTAGAGCAAATAATAAGTCGATACTCCTTGCCTAAAGCTTTAATAACAGACCAAGGGACCAATTTCACGAGCGCGGTTTTTAAATCCATATGCAAATTACTCGGTATTAAAAAATTGCAAACAACAGCATATCACCCACAAGCAAATGCGGTAGAAAGGCAACATTCCACATTAGGGAATTACCTAAGATGCCTGGTGGACGGAAACGCACAATTATGGGATGAATTTTTAAGAACAGCGGCTTTTGCCTATAATAATTCAAAACATGAGGGTACAAAATTGACCCCAATGGAAACCTTGTTTGGTTTCGTCGCGGAAATACCCAGTAACCTCCAAAAAACCCCTGAACCCGTGTACAACGCAGAAAGTTATCACACACAACTGCGTTTCAAACTACAGAAGACGTTCGAACTAGCTCGGAAAAACCTGCTCAAGGCAAAAATGAAATCTAAGGGATACTATGACCAGAAGGCCAAGCCTCAACTGTTCCATGTCGGAGAAGATGTACTAATACAAAATGAAGCGCGCCTTAACAAATTAGTACCTATTTATAAAGGTCCTTACAAAATTGTAATTGTAAACTCTCCTGAAAACGTTACGATACAACAAGGAAGAAAATTAAAACGGGTACACGTAAATCGACTAAAGAAATTCACAACTAACCTCGAATAACGCTCTTTACGTCTTTCCCCTTCTTGTATATTTGTTGTCTAGTACTCAATTATTCATGTCTGTCACATTAGCAAAAAAAAAAAAAAAAAAAAACTTCTGAACTCGACTGAGGTTCTTCTCCAACCGTTCCCAACCGTCTGTTCTCAGACGGGGGTAGCTTTTGTTTTTATTTCGTTTTCTATATTTTCTCCTTTCAACTTTGTCCGGTGTTTAATTCGTTTGCACTCTTTTCGTGTGGTTATTATAACAATTTTTCCACTATTAATTGTTTTTATACGTCATCAGTGAAAATTTTAAATTGTGAACACGTTAAATATCATATAAAGGGACATAGAAATTTACCAAGCCCTAAATTTCTTCTTCCATGTCGGAGAATTGTGTGGCTATTACTCTGAAGTCGTTTGTTAAATTCATTATATTGATTTATTACGTACGTTAAGAACAGAAGTTTTAAGAACCATTCCTTGTTGTGGATAATTTTCTCCGATTTCAACAAGAAATAATTATATTGCATCAAAGCCTTAAATAAAACAGCCCTCACCCCCCATGCCGACAACCCTCGAAAGGTACTGTCTATCATTGAGGAGAAGGAAGCTAAGTCAATCCAACCTCGCATGGGGATTGAACAAGCAATTTCTCCAACCATCCCCGTCTTTGCCCATGATATAAAAAAAAAAATAATAATAATAAATGGAAAAATAAAAAATCTGCCTCTGAGACCTCCGTAAATGGAGGAGGTACACGCGGAAAAATAAAAAATCTGCCTCTGAGACCTCCATAATGGAGGAGGTACACGCGGAAAAATAAAAAAAATCTGCCTCTGAGACCTCCGTAAATGGAGGAGGTACACGCGGAAAAATAAAAAATCTGCCTCTGAGACCTCCATAAATGGAGGAGGTACACGCGGAAAAATAAAAAAAAATCTGCCTCTGAGACCTCCGGAAATGGAGGAGGTACACGCAGAAAAATGCCCCTGTTGCCCCTGTCTCTGCCCCTGATACCCCCGTCTCTGCCCCTGATACCCCGTCTCTGCCCATGATACCCCCGTCTCTGCCCCTGATACCCCCGTCTCTGCCCCTGATAGACAACCCTCGAAAGGTACGGCCGATCGTTGAGGAGGAGGTTCCCCAAAAGTTAGGACATAAAACCAAGGGAATTATAATGGTACCCGTAAGTACTAAAAAAAAATTGTTGTAAAAAAAAAAAAAGAAATTCTACCCGGTGTGTTTCTGGTAATACCAAAATTAGGCCACAAGATTGACACACACATGTGGCAGTAAAACACGTCACAATAAAATAATGAAAACATCGGATACCGCAAATATGGCGATAACAACCGCCGAAAGACTTTGGCTATCGCTGAGGGGAGGGAAGCTAAGTCAATCCAACCTCGCATGGGGATTGATCAAGCGAACTCTCCACACAGCGTCAACACTACCCACTCCTATCCACTCCCTCCAAAATTTTTATAACCATAGTATTTAGTATAGCGGCAGATGGACCATTCTACCTATTCTCCGAGGTGAGGAACTGGTCAAGGAGGGACTCGATAACAGAGACAACTGGCAATGTAACAGGAAGTACAACGTAACCAGGAATACCACTGATGAAGTATAATTTAAAAAAAAAAAACAAAAAAAATCCATACATATCAAAATTAATATAAATTCCATAATCATGATCTAACAACATATTACTTTCCAGACACACTAGTACCAATCTTGCTTACCCATCATAACCATCGGGTACAAATTGACCCTGACGATAGAAATCGATGGAAGCGAAAAACACTCAAGCCAAACACTCAAGCCAAACACTCAAGCCAAACACTCAAGCCAAACACTCAAGCCAAACACATCATAACCATCATGTATTCCACGGATTAGGAACCCTAACCTCTAACACCAGAGGACTCCAAGACCGTCAAAATAACGAGGACTCGTCAAAGTCTACCACCAGGAAGTAAAACAATAAGACAACCTAACAGAAAAACCAGAGGACTCCAAGACCGTCAAAATAACGAGGACTCGTCAAAGTCTACCACCAGGAAGTAAAACAATAAGACAACCTAACAGAAGGTCCAATAAAAAAAAAAAAAAAATAATAATATATAATAATATCATAAATACAATATATTAACCATAATTGAACTATATATAAAAAAAAAAAAAAAAAAAAAAAAAAAAATATTTTTTTTCTTAAGTACAGTAGAAATCAATTAGTACTTTAGATATCATGTTATGGTTCTAATTTAATCATTTATTAATACAGTTGTTATGTTAAAGTTTTTATTTAGAACATTAAAATTTTGTCAAGTAAATAAGCACTTAACTTTATTAACATTTATTTTTAAAGTTACTATGCTTTCTAGTTAGTTTCGAGTTCCGATCGAATTGAGGTTTGGAAAAGATTGCGTGTCAAAATATTCGTTTTCTTATCGATGAAGATGTTTACTTTGATTTTATTACTTGGATATCGATGTCGATGATTAAGCTGTGGTCCACTTGAAATATTTCTTGGAGATTGAAATTGTTTATAAATGAAAATGTTTAGTAATTGATACACTTGAAATATTTCTTGGAGATTGAAATTGTTTATAAATGAAAATGTTTAGTAATTGATCCACTTGAAAATTTCTTGGAGATTGAAATTGTTTACAAATGAAAATATTTAGTAAAGGATATAGGGTGGTCCATAACAACCAAAGCAAAATATTAATACTTGGTAGAACGTAGTTAACTTAGATATCAATTAGTACCTTAGATATCAAACAAAATATTAGTCTAAATAGAACGTAGTTAACTTTATATAACTTTATACTAGAGCAAAAGTAATATTTAACAACTCGAAAACTTGACCTAAATTCATAATAACCTGCGGGTACCACTGAGCATGGTGTCGCACCAGAGTTATCTAAGCACCGCGAGAACGTCTCCGGGAACGTCTCCGTAAGCTTAGGTATATGTAAAAAAAAAAAAGGGATAATGTACCCTACTGAGAGTGTTACAGCCTGGGTCGCAACTGGCCGAGTGACATAATGAGCCGTGCTACTCAATTAAAGGGTTTCCCGCCCATAACGAGGATTATATTATATGAATATATATTAAAATAAAAGAGAGCATTGAGCATCAGTCACGGTCCAGAATCGCAGACACCAAGGATTATAAATAAAAAAAAAAATAAAAATAAAAAAAAAAAAAAAAAAAATTTTTTTTTTAACAATGCAAGGCTGACGGAACACCACCGGTGACCGTAACGTAATTTTAGAAAAACACGGAGCACCCCTGCTCAGCGGCGCCCCCCTGTATAACTACAAAATTATTAATTCTCAAACTCACTCAAAAGTAAATACGGTGTCGTTTCAGGAAATTCGTAGTAGCGGTTGGTATCCTTTTATGCCGGATACCAATTTCTTCGAGGGGGGAGTGATGTGACGGCCCTGACCGTCACCCCCTTATTATCGCATTGCCGGCCCTGGCGGGCGGGAATGAAATATGCTTATTAAGCATAAACATTTCCGTCGGCCAGAGGCGAAACCCGACGCCGCTAGCATCGTAAGCAACAAAATGCTTACGATGCAAACAAGTGGCTGTGCATGGGTTTGGCTGATGCTAAGAAAACGCGCTGACACTGCGAATTCCCTCGAACGACGCCAACAGCTCAAGCGCTGTTGACAAGAAGTGAGGGCATTCTTATTTGTAACTTCAAAGTGAATAGTCAGTGATCTTCTTGCTTATGAATAAAGTTGATTTTTGATTAAGCTGTAGAATAAAGTTGATTTTGATTAAGCTGTAGAATAAAGTTGATTTTTGGTTAAGCTGTAGAATAAAGTTGATTTGTGATTAAGCTGTAGAATAAAGTTGATTTGTGATTAAGCTAAGTAGAATCAGAGTGAATAAAAATAATTGTGAACTAAGTGTGTTGATTTCTATTCATCCATTCCCCAAGGACCACGACATGAGCTATCTCCATTTCTTGAGGCAAACCCTAGGCGCCCTGGCCAAACCGTGAGAGCTATCGAAAAACGGACAACGGATTCGTGATCAGCGGTCCCCCATTACCCTCTACGTCAAGTTTCAGCGAAATTTTTTTTTTGAAAAAAATCGCAAAAAATTGCAGTGGTTAGTCCATGATTTTTTGATGGCAAAAAATGTTTTTTTTCTTTTTTTTTTGTCTGATCGCGCTGAAACTTGGCATGTAGGGGTTTTGGGCGACGAGAAATCGAAATCCGTTGTCCATTTTGAGCTATCTCCATTTCTTGAGGCAAACCCTAGGCGCCCTGGCCAAACCGTGAGAGCTATCGAAAAACGGACAACGGATTCGTGATCAGCGGTCCCCCATTACCCTCTACGTCAAGTTTCAGCGAAATTTTTTTTTTGAAAAAAATCGCAAAAAATTGCAGTGGTTAGTCCATGATTTTTTGATGGCAAAAAATGTTTTTTTTCTTTTTTTTTTGTCTGATCGCGCTGAAACTTGGCATGTAGGGGTTTTGGGCGACGAGAAATCGAAATCCGTTGTCCATTTTGAGCTATCTCCATTTCTTGAGGTAAACCCTAGGCGCCCTGGCCAAACCGTGAGAGCTATCGAAAAACGGACAACGGATTCGTGATCAGCGGTCCCCCATTACCCTCTACGTCAAGTTTCAGCGAAATTTTTTTTTTGAAAAAAATCGCAAAAAATTGCAGTGGTTAGTCCATGATTTTTTGATGGCAAAAAATGTTTTTTTCTTTTTTTTTTGTCTGATCGCGCTGAAACTTGGCATGTAGGGGTTTTGGGCGACGAGAAATCGAAATCCGTTGTCCATTTTGAGCTATCTCCATTTCTTGAGGCAAACCCTAGGCGCCCTGGCCAAACCGTGAGAGCTATCGAAAAACGGACAACGGATTCGTGATCAGCGGTCCCCCATTACCCTCTACGTCAAGTTTCAGCGAAATTTTTTTTTTGAAAAAAATCGCAAAAAATTGCAGTGGTTAGTCCATGATTTTTTGATGGCAAAAAATGTTTTTTTTCTTTTTTTTTTGTCTGATCGCGCTGAAACTTGGCATGTAGGGGTTTTGGGCGACGAGAAATCGAAATCCGTTGTCCATTTTGAGCTATCTCCATTTCTTGAGGTAAACCCTAGGCGCCCTGGCCAAACCGTGAGAGCTATCGAAAAACGGACAACGGATTCGTGATCAGCGGTCCCCCATTACCCTCTACGTCAAGTTTCAGCGAAATTTTTTTTTTGAAAAAAATCGCAAAAAATTGCAGTGGTTAGTCCATGATTTTTTGATGGCAAAAAATGTTTTTTTCTTTTTTTTTTGTCTGATCGCGCTGAAACTTGGCATGTAGGGGTTTTGGGCGACGAGAAATCGAAATCCGTTGTCCATTTTGAGCTATCTCCATTTCTTGAGGCAAACCCTAGGCGCCCTGGCCAAACCGTGAGAGCTATCGAAAAACGGACAACGGATTCGTGATCAGCGGTCCCCCATTACCCTCTACGTCAAGTTTCAGCGAAATTTTTTTTTTGAAAAAAATCGCAAAAAATTGCAGTGGTTAGTCCATGATTTTTTGATGGCAAAAAATGTTTTTTTTCTTTTTTTTTTGTCTGATCGCGCTGAAACTTGGCATGTAGGGGTTTTGGGCGACGAGAAATCGAAATCCGTTGTCCATTTTGAGCTATCTCCATTTCTTGAGGCAAACCCTAGGCGCCCTGGCCAAACCGTGAGAGCTATCGAAAAACGGACAACGGATTCGTGATCAGCGGTCCCCCATTACCCTCTACGTCAAGTTTCAGCGAAATTTTTTTTTTGAAAAAAATCGCAAAAAATTGCAGTGGTTAGTCCATGATTTTTTGATGGCAAAAAATGTTTTTTTTCTTTTTTTTTTGTCTGATCGCGCTGAAACTTGGCATGTAGGGGTTTTGGGCGACGAGAAATCGAAATCCGTTGTCCATTTTGAGCTATCTCCATTTCTTGAGGCAAACCCTAGGCGCCCTGGCCAAACCGTGAGAGCTATCGAAAAACGGACAACGGATTCGTGATCAGCGGTCCCCCATTACCCTCTACGTCAAGTTTCAGCGAAATTTTTTTTTTGAAAAAAATCGCAAAAAATTGCAGTGGTTAGTCCATGATTTTTTGATGGCAAAAAATGTTTTTTTTCTTTTTTTTTTGTCTGATCGCGCTGAAACTTGGCATGTAGGGGTTTTGGGCGACGAGAAATCGAAATCCGTTGTCCATTTTGAGCTATCTCCATTTCTTGAGGCAAACCCTAGGCGCCCTGGCCAAACCGTGAGAGCTATCGAAAAACGGACAACGGATTCGTGATCAGCGGTCCCCCATTACCCTCTACGTCAAGTTTCAGCGAAATTTTTTTTTTGAAAAAAATCGCAAAAAATTGCAGTGGTTAGTCCATGATTTTTTGATGGCAAAAAATGTTTTTTTTCTTTTTTTTTTGTCTGATCGCGCTGAAACTTGGCATGTAGGGGTTTTGGGCGACGAGAAATCGAAATCCGTTGTCCATTTTGAGCTATCTCCATTTCTTGAGGTAAACCCTAGGCGCCCTGGCCAAACCGTGAGAGCTATCGAAAAACGGACAACGGATTCGTGATCAGCGGTCCCCCATTACCCTCTACGTCAAGTTTCAGCGAAATTTTTTTTTTGAAAAAAATCGCAAAAAATTGCAGTGGTTAGTCCATGATTTTTTGATGGCAAAAAATGTTTTTTTTCTTTTTTTTTTGTCTGATCGCGCTGAAACTTGGCATGTAGGGGTTTTGGGCGACGAGAAATCGAAATCCGTTGTCCATTTTGAGCTATCTCCATTTCTTGAGGCAAACCCTAGGCGCCCTGGCCAAACCGTGAGAGCTATCGAAAAACGGACAACGGATTCGTGATCAGCGGTCCCCCATTACCCTCTACGTCAAGTTTCAGCGAAATTTTTTTTTTGAAAAAAATCGCAAAAAATTGCAGTGGTTAGTCCATGATTTTTTGATGGCAAAAAATGTTTTTTTTCTTTTTTTTTTGTCTGATCGCGCTGAAACTTGGCATGTAGGGGTTTTGGGCGACGAGAAATCGAAATCCGTTGTCCATTTTGAGCTATCTCCATTTCTTGAGGTAAACCCTAGGCGCCCTGGCCAAACCGTGAGAGCTATCGAAAAACGGACAACGGATTCGTGATCAGCGGTCCCCCATTACCCTCTACGTCAAGTTTCAGCGAAATTTTTTTTTTGAAAAAAATCGCAAAAAATTGCAGTGGTTAGTCCATGATTTTTTGATGGCAAAAAATGTTTTTTTCTTTTTTTTTTTGTCTGATCGCGCTGAAACTTGGCATGTAGGGGTTTTGGGCGACGAGAAATCGAAATCCGTTGTCCATTTTGAGCTATCTCCATTTCTTGAGGTAAACCCTAGGCGCCCTGGCCAAACCGTGAGAGCTATCGAAAAACGGACAACGGATTCGTGATCAGCGGTCCCCCATTACCCTCTACGTCAAGTTTCAGCGAAATTTTTTTTTTGAAAAAAATCGCAAAAAATTGCAGTGGTTAGTCCATGATTTTTTGATGGCAAAAAATGTTTTTTTCTTTTTTTTTTTGTCTGATCGCGCTGAAACTTGGCATGTAGGGGTTTTGGGCGACGAGAAATCGAAATCCGTTGTCCATTTTGAGCTATCTCCATTTCTTGAGGCAAACCCTAGGCGCCCTGGCCAAACCGTGAGAGCTATCGAAAAACGGACAACGGATTCGTGATCAGCGGTCCCCCATTACCCTCTACGTCAAGTTTCAGCGAAATTTTTTTTTTGAAAAAAATCGCAAAAAATTGCAGTGGTTAGTCCATGATTTTTTGATGGCAAAAAATGTTTTTTTCTTTTTTTTTTGTCTGATCGCGCTGAAACTTGGCATGTAGGGGTTTTGGGCGACGAGAAATCGAAATCCGTTGTCCATTTTGAGCTATCTCCATTTCTTGAGGTAAACCCTAGGCGCCCTGGCCAAACCGTGAGAGCTATCGAAAAACGGACAACGGATTCGTGATCAGCGGTCCCCCATTACCCTTTACAGATGTTTTCGCCACGAATACAGATTTACGCTCATTTAGGAGGCACAGGGCTGGTCGGTAGGCTAATTCGTCATACTGGATTTGCCATGGCCAATCACAGCAGATCAAGGGAAACCCGTTCGTTCACACTTTTGCGTATGCTTGCATTCGCCCAGAGTGTAAAGCCGGGATAATAATTTTTTATAAATATGTTTATTAAGAAAAAGGACAATGCAATAAATTGCCATAAACTTCTAAATTCAATCTTTATTCACCGATGTATTGAAACGCCAACTGAAATTTTTAGTGTGTCGAACATATTTGCATCTAGATGTGTACGACTACGCGTCAAATACGTGCCCTACACCAATAATGCCATTCTATTTGAACTTTCTGACAAACATACTCCGACGTTTATCATCCTGAAGATGAAGGCTATATACAATTTTTATAATGTATGTAAAAAATTGTAAATTTGTACTATATTTAGATTCCATTTGCAATAATGCTACAGAAAAGCGCATGCAAATTACAGGATGGGGGATGTTTTCAAACTTTTTAATTTACTAATGATACTGCATTCAGACTTTCCTCCATAAAAAAATCATTTAAGATATTTCAAAGTAGATTAAAGATGACAAAGCCCAAATAAGTCCCGACAAAATGACAGACAGAACAGCGCAATGAACTGACGTCAATTAAGCTTCTAAGTTTACCCTTTTAATTTATACAACATGATACTCTAGAAGCTTTAATCATTATTTTTTTCTCTTTAAAGTAAATCGATATTAAAACATTTTTCTTTCAAGAAAGTTTCTTTAAGAAGGCATCTTTAGAATTTCTAATTTCGAAATCCAAGCTTATTGCATCGAACAAATTTTTCTGCCCTCGATGTCAATCAAAATATTTTTGTGTCTACTGTAAGAAGTTTAACTTTGATTGTTTAAATTCTATTTCTTGCAACTTCCATATCGTCAAACCTCACACCAACTTCTGCCTTGTTAAATCTGTCTAAGAATTCTGAGAAAATGTCTTATATTATGTGTGAGGGTGTACAGGAAAATACAGAAAGAAACGATATAAATATTTTCTCTTGATGTTGCCCTGGTTTCGCAGCATCTGAGTTACTGTGAGATGGCTACTGGTTGTCCTAAAATTTAACATGATTTTATACAAGCGTAGCGACTAAAGGATTCTCAACAATTTTCCGGTATTCGTCAGTAATTAACTGTTTTCTTGCATGCCCACTTGTTCTTGACATAATAACGACACCCTTGTATAGACAATAAGGAGCAAAGAGAAAACTGAAAATTGTTTATTTTAGGGCTAGGCTAGAAAGCGTATGATTGAGATTGTGCCGATTTATTTTATGATTAATGTCAGCTTTGGTTTTCTATTACTTATGAAAAATGTCACTGGTTTTCTGGATAAGATTTATTTTTGGAAACTTCTAAAGCCGAATCCTTGTTCCGGCGGTGGCGGTGGCGGTTCGATTAAATTTTCTCCAGGAATCGGTTGGGTCTGGTTTTGGTTGACGTGTGATATGGGGACAAGGAAAAGCCAAAGCGTGTAAGATAGCTATTATCGATTGTTTAGATTATACGGGTAGACCATATGATGTTAAGGATAACGTGTAAATTTGATTCGTATAATATTACCTGGATGAATTTGATTTATCGTGAACTTTTTCCCATGACACGAATACTTATATTTAATTTTCCCATAATGATTTACCAAGGCGAAAATATTGAACTTAAAATGAGTATCACCTTAAAAATCGTTTCGCATGTATATATTTTCACCCCTTAAATAGTCCTTAGCGTATTGTTTTACATTTTTCATTGTAACACGAATCAACTTTAAATGCAAGCGAGTTTAAATGCTATAATTTTTAGGGGTTGCTATCGAAATCTCCCTTCTACAAGCTTCCATTTATTTATGTTCTTTTAACATGTTTATACACTTAAAAGTATTGTCAACAAAAAGTTTCCCTTTTCTGCTTCAGCTTTGTTTAGAACATTTATCCCTTACCTTTTGACTTGTCAAATTAATTTTCTCATTTTACTGAAATTGTCATTTATCTTTTTCACAGAATCCTCCGTTGAGTTAATGTTACTTTTCGTGTAATTTCGCTACTTGAAATTACAAACGTTTACCTTGGATCCGATTTTGGATAATAATATCGAATCACTTGGGGTCATTTTGAAAGAAACATAATTAAATAAAATTAAATGGCCAGCCCTTCAACTAAATCTGTCTAATATACCGACTTTTAAGTCAATGGTATTCATTTACAACCAGAAAACAGTTTTTTTTTTTCAATTTATTTGTATGATTCGAAAATAATTCATCAAACTAAACACATAGCATATGCATTATCCATGAAATCATGAGAAATTTTTCGTATATGTGACTTATCTGCCTATATTATACTAACCCGGCCCTTACACGCGACTATAAAGTCTGTCAGCAGCACAGACTTCAAATGTCAAATTACTGACAATGAATTAAAATACATTTAGCGAACTGGCAGTCAGTGCATTTACACGAGACTGTGTCAGCGACTGTGTCAGCGACTGTGTCAGCTCTACAGATTCGTGTAAGGGCCGGGTAATGCTTAACAGAAGGATTAACAGAATTTTTTTTTATTACAAATCCCTAGGGGCTGTCCATAAAATTCGTCATAATTTTAAGGGAAAGGGAGGCCGTGGGTATTTTTTCGAAGATGTCATGAAGAGAGAGGAGAGGAGTATTATCGCATATGCCAATAGCCTGCACTCTTTACTCGAAAATGGCTCGATCTAGATTTTAAATCGAAGAGAATATTTGGACAAGTTTTTTCTAATAAATCTGTGTTGAATAAAGTTGGCATTCTTCTACTTCAGAGTAGAGCATGCTCTAAAACTGTGATTCGAATCCATTTAGTGAAACTTTACTTCCGTTTAGAGGATTTTTTTCAAAATTTGCAAAAAAATCGAAGTGTAATGGAAGGGAAAATACGTGTACTACGGGGATACTATTGTGATCGATTTATTTCGCACGCGTAGTTGAATTTAGCCATAGATATACTAGATCGCTCGATTTTCTGTCTCAAATGGTCCCATTTCAATACAGTTCAGTGAATCAAAACGAGTCAAGTAAGAGCAAGATAACCGTATGAAAATAAATATAGTCCTCTCGTTTAAACCGTGAGCTGTCAAAGGAAAATAGACTTTCGGAATGGTGTTGGCGCCTATAGTTATTTGTTTGCGCCTAAAGTTAGTCTCAAACTTATGAAATTTGAATTTCGCGGCAAACTAAATTTGAATTTCGCGACCTTATACAGTTCAGTGGATGCGTTCAAGTAAGATAAAGAGGGAAATACTTTCAGCAGAGCTTTGTATGGTGACAGTTGTTCTATGTTATATAGTTCTGTGAATTTAGCTATCTTGCTCACTTTCCCAGTACTGTAAGTCCATGTTCGTGAATGGAAACCCTATCTTGGAAAGCAAAAATTTGCATGCCAAATTTCAGCAAATCGAATTTCCAAAAGAAAAATAAATTAAGTACTTTAAGTACGTCAAATTCGACTCATTTATCATTAATCAATACTTTGTTCCTTTCCGTATTCTAAAAGATAAATAAAAGATTATAATTTTGATTAATCGAAGTATTATTTAAACGTGAAGAGTTCCCTTTAAAAATGAAAGGTGCAAAATCATTTACATTATTTTTATTGTGCAGCGACCCGTGAAAATTAAAACCATTTTTCTTCAAAGGGAAATGCTTTTCAAAAGCTAAAATAGCTTCATTTAGAAAGCATTTGTACAAAACAAAAAAATTAAAAAATCATTATAAATACATACCTGAAATTAAAATGAATTCTAGTGTTGTGTTAGTAATAGTAAGAAAATGCAGCATAATTTTTAAAAATTCTTTTCTGAGGAATTGTCATACTTTGCACCAATTTAAATACATTTCTAACGAAAGTCGCGAGTTCCGTTTCACAGTTTTTTTTGTGTAAAACTTTGTTGCCTTTGTATGCTGTACGTCATTAAAAAAGTTAATAATATTTACTCCGTACTTTAATTGATTAATTAAATTCTCTAGTTTTCCTGATTTTGAAAAAAAAGGTGATCACACGAAGCTCTATTCTATTAAAACGCCAATAAACGGTGATATAGACTCAACTCGACATACAACGATACTTTAACTGCATAATAAAATCACATTGATGTTCACATGGCTTGGCAGAAAACGACTTACGCTTTTATATTGATTGATGATTTCAGCATATATTATGGTAAATCTATAAAGGAGGCTAAAGAACTCGGTGTATCCTAAAAATAGATTTTTATTTGTCCCGAAAACATTTATTTAATTTTATCACTTTTATATAGAGCGGTTTCAGTTATCAAAAACAGGAAACAAAGAATAGCAGTTAAACGAATCTGTAATTTTAGAAAAAATCTACAAGAAAAGTTTTTTTCTCTAAGATATTGAAAATGAGAAAGCACTTGGTTTAAACGAAATTTAATTGCTTTTAGGTGTTTAAGCAAAGGCTATTTAGGCGAATGGCGAAACTACAAATTTCACCGCCCCCTCTTTTTTCCTACGAAATTTTTTTAAGTCTTCATATGTAACCGAAAATTTGAAGATCTTTTTAGGAAATCAATTTTTGCCATACCCAAAGGTTGAGGGATTTTTCGAATTTCGGGGTTTTGCTATTCCTGGATAAGACGCCACTGTTTTAGGCAGAATCTATATTTACTTAAACAAGGTCCTCTTTAAAAATATATATATATGAAAAAGAAAGAGTCTTAATTGACAAGCTCTTTGACAAGTTTTGTTTATATAGGCCACAAAGATGGTGTAGTGAGAAAAAAACACACGAAATTTAGCAAAAAACGTTTGGAAAAATGGTGCGAAAATTAAATATAAGTATCTGTGATTTACTTTAATAAAAATGAGAGCAAAACTTTAAGATACATCTTCAGCGAAATTGCCCCGATAAATTGAAAAAATCCAGCATTAGCGCCAAGAACGTAATTTAAAACGTTTGCAGGACAAAGTTACATTAGTCTTAAGAAATTTCGGCTCTTCTTTTTTCCCCACTAAAGTTTTCACTTGAGTAGCTTTCCACTTTTCACAGAAAAAATGTTTATGTACTTTTGCCTAGAATATGCTTTAAACTTGTAACATTCGAGCTTAAAGAAAATGCTGAGAATTTTCAACAATCCACTTAAATAATTTGAGGTGATTTTTCAAGAAACTTAAACCAACAGACTTTACACATGATTAAATTTATCTATTATTTGCTAGACAAAATTAAAATAGAAGGAATACAAAAGTGTGTAAGTTTTTTGAGAAATTCTCAGTCGAGTTTCTATGTCTAATTGAAACATGTGCATATTAAATGTTTAATATGAATTTTTTCATGTGATATTTTATGTAAACCTGATTATTGGTGTCTTCAGAAAATTATGGTAATTTTATAATTCGTGTTGGTTTTCAAAATATTTCCAAAGTTATTATAAATTCTGTTTTCTTAAGTAAATAATATCTAAAAGGTTAAATAAATTCAATAGCGTTTCTGTAATAAACTTAGATATAGATATAGGGATAGAGAAATCAACTATGTTTTTCCTTCAGAAAAACATAAAAATATCGGATTATGTAGTTAGGCAAGTTAGGAAAACAAGGTTTTTTTTTATCTATCTCCAATAGTTTTTTGGTGAAGCTTTAAGAACTTATGTTATTACTTGTATGTTTTTATAATTCAGCTTTTTATATTTTCGGTCGATTAATCTCTCATCCATCAATTGACTTATAAAATAAATCATTGAACACAT
Source organism: Chrysopilus asiliformis (assembly GCA_964034945.1). Taxonomy (NCBI): domain Eukaryota; kingdom Metazoa; phylum Arthropoda; class Insecta; order Diptera; family Rhagionidae; genus Chrysopilus; species Chrysopilus asiliformis. The sequence goes on along the minus strand of OZ035962.1, from coordinate 2,271,453 downwards.
TCTGTAATAATACTTCACTGGAGATGAGTGCTGTTGAGTTAATTATTTGGGACAAGTTTTTTTGCCAGATCGAGGAAATTATTTTTCCATTATGAATCAGTTTTATATGGCCACAATATTTATCTATGAAAAACCAAACAAACATTATTGATTGGCTTTTTTCGAAACTCTCTAAAAAAAAGTCTTCCAATTGATTGGATCTCTGAACTGGCCAAAGTAGAGCAAAAAAAAAAACGACTCCTTAAGGTCGAGTCATTAACTTAGGGGAGGAAATTTCTACGTAAATCAATTGTTCTTTAAGAATTGATTAATTTCAATCATTGATTGATTCTGGTGCTACTAATTAGTGATTTGCATTTAATTAAAATTTTTAGAAATGGTATTGACTTTATATTGGTGCCACTTTTTTCGGTTCGTGAACGCTCAGAAATTAATTCAAATCTTCATAGCGACTATAGTTCGTTCACACGCAGAGAAAAAATTACAGAAATAGTCCCTATCGACTTCTTTTTATAATAAATTTAACTACTTGTTAGTGAAATTTACTGTTTTGTGGTTAAATTGACTATTTTTTTTAACAATTTTGTATTTGAAATTTAATATTTTAGTTACACAAGTAGTCCCGATTCCGCATTATAAAATAGTTAGATTCAAAATTTATTTCGTGGGTTATTTATTTTTCATTAGTTTTCATTTAGTAAAATTTACTAAAAACCTTTTAAAGAATATTTCTGGAAATTGATTTACGACGCTTTCGGTCAAAAAACAAATCGCTTCAAATTTCGTGGAATATTGAATTTCGTGGAATATTAAATTTCGTGGAAACATTGTAAATTGAGGGACACCGGTTTAAACGTAAAAATGGATTTTTCATAACACATGCATCGAAAATATGCCTTTCGATGCCTCCGTAGCGGGCCGAAAGTTGAGTAGGGCTGGCCGGGCTTAGTTGGCTATAGGGGTAAGTAGACTCATTGCGGTTAAGTCAACCACGGTTGAAAACAAACCTGCGTGAATTGGACTGTTTATTCAGTCAACTGACAGCTATCCGTGAACCAATGTCGTTAGACCACAGTGCGCTTGGAACGAACTGTGGGGGGAAAAAACGAAATTTCAAGCGTGTGAGTAATTTTTTTTCTTGTTAATTAAATTGTTTTGTAGCTTACACTTTCATTGTATTGAACTCGTCAGTGATTTCAAGTGAAAATTTATGTATGAGTTAACAAGTTAGTGAAGCATTTTCTTACCCATACTTTTTCATTTTTTTTCACGAGTGTGTTAAAAATAAAATGGCGGCTTGGGGCTAGTTGACTCACAGTATACTGGGGTTAAATGACTCGATTTGAATTACCTATATTTTTTTGTTAATTAATTTTATTTTTTTAAATTAGATGAAATTTACACCCCGATTGCGAGTGTCATGTCGTTTTCGACAATTGTCGTTTTACGTGTTGTTGTTGGTAGAAAAACACTAACAACAACACGTAAAACGACTCTTGTCGAAAACGACACGACACTCGCAATCGGGTGTTAATTTATGTTAATCTGAAATGTTATTAATTTTTTAAAGAATAAATTTTTTCAGAATTATTATAGTTTTTTAATATGTTCCAACACATTTTCCTCATAAAAAGTATAGAGTCAAATAACCCCGTTCACAGAGTCAACAAACCCCAGACACGGGGTTAGTCGACTCATCGAACAACTTTTTTTAAAATGAAAAAAAAAAATATTTGAAACACTTATATTTAGTCAAAATAAAAGATTGACTAAGAAACACAATTGAATAAACCAACCAAAAACGTCTTTACTGCACCTGAAATAATTACAGTAAAACCTCTATAAAGTAGATTATAAAAAGTGGGTCTACTAGCCCCGGTCTACCCTACGATCAGCAGACCGAAAGTGTGTTTTCGCGACGGGTTTCAGGTACCACAGAATACAGAAGACAAACTTCATAGGCAGAAAACACTAGAGTAAGCAGTACAGCTATATATGCTTCTAACCGAAAATTGGTGAATCAAACTGAACGAGTGTGAAGTTAGCTGAGCGAAGTGTGATTTAATTGAGCATTGCCGATTTCCATTTTTTGTTATGTTGATTTTTTATTCCAGAGGAGAGAAATTTAAAAATTAAAATCTGTTTTGACCAACATTTCTTAGTAATGAAAATAATTTATAGAATATAGTTGTTTTGTTTCTTTTAAAAATTTACTTCTGCTGAAGTCAGAAGGCTTCGCCCCCCAAACCCCCTTTTGCGTTACTCTCCAATATGAAAATCGCGTTTAAATGGCATCTCAAGTCATATTTTCAATGAATTTGTTATGAAAAATTGTATACGCAACTCGGAGCGAGTCAACGATTTCACTCGTGTGATATCTGCCCTCGCTTCGCTCGTGCAGCCAACTTCACACTCGTGAAATCGTTGACTTTCGCCCCTTGTTGCATAATATACTATTGACATACATTGAAAAGTATTCTACGGTGCGAATAAGGAAGTAGAGGTGGAAAGCATTTTCAAAGTCCAGTCTCGCCTCCTATGCCTTCTGTTGCCGTGAAAACTGCCTAGCTGATTAATCCAAAATTTTGCATGAATGCTTCCCTAACATTTTCCTGATTTTCGGTTCGAATTCTGGTATCTAAATATTTCTATTACAGCTTTCCAAAAATTAGCTCAGTTCTTAAACAAAATATAATTTAAAGATTTATACCTCGTAGGCGAAAGAAATCCTCATAAAAGCCTCATAAGAACCACCTACGGTTTATGTACCTATAATTTTTCATGTCTAAAAAAACTAATATTTAGCTGATCTAGCTTGCTTTTTTTTTGAATAATATTGAATAACACTGTAGGTGTTATGAAAACCATATATTCCTTGAGAACAGCAATTAAGGATTTTAAGACTTTCTACGTGAAATGCCAAAAGCTTTTCCACGGAAATTCCAAGCTAGAAACATTCAAACTTAACATCATTCGCGCGAGATGAATTTGGCACAGCGTCAAAAAAGTCTTCTTTCGAGCACGTCGTTTACTTTTGATCCAACTTGAATTCACTCGATTCGAACAAAGACGCAAGCAACATCGAACCACAAACGAAAAGCGCCAGTCACAATAGATCCGGTAGCGTAAAGCACCAAAAGCAAAGCCTTATCAAAGCACAATTCGCCTAAAGAAAGGAAGACGATGGTTAGTCCAGTTCGAAATCTCGTTGCAGGCAGTACAGAATAATCTGCCCATCCGGAGAAAATTTTCTTTTCCTAACGGAGGAACATTTTCGCGGACGGTTTGGCGTAGAACTTTAGAAAATCATCCAACGCACACGATAATTGGGATTTTCATGGATTGTTTTTCTATATTTTTATGTGATTGAACAACTTGACATGGTGTGTTAGCGGTGAAATGTTGTGCTAAGAAGACAGCTTAAAATCCAAAGAAAAATTGACGATAAAATTTTGTGTAGATCGCGAGACGACTGATACATATTTGAAATAATGTTTGAACACAAAAAATTTACTAAATGGCTTTTATATTTAATATCCACCATTTGATAAAATCCGCATAGTACCTACTCGAATTTTGATATCTTGTTAGGTATTGAAAGTGATTTATTTGAGTGACACTACAGGTTTTCGGTCAAAAAGTGTACATGTTTACATTGGCCAATTAGGGAGCTTACATTTCCAATTGGATTGTGTGTACTATCGCATATCATATATACATTGGGGACACGGAGACGGAGACATCTTCTATCCGATATTGTTGAATCAATTAATTATCCAGATAAGTGAGTTAAGTGCTGGTGACAATTATCTACTTATCTACTACTTGAAGGAGATGCGTTTGTATATCTAGCAAAAAGCGTCTGAATTTTGGAAATCGCAGAGAAATTTAAATATCGCGTAAGTAAATCATACAATTATATTTATATATAAATATTTGTTATAATATCGATGATATTCTGTTTATATATTCAGGTCTAATGAATTGTCCGCTTTAGTCCGCTTTATGTTTGTTTTACAGGTAAGCACATGATTAAAAATGGATTTTATCACATACCGAAAATTAGTTCAATTTCGCTGTTACATTGATAACATTGATACCTTTGCGCTATTAAATAAATCAACAAGTAGCTTTGGGTTCTATCATTCAAACATCAGTTCGTGCGTTATTTGGATTAATGAAATAGATTGAGGTGCGAGATACCCCAGACTATAGCTTAATGCGGTTCGATACTAGCACACACAATTATTATTATGAATTTCTTTCATATTGATTGCATTGTATATTGCGTTGATTGTCATATTATATATAGAACATTAATCCAAAAATTTCGAAGCGTAAAGGGATGCGTTGTACCCAATTGAAAAGTAATTACGTATGTATATGACAGAACCCTTTGATGTTTATAAAGATAAGATATGTGTTTCTCATGTGTTTCTCAGTAAAAATTTATGTTTTAGTCATAATTATTCATAACTGTTTGATGGAAATTGGTATAATCAAAGAACATGAATATTACACAAAATTTTAACTCATTTAATTTCAAGGGAGATTAGCGATCGATACACATGTCGACTAATTTGTTAGAAAAACTCGTAAGGAAAATAATCATATCAAAAATATTTGTCGAATTAGGGAAATTTATATGTCGCTATCATGCATTACATAAAATGAAATGACAAGTTATTTGCTTTTAGATCAAGTCAATGTGAGTGGAAATTGCACAATATTTTTATGTAGTTACACGGAGAAAAATAATGGGACAGATTGAGACAGTGAAATTTTTTGCTGATGACTTCCAAACAAAAGGGGAATTCATGCCAAAATATTGAAAATTTTCCTGAAATTATAGATATAATTCGTTTATTAGGTACTATTTGGATTTCTCTCCGTGTATGGTTTATTTTTGACATGCTTACTCAAGAAAAATAAATAAATCTCATGGGAGGAAGTGAATGTAAAATACCATCATGTTGAATTCGTGAAAATGGTCGAAAGTTCCCAAAGGACGAGAACATCATAACGAATTTTCTGATTTTCGATGCTGATTTCAAGTGGCATATGGTCACTTTGGGCGTTCCACATTGATTGGTTTCGATTTTTTGCCCATTTAATAATAGCTGTTCGCATCATTCTGAGTAAGTTTTCCCTATTGCCTACTACAGGATACTCTGTATATTTAATGCCTGGTGTTGAGGTTTTCATCACTTTCCTACTTCCCTGGGGTTCTTGCTAAAGTGGTCAATTGATAGCCCATTTTCGTAACTTTCACAGGCAATCACGATGACGTTAAATGAGCTGTAAATGACGTCGTATCCATAATAGCAGAAAGAAATATCGTATTTCTCTTGAGATCTACATAGATATATGCTACAAAAGAATTCAAAAACCCGCCAAATTGATAAAATTTCGTTTCAGATCTCAGTTTATTCTAGAAATACATTAAATATATAAATAATATTCACAAACATCAGAAAAGACACAATTTCCAGGGACCAAGGGTAAAAAAAACCAAATAGAATTTTGATGTATAGATTGTTTATATAAAATCGCATTATAAAAACGTTTTTTCTTTCGAAAAAATCTTTCGATAAAACGCATAGTTTTCAAGAAAATTGCAAATAACAATTTTCCTAATGCGTCAAACTGATTTCTGGCTCTTCGGACACCACTTGTCACACTTTTTCACGATTTTTGTATGGATCACCGCCACTACACACTCCCCTGAAAGTGTGACGTCCTTAATGTACATCACTTAAGATTCTCATTCACTTCTGGTGTTTAATAAAAATGACTGAAATTTTTTTTTATCAATAAATGTCTTTTAAATTCATCAAAACTCCAGCAGAAACACCCTCTGAAATATTATAAAATTTAAATAATTAATATTAATGTTAAATTACTTAGGTACAAATCAACAAATTTTCTCAACAAAATATTAACAGTGGTTTTTCCTGTTATTATCCCTTCCGTATCTTTAATAAAATCGCAGCGTGAAAAATTGGGGATTTGATTATACAAGCATTTAAGAAATGCGACAAGAAGAGAACAAATTATTCTTTTCAAAGAACTCTAATCACTTTTACGCGCTAAAGGAATAAGATTTCATCAATTAGAACAAACAATTGGGTAAAATCACTTATTATCGTCATTACTGTTAGAGGGAAACATGAATTATATTATTACAAACTTTTCCCAACAATTATACTTAACGAATTTTGTCTTAAATTTACAATTAAATATCGATATAAGTGGGTTTTTTATGTCTTCAGCAAAAATACTGATCGTAAAAATTACTTTTGAACATTTTTCTAACTGCTCTAAAGCGGCATTCGTTAAATGGTACAAAATTTATTGTTAAGAACAGAATGTTTTTGTTTTTACTATCGAAATGATGTAATTCTCAAACATAACAAAAGCTTTAATTGCCAATCTGGCAATCATTGGAGACCCGTATGGTGATATTCGTATCAAAATTCGAACAGTTGTACCAAAATTCCACTTTGAAGTCAAACTTTCCAATAACATTTTTTAAAATTTATTCCAATCGGATTTTGATTTATGGGAGTTTTATGTAGAATCATATCCTAAATAACTTTTGTTCTTGCACTTTTTTGATAAGATGCAAGGTTTTTGAGATATTCACAAAAACCGTATTCGTTCGTATGGGGGGTACCCCCCCTAATGGTCCCTTTTTGCCCATTAACGAACTTAGCCTCGCATTTTACAAAAAATGGCTCTGTGCAAAATTTCAAATCTCTAGCTCAATCCGTGCGCCCGCAATCCGCGCCACAGACGGACAGACAGACGGAGAGACGGACATACGGACGGACAGACGGGCGGACAGACGGACGGACATGCAAAATTCAATTACTTTTATCATTCTAAACACACTGGTGTAATTAATTTTTGTGTGTGATGACGGGATCTTGGCGTTACAAACGGTAAGGCAAAGTTAATACACCCTTTGGTTTCACCATACGGGTATAATTCTGTACCCCAGAGGTAAACTGTCGTAACTGCCAAAACCGCCATTTTGGGGTTATTGTTGTAACTACATTGTGGGGACTATATATTATATATATTATATCAACTAATATTTTGTTTAAACAATGTCCTAAAATAAAATAAACTACAAAAGTTTCAATAATTACCGAAAATCATACACAATAAAAAGTTTGCAATTCCGAACTAAAAATGGCTCTCATGTAAAATTTGCAAAATGTCAGTTACGACAGTTTACCTCTGGGGTGCAGAATTAAGCATTCTAATTCAGATCATTATGAAAGATTTTTTTTTGGGAAATTTTGTCTAATTTTTTTATTGATCTAAAGCTTATATACACGTTACTTGTTTAAAATAACGACAAGTAGGTACTGAAATAAAATCATCAAAGTTTTCCCTAACAACTTTTGAGAATATGGTGTTATCCTTACAGGACCTTCTGTATCAAATTTCACAATTATAACATCAGAATCTTCATCCCATATTGCAAATTCTCCGAAACCGAAACCGCGGATTTTCCCGAAAAATTCTTACAGGGTGTAGTAATTTAATTTTAAAATTACTCTGATTTTTAAAAATGTGAAAACCTTAAAATAAAACCTGGGCACCAATCATGTATTCCGACGCGTCTCTGTCTTTTGACTTCGACGCAGCTTTTGACTCTTTACATCGCCGCTTGAAATTTCGCGAAATCGTCACTATGAATCGAAAGGTGATTCTGACTCTCATTTCAGGAAATTTGAAGCTGCTGATATGGCGTTGTCAAGAATTAAAAGCTGCGTCGAAGTCGAAAGACAGAGACGCGTCGGAATACATGATTGGTGCCCTGTAAAAAAAATTATTTAAGTAACATTAAAAAAATTTAATTCAATAAGTAAAAATAGATTTTTCATCATCAAGTTGAATGTATATGTCCGCGATAAAAAATATTTAATAATATTAAAATTAAAAAAGGATAAATAATCATATTTTTAATTTAAAATATAAACTAATTGACATAAAAATGTTGTGATAAAATTAAAATATATGAAATTATAATTGAAATTTAAAAAAACTGAAAAATGAACACAACACAGAACTTTCCTTTATCCTTACAGGATCCTTCCTATCCTCATCGGCCTGTGGCCTCAATACTTACTAACGATCTATCTAATTATAAAAACCTAAAAAAAATGCCTTAACGGTTCAGGCTATAATAGGCGAAGTCACAGTGGATGGGAGGAGGAGTTAGATTCGGGAGGAGGAGTTAGATTTAAGTGCACAGGAAATTTCTTTAAAACTGGACTATCTACTGGTAAAAGTCCATCATATTTGAGTTCATTGTGTTTCATCGGGAATATTTAATATACGAAAACACACTTTAAATATAAAAAAAATGATTAAAACATAAGGGGCGCCAAATCATTTTCATGAAATTATCTAATCTCACACACTTATCCTTTTATGTTCAACTTTGTCATCCTCTTCTTCCTTCACGCATAATAATAAATCATCAAAGATTATTTACAAGGAATTTTGCCTTATACGATTATGAATTTTTTGTTGTCTTCCTAAATCTCGTCCAGAATCTGTAATTAGATGACGACCAATCAGAAACATAAAAAAAAGCCCTCGTAAAATAATATAAATTTTCTTTTGGACAAGATAACAAGTTATGGAGTTTGAAAACGGATTAGATTACATCAAAAAAGGGGAGAAAATAGTTCATTTAGATCATTCTTAAGACATTTTTATATTTTTCCAAGATATCTCCATGTTTCAGTAGATCCAATTTGACTTTTTACTAATGTGGTACATTTCTAAATATCCTACATCATATCATACTAATCATACTAATATATAAAAATGAGTTGCTGTCTGTCTGTCTGTCTGTCTGTCTGTCTGTCTGTTCCTCTTTCACGCAAAAACGGCTGAACCGATTCACTTGAAATTTGGCATGAGTGTCTGTGGTAGTTCTGGTTCCAACATAGGCATACGGAAAAGTAGCGCGAGGGGTGGGGGGAGTAAGGGGAGGGGGTAAAGTGATTTCGAAACGTAGTTTTTGCGCTGTTACTCTTTCGCGGGGAAACTACTGAACCGATTGGCCTGAAATGTGGCATAGATGTTCGTCGGGGCTCCAGCCCCATTAAAAAGTAGCCCGAGAGGTGGGGGAGTAAGGGGAAGGGGTAAAGAAAATCCGAATCTTTTAAAGAAAAGCACGGACAACTTATTCTATCTAATTTATTGCCAATTGAATTTTGTTTTCTTAGATTTTGTTCTACTCACGCTTTTAACCGGGCGAAGCCGGGTCCAAATTCTAGTACAAAATAAAAATACCAAAAGCAATATACGAAATAAGTTAGCGATTACTATGTATTGCACTGGTCCATCTAAGGTCCTAATATGATTGAAAAGGTAAACACATGTAGTTGAAAACTCGATTATTTTTAATCATCAGTTTGTTTATTTGATTTTATCAGAGAGATAACGAATTTTCATATTGCCTTTTATTGAATGTAATTTGATTGGTGTGTCATCTCTGTGACTGTTTCCTCTTCGTTTTCAACATCTGGTCACGTATCATTGACAGTTTTATCTCTTGTCACAAAAAGATATAAAACTATGCGTATCCAGGGCATGGTCCTTTACTCCTTTTTTGATTTTCCTTTTTTTTGTGTTAGTTGTCTTGGCAGTTTTACAGATTATAACAGTTAGGTGGGATCGAATCCAAACGTGCGACAACTCTTTGCCCCTGTATATATATGTACATATGTGTTTACGAATGTTCAGTGAAGTATCTTGAAATTCAGGCACCTAAGGTGACACTGAAACTTAAACTGAATATAAATCGTTGTGGATCGGCTCGTAGAAACAGACATCAGATCTTGAAAAGTTGTTATTTTTTTTTTCGAATGCTGAAAAGTCAGCCTGATAAAGTTTTTGATTACATAGAACAGTTCCCTTTTGGGGTTTTATTGACTAGGTGGGGTTATGGTGATGACAAAAATTTTGTAGATGAAAATTTACTGTTGTGGCGAGACTATATGGAAAATATCGTTATTGTAATGGGATTTTTCTAGTTGCTAATCCACAAGAATCTTTGTAGATCCCATGAGTTTTACACTAATTTAACCCATTTATACGACCTTTGGAACTTAAATTTCATGTTCAAGCCAAAAGTGTATTTATCCTTGTTCGGATTGTAACATGATTTATTTAAATTTAGAACATGTTGGGTAGCTTGTTTTGAATATTACATATTCGTATTTTGGCATACACACATTTACATATGCTTGTAAATATTCACATCGAGTATGATGAAATAATTTTGGGTCTTTAATAAAATTTTCAAAAACCACATAAACAAGTGGTATTTTTTGGAACATTCAGTCAAATGGGCTCTACAGTAAATTGGGAAAAGTGATAATACGTAATTGTTGTTTACAATAAATCGAGATAGTTTGAAAATGTCCAACAAGTAATCCGATTGTTTCTCTAAGCCATACACGATTGTTTCGCAAAAACATGTAAGAAATAATATTTTTTTGAAATATCTCAAGAACCTTTATGGATCATATAAAATTTTCAGAGAAATTTTCAAATAATTACCTACTTTCAAGATAATTGTATGGGAGGTATCCTATATAGGTAACGCTACTTTTCCAGAAAACTACGATTTCGGTCAAATTTGTCTACAAAAAATCTCAAGTTGCTAGCGCAACGAAATCTCGAGTTATTTAAGATATGTATGTATATCAGACAAACCAACAGACCGACAGATCAATAAACCGACGGACCGACAGACAGATACATGGACATCCTCGTCATTTAAAAAACCATGTTTTGAATGTTTTAACAATAAATAATTACTTTATACGACGGTGACATACTCGAGAACCAGGACAGAAAGAAAGATCTGTTTCAGGAAAAATGAAGAGGATATCCGTGTATCTGTCTGACAGTCAGTTCGTCTGACGGTCTGACGGTCTGTCTATTTGTTGGTCTGTTTGATTTGTACATATCATAAATAACTCGAGAACGCGTTGATCTAGCGAGTTGAAACTTTTTGTAGATGAGGTGTACCAAAATCATAGTTTTCCATCAACTTTTGTAAAAGTAACGTTAACTATCACGGGTACCTCCATTACGATATTTTTTTAAATACAGTTTTTTTTTAAATTGTCGAAAACCATGCGCTTTTGACAAAAAAAATTCATAAAACAAATTTCAAAGAAAATAAAATTTCCTACATTTTATGCTTCAACGATTTTTTGTGTCTCCAATGGTTCTTGTGTAATTTCGAAAAATGCTATTTTTTACATATTTTTTCGGAAACTTTAAATATTGCACGGGAAAGCTTTGTATTGGTACCACAACTGATATTTTTTTACAATTCCATTATGTAAAATGTTTACCCATCACATTCTAATTTTGAGATTTTTCTAAACTCATACGTCAACATCTGCTTGATTTTTCTTCATATGAACTTCGAATTGGTTCTTGGCTATATATTTATATGTTATTCTGACTCTTCAAGCTAAATAAACAAAATCTAAGATTTATTGGATTATCGATTTATTTTATTTATAAATATTATTTTACTAAGTTCTTTTATGAAAGCAATGTGTTTACATAAACAGCGTCTATCGTTTTTATTCATAAATTATATTCCAAATATTAAGTCTTTCGTAAAATAAAGAAACAGATAAAGAAACAGTACCAGGAAGACCAAGCCATGCTCGGCGATCTCAAAATCCTCCTTCTGCCTCTGTCTCTGAATAATTGACTCCGATTGTAATCGCAACATGATTGGTAACTTCAAGGGAACTTGATTGTTTTGTAATTACTATTTATCGCTGTCGATAGATATCTAAAAAGTGATATTTTTAGAATGAATATCGTAAAACCTTACTCCCTAGCAATATTGAGAATTTTCATTAAGATACCTTCACGTAAGGCGAGGGGTATCGAGGGGAGGGAAAAGTCAGGTTTGTAGTGAAGAAATCGAAAGCCCTTAGCTCGCTTAGTAATTAAGTTTCATTAAGATCGAACCACCCAATTCGAAGATACCAGCCGAGGGGTATCGAGGGGAATTTTCTCAGAGGTGAGACCTATCTAGATCGGTTTTTTGTCCCCGAAAATCCATAGCCCCCAAGTTTCGTGAAAATCGTTTGGCGGGTTTTCGAGATCGTTGTGCAAACATTCCTCGTATTATATTATAGGATTTAGTGTACTTTGACTAGGGTGACCAAATATATTTTATGTCATTCCGGGATCAAATGATTCACTATATTGGGGGAAGGGTGGAGGAAGTTATGATTGAAACGGAAAAACAAAAATTTATATACAAATAATTTTGAGATGCAATTCGGGGAAAATCATTTAAAAAAATATGCGCTGCAAGCGAGACTTTTTGAATATCGTGCGCGCAAAATGATGTAACCCTTTACTGGATGAATTTTTATATTTAACTAAAAATGTGCTTTCTAAAGGAAAAGCATCTTCTGAATTCGGATTTTTTTTTAAAAAAAGCGTCTAAAACATAAAAGCAATGAAAAGTTTTTAAAATTATTTCATTGCAAAAAATGCGTTTATTTTTCTAGATGTTATCGCTAAAGTTATTATTTACCAGTTATTATTGGTGAAAGAATCGTTAAAATCAAAATTAGTTTTTTGTTTAACCATTTTGGCGATTTAGACATTTTTTCACGATTTTTACCATCATAAAAAAATTAGCCGATTACTTTATCGAGGCCTTCTTTTTAATTGTGCTAATAGTGATGGTTTTTTTGTTAAAAATTTAGGCACAACTTGAGTAGAGTAATTATCACAACGAAAAAACATTAATGGTTAACCAGTAACTTCATTTGTAACAGTGTTGTGCATATTGTCTACAAAACTTACTTTGCATAACAGTTTACCAGTAATAAATTAATTGTTTACAGGCAGCAAAATCACAGTAAACAATGTAAGTACTGAAGACATCACAATGGGCCTGTAGGCCTCCGAGTGTAGGGCTGTGCTCACGCCTGTCCGCGCGCGGTCTTCTTAACCTAACTTAAACAATGTAAACAGTGTAAACAATGTAAACCATTTTTTTTCTTCTTTTTTTATTTAACACGTTGGCTACCATGTGAGTCACCGGTGTACACACAATATTGTCATTACCGTCAGTTTCTCAAGTTCCATGGTTGAGTGCATCGCTCGTGCGGTACAAAGGGGTTTTTTTTGTGGAGCATGGAGTTCGTTTTTGTCTGTATTAATCTTGTGTTCACTGGTGACTCACAAAGTACAGAAATGATTTTTGCGTTTTTTCCCAGTGTATACTAGCGGAGTAAGCGTTTTTTTGGCTGGTAGCCAACGTGTTAAATTATAATTCTGAAAAAAAAACCCAAATGAAATCATTTTATAAGGAGAAATCCGAATGATTTTTGTATCTGAAAATCTGAATCAATGAGATTTTGTTCCATGCGCCAAGTGAAAAAAAAACTTACAACAAAGGTTGGAATTAATAGGTTTTAGTATAAAATTTATATGGAATTTTGTACTAAAGTGTGCTAATCTGTGCTAGATTTTATGCGGCCGTATGTTTGTTAGTGTATAACAAAAATGGACAAGTTTCTTTGATCTATTAAAAGATAACCGATTCCTTTTGAGAGTATGAATTAGAAAATTTGAACATATCATGTAGCGGGAATTCCCACTAATTTCAGAGCAAGCTTTAACAAGTCTGAATTCTAAAATTCGGCTATGCTCCAAAACGCATCCAGATTTCTTATTGTTTTACCAAACTTTTCCATATATGAGGCTATCAGATCAAGAGTGGACTAACCCACATGTCGAAATCGTGAGTTTTTTTGTGTTTGAATCACTATCGCGAGTGAGTTTTTAGATAAAATTGTTTGGATGCACAAAAGAACATTTCAACATTGAGTAATAAAGTTCACAGAATGTTTTTTTCCAAAAATTTACAGTCAATAATAGTACAAAAGTGGAAAAGCTTCAAAAACTCGATTATGTGGCTTGGTCCACTTTTGCTCTCAACGCCTCATATTTGTTGCTGCTTTCAAAATCCGTTTCGATTCAAAGTTGATAGGTCTAATGTTAACAATTGCAATTGTAGCCTTGTTATGTTACAATTCACGTTTTGAAAGTTACATTCTATACCACTAATATTAAGTGAAAAGCCAAAAGTTATACATAACTTCAAAATAATAATACATTTAGGTTTGACATTAAAAATTTGTCATTCCAGTGTTTACTCAACATATATTAAAATGGATCAAGCTTGTTGATAGCACTTATTTTTAGTTTTTGGACTTTCGGAAAATCGAATGGTCACGACGTTTCCCATTTCCTTCTTGATAAAAAGGTTTCACTTTCTAAAGAACATAGTCTATTCGAATTCTACTATGGTATACACTATATTCATTCATACAGTTATGTATCTTTTCAACACCCCTTTTGTATTGGGGTCCTTTTCGGTAAAGAAAAACACATGGTTGAAGTATCCTAGAGATTGAAAAACGAACCTTCACAAAAGATGACATCAAATCCAGTTAATATTGCTTTGAAATATAAAACAATCTTGTGGAATAGTCTGCTTCCTTAAACATAGACATCTTACGGTATTTCCTTCAATCATCTTACACTTTGTAGCTTTATCGATAAACTTAAATTTAAGATAATCTGAATGTTAGGATTTCAAGTGTATTGGAAATACGAAAAAAAAAATTGGAATTTTGTCTTCTTGTTAAATTGGGACATAAATGGAATTCTAAATCTGACATTTTGCCAAATCGCATCATAGAATATTACTTACACACTCTTGTATGTGCGGATTTCATATTTGTTGAAATATAGATATGTCGTCATATTATATAACATACCCGGTTGTTTTTATGGGTTATGTGTGTTTACAGTTTGTTAGGCACCTAAAAATACGCACCATAACATTAGATATTACCGCAGGATGTAATCAGGTGTCACCAAGTGTTAAGTATGTGTCGTAACGATATGAAGGAACATGTTCCTATCTCGTTAATACTTTGCCGAATTATGGTTTCGTTTACTTGTTCTTCCTCATCCAACCATCCATTCATCCATCCATCTTGGAAAATAATTTGCTCTTGAAGATAATCAAATTTATTATTGATGACATAAATCAAAGGATAATTTATTATCACCACAATTCTGTTTTGTATATGGTTATCATCAAACATATGTATAAATTAACAAAATTAACTAAACTTGTTGATACAAAATATAATTTTTTTAGTGGGTATTCACACAAAATGTTAGATTTATATGAAAAGAGGTGTTATATAATTAATTTTTCAACAAAATAACTACAAAAGTAGCACTGCGAATTTTCTTTTATACCAATAATTTTAATAGTTCGACTAATTTAAGTCAATTTTTTATCCAATGATGCCGAATTTAATGCTTACCACTTTTAAATAACATCACTTTAAAGAGACGTCAACTGAATATTCCCTCAAACCAGTGTTTCGTCCTTAAACGATTTTGCCACGAATAAGAGAAATTCTTATAATGCGAAATGTGTGAATCTTTTGCATATTCTGGTGTGTCTACTAATGCCTTTTTCCATTTACTGGTAGTTCAGGTGTATTTTGAGTCCTTATATCGCTCAAAATACTTTTTGCTCGCCTAGCATATTCTCCTTTATATGTACGTGTGGAACTTTTTGCATGACGGAGCAAAACGTACAAAACCTGAATTTAAATTAATACGAAATAATGACAATATTAACTTAATTTAAATTCGAAACCACGAAAAAAAAAACAAGTAAAGAAGAATCATCAATTTGTAAGACTAAGCGTTTTAGTCGTAAGCGTTTTAAGTCGTTATATCAATGATATTTATATATTGTATATATTTCTATTATTCCGTCAGAAAAATATTTATCCTTCTTTTTGTTGCGGTAAATTGTTCAAAGGGAGCGTCGTTCAATACGATTGAATACCGAAAGGCACATCATTATGCTGCGGAAAAGTATGTAAAATATTTAAAATGAAAGATAAATAGAATGAACGGGCAAAATGAGGTGAAACCGAATGGGATAAATGGCCTCAATGAGACAAAGCAGAAAATTAAATTATGATCGAAACTTTATTTATTTTTCTGATAAATTATGCTCGTCATATTCACGGTGGCCTTTAATATCATAAATCACAATTTACAAAATTGATGTTCTTAATCTGAGTTTGTCTAAGAAAGTCAATTAAAGCAAAAACAATAAAAAAAAATTATTTGGGCCTATTCCATAATACATCCTTAATTTTCCCGCTGTTTTGAGCCATATTTAACCTTTTATTTTCCCTTATTTCATTTGAGCCTTTGTTCATTATACATTTTGTGGTCTATTTAAAGTTTTCCGTGCTAGAGACAGAGCAGCCTTTGGGAATAAAAACAAAGATTATACGACATTTAACTCCGGGTATGAACAACAGTGAAATATCATTATAGGAAAAAGGTTAAATGCGATTGTTCTTGCAAACAAAATTATGGGACAGTCCATTTTTCGTTTCGTAAAAGAGATTTAAGTGATTAAGTACGACAATAGATTTCCCCACTTTCCCAAAGTTATATAGAATTCTACATTATTTTAAAACGGCCCTTTAAATCTTCATCATGTCATCTTACCAGTGTATAAGAATATTGATTTTATTCACGCACTCGGTTAACGTATATTTATTTATATATAGGTAGTGGTCCCCATCAAATAAATTACGGTTTTTGGGTTTTTATGCATGCATGTATGTTTTTTTTTTAAATATCCCATTTCAAAGGCTGATCGACAGAGATAAATGTTTGAACACGGAATAAACGCCGGTTTTCATTTCTCTAAACCAATTTTTTATAATCTCCTGGCATTGAACATTGGTTGTACCAAATCAATTACAGTAGTGATACTAAGTTCTAATTTCAATTGAGTGTCGAAGGGAAATAATCCATTTATATTTTATTAGAATCTGGCCCTTTGTTGTTGGGTTAAAGTATCTTGTGTGCTTTAACCCGAAAAAACTTTAGAAGTGCAAAAAAAAAAAAAATCTAGGAATCAATTTAAGAAAATTGCGTTACCCTAATAGGAACTTTGGATAAGAATGTCAAAAATTTGACATTGGATTCGAGAAAGGTGACTTGAAAAACCTCTTAATCGTAATTTTCTGAAGAAGTTTCTACCCGTACCAACATATAGGAATAATTTTAATTTGGTTTACTTCGAAATTTAATTACCAATAGCAAACATGAAAAAAAGCGTTTTGTAATTATCTTTAAATTAACAGCAACATGATGATAACATCCAGTATAAACACAATCGGAAAATAAACAGAAATTATCTATGAATACCGACGCTATAGTAAGAAATTTTCAATTATGGAACCAACTATAGCAAGATTTAATAGAAAATAAATAAACCTTCTTACATGTTCATATTTATGTTTATCTTGTGCGACATAAATTTAATATAAATTCGAAAGTATTAGAACTAGATAAGACTCAAGGTATAAATCATCACCTATTACAAGTAGGCAATCTTACCATGGATAAAGAAAACAAAAACAGTTTCACCAAAAATCATTTGTTGTAGATACATATATAGAATTCATGGATTTCCTCCAATAAACATTGAATTTTCGTACATGATTTGAAAAATATCAGTAGCTAAACCGCATGAAAGTAAGTATATCATTTTTATTATTACTATTTCTTGTGTCTGAATATATCATCATTGTCATCAATAATGTATGATGTTATTATTATTGAGTCAAGTTGATAGAAAATATCTGAAGGCTTCGATTTTATATAGAAATTTTGACGTTAATAAGCTTTTCTTTCGAAATTCAGAATGGATAATTTATTCTTTTTAAATCTCTTTTGAAGCGGATTATGTTCGATCATGAAATATGATAACCATTTATCATAACTATTGAGTTAAATGTATTCAGAGTTCTAAATATTAGTTTGGATTTTTAGTTTAACATATCGCTACCTCGGAGGAAGACTGTCACAACTCAAAAAATGTCGAATTTGTACTAAAGGTGCGGAAGAGTGATAAATATGGTATACTTTGTTGTAGAAGTTGTAGAAGAGTGTCACAATTGTAACTTAAGCAAAAGCTTGTTACTGTAGATATTTTCTAAATATCAAAAATACTAACACAAAATATCAGAATAACTTTAAAACGTCATTTCCCAAAATTTACAATTTTTGAGTTGTGACAGTCTTCCTCCGAGGTAGCGATATGTTTTCGAGCTGCAACAAATTATAAATATATCAAGAAATTATAAATATATCTTCGAAATATGTAAAATTCTCGTATTTAGTATAGGAAAAAATTATAAATACAAAATGCGGGAACAAAAACACATTTTGGTGGGATCAAAAGCTGCATTATCTGTTCGTTTAAAAAATTAAATAGTCTACTTAAACCATAGAAATTCTGGGGTTGGCATAATAATTTCAGTTGGGCTTGAGATGCTAAGTTTCGTTGGTGCATACGACTCTAATAAATATAACTATTCATAGCTTTGAGAAATATTCAAAGCTGTAATTAAAAAATTTAAATTCAAAATTTTAAAGGATACCCAAAACTTTTTATACCCGTATGGTATGTATACCGAAGGGTATACTAACTTTGCCTTACCGTTTGTAACGCCAAGATCCCATCATCACACACACAAATGAAAACACCAGTGTGTTTAGAATGATAAAAAAAATTGAATTTTGCATGTCCGTCCGTCTGTCCGTCCGTCTGTCCGTCCGTCTGTGGCGCGGATTGCGGGCGCACGGATTGAGCTAGAGACTTGAAATTTTGCGCAGATCTGTTTTTTTGTAAAATGCGAGGCTAAGTTCGTTAATGGGCAAAAATGGACCATTAGGGGGGGGTGCCCCCCATACGAACGAAAACGTTTTTTGTAAATATCGCAAAAACGGTGCATATCATCAAAAAAGTCCAAGAACAAAAGTTATTTAGGATATGATTCTACATAAAACTCCCATACATCAAAATCCGATTGGAATAAATTTTATAAAATCTAATTGGAAAGTTTGACTTCAAAGTGGAATTTTGGTACAATTGTTCGAATTTTGATACGAATATCACCATACGGGTTTTCAATAATTGCCAGATTGGCAATTATAGCTTTTTTTATGTTTCCAATCTATTCCCAATCTATTTCCAATCTATTTCCAATCTATTTCCAATCTATTATCTAGTAAAAAAATTTCAAATACAAAACACCGAATAAAGATTAGATGATACGTACTCTTTTGTAAAAGTTAGTAAAATTTTTAAAAATTTCCCAATATTATAAAGAAAGATTTTTAAAATTTTCCCAATATTAACACGTTGACGGACAGTAGAAACAAGTGAAATTCGAAAATTGACACTAAAACAAGATCGCACTACTCCGTTCACAACCACGTGCATACTCAATGTGTTAACCTTGCATACTAAATTTTTTTTCGAAAACATGACACTAGGCTTCTACTTGTACGCTGGTAAATGCACATTTGTGCTGCTACAGCCGCAGTGTCTAAAAACGACCGTTTCGTATTGGACGGCTATAGCCGTCATGTCACATAGTGAACTTGAACTTGACGGCTATAGCCGCAACTGTCCGTCAACGTGTTAAAAAGAAAGATTTTTTCTTTATAAAAAAAGCTTCATTTCCTTTCAACAAAAAAACTGAGATTTTTAAATCATGCAAATAAAACAGGTCTTCCATATTTCCTTTTTTTCGCGACGACATGAAAGGAAATTTGAAAACAAAAAATACTTGAAATGGATAATTGTCTATACTTTTGACGTGTATTTTTTTACCCTCATCACTGTCATTGGGAATATGAAAATAATCTTGTTTACTGGTTAACAAAATATGATGGTGCCGTAAAAATTACTTTTTCCCATTATTTTTTCCTGTATAAAGATGACATTAAATCAAAATTCCAGCTAATTAAAGCTCCTGCTTAACTCGCTATAGAAACCAACGTTGAACGGAAATTCCTTGTAACAAAACTAAATTCAAATTTAATTAAACGTCATTCCTAAATTTTATGCTAAAGACTGACCACAGAATGGTTTTTTTCTGGGTATATTATTTAAAGTTACCCAGATTTTATCGTTACGCAGAGTTCGGATCGAGTTTGAGTATTTTATAGTTACGCAGAGTTCGGATCGGGTTGTGACCAGGAGTGATATTCCGTAACTTGTTTCAAGCGTTTGTTTCGAGTTAGAAGAACAAGAAGTATTCGCTGTCTCTGTTTTGACCGAAATAAATGACAGAGAGAAACCGAGATAGCGAATACCACTTTTTCTTCTAACTCCAAACAAACGTTTGAAACAAGTTACGGAATACCACTCCAGAATGGAGCAAAATCTTGGAAAATTAATTTGGAGGGAGTGAAAATTGGATGAAATTTAAATCTTCACCCTAAGTTGTATAATGAAATAAGACATCTAACAACAATTTAGGTCAAATTTCGGATAATCGGTTGAGCCGTTTTCACGTAAAAGAAAATCAAACAAAAAGATTTGTTAGGCAAAAACACATTTTTATATCGGGTCTTTCAATAAGGACATAACAATTTTGTATTTAAATAAAACAAAGAATAATTGAGATATCGGGCTGAAATTTATTCCAGGTGTAGTGGACATGTTACATTTAAGTATGAAATTCGATGTCGTTCATATGGCCACCGCGAGCACGTTTGCTGATTGATTCTTTGGAGCCAATTTCCACCACTCTTCCACACATATCGGCCGGAACGTTGACAATTTCGCGTTCGATATTATTCCTGAGCTCCTCTAATGTTGTTGGCTTGTTGGCATAAACCAACGACTTAACATAACCCCATAACAAGAAATCCAACGGCGTTAAATCGCATGAGCGAGGTGGCCATTCGACCGGACCATTTCTCGAGATTATACGATTACCGGACTTCTGCTTCAATAGATCAATTGTTTGATCAGCTGTGTGGCATTGCTCGTTCGTGAACTTCACCATTTTAAAAATGTAAACCTTGACTGCCGTTTTAGCATTGCCAGATCATAAAAAAAGTTTTAGGGTGCGTTTTTATGAAAATACAAAATTGTTATATCCTTATTGAAAGACCCTTTATTAGAATGATATGAATTATGATTGTACAGCCTTCTAGCATTTGTGGTGAGGCACATATTTGCAGCTTTAGGTGTTATTATAATATTCGCCAAAGGTAAAAATATCTAAATGTTTCTACTAGAAGTCTTCCACATTGGTAGTTAAATTTTTAGTCCGTCGTCGTCGTCGTCGTCGTTTTAGTATTCAATCTAATCTTTAATTAAAACCGTCGTCATTGTATTCAATTTAATCTTGTAGCACTAATAACACCAAATCCATTTTTGAATTTCCTTTCGCAATTGCAGATCATCACGTACAAAATATTTTAAATACGCCTAAAGCTCCGGGAAGAAATAATATATTTAATTCCATAGCCTGAATTCACATTCAGAATTTTAATGTATTTTTAGATACTCGTACATTCAAAACAGCTTTAGATTTAACTCTCGCCGTCAAAAATGTTGCACCTTTTACTTTACATACCAACGATAAAGAAAATAATTTTAATTTTTTTTTTATAAAAAATGATATTTCTTAAGATAAATACCTTATATGTAAGAAGGGTAAAAATGTATTTTACTTAACATAAGCCATTCTACTTTGAAAAGGTAAGGATATTAGAAATATCCGTTAAAGATATGCAAAAATCGTTAAAGGGGAAAATACGTTAAATTTTATTTCCTTTAAAAAAAATTAACGGAGGGTGGGGCGTGAGTAAGAAAGAAGAGAAATCAATGGATTAATAATATAATGCCAATAAGCTCCACTGAAAGTTTCGGTCAAATCGGTTCAATGGTTTCTCAATTATAAGCGAACAGATAGACACGCAAGCTTATTATACATTTAATAGATTTAAGTGAAGGAAAGTTATTTCAATTCAATGGAAAATTTTGCCAAGAAAACTTTTATGGCGTATTAAAAGAAAACTCACTCCGCGATTTGCTTCGATTTACCCCGACCGCTGTAACGTAAAAATCCAATCGGCATCAGAAAAAAATTTGTGAAAGAGTTTACAATTTAAAAAACCGATGAATACAATACCGACCGTTTATCTGTAAACGGGTTAATATGAGAAAATGAAGCCCAGTTCTTAAAATTTCACATGGTAACGTTTCAAGTGAATTCCGTAAACGATCAAAAGAACAGTAAATTAAATATAATATCCTGTGGGCAATTGTAGATTGTCTTGTGTGTCATCTTACACGCGATTGTCAGACGTTTTTTAAATGAAAAAAAAAAAGAATTTAAAACATCATTCAACGCTTTTCGAGTATTTTCTCTTTAAAAAAATATTTTCACATTACATTATTTACCTGAATCAATAGACACAAGTACTTCAATTAACCTACGTCAATAAAATATCAAGTACAGTATGTCCTACTTTTCAGAAACATTCTCTAAGAAAATGCGAAAAAATCAAGAGTTTAAATAACAAAAAACAATTTTTATTATAAATAAAATATCAAAAGTTTCTTCTTATTTAATCATTTTTCTTTAATTTGTGTGTCTAGGGCCGGCACTTGATCAACAAGATTTTAATGAAAGTTTTCCTCACCTTTGATCCCTCAAAGCCCGTTACGACATTTAATCAATATTGAGCATTAAAAGTAATTCAAATTTTTTCAACTATTTTCTTTTATCGAAAATGATTTTTCCTCTTACAGTAAAAGGTATTTAGTTTGAGATTGACACAGGAAGTAATAACTATGCCAAGCAAACATTATCAAGCTTTAAATTTGTTTTGGTATTTAGAAATATTTAAAAGCGTAGCATATTTTATGCAATTTTTCGCCAATATATTAAAGTGTGAAATAAGGCCATTGTTGTGCTTACACAATAAATCTTTACATTTTTCCATAAAAAAATAGCAAAAAATAAATTTAGTAACAAAAAGTTCTAACATTAATATATAATCATTTCTTAACCTTAAATGTCGTTTTGATGTGCTGAAAAAAATTGTCGCAATACTTGTGGTAATCAAAGAAAGAAAATTTTTCAAACGTATTTTAATAAACATGCGAAAATTTATATGGATTCGAGCACATTGTAACATTGATATTTGAATTATGGCATATTTGCCTAGCTAGGTCATGTAATTTACAAGCATGAATTTTATAAATAATTTCCCATATTTATTCCCACAGGGCGTATAAAGGTTACTCATCACCTTTTGATTCTTAACTTATGCAAAAGTAAAAGTGAACCATATCCCTATCGTAAGAGCAATTCTTCAACCATTTTATGTTTGATTACATAAGGTATGTAAGCTGGTAGGGAAACGATAGCAACCAATTTTACTTTGATTTTCTACATCATGAAACTCGTCAAAAGAAAAATCTTTCTATTTTCATCGTCTCGTCATTCGTGAGGATGAACGCCATTTAATAAAATTTTCAACTTTAACACAATAAATATACATACATAATTTTTGCTTCATAAAATGATGTTATGTAAATTAAATTAAAAGAAAAGAAAACATTTTTTTACTCTTATTCAGAATTAACAGTGTGAATCGAGTGCACCGAAGAAAATAACAATTCAGGCAAAGAATGGTTTTTGCTTATGCTAAATTTCAGGTCGTTTTCACGCGACTGTGAACATATCGGGTCTTTTAATAAGGACATAACAATTTTGTATTTAAAAAAACACAGAATAATTGAGATATCGGGGTGAAATTTATTCCAGGTGTAGTGGACATGTCACATTTAAGTATGAAATTCGATGTCGTTCATGTGGCCACCGTGAGCACGTTTGCTGATTGATTTTTTGGAGCCAATTTTCCACCACTCTTCCACACATATCGGCCGGAACGTCGGCAATTTCGCGTTCGATATTGCTCCTGAGCTCCTTTAACGTTGTTGGCTTGTTGGCATAAACCAACGACTTAACATAACCCTATAACAAGAAATCCAACGGCATTAAATCGCATGAGCGAGGTGGCCATTCGACCGGACCATTTCTCGAGATTACACGATTGCGACCACCGACTCAGAATTTCGGTAGTAAGTTTTAATAATTTACAAACGTTGCTCGTTCGTGAACTTCACCACGATAAAAATGTAAACCTTGACTGACGTCTTAGCATTGCCAGATCATAAAAAAAGTTTTAGGGTGCGTTTTTATTAAAATACAAAATTGTTATGTCCTTATTGAACTAAAGTCAACTAAATATTTAAATTACAAAAAAGGATTTTTTTTTTTGAGATTGGAAATCCGAGATTAGAAATCCGAAATTAGAAATCCGATTATTTTTGACGTTCGTGCGAATTTGTGTTGATCGAATTTGTGATTTTCGGCAGTAATTTTTGAGAAAAATCTAAAAATACTAGTAATATGTTACATGCACAGATCAAAACAGAATGCAGCAAAAATCTATCCAGTTGTATTAAATTACAACAAATTACAAACAGTCGTGAATACCCCTATACTATAATTAAATAAACATGAATCAATAAAATGCTTCAAAGTCATATAAAAGATGTAATACGAAACTAGAAAACTCGTTAAAATATTTAGACACATTTGCATCTTATAATATTTTAAATAAAAAATTTTAGGGTCATCACTAGGATGTTAACTAACACTCAAATATTTATGGACAATCCGTGCGAATGCTTCTTTATGTCTAGAATAGGAACAATAATCTCACGAATAACGAAAATGCGTTGAACATAGTAAAGATATTAAAAAATTGAATTGGCGAAAGCAATATCTTAGATTATGTCTGACTTTACACGCACACACAGATAAGTATCACATAAAAATAGTATCTGAGTTTCAATTAAACTTTAAAAAAAACATTTTTCAATTGCTTGTGGGCAAAATCGGTGAAATTAAATTTGTTTTTATGATGTGGCTGCAAAAAAAAAGTTCAAATATTTCTACATTCTTCTGCGAAAAATAAGAGAGAAATATTTAATTTTTACAATAAGGAGTTCTTTTGACTTACATAAATATATCCGACTTGAAATGAAATTTCTACAAGAAAATTTACGGAAATTCTCTGTACGGTTTATATGAAACAAATTAAAAATATTTTATGTGGCTATCTTAAAAAAAAACCCCAGGTAACATTTATGACGTCCGCGTCGTTGGCACTTGATATCTTTTTTCGTCGTTTAACTCGCACCCTTGAGGCAGCGACTTCCGATGTATGTATATACGAAGTTTAAAAAAATATATTGTCAAAATTTAGATTTACCAACTTTATACAGCGCATTATTTTCTTAGCGTCAATTACAACACTATACACATACTTGACATAATAAACGACACTGAAGGCTGAGGAATTCATTTTCAGGACAATTCCCGAAGGGCAATGTCGATCTTAATTAATTGAAATCATTATTTAAATTTGTCTCCAAAGTACGAACAGGTAGAAATAAATTTTCTTAAGTCTAACCTTACGTGTCCCTTTAGGTATGAATTTTTAATAATTTAGATATTCACAAAAGCAAAAAAAAAAACTTTTCGGCATTAATTTCACTTGGAATATTTTCAATACTTATTGTATTGGAAGATTGAAAATATTTTCGGGAAAATTTTATCATGTTTTATAAAACAAAGAGTTTTAAATGTATTTTCTTTTATTGTTCCGGTGCCATTAACAAATAATCAATCCTTTATATTAATTATTTATGTACTTTGCCATTAACAGAATTTTTAATATTTAATTTAACAAGGTCTAACCTAAAACAAGGAACCTTTGTCGTCCTTTCATTAAATTCCTTGTGCTTTAACTTTTTCCTTCAACACATCTTTTAGACTGTATAATCTTATTCCTTTTTAGAAGGTAAACATAAAAACCATTAGCTTTTAACTTATCATAATTTATATGTTTAAGGGTACACCATTTTAGGAACCTCTTCGCTCACTGGGCGTATAAGATGCGATGCGAAGGGTTCAATATGTATTACAGCCGAGTAAGTACTTGACGATCCCGCAATGTTAAATGGACAAATAAATTTATTCTTGGGACAATGTAAACAATGTAACAAATATATTGGCAGTTATATTGTACGCTCGTCCTCAAAAAATACTATTAATCATAATTTTCTTTAAGAATTTTTGATGGTTTTTATAATATATTCGTTTATTTTTTCATCCTATAATTACATCATGGTATGTTTTTAATTTACGAAAATATTTAGATAGGAATTTTGTTTACTTGTTATTCGTGTCTACGCAAATCTCTTTAGATACAACAGATGTATTTTTACTTAGGTGTTTTTTTATATTAAAGCTTTGCTACAACTGTTGTCCAGTCTTTCATTATTCATTTTTTTTATCTTTTTTTATTACTCCTGAGAGATTTTATCTAACGCATTTTTACTTTCCTTTGCTATACAGGGGAAAGTGTTGAATTTATGACGGAGACACGAACGTGAAACTTTAAGTTTGTACGACTTAAAAAAACCTAATTTTTTTGAATTTTCTATAGCCAAAGTAAAGATAAAAACATCGTTCGTGTGGGGGTACCCCACCCGGGATCTTAGCGTTACAAACGATAAGGCAAATCTAATATACCCTTTGGTTTCACCATACGGGTATAAATATTCAAATAAAAAAAAATATTGTCGTGGACCGATTCATAGCTATTAAGATAGAATCATATGGAACCGTGCAAGCCTTTTGTATTCGTTTCGAAAGCCGTGATTTTCATAACATCCTGAGTGGTGTCGTGTTTTTGGTTAAAATAATGCCGCTTTCCAACCCCACAACAATGTCACTAGGTTGGGTTATAATGGAATAATGAACACGCAAATAAACCTTGTAATCTATATACAAGTATACATAAATAGCTATTGTGAATGGAAAATTTATATGATATTTATAATTTATTATGAGAAATTTTAATTTAAATCTTGAATTACGTCTGCGACTATATTGACAATATTTACATTTATCATCCCAACTAATGGAATTCATTTGATTTTATTCATAGAACCAATAATAAAAGTTAATTAAGTAGGAAGATGTCTAGAAAGGAGATTTTTTTTGGTATGATTTATATATCTTACAGATAACTCCATATACTATACATACGGATTCATGAATAGATTATATATTATTCAACGTATTTAGTTGAGGGTCGAAATAAAAAAATATATTCTCGTTAGAGATAATAAAATTGTATTTTCGGTAAAGAATCCCATCAGAATATTAAAGAGGACGACTAAAATGCTTAAATTTCCGCTTAGATTTCTCTTTATTGACAAGTAGTGCCAACAGGAAGCTTTCGTAAAAGTTAAACAACTAATTAAGGTTTTTTTTTTGTTATTATTTCTGCGGAGAAAGGGATTAAGAATAAACGGATTGAAAACATGTACCGTGAGTACTTCGTGACCACTATTATTATGTAGTAAAAATTAATTACTTCCAACATTAGAACTCGTTGTTAATAGCGAACCTTGTAATTACTGGATTTCTGTTTTTCTGCGTCCTTCTTTACTGATAATGCGAATAATGAATTGTTTTTTTTGTTAAAATTCTACGATACGTTGATATCCCCGAGGCGATTCCAGTTGTTTTACAAAAAAGGGTATCTTTCAGTGAACAGAAACACACAGACTACGAGAAAATATTCGTAAAATTTTTCGGAAACGCTTTTGTCGGCAAATAATTTTTTTTTTTTGATATTTCTTGATTTTATCACAATTTTATTTATTTTGATTGAATGTTCCGAATACAGGTTTATTAGCTGTAATTAAAATGTTTAACAAATTCGTTACCAATTTTCCGTATTAACCAATATATTATAATAGATTAATTTACTCAAATTTGTTATACATATACAATATATTTTTTGAAATTTCTTTTTACAATTTCCGACGGTTATTTTGAAAATCGATAAATGCAAATAAATTTTTTTTATGTGCCTACTTAAAATCAGTTATAAATAGTATATAAAACTTAGCCTGTTACAATATATTTGTCTTTAATAGAACCATCAAAACGCAAGATACTCGTTATAATGCTGTAACAGGACACAGAGAGCCTGGATTCTGGACTATTTAAAAACCATCAAATATGGCATTGCATAGTGATTTAAACACCCTCACATTAGATTTGAGACAGAGAATTCCACTAGATGGAAATCTTACTAACGTATGGCTTAACGACACAAATTCAACAGTATTCAGATTAAATGATAGCAATACTTCTCAAGTTCTAAAAGAAGAGGAATATGGTGAGTTAATTTTACTTTAAAGTTAATATTCTACAATCGTTGGAGAAAGGAAAAGGCCAATAAATTTTTCATGGAGACATTTTTGGTTTGGTTTGGTGTAAAAAAGTGGTTTTCCAGGATTTTGAAATTGAATAAAACCCGATTATTTTAAAGCCGTCTTATCTGAAATTTGGATTATCATAATTTTTGACTTTTATATTTCCATTTTTACTAAACAGTATTTTTATTAACAATTAAAAACATAACAATTTCGTATTTAAATAAAACACAGAATAATTGAGATATCGGGCTGAAATTTATTCCAGGTGTAGTGGACATGTTACATTTAAGTATGAAATTCGATGTCGTTCATATGGCCACCGCGAGCACGTTTGCTGATTGATTCTTTGGAGTCAATTTTCCACCACTCTTCCACACATATCGGCCGGAACGTTGACAATTTCGCGTTCGATATTGTTCCTGAGCTCCTCTAATGTTGTTTGCTAGTTGGCATAAACCAACGGCTTAACATAACCCCATATAAAGAAATCCAACGGCGTTAAATCGCATGAGCGAGGTGGCCATTCGACCGGACCATTTCTCGAGATTACACGATTACCGAACTTCTCCTTCAATTGATCAATTGTTTGACCAGCTGTGTGGCATTGCTCGTTCGTGAACTTCACCATGATAAAAATGTAAAGCTTGACTGACGTTTTAGCATTGCCAGATCATAAAACAAGTTTTAGGGTGCGTTATTATTAAAATACAAAATTGTTATGTCCTTATTGAAAGACCCTTTATTTTTTATACGTACGGGAAAATTTTCAAAAATCAATTTCTTAACACCTTTAAAAAAAAATAACGTTTCCCGACATTTAATTCGTGGTCAGTGACCTGAAATACCCTTTGATGTTACTTTTTTCGGGAAAAGGCTAAAAAATGGATATTCGCCATATTCTTAGAGGACCTTAACGAATTCTTTTGAGGATACACCCAGAGAAATGGAGGCTAACTCGATGACATACATACGGCGTAATTGGCCTCGGGCAGGCGCGCGTTCGCCTGCATGTGGGCAAGTAAAACTGAGTTGACCTGTGGTCGGAGAAATTCTGAAATTAAGCCACCAGCAGGTGAAGTAGGGCATTGGGAGCTGCACGAGTTGACCTTAGATAGGTTAACTCTGACCGCTAGCTGGCTTACAGACACCTCTGTAAGGTCAGAGTTAGCCTGACAAAAAGTTGACCTGGACATTTTTCTGAGTGTAAAACGTAGCGGAATCATTTTATCGTCTCTGAATATATTTTTCAGATAAAAAGTTAGCCTATAGTTTTTGGTTTTCCAATATATATCCTTGCCCTTGAGATATCCTCACAGACTTGTTTTGAGAAAAAGGATATTCACGTTATCCTTACAAGATCTATCCTTATCTTTACAAGGACGAAAGAGTGAAGATCTTGTATTGTCATCGGACTTACGAATGTGTGCAAAATTTCAAGACGATCGGATGAGTGGAAGTGGGTGAAAATTATATTGCAAGATTTGACCTTGACAGACAAACAAACAGACAGATACGAAGGCAAGCTAATTAAGAGCTTTTAAAAATCCCTAAAATTACTTTGCAGATCTGTTGTATGAAGCTCCGATTGGAATAATAACACTTCTATCGATCCTCTATGGCGGAATTAGTATTGTAGCTGTGATTGGCAACACACTGGTAATTTGGATAGTGGCGACTACACGGCAAATGCACACAGTGACCAATATGTATATTGCGAATTTGGCATTTGCAGATGTTATAATAGGAATGTTCTGTATACCATTTCAGGTAATTCTGCATAATTTTGTTTCAGTTTTGTGCAGTATTTATTATCGTATTAGAAGTTTCAAGCAAAGAAAAATAAAAAAATATAAAACTTTTACGGTAAAAGTTTCAGTAAATCTTTTAAATCAAAAGAATTTTTCAGGATACCAAACACTTCAATATTAACTTTTAGAAATCTAAATCCATTACTTATAGAACATTTGTTTTCCATGCAATTACAGTTTCAAGCGGCTCTCCTACAGATGTGGAATCTACCAGAATTTATGTGCGCTTTCTGCCCATTTATTCAGGTGGTTAGTGTTAATGTATCGGTTTTTACATTGACCGCCATCGCTGTAGACCGTCACCGGGCGATTATCAACCCACTAAGGTGAGTCAATTCAGAAATATAAACGTCCAATAACAATTTATTATAGACCTAAATTGACATGTAATTGAGAAAACTCTCCCCTTAATAACGAATGTAAAATATTAATAAATGACAGACAACAGGCGGCTCTGAACTTAACATCCCGACGTCTATCGAATATTCTGTTTACACAAATATAAAGAATTTTCGCGTCCCATGTTAATCGTCAATTTTTTACCTTTCGTCGTAGAGGAAGTTTTTTTTGTGCGAAATTGGAGACAGGTATTTAATGAAACGAACGAGGTCGCACAAAAAGCTTTCTTGAATCGATAAACAAGCCTTAAAGTATTTTACCAGATAAAAATTCTGTACGTTTTCATGACAAAATTATGGCAGAGTGAAAAATTTCCACAATTTTTCCATCACTTTTTATTTATCTCACAATTAATTTTGTGTAGTGGGAATTTTCATTCTAGATAGCATAATGCGGATGCTCAAAAGAAAGTGGCTTTAAATTTCAAGTTTAATTTTAGGTGTACGTCATCTACTAATTCGAGAATAATCATACTCTAAGGGGTTTCCTTAATCAATACGCTTTATTCGAAAATGAAATATGTAGACTTGTAGAGAAAAAAAAAATTTGATTATCCAAACAATTTTTCCCTTCTGATGTCAAATAACGGGGGCCCACATGATGTTGACTTGAAGTTGTTCAATATCAAAAGTTTGAATATGGGGGAAAGTTGTTGAATGGGAAAATTTGTCATTTATACGAACGTATTTGAATTGTGTAATTTATATTACACAGGGCAAAACATTAAAAGCAAATAAATTTCCCTCTGGAATAAAAAAAAAGCCTTCTCCCACGCTAATAAATCACATCCGCATTTGAAGAACCGCCAATTGCAGAAGTCTGAAACAAATTAAATTTCGGTAACTTGAAGGTAAAAAAAAAAAATATATATTTGGAAAGTAGACCTAATTTTTTCGATCGAACATTATTGCCACCACTTCAATACATTAGTAGAATTGATTTGTAAAAAATAAAAAAAAAATAAAAACAAAAGTAAATTCAGTGAATTGAATCTCTCAATTTTCTGTGACTGGTATTATCAATTATTACAATTCCAAATCACATCAATTGAGTTTCCTTCGTCAATGGACCGAAAACATGCATGATACTACTATAATATTCAAATATGGACATTAATGGTTACGAAAGCCATTTTCGTAACGTCTTTGATTACTCTGTTTCGGCATAAGAACGTGCTAAATGGGAGAAAAATGTTTTTTTTTATTCGGAAAATAAATTCACGTAAAACAAAATTCACCAAATATGTGGGTGGTGGCAAACGGAAAGCCAGAATTTTATTTCAATAAAGGGTGGGAGATATTTATGACAATCAAAACAACGGAACCTGTTTTGTACACCCAGGTACACCCAGAGATAAAAGAATAGTGAAATTATAATGAAAAATCGGGACTATCGCTAAAATAGTGTCAGCCTGACACCTCTGTTCCGCAGGGTCAGGAAAAAGAAGCCAATCGGGTAACCCGAGCGATGACAAAGAAGCGAGAGTCGTAACGTGAATCCGTACCGAGGCGCATATAAAAGACAAACCGTGTACTGAAATGGAGAATTAAACTAGAATAATAAATTCAACTGCTTTCGTTTAATATAAACCCTCACCCAAACGTCCTGAACATCCTGTGACAATAGTAAATTTCCATTACAAAATACTGTATTTCAATTAAAAATATCAGTTGTGATCAACACAAAACTTTTTTCTGCAATATTTAGTTTCGGAAAAAAAATATGTAAAAATATGTGAAAAATATTTATTTTTTTTCAAAATATTGAGAACCGGTAAAAAAACCGTAACAACCGTTAACAGAAAAAATGCAGAAAATTTTATTTCCTTTGAATAACCATGCATTTTTTCATAACATGAAATCTAAAAGTGTTTTCGATAGTCATTTTCACTATTTTGGAAGGTATGACTTTTCCTATTTTCTCATTTACGAATTTATGAGTTATATATAAGTTTTTATACAATGCCAAAAGCTTTTAACTTGAGCAAGATTAAAATTTCTGTATCCTGCTGGGTTCAATTCCGTGGTTTTCCGTGGTTTTCCGTGATTTAATATGGAAACAAATTTAACGAAATAACAGCTTAAAAATAATTTTCAATTTCCCTGTCGAAGACATTTAAATCTCACAACAGCTTTTTTTTATCCTTTATTCTCTGAACGTGATATTTATTGACAGAAAATTTAATAGATTTTTTTACCAGTACACAATTTAAGGGGTTTTTTTTCATTTTAAACATTTAAAAAATATGGTGTGGCTTGTCAAGATTTTTTTTTTCAATTTTTAATAATTTTTCACAGAGCCCGACCAACGAAATTTATTTCAAAAATAATAATTGCTTGTATATGGGGTGCCGCAACGTCTTTTGCAGTTCCGATTGCTATTGCATTTCGTGTTATACCGGAAACAGATCCGATACGAAGTATGTAACATTTTTCATTAAAATCTGTTAAAAAAAATGATTTGTTTTTCTCCAAGGAAATGGCGTTGTAGTCAACATAACTCGACCATTTTGTAATAATGCGAATCTCACCGACGAACAACTACAGACTTATCGTTATTACTTAGTATTTGTGCAATATGTTGTACCATTCTGTGTAATTAGTTTTGTTTACATTCAAATGGCTGTCAGATTATGGGGCTCGAAAACACCTGGTAATGCACAGGATTCTAGAGATGTCGCTTTACTTAAAAATAAGAAGAAGGTAAGTAGTTAATGGAATACATATATATTTTTAGCTGTAATCATGTTAAAAATCCGAGCAGAAAGTAACCAAAAGTACGAGAAAAACCAAATAATTCAAACAATTTTTGGAAATAATATTTCTAAATACCAAAGCTTAAAAATCGTTTTCTAACCAACACGTTTCCATGATGTTTGTATCGGGTCTTTCAATAAGGACATAACTATTTTGTATTTAAAAAAACACAGAATAATTGAGAGATCGGGCTGAAATTTATTCCAGGTATAGTGGACATGTTACATTTAAGTATGAAATTCGATGTCGTTCATATGGCCACCGCGAGCACGTTTGCTGATTGATTCTTTGGAGCCAATTTTCCACCACTCTTCCACACATATCGGCCGGAACGTCGGCAATTTCGCGTTCAATATTGCTCCTGAGCTCCTCTAACGTTGTTGGCTTGTTGGCATAAACCAACGACTTAACATAACCCCATAAAAAGAAATCCAACGACGTTAAATCGCATGAGCGAGGTGGCCATTCGACCGGACCATTTCTCAAGATTACACGATTGCGACCACCGACTCAGAATTTCGGTAGTAAGTTTTAATAATTTCCAAACGTTGCTCGTTCGTGAGCTTCACCATGATCAAAATGTAAACCTTGACTGACGTTTTAGCATTGTCAGATCATAAAAAAAGTTTTAGGGTGCGTTTTTATGAAAATACAAAATTGTTATCTCCTTATTGAAAGACCCTTTATTTTATCGTAAAATTTTTATACCCGTATGGTGAAACCAAAGGGTATATTAACTTTGCCTTACCGTTTGTAACGCCAAGATCTCGTCATCGCACACAAAAATGAATTACACCAGTGTGTTTAGAATGATGAAAAAAGTTGAATTTAGCATGTCCGTCCGTCTGTCCGTCTGTCTGTCTGTCCGTCTGTCTGTCTGTCCGTCTGTCCGTCTGTCTGTCTGTCCGTCTGTGGCGCGGATTGCGGGCGCACGGATTGAGCTACAGACTTGAAATTTGGCACAGGTCCGTTTTTCGTAAAATGCGAGGCTAAGTTCGTTAATGGGCAAAAATGGACCATTAGGGGGGGTACCCCCATACGAATGAAAATGCTTTTTGCGAATATCTCAAAAACGGTACATTTTATCGAAAAAGTCCAAGAACAAAAGTTATTTAGGATATGATTCTACATAAAACTCCCATAAATCAAAATCCGATTGGAATAAATTTTAAAAAATCTTATTGGAAAGTTTGCCTTCAAAGTGGAATTTTGGTACAACTGTTTGCCGTTCACTTAAATCATCATACGGGTTTTCAATAATTGCCAGATTGGCAATTATAGCTTTTGTTATGTTTTTACCTGAAATCTATAAAATCGTTCAAAACATTTGAAAATTCAGAAAAAAATCAAAGGTTTTTTCAACTTTTGTATTAAGGGACAAAAAGAGTCGTAGAGTGGTCGCTGCTCCGGTAAAATACGTCACGATAGTTCTCGTGTTTTCGAACAATCCTCTCTCGCTCGTCTAACTCCCACCATCATCGCGCTTTTTCGTGAATTTTCGTATTGGACTTTATATAGCTGTTACATTAGCACCGACGCCCCCCTCCCCCCAGTTTGAAAGCATGTCATATTTTCTGTATAGAATGATTCTATAAACATTACTTAGAAAAAAATATGTATTTTAATTTCTTTATAATTTTTTTTTATTAGTTTTGAAACTTCGCATCATTAAATTGAATTTTAATCAAATATTTTTTTTTCTTACAGGTTATTAAAATGCTAATTATTGTGGTTATTGTTTTCGGATTGTGCTGGCTGCCCTTACAAACGTATAATATTTTATATGTCACTTGGAAAGAGATAAACGAATATCAATTTATCAACATAATTTGGTTTTGTTGTGACTGGTTAGCAATGAGTAACAGCTGCTACAATCCGTTCATTTATGGAATTTATAATGTAAGGAAAAAATTCGAAAATCTTTTCCTAAAAAAGGGATTTTGAATTTTGCCTTTCTTGATAACATTTGATGGTGTATATGTGTGTGTGCGTTTCTATTATTTTTTCTCCTTTTCGAAATTGCGGGATAACTATGAACGTAAAAATATTTCCCAAAAGATTTCACTAAGGTTTTCGATCCTTTTTTCACTCTCTAATGAAATTTCTAACCTGATTTCCATGGGTACTGATTTCGTGTTTCGTATATCATCGATTGGTAGCTACTATTGGTATTTTTTTTTTTTTTTGAAAATTAAGTATTCTTTTTAGTTTCTTTTGGATTTGATTTGTGTGTACGAGTATGTGTGTAGGATGGTACAAAATATTTAAGGCATCAGAAAGTAAGACAGTTTTCCGTTTACATTTCTGCGCAAACAAAATTTCCATGAACATCTTTATATATCCAGTGTCGCTGTTTCCCTTGCTTTTAATCTGTCATACTCGTAATACTCATGAAAGCCTTCGGATCGAAAAGGTTGACCTGAGATTTTAGGATAAATTTTATACAAATTCCTTTAAGTGGGGGTCTAAAATATTCAAATTACCTTTTTAGGCACACAAAGCGGATTCAAAAGGATAAGCATGAATGCTCTTTCAGTTTGACTAAAAAAAAACTTTATCAAACGTTGCTTGTGTGTTAATGAACCTTAAACAAATGGTAATTATTGAGCTGGAAACATCATTTTACCATAATATGCAACAACAAATTTCTATTCCTGTCAGTTAAATTCTAATGAATTGTTATTATTATTTTCACATTTTTTTTTTAGAAAAATCAAAGAAGAGCATCAGCATAAACGGATGGTAGTAAATCGTCCGAAACGTGATTTGACATTGGTTTGAAATTCTTCTCATCTTATGTAGCTTGAAACAGAAAAAATCCCTTATTAAAACCAGTTACGGCTTTTAAGTATGCAAATATAATCACATAAATACATCAAATGAACCAATATCACCTTAATAAATGATTTTTTTTTTGCTATTGCAAGGTTTATTAAACAAATTGTTACGCAATATCTTATTGGATTACTTATTGATTTTGAATTAATTTCCCTTATTGTAGAAGAAAAGGAGAAAAACAAAAATTGATCGTGATAAAGAATAGCATTTAATTTATTGTACAGAAAATTGATTTAAAATTTCGTTAAAAGCTTTTGCGATACGAAATCCTAAATCAATAGTTTTTACTTTTCGTGATTTTCTTCATTATTTGAGATTAGCCAGAAACACACTCTGTTAAAACATGCTCTTAAGTGTTTAGTGATTTTTAGCACAATTTCCGTATTATTGGATCATGTCGTTAATCAATTTGTAAATGTCTTTTCTCTTATTCATTAGGAATTCTCCCAATTATGCTTTATGATACGTGATACGACATTCTTTTGAATTTTGATTTTAAAATGGCTAAGCATTGTTCAGAAGTTCTTTATCTCTTTCGTCTTGTTATATGTAGAATAAAGGCTTAAACTTTAGATCCATTTTGACATATAAACACCATGAAATTTTATTAAGAAATCCAAAAACGAAAATTCTAGTGGTTGTTTTCATTAAAGAACTGGTTTCCCTGAAAAGGAAAACAATATTTCTTGTTTAATTAATTAATCACTTTTTTTATTTTTTAGGAAAAATTTAAACGGGAATTTAGTCGTAGATTTTCCTGTTGCTGTTTCGCCGGGGAAAATCATGATACTCACGATAAAACGACATCCGTATATACCCGCGCCAGCTCAATACGGTCCACATTTGTCCAAACGTCGACCCGTTTTCGTAATAATACCATCGCACAAAGAAATGCATCCTTGGCTGGGGCTGCAGAGCAATATGCATTCGATTTCGCCAAAAATCAGCAGATCAACAATAATCGAGACAGTGGAATCGAGGAAAAGGATGAGATACTAAATAGTGAAGGATGGAGCCGTGGAAACCATGAAAATTCCAAAACTGTCTGTCATCGAACAAATTGCACTGGAAAATGCGTAGACGAAACTGATGATATGATGATGCTATCGAACCCCCCAATTGGAAAATGTTGCTGTGATCAACACAGTCACCGTCCAGGCGATAATTTAATAATGGAGGAGGATGACGACTTCGAAATTGTCACGAGTCAACGCCAAAATTCGGGAAATGATATTGAAATGGCTGATTATTGCTTGTTGAATAAATCCTGTGTTAATAATTTTAGTGAACGAGAGAATACTAATAGTGCTAATATTAATGTTAGCCGAAGAAATCGCAGTGATGGTGTTAACACTGTAACGTTTAATAATTTCTGATCTGTGATTTATATTGATTAATTGTAAAAAGTGTTTCCTGAGCTTAAAAATTCCTAAAGAAAAAGTCCCAAAAATCTATCAGTATTACGCTTACCTCATGAAATCATTTTCATAAAATATACTTAATTTTTACAATTTAAGAAATCCTCAACGGAACTTAAGTATTAATTAAAATTCCTGTAGAAATTATATATTCTTTTAACAACACAAATTGTAAAAAGTATAAAATTTTAATAATGGTCGTTATGTATTGTGTAGACATTTAAGTAAATTATTGTATTCAGTATTATTATACGAAGAATTAATTAAAATAATTATTTTATTGATAGCTACGTAAGTTATCTGATTACAAGCAAAAAAGAGTTTTTTTTAGTATTTAAAATGTATTGCTAATAAATATTAATGTAATAAATTATATGTTTGTTTCATTCAAGGGAGTGCTGAAAAAAAATATGAATTGGAAACAAAAGTTTTTGTTTAACGCTGGTTTATTATTGAACAGCAGAAAATTTATTGAAAATAGCAAGAATTTGCGAAGAATGATTTCCAGAAAAGTCTTAGGCGAATAAAATAATTATTGGAACAACAGTAAAAAAAGGCTTAGGCGAATCCAAAAAACGCTTACGCTAATAAAATAATCGTCCAAACAATAGTCAAAACAAAACAACTGCAGCAAGAAATTTCGAATTGCAGAAAATGGCCTCAGATGGTTTTAAAATTTAGCGCCCATAAAATGTTTCAATTTTTTGCCGCAAGTACATAAAGCACGAAAATGGTTTGTGCCTTCGCTGGAAGTACAGTGCCGATCTAAAGTTTTTCAAGCACAACATTTTGGATTTCTAAAATTTGATTTGCTAGTAATAAAAAAAAATAATAAAGCAATATTTTAGGAGAACACGAAACCAGTATTTCATTTTACTAGGTTGCAATATTTGTGAAACGCGAACAAATCTTTTTTTTTTTTGTAAATCTCGCAAATGTTGTTTTTTTGCAGTAAAACAGAAACAATTTTTTTTTTTCAGATTTTGGTCCTTTAGAAAAAGCAAAAAATCTACGGTTTAAAAAATTGTAGGTTGATTGAATTAATTACCGTAATTTTTATGTATGGTCTTCCGATCAATTTTATGTGATTTTTATTTAGATGTTCAATATAAAATACATCGCACTTTTGGGCGAAAAGGCAAGGCTAAGTTCTAGAATGTTTGAAATCATAAACCATCCGTCCGATTGTCTCAAAAGTGTTTAGAATATGATTTTACATAGCTCTTCCATACATCAAAATTCAATCGTTTGCAATAGTTTGATAGTGGCATTACACTATACAAAAAGTCTTGAAAAAGGACTAGGACAGCCCAAAACCTAAAAATTACAATTTCACGACGTATTTTATGGACAGCCGACTTTTTTCAAATATTTTTAAATTTATACAGTCCTTAAAATGAAATCGGAGGCCCAAAAATTTGATAAAATAAAACTGTAAGCAATTAATTAGATGTCAAACTCTAGATTGATGTGGCCGAGTGGATAATTTTAAATGAACAGTTATACGGTTTGTGTTGCAGTGTGAAAATGCACATTACCTGATTTTCAAACAAGTCTAATGTTCAAATGGACAAAGAAACTTTATTGTCGCAAATTTCCAGTTAGAATAGTCGAATAAAAAAACATTTTTGTTCTCAGTTTGGCTCTTATCTCTCAGCGGCTATACGTAATTTCAGCATTTTGAGGGGATCGGACTAGTTATACCTGCAGAAACTGTAAATTTACAATAGTCCGGACATGTTCAGAATATACTCGCATGTATTTAAGTATGAATGTTTTCATATGTTCCCTGCTAACTGGCAACCTCAAATAGGAGTCCGCCGCACTTTTACATAAAAAAGTGAAGATAAATGATTGTTATGTGCAAATTCGTCGAGAATAGAACTGGTTACCATGTATCAGCTTGAACAAAGAACCAAAACCGACCAATCAACCATCCGGAGGAGGTCAAGTGATTTACCTGAGCATATGTTTGGTAGTATATATGATGGGCTTTAGAATTTCTGCCAAAGAAATCGGGTTAAATATATACCGAGAATAGGTAAGTAAATGAACGTAATCTAGGTATATATTTTATATTCGCTAGGCACATGTCTTCCTCAATTGAAGGCAATGAGCAAACATACGAGGCAGGAACGAAACAACTACAGGTGTGCAGCTTAGTTGCACTCTCTGCAAACCTCAAGTCTGACTTAGTGAACCAGTAACCCATAGTCCGGTGGCTTCTCTTCCACAATTTATAATAAATCCAGCCATAGGCTCTCGCGTCTATAGACATACTTATATAGCTTACCTAGGCTGCGCTGTCTACTATATACGTCCAAGTCAGTCAACACAGGTGAAAATTGCTGTACCTTCTGCATGCACAATATCATCGTTAGCATAATAATACTAGATCGCGATGATCGTCCAACCAATCAAAAGCTTCTCTATTGCAATTACCCACTCAGTGCATTCTGTGGTAATTGAAAACCGTTAGAAAGAAAACTGCAATTTCGCATAGTTATAGTGGAGTTCAAGTTTTACGGTACTTTTCCTCATTTCTGCAGTAAATCTTCCACTTCAATGCGAAAAAAACTATTCTTTTTGGTTCTGCACTTGAAATGCTTACCGACATAGCTCGGGAAATTCTTACTGCTGATGTTGATTTACTGCACCACCGTTGATAGGTTTTTCGTTAGAAGCGCTTGACAGCCTAAAACCAGACCAGTGCCCGTCTCACCTTAGAAAATGCGTCTGATCCGATGTGAGACATAGACGACGAGGCCAATGGCCGAGAGTAACTTACATTTTACTTACCGTTTCTTGGCAAAGCGTTCTTTGCTACTTTTCCCGCGGTCGGTTTAGCTCACGTTCACCTTGATGGTGGTGCTAACGTTAATATGCGATAAATAATAAATACGAGTATAAGAAATCGGAAGCGAAGACGTAATACTTTTTTAAATACTCATTTCAAGATGGGACTTTTTTTTTGCGAAAAATACTACAGCCTTTTTGAATTTTCCAAGTTTAATGGAATACCTGAAGTTATTTCATGGAAACTTCTATGATGGAAGTTAGATTTTTAAAGGATTAAAATTTATTGAGTTACTTCAATTTCAGGCATTTAAAAAAAAGGTAGCTGTACACGGAAAATTGTAGTTGTGTTTTTAATAAAATATATTGAAGCTCATTTAATTTTTTGTATGCAAAAACATAAAAAAATGTAACCTTTTTTGCGTGAATTTGCGACAGATGAGTAAGGATACATTTCAGATAATTAATGAATCGAAAAACAATTAACAATCAACGATTAACGCTGCAAAGCGCCGTTCCCGGGAAGACAGTGTTCTACGCCCCTGACCTTTTCTATTCCAACAAAAAAGTGATCTTTAAATTACAGCAAAAATTGCGCTGCCGGTGGTTTTTCTTACTGGAGGCAGAAATTCTCCAAAAAATGTTTTAGATTTTAAGACTAAATCGAATAAACCGATGGAAATGCAGGCGAAATGTTTTAGATTTTAAGACTAAATCGAATAAACCGAGGCAAAAATGCGATTTCCGGGATAATATGCTTAAATCCGGGACTGTCCCGGTTAATCCGAGACGTATGGTCATCCTATTTACAAGGAATAATTCTAAGATTAAAAAAACATGCCAAAACACATCAATTTGACTTGAAAACTCCTTC
This sequence comes from Chrysopilus asiliformis, assembly GCA_964034945.1. Classification (NCBI taxonomy): domain Eukaryota; kingdom Metazoa; phylum Arthropoda; class Insecta; order Diptera; family Rhagionidae; genus Chrysopilus; species Chrysopilus asiliformis. The sequence continues at coordinate 2,230,225 of OZ035962.1, read as the reverse complement.
ACAAAATAAATTCCTTGTCCAATATTTCTATTGTTGGTAACTTCTGAAAAATTTCTTTCGATTAAAGGCAGAAAGAATTGATTATGCTCAAAAGATCGTGCCGTTGATCATGAGGTAGGCAGAGAGAGAATTTGAAATATATCAAGAAGCATAACATATTCATGGGGAAATGTTAAGTGTGCCAATGAACTTGAGCGACCGAGTCAACGAAGAAGTTGTAGAAGAAATCACACGAAAAGGGGTCGTAGCGCGAAAAGAGGTGATTATAGTCCAAGTGAGTATCTAATGTTACATGTGTAACAAATATTTTGAATTTTAACATGTAAAGTTAGTGGGATGTTGTAATTTTTTACAATCAAAATTGTATTACAAATTGTAGAAACACCGGAAAAATGTTATATTGTCTTCAATAGACAGGGTGACTACACGTCCCGGAATTGCCGGGAGAGACCCGAATTTGAACATGTTTCCCGGCATTCCCAGAACTAAGCTTTTGCCCCGTCATTTTCCAATTATTGATACTAAATGGTTTATTAAACAGTAAAAAAGATTGCTAAAAATGCAAAACACGCTTTACTTCGGCTGAGGGTTGCTGTCAATTACAGTTTTTTCGCCTGCGGTGGATTTTTCAATTATATTTCAACAAAGCGAATGTATCTCAAGAGATTTCATCTGCGGCTCATTTCTCTTTATTTGCATTTTTACAATTTCCTTTGCAATTATTTATGGGACGTAAAGAAAGCAAAAAATTCAGTTAACTTTTGCTTGAGATTGAGTAGGTGTCGATTTAAAAAAATTTCGCCTGCGGAATACATTTGCTAATTGTTTTTCCTTGGTTTACCTCCAAATGAAATTTTATTTCACATATAAAATTTGTTGTTTTGATTGTCATCTCCCCTCTCCGCTCATCTTGTTACACATTGTCCCAAAAAAAAATATGGTCGCCCTGTCAATAGCCCAACTAGAAAATAAAATTAACTTCTCCAATACTCCACTAATAGAGGTGAAACATGAAACCAAGAAAAGAAGATGACGGTGACGTGTGTCTGAAAAAGTGGGTGAACGTACTGTTAAACTTCATATTACATTTGCCCATCTAAATCGACAAAACGCGACCATTCAACACATTCATAATAAGCCAATGTGTAATCGACTTAAGTTTTTACGTTTGTAAATTAAATTACAGGTTTGTATTTAACACACATTCGCCTGAATAACGACTGGGAAATTTTTTCGAACTTCAAAATTGATACTCGTATAACAAAGATACCAACATAGTTGTGTGCAAGTGACATGGAACAAGTTTTCGCGACTTTTCGTTGCATAACTTTCTTTCTGTTAGTCTGGGATAAGAGGTCGTTTACCTTTTGATTTGATAGAATCGGTTTTAATTATACTGTAAATTCAAAAAATTAGATTAGCCGTTTTTCCTTACCCTAAAAGTATTCTATTTTTTATTAAAACCAACTATTTTGAAAAAAAAAATTGAACAAAAAGCGAAAAAAGTCGAATAATGTAATTTAGTAAATAGAATAAGGGGCTGTCCATTAAATATATCAGACATTTAAGAGGAAGGGGGGCTGCAGTAATGCGACAGCGGTACCAAATAAAATTATGCACAAACAAAAAAAAACTATACAAGGGGGAAGGGGATGCTAAAAAGGGACTTTCTAGCTCCGTTTCATAAAAAAATCCTTATGTTTTATATATCTATAGATTTTTGAATCCAAAATACTTATTCAGAAACTTAAATTTGGACGTAATTTAGGATCAACTCAATATATGAAGAGCTTTAGAGATATAATATAATTTCGAAACAGGAATTTTAAAACTCTGTATTAAAACTTTTGTGTTATTTTTATTTAACCAATTGTTGGCATTAAAATTATCTACAACAGGAAGTAAAAACTTGCATTGCGATCGTTCTCACCTTGGCATTGTATACTTACACTTGAACTTCTATTGATGCGACTCTACTATTGCTAAACAATTTAAAGTTTTACTATCCAACACGGCTCTTTACACTACCATGAGATGAATTGTATGGCAATTCTTCAATAAACATGAATACATTCCACTACATTTAAAGAAAAAGCTCTACGATGAAATCCGAATAAAATAAAATGTAGTGCATTTGCTGATCAAAGCTCTCTGTTCAAATATGTGATCAAAAATAGAGCATCAAATCGAATTAGAAGCTTTTCAAAGTCAAGGCTCAATTAATTTTGGTCTTAAATAATTTGCTGAAATCTTTTAAAGACACAATTAAGGTAAATTTTGCATGCATTTTGAAATAAAAGTAGTTTTAAATTCTTTTAGAGCAAATCTGTATAAGTTTTATACCCAAATATTCAGGCGTATATAGAAAGAAAAATTTTAAAATTCAGATACATTTACAGCCGGGGCTAACGAACTTCAAGCTTGAAAAAATACTTTTGAATTCGCTTAACGGATTAAGAAGAAAAGCCAAATCGGTGAAAATGAGAACTCTGATGAAAGTATTGCCAATTAGCTAGTGTTTCTCGAAACTATAATCTGTTTTCAAGAAGGAGTTTGTTTCAGGAATTAAAATTTTATATTATAGCTTTTTCCATTTCCCCCCAGATTTTTTTTCACGAATTTTATGATAAAAGTAATAAGAAATTTGACATTAATGTAAGCTATACCTAAATTGGAAAATGAACTCGATCAAATTCCAAAATGGAGTAAAACTTAGTGTTATCAACTTTTAAACAATTTTCACAATTTAATCCTGATTTTGAGCAAAAATTTCACCTAAACATGGCTTAATTTCTGATAGTATTTAAAGTGTTTTGATAAAGATTTTTTTAGTTTACTTAAAAGTTTTTAAATCAACTGCTTTGCCAATTAAATTGATCTTTTCGCAAGATCAAATTCGTTCAGAAACATAACAAAAGCTATAATTGCCAGTCTGGCAATTATTGAAAACCTGTATGGTGATATTCGTATCAAAATTCGAACAGTTGTACCAAAATTCCACTTTGAAGTCAAACTTTCCAATAAGATTTTTTAAAATTGTTTCCAATCGGATTTTGATGTATGGGAGTTTCATGTGGAATCATATCCTAAATAACTTTTGTTCTTGCACTTATTTAATAAGATGTACCGTTTTTGAGATATACGCAAAAAACGTTTTCGTTCGTATGGGGGGTACCCCCCCTAATGGTCCATTTTTTCCCACTAACGAACTTGGCCTCGCATTTTACGAAAAACCGATCTGCGCAAAATTTCAAGTCTCTAGCTCAATCCGTGCACCCGCTATCCGCGCCACAGACGGACGGACAGACGGACATACGGACGGACATGCAAAATTCAATTTTTTTTATCATTCTAAACACACTGGTCTAATTCATTTTTATGTGTGATGACGGGATCTTGGCGTTACAAACGGTAAAACGAAGTTAATATACCCTTTGGTTTCACCATACGGGTATAAAAACTCTTAGTCGTCAGTGACCAATTTTATTTTTTATATAAATGTTCGAGTTTCGTTAACAGGGCGAAAAATATTAAAAGAATACATTTTTTTTTTGATTTTACCGGTTTTTCATTTACATGTTTTTCGTAATTTTAAATAACTTTCCTAATTTTCATCTTTGTACGTACACCAAAACCATTTGTTTGCGTTATATGCGAATTAATCACGAAATGGCAACACTTGGCAAACAGAAGAATGCCTGAAGACCTCAATCTTGAAACAAAGTTCAAGTTAGCGAATAATATCTACCCATGAATCAAATATCTACCCTCCTCTCTCACCTGGCCAGCTAACTTTGGTTTCCGTCACTCTTCGTGGTACATTTTTCCGGGCGAAATCTCCGGCGATTTTATGTTGGAAATTCTACTACATTCGGTGAATTCAATAGTGGTTAAGTAAAGTTTTGCACTTATATGAGTTTACATTTTACCTGGCGATTGATATATAATATGTGTATGTTGCCTCCACTGCCAATTGGATGGAACTCATAGCGTAGATGATTTTCTGCCTTACCTCACTATGCTGTGTTTATGTCGTGACTTTTCTCTTACGTTTCGCGCTCGGTCATTGGCCTACATTCAGTTTCGTAATAGAAACGCAACAGTACATCGATCTCTTCCTCAATGGAGGTTAACTGCTGCATTGTAAGTGACTTCCCAGTGGCCGTAAACTTGAGCAAAGATTTTTCTTTTATTTTTTTTTCAGTTTCTTCTTCTTTTGCGCCAGCAGAACCGATTTTACAGGAAGGTATGAGCTCGATTCAACTGCACATAAGACTATGCAATTTGTGCAGTTTAATGCAGCGGATTAAAATCTCTCTCTGTCTGTTTGGTTACAATCACTGTTGGCATAGATTTATCTATGAAATTATTTTTTAATGGCTTGCATGAAATCCTAATTTTAGTTCAACTAAGACAATTTTCTTTCATTCTACGATATTATTTTCAATGTTAGTACGAGAACAAACTTATAAAAAAAAAACAGATAAAATTTGTCTGAAAATAACGATCATGGCATAACTTTTGTAAATATGTTTAAGCTCGTAAAATATTTTAAATGACCGATGTCCCTCAATTTAAGATGCCTCGATATACGACACAAATCTTTTGACGTAATTTTAGGTCTCGATTAGACATAAATAGAGACTTTTTTCATAGCGTGCCATTGAATGACACTTGCGGACATAATTTTTCCAAACATTTTCGCCTCAAGCGATCAAAAAACATTATGTCTATATAAGAATATTTGAAAAATGAACATTTGAAAAAATGCATTCGATTATTGCATGATGGTGCAAAGAGAAGTTGATTTTCTAAAGAAAAGTCAGCCGTTCCGCTTTCCATTACACGAATATGCCACATTTACCTTTTTATTGGGCCTCGTTTTTTTATCAAATTTTGAAACGATCTTAGAAGCTAAACGTATTTCCAATTTCTTAGAATAACATAATGAATTTAAAATCAGAGTAACAAACGTAGCACTAAAATTTTATTCATCCACCCCAAAACAAAAGCTTTCATTGGAGCTACTTTCATTTATTAAGCTTTCATTATCAACCCCTTTTTCCATTTTATAAATTTTCTTTGGTTTCTCTTCTTGTTGGCATCTCTTTTATGTGTTCTTTCGTCGAACAAATGCGAAAATGGGAACAAATCTGAGTAGCGGTCAATGACCGGGAATCAACACGATGATAAGTCAACGTTCAGCGAATTTCATTTGGAGCGCCGGCGTGTTACTTTTCCGCTTCTTAAAAATCCAGCTTCTTAACTCCCAAGTGCCAATGGTGCAAGTCTGAACTAAGAAAAGTGATGAGAACTCGCGAAAATCCCGGAAAACCGGATCTTTTTGTTTGATAATTTGTAAAAAGAATTTTTGTTAAATAATTGGGATCAAATGAGAAAATACCTTTGAATTCCGGTAATGGCGGCTCCTCAATCGTTTTCCTAGCACATACTCTACGAGTACTTTTATATTGGCTTCATTTTCCCTACATTATTTTTCCGCACATTTGTACCTTTTGCTGCCCAATGCTGATGTTTGTATTTTTATGTTTCTGGCATTCTTTCCCGTCGCGCGTGATTGGGGCGGCACGACGTTGGATGGTGCGGGTTGGCCATTCAATGTTTGCTGGCTGTTGGTTTAGTTACGATATTAACATCTATACATCCAAAGGTTGATAGGCACAGCAGCACGGAATAGCGGTAAACTTGCGGTACTTTTCGTTTTCATTGCAGCACGGCAGCCATTGAACGTTTAGCCTAGATTTGCAGTTGGGTTCGTTGACTTTTCGGGAGAGTTCCTCTGACGTCCCGTTTTGGTGGATTTTTTTCTTTTCTTCAAAATTCTTTCGGATAAGGGGAAAGTTGGCATTGAGGAGATGCCAAACTACTCCCCTCCGATTTTTTTTACCGTTTCTGAATTTTCTTATGCTCATGGCTTTCACAACTACGCCAGACAGATGGAAAACCAAGCGAATCAAGCGGGGTTGGTCGGCCATTGCCCGCAATTGCTGTTTGCTACCATTGATTCAGCCATGACATAGACCTGATGTTAAGCTGCAGGAAGTTTCTATGTTCTAAGGAAGAAGGCGTTTGGTACACAAAACGTTGAGCCTTTTGTATGATCTAGACTGGAATACAATGTCATTATATTTGTTGTGCAAACAACAGAAAGAAATGAATCTATAGAAAAATTAGGTTTTTCTTTAGAACGTCACTCTTTATAATTTATTAAGGACTTTTTTCTTAGCTATAAGATATTTTTAAGGGACACAAAAATAATAGAAATTAAAGGTCATCGTAAAATAAAAATAAAAAAATATTTCATGAACAATTTTGTTAGACAGGGATTTCCCGTTAAGAGCTGGGCCACTTTTATATTTTACTTGCAAGAGTAAAAAAAATATTTCCTCAATCGCAAAAAAAAAATATAGAATGGTATAATTTTTTGACATTGTGGTAGTTTTTATCTTAGAAAATATTAAAATCGGTTATGTGGGACACATGAGAGTAGATTGAAAAGCAGGGTTGCACTATATTTGGTAAATGCTAAAAAATTTAAGGATTTATACAAATAAACTTTTGTTTATCAAAATTTTTGACACCCAATTTTTACCAATTCGCATGTTTCTGAGATAAAACCTTTTGAAAAGAAATTTCTCAATATCCTTTCTCTCAATATCCTTTCTCTCAATATCCTTTCTCTCAATATTCTTTCTCTCAATATCCTTCCTCTCAATATCCTTTCTCTCAATATCCTTTCTCTCAATATCCTTTCTCTCAATATCCTTTCTCTCAATATCCTTTCTCTCAATATCCTTTCTCTCAATATCCCTTCTCTCAATATCCTTTCTCTCAATATCCTTTCTCTCAGAATGTTTTTCAGTAGCGCCTAAAGTTCAGGAGAGCTAGAATTTAATAAATAAGTAAAAAGTAATAAACAATGCTGGTGGATTGGTAAACAGCTACTACATCAAAAGCGGCTTTTGTGGCTTTAACATTATTTTAATAAAATGGCGCGCAACTATAAACATTATAGTACACCACACAAGAAATCTGGCTGTGCTTTGAGAAAAACTGAGATAATTCCGAGAAGTTGCTTTTCCGCTGACAAAAAATATAGTTTTTAGTACCACAATGTGAAAATTTTTTTGAATTTAGCTTTCAAACTAAAAACAGGCCCCATAGTGGGGTTTCAAGAGCAAACATTCCAGGATCATTAAGACGATATTTTCAGTTTTGAAAACAACGACAGAAAATCATTAAATATTGGGTTATATTCAGGTCCAGAAATTTAGTAAATTTTTAGGGTAATTGGTTACCTTTGAGTTAGAAGAAAATTATTTATATTAATGGGGGAAAAAATTTGATCCATCTCATCTGTCAAATTCGTCTGTTAAATTCGTTATTAATTATGAGTCCAATCGATTCGACACGAGAATTGTCCAATGGGATTATTATGTATTTTTCATAGCATATGAAAAAAAACAACAGTTTACGAATCAAACAATAGATTCCTCCTACATTCATACCTCAGCTGGAATGAAACTTTGCTCTCGTCTTAAGTAGGTAGGTGTCTTTGACCTCGAACAAATCATTTTAACTGAAACAAGCAAAATTTACTTGATACAAGCAATAGAAGCAATCTGAAATCTAGCTCACGAGTGAAGCAAAACGGGGGCTTAGAACCGAAAAAACCAAAACACGCAACAAGTCAACAACCTCATCTGGTAAGAAAGAGAACAGTCCAGAAATCATTGAAGATCTTCGTTTTGATATATCGCGGATTTGTACCAAATAGAAATCGAAAAATACCTGAAAAATGGAAATCCATAAATATTTGAAATAATATCAATGATTGGTAGTCAATTTTTCGTACTTCAAATTTTAAATATTTTTTTTATATGGCATAACAGTTGCATTCTCGAGCATTCCTTGGTAAAAAAAGGTCAATTTAGTTGTAATCGAAAGTACTTGCGAGTAGCTTCGAGTGCACGCCTAAGGCACACACCTAAGGATTTTCATTTTTGTGTGGTGGTAATGAAAAATTATCTTGAAACGTTTGCTTGTTAAATAGATTTATTTTCAAGACATTACTTATTATAACATAAATTGTGGATTTCAACAAAAAGGTATTGAAAATTAGTTCCAAAAATAATAATTTTTAATTATTAAAACTAATAAAAATGTAATACTAATAATTTTGTGAAATCGTCTGAGATATACTGAATAACAATCAGGGAAGACGGGGGGTTTTTTTAACAGTTTTTAGACTTTTAATAAAATTAAAGTGATGCTGATTTCGTGCGACGCGGCATATATTCTGTTGGTAAAAGTTCATTGAACCACTCGTAACTACCTTCGTTTTGCGCAGATATCAACAACTCTTTAGAAATACTGTAAAGCGGAGATCAGCTCCCGCAACTGTTGAATCCGCTGCATACTGAAATGTGAAAGGAGTTCCCTCTGGAGAATATCTGGGCAAAGTGTATCTTTTCTTTATAACTTTGTGCTTCAGCAGTAAAAGAATCGCGGTAATTGTTGTTGTTGGGCCATATATCCATGTTATTTAGATTCGAGAAAGCAAAAAGCCCCGTTTGAAAGAACCTTTCCATAATTCTTCACACCTTTCGCCTTTCTCCTGCTCAGATATACTACATAACGTGATCATATCTCATTCGTTTGACTACACGACTGTATCTATGAGTATGTAGTACCTACCACCTTCAACAAAAATCAAAGATCCCAGCGACAGCGATCATAACGGTTATCTAGCAGAACATGTGAAGTGGAAATAAGCCGTGATCTCGTGTTTTCCTTAAGATGCCATGGACCGTTGGTTTGGTTCTTTCTTCGTTTGGCATAAAAAGTTCTTCGTCATGTCGCTTGTTGAATTTTTCTATAGAGAAGAACCTTCTTTTCTAACTGAACCCACAGCAAGCTAGAAGTTTCAGCACAATCAATGCCTCAGTCGACATTCGAAAGTGATTGTATAGACCGTTATGTCATGAATTCAGTATACTATAGGACACGGCAACCTCCCCTCAATCAAGATTTTCGTTAGGTTCACCTTTCTTAGCTCCCCCGGCCCGCCCCCTCCCGTTCCTTGCCTAGTCACCATAGTCACCATTCTTTGCTATAAGAAACCGAAATAGCTGTATTTTTTAAACTTGATATTATTTTGTAGTTTGCCCCCTACCGGAAGGTTACTCGAGTTCAGTAAACTAAAAATGTCGGAAAAAGTTGTCTGCTGCCTGAATGCCTACTCTCTACTGTAGATATTCTACTACTCAACTATCTAACATTGTGACCGTAGATGATTCTAAATTCAGTTTATCTACCATTGATTCCGTTCACAATTTGTCTCTTTCTTAGCATTCCAAAAGCCGATCTCGTTTGCCGTTTAGATATCATCCAAGCAGATTTCGTGCGGATGAAAATGAGATCAAGACCTCAGAGGTTCAATAAACTCAAATACGCGTAAGATGGAAGCTCATTCAAACACCACAGAGATGTGGTCAAAATGTAATGCTATGGCAATTTATGTGATGCTGATGCCTGCCATTGCCACAATATAACATCAGATTATGTTGATTGTATTGGGTTTGATTCGATACGAAATTGGGTCAAAACCTTACACGAGAAAGGTTGTTTTTCGGGTTGGATCGCATAAGATTTATGCCATGATGGCAAATTTATTTTCAAACAATTTCCGGATTAATATAAGGTATTCCTGATATGCTGCGAGCTAAAGTTTTTTTTTTTGACTTCAAATTTATTTGTATAGTTTTTAGGTAAATTACTAAATATTAGCACTGCGGTTTATGAACTCAATTCTTTGCTAAAAAGCGTTATAAACCGAATCAGGTTTTCCCAGACAAACCCGTGTAAAAAAATCCGTTCCTGGATCGGAATGAATTGCGTTTTTGATACGTTTAGGGTTTTTCCATAAAATATGTTACACGTTTTTATTGAGTTGCTATCGATCATAAAATTTGGGTCATGCACAGTTATCCTTTTGCGAAAGAAGAATGAATCCTTCGCCCAAATGCTCTAATAACATCTTAATAAATGTGTTACACAATACGTTAAAAATGGGCGAGCATTTTTCTGGCATCTTGTCTATAGTTGTGAAAAAAACTGATAGGTAAAAATATGTAATTCAATATGAATGACGCGTAGGTGCAATATGCTGAGATTCATTATGCGATCCTACGGTTAAAATTATGCAGATGTGAATCACATCATCCTTTCCACTCGTTACCCATCGAAACAAATTGACATGCCAACGGTTTAACAAAAGACTCAATACGCCTTTTAAACAAGAAAAGCATTCGCCAGATGTTGAAACGTAACGAATTTCCGCGCGCCATTCGACGTTTGATAATTTTAGCATATTGTAAACAGTTTTTTTTCTGTATTTTAAATATTTTATTTAAATTGTAATGATAAATCTTGAAAATCTTTAAAATATTTTAATCTTTTTTAAGGTTCAATTCGCGCGTCTCGGCTTTTACTAAACTACCTGATATTTCGGTAAACAGAGGCGATTGTGAAGCTGAGAAAGCAGGTACAAAAGAGACAAATATCGAACTAAGGATCTTCTTAGCACGCATTACAAAAAATCATACACAGGCTGCGAATTATTTCAGGAAAACGGTATCCTGTAAAAATATTTGTGAACCGGACTCACGTGTCTACCTGTTATGGTAGGTTTTTTTTGTCCATAAAAGTAAGAGGATCCTTAAATTATCCTCACCTAACGGGATTCCTCACGAACAAACAAAAAGGACGTGAAAATCTTGTATGGACTTAGGATATATGCAAAAATTTCGTAAAATTATACACCATTTGTAAACATCGTAAAGTTTTACAATCCTAATGTGGTTTTCTTGCTTTCTCCTCCGTTTTAAAAATCTCTCCAGCTGCAGAAAAAAGTAAAACACTTCCCTGTTTTTGTTTTCTGCATGAAAATGAATCCTCACACTAGGCGGTGTTGCTTGGAGCTGAGTTTTTTCATAGCCATATATCATTTTTAAAGTTTCTTTTTGAAAGAAAGAAAAACTCTAGGTGTTTAAAATATCGAAAGTTAGTTGATGGTGACAATTTTCCTCGTTGGCCCTTACTGGCGATTGTATTGTTTTTTTTTTACTTCATTGTATTTTCGTGACAGGCTAGGGATATTGGAAACCTAAGTGCTGTTCATAAAATTCATAAAATAAGTCAAGCTAATCTAACCCGGCCCTTACACGTGTCTGTAGAGCTGACACAGTCGCTGACACAGTCTCGTGTAAAGGCACTGACTGCCAGTTCGCTAAATGTCTTTTAATTCGTTGTCAGTAATTTGTCATTTGAAGTCTGTGCTACTGACAGACTTTACAGTCGCGTGTAAAGCCCGGGTTAGACAATTTGTCGACCTCCGCCCCCTTCCCCTCTCCACCTTTTGCCATCAAGAGTTTATGTTAAATTTAATTGATGCAAATCTAATGCAAATACATTAGAAAAGTTACAATTGCCAGGGGCCAATCGTCAAATACTATATATGAACGGGGACAAAAATTTTATTTGAAAAAATCCATTTATGTGGGAGAGAGGGGAAGGAGAGGTCCGTTTGGAGTTTGATGTATGAAACGGTTATGTGAAATCATATTCTAAACACATTTTAACTTTATAAATTTTTCGGTACGATGCACCGTTTCCGAGAAAATAGGAAAAAAGTTTTCCATTTGTTCGACGGAGAGAAGAAAGGAATGGTTAAACTGTATTTTGATGTATGGATGAGTTATGTAAGATCATATTCTAAATACATTGTATCTATCTACATTTTTCAATACGACTTACCATTTTTTAGAAAAATGTAAAAAACTACTTTGTTTGCATGGTGGAGGGGAGAATGATAGTTCCGATTTTGCCCGTTCAAGAACTTAGCCTTGCCATTTACGAGAAACGCAACTATACAAAATTTCAATCCTTTCGAAAGTCATTTTGTTTACGGACAGGCAGACAAACAGACGGACGAACATGCGGAAATAAAAATCTTTTGTCATCTCAAACATCCTGGGTGTGGTTGATTTTTATGCACGGCGATTAGTTCGTAATTCAAGAAAAAAGAAATAAAGTTTTTTGCTGATTTTAATAGTCAGAGCCATGTTTGTATTATTTTTAACTAAAGTTCTCATCCACGAAAAATATATTCAAATATCCCGTTACACTTTTTTCAGTTCCACGTAAAATCTTCAAATACACAAAAAAACCGAGCAAAGAGGTTCTCAATGGTGTGAACATAAGGATAAAAACAGACACCAAATGAACAGATCTTTTATTGGTTTCGAATCCTTTTTTTTTCTTTCAATTGCTTCGGTTATCTCATTTCACCTGAATTTACCTGCGGCCTGACAGTAGGAAACTCGTTAAGGCAAAAGGGTTCAATATACATATTAGAAAACCGAAATCTTTTCGAAAGAAAGAACGGTAAAAATGAGCAATGTGATAAAAATAAAAAAAAAACCCTTTATGTGATGTGATGGGGGTGAAAGGGTTTATTGTAGTATATACCGCCACAAAACCAATTACGGTAAATGGTTTTTTTTTGTTGAGGCGCATTTCCGTCAAAATCGATGACATAAGGAGTTATAAAAGTGTTATTCGGTAAAAAAAAATGAAATTGTTAGCAAATGGTGATTTAAATCTGAAAAGGATTGTCCGTGATTAACCCTAGACAACAGTTTGGTCCCTTTTTTCACATTTTGTGGTATGGTTGTTTAATGTTTACAGTTAGGTTCTTATTAAAACGTGGTAAATGAAGGATGTGGCCTTGTCTAGACAACAACTGTCACCAGATATTGTGAATAAGCAGATTACAATTTGAAAAATCTTCATTACATCATTCAGATGTGACAACGTGTTACAGAATTTCCTGTTTAATGTAATTTTTGTGAATGCATATTAATGACCTCCTCACCACTTTTGATGAAATTATTCTCAAACTAGCGAAAAGACAATTATCTGAAAAACGTGAATCCTATTTAATCCGTTATAATGTAAACACCTTTAATATATGTGCATTCGAATTGTGTTTACCTTTGAGTATCTTTCCTTACCCCTAATAAGCTTATGGCTGTGTGATCGACAATAATCGTCATCATAATATTCGGCCAGTGGAAAACTAACTGTACTCGAGTCACCAATTACTTGAAATTTTCGTCACTATTCCCCGTAAATACTTTTCCATTTCTTCAAATCGTTTCATCATCATCACAGTTTGTGCAAAGCCACAGACTTATCAGAATCACAGCGGATTGCCAACTTTTAGCTTGCCTTTCACAACGCCGATTTGAAAAAAAAAAATGTCAAAAATCCAACGGTAGAGTGCGAATGAAAGAACAAACCTTTACCTTACGTCACACATGTACCGTTCGTTAAATAAAATCAAAATTTTGATCGTGTTTTTGAACTCGTGCTCACCTGAGTCCCAAATAGCGGACACCGTAAAACCTTTCTACATTCACAACGGCCAAAAATATTCGTAACTGACAAACAACACACCTGAGAACTTTAAACTCCAGTGCGACAGCATCTGACGTGTTTAAAATGCAGTGGTGTGGTAATGATGCGAACACGCACGCAACTATAGAAAGCTCAGGTGGAAATGAAGGTAAGAGCTCCCCCACCCCAAATAAGGAACAATACAATTAACTACATACAACTTTAGAAAAGAACGAACCCGAAAAAAGAGTTCAGCTGGCAGCGAGGAACAGTTATACAATTTCGCTTACCACTTTTAGTTTTTGGCGGCACTTAAATGGCTCAGGTCAACAAACTTCTCGAACCCCCAAAAATCAACGATCGACAGCGATAGCGTTATGGATATTATAAGCTGATGCCCATCTCATTTCCCCAGGTGATGATGAGACAATCGATTGATTGCTGATCTGGAGGGTTATGGAGATGTGTTTGCGTGGATTTGAATTTTTTGGGAGGAACGAACGATCTTGAGAATGGAAATCGCGATTCGGAGCGCAGCGAATCCTGTTCTTTTGATTTCTTTTTATTTGAACAGAAGCTCAATTTTCTGGAGAAGCATCATAGGTAAATCAATCCATTGAATTTCATTATGCAAAATATCTTTTGATTTTTCTAGATTTTTGTTGAATAGAACTTATAATAGTCCGAATAGTTGTACGTTAATGAACTTTGATTCTCTTGTATTCACAATATCTACACGGTTAAAAATTTAAGGATTTATTCGAATAAATTTTTGCATCTTTTACACCGAATTTGTATCAACCCGCATGTTTTATCGGCATTGGTAGTAAAAACAACAACAAAAATGTTTATCAAATTTATACCAAACATTTAACAATTTTTCTACATTTGATACCAAAAGTCGATAAAAACATGCGAGTTAATACAAATTTTGTGTAATAGATCTTTATTTATATAAATCTTTAAATTTTTAGCCGTGTATAGTCTTTTAAGAACAATCTAATTTAAATATCGTGATATTCTCATACTTTCTATTAATAGGCATAAAACTTCTGTTTTTGATTGCGAAAATAGCGGCGCTAGATCAATGACATCGACTTATATGATAAATATAATAGATTGAATTAAGGTCATCGAACCCCTAGCACGGATACCTCTAGTGAAAGCTTCTTTAGTTTTTAAACTCTTTTAAAAAAGAAAATAGCAAAACAATTTGTTTTTGGGTTTTTATTTATTGTAATTATTTTTTTATACCCGTATGGTGAAACCAAAGGGTATACTAACTTTGCCTTACCGTTTGTAACGCCAAGATCCCGTCATCACACACAAAAATGAATTACACCAGTGTGTTTAGAATGATAAAAATAATTAATTTCTGCATGTCCGTCCGTCTGTCTGTCCGTCTGTCCGTCCGTCTGTGGCGCGGATTGCGGGCGCACGGATTGAGCTACAGACTTGAAATTTTGCACAGATCCGTTTTTCGTAAAATGCGATGCTAAGTTCGTTAATGGGCAAAAATGGTCCATTAGGGGGGGTACCCCCAGATTGGCAATTATAGCTTTTGTTATGTTTTATTTCTGAAATTGTACACCATTTTACAAAAAGCGTTTAAATAAATCCATTTCGGAAGCGACTATCGCAGACTTTATGAGAATGCGGAGGGAGATCCGCGGTATTGTGATGGCGCAGATTTACTAACCAAAAATCCGACAAAGTTCGTCGCAGGGGAAACGGAAGAGTGATTTTATAAGACGAAACGTCACATGAATTTTTTTATGGGTCACCTTTAATATATCCTGTCGCTTTTATTTCATAGTATCGAAATATTTCGCTAAAAGATTAACAACAACAAAAAAACTGCGAAAAAAAACCCCAGCAAGCATAAATAAAACCTTTGGCTAAAACGTATTTAACTTTCTAATGATAAAAAATTGCTCGTAAAAATATTTGCAAACTCATAGGAAATCTTTTATCTGTGGTAAGTCCTTGGATATGGTCCTTTCCACAGAAATTCTTGATTTAGAGGCGAAAAAACCTATCCTTTATGTCAATATCTTGAAAGAAATTTTTAGAATTCTTTGTAGGATACGGCTTGTCTCATTTTGAGCAGTGTTATTCTTTTGAAATTTTGCAAATCTATATGCCACACTAAAAGGATCTCTTCCCGAAAAGAACATACAGAAAACATATTTGTCTGTTTTTTTTTTGCATTTTGGCCAAGTGGTAAACCATTTCTAATGTGACTCTCGGGTCAAAAGGCAGATGCGAGTTTTACTAACAGGTAATATTTTGCAGTACCTCAATTTGCAAAAGTCAAGGCCGAAAAAGATGACAATAAAATTATAATTTATGATTTTCCCAGCATTTTTGCGTAAAGTTTTTACTTAGGATATTTACTTGATAAAAAGAAGTGAAAGTCTTAAAAGTTGGTAATTGTTTTTAAAGGTGAAATTATCAAACAGAAAAAGAATTGTAACATAGGTATCGCTTTTTTAAATCGCTTTAAAAATATGGTTTGTCATTTCTTCGTCGGTAGCATGGTTTTTATAAATTCTTGGGGAAAATGTTAAACACTAATAATTGTAGAAAAAAGTTCTGTAATATGCCAAAAATATAGATATTTTCTCTATCTAATTAAATTATTTTTTAGAAGCAATAAAAAGTTTTTTAATGCAGCTTTTACATCTTCGGAATCCACTTTTGTGTCTTGCGGTAAAAAATATGTGATAAAATTTGACTTATAAAACGGTTTTCGTGGAATTTTCGGAAAGAGCTCGGACAATTTTTATGCATTTTGATTTTACAATTGTGTTTCTATGGCAAAGTGTTTTCGAGATACAATATTTTAAAGCAAGTGGGTTTTGAACAAATCGAGAAATTCATTCACAGTTTTCCCGGAAATCCTTCTGGCTAGATTTTTTTTTAATTTTATTTTCTATGCGAAATTCCGGGCAAATAGACCCAAATTTTCCGGTAATAAAAAATTATTTCAAAAATTATAAATAGTTGTGGAAAATTGAAAGGTCTAGAATAACTCTAAAGCCCTGTTTAGACTTGAGAGATTTTCTTGAATTTATTTCTCCGTGAATTTTATTCGGAATTTACCCCGGGAATTTCATTTAGCTATTACAGATTAAAATTACTTAGCAAAAAACGACAAAATTTTAGTTTATAATATATGGGAAAAATTGAGTTTCGGCGTCTTTTAGGCATAAATTTCTGAATTTTGTTTCGTAGTGTAAACGCTTGTGCAGCATGAACTTAGTGTCGTAGAGTAAAATTCACGGATTAAAGTGTCACATGTAAACGATCCATTAGCTATTCTCTTTAACGAGCGATAAAAAATTTTATATATTGTAAAAAAATCAACCTATTATCAGTTAAAGTTTCTTCAATTTTCCAGAAATTATTGTAATTTTTTCGAATTAGCGTGACTTCCGACCGGAAAAGAACAAGTCTTCAGGAAAGCATTCATCTTCCTTGCTTTGCCTGATTTTATTACCAACATCTTACGACATCTTACACAAGTAGTTAAGCAATTTCTACCATTGCATCGATGCCTTGTGCTTATTAAAGTAGTTTTTTCTTTTAATTTTAGTACCGGTCATTCGCCGTGTTGCCTTCCCAAAAATTTATTAAGCGCCATTAGCTTTTACTTCACAGCATTTGCTACAGCAGCATTATATCAAGAGCATTGAACATTACAGTGGACTCCTTGAAAAATTCAAGTTCTCGGCCAGGGGCAAACATCACAGGTAAATGAAAATACCTATGCATCAGAGCGCAGATAAAACAGTATTAGAGAAACTTATCCAATCTCTGGTTTTTCTCTTACGATATTTTTTCGATTCTCTTACTTTTATGCTACAAATAAGTTTTTAGGTTATCGTCGTTGGCATGGTTAATGAGCGAATTGAATGGATCGGGCGCGCGCAGCATATTTGGCAATGTATGTATGTTAGGCCGATGACCGATGTTGCGATCAAGTGAATGTAAGCTGGTTTTTCGCTTCTAGAGTAAATTGATCAAAAGAAAGAAGCACAAAGGGGAATGGAACAACACGAGAAGAAATGAATTGAGCAAAATAACAACTTTTGATGAATATTCTGCTACGCGGAACGATTATACTGACGACAGAAGTAACTGATTTACAATTAAATAAACACTTGAGTTGAGTTACCTTTAGTGTAATATACTTTCCTTGTTCATCGTTGGCATGATCTCCACAAAGAATAATCCGTTTTCAGGTTCTAAAGGGTTTGCATTTTTCAAATGTTAAGCAACCATTAGTTTTAATTAATGAGATCTAACTTTTTTAAATATTTAGCATTTTTTTTCGTTAATTCTTCGGAAAATCCAACGATAATTTTGTAGAGATTTTGTATCTATTTATAACATTTCCGTGTGCATGAAAAAATTGAATTAATCATTTTGTTCGTACTCTAGATAATCATTAATCAATTCATCTTTCTTACTCTCTATCGAAACCAACTTCACTGTGACTCAGTTCAAGTTCTGTGGAGTTCATTGCTCCAACCCAATTTCATTCAGACGTGTATCTAGGCGTCAAAGTCGACCAGAAGAAAAGTTTCGCCTTCAACGAATTCTTCAAATGCGTACACAAGCAAAACATAAATGGTTGCTCAGCATTTGATGGCCAGTTACAACTTGGCAGGCAACTTACCTTTGAATTCAGTTAACTGTGTTACGCTCTTTGAAAGATCCAAGTCGAATGCCAATGAACTGTCTGAAGAAGCATAGTAAACGATTCTTCCGTCAATCGACACCAAACAATACAACAACAACAGCAGAAAATGTAACTGAACAAATTGTGGTAAAATTAGCAGCAACAGAATTTACCAGCATTTACCATGAGGTAAATTTTTAAGGTGGAACAAAATATTTTCCAAGCTATTAAAATTAATTGAATTTTTAAAGAGTGAATTTCACAGTGTAAAATTCGGGTTCTGCACCTAAACAAACAATTACCAAAAATCTCTTTCGACGGTTTATCGACCTCATCCAGACGAAAATCAACTTCACTTGACGAAAATAACATGTTGCTAATTTTACCGTTTACATTTAATATTTGATTAATTAGAGATCATGTCGATGGCATTTTTTAAACATTTCTAACACCTTCATATTGTCACAGCCAAAAAGAAACATGTCGTAGCCATGTTTCAGTCTTCAGTTCTGATCAGTCAAAGAGCAAAAACCTAATAAAAATCGAGTTCATCGCTTAAGTCTTTCGTTTGGTTTTTTCTTTTTTTTTCGATTAACCCAAATCAATGCGGCGATTCTTTCCATCATTCAGTTATGACGTTGAGTTGAAAATGTGATTCATTTGTTTGGGTATTGATTTCCCGAATTCCCCTTTCCCCGCGGCCACTACAAATTTTCATTTGAGCGGTTGTGAATCACTGCGAAATATCGTGGAAATTCTGATGAAGATGTACTCCTTTCATTTCTTGAGAATATTTTCACAGTCGTGCGAGTAACCGAAATTCCGAATTCCATGCGCCATTTATATACGCCGTAAAGTGCGCGCATGTTCGTCAGAGGTGAATTGGAAAGTTTTTTTTTTCTTTATGAGTCGATTTTGTTTACTTGCATTATGTCTTGGCTCACCTGTAAAATTTAACATTTTTCCATTCATTGAGTTAATGACCTGAGCTGCTGACACCATCTTGCGAATATGCCTTCAGCGTTTAAGTATGTACAAAATTGTATTAACTTCGGTCTCGCAATAAAATCAAAATTTTTTTTGGGGTGGTATAAAAAATGTGTTAATGTTTCAAGAGGAAGCAAGGAATAAAGATGAGGACTTTGAGTTAACCTATGGCTTCGAAACTGCTCCTTAAGGCTAATAAGATCCTGCGAATGTGTCATCAAAACTGGTACAGTGCTTCTCGACGAGCTAGAGGCGAATAAATAGGAAGACAAATATATCTATTGCCAAAATAGACTACAATTCGAACCAGGATCTGGCTAGCTAAGAATATTGGGCTTGTCGATTTTAGACCCAATTTACCACTCCCTTTGTTTGCCCAACCACGCTGAAAACCGCTCAATGGGTCTAAATGAGCATACAACGAACATCTGTATTAAATTTTATGCCAATCGGTATGACAGTTTTCTGGTTCAATAATGACTGAACGTGAGAGGCTGTTAACAAAATACGTCAGGTTAATTTAGCTTTTTTTGGATCATTCCTTCTCATTGTCTCGCTCTCTTGTAAATTTTTGTGTAGAATTTAATACCATAATCGCAGACCCCACTTCTTCCCTACGCATCGAAATGTGAGACATGTTTTATGGACAACCCCTTACTGTGAGACCTAAACTATTTTTACCTTAAGAAATACCCTTTGAACTCTTTTGTTTTGAACCACTTCGGAAAAAAATCTGAAGAATTTTTGCTGTAGATTTGTTCTCGTTAAAATTAATCATATCTTTACAAAATACCAAATTTTCCTTTGAATGTAGAATTAATTTCAGCTGGATAGCCGTCCGGTCATGTGAACCACCGCATGAAATCAATCAAAATTTAGCTTCTTCGGAAAATTTTTACCCAATGCAGCATTCAAAACTCAAAGTCGAGGCCATAATCACATGTTTGTTAGATATTCTCCTATTATAGTTACCAACGATGGCTTTGCGATACCTGTCGTACTTGCAGCCATCGATGGCTCTCCTCTCCGGCACTAGGTAACTAGTTCAATAGCCGCGAATAACCTCAGCATAGTCTGTTTCTTCACAGTATAATTTTATTCTGTTCAGTCTTCACTGGCATTAGGTATATCTACAAGCGATGATAGATAGAAACGAATATAGCTCTATGATCGCAATGAAATAGCTTGTTTAGATACGATTGAATTGATCTATACATAGACTTATAGCGTTTTTGTTGGGCATATAAAAAGAAAAAAAATTGCAACCATCAACAATTTTATCGTCTATGAAAACTTAACATGTAATATGCTTACCAGTAATTTTTACAACCTACATTTTTTTACTAAAAAGGAAGCAATTTTCCCGAATAAGTTTACTTGCATATACATAGGATGAAATTCTAGATTTGTATTTTGAGGTTTTGACAAGGGATGTCCATAAAATATGTTAAGCCAATTTTCTTAAGCCTCTCGTCGCGCTATTTGTATAGGAGTTATTACTTCCGTTACACTTCTACATATCCCCTCCCCCTCTGCCCCCCGAAATGTTTGACGCATTTTATGGACAGCCCTAGGCAGATACGCCTATATTATAACTTCCATATTATGGAAAAAAGTGTTTGACAAAAGATTAATAAACTGTTTTAATTTTTTTTGTGTATTTATTTATGTTATCTTGAAAGAAAAATAAAATTTTAAAACTGATTACAGGTTGATTTTTTAAAATTATAATAACCAAAAAAAGATTTTTGCTGCTTTCAAAATCTTCGTATGTTGGATTTTAGCATTTGCAATATATTTTCCTGTGTGAATTAAAAAAAACAGCGACATTGTGGTGTAGAAAAGAACTCTTTGTACAAGATTTTACCGTTATCTGTTATGCCATGGTATTCCCGGCCAGTACCCGGGATTTCTGTTATTTTCCTCCTACTTTCTTTTCAAAGATTCACGTATTCCCGATAGCATAGCAGAAGCTCAGTGGCTTCTAAAGAATAGGATCTAACACCAACATCTTTACAAGTTGGCAAAACCTCACTTAAACCGACGAGAACGGATTCAACTCTCCTCAGTGAAGAGTCTTTCTTCACCAGGTATGGTAGAACTTTTTTGCACCTCGTCTCACGGTTTCAGTGAAGATCATAAATTGTTGGTTTGCTTATTGTACTACGATCGACAATATTTGTTCTGTGTGTACACACAACCACCTTTGAGAATTATAAAGTGAAGTAAGAGTATCAAAGGCCAATAACACGTCAATTGTTTTTTTTTTTAAATTCTCTCTTGAAGTAGTTTGAAACGGTGTTGGAATTCCAGGTAGATAGAACCTACCTGTATGTTGATAAAAATCATTCTACAGCAAAATGTTAGAATACGAATATAGGCAAAACTATTTAGTAACCTAGTGGTATTAGTCGTATATGACGGACAAAAACTTTGAAAAAAATCACGCGTGTTGGTGAATCGGTTCTCTTCCAACTGTCGTTAGTCAGTCAGAAGTGCGGAAAAACTGAAAAATACTCAATATATTCTGGTTTACTGTTGATGACCAAAGAAGCAGCTCTGGTTTTGTATACCGAACGTTGGATTTCAATTTCCGTGATTCAGTTTTTCGTAAGCAATAACCCGACGAAGACGTTCCTAAGACGTTGTTATTTACTACAGATGGAGAGGCTTCATTTGTACCAAAACATTTTATTTGCGCAAAAATTGCTACACCGAAAATTTTAAATTTCAACTGTCGTTTTATTTTTTTCGATTTTTCTGAAGAATTCAACAGACTAAAATGAGACAACGAAGCAATACAAAATAATTCGCAAATCGTGGAAGGACATTTTAATACGTGGTTAATCCTTTAAGTTTGTAATTGATGTTCGTTTAAAATGAACAATCGACGATTTATTTTGTAACGAACTTTTTGTGATATTTAATTGTGTAGAGTTCAAACTGTTTTGTTTGGTGATATCAACTAAATTATCTGAATTGTTCTAACTATGGAATTTTAAATTAACGAGGAAAAAAAATGTTGTTTTGTTAAGAAGACATAAAGTTCGTAACGTAACGACACATTAAGTCAACCTAAATTAAGTTTAACGACCTTGAACGGTCCATCGATAAAGTTTTTACTTTTTGTTTATGACATGAAAAATACCTGTGGATTTTTACTATATGAGCGTGAATTATTTGTTTAAATATTGAATTAGATTAAGAAAAATATAATGAAAAATGTTTTACAAAGTGTTTGGTAAAGATCAAAAATATGAATGGAAGTTTCTTATTAGTTGAAATATTTTGAAAGTAGATTTTGATAAAATCAACGAAATGTGCAATAATGATCTCTCGGAACTAACTGATTACCGGAGTTATATTGAAAGTAAACTGGACTGCATTTTGCCACAAGGACTGATTATAAAAGGATTAATTTCTATGGATTAATTAAGGAGTATAATATAATTAACTGATCATGCTTTCATCAGGATACACACATATGTAGTTCGGTAAGTTGCAACGAACAAACAAATTTAGTTTCAAAATAATTATATTCCCTATGATAATTCCCGATTTTGCGCATCGCATTTTCAAATGATTAGTGATTCCGAGAAATCTTTTAGCGAAATCCAGAGATTTCACAAAAACAATAAATTTTAATGACAGTATTTTTATTTGTGTTGATTCGACTATTCCCCAAATCACCGAAATTCCATAAGCTAAGCGCATTTAACACCTTCAAGCCGTTTTGTCTTATGTAACTAGAGGTCACATGTCGCGTCAACTTTTTGCTGTTCGGCGCTACGTCAAACTCGCTTTCAATATTCTCATAATTTTTATATTAATAAAGACTTTGGAAAAATCTAAATTACACTCTGTGTTGATGACTACCATGTAAAAGCATTCGCTATTGAATCATACACCTGTATAGTATTACGATACCGACGGGATATCAATATACTTGTAACTCTTTTTGCCCCATCTTTTTATTTCATCAATTATAATTGTTGAGTTTGTAATGGGCGCAAAATAGTAATAAAGTCAGATACGAGAAATCTGCAGAGCTTTTAAAACTTTTGACGTTACGATATTGCGCGATACAATGTTGCAAATCTGCTGAATTAAACCCATTAGATATCTAAATTGATTGAGCTTTTGAGTCATATCTTGTGGATGCGTAATGTTGCAGGTGCTAGCGATATTGGTGGTACAGGTAATAACACTATAGGCAGATCAATACTGATCACGATCAAATATCCAAGTATATATGAACGTTACTGGAGTCGTTTCTTATATATTTTTTGTGTTTATTCATTGCTACTCGTTGTAGACTCACTGAAAAGCGAGAGCGAAATTTACTCCATCCCCCCACCGCATCACATCTACCATGAACTTGTTCTTCATATACGAGTAGTCACTGCAAAAATCCTTGACAATGACTTTACTTGACACTTGTTCGACTTTGCTATGGTGTTTTTTCATTATTTTTTTTTCTCGTACCACTATACTCGCCCAGATACATTATACAACAGTTTGTTGTTTAGCTATTTTTTAGGTCTTGCTGGAGTGAAGTGGAAATAAAAACAAATAAAAAAGCTTCTCAAATTATATTGTAACTGGCTATCAGCGTGTGCAATAATACAAAAATCTTGCTTATGGAACACCCGTAGCATTCGTTTTATCGATGATCGTGGTCGATCGAAGAGTGTTTGAGGTTAGATTTTAAGAGCAGATGCTAATATATTTTATCATATATGAAGAAGGGTAGGTATATCTAATTGATATACAAGTATATATAAAATAAAACTAGAATTGTTTCATAGACGCAATAGAGTTTCATCCATTTGTTTATCGGCTGGACTCACCTTAGATGGAATCTCGGACTAATAGTTTTACAATAAAGATAAATTTTTGCACATCTTTCCATCCACACAGGCTGATTATTAACACTATGAAAGTTAATAGTGGTCTCGTCTGACCACATCGTCATCTATTAGTATGAATTAGATTCGACACGACCAACGTAAATCGACGGTTTCAGTTTGAATGCTTACTAGTTTCATATTCTTTCTTCATTCTGCAACAATTGCCTCAACGTCTTTGGATTTTAAAGTGTAAATGATACGAAGTTGATCGTTCAGTCTGTTGAATAAGTAAGATGCGCTTAGGTGGTGAATCGTTCACTGCCA
This sequence comes from Chrysopilus asiliformis, assembly GCA_964034945.1. NCBI lineage: Eukaryota > Metazoa > Arthropoda > Insecta > Diptera > Rhagionidae > Chrysopilus > Chrysopilus asiliformis. Next base: position 2,205,895 of record OZ035962.1, on the reverse strand, counting down.
ATGTCATTGACATCATTGCGAAAAGTTTGTGGGTCGTTGTTTTGACAGAAAGAGTTGATGATAGCGAACTTGAAGATTCATAGAATTTTAAAATTAAGGATGACCAATCTTTTTATATAGATCGTTTTTAACAAATTATCTCAAAAACACAAATGAATTGACGGAAACAATTTTAATTTAGATGGCTTGCTCAATCTGATTCTGATTTGGTATTAAATAAATATTGTTTAAAATTATTTTTTAGCCTCTGATTTATATTTTTTTGCATTCATTAGGACCAGGATCGTACAATGGTCGAGTGAAGCTAGTGAGAAATCCGTATTCACTTTTTGAAAAAAAAAATAGGATACGCGAGGTCCCTCATTTTTTTTTAAGAAAATATGATTTTTTGTGGTTCTAGAAATTTTAAAAAACTGATCACAGGGAAGAATATTTGTCTCAATCTATGTTGATAATTTTCTAAATAACAAATATAATGATATAGATCAAAAATAAAAATAAATATTATATTTAAAATTAAAAATTTAATTTTTATTTTATAAAATTTAATATAATTAAAATATAAATAATATTAATCTTAAATTGCGGGAAAATATCGAAACCTCGTAAGGAATTTTTTTTTAAAGAAAATACGTTATTGACAGATTTATTTTCAAAATGCGCCGCAGGCGAAAATTGTTGTGTTACAAAGTTAAAGACCATTCAATTTAAAGTTTTACAAATGCTAAGGAAGTGTTACTCCATGTTTTGTTCCTTTTGAGGTCTTGAGTAGATGAAGCGAACTTCTAAATGTCGCAAAATATCAAAAAAATGCCGTTCTAGGATTTCGTTTTTGATTTTAGAACCCACCATTAATCTTTATGAATTGTCTACTTAAAATAATTTTTCAAACAAGGCAGCAATCATGTATTCCAACGCGTCTCCGTCTTTCAACTTCGACGCAGCTTTTAACTCTTGACTTCGTCATATCATCAGCTTCAAATTTCCTAGAATGAGAGTCAGAATCACGTTTCGATTCATAGGGATGATTCCGAGAAATTTCAAACTGCAGATATGGCGAAATCAAGAGTTAAAAGCTGCGTCGAAGTCGAAAGACAGAGACGCGTCGGAATACATGATTGGTGCCCAGGTCATTATGACTAGGAATTTCTCAAACCGATACGACATTTAGCATAGAAATACCCCAATCAGCCCTTTTCTAAGCTAGGCCCTGGTCGTAAAGTGCCGGTGGCAAATCCGTTTATGCGACCATTGATTTGTGACCGGTCAAAAAAAAACCGTTGCAAATTAGTTAATTTGTAATCGATTGCACAAAATCAGTTTTTGCAAATTAGTTACATTGTAACCGGTCACAAATTTACAGATGCACATCGGTTGCTTTGTTACCGGTCGCTAAAAACCGGCTCCAAATTGGTTAAATTGTGACCGGTTAAAGATTAACCGGTGCAAATCGCAACCCTGTAAGGATTTTTGATCCTGTTTTTACCAATCGATGAATGATGGTTAAACAATTTTCTTGACAGGCAAAAATCTCTGCCTCATTCCACTAACCCTTCACCTTTTATCTTTTGAACTGTTGAACGGATTTGGACCAGCAAAGAGGTTGTTCTAGCGTGGGACCAGATTGCTTTTTCTACATAGAGGCTAGATTTTTCCATGTATTATTAAAATATGCACAGAATTTTATCACAATGTTAATATAATAAAACAAATATGAAAACATGAAAAAACAGTATGTTGATCGAATGACTCAAAACTTTTGAGTTCAAGAACAGTCAACTCCCCAGACAACACATTGAAACTCTAATTTTCACGTACTATTTCTTCTGTCTCGATTGGCGAAGCCAAAAATATAGATATGGTCGGGTACAAACAAAAATATTGTGTAAAAAAATTAAATATTGACTTTCAAGGTCAAAAATTCCAACATAAATAAACCACATCTCACCATATATACAAGTATCCAACATTTGAAATATCTTTTAGCTCTCCTGAATCATCTGTGACAGTAAATTTTGCTTCTGATTTTCAATTAATCAAATAAAAAAAAACTGTACAAACGAGAAACATTCTTTGGTAGGTTTAACGAATAATTTGATTGACATTTCTGGTAAAATCTACGCAAGGTAACTCTGGTTATCTTTCAAAGCCAAAATTTCGAAGAAGAAACAGAAGAATTGAATGGGCTGGTGAATGATTTTACCCACAAACAAATTATTCGTTATTCGAATACATAACAAAGTTAAAGCGCCAAAAATAAATTTCTATGGCAAGTTTCTTCTGCCAAAATGAAAACAAAAAAAAAACAAGTATTTTAGTTCATCGACTTCTCAAGAACCAACACATTGATATCGTTCTAAAGTTTTTCATAATCATCAGAATATTCCTTACATTCTTGCTTGTTTTTACCTTTTTGTATCATCGGTCGTTCTCCTCAACACGAATCACTTTTACTTATTCTTGATAGTGCTTTCCGGCTAAAACGATAATATATATTCATTAAACTTTTATTGCATTTTTATTTTTGTGCAATGATGTAAGTTTCGACTTTTTACTGCATTTTTATGTTGTTTTTGAATTGGAATAAAATATTTGCATATCATAAAAATGATGGTTACCATAAAAAAAAATGCGTTAATATGAACTTAAATCGTATTGTTTGATAATTTAAATCAACAAAAATTTATGAGAAATTCAAATTTAATTTTTTGCATGCAGTTTTGCACGTTCAACGTATATTCTGAATTTAATTTATAGCCCTAATTTCGGTATCCCATCATAAATTCCAAATTGGGCTATAAAAACCCAATTTAATAGCGATTAGAATGGCGCTGTATAGAAAATGAATACATACCTTTATTGAAAACAAATACACCTGGAATTGAACGAAGCGTCTTTTGACGTGTCTGCCTAATATAGAAGGGTTCAAGGTTGGAATCACACCGGCTCGTCGACGGCACCACAAGATTATGTAAGAAGAGAATTAAATATTTGAGCAGATACAAAAAAAAACACATAATAACAATTTACCACAAATACAAATTTAACCCTTTTGCATGTGATATGTTTACTATAAAAAGGTTAAATGATGAGGTAACCATGAGGTATGCCATTCAGACAGTAGAAGAAGAGGTAGTATGGACATTCAACGTGTCGGATCGCGCATGGTATGGTTGAATGCCCTTTTCACGGCAAGTGGTTCCTTAAAACTGGTTTCGATCCAAGTCATAACGAAGTGAACAAGAAGCATATAGAATCGTATCATACCTAGTCAAGAGCATGCTATAGCATAAGAATACAGACTCGATTATTCGGATGCGGCTAAAACATTCACACAATTTCAATTTCATTATTATTTTACTTTAAAAATGAACAGTGCTCAAAGTTAACCTATCTATTAGATGTGCGTCTTTACAAACAAAAAAAAATTTTAGCCGAACGATTTTTTTTAAACTGACGGTTTCAACGATCAAACATAAGAAAGTCCAGAAAGTAAACCCTTTTTAGCCCAAAACTAAACGATAGATAAAGAATTATGTAATCTCACTCTTTCTATCGAACAGGTGCACATTTCGAATTACTTGTGATTTCGATTTCAATTCCTTATTCCACCTTCTCCACTTTAATAATCCTACTACCTTGCGGAGGGACACACAGAAGTTCAAAGCTGGATTTCTGGATTTACCTGCGATGTATCGCATAGAAAAACGATCACTCTAAAAGCCAGTCATTATTCGGGAAGAAGCATTCTTGAAGCACACGAATCTTCACCTGAGTGATTTTCTTTAAGGTAAACCGAGACCAACACTTTATTATACCAAGTATCAGATTAAGAGACGCTTTGATGGCAACAGCTGGCGTCCTACCTCTCTTGCACAAGCTTGTTATGATCAATCCAGCGAACTCGAATCACCTTTAAAAGTTCTTCGGCATATTCTTACTACCATTGACCCCACCTGATGCCGGTGGCACAGCCCATATGCCTTTGCAAGTTTTCGTTTTCACTTGGGATCTATCCACTGAAATGGTATCGTTTTCAAGAACTAACTAAGAACCAAACCTTTTGAAGATGTCTTCAGTTATTGCGTCTTTATCAATTTTTTTTTTGATTCTCTTACTATGCAGGAAGTATATTGTACACCAGAGGGCAGGGCTTGCGGTGTATACAATTTAGTAGTAGAATTAAATTAATGCTAATTCGCGAGCTTCACTTTTATTCACAAATTCCATCGCACAGGCACAGGCGAGTAGTCTGAATGATTTTCGTTCACCGGCGTTTTAATGGGAGTTTTGAACTTTATATTTTGCAGATTTTTACAGATTGAATTCAAAAATTGGTAATAACTTTTATGATCGTCACCACCATCATCGCTTTTTCATTTTATCCATCATAAGCTTAGGTATGTGTATAAGTTGCAAAACACGTATCGAATGGGTGGGGCGATCTATAGAATTTTGGCTAGGTGTTTAATGGAATTATTAAAAATTCCATGATTATCGCATAAAGAAGTTCAGGGCACTTTAATACAGTTTATACAGGCAGAAAAAATATTAATTCTAACTATTCAATAATCGGGAATCGAGAATACAATTAAAATAGTTCATTTGTATTACAAAAACAGTCAAAATTGAATATTTTCATAAAAAATTTAACTTATTAGTTGTGCTCGAATTGACTCTTTATATAACTGAAATCAACTATTTTTTAATTGTAGTCCCGATTCCTGAATATAAAATAGTTAGATTTACTATTTTTTTATCTGTGCATATTTTTCAGCAAATACAAATTAGGGATACGACCAGGGCACCAATCATGTAATCCGACGCGTATCTGTCTTTCGACTTCGACGCAGCTTTTAACTCTTGACTTCGCCACATCTGCAGCTTGAAATTTCGCGGAATCATCACTATGAATCGAAACGTGATTCTGACTGTCACCAATGATTACCGAATATAGATGGGAAGTAAACGGAAGTTTCCGTTTACCTACGGCAGAGAAAAGAGATGCGCGATAAAAAAAAGTCACCGAGCAACACCATCTTTCCCTTTTTTTCCTTCATGTCATATGGAGTTAAAGAAAAAACAAGAAACTTGTCGTTTAGTCAGGGCTAAACCAAGCGAGATTTTCATATCCTTATAGCAGTCAAAAACTTGTATTATATTTACACAACCCTTGCACTAACACCATCATGCTTCCGACAGCGGCCTGACAGCTCACGAAAATTTTCAAGCAAATTATAACACTTTTTTAGTATTTAAATCGCGTAATACACTAAAAATTAACACGAAAACTAAATTTTTCACCGAAATTGGTGGTTTGTTTTGATTTTTAACTAACTGACTGCTGAGAATCAAATTTGTGTATTGCCATTGTGTGATTTTTTATGGTTTTTCCGAGGCGCATTAGAACTAATTACGCATTTCAACTGAGATGTGGGAACACTTGAGATGAGGCCGCACACATAAATAACTCAGTATTCACACAGAAATTGAAACCGCCAGCATGTCGCTAGTTGTCCCTCTCTCAAACCAAATATTTTAGGAGAACTTTCTTATCTATATTAGGTAATCATTGCTGTCACTCCAAGAAATTTGAAGCTGCTGATATGGCGAAGTCAAGAGTTAAAAGCTGCGTCGAAGTCGAAAGAATACATGATTGGTGCCCAGTGATTTATGAGGCATAGATTATTCTCTTGGACAATGAAAATAATGAGAATTTGATTTTAAAAATTCTTAAAATTCTGATAAAATTATATTTTAAACATAAGAAAAGCGACAATTACCAGGGGCCAATCGTCAAATGCTCTATATGAGCACCGACAATTTTTTTTTTTTTTGGAAAAGTATGTTTTTGTGTGAGAGAGGAGATGGAGTGATCCGTTTGGATTCTGATGTATGCATCCGTTACGTAAAATCATATTTTAAACACATCTTACCTTCATAAATTTTCCCATGCGACTCACCGTTTTCGACAAAATTGTGAAAAAATGTTTTGTTCAATAACTTATCCCTGCCAGTTACGAGATACGCAACTGTACCAAATTTCAAGTCACTATCTCAATGCTTTCGAAAGTTATAATGTTCAAGCAAGGACAGACAGACGTGCGGACATGCGGAATTCAAAATCTTTTGTCATCCCATATGCCCCTGGGTAGTTAATTTTTCAGGGTTTGCGACAAAAAAAAATTCAAATAAACACAACCCAGGTTTTAACTCGAAACCTCACTAGTGGGCTTCTAACTCTCTGCCAACTCCGCCATTCAACTACCGTAGAATTTCCGGTTAGTATTGAAGCCTTACAAAATGTTTCTGAAAAACGAAAATATGTTGTAGTTTACACCAAGTTTCAGCGAAATCTATTTTTTGAAAAAAATCGCAAAAAACGCACTGCAATTTACGGTGTTTTTTTCAAAAAAAAATTTTCTCTCTGATCGGGCTGAAACTTGGACTTTAGGGGTTTTGGGCGACGAGAAATCGAAATTTGTCGTCCATTTTGAGCTAGCAAAATTTTTTGAGGGGACCCTAGGCGCCCTGGCCAAACCGTGAGAGCTATCGAAAAACGGACAACGGATTCGAGATCAGCGATCCCCCATTAACCTTTACCATATGATGTAGCACCATATATTATAGATCGGGGCGAAGCTTTTAAATATTGCTTGACAGGTAAAATATTTAAATATAATTATTAAATTTATGACCATTAAAACAAATTATGTAAAATAGGGAGAAGTTCATGATCATAAAACCATTAAATTGTTCTCAATAGTTTGAGTTTACTTTTTGGTATGTTTATTTCCGCAACTATTTTCAAAAGGCATGCCACAACAATAACACAGGATAAACCATATAAAAAGTATTAAATACTGGCACAACTCTTTTAAAGTCAGTAGCGTGTAATAATTAAAGTGATTATAATTTGAGAATTCCGCTCAGGTACAAATAATGGAAATCGAGATTGCTGATATCAAGGCAAAACTAATAGCTCGATGTACATGTTTTTCTAGACAATGCCTTTATGAAATTTAGTTGATGACGTGACATTATCATGAATAATGACACCGTTATTTTTATGCAATACCGCTTTAATAAATTTTTGATAAAATATATTTTTTAATACGAAAGTCTTACCAAATTTATTCATGCGATTTGTTTTAACAACTTCTTAGAATCAAGTATTTTATTTTCGCTCACTTAAATCAACATGAAAATAAAGGGCTGCCCATTAAATACGTCACACGTTTAAGGGGGAAGTCGAGGGAGGAGGGACATGTGCTTGTTTATTTTTTATTTGTTTTTCTAATATAAAATTTGTTTTTTATATCGCGTTTCGCTTTAGATTTTCTTCATAAGTTTTGTAAAGAATTGTGTGTATGCCAGGTAGAGTTGGCGAAAAAAAATTGAATTTTTCCAATAATAAAATGACTAAACGGTAAGTTGTAATGGGATTTTTCGTTGCTTTGTCTATTTTGTAAGTCACTACACGGTAAAAAAAAACTGAACCTATATGTAATCAAAATGAATTACACTGGACCTATATGTAATCCAATGCAAGATTTTAATCCAATAGTATCCAAAAAAATCTTTTTTTTGGTTTAATTATTATAAAAGTCACAATTTCAACTGAATTCATTATACCCGAATGGTGAAACCAAAGCGTATATTAACTTTGCCTTACCGTTTGTAACGCCAAGATCCCGTCATCACACACAAAAATGAATTACACCAGTGTGTTTAGAATGATAAAAATAATTGAATTTTGCATGTCCGTCCGTCTGTCCGTCCGTCCGTCTGTCTATCTGTCTGTCTGTCTGTGGCGCGGATTACGGGCGCACGGATTGAGCTAGAGACTTGAAATTTTGCGCAGAAAATGTTTTTTACAAATATCTCAAAAACGGTGCATCTTATCAAAAAAGTACAAGAACAAAAGTTATTTAGGATATGATTCTACATAAATCTCCCATACATCAAAATCCGATTGGAATAAATTTAAAAAAAATCTTATTGAAAAGTTTTACTTCAAAGTGGAATTTTGGTACAAGTGCTCGAATTTTGATACGAATATCACCATACGGGTCTCCAATGATTGCCAGATTGGCAATTATAGCTTTTGTTATGTTTTTAAGGTAATTTCGCATGTAAATACATCCAAATAAAAAACCGCTTAGACGAATAGTATTTAAGTTCAATATACAAATGTAATAAAAAATGACTAAAATATAAAGGCAAAATATATTCAATAATTCTTATGTACTACATTCTAATCCAACATTGGATAAAAAATTCATCAACATAAATTTTTTTTATCGTGTACAAAGTCGTTAGACAAGACTTCAACAATATACGTAGATTTACGGAATAAATGGGGTTTTGCAATTATTGCGTCATAAATTTTTCAATGGAAAAATACAAATATTTGATAGGATTTTCCCATTTGAAATTTTCAATCATGATCTAAACTTGAATGCTGAATAAAATTTAAATCTTTTAAAAGCTGTAGTATTATCTGATCATAGCTAACACAAACAACATTCATATATCGTTCTTTTTCTTAAAAAGTAATTTGAATAATCTTATCGATCCTTAATATTTTACAAAATATACAAAAGTTTAAAGAAAATTCTTCAACGTTTAATTTTTTTGTCCAATGTTGACAAAGGATATTTTTTTATTTGTTCAGGATAAATAATCTGGCCACAAATGAATTTTACAAGAATATAAAATTAGCATAATTTGAAAACGGCCATCACTAAAGGATCAATAATCCTTTTTGCAATTATCCGAAGGATCATTAATATCCATTCTTATAATCACCTTTCTCTCATGCTCAGACATGGTCTACCTGCGATAAGGCTCATTACACAAAGGATGAGTTTTGTAGTGCGTTTTTTGAATATTCTACAGTGACAATGAGTAGAGTCCTTTATTGAGCACTACAGATTCCTTTCTAACGAAATGTATCAGAAGACTAGATAAAGACCGATTCCCGGAAGAAAAAGATTTTCATCCCAAAAATAGCATCCAAATTGTCATTCGGTGTACGGTTCCGTTGTTGGTGTCATTTACTATTCTGTTATTTCAGTCAAATGCTTAACCTTTAGCTCTAGAACCGTTGCTGGAAGTTCAGTATCTACCTGGTTTGATCAATGCCCACAGCATAAAAACATAAAAAAACCTCGACAATCCGCACCAAAGTCAACCACCACTCAGACAGTGTCGCGTCAGACGAACGAGGCAACGCCAAGCAAAATAGAATGAAGAGAACCGATCCGAATATCACCAACAACAGAAACGTTTGCAACGCAAAACAACCACAAGAAATGGCAAGTTCGAAAGGTGAACGACCGACCTACTCAAGCGGCGATGGCATAAAATCGCATATCACACCAACACCGAAGCGAAAGAGCCCCCTTTTCATGTTCGTGTTTTCCACACATTCAAATTCTACCTGGCCGAAGGCGAAAAACCTGCCTTTACTCCGGCCAAACCATTCTCTACAGAACCAGCGCACACCTCGACTCTACTTAAACAGAATTGTGCCTATGGCGAATGTCATGGCTGATGATTCCTATTGGTAAAACTCTACGTAAAAGAATTGAGGATTCACAGTAATGTGGTTACAAAAAGGGGGTGTTTGCAGTTGGGGTAAAGTGGTCATGTCTGCAAATCTTATAAGAAACAGAATCTCTGCGGGGTGGACGGCGGATGAGACGGGATAGTCTAAACTTTAGCCGGAGGCATGCAATCCACTTCCGACTACTACACTGAGATTAATTCAGGTAAGAAAATCGAAACGTTCACATAAAAAAGTGCAAAAACCACCGACCGATCAGAAGAAAGAACTGCAAATACCTACATAAGATTGAATCGCTTCGTAAAATAGCCAAGCAATTTCTTTTTGCGTGTGCGTAAGAAACTATAGCATAGCGGTAAATTAATGTTTTTATTTCTTCTCTATCCCCAATTTATGCTTCTTCAATGAATTGCCCCGCCGAGGTATTTCTACTACTGTTCGCTTTTCCATCTTTTTTAGATTTCTAGCCTAAGTGTAGGTATAGATTTCCCGTTTGAAAAACTGCAAATTGTGTTACTACGTGCCAAGAATATGCAAAAATTTTTGATTTTAGTACCATCGAGTAGGTACTCATATTAGATTAGTTTTTAACGTTTGCCGTAAAGTAGCAAAGTTGCCTAATTATGTTTCCTACACACCATAAAAAGAACGGTTGGATACATTTCGTAGTTTTGACACTTTTTCCCATATTTACAAAAAAATGTCAATGGGACAGTTAAATAAAAATTACACAAAAACTGGCCATAAGAGAGTAAAAACTTAATATATTTAGTGACTAGAATTTTTGGTGTTTAACACATATCTGTCACTAGTAGTGTCTCAATATAGTGGCGGAGTCGTGAAGCACGTCAAAAATGCTAGAATAGAACAATGAGATGAGATTTTCAGAGAAATCTGCATGAATGTACCTCATAAGTAGGGTGACTTACATTCCCAGAATTGCAAGACAGACCCGGATTTAAGCATGTGTGGATTTAACCCGCCCTCCACTTATGCCCTAGAATTTTTTAATTTAATGTAATGTTTGATCAAACACTAGAAAAACCTATCACTAAATATGCAAAAAACAAACTATATTTCGGTTGAAGGGTTGCTGTAAAAAAAAATTTCCACCTGAGGTGCATTTTCTCATTGAATTTCTGTCTTGTGGGCATGTATCTCAAAAACATTTTGCCTAAGTCACATTATTAATTGCTTTTCCTCGGATTTATTCAGGGTATTCACAGTCCTCTTTTAATTTTCGGTATTCGGTGTTTTCGGTAATATTAAAAGACTGAAAATATTCTGCTGTGAACATCCCACAGCACAGATTTGAGAACAGCGCTTTTATTGGATACGTAACAAAACCATGAACTGCAAATTTGATTGTAAAATATGTCACATACCTTTAAATCCATGTTTGATGTATTCTTTTGAATTTCTATTGTGGCAACGGCTATCAAAATTGAAAAAAATTGCAGTCCGATGAGATAACCAGCGAGAAAATTTGACAACTAAAAACATTACTAGCGCCACCCGCGGTTGATTCTTGATACCGAATAACCGGGCCGGAAAACACGACTCAAGGCATGTCTACAATTACCGAATCCGGTAATTCATTTTTACATGAACCAAGTTACCGTCTCGGTAAAAATCTGTTAAATTTGACTGAATTACCGAGCGGTAAATTTACCCGCAATTTAAAAGACGACTGTGAATACCCTGATTGTTTTTTTTTAGAATTTTCGTGCTGTTTCGTTTCAGCCATCCTACACCCCTGCTTATCTTGTCCCAAATTGACCCAAAATAAATGGTCCACCAAAATTCCTCCAAAAAATTGTACTATAGGTTTACTTTAAATAAAATGAGAAAATTGTGAAAAATAACACGTAACTGAGAGGGTTCCGAAAAGCCTAAAATTGGCGTGATGTATTTTATGGACAGCTCTAGTTCCTAACCATTAAATCTCAAATAAAAAATTCTATAAATTCGTGGGTCAAACACATTGTTTTTTGAGTATTCCAAACATTTTGCAATAAATCTCCTTCTAAAATGAATTTCAAATTCTTTGACAGTGTATTATTATTGAATATCCTTTCACCAACTATTATTATCAACATTCGTCGCATTGGATTTTACTAGCACTTTAGTAACTTCAACTCATCGATCGTGATGTCGGCGCAAGCGAGAGTAAATTTTTATGGGTTGTATGCATGCATCGCCCGAAAATCTCCCGCCCGCCGCTACACCGAACGCCGGCAGTACTCGATGAAAGCCCCAAGGACGTTTTGGAAATTCGAACGAAACCCGACAAACTTGCAAGCTGCCAGCAGCGAGTGGTATTCAACAACGCACAAAGCTCTGAGTCGCATATCCTTGAGAACTGAAAGTTACTTGCTGCCGGTCATGGTTGCATATAAATAGGGATGGGAACTAAGGATGCATACAACCTAGAATTCTTTCATCGGCGGTAGCGGCGGCCAGAGGAGTATTCGTGATTCTTCGTATAGCCCAATAAATTTTTTGGTGTCTATGAATGGGTGTGCTCGCAACGTTTTCGCTTGTCTGTGGTCATGGCGACGTTATCCTGCCGCATATCCCCCAATATCCTATCCCATAATGCCGCAAAAATTTCAAACAATTCGCTATCAACGTTATTCTTGCTGTGTTTGATGTTAAATTGCAACCCTCTCTCGCAAAAGCTCTGAAAGTTTTCAACTTTCGTCGCTGAGCTGAGGTACAGTCTGGTTGCAGCTGTTTTGTTGTTATTGCCGGCGTCAGGGTTCATGACCTCCTCGGCCATAGGCACATTAACAGTGCATAGGCACATATCCTGAATACGCCTGTATATATGCTATCTGGGAACAAAAAGGCCGTGGGGACAGTGACATCGGGACATGGATGAAAACAAATTTTCTCTGGAATGTGCAAAGTCAGAGAACCCCAAGTAGATAGACATTTTTTGAAATTTATATAATTTAGTTGTGAATAATTTTGCATCGTTAGTGTAGAGCCCTATTCTCGGTATAGATTTTGGTGCGGCGCTTTTCATCATTAAACCCTTTTACATCTTTATACCACTTTTTTTCGTATGGAATACAGCAGAAAATTGGGTGGTCGTTAGGTTTATAAATGGGTGGTGAATTTTTTTGCGACAAGGGATGAATACATTTGGCGATATAGATGTGAAAGCGCAGTAAGCTCTTGCTGTGTTGCCGAATACACGTACAACTGAACAAGAATAAAGGAAAATTGAGCATTTGCTGCATAGAACTGTCTGATGGCTATAGTCCTATCCTAGACTGTTTTCGTGTAAGGCAGGTCATGGCGTCGTCGGTAGTTTGATGGAGCATTGATTTCATTGAAATTAAATCGTTGTAATCATTTTTCTTGTGAATAAAATGCAATATAATCTTAGTAAATATGCAGGCTATCAGTAAATAGTGAATATTTTTAAAATGTAAGAAATTGTAACATTTAAAGGATAATTTTAAGGAGTAACCGTGACGCTATGCGGTACACCCCGGGCCTTGGATTTTTCGGTGCGGATTATTATATCTGTTCGAATATTGTACAATACCAGTTTTTGAATAGTCGTTTTAAAACTAAACAGCCCGAATTTTAATTTACAAAAAAGTTTTTTTTCCATGTCCTCAGCATAAATTCGATAAACGCTGAGTGAAAACTTGCAGTGACAAATAAATTTAAAAAAAAAAATAAAGGTAAAAATACCAGAGTTTGCGAGAAAAACGTGTTAAAAAAAATTCCATTTCCTAGAAGTGTTAAAAAGTATGTTTGAAAATTTTACTTTCTTCAAAGTCTGAAGAGAAATTTCGAGGTGCAAGTGCATTGGTGAAAATAACAACAACAAAGTTCGCATTCTGTCGGGGCAATGGCCTCTAGTATTCGGATTTTACGATTTGTTGTTATTGCCTTTTTCGGTTCAACTTGAGTTCAACGAACTTGTCTAGTCGGGAAACTCATGTTTACTTTGATTTTCGTCCCTATTCGTATTGAATAAATTGTACTTGTGTCAGTATGCGGCGTTTTGCCAGCGAATTGCACATAGCTAATTTCAATTTTTTTTTTTTTTTGAAAAAACTTTATTGCTTGATAATAAACAGCAACCCTCTACTATTTTTCAAAAAAATAGCAGTTCTAAAATTTATCAAATTCATTTCTAGATAACCAACCAAAAATTGAACATTTTAGAAAGAAAAAAAGATTTAGTTTCCAAAATCAATTCAAAAAATGAAAAGTTTGTGAAAAAAAAACTTCTGAGAATTTTGTTTTTACAATTTCAAACCAAAAATTTAATTGAGAAAATTTTTAAAAACAAATGCACGAACGTCATGCGCAATTGTAAAATTCAAAGAGCTTAAAATTGGTCCGAAAAGCTCTAGTGTTCAATTTTCTACCCCTTCTTGAAAGTCTCATACACGTATCTGTATTTTAATTTACTAAAAATGCACATTTTTACATTTCAATCTTCTACCACTAATCAGTGTATGCAAGACGTGTGTTCATGTCAAAAAAAAAAGTCTTTTCAAATGCATTGCTTTTTAGTAAATACTCCTGCATGTATAGAATGTTCTTTTTACATTCAAAAAGCTTTTGATTTCACTTGAGAAAATTGAAATTTTTTTGAACTGAGGATATTCAAAGAAATAAAAAAAATAAAAAGAAGATTCGAAAACTGCGAAGCTTTCAAAAAAGTGCATCCGTAGGGGATGAAAGGTAATCACACACAATCCTATGCATCTCGGTTATTAGGTTTACTAATCATTTTTACTCACTTATTTCACAAAATTCTATCATTTTGGACCGCTACTGTCAGTCGATTGCATAAAATTCGTATTTTTATGTAATTGAAGTTTTTTTTAAAACGAAAAAGGCGTACATTTTTTCTCATTTGATTTAAAACTCGGCAGTGCTTAACTTCGATTCGATTTCAAATTTTGCATTGGTTTTAAGTATGTCCTTAAAACACTTGAAAATTTATGTTCAGTGTTTACAAATCCGTGATAATGTTGAAAATATTTAAGTGAATTCGGTGAAGAATGAATTAATTTTGGTATTGACATTTTCGTATTGACTCATGACAGAATAAAAGGAAAATCGGAACATCTAAATTACGATTTCCTACTATCAGTGACGATGGTATTACATTGTAATATCGTAAACACATACACAGTTATTGAAAGTGGTTCTTATTGACGTGTAACATTATTAATATACCAGAAAAAATGAAAGTTTTATTTTAATTACATTTTCAAATGTGAATAACAAAACGTGCAAACACATAAAATTTTAAATACTATAAGTGAGTTATTCTAGGAACTCGAAATACTTAAAATATATAAAATTTTAAGTATGTGACTAATGTAACTAAGTTTCAAGGAAGGCCGTAAAACATTTTGCTGTTTAGTGCTAATCATAAAAATTCTACTCTTATCAACTGTAACACAATTAAAAATGGATGATTTTCAGTTTGTGCATTATAATTACTTGACATTGCGATAAAACAGACTTGAAACAATGCAGGAATAACGAAAATATCACCAAGGTTATCATTAGAAGCGCGATAGTTATGCGATTTTTTTTTCAAATTTTATTTCAAAACCAATGGGAAATGAAGCTGCGATATGACCACTGCAGCTGATAATTTCCACTTAAACCAATTGTGGCTATTATTGTACTGTGAATGCAGTTGGTTTTTTTGATTATTATTATTAGTTGTAATCTCACATGAACAAATTAATAATTTTCTTATGCATGAACACACAGATTTAATTGTGTTTCAAAACAAAAACTTTATAGGCAACAATCTTGCGAAATATTTAACAATACTAGGGAAATAAAAACATTAGGATATAACGTGATTATTATATACTAGCTTGCATACCCGTCGTATGGTCTATGTTGGAGCTAAACTTCAGGCCAATCGGCTCGGTAGTTTCCCCGCGAAAGGGTAATATAAAGGAAGAGCTAAGTTTCGAGATCACTTTACCCCCTCCCCCACCTCTCGGGCTACTTTTTAATGGGTCTATGTTAGGGCTGGACCCCAGACGAACATCTATGCCAATTTTCAGGCCAATCGGTTCAGTAGTTTCCCCGCGAAAGAGTAATATAGCGCAAAAACCATGTTTCGAAATCACTTTACCCCCTCCCCTTACTCCCCCCACCCCTCGCACTACTTTTTCGTATGCCTATGTTGGAACCAGAACTACCACAGACTCTCATGCCAAATTTCAAGTCAATCGGTTCAGCCGTTTTTGCGTGAAAGAGGAACAGACAGACAGACAGACAGACAGACACCAATTCATTTTTATATACTCGTATTAGTATGAAAAAACTAGAAAAATATAAAAAACTAGATATATAAAAACTATTATATAAAAACTAGAGGCTCCGCCCTTGATTTCTTTGTCCCACAACCTCGCTTTTATCTTCCTTGGCATTCAACTTCGGATCATACTTTTCAAAGGTACACAACTCTTAGTGATCAAAAGATTCCCTTGAGGTCTAACTTCTTAATATTGAAAACTAGATGTAAATTTCGTCATAAATGCAGGAGATAGCAGGAAAGAAAACTAGAAAGAGGTGTTTAAGAGATATCATAAGAGGGGGTGAGAAGGATGAGTAATTTAGAAAATAGCAGAGCCTCAATCACTCCCCATAGTACTCTGAGTCTAACATTAAAATTTCATTAAAGTCGGTTTACAGCTTTTGATAAATTTTATCACAAAAACATAACAAAAGCTATAATTGCCTATCTGGCAATCATTGGAGACCCGTATGGTGATATTCGTATCAAAATTCGAACAGTTGTATAAAAACTTGCAGTTTGAACTCAGAATTTCAAAAAAGATTTTTTTAAATTTATTCCAATCGGATTTTGATGTATGGGAGTTTTATGTAGAATCATATCCTAAATAACTTTTGTTCTTGCACTTTTTTGATAAGATGCACTGTTTTTGAGGTATTCGCAAAAAAACATTTTCGTTCGTATGGGTGGTACCCCCCCTCGCCCCCTAATGGTCCATTTTTGCCCATGAACGAACTTAGCCTTGCATTTTACGAAAAACGGATCCACGCAAAATTTCAAGTCTCTAGCTCAATCCGTGCGCCCGCAATCCGCGCCACAGACGGACAGACAGACCGACGGAGGACGGACATGCAAAAATCAATTATTTTTATCATTCTAAACACACTGGTGTAATTCATTTTTTTGTGCGATGACGGGATCTTGGCGTTACAAACGGTAAAGCAAAGTTAGTATACACTTTGGTATACATACCATACGGGTATAAAAATCGACTTCGCTTTGTGGTATTAAGATTTAGTATTTGTATGCCTGTCTCATTGTCTGTTCCTCTTTTACGCTAAAAAGGCTCAACCGATTGACCAGAAATTTGGTTTCAACGTAGACCTATTGTATAGTGGCCTGTGCTGTGGCGAAGCTTAGAGAAAGGATTAAGGGAGTTCAAAGCTAAGTTGAGGCTATCAGAGCAAGAAGGGACTAACCCACATGTCGAAATCGTGAGTTTTTTTGTGTTTGAATCACTATCGCAAGTGAGTTTTTAGGTAAAAATGTTTGGATGCACGAAAGAACATTTCAACATTGAGTAATAAAGTCCACACAATTTTTTTTCCCCAAAAATTTACAGTCAATAATAGTAAAAAAGTGGAAAAGCTTCAAAAACTCGATTATGTGGCTTAGTCCGTTATTGCGCTGAAGGCCTCAGTTAATCCCTTATCCTTTCTTGGGAAAACTGCCGAACCGATTGTGGTTGAATTCTCAATGTTGGGGAGGGATAAAGTGTGTATAAAACAGAGTTTATTCTATACACTCTGAAAAATGTCTAAGATAATTAAAAACGTTGAATTCAACAAACAATCAATGGGACTTTCAAACACACGAAAATCTTTGCACGAAATTTGCTGAATGTCAATAAATATACTCTGAAAATTGTCAACTTTTTTCCATTATTCAAATTAATTGTCAAAAAATGGAATTCATTCAATATTTAACAGGAATCTGAAAAGAAAAATTACAACAGAGCAAATATCGTATAATATATTGTAATACATCAATAAATAGATGATTATTCATAAGAGTTTTATAAATATATGTGTTTCAACAGGCCGGTATTTTACGTCCACATAAAGTCCATTCGAATAAAAACATAAGCGAAAGTTTTAATGAGTAAAGCAAAAAAAAAAGGAAGTTTTACTTTTTAAAAAAATGCATAAAGTCAACACAACAATTATTACATCAAAGTATTAGAAAAAGCTTTTCGACATGCGCTCTAAATTCAAGGTTAAAGTGCAACGAAACACCATTATCACCACTACGAGCATACTCTCACTTTAATTGCATCCTTGTCGGGCCAGACTGAAATCCTTGATGCAATCAAATGCAAGGATAATGCATTTGTGGCGGTGGAAAAATCGTTACGGATCCTTTCTATTGTCAGTGGGCCGGCTTTCAAATGTCAATTATTCACCTTAACGGTTTTGTTATTTTGAAACCAAAAAAATAAACTTTTTCTGAAATGCGAAAATTTTCTCCAATAAAAATAGTTTCTAATTATGTTTCCGTTTCCTTTTTTGTGGTTACCCGGATCGTTTTCAAATCATCTCTGATTTCTCAAACATTTTTAGTTATTTTCAGTAGGTAGTTGCTATATAAAATTACATAATTGGCATGGGATATACAAAACAAATTGCGGTTTGATAAAGTTTATTTTTAAAGCGAGATTACATTAAACACACCGAACACAGTCTAAAATAACGAAATCTTGTATATGGTTACAAAAATGTTTGTGTTTTTTTTTCTGTTATGCTAGTTTTCAAGGCTAAAGAATAATCTGAAAGCTCCTTCGTTTATTATGAGCACACGATATATCACCTGGCCCCTCCCCAGGAAGCGTAATATTTCGTGACAGTGTAGCTGCATTCGATGATGACTGAATGTCTAATGTTCTCCTCTATTCCCACCTCACTAACAAAACCCTATAATCTTCCCTACAAGCTCATAGTGCTACTAATACTGGTATATTTTAAGAAATCCGATACATTCAGAATTTTTAACCGAGTGAAAAACTTGAAATTGAAATTGATTTTCAATTTTTATGCATTTTGTCTGGCTTTGTTTGAGTCCGAATTCTCTTCCCGTTTCGGTGACGTTGATAGACAAAAAAAACGCATAAAAACTTTTAAGAGTATTTAAGCACTAGAAAATGCAAGTTTATTTAAGAAACCGAACAAAATGCGCTTCAAGATTGCTAGTTCTATTAACCTTGCCACCTAATTATAGCAGTGCATCGTCGTTTCCCTTCTTCCGCATCCCTTTCCACCCTGCGGCAACCCGCGTTTCGCAAATCCCATCACGACGTTGTACGTCTTCGTGGGTATTGTGGCTTGCATAATACTGTAAAGAGAGGGCGGAAGTTTTTTTTTCTTTTCTTTTTTATGAAATATCAAAGTGCTGAAAATTCATTTTACCGCGCCAAACTCCTAATTGTTGAATAAAGCGTACTAATTGTTGATTTTTAATTTCTATGATTTATATTTTCATGCTTTTTTTTTTTATTTCTAATTATCGATATGTGGTGGTAGTATTTGGAAGCCATTATTCGAATACTAAAATATTATCGTAATATTGAGTAAATTCAGTAGTCTTAAAGCTTGCCACTATTTGCATAGCTGCAATTGCATGCACATAGATTGTATGACGTTTATATGAAGATGCAACGCTCCATAAATATATACATATGTATATAGCTGAGTGCATACGTATCTAACGTCGGCGACGATACAACAACGACTATGACAAAATTGAATGTTGGCAGTGAATTCAGTTTTATTGCATGCAATTGCAGTCCGACCTTGAATGTTTATTATTGCACTATTAGCCGAATGGAGTTTTCGTATATAATTTCTAACATAACTACTACATATTCGTATATAATATGGCTAGACTACATTATTTGCAAGTTTTTTTTTTTTTGGTTTGTTTTATTGGAAAATGTTGCAATTCTACGACGTTTCAGATGCTTCTTTTTCCACTTATGAATTTTTTCGATAAGGTGCAGTATTACTTGTAATCATATTGTACGAATGATGTATATTTTCTTATCTCTGCATTCGGGGAAAACTTCCAGCAACATTCGATGAAATGACTTCAATATATTATCAGTATTTAAATTCTATTTTCACTATAAGATATTGAAAATAAAGCAAAACTGGCGTTTGAAATAATTTATCTATTTATTTTTTCGATATATAGGTTCAAATTTTCAATTTTATAAAAAAAATCATCGAAAAATTGGATCAGTGTGTTAACAATTTAAAAAAAAATCTTTTTACCTTATGGGTTGTCCATAAAATATGTTATACTTTTAGGGGAGGGGGAAGGGTCTGTGGTACTTAATCAAAAAATACTGAAAAACTGCGAGTGGGGTAGCCTAATAGGAAAATTAGCCTTAGGTATTGTATGGACAGCCCTTAACCCCTTGTTATTCATGATTACTGTTTTGAAGAGCAATGCGTATCTTCAAATTTTAATAGCTTGGTTTTTTGATTTATTTTTATTTGAAAAAGTCGCATTTTCAGATAGATTTCATGTACCGCATGCATAAGTTTTCAGAAAATAATCGCGAAGAGCATTCGTTATATATGCATAGTTAAAGTCAAGTTTATCAACGACTACATAGATATTGTGACACTAACGCATAGATGGTACATTGCCAAGGTCAATTCAATTATAATCTTCATCACTTGCCATCAAATAAATAATTTTCCGCATTTTCATGTGGATCAGTCAATATTCTTTTTGCTATGATAGAATGCAATACTACGCATATTTGTGTGCGATCGTACGTTCGATTTTACGTATAATCATTGAGGGTCAAAATGCGTGCCAAGTGCATTTTATCAACAGACTTTCCACAGATTTTGATTTCCCTCCGATCTCACTTGTCGCATTCGCTGTGCTGCAATGAATTTACATGCAATTAGCATGTGATGCGTCCAACATATGAACATGATTTGTCCTCAATGTCTAATGATAGACAAACGAAAATTACTTCCTAGTTTTCGAAATGACGTTGGTTTAATTCGTCTGGTTATCTCGTTATAATCGTATTTTTCGGCATTAAGTAGGTACTCATAAATGTTTTTTTTATTTAAAAAAAAGTTTTTTTTGAGGAAGCTGTTAAAAAAGTACTTCATGCAGATTTTATGCTTTTTGAATTCGTCCTATTTTTTGCTATTTTTAGTATGATGTTTAACATTGCCGTCAAAGCACCCCCCCCCCCCCCCCCCCCCCCTAAAAGTGGGATGGTATTTTCACACCTTAAAAAAACCTGAATTTATCGACCGCTCAGAAAAAACATAGATCTGCGGTACTGCGAGAAAAGAGTTTTTTTTAGTTATTATCTAGATTAAAAATATAAATGTATCTTTTTTTCTTGAGAATACAATAAAAATTGCGCTGCAGGGAAAACTCTTGGCAAAAAATACGCCATAGTTGACAATTTTATGAAGAAATGCGCCTCAGGTGAAAAAATGACCTTGTCAATACTAAATCGAAACTCCGCAATGCTTGGGTAGTTCGACCGGTTAGGTAGTTTGGTCATAGAATAAGGAATATATAGAAAAAACTCTGCCGAACAAATTTTTGAAAAATTTCCCCTTCGAAGGGGGGAAAAATGTCCCTATCATTCACTAGCTACGGCCTAAAAGTTACTTTTAGACTAGGGAGCACGAAGCAGAGAGAACATTTTCGAATCATTTTCGTCGTATCTATTCAATGAGATGGAGGAATCGAATGGATAATTTTTTCCGTGTTACATCGGATCCTCTTGCTTCATCTCACAGTGGAAAAATTTTCTCTAAAAATTTGTTCTAAGAGTTTATTCTCTAGATTATTTGTTCTCTGGTTTGGTCGGCAAGCGCGAGGTCGCGAGCTTAATTCCGTATCAAAACTTTTCTTTCCTATATTTTCTTCATGACGAAAGCCTTGTTGAGGAGAATGAGGGGTATTCACTTTTCCTCGCAAAACCGTCGCAAGCATCGCAAACTGAGTTTTTGGCCCAGTTTGCGATGTTTGCGACGGTTTTGCGATGTGAAGTGAATACCCCAAAGGGCCCGTTTACATTTGCGATTTTTCTTGAATTTTTCCGAGAATTTTATTCAGAATTTGTGAATTTTATTCATTAATAGCAGAATAAAATCACTTAGCAAATATGCTTGATTTTTTTCGAGTTCGGGCGAGACGGTTGTGCGACATGTATTTCGTGCCGAAGAATAAAATTCGCGGAATAAAATAGCAGGTGTAAACTGCGCCTAAAATTTCTTATTTGTGACCTTATCCTCCTCATATTTCATAAAAAAGTAAAAAGGAAAAAAAACTGGAAATGTCACGTTAAAAAAAGGAAGCTATATGCAAATATTTTTGAGTGGCTAAGCTCAAAATAGCAAAGTGCGCTTTTAGTCTATCGAACTTTTGCTATTATTTCAAAAATGACGCAACGAAATCTTTAAATAACATGAAATTAAAATAACCTCGAAGTTGTTCAATATTAGATTAATTAGTTTGGATAAAAATTTGAAAAAATTGAAAAACTTTCCAGTGTATTTACTACAATAATGCATTAAAAAAATAACTCATTAATTATTTTGAGAGTTTTGATAAAAATATCTACTAAAGACTTTGAAGCGTATTCGGCATTATAGTTTTTTCGGCATTATGCTTGGTGAATTTTGTGTATGTTGATGGATGCAATTCACTGCGCAATTTTCAAAAAAGCTTTCATATATGAGTGCATACGCCCAATACCTCCCCCTTGCATTTGATATTTATATGTATGTCAACAGAATCCTTGACTTCCCAACACTGCGAAACGCATTTGCAGCTTGCAATAAAACTTGCCTCGGACTCGACCCCTATTCCAACAGGGTTGCAGTGTAAATCGTTAAAAGCTTTCATGCCAATCTACCGAAATTCAGCTATGTTTGCGTGTGATGCAAAAGCTTATCTTAGTATATAGTTTTTCCGTTAGATTCCAACCACATCGGAGTGGTTCCCTTTCTGTCCCACTGGATCTTTGGGTAATGCAATTTTTTAATGTTTATATTTTTGTTGTTGTTGATTTGTAGTAGTAGTAGTAGTAGTAGTAGTGATAATATTGTGGAATATCGGATATTTCGTTAAGAAGTTTTACCCTAGTCGTTGTTATGTTCAAATTTGAAATGAAAATGAATGTTGCGCTTTTGTCAAAGTATAGGTGAGACAGCGATGGGGCGCATTGAGTGCACATTTTCCATATTTGTCAAGAACTGGGTCAGTAGTGGAAGTACGAACGGTAACGATTGGACACTAGTATATCAGCTATACTGGTTCAGCTGTCTCCTATATTGTGCACACGAAATATGGGTAACTGCAGTACCGTAGCAGAAAATAAGGGCTGAAAACGGAAACCGTCGAACCCGGAAAATATATCAGTATTTTGTTATTTAGTAAAAAAAAAGGATCAAAAATCATATAACATACATCAAATACTTTGCAATTAAAATGAACTGTGAATGAAAATTCGAAAAAAATAAAATTGTGAAGTGCTTTAAGTGTTTCTAAATCAAAAGTATTTTGAAAATTGCGTTTATACCTTCATCACATGAGAAAATATATCTAAAAAGTGAGTGTCGTACTTCGATTTACACATAAAAAATAACTAAAATGAAATAAAAAAAAGTTTCAGAATTTTTTTTTTTCGGTTTCGTAGAGTGATGTATTTAAAATTATAGTTTTTGAGATAACTAACACTATAGAAACTCCATTGGCTATACACATTTAAAACCTAGTCCGGCTATTCAAAGGAAACGCCGCGGTTTGCTGCCATAGAAAGAACCATGAACGTAACCCTAACTAAGGCCACATAATGTACATAACATTGTTATTGGGGATGTGGCGGAACGAGGGCGGTATCACGTCATTGAATGTTGCCTGAGTAAGAGCTTGACGCGACAGTGGAGATTTGCTGAAAAATTTGTAAAAAAAAAAATTAACAAACACACACAAACTCGGTAGAATTATCTTAAAAGTGTGTCAGCCATATTTAAGTTCCATAACTAAATTCAAATTCATAGAAAACTCGAAGAAAATCAGCAATTTAGTAACTTTTAACCGATTTGGGTTTTTAAAGTTTTTGGGTTTTTAAAAAGAATTTTTATGAAAAAAAAAAATTAGAAAACAAAACTATTAAAGTATTAGTATTTTATCAGAGGGCGGCATTTTAAGGCGCAAACTCTCGCCTTCCGGAAGTGCATATTCCGAGGTAGTGCGAACTTATATGTGCTACTTGGGAATTAATATTAAATGACCTTTTTGTCTCGAGATTGAAGGCGATAATGCCGAATGAAGGAAAAAATTCCAATGTCTTTTATTAGCAAATAAAAACTATTTTTACCTTTGACTTTGATCAAAATCGATAAATACTTTTGCATAATAATTAATAATAAAATTTGAAATTATTGTTTTCCCAACAGGACAATTTAAATGCACCAAATATTAAAAATGGATAGCAGTACTAGTCCTCCGCGAAGTCCGACGCCCGATAATGGCCAACAGGACTATGATGTGACTCGAATGAAGGAGGAGGATTTTGAGCGATTGGCTGTCTATATTGTACCCGATGTACCCTGTGAACGTGGAGTTCATAATCGAGCTGAACGAACATTACCCAGAAGTTTGACACTGAAACCATCTTTGGTTTTGTCAACGCCAAATATTAAGGTAAATTTATATTTTCTTTGTCAATTTTATAAAAGTTGCGATTCTAATATTCGGTTTGATTCTATAGACTGAAGGAGTATGGAGTACAGGTGTAATACCACGTGGGACCCGTTTTGGGCCATTTGAGGGCATTCCATCTCCAAATTATCCCAACGATAAAACCTCTGCACGTTACTTTTGGCGGGTAAGCATTACTTTTCTTTTTAAACTTTATATTGGTGGTCAAAGAATGTCCGATTTTTAACTAAGGACTAATATCCTTCTTCCTTTTTTTAAAAAAAATATTTATTATTTCAAAAATAACACGGTGAAAGTTTATTTCTCTAACGCAACCCTTTCTTTGGGGCTTTTCTTTTTCATGTAAATATCGCAGGTGCAGGGAACACGCCATGTTACCTACGGAAATATTAAGGTAACCTTATTCACTAAAACTTTTTTTTTTCATTTCGGTAGAACTCTCCTAAAACTTTTTTTTTTATTTCAAATTTTCAAATAAAATTTTAATAGAGTTCAACCGAAGTTTTAACGTCTACACTTTTCCGTGCCTGTTTTTCAATTATTTTATCTAAATAATTGTTTTTTTTTCTATTAAAAATTAATAGATATTTAAGGATGATGATTTTTACTACTTGGATGGGTCAGATCGATCTCAAGCGAACTGGATGCGGTATGTCGCATCCGCTTATAGTCTATTAGTAATGAATCTGGTGGCATGCCAGCATCAGGAGAATATTTATTTCTATACAACACGCGACATAATGCCGAATGAGGAGCTTATGGTTTGGTACTGTAAGGATTTTGCCAAAAGATTAGGTTACGATGTCGATCCCGAACGTACCACATACAGTATTTGTAAGGAAGAGACAATGAAGAAGGCGTACGGTTTACCACCATCGCAGGAAGTCCCACCAGAAGTCGCGTACAATCACATTACATATGTAATGGGATTGCATATACCGAGGCGAACGCCGACTCCAAGTCCTTCACCACCACCGCCCCAGATACAGCAACATCAGTTGCAGTCACAACATCATCATCTCAATTCCCATCAACACAATCACCAGCATCAAATGCAACAACAGCAGCAGCACCAGCAGCATCAGTTGCAGCAACAGCAACAAATTCAGGTGCGACATCCTCATCAAACTGTCGTCCACTTTCGCGAGCAAGCTGCGCACGAATCTCGCGTTCAGGTAATTGTACACGAACAGTCTCCGCTCCGTGAGGGTAGCAAAGAGAAGGACGTGGCTTCGCCGATTTCACACAAGGACCCTCACTATGAACACCAATTGACCCCCAATGACGGATCGGTGCGATCTGATGAAGGCTACCATAGCAATGAGTACCACGAGGACGTATTAACACCACCGGAGGATTCCAGCGATAGCGAAAGCGAACATAACTACGTATTAGACTGCTCCAAAAAAGCCATTGAACCAAAAGAGACTGTAATTACACAGAAGCTAACCGATTGTGATAAGAACGAATACCGGAAGGTGAAAATGAAAATGCCACTCAAATACGAGTTCAAAAACAAATCCATTAAGACTGAAAGCGATCGGGAAGTCGAAATGATGATGTCCGCTGCTACGACAACAACAACTACGACTACGACTGCAGCTACCCCAACGAA
The DNA here is from genome assembly GCA_964034945.1 of Chrysopilus asiliformis. NCBI lineage: Eukaryota > Metazoa > Arthropoda > Insecta > Diptera > Rhagionidae > Chrysopilus > Chrysopilus asiliformis. The sequence goes on along the minus strand of OZ035962.1, from coordinate 2,179,912 downwards.
AAGCGTGGCGACAACAACGGCAACGGCGACTACAACGGTCACCGATCATGATATCGATGAGCCCGGCCAAGTTATAACTCCAGCAACGAGCACGGTTATTGTCCTTGAAACACCATCACAACAGCACACTATTGTTCCTCTGACGAAACCCTATTATGAAGCGGAGACCACCTCTCCAACGCCGAATGTCACATACAATATCCGGTTTTCGCCGCCCAGTTCAAGCATTTTGGAGACGATTCTCACCGGAAATCGATTGGACACGTCAGCGAGACGGCAACCAAATGCGACACCACCGCCCACATCCCCAACGGAAATGGCGTATTCCTACAAGAAATCGCAGAGGTATGGCAATGCCTGTAGTCCCGATTCCAGTTCAAATCTGGCATTGCCCAATACTCAGTCATCTTCAAATGGTGACGGATCTCAAATAATTGTGGCTAACAATACCGTCAAATGTACATCGCCGCCACCGCAGACAGTCCTTTACACAACACAGACGCAATTGCAGACAATTTCGTATGACGGTCAGCGAACTCCACCCCATCCTTACAGTATTTACTCAAGCGGGAATGTGATCTCTCACGCGCCGACTTCAACGTATTCTCCACCGCCGCATAGTTCGTATGACAAATACCCAAATGGAAGTAGTCCAAATCATATTCCAACAACTACTACCCTGCATACTCTGCAGAATAGCACACAACTTTTAAATCATTCGCTTATGACGCCTCTCGCACCGTTACAAAAGCTATCACCGCTAAGAGTATCGCCGCCCTGCAGCTTAAGCCCCGATGGCAATTCCTGTACACGCAGCGGAAGTCCGATGAGTCCCGGATCGCATGGGTCCCGGGGCTATCGTTCGCTACCATATCCGCTGAAGAAAAAGGACGGCAAAATGCACTACGAGTGCAATGTCTGCTGTAAGACGTTTGGCCAGCTGTCCAATCTGAAGGTTCACCTGCGAACGCATTCCGGCGAACGACCATTCCGCTGCAATGTCTGCACAAAATCATTTACGCAGCTGGCGCATTTACAGAAACATCATCTGGTGCATACGGGCGAGAAGCCACATCAGTGCGATATCTGCAAGAAACGCTTCTCGTCCACATCGAATTTAAAGACACATTTGAGGCTACACAGTGGACAGAAACCGTACGCGTGCGATCTTTGCCCGCAAAAGTTTACCCAGTTCGTACATCTGAAATTGCACAAACGTTTGCACACTAATGATCGGCCCTATGTCTGTCAAGGTTGTGACAAGAAATATATTAGTGCATCCGGGCTAAGGACACACTGGAAGACGACCAGCTGTAAGCCGAATAATATCGAGGAAGAACTTGCTATGGCAGCCGCTGCAACGTCTGAATGTTTAGGTATGATTTTTTATTCGATTTTAGTGAAAATTCTAAGGTCTGTCTGTATGCGAATGTTTGTTTTTTTTTCTAACATATGAAAACGGTTTTGACGAAATTGACGAAAATTTTGACGGTTTTGACGAAATTAACGCCGGGTTTGACGAAATTTTATACACTTGCAAAATAAAGGATAGGGTACTTCATAATGACCTCTCCCTTTCCTTCGTTACCCTCCTCCCGATAGTTTTTGAACCTTTCGGGGCTTTTTTGTTTGGTGAAGGAGCTCCTTCGCCTGCTACCCCTTTCCTTACTATCTTTTGAACGGTTAAAGACATGTTTATTAGATGTTTACCACTAGATAAATAGTTAAGGCTAATGGCCGATCAAAATAGAGGTCCTTTAAGGATAATAGCAAAGTCCTGCTAGAATTTTTCGAGAAAATTTGCAATACAGGTTTTAGACAACGCTAACCAGAATATCAAAATTCGAAACCGAAGGTCCTGTAAGGATAACGTTTTTTTTCCCAAAGTTGATAAAAACCGTGATTTCTGGAATTCTTTGGTAGTTCTAGGGCGTCCACAAAATTCCATAATCTAGTTATCAATAAATTCATTACGCTCTGTTTTTGATTATATTTTCCAGGTCCAAATGAGAAGGAATTGCCGGATTCAGAATCAAAGGATAGCTACGATATGAAGCAAATTCATGTCCAAACGCATCCTCACCTTCGACACATTGGCCACCATTCGCCGCCACGGTTAATAACGATTCATCCTTCAAACCAACAACAACAACAACAGCAACACCATCAGCAGCACCAATCGCAGCACCAGCAGCATCCCTCCCCGCATATTCATTCTTCTATGGGACCGCAACAACCATTACACCATCACCAGCAGCAACAGCAACATCACAATCATCATCACCAGCAACAACAACAACAGCATCACAATCAACATCAACACCAACACCAGCAACAACACCTCCTGATTAGTGTAAATGGACCACCCCCGAATTCGGTTGCGGTTTCAGGTCCACATTCGGTTCCAGGCCAACCGAAAGCCATCCATCAAATGACTCATGTCACAGGACCCCCAGCGTCTAATACGAATGGACATTACGTTACAACAACAACGGCACATTCGCATCCGCAACACAATCATCAGAATCCCGAGACCAATAGGCCAACAGTCATAGAGTCAAATCAACCGATGATTATTGAATGCACGTAAGTCCACTGAGAGTTCGCGCCAAGTTGCGAAAAGTTTGAATTGAACAATGAAATCGCTTTTTCACAATACTAAAGCTGGAAGTAACTGCGATTGTGACATTCATGGAGCATCGATTAGCGATCTATGAAATGTGTAAGAAATATGTCTTCATTTTCATATTTCGAAAGTTGTAAGGAAATCAAAGTAATTGTAAGGAGTTGAGCATAATAGAGGATATTCAGAGCAACAGTGCACTGCAGAATAGTCAAATTAATATACGAGTGCAATACAATGAAGCTGGAAAAACGAATTTTGATATGGGATAGTGAAAATATTCAATGGCAATCAATGTTACTTCCAAACATTGACTGAATTATTAATTATATGTAATAAAAATATATAAAACCAAAAAAAAATGAAAAAAATAAAACAACAATTATTATATAAAAAAAATAACGTCTCGAGAGATTATTGTATATGTGTGTATGTTGATCAGAATGTTTTTACTATGCAAAACAATGCGTAAAATTGAATATTTACAATTTTGTTAATCACTGCATCTAAAATTTTGAAAAAAAAAAAATTGTTTCGTTAAATTACATCACTTATCATTATTGTGCGACGCATTTTTATTTTGCTAAGTCTGTTTTGAATTGAATTTTCAACCATTAGAAATATTTTGTTTTGTAAGTTGTTCAAATCTAAATCGAATCAAATGAAATATGTTTAATTTTTCGCAAATTTTAAAAAAGAAATATATTTTTGCTGTTTATTATTATAATTATGTAAGTATATTTGAGGAAAAAAAAATATTTATCTATTTAAATAAACAAATATTTGTTGAATATTATGATTATGTATTTTGTTACTGATACTTTTTTTTTGTATATTCGTTCTGTCCATTTTATATACGCAAATGAGTAATAATGCAATAAAGAGCAATCCGTGCTAAGTTTCATTAACAATTGTTTTTATTTTTCATACGTTTAATGTGCGTATTCAAATGTTTTGTTTTTATTATGAATACCTGGATGTACATAAATCAACAATAAGCTAATAATTAATTGGTAAAAAATGATGCTTGCATGACTATTTGAAATGGATACGCGAGTATAATTCATATTATTGTAAGTGAAAATAAATAAAAAAATATAATTATGTATTAGGGTTAGAATTTAGATTTAATTTTACAAAATCGTACCTTTTAAGATAGTGTTTACGATTAATTTATTTCAATGAAAATAAACAAAATTATGAAATAGATCATGTACCTTAAATATTTATAGTATATCTTTAATAAAAGCATGAAAATCATAATTTAATCAGTTACTATTGCATAATAAATTATTATCTGTAATTAAATAAATCAATCAATCCACAAGTTTTTTTTCGCTATCCGTTAATTTTCTACTAACAAGTCGTACCAAATGTTCTAAATTACAGACAAAAAAAAAATAAATTTGACTTGACAGGCATTTCTGTTAAAACAACAAAAAAATCATTTTGGCTCAAAATTGTCAGTTTATGTTTCTCTTAGTGAATAGAATTACAAATCTTTTTATTACAAATAGATTTTCTGAAAAAGCCATGGCTCAGTTGTTTATTTCAAAAATAAATGAAATATAAACTGTTTTAAAACAGTATATATGATTTATTTAGTGTGCAAACGGCATAAATTCGTTGCTCGTGAAACCACTTTAACAATGAATGTCCCAAGCAGCTTTTATGCCAACCGCAACTTTCGTGGTTGACATTGCTGACAAAAATGCTGCTTGGGTAGTTATACATATATAAAAATCACCCCGATTGCGAGTGCCGTGTCGTTTTCGACAAGAGTCGTTTTACGTGTTGTTGTTGGTAGAAAAACACTAACAACAACACGTAAAACGACTCTTGTCGAAAACGACATGACACTCGCAATCAGGGTGAAGGCATGACTAAAGAAAAACCGAGTTTTGTTCAAAAGTCCTCGCAAAAAATGTTTTTTGGTCAACTTTTTTTTTTGAATATTTGGTATCAACATTTTTGCATTTTGACATGCTGGGCACCAATCATGTATTCCGACGCGTCTCTGTCTTTCGACTTCGACGCAGCTTTTAACCCTTGACTTCGCCATATCAGCATCTTAAAATTTCCTGGAGTGACAGTCAGAATCACGTTTCTATTCATAGTGACGACTCCGCGAAATTTCAACCTGCAGATATGGCGAAGTCAAGAGTTAAAAGCTGCGTCGAAGTCGAAAGACAAAGACGCGTCGGAATACATGATTGGTGCCCTGATTTCTTTCTTTTTGATAAAAATTACTGTTTTACTGATTTAAAAAAAAAACAATTATGCCAAAATGATTTCTATTCCTTTTCAATTGAAAAATTTTCCACAAACTGTCACGCTTTCAAAATTGTACCAAACAAGTGATTGATTTTCCTATTATATTCGTGGTCACAAATGAGCTCAATTCAATTTTGCAACCCTGCTAGAAACCCACTTTTCTTCTCATTTCCCGATATTTATTAAATATTGTAAATTATAAATGTACCATATATCATAAAGTAACAGAAAATTAATGTTAAAACAAATTAGCTGAAGATCGGTGCTTTTTGACCTGTTTGTATTTGTACGATGTATAGATTAAAAACATAGTAGTGAAGCGATAATATAATAAGTCTAGAATTTTCAGAATTTTTCAAAAGGATATAATTTTATTAGAAAATTAATGTGAAAAACCCAAAAGATGAAACCTTCATTAGACCTAATATCCTAAAAACATATTACTGAACACACAAACTGTTATTTAAACGTACAGTGGCCAAATAAAACAGGTAAAAAAAATTTAAGAATAAGTCTGTAAAAATATTTATAATAAAGATTACAAAAATATTGATAAAAGTAGAATGAAAATACTAAAAAGAAATATGAACGGCGTATGATGCCGAATAAAAAAGATAAACAGAACAGACATTTTTGAATAATAATAAATATTAGATAATCTCAATTTATCTAATGAGAATAACGTTTATACGAACCATTAAGTCCAAAATTAAAGATACATTTTTTTAATTCCTTCAATCATTAAACATCAGAAAAGATTTTTTTGATTTCATTGATAGAAAATAATTTGCAGATAATGAATTTTACGTCTGTGTTGGTCAGTAGTAAACATTTAGCCTTAAGCAGGAGGTCATAGATTTGCTGTCATTTCTCATATTACTTTATCGAAATGTATAATTATAGCTACTGCGTGGTGCTAACGACACCATCGGTATCGACTGCTATCGCGCGTCTGCTGTTGATGCGTTTTAAGGAAACGTTACCGTTCTCCTCAATCCATGTAAAACTGTCGGTGCGCTCAGCAGGGACGAAAAATCGTTACAAGACCTCATTTCAAGAGGTCCAATCCTACTTTGGACTGTAGGTAGTGCTTTTGAGCGATAGAGAGCGAGAGAGAGACAGTAGTTAACAACTTTTGGAAACTGGCTAATAAATTGGCAATGCGTCAAAAAATTTTTTTAATGAAATTTGATATAAAAAAAAATTACCATACACTGCAAATTTCTAATTAAATTCAGAAAACTTTCTGATCCCACCGATTACGTTTGTTCTCTTAAAATTTTCCTGCATTATACATTTCAGTTTTTTTTTTCGTAAAATTCATAAATATTCGTAAAATTCGTATATAAAGAATGCTTTTGCGAAACATAACCCAAGTAACCAAATAGGGCGTAAAGTGGTCGTCGCGACCATAAAGATTCGATGTTAAAGTCGCCACGACCACTTTACGCCCTATTTGGTTACTTGGGAAATATACAGAGAGGCTTTAATCTATATATTTTTAATTTCGTTTTTCCCGATTATCCTAATTACTACTAATTTTTAACCAAATACATACGAGTAAAAGGTTAAATTGGAACCTCAATAGTTTTAATTATAATCAAAAATGCCTTAAGTCGAGCTTATTCTACAAGTAAATAAAAGACAAGAATATTATTTACTTTTAAAATGCCAAAATTGAGAAAAAATCTTTAATTTTTCGATTTTTGTTTCACAAATAAAAGTTGTTTTATTGAAAAAAAAGAAAGCAATTGATACGCGCAATTAATAAAATAACTCAAAATCAATAAATATCTATTTACATACAGACTCTCAATAACCCCCAAGGACATTTCGTCATGAATTTAATTTCTATAAAAAGGAAAACATATTAAAGAATAATAAAAGTGGTATAAACTATGAAACTTATTAAACCTTACTAGCCATTTAATACCAATTGCAATAAATATTAATGTAAAAACAATATATTAATAATATTTATTGTAACAACAATAAAAAAAAGTAACTAACATATTGCGTATTTCTTCAATAAAAAATTGTCCTTTTCTAAACTATGAAATCAAAAAATTCAATAGATTTTTTATAATATTTCGTAATGGAAAGTTCATACTCCAACATAAACAAAACATTGAAAGATGTGACAATGTCTTTTGTAAAGGATGTAAATAACTGCAATTTTTGTATTATTCTTGTATTAATAGATTTGCAAAAGAAATGATAATAATTAACTAACTAATAAGGAATCTATAAATTATTTATTTTTTAAGAATTATTGATAAAAATAGAAACTCGTTTATACGGATCAAAACACAAAAACAACAACTAATATTGAATCATAATAAAACTAATAAAAAAAAGTTAATCTAATATGAAAACATATAAATTAGCTTCATAATAAGGGAAAAACATTTGAAACGTAATGGAAAAAGCAGCAAACAAAATACGCAACATTAATATTCACAAAAAAAAAGGAATGATATAATATAATTAAAATAAGCTTTAATTTATTTTTATAAATTTTATTTGTATAATAAAAATATGAAACTTATATAAATGACAAATGTTTTTTCATTGCAAAATTGCTCCCGAACTCGCTTCAGATGTTTGATAGAGCACGATTAACGCATTAGGTTCCAGCGTCCTATTTTGAAGACAATGTAAAAACAAGTTATTATGTTTTGGTTCCTGCGAACAGTAAAACTACTGCATCAAAATTTGAATGATGAAAAGGTCTGGGCGCTAAGGGTTAGGCAATTCATTTCTAGCACATACCCAAACCAACTTCGGACTTGAGATATACTAAATATCCTAACCGATACCACTGACATCTTCAGTTTGGATGTAAAAATGCTGCATCCTGGGTAAAACTTAGCTAAGCAGATACAGGAAATTTTCTCGAAAAACAAGGATTTTATAAATATTTTTCTTACAAGTAGGAACTTTGAAACTTTTGGTTTATTGGCGAGCAATTTAGTTTACTATAAAAACAAAAAAAAAATTTATACACCTGTACTGGAATTCTCGAGGCGAACGATTTAATATCTGATGTTAATTGAAACAAAGAAAGAAAAAAAATCAATGAGTATCAAGTTTTGGCCCAAACAGGGTTACTTTCCGTCATTTTTGTTGCCCGGACACCGTCCTCTTTTCAATGGTGTCTGGGGACATCCAGATAGAGGTTTTAAATGTGTCCGGGGTTCTTAAACGTGTTCGGGGAATTTCGAGCCAATTAAGAAGTTTTCTTCATGAAACGAAGAAGTCCACCCCTACTGTGTTGATTTGATCTCGTTTGAAGATACACCAAACCGAGAATGCGCTTTTTTTAATTTAAGGATACATTTGGCCTCTAAATGTCATAATTTTCGCCTGCGGCACGTTTGTTCACAAAAAACGATGCATGATTTTGCCCCTCTAAACAAATTTTTGAACCCGTGTAGTTTTCACTTTGATTGAATACTTTTTCGAAAGGGCACAGTCTCTAGTTTCAACCATATATGGCTTCAAGAGCCACCGAATTGCAGGGGGATGGTGAGGGGTTAACGAACTTTCTCGCGATTTTTCATATGATTTCTGCCATGATTACTGTGAAAAATCACGAGAAAGTTCGTTTACCCATCACCATCCCCCTGCAATTCGGTGGCTCTTGAAGCCATATATGGTTGAAAGTAGAGACTGTGCCATTTCGAAAAAGTATTCAACCAAAGTGAAAACTACACGGGTTCAGAAGTTAACCCAGGGGCACGAAAAACGCTATTTCCTGCATGGTTCTTTCTAACTATGGTACGTGCTTTTCATAAAAAACGGCTTGCCTGCCGCAAAAACGGCTTGTCTATTTATTTTCGTTTGTTTTTGTTTGCAAAACATGTTTAGTGTCAAAAAATGATTTCATAGTTGACCCAAACAGAGAAAAAATAGAAATAGAAAAATATTCCTCACTCTTTCTCGTTTATTATAATAAAATAAATGGTTTTAATTTACATATAAATGGTTGACCTTATCTCATTTTTTTAATATTTTAATCGTGTCCTAGGTTTTAATCGCTACATAATCCGGGGTTTTCGTTGATGGATCCTACTTGGGTCCTAAATTTCTTATGACAACACTGAGTCCAAAGACTTCTTCAGAACAACTACTAAAATGACACAGAGATTTTTTATGTTTTTAAGTTTTAAAATTTGAGAGCTATAAATATGAATATAGTAAAAAACAAATTAACTAAATATGTTTTCCACTGTCCCCAAAGATCCTAATGAGAATTATCCAGACGAGAAAACCAAACAATTTAAATTTGCTGATATGGAGTTAGACCTGCCTTTCACTTTCAATATTTTTGCTATAATATAGTCCTTACACGATCAATCTATTGAACACAATGAAAATACAACGTGTAAGGTGATTGTTTTTCGTTAACAAAATCAAAGATTTCCAAAACAATCGCTTTCGCTATAAACAATGACTTTGTCTCTTATTCGTCAATATAAACATTCTCCATGGAATCGAGAAAGAGCGCAAGTCAAAAACTTTAGAAAAACAGGATACAGAAATCGTGTTGAAAACCATATGCGTTCACAATGAGGTTGTTTTGGAGTACGTTTGATAAATAAATGCGTTCACTTCCAAAAGAATCAGCACATGTCGACTGACTAACTCATACAGCGTACGATGTAATTGTAACATTTCAGGGGGTGAGATGTGCAAACAACCATCCAGGACTCTTTATCTAAAACTGAAAATTATTTGCAGTTGTGAACTGAAAAAATTATGAATTTCCCCCATTTTCCATATTCGCTTTTATCATTCAATTCGCAGCGGTCCCTGCAATAAACACCCCTACTGTTGATTTGATATCGTCCTTTTTCATAGCATAGCACACTACCGATGTTGAAAACGCACCAATTGATGATTAAAATAATAACCGAGGGGTGAAACCGACGTCGAACCCCGCGTCAGGAACACCGAATTTGAATGTTAAAATGCATTGTGTTGTTCAGAGAGTACTGGTATAGGTTGATTTTTGAAAGGAATCGCAGAAAACATTCATACGGGAACCAATCGACGAGTGGTAAAAAGTATAAAAAACTTAAAAAGCAGGCCGTACCCCTAAAAAATTGAACGTTGAATGAAGGGGAGAGTTTTTATTAAAACGCGACAAAATGACCGATTCTTCTGAATCAACATTTCGCGAAATTAATTTAAGCAGATTCAAGGTTGCATTAATTGTTTTACAGGTGGTTTTTGTTTTATTTTTTATTTTATTGCGTTGCCATCTTATCTTTTAGTTTCTTGTTTTTAGAAGAAAGTGGTCACCGTGTTTCACTGTTATTATTGCTTGTTGACAGTTTCTGTAAGTAAAATTGTCAAGACTGCGTTTTCATGTTAGACCATAAAAAATCTGCAAGAAGTTATTTAAACATGATGTAAATTATTTCCTTCCGCTAAGAATAATCTCTAAATCAATGTTTTCACGCAGATTTTTTTCCCAATTTTTTTATGTTTTCACAAATTTATATTTAGTTAGTTTATTTGTTTGTTTGTTTGTATGGTAGGGTCAAATTTTGTGATCTAATTTTTTTATTGATTCACATATTTCACTGATTCGATTGACTTGAAATTTTGCGCACATACGTAACTCCGATGACAATGCATTATGTGTGTTTGCATGCGCGAGAAAAACAAAATGGCGAACGACACACGCAATTCTGCCCAATTCGAAAGTGTGAGGTCTTAAATGAAAGAGTGCTGAAAAATAACTCAAGAAAACATAACAAAAGCTATAATTGCCAATCTGGCAATTATTGAAAACCCGTATGGTGATATTCGTATCAAAATTCGAACAGTTGTACCAAAATTCCAATTTGAAGTCAAACTTTCCAATTAAATTTTTTTAAATTTATTCCAATCGGATTTTGATGTATGGGAGTTTTATGTAGAATAATATGCTAAATAACTTTTGTTCTTGTACTTTTTTGATAAGATGGACCGTTTTTGAGATATTCACAAAAAACATTTTCGTTTGTATGATCCATTTTTGCCCATGAACGAAGTTGGCCTCGCATTTTACAAAAAACAGATCTGTGCAAAATTTCAAGTCTCTAGCTCAATCCGTGCGCCCGCAATCCGCACCACAGGCGGACGGACGGACGGACGGACGGACGGACGGACAGACAGACGGACAGACGGACAGACGGACGGACATGCAAAATTCAATTTTTTTTATCATTCTAAACACACTGGTGTAATTCATTTTTGTGTGTGATGACGGGATCTTGGCGTTACAAACGGTAAGGCAAAGTTAATATACCCTTTGGTTTCACCATACGGGTATAATTACGTGGCGATTTGGCTCCAAAAATAAAGGCAAGACAAAAGTTAACACGCAAAAACTCTGAATGATTTTATCTTGCTTTTATTTTTGAAGCGAAAATCCTTACGTGAAATTAATTTTTTAGTACTTTTTAAAAGCTTGGATTTGTTTTAACCTTTTCTTGTTTTTCTGGCTATCTTCCTGCTACATAACTGGGCGCGACTGCTAATTAAATACATTTTCCATAAGAAATAAGACATTTTTCTAGATATTTTAACTTTTTTCTAGGTTTTTGACGCTCTACCAAAAACCCCTAGTTTCTAATAATACTTTTCCCTTTTTGAATTCAGAATTTAATGCTTGTGCAGAAAGACTTTCTTGCATTAAAACAATTTCGATGTCTTAAACCAAAATCATTTTTAAATTTTGTTGTACTGCGAATGGTTTTTTACTAAAATATTTATGTTGAAAAGTTTCTACATGGTGGGCCAGAATAGACGCAGGGGTTTGAAGTCTTTATAACTTTTTTTTTTATTTTTATTTTTTTAATTTTGTTTCAGCATTTTGTTAAGAAGACTTGGGCAATTTAAAATGGACCTGTAAACAATAGAACAACGAACCGGTGGGCGGTGGGCTCAATGGCTCTTTTACGGGACATGTTTGGCGGACGCATTATTTCGAAAAGTTGCGATTTCAATTGGCCTCCGCGTTCACCTGATCTAACGACTCCAGATTGTTTCCTTTGGGGATATTTGAAAGAAAAGGTGTACGTCAACAAGCCAACAACCATCAGCCAATTGAAAACCAACATTTGCAGTGAAATCGAGGCCAAAACACGAAAGGTTATGGAAAATGTCTTGGAAAGAACACGGATTTGCGAAGCAGAAAATGTCCACCACTTGCGGGATATAATTTTCCATGTTTAGACCAAAAATATTCCGCATCAATCAACTACATGTATTTGAAAAAAAAATTATAGGTTTCGCTAAAATAAAAAATTTATAAAGAATTCAAACCCCCGCGTCTATTCTGGCCCACCCTGTATAACGTTTTCACATAAGCCGTTCACACAAAAGCTAACGAATATAAAAAAAAATCTGGACTTGTGTTTTCAAAATAACATTGCATAAAATATGATCACAATTGGAGTTTTGATAAAAATTACTTTAAAATTCAAAACCATTTGGAAATTTAATATAAGGTTTAATATCAAAATTTTGAGTTCCTTACAGCGTTTTTCTTTGTTTAATTTCACAGTTGTAATTATTGAAAATCGTTTAATTTGCCAACAGAATTTGCATTTTATTTTCTGAAAAAAAAAATGTGTTCACGTTTTTGTTGTGATTTTGCGATGAATAGAAAATGTCCAGAAACGGGCATAGGGAAAAAAATTGTACAAATAACCAAACAAGGGGCACGCCGTGACTCGTACAAGAAATGTTTACTGTCTGTCATTTTAGTAAATTGCCACTTGATTTGTTGCGAATAATGAACATGTCAATCAAGAAACAACAAACAACGCTTTGGCGATATAATCAAAGGACTTTTTTACGTTTCATCAACAGTCATGCGAAAAAAAAACCAAATCAAACTAACAATCAGAAAATATGCAAAATAAGGGAAATTTCCAAACTTGTCAAACAGAATTAAAGTGCACTCAAGCTGTCCAAAAAGACCTAATTGGGATTCGGTGCTCCGATAAGGATAATGTCGGCTAAAATCCGTGGTGCACCCTAAGCGTTTTTCAAAAATTCGGAAAATCAATTTGAAAGGAACCGTAGGCGATCATGGCCTCTGCAATTATGGTCAAACTGCAGCTGGTGATGGATTTTTAGCCTTAGCCGAATACCTGATGTCGATGTCGTGAGGTTTCATACCCTTACAACCCCTAAAAGTAATACGCCTTGGTCAATGATATTGAACTAAAGATACTTCTCGATGGGTCTTTGGGAATGAAAAATTCTGCGATGCCATCAAAATTTCAGGCACGAGCCAAAATATTCATTCGCTGACCCTGTGTCTGCTGGAAGAGTGAAATCAGATTTCTAGTAGAAAAAACCAGTCGAATCAAAAGGGATTAATTTTCAGCAATTTTCCGTTTCACAGTAAAGATTCACCAGACTATTTTTTTAATTTATTATGCCCACTTTCAGTATCTAAAGAAGATTAAGATAAAAAACGATCCAAAAATAAAACGGATATACTTTTTATGGTAAAATTTCTATTTGCAAACATTCACTGACCCTTGTCCCTCTTTGAATTTATCCCTATTTCCTGTCGGCCTTATTAAGATCTCAATGCACTCAGATTCGTTTTGATTCCCTTTTAAATAGATATAAACGCGTGCCATAATCTTCCTTAGAAAAACTCAAGCCTCCTGAAAATCGCATTTATAATTTTTTTATTTTTATACAGAAAATTGAAAAACACAATGAGAAGACATCTGACGCACCCACATTATTACAAGCTGTCATAAATATGATGGAGGCATTTTCATTGCATCTTTTCCATTGACAAGTTTTAGATATTTATGTTTCAAATATGATGAATCATCTTCATTTTGGTAACCATTACAATGTTCACAATCATTTATTTCCACATATTTTCGATATACAATTTAAATGAGGGTGAAAAATGATTTTCAAGTACAAACAATTTTCAAATTTTATACACTTGAGGCAAGGTTTTAAGGAGTTTTTGTTTAACAATTTTATTTTATAATCATTGTAGAATAAAATGCTTTTTTGTCACTACATGATGGCGACTGAATGTTTAGATTGTAAAGCGCATGTCACAACTTTTTTTTAATCAACTTCAACACCCCCAAAAGAGAACAGCCTACAAAATTCTTGATAATTGTTAGGTATTAGAACGAAGTGAGTCTATATTTCATAAATTTTTACATTCATGTGGCAAAATCCAAATGTGGACTAGGAATATTCAAATAATCAAAATATTTACTCGGTGGTAATTTTTATCTTTATTTATAATGTATGTTTTGTCAAAACATAATTCTGCATTTTTTTCTTATTTATCAATCTCAAAGCTCATTTTAAAATATGTATGTCTGTTTTCCGGCATCACGCGAAAACGGTTGACTGATTTTGATGAAATTTTGCACATAGAAAGAGCCACTCGCAGAATAGAAAATAGGATAATTTCCTTCATATTCCTCGCCCGACGACTTTAAAACTGTTCGACTGATTTGGATGCGATTCTCTGTCTCGGATAAACGACATAGTAGATAAGCATTTGCCAACTAACCCCTTCCCCACCGTCAGCCCCCTCTTCTGATATCCTCTAAACCGGTGAAGGATTTTATGATCGGATTTTCGTAATTTAATAGTTTGTGTCTTAAACAAATTTTCTTTGCACTTGAGTTTTACCCGCCCGTTCCCCGTAGCCCCTCTCCTACTTTGAAATAATTTTTATACGATTGTTACCGAGAGATAGGTCGTTTTAGGAGGATAGGAGGCCGTAGAAAGGTCCTGTATGGATAGGGTAACCATATTTTTTTTCTGTGTGAAACAAAATTTTGATATCTATCCTATAATATAATAATACGAGGAATGTCTGTCTATCTGCACAAACGATCTCGAAAACCCGCCTAACGATTTTCACGAAACTTGGTTCGGGGACAAGAAATCGATCGGGGACAAGAAATCGATCTGGATAGGTCTCACCCCTGAGAAAATTCCCCTTCGATACCCCTCACCTGTTATCTTCGAATTGGGTGGTCCGATTTGTAGCGATCGCTGTCTTCGGGTTTACATCCCAAATATATAAAAAAAAAAAAAAAGGTTGACAATCCCTGAAAATCTAGATGAGCCATTGCAAAACTTAGGGATTGTAGATCAAGCGGCACAAGACGGGTATATATTCAATTTAATATAGAAAAACAATGCGACTTTGGTCAGTAATACGCTTGGAAACAGCAAGAATTTTTACGATTGGCCCTTCAGTTTGAATAAAACAAAAAAACCAAAAATCCTTGCCGTTACTAACATCTGCGGACCAAAGTTCGAAGGTAATAAAAGTTCAGTTGGGATCGTGATGGGGAAAAGAGCTGGTGATCCGATCAATTTTTACGTTTTTTTTTTTTTTCTTTGATTTTTCTAGCCAAGTAGTGAGAGGCTAATTTTAGATTAAAGTTCTTAGAATCTAGTTAAGATTTTTTTTAAATAAAACGAACTAACAAAAAACTACGAAGAAATTAACCAAAAACAAGACGAGTGCGATAGTGAACGCATCTTAAACCTAATCGTGATTTCACTGTGAAACATAACGCACATGGAAAGAGCATCTACATCGTCGGCGCCTCCGTTTTTATTTGGCAATAGCAGCAACGCATAACAACCCTTTTTCGAGGACACGTCACATCTCAACATCTTGCAACAAACACAAAGAAAAAGAAACGTTTCACAACACAGTGCAACATGCATCGCCGTAACCAGGCGATTCTGCTAGCATAAAACGAGCATACATGCGTGACAAGGAAGTATCAAGCAAAACGCTTCAGACAAATCACATCACACAAAATACAAATCACACGACCCATCATACAACAGAAATCATAACACAGCATACAGCGGATTCACACGATAGCACGCTCAAACACCATTCATTCGAGGAACATTGAGTCTGCAACATCTCGCAGCCAATGCAAACAGCAACATTCAGCTTCATCAAGCATACGGCAGACATTTGTATCTCATACACACCAGGAATTTTCAACTCACATTCTGCGAGCATCAACACAAACAATTTGGACAACCAACACAACTACAATCAACAAACTAACAGAGTAAATTAACATATGTATTTTCTTTTTTTATTTATTATTGCTTTTCTTTTATTTTGAATTAAAATTGTCATCATTATATAATTTAGTTAGAATAGTGGCCACTGAATAGTAGCATATTTAAGATAAGTTTAGAAGCGTCTTCACTAAAGGCAAAGAAAAATTTAAGTATTGAATAAAAGCAAATTGATGAATTATAAACCCAATCCCAGGTGTTTGCAATGTTTTTTTTTTTAGTGCCGTTCCTTGCCTCCTTGAGAGAATGCATTTAGATTCAATTTCAGTTAGCTACATAGTGATGAAGTTCGCCTAAGCGCGCGGTAAAGGGGGAGGATGTCCCGAAACAAGGAGATGAGAAACTGAATGTAAGTGAACCTGCTTTCAAGCAGAGGTAAATAGGTGATGGATCAATAGGAGGTAAAGGAAACATCGGTAATTTTTGGTGTATTTTAGGGAAAACTTGGCCAATGGCGGGTCAGATTTTCAATCGGCTTATTCTCACTAGGAGTCTAAGAAGGGGTGGGCATAATCGCCGTACGTCGCGCTCTCTATCGTTTAGTAATAATTTTTATGGTATTTTGGTCCGTCCGTTCTGCTAGAAGTTCCGGTTTTAATGATTTTTTTCCGTAGCAATTAGACCAGGGGGGTTCTTTCTCCCAGGTTTGCTACCCCTCACAGCATATCCACCTTGTGTATGGCGGTGCTGAGATGAGTACTTCACGACCCCAGCTGCTGAGCTAGTGCGGATAAAAAAGGATATGCTCTCGTCTCATATAAGCACCACCCTCACACTCGAATAGTAGGTAGCGGGCGCAGCTGCCGCCGCCTGTGACCTGTTCGAGGTGTATTACACACCTGGCGCCCAACGGAGCACCTGCTTCCACTTTTATTTGGATTTATTTTCACAAATCTCTTTGTCCTTCTGTTAGAAATAAATCCCCCACAAACCGAACATTGTCTGATAGTCTGGTTCCGATTGTAACATTTTCTTTTAATACGCAATCTGTTAAGGACTTAACATTCAAATGTTTTGTTTCACCGGTAGAGAGCATAAGTTACGTTAGGGAATTTCCATAATATGTACTGACGCACGATTCTACAGTCACTGGCTGAGACGATGCCGTACATGTTTAAGAAAAACCATGATGTTCACTTGAATGGAGCAAATCAGCTTATTATAAAGATGTCTTGTCCGAGGAGTCTTTTAGCTTACGTCATGGCGTAACTCGGATCCTTTATAAGACGCTGCTTCGAAATTACGTAAAATATTGTCATTATATGCGTACTTTCCCATTCTGCGACGGTATTACTCAATTTGCATGGCGTTCAAATTGTCGAGAAGTGATGACATGCCACTTAGGGTGTACCTTAGGGGTATCTCACCGTTTGATAGTCGTTCTTAGTGCAAATGCGTAATGAATATCTAATCAAATAATGACATTATATATATTTTAAGTAAAAAGCAAAAGTTTCCTGATTTACACTATTGATCCAATCATTTTACATCACAAAAATATGACCCTTGTTAAGGACATCCTCCTCTTTTGTTCATGAATTAGATTGTTTATAAATTAGCAGCAGGTATTTAATCATAGAAATACCAATTTTCTTTCTATACTAAAGAAAGTCAAATAAATTAAATAATAGTACTTGAGAAAAATTTATACATATACTCGTATTTATAGAGCTTTTTTTTTTGGAATTTTATTTATATAGCTTTTTTTTTAATTTGAGTACACAGGGAGAAAAGCACTCTTTTCTTAGTTTGGTTTTGGTTTTCACATTTACCTATATTTTTTTTGATGATTATATTACTTATACTATTACTTAGATCACATTTTTGTCTTGGATTTCGAGAACAACTTTTCGAAATTTTTCTACAGTTTTCTAACGTGGAATTTTAAAAAATTAGTAACCTATTGAATTTTCATATTTTTTTTGACGTACGTTTAAATTTAAATATTTGAATAAGGAGTATGGCTGACCAACAAACCCCAGCTCCAAATCTCGGTGCTGTCCCAAAAAGAGTAACTCGACAGCAGACGAGAAATAACCCAAATTTGTTATTTCCTGAAAGGACCCCCTTCATGCAAAATAACAGGCAAATGGGTCACCCACCGATTGAAATACAGTCTGATCGCTTAACACGAAATCCAGCGTTAGATCGCGTTCGACAAAGCCTACAATTCGATAATCTCAACCTGTCGTTCCCCAATTTAAACTCAAGACCACCTTCCCCCACACTACGGCGTCCGTCTTCGTTAGTCCCTCCACTGGGAATGAATCCTTCAACATCTCAAGGATTTGGTGGATCAATGGCTGCTAACGATGGTGCAAGTGGACCGAATTCTGGTTTATCGTGGGACCCCTCATACGACGCATACACCAAAGCGTTCGATTCCGTTTCACACCCAACTCTAGGTCCAAGTCAGATTCCACAGCTAGCTCCACACCCAACATTAAATGAATATTACGAGCGGCTATTTCAGGAGCAGGCCCGGACAATTCGGCACTTACAAAAAGCCTTATCTGAAAGGGATTCAAATGCACAAAACGATGCTACACGCCACCGCCCTTCGCAAGTGCCTCCCATACCTTATCCCCCTCCACCTCGACCAAGAAACGAATCACCACCCAGACGTAGGACCGCATCACCAAATCAAGAAAGAGATCATTCGCCAATACGATTCAGAAATGAATGGCTAAATCGAATGAGGAACGATTCTCCACCTCGGAGGCGACATGAATCGCCACCACGAAGGAGAGATGCATCGCCGAATAGGATGCAGGGACAATATTGTCGGTCTAAAAGTCCTATGGCATCTTGGAAAATTAAATTTGACGGTTCTCCGTCAGGTATGTCGGCCAACGATCTAATATTCCGACTGGAAGCTCTATGCCAATCAGAACGGGTAACCCGTGAGGACTTGGCACGAAAGTTTCACAGGTTTCTCGCAGGACGCGCTGATTCCTGGTATTGGCATTTCCTTCGAACCAACCCTAGACCAGATTGGAATGTCATTAAAAATGAACTCATCGGTCAGTTCAGACGCCAAGAAACCGATCACGAGTTACTTCTTACCATTACAACTAGGAAGCAACTTCCTCGGGAAAGTTTTGATGACTTTCTTTATTCAGTCCTCTCAATCAACGACCAATTGAGATCCCCCTTACCTGATATAGAACTAATTGAAATTATGCGGAAAAATCTTCTACCTCGCCTTTCAATGATGGTCTTTTCGGCTAGGTTTTATACGGTGAAGGAGTTTCGAGATCTGTGTCGACGAGCCGAGACTCAACTACAGACACTGCGATCTTCTGCTCCTTATAACGATCACAATAAATTTGTCCATGAAGTAGATTTCAAGTCGAACGAGGAACACCCAGATTTCCATTTAGAAGCTTTTAATCGCTCCTCCCAGTACGTCCCTCGTAACCGACTGCCACGAGATAAATGGGTCTGTTGGAATTGCGATAAGCTAGGGCATGGATATCGCGAATGTCCGGAATCTGGACATGATCCTTTTTGCTATGGTTGCGGTACCAAAAATGTCACTAAAATTAATTGCCCGAAGTGTACCCAGAAAAACCTGAAAGAGAGCGGGATGAACTCCGGGAATCCTCGCTCCCAGTCTTAAATCCCGGAATAAACCCATGTGTCGTGCCACCATCTTCTACCACTACCCTGATTTCGATTTTGACTAAACCAGATGTGTTGCCCAACTCGTCTCCTCAACGGATCTCCAGCCCGCCTCTGAAATCCCTACATGAAAGAAAGAGAATTTATGCTGAAACTCGCGCAAGGATATTTCAAACGTCGCAATTGCCATCAAACAAAGCCACAAAGCGATCTACAGCGAGATTGAAGCAATGGTACAGCGCGATTAAAGCAAGACAAAAGGCAATCATTTCATCGGTGTTAATTGTCTCTGACGATCTGAGGCCCTACGCAAAAGTTTTTATAAATGGACATCCTTTGACTGGCCTATTAGATTCGGGAGCCTCTGTAAGTTGTTTAGGCAATGGTTGTATGGAGATACTCAACAAATTAAATTTAAAATCAATCAAAATGAAAGCAGCAGTCAAGACAGCAGACGGCAACTCCCAAGCAATTGTCGGTTATGTTAAGACGATGGTAACTTTCAAAACCGAATGTAAGGAACTTACCCTTGTTTTAGTGCCAGGATTGTCGCAAACCCTATATCTTGGCGTTGACTTTTGGCGTTTATTCGATCTTCTACCACCCCAAATTGCAGAAATAACCTCCGACACCCCACAAATGAACACAAACATGCACAGTTTGACCGCGTTGCAACAAAAACAGCTCCAAGAAGTAATGGCTTGCTTTCCTTCTTGTGAGGTTTTGGGTCTAGGTAAAACTCACCTGGAGCAGCACAAAATAGAAACTACGGACGCAAACCCCATCAAGCAAAGGTTTTATCCGGTATCACCGGCAATACAGAAGGCGATGTTTCAAGAGATAGATCGGATGTTAGAGTTAGGCGTAATAGAGGAGAGTGTGAGTGCGTGGAACTCGCCGGTTGTTCTAGTAAGGAAACCAGGCAAAGTGCGGCTTTGCCTGGATTCCCGAAAGATAAACGCGGTGACTGTGAAGGACGCATACCCCCTTCCACACGTAGACGGACTCCTCAGCCGACTCGAAGACACCCGATATATCTCAAGCATCGACCTTAAGGACGCCTTTTGGCAAGTCCCCCTCGAAGAGAAATCGCGCGAACTGACGGCCTTTACAGTGCCAGGGCGTCCACTGTATCAATATACTGTGATGGCTTTCGGCCTCTGTAATGCCTCACAGCGCATGTGCAGGTTAATGGACAAAGTCTTGAGGTCCATGGCGACAGAACTTCGTCCCTACGTGTTCGTCTATTTAGACGACCTGCTGGTCATAGCCCCAACCTTTGATCTGCACTTGCGAATCTTGAAAGACGTTGCTAAATGTCTCCGTCTAGCAAACCTCACCATAAACGTGCGAAAGAGTTCGTTTTGCATGCGCGAAATCAAGTACTTGGGGTATGTAGTGGGAGAAAACGGCTTGAAGACGGATCCCATGAAGGTAGCCGCCATTGCTGAGTTCCCCGCACCGAAGTCCCAGAAACAGACTCGACGGTTCCTAGGGTTAACTGGTTGGTACCGAAGGTTTGTACCGAATTACTCAGCAATGGCTGCTCCAATCACGGACTGCCTCAAAAAAACATCCGGCAAATTCCATTGGACCGAAGAGGCACAGAAGGCTTTTGAAAGTCTTAAACTTTCTTTGAGCTCATCGCCAGTACTCATAAATCCGGATTTCACAAAACCATTTGTGATCAATTGTGATGCCTGTACTACCGGAGTGGGTGGGGTGTTGTGCCAATGCGACGAGGAAGGACAAGAAAGACCCATTGCATACGTCTCGTATAAACTAAACGCAGCCCAGCGAAATTACACTATTACCGAGCTGGAGTGTCTAGCTGCCGTATACTGTGTGAAGAAGTTTAGAGCGTATGTAGAGGGTCATCCATTCCGCATAGTAACTGACCATTCGAGCCTTCGCTGGTTAATGAATCAGAAGGACCTAGGCGGTCGCCTCGCTCGCTGGGCCCTAAAATTACAAGCGTTTGACTTCCAAATAGAACACCGGAAGGGAAGCCAAAACGTAGTCCCTGACGCTTTGTCGCGAATATACGCAGACGAAATCTCAGATGTCATGGTGACGGAAATAGATTTGTCAGACGTCAGTTTCCAATCCGCGGAATACAAAAACCTTTTGGATGTCATACAAAACAATCTGGACAAGATGCCTGACGTCTGTGTGTCTGAAGGGTTTGCGTATAAGCGACTGGAACCGCGGAGCGGTGATCCTGTCCAGGAGGACAACGCTTGGAAGTTGTGGGTCCCAGAAAGCCTTACGCCTACACTAATCTCTGCTGCTCACGATCCTCCCAAGGTTTCGCATGGTGGCATAACAAAGACTTTAGCGCGGTTACGTACTTGGTACTATTGGCCAACGATGGTAAAAGACGTGAAAGAGTATGTTGGCAAATGCGAAGTTTGCAAAGCGACGAAAGCCCCTAACTCAGTCCTAAGACCTCCAATGGGTGAACTGATTGAATCCGATCGGCCTTGGCAAAAGGTGTATGTCGACCTTTTGGGTCCATACCCGCGTTCGTCGGCCGGAAACACCATGTTGCTTATACTAGTGGATCACTTCACTAAGTTCACACTGCTAAAACCTCTTCGACAAGCCACCTCGAATCCAATTGTATCTTATATTGAACAAGAAGTTTTCCTGACGTTCGGAGTGCCGGAAATACTAGTTAGCGACAATGGACGCCAATTTATTTCCTCTAAATTCCAGAATTTGTTGTCGAAATACGGGGTAAGACATTTTCGAACGGCTATCTATTCCCCCCAAATAAATGCCTCGGAGAGGGCAAATCGCGTTGTTCTTGCGGCAATAAGATCCTACCTGGAGGACAATCAAAGGCAGTGGGATGTACACATAAAGGAAATAGGGTGTAGCTTGCGTACATCATTGCATAGTGCTACTGGTCAGAACCCATACTACCTATGTTTTGGGCAACACATGATAACCCATGCTTCAGCGTACCCCTTGATTCGACGCTTGAAAACAATAGGAGATTCGGAGATTGATACGGCGCCAGATAGACTCAAACTTGTCAGAGAAAGGGTAAAAGAAAATCTAGATTTGGCACATAAACGGTATGAAAAGGGATATAATTTACGATCTAATGCTAGAACATTTTCGGAAGGGCAAATAGTCTATTGTAGAAATTTTTCGCAAAGCAGTGCACCCAAAGTTTATAATGCAAAATTAGCGCCTAAATTTTTAAAAAGTAGAGTTGTTAAGAAAATTGGTAATTCAACATATTTATTAGAAGATATGAAAGGCAAAGCTAGAGGAAAATACCATGCAAAAGACATTAAATCATGAACATTTAAGAAAATATATCGGGATTGTGCCCGGCTTTTAGGTGCATATCTCAGGGAGTGGTCGAGCCACACTTGGAGCACCCGGAAACAGCAATTCGTTTTTTTCAGCTCCCCTGAACACCTGAGCAGATGTCCAGGGAAGTTGATGGTGTAGCGATCGCTGTCTTCGGGTTTACATCCCAAATATATAAAAAAAAAAAAAAAGGTTGACAATCCCTGAAAATCTAGATGAGCCATTGCAAAACTTAGGGATTGTAGATCAAGCGGCACAAGACGGGTATATATTCAATTTAATATAGAAAAACAATGCGACTTTGGTCAGTAATACGCTTGGAAACAGCAAGAATTTTTACGATTGGCCCTTCAGTTTGAATAAAACAAAAAAACCAAAAATCCTTGCCGTTACTAACATCTGCGGACCAAAGTTCGAAGGTAATAAAAGTTCAGTTGGGATCGTGATGGGGAAAAGAGCTGGTGATCCGATCAATTTTTACGTTTTTTTTTTTTTCTTTGATTTTTCTAGCCAAGTAGTGAGAGGCTAATTTTAGATTAAAGTTCTTAGAATCTAGTTAAGATTTTTTTTAAATAAAACGAACTAACAAAAAACTACGAAGAAATTAACCAAAAACAAGACGAGTGCGATAGTGAACGCATCTTAAACCTAATCGTGATTTCACTGTGAAACATAACGCACATGGAAAGAGCATCTACATCGTCGGCGCCTCCGTTTTTATTTGGCAATAGCAGCAACGCATAACAACCCTTTTTCGAGGACACGTCACATCTCAACATCTTGCAACAAACACAAAGAAAAAGAAACGTTTCACAACACAGTGCAACATGCATCGCCGTAACCAGGCGATTCTGCTAGCATAAAACGAGCATACATGCGTGACAAGGAAGTATCAAGCAAAACGCTTCAGACAAATCACATCACACAAAATACAAATCACACGACCCATCATACAACAGAAATCATAACACAGCATACAGCGGATTCACACGATAGCACGCTCAAACACCATTCATTCGAGGAACATTGAGTCTGCAACATCTCGCAGCCAATGCAAACAGCAACATTCAGCTTCATCAAGCATACGGCAGACATTTGTATCTCATACACACCAGGAATTTTCAACTCACATTCTGCGAGCATCAACACAAACAATTTGGACAACCAACACAACTACAATCAACAAACTAACAGAGTAAATTAACATATGTATTTTCTTTTTTTATTTATTATTGCTTTTCTTTTATTTTGAATTAAAATTGTCATCATTATATAATTTAGTTAGAATAGTGGCCACTGAATAGTAGCATATTTAAGATAAGTTTAGAAGCGTCTTCACTAAAGGCAAAGAAAAATTTAAGTATTGAATAAAAGCAAATTGATGAATTATAAACCCAATCCCAGGTGTTTGCAATGTTTTTTTTTTAGTGCCGTTCCTTGCCTCCTTGAGAGAATGCATTTAGATTCAATTTCAGTTAGCTACATAGTGATGAAGTTCGCCTAAGCGCGCGGTAAAGGGGGAGGATGTCCCGAAACAAGGAGATGAGAAACTGAATGTAAGTGAACCTGCTTTCAAGCAGAGGTAAATAGGTGATGGATCAATAGGAGGTAAAGGAAACATCGGTAATTTTTGGTGTATTTTAGGGAAAACTTGGCCAATGGCGGGTCAGATTTTCAATCGGCTTATTCTCACTAGGAGTCTAAGAAGGGGTGGGCATAATCGCCGTACGTCGCGCTCTCTATCGTTTAGTAATAATTTTTATGGTATTTTGGTCCGTCCGTTCTGCTAGAAGTTCCGGTTTTAATGATTTTTTTCCGTAGCAATTAGACCAGGGGGGTTCTTTCTCCCAGGTTTGCTACCCCTCACAGCATATCCACCTTGTGTATGGCGGTGCTGAGATGAGTACTTCACGACCCCAGCTGCTGAGCTAGTGCGGATAAAAAAGGATATGCTCTCGTCTCATATAAGCACCACCCTCACACTCGAATAGTAGGTAGCGGGCGCAGCTGCCGCCGCCTGTGACCTGTTCGAGGTGTATTACACAGATTTTAATGAAACTTTACAGTATTACTAAGGGGGCTAAGGGCCTTCGATTTCTGCTTTACAAACCTGACTTTTCCCTCCCCTCGATACCCCTCGCCTGGTGTCTCAAAACAACATTTCAAAAATCGGTGTCAGCGATTACTCAATAACCACTCAACCGATTTCTATGAAATTTTGTTATCGCGTTAGTTTTAGTTCTAGCTTTCTAGGTCGGGAATTTAAAAACTCTGGAAAAGCTCTGTAAAGATAATGTGAATTTAGTTTTTCCCCAAAAATCAGCAAAAGTAGGATTTTGAGCTCGCCGAGCATGGCTCGGTCTTCCTGGTACTATTTATAAAATCGTTTGTCCTGACTGACTGACCGACCGATTTTTGCTATAAAGCCTTAGCAGGCTGAGAAATCTCGCCATAGAGTTTTCAAGGCTGCTGATCCCGAATCTGGTATGTATTAGAATTTCACAACTCCAAACGGAAGGTCCTGTCATGACAACGTAAATATGTATCATTTTCCCATTTTTCCTAGGCTAAAGTGGCATTAGGGGTTTTTCAGATCGCTGATCTCAAATCTGGTGTTAGAATTTAAAGATTCTTTTCATTTCGAAAGTTTTGAAGTTATTTCTCGGTTTTTTGCGCAAAAAACTAATGCAAAAACTGGAAACCGGCAACGACGGATATGCAAGCTGGGCACCAATCATGTATTCCGACGCGTCTCTGACTTTCGACTTCGGCGAGGCTTTTAACTCTTGACTTCGCCATATCTGCAGCTTGCAATTTCGCGGAATCATCACTATGAATCGAAACGTGATTCTGACTGTCACTCCAGGAAATTTGAAGATGCTGATATGGCGAAGTCAAGAGTTAAAAGCTGCGTCGAAGTCGAAAGACAGAGACGCGTCGGAATACATGATTGCTGCCCTGGTTTTCTATAAAGCGTGAAATTCCAACTACATAAAGTACCCAAAAATACGTACCAACAACAAACTGTTGACCCCTCAAACTTTAAAGTTTTGTTATTTCATTAGTCAAATGTCTTTCTCAATTAGTTAAAATATTTAAATACTAAAGATTTGTAAATATTCCATTGAGATATTTACTAAAAACTCTCAATTTCTTTTTCATTGCCGTATGTAAAAAAAATAAAATCGATATTAATCACTTTTTAACCATGTTAAGCCCCCTTTTTTTGAAGAAAATATTTTGGAAACTTTTATCTGGCTATAACTTTTTAAGAAATCATGAGACGATATTCCAAATAACTGGAATTCTATTTTCGATTTCTTGAATATTTTTCGTGTAAATTGTTGGTCCTTGTCTAATTTGAAACTATTGGAATACCTGTTTGCGTTTCTCTTTCTTATCGTTAAAACTTTGTAATATCATATGCCTTGCAGTGATTACGACGCAAACAGAGATGCCACTCGTCCGAAATCGGTAAGAATTCTTAACATACGCACATTCTACGCATCGAAAATGTCTTTTTTCCACATTTGGCTTGTATTAACCATCTGAAATCTCATATACTTGTCTCATATAGTATAGTAATGGAAAACCTTCATCTAATTTAACATTTTGATACCAAATACAAAATACATGGAAAATAGGCCCTATATCTACTCAAAATACGTTTCAGTTTTTGTACTTAAGGTACTCGTATACGATGATGTCTAGGTCCGTTGTCGGTCTCCTTTACTCTTACACCAAAACCAAAGTTCTTTTTAGTTCACATTAAATTACAATGCTGTTACAACGAAATTCTGGTTCTAAGTCCGTACAACATACAGTATAAAATTTACGCATGTAAATAGTGCGGGGCAGAGGGGAGAGAATTTCTAAGTCCTACGGGAATGAGGATGCCACCGAAATGTGGCCCTTTTCGTACTTTGAGAATAATTTTGGGAACAGTGTGAGCATTACATCGGAGAGGGATTTATGTATAGTTCTTGGTCGTTTGGTCGCTCTATTTCATTTTTGCTTTTACGTTTCTCACTTTTAACACACAAAATATTAATTGCATTTTATTAACTTTTTTGTAACAAAAAGAAACTCAAATATTTTGTATATTAGTTTATTTGCTTTGAAGATCAAAACAAAATTCACAAAAAAAAAAGTTTCAATTTCCGTGCAATGTCATTTAGATTAATAAATTTATACAAAAAGATTGAAAAAACGTGAATACTATTTCAAAAAAAAAAATTAAATAGAAGTTTTTCTGTGATTAAAAAAATCCATAATGTTGTGAATTAGTACTCGTTAAAAAGCGTACACATTATTATGTTGTATGTATTTTTTGGGTTTTATGGAGCACAGTGGAAAATGGAAAATCACTTTTTTTACTAGTAGTTCATGTGAATGGTGACTTTTTGAAAGGGATAGAAAGAGTAAGAAACCCGGAAAAATGGCTGGTCATTCCAAAGATACAACAACATCTAAGACCGAATCACTTCATTCGGAAGTTTGTGCAACGCAACACAAAGCCGGTGGTAAATATGAACATTTTTTTATTTTATTTAAGGGTTTTTAAAATTGGAATTTTGACTAAAAAAGCCCGAATCTTTCGCACATAATCATCCTTCCCCTTTTTTTTTGGAATCCTATGAAACGCATGCATAAAAACAACCCATAGCAAAAATGTTTTAGTCCTGCCCACATCAAGTGATTTGTTGTAAATGTGGGTGAATTCGTTTCTGAGAAAGCTCCTTTCAACAGAGGGTGGCGAAAATTGATATCAGCACAGGGGTAGAATGGACTTGATTAAAATGGTGGATTTTTTCGTTTTAAGTGTAAAGTTAAAATACAATTTCTCTCAATTCTGATTACGTTTGCATGATTATTTCTTTCCCTTTGAACATTCTAAGCAGAGCGTTTTTTTTTCTTAACAGATCGTTTTTTCTTAGCAGAGTGTAAACAGGTATTTTGAAAGATGAGTTAGCCCCTTTCTTTTTATACCTGACTATTTGTATATATTATGAAGGGGATTTTAACATTGCTCGCTATGCTGAAGTAGGTAATTCCACAAGACTTGTGTGTCATTATTCATAGAGAAATGAGTGGAAGTAATTACCCTAAGACAGCGCGGTTCATAAAAGAAATGTAGATCCATGAATGAATGGAAAATAAATTGTTGTCCTCTACCTTCCCTGGGTTTTTTTTTGGGGTCTTTTGACCTCTTTTTAACCAGCGAACTGAATCCTTTAAACAGAAATGTTGTTTGAATAAGAACAAAAAACAAATTCTGAAATTTTCTGTTTAAAGGCTTTTCAAATTAGATTTTAATAAATCCTCGAACGGAATAAAATTATACCGAGCCTGAAATACAACATAATTTTTATTGACTTTAGACTTGAACGTTTTTTCAGGAAAAAAACGAGTGAAAATTATTTAAAATCAGCGGATATCATAGTGGGCTATCTATCACCATTTGCCTTAGATTCCCATTAACTTATTGTGCCAATTATTATGCAAATAAATTTTTAAGAACCTTTCTGTGCCTGGTTTTTTATTGTCGGACCTGATTTTTTTTTGTCGTCGAACTAACATTGATTCCTTGTTCAAGTGTTCACGTTTAGGAAATTTTACCTACCGTTGCTTAAAATCGACCCAAATTGATGATAACAAAGCAAACTATTTTGTTAACCCTTTCGCAAACATTTCAACCCCATAGCTGTATGTTGTGCCAATTTTAATGGATATTTCAACCATTTAGAAAACTAGAGCCCGCCATACACGTTGTGATGTTCCAGGGTTATTGTCTAGTGCCGCTTTTCAGGTTAAGCGGCAAATCTGAATTTTTTTTTTTTCGTTCTACCAACCAAACTTTCCCTCTCCCAACCAAATTTTATCGCTGTAAACTATGCATATTCCGCGTAGAAGAAAACAAAATGATCTGTTTTTCCGGAAGAAACACGCTCAGACTGATAGTTTGTCCATAGAAACCAAACCAAAAACTTAACTCTAAAATAGAAACTTTTCTGCTGCCAAGAACCAAAGATTCTCTTTAAAATACAGATCTTTTCACGATATACCGAAGAAAAGTTTTCCTCTGTTAGACAAACGAAAAGTTTGGCTATACGGACCAAACTGTTTGAGATAGATAAATAGTTTTTTTGATAAATAGTTTTTTTGCCTTCACTTAAGTAAACTTTTCCTGGTTACACTCAGAAAAATGTCCAGGTCAACTTTTTGTCAGGTTAACTCTGACCGCTAGCTGGCTTACAGAGGTTTCCATTACATGACATTACATCCTCAAAATGCCTATCTAAGGTCAACTCGTGCAGCTCCCAATGCCCTACTTCACCTGCTGGTGGCTTAATTTCAGAATTTCTCCGACCACAGGTCAACACAGTTTTACTTTCCCTCATGCAGGCGAACGCGCGCCTGCCCGAGGCCAATTACGCCGTATGTAGGTCGTCAAGTTAGCCTCCATTTTTCTGAGTGTAGTGTGGGTAAACCATAGCGTGTTTGAAAATGTAGCTTTTCACATATTTTTGGACTGCTAACTTTCGTACAAATACTTGTTAATTTGATAAAAATTTAAAAAAAAATGTCTCTTTAATTTTTTTCTTTCTTGAACAGAATTTAACATATCGGAAACGCAAGGCGTTAGATTAGGAAACTGCAAATGGTTCAACGTAGCCAAAGGCTGGGGATTCATAACACCAAAAGATGGAGGCCAGGATGTTTTTGTTCACCAGGTAAATCTATTTCTATAATCAAATCTATTTTAGTGACTATAAGGATAAATATTTTCAGAGTGTTATTCAAATGTCTGGATTTCGATCGTTAGGCGAATCGGAAGAAGTCGAATTTGAATGCAAAATTAGCGAAAAAGGATTGGAGGCGACACGAGTTTCTGGCCCGCAGAAATCTGATTGCCATGGAAGTACATTTCGTCCGCATGCGAAGAAACGGTTCCGAAAAATTCGATGCTACAATTGTGGCGAGTTCGCAAATCATATCGCTGCCAAATGTGCACTGGGACCACAGCCTAAAAGGTGTCATCATTGTAAAAGTGAAGACCATTTAATAGCCGACTGTCCTGAAAAGCAGGTATGTTAAATTTTCCCCTTCGAACTTCAAGGACATCCTAGTCAGGACACCAACGAGAGTGTAGTTTGGTATTTGACTTGAAAGATGTCGTTAGTATTGCTAGAGCGACATTGATTAGTGTTTTATATTTGCAGGAGAGTTCCGAGAATTCTGATGCACCGCAATCAATATCTCCCCAAGAACTGAGTCCAAATTCATCAACTCACATGAATCAATAACCACAAAATTCAGAAAAATTGTGTGAAAAGTGAAGAATTTCATGTGTAATTTACAACCTCAACTACAAATTCCTTATTTTACCTGTAAATAAATTTCATAGGTTTATGAAAAGAAATTCAAACGGTTCTAGTTTTTAAAAAAAATCGTAAAAATAGTAGAGAATAATTTTATAAAAAATATATAAATATGTATAATTAAATAATTTTTCAAAGAACTTTAAATGTATCTGAACTTTTATTTTTTCATTTTGAAACAAAATGTGAGTTTTAAACTTAAACGTGTGAAAGAGTGCATATTCAATAAAACGCAAATATTTGTAAAATGTTTTTTTTTCTACTTATTCATTTTGTGGAAAGTATTTACGCTTAATACTAGTATTTTTGAAAAAATGATAGCAGGCTATGTAAAAAAAACTTTTTTTAAATTATACTAACTAGTTGTATTTTTTTTGTTTAGTTATTTAAAAAAAAGATTTATTCTGTATGTATTTAACAAAAATGTACAAGATCGACTTTACCCAAAATTCAATCGATTTTGACGGGATATTTTGCATTTTAAAGCTGTTATCGTCAGCTACATCTCTATGGATTGCAATTTTGAAAAAAATACAATACAATTGGATTTACGCAAGTTAATTGGATTTATAAAAATTGGTTCCAATTGGATGTATGGAAGAGTTATGTAAAATCATATTCTAGACACTTTTTGTCTTAACAAATTTTGAAAACTGAAGTGTTTTTAAGAAAATCGCACAAAAACGTTTTACCAAAATTTCATAAAAATCCATCCACCGAAAAGATCAAAATGTATGTGGCTTACTGAATGCACCAAAACCTCAAAATTTTCTTATATAGTTTTACAACATACTCTTAGTTTTTATTTGGGAAACTATATCAAAAAACCGGAAAATTCAATTGCAAATAGCATAAATAGCAACCAATTATTGCACAGGAGCTAATTTACAGAAAACCAATTTTCTTTCGAATCTGTATCTTCGCAACGGTCCAAATTTTAATAATCCTTAAGGTAGAACCTGAATCGTACGTCGATGCGTCCGTCATGCGTGCGTCCGGTTGACAGTTCGAGTAGAATCAACGGGCTGCTATGAGTACTCCCCTAATAATACGTTTTCCGATGCGGCAACCGCATAGAGTAGGTCGAATTTCTACTTTTACGTGCGGCAACGCACGGAAATGTCATTTCGCAAAAAAGTTTGTTTACGATTTAAGCAATTTAAGTATGGAACAAATTGAAAGTAATTGTTTCGACGATAAACTAATAGAAGAAGTGCAACACAATGAATTAACTCCAGATTCGTTGCCGCACCCAACTGTCACCGCATGAACCTTCTCTTATGGTTGTTTAGTCTCCCATAGAAAGTATCTCTAGTAAAATAATTTTAGCCGGTGTGAAAGCATTTTTATGTTTTGAGCTTTGCAGTTCGAAGTCATTGTGCAACTAGTCTCTGAAAATACAAGTAAAATAGTTCAAGCTTGAGACGAGTTGCGCAGACTTGCAGCAGCATAAGCTAAAATATACCTTCCTAAGTGTGGCTACAGTGCAATTTGGCCACTAAAGTATTATTTGAGAATTCGGCGCCAAATTTGAATCGTGATAGAAAGATTTTTCTGTAATTTTTTCTTCCGTATATGTATTTTATTTATCCTTCTAAAAATTTAAATTTTTCCCTTGAATGCATTTGTAAATAACAAAAAAATCAGTAAAACATCCGCTCGAAGAACCTTTTTTTAGCAGATTAGGTAACAAATACGATTTTAGTACATGCAAAAAAAAATTGGAACCATTGGTATTCTTATTTTGATTCATTTTTCCTACCACAGAACGTCAAGCATACTTAAAAACCTACGCAATACGGAAGCTTATATTCGTAAAGCTTTTAAGTAATATAGAAAATGCGGCCAAACATATTGCTTATATTGTTTCTTGCTTTGTTTGAGAAAGCATCGCATCAGGCGCAAATATATGCCAAAATTTACTTCGCCAAAAGGATTGAAAATTATAGAGAAATCTAGGCGTACTAGAAAATCGACCTTTATATTAGACATTCTATTCGTAGACATATGTATGGCTTTATTGCCGAGAAATATTATTGAAAGTAGACAATTAAATGAAAACTTCTAGGACTTCTCAGATTTCTATCGAGTCGATCGTTTAAACATCAAAAAGTTTTGTTTTCTTGTTCAACTAAGATATAAGGGCATTGTTCCCAATTAATGACACCAGGGTTCGTCTAGATAAAGTAACACTCACACTTTGTATTAGTTTCCTAAGTTTTCGGATTTTCTTAGGCTCAATAAAGAACTTTTAGAAAAAAAAAATCCTGGAGGAAGAATGAAACTTTTCCTATTCTTGCTATAATTTTATAATAATGTTTTAAATGAACTGCTTCAACGTTCATATCATAACATATGTTTAGTGAATTCTTAGAAATTTTATTAACAATATAACCAAGGTATTTTAATGGAGAATTCGAGTAGATTTTTAACGTAATAATTTTCAAATGTATTTAGTAAGACATTATTGTTAGCCCGAGGGATTTATATCTCTTGTTTACAAAACTTTACTCTGGCATGACATTTCCAAAGATATGGCATAACGACAAATACAATCATATATCTACATTTTTGTGCTATTAGTCAAAATTAAGAATGGGAGAGATACTCAGCAAAAATATTAAAGGTAACAACCTCTGCAGGTGGTCGCAGTGAAAAGGACTTGAAACTAATTTTCTTTCCATTATGATCCTTAACATTTTCATGAGTGACTTTTCACAATTTTTGCTAAAGCAAAGATTTTTTTTTCTATTTTCCCGAGTTTACTCTTGGTATATGCTGGAAATTATAAACAGATTTAGCTTCCAGCATAGTAGATATTAATACAGAACAATGTGACATGCGACTTTGTATTTCATAGTCGTATATGAACTAAGGGTCGAGACTTGGTTTTTCCTGTAGGACGATAACAACAATACTATCCCAATCACATGGGGCCATCACTGTGTAATTCATCGGGCTACATTATGTGCGGGTATATAATATTATCTGAAAATCCACTTCACCTGAGAGACTGGGATAAATTGTAGCGCGAATAGATGTTAGACTGAAATTTACCTGACATACATGAAATAGGCATCTGAAGAGGCAAATCAAGATAAAATCAAACAAGAAGTACGATGGATTTTTTTTTTGTTGAAATTTGTTTATCTAAATTGGTAAGCTTAGTAACTTTATTATTCTCATAACAAGGTTATGTTTCAGTAGTCTGTGACTGAAAGTAACAAAAGGCTTACATAAAAGTATGAGCGGGAGAAATTAATATGTTACAAATGACATGGTAAATTAAACAGCTCAGGTAAACTAGGAAATTCTTTGTGCTTTATTCATATAAATGATATGTGATTATTTGTTGATTAAAAGCTCGAAGGGTATACAAGCTACCTTGAAAGTTGCCTAATTTTTCATCACGTATAAAATAAACAGTTTTTATAAAAATTATAGCAATGACTGTCTATAGAAAAGGCAGATTTTTTTCCTTTATTCATGTATAGAGCCAATGTGGCGCCCGGTAGCTGAATGCACCTAAATATAACATTTTTATCATATAGTTTTACTACATACTCGTAGTTTTTTTTTTTGTTATACTATATCCAACTTGTGTACGTGTGGAAAGGCCATTGTTGAGTCTCTTAGAAATTGGGGGAAATTGATGCAGTAATAAAATGTGAATACACGCAGAGAAAAAATAGTAAATCTCACTATTTTTAATGGGCAATCGGGAATAGAACTTCAATTACAAAAATGATCAAAATAGTTCATTCGAATTACAAAAATGGTCAATTGAACAACAAAATTGTAAATTTTACCACTAAGTAATTAAATTTATTATACTAAGTAATAGTCGATTTTGACTATTTTTCTATTTTTGTGAACAAAAGTGTAATCCCAACTAAATGTATTCCCAAATCTCGATGATAAATTAAATTTACTATTTTTGCTCTGCGTGTCCCGTCGACCGTCACACTGCCACATGCTCTTCTTCTCCCTAAAAGTGTGACGCCACTACACTCAGAAAAATGGAGGCTAACTCGACGACCTACATACGGCGTAATTGGCCTCGGGCATGCGCGCGTTCGCCTGTATGAGGGAAAGTAAAACTTGTGTTGACCTGTGACCGGAGAAATTCTGAAATTAAGCCACCAGCAGGTGAAGTAGGGCCTTGGGAGCTGCACGAGTTGACCTTAGATAGGCATTTCGAGGATGTAATGTCATGTAATGGAAACCTCTGTCAGCCAGCTAGCGGTCAGAGTTAACCTGACAAACAGTTGACCTGGACATTTTTCTGAGTGTAGATAGATGTAGGCATAAACAAAGTTTGGTATAAATGTAACATTATCGCTATCTGCGTTTAAGTCAAAAATTTATCTTGTTAAATAAATTTAGACCACTTAAAATCTGGCAGATTAAATAAATTTGATTGTAATTCAAATGATTGTAATTAAAATCTTACAGGAGCTTATTTAAAATTAAGTATGCTAGAATTTGAATCAAAATGGGATCTGAAATGTTTTTTTTAAATAATAAAAATAGATATTGAGTTCGATCTGAATTTTATATACTACGGATAGATCGAATGATAACTAATGGAAATCGGTTCGAGGCCATTATCGAAGGGTGCTGTAAAATCACACCTTTTTGACCTTAAAGCGGCACTTACGTGATCAACTTTAATATTGAATAGGAATTTCATTTCAACCCGAACTCCATTAAGAGGCCAATAGAAATAAAAAACCATAGGAAACGACCCCAGAAAAACCATTTCTCTCCAACTATTATCCTATTAGGAAGTAATCCCAACGACTATAAAATATGCACATAAACATCGTTCTGATCCTCAGAAAATCCTCCATCGCACGCAATTTCTCCTTAGTATCTTATAAATTTTCCTGGCCTTTGTTTTACTTTTACCATCTTCGACTATACAACGTCAACCGAATTCCGAATCGACTACACCAGCAGACAGTTATACGCCACTTGATCACAAGGCACCGCAAAGACAGTTTCCTTGTTCCGGAAAATGCTATAGAAAGCCGACACTATGGCTGTAGCTGTAAAACTAAAAACATATTGAGAGAGGATTCCAAAGGACAAAAACAAACAATCAGTCGAAAGCACACCTATCCTATTTATCGCACCTTGGAATCCAGACATCCCAAGCTACTCAGCCGTCACCCAACAACATTCCTTGATCCGACCGACCCACTGTGCGAGTGGGGCATGGTATCGTTAGTATTGTGCTAAATCCGATACCGCACCTTTTGAATAACATTCCATCGGATCCGATTGTCGAATAGTAAACTGAATGCTGTTAGTGGGTTATTGGTGCCACGCCAACACACAAACTTGAGAAAACCATTTTCACCATCATTATTTTGGCCGAAAATTGAATTTTCCTGTTCGGATATTGACCATTGTTCCGTTACATAGCCATACGTATACCTAGTTTCAATACATATTATTACGGCGCGAAAAGCGAATGTCGCAAATAACGTCACAAGAAGGGATGAAAATGACGCAAAATTAGATTTGTATGTTGAAAACGTTGATGAAAATCATATAAAAAATCAACGAGTGCAAACTAAAACTTTACACATATGAATTGGGTTTTTTTGCAAGAGGAATAACAACTTTGTGGAAAATAAAATTCTTCTGTGTTCCAAATATTTCAAAAACTGAAAGTTTTGCCCCTGTGTAAAGGTGAAAATTGTATCCAAAATGTTTTAAGAGCAGATAACAGGGAAGGGGTTTACAGCTGGGGTAGCGAAACTAGCAAAAACCTAATCCCAATTCCCTTAATGAGTTTAAAATATATCAGGAGGTGTGATAAGTGGTCGTCTGTATAACACGTGACGCTATTTTTGAATTTTTTGGACTTACCGACTCATTCCCGCACTTCAAAGTTCATGGTTTAGACTTTATTAGTGCCTCATTCTTAAATATGTGACTTTTTTTAGCACAGCAGTTAAAAGGGAAGTGGAGTGTTAAAAACAGCTTATGTCACTCGCCAGCTATTATTAAACTAATAATAATATACACTGTCGAAAAAATGGAGTCAATCACGCACTGAAACGGTGTTTGTCCATCACCTATCGGAGAAAATCCAACTCCGGGCTAGGGAGTTCACAACAATTCCCGATGGGTTTTAATTTTTAACAATTTTTCGGTGTTAAACCAACTTATTAGATGGCTTTTTTCGCAAATTCCCTTTTTTTGCAAACATTTGAGATGTTTTGAGTTTTTTTTCGTCTTTTCAAAGTTAATATTGACTATTGACTGTTAACAACTTTTCTTGCATCTCGAACATGGGACCTCTCGAATCGTAAACCATTTGCCTTCCCAATAGGCTGTTGAAGCCAATTGGTAAGCCTCTTCTAAACGTGAACACGCTTTACAATGAAAATAACTTCCAAAAGGAGTTGGAGTGAATTTTTGACTCCTTTTCGGAGTTAATTCAAAATTGAGGTCAAAACGGTGTTCAAATGAATATTTAGCTCCGTAAAATAAAAATGTAAAAATAACTCCGTCCTACGGTGTTACATTTTTATACCCGTATGGTGAAACCAAAGGGTATATTAACTTTGCTTTACCGTTTGTAACGCCAAGATCCCGTCATCCGTCCGTCTGTCCGTCCGTCCGTCTGTGGCGCGGATTGCGGGCGCACGGATTGAGCTAGAGACTTGAAATTTTGCACAGATCCGTTTTTTTGTAAAATGCGAGGCTAAGTTCATTAACGGGCAAAAATGGACCATTAGGGGGGGTACCCCCCATACGAACGAAAACGTTTTTTGTAAATATCGCAAAAACGGTGCGTCTTATAAAAAAGTCCAAGAACAAAAGTTATTTAGGATATGATTCTACATAAAACTCCCATACATCAAAATCCGATTGGAATAAATTTTAAAAAATCTGATTGGAAAGTTTGACTTCAAAGTGGAATTTTGGTACAACTGTTCGAATTTTGATACGTATATCACCATACGGGTATCAATGATTGCCAGATTGGCAATTATAGCTTTTGTTATGTTTTCTGAATAACACTGCGAGGTGCTTACTTTTAGCTATGTTTTGAGGCGGAGTTAATTCGTCCCCGGATTTTTTCGAGAGTGTATAGACTATAAACTGGCCAGATGTCTAAGCTATATGCAGCACAAAACCGCATCAAAATCGGTTCAGTGGTTTTCCAGGCAAGTCCGGACAGACATACGTTGCCTTTTACATTATATGTTGAGTATACAGAATATGCTTTTTACAAAATAAAAAGGGAACCGACTTACAGAGTTTATTAATCATATTTGGCTAAACTGAACATTTTTTTTTTTAAATTTAAAATTCCTAATCTGGCAAAATTTTCTTCCGAGTAAGATAACGACTAAAACCAAAAAAAAACGTGCTATCTTTTTTTTTGCGAAAACTGTTTATTGTCTACACAAGTAATATCATTAAATATTAAATATTACATCCGAATAAATTTTTAATGATGTCAAACATATGCTGAACATATTTTTTTCGATTCAAAACACAATTTTATGTTTCTTGAGTATTTTTGAAGCAACGAAAACTGAATGGCGAAATCACGGCATGAAAAACCTCAAGAGAAAGAAGAGGGATTTTTTTTTCTTATTTGGTTGTTATAAATACAAATACGCTTTAGAGTTTCCCTTTTTGCAGTGGTGTGAATGTGAATCATATAAATTGTGTTTAGACGCTGAATGGTAAACTCCCTTCGTTTTACTGGAATATAAATTAACCATGTTCTTTTTATTCCATTCCATTCCCTATGGCGTATTTTTTTGACATTTTCGACTTTTATTTTTATTGTCTTCGAAACGCATGTTAAATTGTTTGAGTCGACCTTTCATCTCTAAATCCCATAACACTTGACAAATAGGTGATAGGATATTTAAAAGTTCAAACAACATATTTTGCAAACATTTTTTTCTGACTCCATTTTTATTTAAATAAGAATATGTGACTTTACGAAGTCCTAAATAGATGAATTTAATTTGGGTTGGAGCTACACACAAATAGGTATTTTATATACAAAAGTTTATATTTCTGTCTGATGGATAACTTTTGCCTTAATTTATTATACATGTAAACATTCAATAAAATTACGGAAAAGTTATAAACTTGTTACAAAGAATCTATTTGGAATTTAATAAAATATTAGAATTATTGCAAGCTTTTCAAACATCTGTTGGATATATTAAATTGGAGGTAGTTGAATTTTTGACAAAGTTTCCCATTTGGTTTTTGAAAATTTTTTTTTCGATTGATTTCAAGTTTCAGTAATTATAAATAGGAGGTTTGAAATTAAACGCTAGGATTGAAATTAAAAGCCAAAATCTGAATTGCAGAAATAAATAACATTCGTCAAGTTAATTTTAGGCTTTTCGAGCAGGCAATAACGCTTTTCGTAATTTTCTGTATGGTTTGGTAAATGTCATCACATTGCCGTAGGACCACAGAACTATATAACATAGAACAACTGTCACCATACAAAGCTCTGCTGAAAAATGGTCCCAAAAGTATTTCCCTCTTTATCGTACTTGAACGCATCCACTGAACTGTATAAGGTCGCGAAATTCAAATTTAGTTGGCCGCGAAATTCAAATTTCACAAGTTTGAGACTAACTTTAGTCGCAAACAAATAACTTTAGGCGCCAACACCATTCCGAAAGTCTATTTTCCTTTGACAGCTCAGGGTTTAAACGAGAGGACTATATTTATTTTCATACGGTTATCTTGCTCTTACTTGACTCGTTTTGACTCACTGAACTGTATTGAAATGGAACCATTTGAGACAGCAAATCGAGCGATCTAGTATATCTATGCGTAGGACCCCTATACTCATAAAACTTGTGACGTTTTTCTATGAACAGCATACAAAAGTAATGAAAATTTGATCATTTGGTGAAAAAAATCCTATGGAACAAATATTTTTTCTCTTTATAAATATGTATATATATGTAAGCGCACAGCCAGATCCCTTGTGTTTATCATCAAAAAGGGTTTAAGTTGAAAGTCATTTCGTTTTAACTTAACGTTAAACTTCTTCGACGACTCTTTGCATCTTGTAGAGAGTTTAATTTTAAATGGGATGAAATATGGGCGAACACAACAACAACATAGCGAAAGGAAATCCCTAAATAACAGGAATTCCATATTATAAGCGAGCAGGTCTAGATAAAATATTCTTTGCCTTTGACTTTTGCTAGACCTACAAGGTTTTGTTCTTGAAAATTCCTTAGCGAAGGCCACGGCTA
Organism: Chrysopilus asiliformis; assembly: GCA_964034945.1. Classification (NCBI taxonomy): domain Eukaryota; kingdom Metazoa; phylum Arthropoda; class Insecta; order Diptera; family Rhagionidae; genus Chrysopilus; species Chrysopilus asiliformis. The sequence continues at coordinate 2,140,292 of OZ035962.1, read as the reverse complement.
GAAACATCACGAAACAAAAGAGACTTTTCACTGGATATCATTTCAATTGTTTGGTAGACAAACAAAAAAATAAAAAAAATAAGAATTCCGTCTAAATACATATTTTGGATTTCTGGTATTAATTATGGATTAGAATAAAATTTATCAACAAATATTAGCTAAAATTTAGGTATCAACAACAATTAATTAATTCGTATTTTGGCGCAATTTAAATTCAAATACTAATATTCTGATATTTTAATGCAAAAATATTTCTGAAAATTCTGGGCACCAATCATGTATTCCGACGCGTCTCTGTCTTTCGATTTCGACGCAGCTTTTGACTCTTAACTTCGCCATATCAGCAGCTTCAAATTCCATAGAATGGCAGTCAGAAACACGTTTCGATTCATAGTGACGATTCCGCGAAATTTCAAGCTGCAGATATGGCAAAGTCAAGAGTTAAAAGCTGCGTCGAAGTCGAAAGACAGAGACGCGTCGGACTACATGATAGGTGCCCAGATTTAAATAAACGGCATTTCCATATGTCCCAGAAACCGTTAGATATACTAATTATATCTCTTGATGAGTTAAATTTTAGATCTAAAATATCAAAAATCGAGAAATTCGATGGACTTTTTTTCCTTGGAGTTAAAAATTTTGTGGAGAAATTTTGGTCCGTAAATTTTCTTCAAAATTCTTAGACGGTTTTATAGCATTTTGGCATAAAGTTCATTTATCTACGGCAAACCGTTCGCTAGATATAACTTTTCGAAACAAGTGAGATTTTAAGAAAACTAAAACCAAAAAAAAATTCTATATCGACGATTTTCCGGGCAACTGTACAGAAATTTTCCGATTTAGTCAGAAATTTCGGGCCAATTTTAGTTCCATCGATCGTACCAATTAATAAAAAAAAATCCCTGCCCTTTTACCACTTCGATTTAATTTTTTGTTGTTCAAAACTTTTGTTCATTACCGAAAAAAAACTCAAATATCTGTTCTTTTCCAAAGAAATCATAGAAAATATCCAGAAATAAATATTGGTGTCAAAATGAATATTCTTTAAGTGTCTCTGACAATCTTGGAATGTTCATAGACATCATTCATACATTATTTTTGGTTCAACCCCAAGCATTTCACAGCGATTCTATTTTTATACTGAGTTTTACAAGGTATTTCAGGACTGTCTATAAACTGTGCAAAAAAGAAATAAAATCATTATATAATTTTCATATTGTGCAATGTTCAACAATATCTGTTAAAACAATGATACCACAATCAGTCAAATAAGCACGCACCTCTCGAGATTTTCCTCTGGAACATGAAAGCTCACTGTCAAGCTTTTTAGTGTAAATATTACCAACGTAAAGATATACGATTGTATGAATTTAATGTGGCGGTATCAGCGATGAACGGGTCGTCCTGCAAGTCTTGTCCTTCCTCAATCCTTGATGGTTTATGTTTTCCTTATGCAAAGCTTTGTAAAACAACGTAATCGCAACAGAGTGAGGGACAGTATAGCTGGAGGGAATATAGCTGGATGGGTTTGGTGGAACTTGAATTATGTATCCATTTGGAATGGGGGAGAAGGCGTTAAAATGTGCCAACTGTAAACTGGAGAGTTTTAGTATTTTCAGGCCGCACCCTTTACTAACCTAAATACTGAATAACGGATACATATTTATATATACGAAAGTATTTAAAAACCGCGTAGTCAGAGGAAAATTTTGGTATTCGTATAGGGTTTAGCGGTAGATCCATGTCCGAGTTCTTGTTCGTTTCCCAATTTTTGGGGTGATGTTTACTCGCCTGGTCTCCTTTCCTCATTAAATCGGTGATTGCTTGGGAATGGTGTTAATCTCTTAAACTTATTTCAGGTTCCCGATCCAAAAGAAAAAGAAAAAAAACCCGAGATGAGAGAAATTTTAAAAAATGTCAATAAAGAACAGTCACGTTGATATTGTCATTCCTACGTCCCTTCTAATGTTAGAGTGAATAGTGGCAGGTCCCACAATAGAATTAATTGCGGGTGGTTGTCTATCGCAAAAGCCCATCGTACGTCTTCCTCGTAGTGTTATTAGACAAATCGTGCTTCGTCCTTACCGCCCCCATTACTCTGCAATTTTATATGGTACAGAGAAAAGCTTATGTCATATGGAAAGCTTTTGCCATGTTTCCTCCGTTTTTCCATACTCGAAATGCGTGTTTGTGTGTCAATACATCATCTAGTAAAGGTCGGTTCCGATGCGCCTGTGTAATTCAAAATTTGAACCTGTGTTGTATCCTTTTTTCTATACTAGCGAAAAAGCTTCATTTCGGCATGAAACTTTTTCATATCATCCTGAAATGCTGTGGATATTGATGGTGGTTGGCTGCTTGGTGTCGTCATTGCTGTTTCTTGTATATATCCTTTCTAGCGATGCTTCCTGATGCTTACCCTGATATGAGCCTAGCAAGTCACAACTCAGATCGTGTCCAAAGGCCATCAGTGATGTTGTGATGATAGAGCCTTAAGCCGTTTCGTGTTTACAGACACTAGATACTATTTGGTATAGAGAGCGTTTATCAATTCAGTGTATCGTGTTACGTTTTGGGTGACTGTAACCCCTATTCTCTTACAATCGTGTTTCAATTTTTTATATATTTCGCTAAAAGGACAACATTCAAAGTGTCACAAACCTAATGTTGAGGATAACATACGTGGACTTCAGTTAATTAACCAAGGTTGTTTTTTTTTTACATTCTGACCGTTTAAGGGGATCATGCCTATTTTTTCAATATTTTCAATTATATCTTATGTTCAATTAATTCTACTAGTGTTAGTGATGGCATTGATGCTGACTTCCACAGTCAGAAAAGAAATCCATGATTTATCCTGACTCATTAACGCTTTCACTAAAGTGCAATTAATTTTTCCGCGAAGCTAAAACTTTTTTTTTTATTAAACGAATATTGAGAGTTTTCAAATCGAAAACGTGCAATGCAATGTATTTTCAAATGTATTTGTTTGTGTTAATTTGTGTAATAAAAACCAGTAAAGTTGGATTTGCGACAGTCCCGACCAAATAGCAATAGCAAAAAAAAGGACAATTGAACATTCTTTGGATGTAAAATAAGTTTACCGACAAATGTTACGTAACTTAAGGATAAAGGACTACTTTAGGTCCTCTCACTTATGTTTTTGTTGTTGCTGTTAATGATAAAGATGTTTCAGTTTGTATGAGTCGTGGTGTTGTTAAGTTGATCTCTAAACATCGCTGATGTCACAATTTACGCCATATATTTAGTCTAGTTGTTAATTTTTGGATTTTGATTGTTTTGTTAACGTTTATTTTTTTTTTTAATTTAGAAATCATCTGACACTGAAATCTTATATGAGGAATGGTAATGGGATAGTCTTTTAAGTTGTGCTTGGACAACATATTATAAAAAGTTAGTGGAAGATAAACTATCCATTTATCTTCCACTAGCTTTTTATTACTATTTTGTTTGCCATTTTCTTTAAGTTGATAAAAAATTATGAAAAAAAATTTTAAATTATGTGATTTGAATCTGAAATATTTTTATTTGCTTTTTTTCAATCATGTTCTAAAATTGTGTGCTAGTGCAAGTGCTGAAAAATTAAAAAAAAAACCTAAATACCAATTAATATCAGTTTTTTTTATATAACTACAAATAATAAATAATAGATTCTTAAAATAAAAGTGTATCAAATTACTATAATGAAAATTCGTATCTGAAGCTTAAAATTTAAAAGATTATTCATACAAACTTGTCATAAATAAATTTTCAAAGAAGAAAAAAATCTTAAATAGACCAAACAAGTTTTGCGAGTTTTCACCTTAACCTAATTGCCTAAAAGCGCTTTTCCAATTGACACCCCGGTTCTCTGATCCACTTATATCTTTTTTAAATTGCGACAATTTTTATATAAAAAGAACGTACTTTTACCTGGTATAGGCTTGAAAAAACACTAAAAAATCTGGAGTTAAATATAAGGACGTGTTATAGGGATAAAGAACAATTTTGATGGAATTTTAAATACAATTACATCGGACGGCTTGGTTTTAATGGAATTTCTTTTTATTTAATTTCTTTTTCATCTTTCCTTCTCGTCTCTAGCTTTTCTAAATCACTTATTCCCCAATAAGATTTTTTTATTTCGTAAAACGTTTAGACAAGATAAAAATATACCTGTTTCGGGTTTCATAATTTAACAGAACCGAATAAGAAAAAAAAAATGTACATATGTATACATAAAATATGTAAAATATGTATAGAATGTATACCCATGCAAATTAAAATTTACCCAACCAATCCTATCCAATCTTAAAATTTTCCTTTTCATTTAGATTAATTTTCTCGTATAAATTTGTTGGGTCGTATTAAATTTATGAACATCCCACTATGCCCGAAAACTTCTTTTCCAACCATTTCGCATTTTTTTTTTCAACCATTCGCCAATTAAAATTTATACTTAATTTTTTAAATTACAATCTAAAAAATTAAATTAAAAAATACTTGGTCAAACATTTTGTTATTTAAACAGGGCACCAATCATGTATTCCGACGCGTATCTGTCTTTCGACTTCGACGCAGCTTTTATCTCTTGACTTCGTCATATCTGCAGCTTGAAATTTCGCGGAATCGTCACTATGAATTGAAACGTGATTCTGACTGTCACTCCAGGAAATTTGAAGCTGCTGATATGGCGAAGTTAAGAGTCAAAAGCTGCGTCGAAGTCGAAAGACAGAGACGCGTCGAGATACATGATTCCAGCCCAGGACACCAAAATCATTTTATTGTGATTTTGATATTTAATTGCATTTTTATTTGAAATTTGAATCGGGAAAATAATTAAAATTAGTATAAATTGAGTACCTACTAATTAAATAATTTTTTTTTTCTTGAAAATCCTGAAGAAATGAAAATTATTAAGCATAGGAAATTGAAAGGACCAAGTCGAGAGATAATTTTATTTTTGTTTTCTTGAGTCAGCTTCTTCAACTTTGCACACTTTCAAAGAAACATACTTATAACTCATTCTTTCTAATCTCTTAAAGCCACAAACGCAATAAAACGTTAATAAGGACCCAATTTTATGTGTTATCACGACAAATCTGATAATAAAATTTCTTCGTCCCGTTCCATATCTGAGACTTTTTCATCTGTTTTTGGCCATTTGGTTCATTTCAGTTCAGTTCTGTTCGGTTTGCTAGATTGGGCTTAGTTCTATTGTCATCTCATTCGTATCTTCCTTCCAAAGCCCCAAAGGATATTACGCCCCTTCAAGTAGTCGTACACTAACCGTCTTCAAGCCTGTTTACTCTACCATGAAAATATTCATCCTTGAAGAAAATATCTTTCTAATTACAGTCACTCAAACTTTCCTCGGCGTTATCTTTTTTTCCGTTTGCTTAGCTGTATTTATTTGCACCGATGAACCGATATCGTCGTCAGGACAAGATTCAGAACCCATAAGCCATCAGTGGTCTACACTACAGCCACACTATTATCTAATCAGGCTAAATGAGCTGAGATGAAGAAATTATCAAATAGCATTAGACCATACATAGATCAGGATCTCCATTATTCCCTTGATGTTGAAACTCTACCAGTCAAGAATTAAGTTAACAAAGCACAAAGAAAACCAATATTTTTCACATCTAATAGAAATTACGACAGTCGTACTAAAACCACTAAAATATTGGGGTCAGTTTTTCAATTCGAAAACAAAAAAATAAGATTATATCTGAATTAAGATGACACATTTGAACCTATTTGTAAATATATGGGACAAAGTCGAAAAGGTCACCATACACCATTGATTAAAGCTCCTCTTTTCAGTTAAGGGGGAGGAACTTGGTTTGGGAAACTAAAAAGGGAGTATTTTTATGATTTTTTTAGTTGATAATAATGTACTTGAGCTTTCTAAAACGTTTACAATATTAAACGTTTACTGGTTATTTGAAGACGTGAAAAAAATGTATGTTGTAAAATAATTGAAAAATGGCCAGGGGTCTTTGATCTGAAACAAAAAAAAAAAAAAATTAATAATTTTCATTGGAACCAGGAAGATGGTTAACAATTGTAAAACACAAAATTTTTTAGTACTTTAACTTCATTTTTGAGATAGTACCAGGAAGACCGAGCCATGCTCGGAGACCTCAAAATCCTCCTTTTGCTGATTTTTTTTTAAATTTCCTGAGATTGGAAATTCTCGATCCACAAACCCCCTCTGCTAATTTCCTCTAGAAAAAAAATGAAAGAAAGGGTACTTTTGTTATCACTACAGGGCTTTCCGTTTCGAATTTTCAAATTCTATTATCAGATACAGGATTAGCGACATAGAAAATCCCTTTGATATTAATTTACTCGAAAACAGGATATTCGCGTCATCTTTATAGGACCTTTAATCCCCTAAAAGACCCCTAATGCCAATTTTTTCCGAGAAAAAATGGAAAAAAGGATATTCCTTACATTCGCCGGAACAGTCCCGGATTTAGGCATAATTCGATTTAGTCTGTGACGGAGTTTCTCTATAAGTTTCTACCTTCATCGTGCTTTCCTTCATTTTTTCCAAAAAGATCACCTGCGGCGCAACTTTTTCTTTTGCCTGCGGCGCATCGAAAAAAATACCATAAAAAGTGATTGAAAATTCACATATTTTAGAAAATACCTGGCGGGGGGTCTCAGGGGAAGGGAAAAGTCAGGTTTGTAGTGGAAAAATCGAAAGCTCTTAGCCCCTTAGTAATACTGTAAAGTTTCATCAAGATCGGACCACCCAATTCGAAGATACCAGGCGAGAGGTATCGAGGGGAATTTTCTCAAAGGGGAGACCTATCTAGATCAATTCCTTGTCCCCGAAGATCCCTAACCACCAAGTTTCGTGAAAATCGTTAGGCGGGTTTTCGAGATCCTTTGTGGAGACAGACAGACAGACATTCCTCGTATTATATTATAGGATAAAATATCCTCCGTTTTTCGCAATAGCGATTATTCAACTTAAAGGTTTTACGAATGTTTGAGCTTCAAATAGAATGGTTGTTAATTCTCGAACAAAGGCACTTTGAATCAAACCAATTGATCAATTTAGTATTTTTCTCTATCTTTCCCGCCGATTAGCAACTCGGTAAGTGAGACGTCTAATCAAATACTAACTGCTTCAAATAACCAGTTAAATATTGTAAAAGTTTTAGAAAGCTCAACTGCATTATTGTCAATAAAAAATAATAATTAAAATCTCCTTTTTGTAGCCTCTTAAACCAGGTTGTCCCCTTAATAATCGCTGCATTCACTAAAGTTTAGCAAACACTGACAAAAGAATTGAAATAACCATCCACAATCTTTTCAACTGTAAATTTATTATCAAAGCTAAAGAACTTGGCTAGCCCTTTACCCATTGACCTTCCTAACAATGCGTAAAAACATAACCTACATAATACATACATATTCGCCATAATTTACAGAGTGCTCAAAATATGAATCCCATTGGGATAAATTGTATTGCAAAAAAAACTTTTTAATTTCTTAGATCAAACAGTTTCCTTAGTTTTAACTCGATTTGCGTTTAAATAACGTTTGGGGATTTTTTTTAATGAAAAATTAAGATTTTTGGGGTGGTTTTCATAGATGTAGTTTTCTTTAGAGGCTGTGTAGGATACGGCACACTCTTTGAAGTGACGGGTCTGGTGGGCGGTTTTAATATCCACACAAGAAATTTCAAAAAAATTTGCCGAGGGAGGACTGAGAAGCCTAAAATCTGCGTGAAGTATTTTATAGAGGGCCGATTATAATTCCAATATATTGTAACTGCACCACACTATTGGTAAATGTACACCACTTACGACGAATATGAAATGTTACAATTTGAAGGATTGATTGAACCCCACTTAAAAAAGACAAATCGTCCATTAAAACAGATGCATTGAATATGAGTAATTTTGGAGGCTTTTGGCGAACGTTGGTAACAATGTGGGTGATAGACTCGTAATAACTAAGACCTGCCGAATCGCTTGCCAAGCATATATTCGCCAACACTTGCCAGGAGTGTGGAGGCAACTTTAAAAAAATACCAAAAATTAAAAAAAATGGTGCAAAATGCCCAAAAAGCATAATTCTACTAAATGTCTTAAGGCCTGTATCCACATGGAAGCAACTTCTGGAAGTTCTTCTGGAAGTCCATGCTTTGCTGTTTTTTCAGAGTCATAACTTCTGGAAGTTAACTTCCAGTTCGTGTTTACACACGAAAAACTTCCAGAAGTCCCTGCTAGAAGCGACTTCTGCAAGTAAACTTCCATGTGGACACAGGCCTTTAGAAACTATTCATAAAAATATCAAAAATTGTTTATGTAATCGGAAAAACCTGCTGGGAGAAATAAAAGTGGCTAAAAATACGGTATGCGCTGTTATTAACACAGACATGTTATATTTTTACCTTCTGTTAGGTAAATTTTAAAAGTCCCGAACCAATTCAACGATTTTTATATAATATACGATCTACCGGTATTAAAAGTAGACACAAAAGTAGGGCATCGCTAGCAAAAAAAAATAATTTTCAAATGCTTTGGAAAGGCACTCGACCGCACCTTAAAAAAAAAGAGAAAATGTATACATAGAAGAAATGTGAAAACTAAAAGGAATACTGGCAAAAGAGGAATCTTTTTGCCATATTTAAAGCAATAATAATAACTCATTTATCTGATGGTTGGGGAAGACCCTAAAAGGATGGTTTTTTTTAAAGATTAGACCAAATTAAGATATTGGTTTCTGATGGCGATAATGATTAATTGGTTTGATAATATCAAATTTACATAACTTTTACCTTGAAAACTTTCAAGGTGTCTTGTTGTTGATTTGTTGCTAATTATTATCTATTCGTTTTTTTTACATTATTAACAGCACCAGAACTTCGAGAAAACATTAATGTGTAGTGTAAAATTTGACAACGCGAAATTAATTTAAAAACAAATTGCAACGATGAAAAATCCTTTTTAAAAAATGTGTTGAAAATGTGTTGAAAATGTGTAACATTTTAACAAAAATGCTGAATAAATCAAACTTGTTGAAATATTTGAATTGACGCGAATCTTTCAAAATGTTAACAATAAATGTTTCAACTCTAAAAACTAAAATAATTAGAGAAATGTCAATGTGTGTTGAGTATTAAACAAAAGGATACAATTACAACATTTTAATCTTAAACCACTAAACAAAAAGGATATAACTTGGAGCGAATAATATCTAAGGATTAATTACTTCTGCTGTGTGCGGTAAGTTTATTTCTACGTGAAATATTTTCTAGGAGTATCAATTACAATGTGACAACAATATTTTGATAATTTCCTCGAGAAAGCAAAAAAAAAATCTAATTAAAGGGTCATAATAAGATAGGCAAAGCACAATTGATAGCTTTTCTTTCAGCGTTATGGTCGAAAGCACGCCGGGTCAGCTTTTGATATAAAATGAAAGTGATTAATTAGTTGCTCTTAAATTTTCTTATGAGCTCAAATGTACTAAGATTTTATTTCATTTTTTCTTTTTATACCCGTATGGTGAAACCAAAGGGTATATTAGATTTGCCTTACCGTTTGTAACGCCAAGATCCCGTCATCACTCACAAAAATGAATTACACCAGTGTGTTTAGAATGATAAAAAAAATTGAATTTTGCATGTCCGTCCGTCTGTCCGTCTGTCCGTCTGTCTGTCCGTCTATCTGTGGCGCCGATTGCGGGCGCACGGATTGAGCTAGAGACTTGAAATTTTGCACAGATCCGTTTTTCGTAAAATGTGAGGCTAAGTTCGTTAATGGGCAAAAATGGACCATTAGGGGAGGTACCCCCCATACGAATGAAACCGTTTTTTGTAAATATCGCAAAAACGGTGCATCTCATCAAAAAAGTCCAAGAACAAAAGTTATTTAGGATATGATTCTACATAAAACTCCCATACATCAAAATCCGATTGGAATAAATTTTTAAAAATCTTATTGGAAAGTTTGACTTCAAAGTGGAATTTTGATACAACAGTTCGCTGGTCACTTAAATCACCATACGGGTTTTCAATAATTGCCAGATTGGCAATGCTTACAAAATTCCTTAAACTTGAAATATTTTTTTTTATTTTTTAGCCCATGACGCAGTAAAAGTTAAGTTACCGATAAGAAGTTGTTAAACTAGCAACAAATAGTTAAATTTACAAGGGTTACTGTAATTTTAACTAGTTATCGTGATTGAAATTACCCTGAGGCGTGAACTGAAAATCACTAAAACTGTAGGTTTTAAATCTTTTTTCCATAAGGAAAATATTAAGCATATCAGGAAAATACTAAGCATTATTTTTCACACGTTTTCGCCTTTTCGTACGCCTCTCCTTGTTCATCGCACTTTTTGGCGTATTTTTCATATGGGAATTTAATACTGACGTTACACAGCCGCAGCCCCCTCACCTTCTCACTAAATTTGTGACGCATTGGACATCCCCTTAAAGCTAGAACCACAATTACGCGTGCGTGCGTGCGGCATGATTTTGTTCTGGCATGTAGTAGTTGTCACCGCGTCTAAAAGTAGAGACTGAGCCTACTCTACGCGGCACGGACGCGGCAACGCGTCTGAGCAACATTTACTCATATAAATGCCTAGTTTTTACATTCACCGCGTGGGTGCCGCAGGCATTGTGGTTCTAGCTTAAATCAATAGATAAGATAACTGCTTCTGGAGATCTTGTTGTAGATTTTGTCATTCTGATAGACCAAATGTATACAAATCTTTCTAGGATTCTACTTCTATAGTTTTAATTTGCGTGCTTTTTTCACGAAATCAATTACCTGAATAAATGGGCGGATTACTGTATACAGAATTTCATAAATGTACAATATATCAGTACATATGCATATAGTTATTATTATTATTAATCATTTTCATTAATCCGATTATCTTATAAAAATAGCAAGCTTTTTGGGTTTTGCCTTATCACTCGAATATATGAGACAAGAAATACAAATCGCTCCACATGTTGAACAATGTGTTGTCGTTTCATAATTATATCAATAAGAAATAATTTATTACTCTTGTCAGAATTTGAATGTTTAAATGAAATAATTTCGAACACACAGATATTTCTCATTTTAGCACAGCTGTTAACGAATTAAGTTAAAATATTTTTTCGAAATGTTACATCCAAGTTCCATAAAAGTATTTTTAAATTTTGTGAATTCAGTCTTACCTTAAATTTAATTTTCTTAAGCATTTGTACAATTTGAAAAAAAAAAATTAAGGGCAAAAATCACCGATTCCTCAATGTCAATTGAAATTTATCTAATATTGTATTAAATGGAGTAGAAATATAGATTTTTAGTGATCGTATAATATCTACACTCAGAAAAATGGAGGCTAACTCGACGACCTACATACGGCGTAATTGGCCTCAGGCAGGCGCGCGTTCGCCTTCATGTGGGCAAGTAAAACTGAGTTGACCTGTGGTCGGAGAAATTCTGAAATTAAGCCACCAGCAGGTGAAGTAGGGCATTGGGAGCTTCACGAGTTGACCTTAGATAGGTTAACTCTGACCGCTAGCTGGCTTACAGAAACCTCTGTAAGGTCAGAGTTAACCTGACAAAAAGTTGACCTGGACATTTTTCTGAGTGTAAATGGGGAATTGTAAAACTCTTAATTACCACCTTTTTGAAAGACAAATATATATTCTAAATACCATACAAGTAAATTTTTATCTTAAATATCAAAGACAACAACTATAGTTACGTTATTATAACTATGAGGTATGATAAAATCGTTGGTACCTATTGATGTTGATATGTTTTGTATTCTACTATATATCCCCAAAGAAGAACCAAAGTATAACACTATATAACTCGGGGCCCTTGCGCTCATATATAGTCGTATATTAAACTAAAGCTATTGATACTCTGGCAAAACACCTGAGCTTGACAAAGAGATTCCAGTATATGAGAATTGTTCGTGTGAAGATCTCCTTTAGCGTTTTGATAAAGAGAAGACAACGCTGTTCGTACGCATAAAACTCTTAGGGATCAAAGCTTTATAGACAGCAACATATTGTCAGCATGTACTACATAAATAAATTAAAGGATTTTCGTGAAAAATTTCATTATTTACACAATTTGTTACCCGACATTATTTGATTTCATGTATGCTGATATTTTTAAATAAAATTATTAAATACCGATTTACACAATATGATGTAAACGAATAATTTTATATTTAACAAAAATAGGTACATAATTTTCATGTTGTCTTTTTTACTTGTAATCCTTGAATAAAAAAAAGTTAAAGAAAAAAAAACAAATAAGTCAAAAGTTTTCCCCATACACGAATTCCGTTTTATCGGAAGCCCTCTTGGTGTCACGAAAATAAAACATTTTTTATTATAAAGAATTTCTCCTGGGTCGACATCATGAAATTAGGTTATTTGAGCTCACCACATACATATCGTCACAAAAGCGTATGGCAGCAGTTTAAAATGAGGTAATCATTGTTTCAAATTATGTACGCTATGTCAACTAATTATGGCATTCTTTTCTATTCAATTAAATTAATTCGGGGATACCAACACAACATCAATATGTGTTCGGTTAACTTGATCAAAATTCCTTCAGACTTTGAGGAGATATCAGTTGAGGACCTTACAAATAGGGTAGGTTTTAGTGGGCGAAAAATTCCCTTCAAAGCTGGTGAGAAGCAGATGTTCCAATAGATATCAAGAGAGGGGGAATATTTAAGGAGAATTTTGAGAAATAACACAGCCTATTTCACTTTCCATAAGTCCGGTATTACACTTGGCTTATTTAAGCCGGCAATTTTTGGGCTTAATAAGCCAATATGCTTACATTTGTGGCTTAAATAAGCCAATCCTGTTTGCATATGCTACACAAGTTTACATATGTGTGTGTGGACTCAAACCATTGAAATTGCTGCTGTTCATATACTTCCCAAGATCTTTACCTGCTGACGGTCAGAACGAAAATGATTTCTGCCTACTACTTTTCCCAAAGATTGTCGATAAGCCATGATTTCGAGTGGCAACTTTTCCCCCCTCAGTCGTTTCTCCCGAAAATCGGCTTAAATAAGCCCGAAAGTTGCCGTGTGTAATACCGCGCTAAGACCCGGAACCTAACGATAACATTTTTTTAAAACCGGTTCAGTCGTTTTTTAAAGAAATTTGATCACAAAAATACAGACAGGTGTCCTCCGCATGGATCGCTTTGTCCGCTCTCGGGCACGCTTTTTATTCTTAACATAACCTAACCTAACCTAAAAAATCAAATTAAAGTTTGTTAAAGTACACTTTCTCTTAAAGTTTTTAAATAAAAATAGTTAATTGTAGAAGTTTTTGTGTGGTTTTTGCAACAAAAAAAAAGTTTCGTTGCGGATTAAATTAGGTGATACCGACCTAAAGGCAACTCACCCACTTTTCAATTTCTTCAAATTCACATTTCTACCGAATTTGGGAATAGCCTTCAGTCCTCTTCGAAATTCTTCCATGTGTAAGTACATTTTATTCAACTCAACCATGGACAACATTTCGTTAGCCATTTAAGCTTTCGTGATTCCATTTAATTTCATTCTACGTACCAGTTTTTTGGGTCAAACATGTCAGATAGGTAGTGGCAAAAAATCAAATAAAATACGGGGAAAAAACAAATTGAAAAGAGTTTCTAGATTCGGGCAGAACCCGAATAAGCTCTATTAGAGAGCCCTGGACCATTCATGGAACGTGATTTCAAAACCCAGAATCAAAACCACAAGTTGTTCCGAAGCAAACTGTTCAGCTGTAGAAGTACAAATGGAAATCCTTTAGCGGTATTGAAACTAGAGCACAAAGACATTTGTATAATACCGATCTCAATATTACACACTGTAGTAGCCATCTTGTCTCACATAATCCCATATTCATGTTCGTATTCCCTTTAGCATAGCCTAACATAAACCGGAAATCGATACATAATACTACATCTGAATTTCCGTCCTTTCTCATATATAGTACAAAAGTCGTAAGCATCTTTACTCCCAATTCCCCTTTAGCGTGCCAGAAAAAGATAAAGCGGCATGAAATAGTAAAATTTTTCTTTTTGTTATTTCTTTTATCCTTGGTTGCTGCTTCCACTGCCTGATGTTGATACAAAACAGTAATGTTAATATGAATAAATTTCTATGTTTCACTCACCTCTTGTTTCAGTGCAGAGGGGCCAAGTTGGGATAGAAATTAGGCCAGATATCAAGGTCTTACGTAATGTTTCAGCAAAAAGGTACAACGTGTCTCAGAAAAATGTTTAAAAAAAAATTGGAACTTTCGCTTGAGGTGTGTACCAGTCAAATACACAATCCAGAATACGAATTAAAATCCACGCCTATGTCATGCTAACTTCACAAGGCCAACTTACTGTCATCGTTTCATCGTTTACTTAATACGAACAGATAAATATGAAAACACGCAAATATGAAATTTTCTTCGTCCACATTTTTACGAGTATTGAAACATAGGAAATCCATCGAGGACAGTGTTCGGGAATTTTTTTCTGATTTATATTTATATTAAAATCAATTTATTACTCTTACTAAGTATAAGAATTTTATTTGAATTTTTTAAATGTTATTAAAAGTCGCAGAATTGCTTAGAGATAAAACCCTTACCTTATAAGTTAAAAGTGAGTTAAATTCCAGCGAGCGAATAGTGGTTACTCTTATTTCATTCAACTTGCTTCACCAAACTTGCGTTACCAAAATCGAATGAAGGTATCAACGTCCATAAAACCAGTCACACATTTAGGGGAAGAGGGATCTGCGATAGGGTGTCGGCGATACCAAATTTCAAATAAAAAATTACGGAAAGCGAGACGAGGGGGAAAGTGTATAGCTTAGTCTTAACGTATGTTGGGCCCCTAAGAGCTATTACCTCAATTGTTTCTCGGTCTCTCCTGTTGATGGGACAGGGAACTATACAAATGTTCCAATTTCACTCATGGATAGAAATCCACGTAAAAATGTAGGTGCTGTGGCGGAGAAGAGAATTGTTACGAAACGTCAATTCGAGAATGCTGATTCTAATTTGTAAAAATCGTCTGATTTAACAGACAAAATACCCCATAAGCATGAAAATGAGTCGCAATAAAAAAATCCAACCCATCCTGATATACATATGTGTTATTGATTTAAAGAGGATATAAACATTTTCTTGAAAATTTTGGGAGGTAAAAAATGTTTTTAATCGAAATTTCTTTTTGAATAACATGTGAGTAACATGTTGAGTAAAATTTTAAACGATTAAATTACACGATTAAAGTAATAACTTTGTAATATTTATTTCTTCACAATAAGTACTTAAAAATGTTCGCTTAAGTAGAAAAGCAGACGCAAAATAGATTATAAATGAAAACAAAAACGAGAAAATATAACCAGCTTGATAAAAAAAAATCACAAGACAATTTCATCAACTTCCTAAAGAGAATATCAAAAAGGAAATTCAAGTCAAGTAATCACTCTTTACACTTGAATACTTTCATAAATAAATGTGTTTATATACTATACAGAGTCTTGTGTTTTCCAATTTTTGTTACAAATTGAACTCTTTTTATTGATTTACTTGTGTTACATCCATCTTGTGGAACACGAAGTGAAGGACGATTTGACTCCAATAAACAAACACCACAAATATACGTTGTAAAGTTGAGTGGATGGGAAATGGGCGGAAATATTTGAAAACCGATAAATTTGTCTTAGAGGATCATCACATAATCTTCAAAATTTACAATAACCAACGATCTAACAAGTCACTTTCCTATTTGAATATCGTACAGCAGTCGGAAGCGACGTCATCGCCACCATACCGCCACCGCGGAAGAAATCGCTTGAATTGATTGTCCTTCTGGTAGAAGAATTCCCTTGGGTCTTCTCAAGCGAGTGAAATTCGACAACAACAAAAAAAAATCCCTAAGAATTATACTCCGACTTCATACACCTACCCACTCAGCAATTGCTTTCCTTTACCGTCATTTTTTTTCTTTTTTACGTCACATAATCACACAGACATAATTTCATACGTTTCCCACAAGGCTGTTGCCGTAAGAGCGAACGGACCGAGACATTTGCTCTTCCTAATTTAATTTCATTCACTGTCATCATCCCTTAAAACGAAATAAAGAAACAATCCAATTTGAGACAATCATGCCGAGACAGGTAGATTGTCTCCAAGGCTCTGTTAAACTTTATAGAGGGATGACTTAGCTCCGTTAAAAAGTCGGGAAAAGTTTTAAGTTGTCAGATGGGGTATGAGAAAAACTCCCAACAATCACTTTATTGTAGAATGGTGATAACACTGAAAATAAAAGGTAACTTCCACCATCACCACAACAATTGCCATTGTCCGGCTCTTTTGGTCGAGATTTCAAGAAAAGTCGAAGCTAAATTTTCGAAAGAATGCCCATTTCTGATTTCTTGTATTTTTTCGTATTTTTCATCTAAGATAAGGTGAACCTCCGCTAGTATTTTCTTCGTCAATTATTGGTTTTAATAGAATTTTTTTCTCATTAGAGGAAAAAAGAGAAAAATGAAAAATCAAAATACTGACCGGAAATGGCAACGGAAGAACACATAAAAAATTGTAGAGCGGTTGAAGGGGGGAAAAGGGGTGAGGAGTTAAAAAACCAAGAAGAGCTTGAAAAAAAAATTGTAGGAATATCTGTAGGTACCAAATGCCGTCAGATTTTTTTCTTTCTTTTTTGATGAGGGTGAAAATCTTTAATTTATAAAAGATCAAAAGACGACAACCCAGACTGCTAAAGGAGTCTAAAGAAACCTAATCTCGGTATTATTAGATACCGAGATATTTACGTTGAAATGACGTTTCAGTTTTGAATTTAAAATAACGTTCATAGTATCATAAAGAGTGACTATTGATTTGTATATGTGGAAATTAAACGACAAGACAGGAGTTGAATTGAATTATTTACTCGACCATAAAATTTCATTTCATATTATGTTTCATTTTATTATTTCGAAATATCTAATTTCCTTCAGTGCTATAAATTTTATGTTCGCAGTCGGATGACATACATGAATATGGTGTGAGAGTTTCACATGGGAGCTTCAGTCCTTTGACTAATCCCGAGATGCACAGTCAGACTATTATGGACATAAAATGCTTAAAGTTTTTACAAAAAAAAATTTTTGATTTTTTAAAAGGAATTAGGAAACAAAATGAATTATCAAGATATTAATTAGAACTGGGTCTTTAGCTCAATTTAATATACAAAAACATAAGAAAAGTTACAATTGCCAGTATAGCCAATCGTAAAATACTTTTTAAATAAAAATGTTGTTTATTCTAATATAAAGTACTAGCTTGCATACCCGTCTTTGCCGGGTTAAGTTTTTTCAATTTTTTTTTTATGGTCTATGTTGGAGCTAAACTTCAGGCCAATCGGCTCGGTAGTTTCCCCGCGAAAGGGTAACATAGAGGGAAAACTAAGTTTCGAGATGACTTTACCCCCTCCTCTTACTCCCCCCACCACTCGGGCTTCTTTTTGATAAGTCTATGTTGGGGCTGAACCCCCGATGAACATCTATGCCAAATTTCAGGCCAATCGGTTCAGTAGTTTCCCCGCGAAGGAGTAACAAAGAGGGAAAACTAAGTTTCGAGATGACTTTAAACCCTCCTCTTACTCCCCCCACCTCTCGAGCTACTTTTTGATAAATCTACGTTGGGGCTGGAATCCCGACGAACATCTATGCCAAATTTCAGGCCAATCGGTTCAGTAGTTTCCCCGTGAAAGAGTAACATAGCGCAAAAACTAAGTTTCGAAATCACTTCACCCCCTCCCCTTACTCCCCCCACCCCTCGCGCTACTTTTCCGTATGCCTATGTTGGAACCAGAACTACCACAGACACTCATGCCAAATTTCAAAACAATCGGTTCATCCGTTTTTGCGTGAAAGAGAAACAGACAGGCAGACAGACAGACAGACAGACACCAACTCATTTTTATATATTAGTATGATTTGACAATTGGTCCCTGGCAATTATAGCATTTCTTATGTTTTTAAATCAAACAAGAAACAATTAAACCATTGAAATTTCTGTAAACCAAACCAAAATTATGAATTTCATGGATCAGACTTCAAATTCAAACTTGAAAATAATATTTGGTTTGTATATCGGAAAAAACGCAGTTAATATGGAAGAGCGGGAAAGGAAGGAATGGTCGAATTTGGGCAAACAAGAGCTTGTTTTGTTTGCTTCTGAGAATTGTTTCCATGATAAAGTAGCTTAAAAATGTTTCCCATATTTGCAGTCAGGAAGTTTGAATTAAAAAGAAACGCCTAAAACCGGATCTAGATCGTCCCTTGCCCTTGGCAAAACCGACGCTAAATGCGGATTACTTTGGAGTTTTTTGGATTTCCCGAGTTTCAATATTCTGGTAACGTTCCAAATCTTGCCTCTCCTGGCAAATGCCCCTCCGTAGATATGGACCTATGCGTGCTAGATTTTATTGGCCAAAAGTTGTCGGACAATTGCTTGTCGGATAAGTTATCCAATAGTAAAAACCCCATCAAAATTGCTCCACGGTTTCAGATTATAGTAGGAGAAGTAGTAAGAAGTAAGTGAAATACTAGTTTAATGTATAGCCATGATTTATTGGTTTCATAGATATTGACATCTTCCATAAGTGAACAGAATAAATATAAGATGTTGATACACTCAATCGCGATCGAAAATTGCTTCTTGGGCATTCCTACTTAAAAAAAAGATTCTATCCCAGTATGTATGCTATATCCATAATGTCCGTATACTCGTATATCATACAAACTTATGTTTTTCAATATACGAAATAAAATGTGACAATGTAGGCACTTCAAGTCGTTTGCCTTAGTATATGCTTTTAGTAGAGCAGCCACATTGATCCAATTCACATACAAAAATCAAGAAAAAAAAAAGTACGACCAAAAAAAAGACGAAAATAAAGGAGAATATCTGTAAGACCAGCAAAATATATATACATATTTCGTGTTGGTTGTTTATACGTAAATTCAAAGGACATCATAAAACGTAGCAAGGAAGATGACTTTTAGTGTGGAAAAGGCTTCAAAGAGACCAAAAATGATAGATTCCCTTTTTTTAGTGATTGGCAAATCCATTTATGGATCCTGAAAATTCGAAATTTTCATCTGGGTGCCAAAGTTCTAACCAAACAGTCCGACGAGATCCTTATTTATCCCCATTTCGGTGCTAGGCTATTAAGGTGACGCTTTTGCCAACGATGACAGTGTAGAGCCATCTGTTACAAAGCTTCCTTCACAACTTTTTTTCCGCAAAAATTACTTAAGGATGTTTAAACCACATCTACCGCAGTAACATTTTTTCTAAAAAGCAAAAAAATAGAGAGAATATCCTGTCTTCAACTTGATACTAAAAGGAGTGTGCTGACAAATGTGATTAAGGGTTAGGGTATCTGTGGCAAAATACCTTTAGTAAAGACTATATCTATTTATCTACTTTAGCTAACCGATTTCATTTAACGTCTTGCCCAAGTAGGTTACTTACACGATGTCGAGGCTTATCTTTTGATTAATTTCATTAAATCCTTACGCGTGCATTAACTCAATTAATCAGTTTGTTGTTTACCTCTAATGTGGATTTAGAGTTTAAAAAGTTTTATAATGGGATAAATCTTTGTCCCAAATGCTCTCAAATTAAATACTTGAAGCATTAAATTTTGAATGTTAGAAATTTTTTCTTCATTCTTCAATTTTTATGTGATTTTGGCAGAAAAAAAATTCATGAAAATATTTAATTTTTTTCCATTTAATTGGCTTGAAAAAATCCAGGTATTGGAAATCTTAATTTAAGGAAAATATTTTTGTTGGTTAAATATAATAAAACGCAACCGATGGCCTTAATAAATTCGTATTTATTATTTGAGATATGTAGCGTCGTGTCCGACCAGCTCGACTTTTTCCACAAGAAGAAGGAAAAAGAGCGTTACCATACAATAATATTCGACAAGGAATAAATAAGTAGAGTGCGTTTGATAACTAAAGTACATTGATATGATATACATATTAAATTCATTTCCAACAATTTTAACTATTACCAATTTTGTGGCACAAAAAAAAGCTTACCGCTAAAACCAACTTGCATGGGAATTTATCCGCATGATAATTGATTCAGGGATTCCGATAATCGCTTTTACATCCAGGATACTGGACCACGTTGTACTTAACATAAAATTGGAGCACATACCGCATCCGCATACACCACAATATTAATCGCTTAATATTGGCAAACCTTTATGTCTATATTATCTGCTCAAAAGCTTTTGATTTGCTATTAAAAGTTTACTTCATTGTATTCGATAAGTGCGGAAAGGGAGTCATTTTCGTATAGCGTTAACGCTACTAATGGTCAATGAACACCATGTGGCTATGTAAGGGACTTGAACTTCATTGCTGCTGACCCGATTGGCCTTTTGTGGCTCCCTGCGACATCATTTCCAGTCTTAAGCTACCACGAAAGGTTCACACATTGGCCATTATAATAAGGTGTTAATGTCTTTTATATTGGCAATAATCAGCTTTTGTGCCGAAATAATTTTATGCTCTAGTAGCGGAATTGATTTACAGCCTTGAAATTTATTTTTCCATTTTATTTATTTGGGTTTCGCATTAATGTTGTATAATGAAATATGGGATATTGTTTTTCACCCAAAAAAAGTCAAAGGTTCATAATGTGTGAGTGTAAAAAGGTCGTCCACGGTTTGCTTTGGTTTACTGTACTTAAATGTCACACACAAAAAATGGGCCATCTGTTAAGGGAGAAATACCGTTATAGGGATTTAAAATGACATTTTATTGATCCGGGCGGAAAATGGTCCTTATGAGAATGGATAACCGAATATAAAGGAGTTTTGAAAATCCCTTCATATTAGTTTGAAAGTATTTATCAAATATATGTACAAGCCATTTAATTTAAAGTCTCAGAAAGGTTTTTTTTTCTTGAAATTGAGGATTTTTAGGTCAAATAAAATTAATATTTGTAATGCTTTTAAAAAATAATTCAAAATATCTCTGCAATAATTAAAGTTTCAGAAAAAAATTTGTGAAAATTATTTTTTTCAAATATCTTAAAAATCTTTATAGATATGTGAAAACCGTAAAAGCAAGAAATGTACGAAATTTCATTTCCTTTAATTTTGGTTTGGTGCATTTTTCTCAAAAGCGAATATTTTTAAAGATATTTTCATTAAAATGTATCTTTTCAAACTATTTATTTTAGAGGTACATATTGTAGTTAACGGTACTTTTCCAAAAGTTTGGTAAAACTCACATCCAAGCACATAAAAAAGTTTACTACATGAAAAAAAAATTATATAGGTAGGTACCATATTATAATTACTAAAATTTGGTTTTTAAAAAATTATGAAAAAATCAATTTATCAACTCTGTAAAAGAGTCGCAACAACTATCATGCTGCAAAACTGACACAATCCAATATTCTTGCACTACGCCAGAAAGAAATTTTAAATTTTAAAATCACTTCCTAAATGTATCTGTAAAACGGGATACATAATTTTACCAATTGCGAATCTAATTTTGAGAAACTTGCGATTCCCAATAAATCCCACCTTTTCTTTAAAAGTGTATCAATTCCGTTTCAGATGTAAAGACTAGGGCAAGAAAACAAGGTCATTGGACCAATGTGGAGGTTATCTATTGATCCTTTTCCCACCAAACGAAATTTAAAAAAAAAATTAAACAAAAAGCCAAAAAGCTCTGCGGTTCTAGTCTTGGGTTCGTACAAAATTTATTGGCAATTGGAACACGTTATCAAAACTCACCTTTTCTACGAAGAAATTGCTATTTGCAAAATCAAAGAATACTATTTAGCATCAATTATATTTCTAATTTGAAGTAATTTTTACTCAATTGCGATTTTATGACTAACTATTTGTGTCTGGTGGAAAAAAGAAGTTATGTTCTTTACTACGTTTTGCAGTCAGACTATTGCCATTCAAACTGTAGCCCAGATTCTGGCTAACTTAACCGTAAATGTGTCATTCGGGTGCTTTTTCTGGTTAAAAATTGAATACAGCCACACCCTCTATGTAACCCAAAACAGATGGTGAAGTTCCTGCCATGACAGAAGAGTCCAATCTATAGAGCAAAGCCACCACTGTGACGACAGCAGCGCACTATACGATCTGAAATGAGAGTATT
Source organism: Chrysopilus asiliformis (assembly GCA_964034945.1). Classification (NCBI taxonomy): domain Eukaryota; kingdom Metazoa; phylum Arthropoda; class Insecta; order Diptera; family Rhagionidae; genus Chrysopilus; species Chrysopilus asiliformis. The sequence goes on along the minus strand of OZ035962.1, from coordinate 2,118,065 downwards.
CTGCATCCTGATGTGACTCCCACGTTTCATTACCGAGTTGACGTCGTAATCCCATACATGCTACATCAGATTGGAGTCTGAGTTGAACGAATTCCAGCTCCTTACTCCGTTGCTGGATACATCCACCGCCGAAACGGGATACTATCCTGCGGGGCACCCGGTATGCTTCTGGATTTCGCCCTACCAATACTAAAATCATTTCATTCTCTTAGATACACACGGATTTATTTGAAAAACTGCACTTTCCAGCTGGAAAACCCAATTTCAGATATGCTCCGTTTATATGTGTGCCACCTTTATTTTATTCCAAAAATAATGCCCTACTAATATTAGATAAAGAAAAAAACTAGCTTGTAGTTCCTATATAGACTCCGGAAGACTTTTCTAATATTATTTCGAGAATTATCATGATTTAAGAACAACTTATAATTTTCCGAAAGACTAATATCAATTGGAAAGTAGTATTTTTTTTTACTTTTTCGTATCTCCCTTTGGTATATCAAATTTCAAGTTTCTAGCTCATTTTTTTTCGTAGAATTCACAGATCATTGAGACTGACAGAAGGTCTGATCAATACTATTGGCAACGCCATCGTAACTCTCAAAACTTCGCTCAAATTACACAAAATACTTCAAAATACGTCAAATGCTGGCACATTGAATTAATTTTCCTGAGTTAAAAAAACCAATGGCCATCATGTCGCAAACTAGCTATTGCAGTGCGCGCTTAGGCTAAGGTTTAAAACTTTTTTTAGAGAATATTTAAAAAAAATTAAGAAGAAAGTTTTTTGCATCATTTTCTATTCAACAGAAAGAAAAAAAATATTTCAAATTATGTAGTTCTTTACGAATTACTCTAAAAATTACTCTAAAAATATGAATATTAAAAAAAATTGTTTGTTTGAACCAAAGTACGGGCGTATTTTTTTTTCTATTGCAATTTTGTGTTTTAGTAAAGGTCCTTGACTTGTAGTTAAAAAGATAGTACGCTTTTTTTGAAATATTATATTTATTAGGGTAACCTAAAGAATACGTCCCGAGACAATCTCGGATTTAGGCATGTTGTCCCGTCGTATCGGAAACTGAAATTTTGTCACGGGGTTATATCGGGTCTTCCAACAAGAACATAACAATTTTGTTTTTTAATAAAAACGCACCCTAAAACTTTTTTTATGATCTGGCAATGCTAAAACGTCAGTCAAGGTTGACATTTTTATCATGGTGAAGTTCACGAACGAGCAACGTTTGGAAATTATTAAAACTTACTACCGAAATTCTGAGTCGGTGGTTGTAATCGTGTAATCTCGAGAAATGGTCCGGTCGAATGGCCACCTCGCTCATGCGATTTAACGCCGTTGGATTTCTTTTTATGGGGTTATGTTAAGTCGTTGGTTTATGCCAACAAGCCAACAACGTTAGAGGAGCTCAGGAACAATATCGAACGCGAAATTGCCAACGTTCCGGCCGATATGTGTGGAAGAGTGGTGGAAAATTGGCTCCAAAGAATCAATCTGCAAACGTGCTCGCGGTGGCCACATGAACGACATCGAATTTCATACTTAAATGTAATATATCCACTACACCTGGAATAAATTTCAGCCCGATATCTCAATTATTCTGTATTTTATTTAAATACAAAATTGTTATGTCCTTGTTGAAAGACCCGATACAATCTATGGTTGGCACCAACGAAACTTAGCAACTTATTCCTATTGGAATTTCTCGGCTTATAAGGTCTGCAAAAACAACAAAATTATATTATTTTTGCGGATGTTTTCACATCCAAATTTCCCCCCAACAGGTCGGACATGTCTGCCCTGAAAACCCATCAGGAGCCTGTTTCTGGTATGGAAAGCTGGCTCACCGTCATCAGAGCCTGCTTTGCCAGCTTCCACGCAGGCTTACAGGCAACTTAAATCCAACGTAAATTTTTCAAGTCCCTGAATTTCTATGCTTTAAGTATGGCCTAAATATTTGGTCGTAGTGTTGTAATTTCTTCATTACTAAAAAATTGATCTCGTAACCCAAAAATTTTCACTTGCAGCGCAGTTTCCTTAGATATTACTACATCTACGATTTTTTTTTTAAATTCTCTTGCGGCGCATTTTTAATAGTGGAATGTTTGTTTCTAAAAGATTCGCCTGTTGGGTAATTTTTGCTGTATTTTAAAAACATAAAATACCCATATTTCGCAAACAAACAAAAAAAAAACAAATCCTCTTCGCTCTGATGGGGTTACAAAACTTTTACGATTAGTATTCAAGCATTAAAAACCTCATCATACTTCACCCCCCTACTTTCCCGCTCCCACCGGTAATCTATTTTGGATTCACACAAAAAAATATGGTCACCCTACTATTAACGAATTTTAGCCTAGTTAAAAAAGGTGTGCTAGTAAATTAAGATACTCCCTAAATGTTTTAAGTGAATTATGTTTCGCAACATTAGATTGTGAAATTTTTTTTTTTTTTGAATATTTTCAATGATTTCTCTTACACATAGCATCTTCCCAATTAACAATACGCAATTTAACCAGTTATTGCAGATAACCCATTAAATTACGTGTGAAAGAAATTCCTATAAAAAAGCCGGTCACTTGTAATATGGAGCACTGGTCATGTGTTTGAATACCTCCTCAAAATGTAAACAAATTCCAATGGCTAACACCACAATCAGAAGGAGCGATATTTCTCTTCGACGTAGCTCCCAATGTTGCAACTGGGGAACAGTTGGAACTGAACGAAATTCTAAGAGAGTACATTTACATTATTCCGCCATTGGTAAAAAGGATATGGGCCACATATACTCGTATCTCTTTCATATGGGTGCATCACAGATGCTGAAAGCATCAGTGGAAAAAACAGCCAGCAGCCCCCAATTATGCTATACCAAGGTGACAGGATATAAGATAGAGGGGGGGCATACACATCAGCCACCTTATTGTACAGTGACGCGCCGAATCGAGTACCTGCGCATACACTAACAAAATTCGAATCGGCCGACACAGGACTAGTCTAAATACAAATAGGACTCGCTAAGTTTTTATCGAAAGGGAGTTGTATCCACAGCAGCCGAAGCAGATCAAAGGCAGACAAACGTTCGTTTCTTAAACATTTAAAGATGGAAAATCAAATGGAAATTTCTGTGTACGATTGAAAGTTATCTCAGTATAAAAATCGGTTGTGATGAAATTTTACTTTTTCAAAGACTTGTGGTGAAAAAAAATCGAAGGCGTTAAAATAATTTCGTTCCTAAACTGCGCCCAGGAAAAAAAAATACAAAATCTTTACTATCTAAATGAGGTATCGTGTACGAATGTGTGTGTGAAAGTCTAAAATTTTATTATCGCATCATCAATTTGTCAACGACAGTATGTGATTTTTCCTAATATTTACATTAAATTCTTTACGAAATCCGAGTAATATTAAAATATTCGTTATTCAGGTTGGAGAACAAATTTAAAAAAAAAAAAGACATTGTGATATTTTCTGAAATTGGAACAAAAAATTGAACAATTTTTTTTTTATATCCTACTGAAAAAATTAATATTAAACAAGTTCAGTGTTACCAGATCAGCGACCCAAAAAAAAAAGAACTTGCACTGTAAGGACTTTAGCATCAATTTTAAAAGGATTCGTTAAGTTTTGCGGATGCTGGGATAGTTGTTCTCTTCATTTATTTTCGAATGTCAGCTTCGTATTGATCCACAAATTAAATACGTGTTTGTGTTGTTGTTATTATTACTAATGAAAATTGATATAAATTTCTTGTTAATCTAACGGATCATTAAGTTTTTCACTTTTATAATATCATAATTAATCACAAAATTCTTACGATTCTATCCTTAAAAAAACAATTAAACAATCGTAAAATACTAATTGATGCTGAGTGGAAATCTTTCAAGTATTTTAAACAAATTCAAGAAAGCCAATATTGGGATTGGTTTCTAGAAATTAAGAGTAATTCAAAATTTTACCGTGCAGTGGACGAAATTCAGCGAATTTTTGTTTTAAAATAATTGAAAAAGGATATAATATTGTTTTTAATTTATAATTGATATGATTTTTGTGAAATATGGTGGTTTTGAACACAGACTATTATAAAATTAATATTGCTAAAATTAGAAAACAACAACAGCAACCGCATTGTAATAAATGCGACAATATTAGGAAGAGCTAAATAGAATCAGCTAAAGGACCAAAAACAGAAGAGACATCACCGGTAGGAGAATCAATTTTACAGACTCATTGAGAAAATAAGAGCAATTCGAATTTCGAAATCAACCAATCGACCAAAGTTGTCACACACTTCAAAAAGTCAGACATATTAAAAAAAAAAATCAAAGGAAAAGTGTGTGATTTTTAAAAAAAAAAATCCCTGGTTGATAATTTCTAACTTGAATAGACCGAATTTATTGGAAACTACTTATTTCCAACAACGTATACTCCGTATTTAATAAATATCTTGAAAAGATCTTGAGACGTCTTTTGGACAGTAGCCGTTGAACAGTTCATTGGTTTAAGTTGTTCTTGCTCTCACCGCTTGTCGGCCATAAAGAAGGAAAAAATTGGACCATCAAAAAAGCTGTCGGAGAACAACCCCAAGAAAAGGGAGTATTCATGTCTACACCGACATTGTTGTTACTGTCCGTAAAGTTTATAAATTGGAATTAATTTTGTGGATATTTTCTACTAATATTTTGCATAAAGTTTCGAATAATATTTCACTATAAACGTATTTTTTTTTCGTGATGTGCAAAAAATTTGTGATGCTGGACTAAAGAAAAGTAAAATTCATATCGCATTCGAATTTCACACGTTTTGTATGGAAATGAAATGCAAAATATAGTTTCTTTTTTGCAATTAAAATAATTTGCCTGGTAAAGTTAATTTTTTGGATTTTAATTTGTCAAAGTGATGACCCAGAAACAATAAATTCGGTGAAAATTTTTTAATGACGACTCATCATCCTTTTATTCGAGATCAAATTGCTAAAGAATTTCCATGATTGTCTCATGATAGTTAACAAAATTAGCGCCTGGATTATGATGGTTTTCCTGGGAAATAATTTAAAAACATGTATGATGTTTAAATGTTAAAGAAAAATCCTTTTGAAATCAATTCAAGAAGTGGGTGTGTTTGACGCATAGCACCAGAACACAAAAAGTCCACTAGATCCCATCATCATCGTTATTTTTTTTTGTTGTTGTTTTTAACGTTGACGTCGTCGTCCGTATTCTCGCCGTCAGTGTTGTCGTCGTCTGTATCAGTTGGTGGTATAAAATATCAAAGCTGAATACTGGTTTTATTTCGTTGAATTGGAGAGCCGATGCATAAAAGTACCAAAAAGAGAGAATTTCTCAAAAGAAAGCATTTAGCATCCGGCATTCAGCATCAAATATCCAGCAACACCACATCACCCAGTACCAGTATTGAGAAGAGCAAAGATAATGTAGTCCTCTCGACAACAACAGCAACAACAACGAAAAAAGGAAACTAAACTGGCGTACACAGAAAACACACATACAATTAAACTCGTAAAAAAGAAAAATAACCCTAAACAGGAAGGAAATCACTAAATTGTGGCATATTGTGACCCATCTAATGAACTTAAATTTGAGAAACATTTCTAACATAAATATTGAGAAAAAAAACATCACCACTCGCTGTGGCGCAGCATAAAAAATCCACCTAAACGGGTGTGCTGTACGAGTTAAGGGCGGCTACCAATAAAAAAGGAAGAAAAAAAAATTATTGAACGATTTTTGAACGTTTCAAAAAGTGTAGACCGAAACTTTTCTGTACCAAAAGCTAACGAACGTGATAATTAAAAACGAAAAGGGAGTTATTAATAAAAGTGTTTCGTTTACACGCAAAAGACTTTTGGTGAGTCGAAATATTAGTGGATAGCAAAGTTTGCCGAATTTGAAACGAATTTAACAAAATGGGTGCCAAAGGTAGTGTGGAAGCTGCAAAAATGAATGCAGACGGTTGGAGTCATTTAGAGGTTTGTATTCTATGTCATCGAATATGTAATTGTATTTTTTTAAATATCTGAAATCCAGTTAAATATCTGGAAATTTCGTCTCAATTTACAAAAGACTATTTTTTTACGTCAAAGTCTCCATGTGAAAAAATAATAATAGTAAATGTCAATAAAGACAATGTATTGATTTAGCAAACAAATATTTAAAAGAGAAACTATTAACTTTTCGGTTCGATGAAGAATTCATTTTCTTTGGTGCAATGCGCTACTGTCTTTCTATTATATAGTGAATCAAATCAAAGTAAATCTGAAAACATAATTTGTGAACCATTAAAGAAAAAAATCTAATAGGACAGGATACATTATTTTTAGGGTCTGACCATAAAATACGTTACGCTAATTTTAGGTTTTTTTTATATCTCCCTTTTCATGATTTTTTATATAGAATATATCGTCAGACTACCGCAACTATCTTTCCATTCTCTCATAAATGTGTAAACGTATTTTATGTTTGTGACCGGAAACTTATCAACATTTAAATTCTGTTTTTTTTTTCTTACAAAATTATGTCACTTTCTACACATTTAAATTCTGTTTTTTTTTTTTTTTTTTTTTTTTATAAAATTGTGTCACTTTCTCCACGATTTTTTCCCTTTACGGGCTTTGAGATTTTCCTTTTTGCTCATGTTTTGTAAAATATATGTTTTTTACTGTAAAAAAATATTTTACGATGTGATTTTTACGTGTTTTCCATTGTAAGATGACACGCCGCCGCGAACAAAACTTTTGCGAGTTTTTTTCGATGGGAACGAGTCATAACGTTTGCAAAAATTTTAGTTACTAATTTTTTTTTGCGTGAATCGGAGACAGAGGACCGATGGGTGAGAGGGATAAGGGGGAGGAATTTGAGAAATATTTTGAAAAGATCTTGAGATGTCCTTTAGTCAGTCGTCGTCGAGTAGTTGATCGGTTTAAGTGGTTCATGCTCTTTCTTGTAACCTTTGCATAAATTTCCCTACACTTTTTTTTACATGAATCCGTGTCAGAGGATCGATGGGGGAGGGAGGAGAGAGAAGAATGGGAAAGAAGAGATTTTTAATGCTCCGAAAATAATCAAAATGTACTCAATCAAGGCATAATGCACCTTCTGCTAAAATGGTATCTAAAGGCCCAACTACGATCGACATAGAAGCGCATATGTTAATGTCAAATTCCCAACGAATGTTGGCATACATATGTAGCTGTCAACATAAAAGCCAATCTTCATTTTACCTCAAGTGGAAATTAATATGGCCACAATATTATTAAATTTACACTAAAATTTTAGGTTATGTTCACTATTTACATATGTCAGTTCCATTTGTATCGAATCATTCATGCTTAACGAAAGTTTAACGAAGGTTTGAAAGTGGCAACACTTTGACACATGTCTATTGTGGGTAATAACATTGACTTTCTTATTCTGGAAATGACATATGCAGCTACATATGCGTTCTTATGTCTATCATAGTTGGGCCTTTAGTCAGTCGTCGTCGAGCAGTTGATCGGTTTAAGTGGTTCATGCTCTTTCTTGTAACCTTTGCATAAATTTCCCCACACTTTTTTTTGCGTGAATCCGTGACAGAGGATCGATGCCGGAGGGAGGAGAGAGAAGAATGGGAAAGAAGAGATTTTTAATGCTTCGAAAATAATCATAATGTACTCAATCAAGGCATAATGTCCCTGCTGCAAAAATGGTACCTTACGCCCCCAGTATTTTTTAAAAAAAGTGTGAAGGCTTGATCACAAATTGCACTTCAGACCAAACCTCAGGAAAAACTATCTCATAATCAAAAATGTTATCATAAAGCGTCGCCGCAGGCTGCGTTTAAAAGTTTTTCAAAAAACTGCACCGCCGACGAAAATTTTTAGGCTCCAAGACCAAGTCGAACAATCCGGGATAAAAAATTTAATTTCTAGAACGCCGGGAAAGCATGCGTAAATCCGAAATTCTTCCGGCTATTCTGAGACGTGTATGTTTTTAGTCAGAAATAAAGATTAATATGAAGATTACTTTGCTGTTACAAATTTTCGTATTAGTTTCTACACAGACATCTTCTTCAAATATTGAAGAAGAAAAAAATGAATTTTTATGAAATATAAATACCATCCGTATAGTTTATGCACAAGTAAGTTCATTAATTTAATAGCACTTAAGGATATTATTTGAATACTTAACAATTATGAGTGTCCATTGTGAAAGGAATAAGAAGACCTGACTGAAAGCAATTATGACCCACTGAAACAGCAAAGACTATACGATAATATTGGATTTTGCTATCATCCATCTACAATACTTTATACAGGAGAATCCTTCAATTTACCTTAGGTTAAGGATAATGGTAGATTGTATATATTGGGGCTGGATAGCAGCTAAGGGTTTAATGCGTACACGAGAAAATGTCTTTTGTGTGCTCTTGGGTAATTAGAAAACGTGGCCTGAATGCTCTTCCTTACTTATAAAATCATTTGATGTGGGCCTTAGACGACCATATAACGCGAGCATATTCTTGTGCGGTTATGCGTCTGATGTCCTGATCGGGGACCATATTCTTTTTATTTTTGCTCTTTAACCATACGTTTGCATATATATTAATGCATGTACTATAAGAAAGTGAATGGTATCTAAGTTAATTTGTTAGTTGCTGTGGCAGTTATGATAGAATGATCGTCATTCTCCCACTGTTCTGGAGATGAACTTCTAGAGGATGTATTGAATAATGAATGAAATTTGAGACATAGTTGCCCACGAATATTAGATGTCGTTTGCCTACGCCACAATTTCATCACCACTTCTGTCTGACTCCAGTAGTAAATTCCTAGCACCAATCTCCGAGACTGCCGCAGATTCACTTTGAACGTCACATAATATATATATATGTTTTTTCTTCAACATATTTATTTGACTCCATTGTTACTAGTTTCATTCTTGTTCTCATTGTCATTGCGATTGCCATTGTCAAAGTGTAGTCGTTGAATCATTATTGTTGGCATCGTCAATTTTTGTTTAATCTTCTTATCTAGAGTTTGTGGAAATTTTATAAGATAATGATATGTTTACTTTAGTTTAGCGACTATTGTTGTTACACAAGATATTATCATCATACACAGTATCTTATTAAAATTGTATATGTTTATAGGTTGGAAAAAATCATCCTGAATTCTAATTTATTTTACGATTCATATGGGATCTGACCTAGAATCTAAACATTATTAAAATTTACAATTAACGTTTATTTCTTGTTGGCTCCAGCACTTATTTCATTTGACAGATGAAACGTTAAAAACGTAATAGAAAAAATCAAAAAATCAACTTTTTATACCCGTATGGTGAAACCAAAGGGTATATTAACTTTGCCTTACCGTTTGTAACGCCAAGATCCCGTCATCACACACAAAAATGAATTACACCAGTGTGTTTAGAATTATAAAAATAATTAATTTTTGCATGTCCGTCCGTCTGTCCGTCTGTCTGTCCGTCTGTCTGTCTGTCCGTCTGTCTGTCCGTCTGTCTGTCTGTCCGTCTGTCTGTCTGTCCGTCTGTCTGTCCGTCTGTCTGTCCGTCTGTCTGTCCGTCTGTCTGTCCGTCTGTCTGTCCGTCTGTCTGTCCGTCTGTCTGTCCGTCTGTCTGTCCGTCTGTCTGTCCGTCTGTCTGTCCGTCTGTCTGTCTGTCTGTCCGTCTGTCTATCCGTCTGTCTGTCCGTCTGTCTGTCCGTCTGTCTGTCCGTCTGTCTGTCCGTCTGTCTGTCCGTCTGTCTGTCCGTCTGTCTGTCCGTCTGTCTGTCCGTCTGTCTGTCCGTCTGTCTGTCCGTCTGTCTGTCCGTCTGTCTGTCCGTCTGTCTGTCCGTCTGTCTGTCCGTCTGTCTGTCCGTCTGTGGCGCGGATTGCGGGCGCACGGATTGAGCTGGAGACTTGAAATTTTGTACAGATCCGTTTTTCGTAAAATGCGAGGCCAAGTTCGTTAATGGGCAAAAATGGACCATTATGGGGGGTACCCCCCATACGAACGAAAACGTTTTTTGCAAATATCTCAAAAACGGTGCATCCTATCAAAAAAGTCCAATAACAAAAGTTATTTAGGATATGATTTTACATAAAACTCCCATACATCAAAATCCGATTGGAAAAATTTTAAAAAATCTTATTGGGAAATTTGACTTCAAAGTGGAATTTTGATACGAATATCACCATACGGGTCTCCAATAATTGCCAGAGTGGCAATTATAGCTTGTGTTATGTTTTAACTATGATTCAGGATTCAGTCGCTAGCGCAACGCGTTCTCGAGTTATTTAAGATATTTAAAATGAGCAGACCGACAGACAGACGCACGGACATCCTCATAATTTTGCCTGAAACGGATTTCGTACTGATCAGAAAGTTTCTATTTGCCCCCTTTCTGGAGTCGGTATCCGTCATGAATACAATACTTTCCCGCTATAGTAGAGGAAAATAAAAATGCCTATTTCCATTGCAATCCTTAGGGGCTGCACCTAAAAGACATCATATATTTACTGTAGGCGCGCACTGCAATGATAAGTATGTTAAACAGGCAATTTGGATTTTTGAATAACGCAAAAACCAATATGATAGCTACATATTTACTTGATTCTACTTACTGTGGCAGTGCGCGCTAACACTTATATAAAGAACTAAACCATTACGAGGGGGAGGAGGAGGAGGAATCGAAAAGGTGAAAATCCGCATCACAAGTTTTATAGACAATGGGAAAATCGAAAAAAATATTATTTCAAAACGTATGCTGTGTCATGTAACTAAAATATATATTTTTTAAATAAGCATTTGTTTCTTTAGAACAAAAGTTTTAATGAGATTTTCTATCCAAAGTACACGTCATAACTGAATAACATCGTTCCACTTTCCTAACTTCATAGCCCATACAATTAGGAAACTATATCTAAGCAAAATATATTTTCACCTATAAATTTGTAAATCATCTCCTCCATTGTTACTTGGAGGTGGTCTTACCGCCCAACGATAATGTCAGGTAGGTTTCGTCTCTCATAAAACTAACATGTCTTATCGGCTTATGATGCTACAGTTGTTTTTTTTTTATTTTTTATTAAAGTAAAATACACTTTTTACTACCATTTACTAATCCGACTAAAAATTATGCTTGTTAATAAAGCCACGTTCACACTCTAAAAATTATGCTTGTAATGAGGCCCCGTTTGTGATTTTTTTCTTTTGAATTTTTCCGCGAATTTTATTCTAAATTTAGTTCGCAAATTTTATTCCTCCATCACCGAATAAATTCACTTAGCAAAAATTGTCAAAATTTGGAATTATACCAGTGTTTCTCAAAAATGAATTTCAGAATAATAAAGTGTCAGATGTAAACGATTAGGGTAACATCACACAATGTGAATTAAGACGAGAAGTAGGCTATGTGGATTTGTGGGGCAGAGGGGGAGGGGTGACAAAGCCCAATTTTCACTTTAATTTTCAAACTTAAAAACAATCGATATTCCCTCTGAATTTAGTTTTACTATAGTTTTCCCTCTATCTATCCTTTCAGCAGCTCAAAGGCGGATCCGAATTCAAGGTTTTAACAAATACAATATTTTTTGAAACCAATAAGCGAGCATATTTAGGTAGTTTTCCCTATAATGCAATTCAACAGAGGAATTTTTAACACTACGGAACGTAGCTAGATGGGTTAATGAATGAATGAATGAATATGTTGGCCCTCAGATTGGATGTGGGTGACGCGAAAGGTCTGAGGAAAGTGTCTCCATATCTGTTGAGAATAAGAAATGTCAAAGCTTGCTTGAGGTGTAAATATCGTGGAAGGTGTAACCGCGTATTAAGCAATATGCACTTTTTTTTATTTCAATGAATGAAAGCGTGACTTAGGATCCCTCAAAAACACGATACGCCCCCGACGCTGCTCTCTATAATCATGGTAGGTATAATTCCTGCAGTCGATTCGGATCCATCAGGAACTCAATACAATGCGTGACGATTGAATGTCGTAAATCTTCTCTGAGAGACGGGTGGACAGCAGACATGCCGCTAGATTTAGTTTTCTGTCGAATCTACACTAGACATATTCATATGTAGACAATTTTATCTCAGAATCAACTGGCACGAGAGGCACAACGCGATCGAAACGCCCTAAGCATTCACCTTCTAGCGACTGATCTTCAGATTTGTCTGGATATTTGTTGCTTTTGGTTTATTTTTTCGTTCGCACGCGAATCCCAAACGTATTAACTTCCGCAATCCAAACACGGTAGTGTAGTAAAATAAGCGTGTGCCGGCTATTCTTTGTGCATTCGTCGATCGACCCGTAGAACTTTTCTCCGTAGAAGATCAATCCAAGATGATCAAAAAAAAGTACACTCGGCGTTTGTGACAATTCAGTCTACAGACAATTTTCTTGGCTACTCAAAGTAAAATAGAATTCTTACCTGTGACTTATTTATAAACAAAATGGAAAGTGAGGGCAAAAGACTTGAGTGAAAATCATTACAATTCGGGGTTGACATAACTGTGGCGATCGTAAACACATTATTAATCCATCTGCACAGATCTTTAACGATCTTGTGTTGCTTGAAATGTGTGTCCGGGATAAAATTTGTTGCGTGCGTCCGGTCGATCGGCAACAAAAAACATGTTGGTTGGAATGAGTGCGTGCGGTATTTCGTAAAGCGCAATGTAAATAGAATATTCATCAAAATTACGAAATGTATGTCCGCTCAAATCCAAAAATAGTGATTGAACTCTATGATGATCGTCGGCGTTCTCATCACGTGTTGTTTCTTTTTCTTGTTTGGTTGGCGTCAAAACATTATTGTGTGATGATGGCAAACATAATCAAATGTCAAAATAAAACCCCGTAATTTTTACTTTACACGGAGCTTCTAACGCTGATCGAATTTAAATGGGATGATTTTGGAAATAAAATTTACTACGGTTTTAAAATCTAAAAACTAGGGAATGGATATTTAAAAAAAAAACAGTGGTGATAAAATGTCGAAGCTTATATTGAGTTTTCTGTGATTTTCTCGTTTCTAATTAGAAATTAAGATAATGCAAAAATATTAAGTGATTTAATGGAAAGTTTGAGCAATTAAAAATAATATTGGGGCAAAATGGATTTTGAACATAGTTATACAATTTGTTTTTAATTAGTTTTGGGTATTATTACCAGTTTGTAAGCTAATGGAACGCTTTGCCATAAAGATTTTCACATGTTTCAAAAATTCCAATTGACATCATTCTACATGCTTACAATCGCAGTGCACGCCAGGACTAAAACAATTAGTCTTCAGAATTATTTAAAAATCAATTTTACTAAATTGAGGTAATTTTTTTCTATTTAAAAAAGATCCTAGAAGCAGCAGGTTCAGAAAAACGGTTTAGTTTATTTCGCAAAGGCATTGAAAATTTTTGGGGGAAAAACCGAAATAAAAATCTCAAATTCTGGGGCCTTATCAGGGAACTCGAATCGAAAATGAAATGCACGAAAATGTTTGAATCGGTCTCAGCTAACTCGAATTCGATCAAATATTTGTCATTCATTTTCGGAAATTTACTCGATCACTTTTCAGTCGCCGGAAATGAAACTCGAAAGGAAAATTTAAGTCATATGTTTATGTAAGAATTTTTTTTTCTTACAAAACATATTTAAATTCCTTGGAAAATCTATTAAAAATAAGGAAAAGTTGCCTCTAACATATAATATTTAGTTATTTACGATTTTAAACGAAATGAATTGAATTTTCTTACTATTCTTGGATAGAAAACGCTGTCATCACTTCCGTCACTTTTATCTGACACTTATTTCACATTCACTTTTATCCGATTCTTATTTCAGTTTTTTTAAACTGCCGGCATTAATTTCACAAAAAAGAAAACGCAAAAACTAACAGCAATTTATTTACAACTATTCAATAATGACACTAAATGTAACCACGAAATTTCCAAGTTACCAGCAAGTTTCTCGTTTTCGATTAATTTATGGCAGTACAATTTACTCGAAACGAAAGTGTTACATGATGCCAATGCAATTCGTTTTCGAGTATGGCGTTCGAAGTTCGAGTCGATTTGATTTTCGATTCGAGATACATGATAAGGCCCCATTTTTTTAAACTCTACCTTTAGGAGGGAAATCCAATTAAATAAAAAAACAAATCGTGCTTTGAAATAATCCAAGCCACATTTTTGTTTTTCATTTTGATCTCATAATACACACTTACCAGACGCGGAAATGGAAGATAATATGCTAACAATTAACCGTAACAAGGAACAGCTACATTTGTTTTATAATAAGGAAGATTTTAATGAGTATACTCGTACAAAGACAAAAGGATATAAACGTAATTCTTACAAAAAAACGCTGCACACACTAGACCATTTTATACAAAAAAAAATACTAAAATCCCGTTTGTAATATACACTAAAAAGAAATTAAAATTCATGCAAATAAGCATTTGCGAACAAATAATTTAGATTTAACAAGAGACAAAAATCACGTCAGGAAATCAATTTGAGGCAGAACTTCAATGATAATATAAAAGTATTATTATTTTTCCATTTCATAGGGGGAAAGTATTGTATTCATGACGGAAACCGACTCCAGAACGGGTACAAATGGAAACTTTCTGATCGGTACAATATCTCCATATCCGTCTGTCTGTCGGTCTGTCGGTCGGTCTGTTTGTCTGTCGGTCGGTCTGTTTGTCTGTCTATCTGTCTCTGTCTATCTGTCTGTCGGTCAGTCAGTCTGTCGATCTATTTCGTTTCGGCAGCGTTTTTAATGAGCGAACACACTTTTGAATTGTCGTCAGTTCAGACGGACTTTTTCACTTCATCATCAGTTTTTGAGAAGTGGGATTGGGTTTCAGTTTCATTTCTATAAGAGTATCTAAATATTGCCTTACATTCACTTTATAAAACCACATTCTCACTTAAACGAATCGTTAAAATTATCACCGGAAAAGGATACCCGAGTTCCCTCTTATAAAATTAAGTGTCCAATTGCCCTGCCAATAAGAACAGCCATAAAGTGGTTTCTTTTTGTCGGTACACGTTTTAATGTGCAAACGCAGGATAAGTGCTCTGCAAATTCTTTTTTTGACGTAGCCCTTCAGATTTTTTAACGTCGTGTCAAAGCAATTGTTTTGAAGGGTGAAAAGTTGTGAGAGAGAGAAGATAGGTGAAATGGGAGAAAAGCATCAATCATCTTCCTTGGAAAATTCTAATACGTTGCGTTGTCACTCTTGAAAACCGAACAGATGAGAAAAATCAATTCGATATCAGTCACTGGCACTTTAATTCGATCACACCTCCGTCCCCGGATTGTATAGATTTATTGTTTTCATTTTCTATTTGCGTCTGTATAAAAATACGTGTTTCGTAAGGGACACAACCTTGAGATACCTATCTTATATACAAAATTTGTGCTAAAGGATCTTTTCGGGCTTTCAAAACTCTTATAGAAGAATATTTTATTCAACAAAAGAATGCAGCATTTCAATGTTTTAGCTGAAGCTCTTCTACGTGCTCTACTCAATATTGTGACGTATTTTATAGGAGACCGCTTAAAACGTTTTGTAGACTACTCATGCTATCTTGTTTCTTACATTTCCTTTGAATAAAATAAAAATTTTCCACAATTTTTTTAACTTCATCGGTCAAAATTTTTACAAATCTTTTGTGTATTAAATTTCAGAGAGGAAGTAGACATTACGGACACCGACATAATCAGAGGTCTCAGTCTTTAAACCGCGGACAAGCGCTCTCACGCGCAGACGTTGGTGGAATGTGGTGACACCAGGGTGCCTCAGGTTAGTATAATTTTCAAAAACAAAACTGTTGAAAACATGTTAATTTGATATTTCAAATGATTTCAGGAGGTCAGGCTGGATGTGCTAGCTGCGCCATGGGCAATAAATTAAGCTGTTCCTGTGCGCCGCTCATGCGCAAAGCGTACCGGTACGAGGATTCGCCATGGCAGACTTCTCGCCGACGGGACGGCCATCTCCTGAGGTAAACTAATTCGGAATACCGAATTAAAATCAAACACTGGGGGGATTTTTTTTAGATTTTCGTGTAGGGTTCACTGTCAAAAAAGAGAGAGTCAATATTAATCAAAGATTTTTTGAAAAACAAATTGATTAATATTGGTGAAAGCTTGAGAAGTTATCAATTCAAAATTACTTTATTTTAAACCAAATTTGCATCTTTAAAAAGAAAATTACATTTACCCATGAAAAAACTCCAATAAAAAATTCTCATTTTTTTGTGAAACAAACATTGTTTCAAACAATCATACTAATCAGTAAATTCCGTACAGGTAGAATTTGCTCTGGAATAGAAAATTTGCCCAGCTTTCATAGGTTTTTCCAAAGCAGTTTTTATGCCAACCGTGACTTTAATGCCCGAGACGACACAACGTGTCGGTTGACGTAAATGCTGCTTGGGTCGGCCTATACAGCCCTCATTGGAACGTGTCTTCAAAGTCACGGACCTTTAAAAAAAATCAGCTGAAGCCCAATTCAGACTAACGATTGCGATTACGATTTTGATTACGATTGAAGGTTCTCGACCAATGAGATCAAATCATTGAGATCATTGGTCGAGGAAGCTTAAAAGTAATCGTAATCGTAATCGCAATCATCTGAATTGGGCTTAAGGCAGGTTTCCGATTTATCTAGATATCAATAAACACTCATAAATGTTCTTCCTTCAACACTGAATTATTTAAAAAAAAAAATTTGTGATTAATGTCTTATTGGATTTATTTTCTTATTTGACAGTGGATTTATCGTATATTTTTTGACAAAATAACATATACTGAAAACTTAAGTATCAAACAAAATCCTAAACAAATTCTACAAAATTCGCAGTTATATTTTGAAAGAAAAAAAAACCTTTCAAATACAATAGAACTATAAAACGAAGATTTTTTTTCGAAAGCAAGAAATTGTTTTGGATATTATTAACACCTTAACCTTTTATGAAAAATAATATAAAACTCATTGCAATAATTTTAAAAGCATGTTACCCGAAAAAAAGTTACCGGAGTTGCCTGATTCTATTACCTAGATTCTTCGTTATATTTCGTTTCAATCAGGGTATTCACAGTCCTCTTTTAATTTTCGGTATTCGGTGTTTTCGGTAATATTAGAAGACTGAAAATATTCTGCTGTGAACATCCCACAGGACAGATTTGAGAACAGCGCTTTTATTTGATACGTGACCAAATCATGAACTGCGAATTTGATTGTAAAATATGTCACATACCTTTAAATCCATGTTTGATGTATTCTTTTGAATTTCTATTGTGGCAACGGCTATCAAAATTGAAAAAAAATTGCAGTCCGATGAGATTAACAAAAAACCAGCGAGAAAATTTGACAACTAAAAACATTACGCCACTCGCGGTTGATTCTTGATACCGAATAACCGGGCCGGAAAACACGACTCAAGGCATGTCTACAATTACCGAATCCGGTAATTCATTTTTACATGAACCAAATTACCGTCTCGGTAAAAATCTGTTAAATTTAACTGAATTACCGAGCGGTAAAATTACTCGCAATTTAAAAGAGGACTGTGAATACCCTGAATATTTTTTTCCTGTTATTAAATTTTTTATTTCACGAATTCGCTATCAAAATTCTTACAATTAAAAAAATATATACAAAAAAATCTAATTATTTCTGGCCAATTAGATATAGAAAACGAAATTCATCAATTGAAAATAAACAAAATTTTTTCTTTTCTTTTCTTTTATCTATAACCTGCTCCGACTGCTTTTTTATACGATATTTAACCAACACGCAATTACTGTCTTCACAAATATATCTAATAATCACACTTTATACCTGCCTAACCTCCAATAACCGATCCCCAAAATTTGCACTCCATCGTATAACTTATCGCCACAAAAACCACTACCCCATTCCTCACAAATATAAAATTTTTGAAAATATCGCAAAAAAAAAACCGGCACACGATCGATCGTTTTTGGTAACACAATCAGTTCGTTCAGGTTGTGGGCTGAGGTATTCCACGTATCTGCAAGCGGTGCTGGAACCGTTAAATGGCAACAAGTATCTGAAGATTTGGTTCCTGTTAACATTACCTGCATACAAGATTCGCCCGAATGCGTTTTCCATATAACCGCCTACAACAGTCAAGTTGATAAAATACTAGACGTTCGACTTGTCCAGCCAGGTAATTTTATTGTATAATAATTCCCTAAGTAGCATTTATGTCAATCGTTACGTTGGCGGCTGACATATTTCGTGAGGATAGTATGTCAACCACTAACGTCACTGTTGACATAAATATTATTCGGGTCATAGCTGGTTTATATTGGAAAGTTTTAAAAGATGCTATGAAATTAAAAAGTATTTTTTTTATGCTTTTGATCAAAATTTAATATCGTAAGCACTTTCCAAAAGTAAAACCCATTTAAAACTAAAAAAACAAAATTCAGGCTAATACATTTTTTAAAATTTTAGGTACAAGAATTGGACAAGCGTCAGAATGTTTTGTGTATTGGAAGGACCCCATGACCAATGACACATGGGGTCTAAATTTTACATCGCCCATTGATGCCAAACAATTTCGGGAATGTTGTGTAAGTATTGTCTGGCCAGATAATTGCACGATCTGGTCTAGATCGAAAACAAATTTTGAAAACGAAACTACACTTATAGTACACTCTAATACACTCGAATCCAATACACAAACACTTAGAACTTATCACCAAATGTTTTCGCATTGAAAATGATTAAATCTATGATATTTCTACTCGCGTTTATAATCTGATTTTTTTTTTAAATTTATATACCAACATTGATCATAGTAAATGTCGAAAGCGCGATATTCATTTATCGATTTCAATCATGGATTTGATCATAAACCACACAGTTTTCTAAAATCATAGAAATTTACACAAAACACTTACACTGAAATTTTAAAAACAAAATCTAACACACTTTAAAAACCTTTACTTGGACACACACTTCACCGGGGAGAACCGCAGACACATGCAAAACACAATTGTTGTTAATGTTGTAATTTTTTTAAATATTTCTATAAACGTTTAATTTGACTTCGTTGCTCTGAATATTTCTATTAAGTACACAATTCATGTAAAAATATTCATCCCGAGAAAAACCTGTATTTTTTGTACGAAAATATACGACAAGTCGATTTCAAAAGTAATGAATCCTGGGCCTTCAATAATTAGGCATTTAGAAAATACAATTATTTTAATTGCACCTAAGTGTACATAATTTGAATCGTTGTCCCAAATGCGGATCGCCTCTTTTTATTTTTCTAACAAAAGAAAACTTATCACCGGTATCAAAGAATAAAAAATATTCATGCGTTTTACATTACTTTCCGCAAGTTTTAGGTTAAATTCCGCAAGTTTTAGGTAATTTATTGTAATTGTTTACCTCAACAATTAATCAAGTGCAGTAAATTAACGAATTCGTTCAAAATGCGATTAAAACTTTAAAAAGAAAAACAATTGAATTTTCGTAACAACTTTTCGTTTCTGATGCGTTCCTTATGTTCTACATATATTGCGACCGATAGGGGCATTGTAACATTTGTAAGTTTTCGTGGCAACCCATCAACAGCAGAAGCCGTGATAACCATCAAGACTGATGGTGTGGCACCATGTACCAAATTATTCAAATTTTTCTGAAAAAAAGAACATAAAATTTTTATTTGCCATTGTTCAATTTTCGACAAAATTTATTGTCAATAAAAAATAAAACCTTACAAATGTCTTAATTCCGGTCCTAAAATAACAATAAAACCTTAAATTCAGAAGACCTTTCCCGTATTTTGGGGTTAACACAAACAATCGCAGTCCGGAACATCACAAAAAGGAATCACTGACCCCTTACTGCCCTTCAGAGACTAAAATAACCCAAATAACTCGAACTGTTTTGAAATCAGGCCTGTTTCGCTAGCATCTTCTGTTTACTAGAAATTAATAGAGATATTTTGAGCAGTTAATGAAAAATTTTAATGAGACAAGCAAAAAAAAACAGTACAATAAAAATTGGCTTCATAATATTTTTGCTTTTAAAAATAACATTAAAGTAATTTTAAATTTTATTAAATATTATATCTTTTTCGGCTTTGTTTTTGAAATTCATATTAACTTTTCGGTTCGTTGTGTTTTACTATTTAAGTTTTTAAACATTCTTTTGACCTTTTTAATGCTTTCTGAGAAGGAATTCGTAAAAATACCTACAAACCGTATAATTTGGTTAATTTTAAATAAATTTTGAGACAAAAATTTATTCATTCGTATTTTAATTAGTTAAATTATTCAAGACAGAAGCACTTCATGTCCACGTCATGGCGAGGGCAGTGTTGTTGCAAGTAAAACATTCAAACTAAATTTTAGATATCAAGATTTGATAAAGAATATTCATAATGATAATATCGTTATATTAAATAAAAGTTCAATTAACTTTTAAGTTTTCCAATTTTATTTTTCTCTAATTTTCTTGAAACTCAACATCTTTATCTTTGTCCACCACATAAAATTTTTATTTATATTTTTATTCAATAATAAAAAAAAGACTTTCGCATTTTTTATCGTACTTCCTATCACTTGTGTATCTATTTCACTATTATATTTTGAATTTCAATGCATGATTGAATTTTTCATTTATTTTCGACGTTCGCTGATTTCAAAATAAATATCTATATTAATATTAAAAAAGTGTGTGTCTGTGCTGTTTTAATAAATCGTATTTTGTTTGTTTGCAATTTATGCTTATTTAAAGAAATGTGTATATTCTATTAATGTATAAATAAATTTTCAATAAATTAAAAAAAAAACAATCGCACGATAGTCCTTTCCATAATCCATCCTCAAAACAATGAATTCTTCCCGATTTTTTGAAAATTGAAAATAAAAATCCTTTGATTGTCATCCAAATCCTTATGTATAAACTTGTGAAAATAGTATTTTTCTTGTGTGATTCGCAATTAAATGAACACATCAAAAATACTAGTCTAATTTGATATATTATAAAATGCTTAAATGTTTTAAATTACACCACCTAAGCTTGTATCCACTACCGTCAATGCAGCCGTTACCACTACCATCACCATTATTTAATACCAATAATCACCACTAGCCCCCCTCACCCAGAAAAATGATTCTGTTGTGGTCCGAAATTTCCGTGTCTTATGTTTTTTTTTACAAAATCCCTTTTCTCTCTATGTGTCTCTCTATCTCGATACCAAACCGCACAATCAGAACCTTGTGATTCCCAACCAACTAACCTAATGATAGTGCGACGTTTTACAGTCGCCTTCTTTCAAATTTTCACGAAAGGCCTCATCGAGTTATTCGTTGAAATTGGACCCGCCTGGGAAAGGTAAAATCAAGGCTAAACGAAAGCCTTTAAGTACACCGGCCAGCCCATCGAGGGTTAGGGAGCCGCAATGTACTTGTATGACAGCCGAACAATATGCTAGATTACGAGCACAGGATCCAAGATACAGGGGTAAGAATATCAAATTATGAAATATTTGGTTTTATGGTAAAACAAAAATATCTTTCTTTTTTCGATTAGGCTCCTCTACGCTACCGAGGACAACCTCTAGAGCTACTGATACTGAAGGCCAAAAAGTCGCAGCCGCAACTTCAAGTACATCATTGTATGATAATGTCGCAAGCTCTCAATCAATGCAACCATCTGGACAAGGTAACAAACAACTCTTATATGTGATGAGGTGAAAAATTCCAGAGTTGACTATAGGAAAATACATGATTCGGTGACAATTATGTGCATAATAGCCTGCACAGGGCCAAGAATTTTCAAAATATACGATATAGGTTTAACTACATTTCAACGTATATGAACACGATTTAACACTTTCGTCGAATTTTAATGCAGGTGTATCGAAAAAAATATCAATTGTAATCAACACAAAACATTTCTCTGCAATATTTAGTTTCGGGAAAAATAAGTAACTTTTTTTTCAAATACCTTGAGAACCGTTAAAGATATGTAAGAACCGCTTAAAGAAAAAATGCGGAGAATTCTATATTCTTTAAATAATGTTATATTAATTTTTTCCCAAAACCGCTTAGTTTTCGAGAAATTTTGAAAAAATTGTATTTTCTCAAAAAAACGCTTTTAGCCAGAAGTGAAGTGTAACTTTACTTGCTTTCAAAAGCTTTAACTGGAAAATCACTCGATTCAATTTTGTAATTTCCTTGTCAGGACTGAAATACTTCACATTTCACTCTATTTTTAAAAAAATCTAAAAAATCCGTGATTTACCCCCGTCGCACACTTCAACTAAGCTATGTGAGCGAGGCTAGCTATAGTTACATAGCCTAGCTGGGTTAGCTCACCTCGTTGCACACTTGAGCTAAGCTACGCGGCGATATTTTCGGTAAATATTTTCACGTTTTCCAGTCCAAATGCAATTGGCACTTAGACATTTATGTCCACAAAAGACTACACTTTTGAAAACACCGATTCTACACTGTATAACGCCGAAAATATTTATATGTGAGTGTCAGCGATGCCAGCGAAGTCGTTCGCGTAGTTGAGGTCTGAACTACGCGAGCGAGCTTAGTCCGCGTCGCCCATGACTACGCGATGTAGTTTCATAGTTTCGCTGAAGTGTGCGATCGCCAATGCAAATGCTAAGGATTTTAATTTCAGCGAGAAACTTAGCTCACGTAGTTGAGCTCGCTTAGCTGCAGTGTGCGACGGGGGTTAGGTTTTCCGAAAAAGTTTGAATTATGTTGTTTTTACACGACAAAACAAATTTTTTTTTTAAGATACTTTGTCGCGTCAGACGAAATCACAGGAGACAAGCACTATGACGACAAACGCCCCAACATCTAATGTAGGAACACAAAACCATGTAGGATCTCAAATTAGCCAGGATGATATGTCTAGTCAACGAAACGAGGAGACTTCAAAATCGGAGGGTACACAAGCGGGTGGCACCCTACAACAAAATAATGCAGCAGCGACAACGAAATCAACTGGAACTGGAACACGCACAAAAGATTACAACGAGGAAATGGTAACAATATAAGAAAATAAAATTCATTCATTGTGCAAATATCCCCACTTCATTAATACAGATTGGCAACGAATATTGCACCTTTCCTGTGCTCCACTTACATAACACTCGTAATAAACGAGTGAAATTCACATTTACAAGTTTTAATTGCCTCTAATCCCATTAGGCCATGAATCTAACGAATTTCTAATCTCTTTGTATTTTCATGGCATTGTAGATTCGCGAATCACACGAAATGCACCATAATATTATCAACAACAATACCAGGCGAAAAACCAAAAGCACTGAAGATATGAACGTCGATACGGGCACTTTGAAGCGTATGCTGAAGCCAATGCCTAGCACCGAGAGTCCGGTAACGTCACCGGAAATGGGACGCCGCAGATACAACTATTATAATGCGAATGCAGCTAATTCACAAGTCGGGGGCGGTCATGTTCATCCACACACTATGCATCACATAATCAACAATAACAATACGCTAAACAGACCATCTAGTCAGTCATCAAGATTTTCAGGATCCAGGTAAGTGTCTCTCCAATTCCAAGCAACATTTATGTCAACCGTGACGTTAGCGGTTGATCTATCGTCACATGAATCTATGCTTTCGGTCATCTATGCAGAATTTAACCGCCGGCCGATGATATATATTGGTTAACCGCTAACGACGCGGTTGACATGAATGCTGCTTCGGATGCAACTATTAATTCAAACGAAAATAATTTTTAAATTTTTCATTAGATCTTCCCATGAGATTGGGCGCGGCTATCAACCACGTAATCTCTACTTGGAGCTAGAACGAGAACGGGGATGCATCGAGGGATCGCCACCATCTGACAACGTAATGTTTGATAATCAGTGTTATGCAACAACACCAAGCTCTAGCAATGGCAATTCTGATCAGGATCAACCATATGGTCAGCGACCAACAGGCGGAAGTGGTAATCGTCATCCGCATCATCATCAAAATCAAACCAATGTAACACCAACTCCAGGTAGCCCAACATCCAGACTGTTGCTTGAATACGAGATGCACTTGCGTAACACCTTGGCAAAGGGGATGGATGCCGAGTCCTATAGCTTGCATACTTTTGAGGCCCTATTGTCGCAGAGCATGGAGAATTTAGGTAAGAATTTTTGACGAAAAGCACGCAATCGATTTTTATTGTGAAAGTCAACAAAAGCTTGTTTTTAAAAAAAAAAAAAAAAAGTTAGCGTTTAGGTGATTTCACCCTTGAATATTAGGGAAACAAGTATAAAAGACATCCAATTAATATTAGAATAAATAAAATAGATTTGTTTTTTTATCCTGTTCATTCCTATTGCCTTAAATTCCGTGATTTTTACTTCCCTGGTGATATTAGAAAAATAAAACTTTTTTCTTCACTGAAACCTACTTCGCATACTATTATTATTGTTGATATTTCGATAGTATATTGAAATCCAATTGCATATTTTAAATAAATACAAAACTTTTGCACTAACTTGTAAAACACAGAGTTTGCCGAGAGCTTGCCAGGATCAACCCAGCGTAGCCCCTATCCAATCAGACGACGTAAGTAGTTAGATTTTTTTTTCACCTGCCTTAAGTAGTGTTCAGCAAGCATACACCTTTCCTGCAACCAATTTAGTCCTTTACAAATACCCGTCAATACTAATTTTTTGAGTTCTTTCATAATTTGGTACGTTTTGCCTCAAATCGAAATATTTTAATAATGTTTGCCCCTTGAGAGAAATTTCCGGGGAAATTATTAGAAATTCAATTTTCAGTACTTGTTTATTATGTTTATCTTATTTTTCTCCCCAAATAAAAAAAAAATAAATAAACAAGGATCGTCAGCTAGCGCCAAATCGTCAACACTTCCATTACCACCACATCGTCCTTTGACACAACAACGAGATCGGGAGCGAGATGGCTACTATAGTGATCGCAATGAATTAGTTAGAGAACGTGAAAGAGAACGTGACAGAGATCGTGGTTATTTAAGTGATCATAATTCAAGGTCAGTTTAATATCCTTTAAAAACAGTAGTTGTACCAGTGGCGGGGATCAATATGTTATGTTATCATTCCGGTTTCCATAAAAAACCAACATGCAGGGAAATTATGGTTGTGGCAACCATTCAATGATTGCGCCAATCAAAAAATCAAACAAACATATCTGCGATTGTGGCAATCATAAAAATTGTTGTGACAACTTTGAATTCTCAGCATGCTCCGCCACTGATATGTACTTACTCTCTCTTTTTTTTAAATATGAATTAAAATCGGGGAAAAAATTGCTGAAATATTTTCCTTTTAGTTTCTCGAATTCTCGGTGTGCCTCTTGTATTGGCGAATCGGCTCGTGCTCAATGGTTTCGGCATTCGGATGGATGGCGGTCAGGCAGTTCTACACTTGGTTCCGGATCTGGCCAAGGGTTGATACCATCACAATCGTCAGGTTCTGGAGGTGGTGGAACTGGTGGCGGAGGCCATAAACGCTCCCCCTGGGATTCATTACCGTCACTCAGACAAGATAGCAGCTTAAACGATTCCGGGTACAAGAGTGCCCGTGCGGACTCATTGGAGCAAAGGTAATAATTTAATTTTTTATTTACTCAAAAATACAACGAGCGTAAATTCGATGATCGAATGTAGTGTTTGCAGGGGTGTTTTTGATCGTCAGGACAGCCTTAGGTCAGACTACTTAAGTGATCGTGAGACTCGATATGGGATCGTTCAACAGGCTTCAATTGACAGTACCGATTCCAGACTTTGCTACTTAACATCATCCGAGGTAAGTGAAATTCAAATTACAAAAAATATTTTAAATGTTGACCACACAAAGATTGTTATAAGAACCCCGTTTATATTTTAAATATATTTCTGATTAAAAAAAACAACGCACACGAAAAATTTGAAAAATAAATATCTTGGCGCGAAATCAAAGTTGCGACCTCATACTCGACGAACCAAAATAAAAAAGATAACAAAACATGGATAGAAACAGAGAAATATTAAAAACGATAAACAAATAAGTAAAGGAATTTACGCCATAAAATCAAAACAGATTTGATTTAATGTTTTAGTGCACATTCTTACTCAATAATTTATGTAAAAACGTTCAATTAAAATTCATCAGGTTTCTTGTCCATTCGAACATAGAAATACTGTGATAAAAATTCTAAATAAAATTAATAAACCTAATGGCTAGCCTATCTGCATTATGTAGCAAAAGTAATCTATCTGCAGTTTAAGAACTCAATAGCAGATTGAAAATTTTATAGATTATCCGTTTTTATTATTTAATGTAGACAAAAGTTTTGACCTGATTTCTACACTGGCACCGGCATATCCATATCACCAAAATATTGATAGACACATGCATACATACGTAAATATATGAAAACAAATTGCATAACTTTATTTAATAATAGAAAAAAATCTCAACTCAGCTCAAGCTTGCGATTTTTTTGTGGGTTTTCGAAACTGCGAATTTTCCACACCACAATTATAATATTTAGTAGAACGAATCATTTTTGTTCGCATAGAACGATAATTTTCCTATTTTTTATTCTTATCTTTTGAAAAAAAAAATCAAATTTGAAAATGGAAAATACATAATTTTAAAAAATTAATGACCGGTGAATATTTTTCAGGCACACAAAGTCGCTCCATTTAACCTATCCACTGGTAGTATCAAATTTCAGGTTAATGAACATTCGATATGGTACTTAATGGGAATGCATTTTACTCATTCTTTGCTATAAGTACTATGTAGTGTTTCGAAGCTTTTTATCCTAGTCTCGAGAATTAGCTTGAAAGCTTTTATGTGGGTGAAATGCGAACGAACGACCTCGACCTGCATTTTCCGCAAAGCCATTGTACCCACTCAATTAGGGCGCGTATTGGTTCGGTGTATTGTACTTTGTATCATCGTATATTGCCAACCGAAATCATCCCCCTTGTAGTTGAAATTCAGCTAAGATAAATAAATACCTCCCGTATAGAACTGAGAACTTTGTGTCATTTTCTCGCATACATAAACATTTACCCTTAATTCTGATGCTTCTCTATTGGCAACGAAACCAATATTTGTAGAGCTTTTCGATTAGGTGCTTATATTTTTCCAGAGTTTTGATTTTCACAAACTTAATGGAAAATGGGGCTAACGAGCATTGCTTTTCATCAAACAGTTTCAAGTTTTTTCTTTCATGGGGTTCGGAGAACTGTCTAAAGATTGGTCGTCGTTAACAAACAATAAAGTCGAATCGATGGTAAATTTTCTTCAAAAACCAATGAGCCGATTTTAATGACACTGTACCGTTAGCTTCAAAGGGATTGCATAGGTTTTCCTATTTTTGAAAATTCCACGTTCTCCTTATCCCCTCTCTTGATATGTATTGAAACTTAAAAATGACAAACAAACAAAAATATTGCCTGGACTTTGAAAGAAAAAATCGTAAATACCGAGAAAATAGTAAAAATATCTGATAAACACCGAACAATAAAGACGGACTGGACTGGTATTGAAATAATTTTTAAAAATTTTAATTTATGCTATTTACAATCCACTCTTCAGTGGAAATTGACATATAGGTAAATTTCATGATAACCGTATAAGGACCCCAAAACGAATTTTTTGACGTATGACATTTTTCTCCACATATCGTAAGCTTTACAGGGGTTAAATTTGAAATTTTGGTCTAATGAGTAACGCGTGCGCTTCGCAACGTTTTAGGAAAATGAACACACATTTAGAAACCATGCGTGTTGCAAATACATAATAAGTATGCATATGTAGGCGCTTGGAAGGGATTCATAATGTAAATTCATTCACTCTACACATCCTTTTGGCAATGGAGGCCGTAAAATGCTTAAACTTGTGTTCAAGAAAAATATTTTTTGTTAGTTTGTGTAAAAACTGGGAAATTGGAGAGTAAAGCTCTTGTTGTTTTTGAGTAAAATTTGCAAAAAAAAAACAATTTTGCAAAGCTTTCGTTCATTAGTAGTTGCCGACTATGGCAAATTTCATAAGATTTTTTGTCTCTTAACCGGTTTTCCGTTGAAAATTTGTGAAGGAAACTTTTCGTTTTTTTGGAGAAAATTTTACCTACAACTTTAAATGGTGAACTTTCACCGTAATCAGCATCAAATTCCCCATACGCTATATAATACTTAATGGAATGTTATTCTGTGTTTTTTCATAAAAAAAAACTTCTTAATTTATGGTTGGCAAAGCTTTCGAATCTAAAGGACACGCGCCGCCATACAAACACACACTGCAGCAAATCTTTGCCATTAATGTACGTGCGGTGAAAAAACCTACAGAAAAATGAATTTTGTGCTAGAGTGAATGTGCTCTCTTTTCCTAGTAGTCAAATACTCGGGAAATTCAGTGTGTCATCCGAAATTATGGACCAAAAGCAGCATCTATATTATCATTATTATCTCGTGACTGCTGTCATCACTTCTGATTGTGTGTAAAAAAAAAATCTTAAATAAAAAGTGTGAAAAATGATTCAATAAAGAATCGAGGCTCTGAGCTACTCTCATTTGGTATGCCAAATTGGTGTGAAAAAGATACAAGCACAAAAAAAAAAATCTAATGCTTTCCCAGCAATTTGCTATAACTATAATTTATCCGTGTGTGAGAAATGTTGAACCACAAAGGATACGCGTTTATGTGATATAACAAGAAATTGATTATACGAATTGTGTGCAATGTATCTATTCCATTCATTCCTATTTAATTTACAATAATTCATATATTATCGCGTATAGCCTATCGGACTTGGTCCAATAGCCAAGGATAATTATATAATTAATAACCCTAATATGTAATATTATACCACAGTGAGTATCTATCCATCCTGTACATGTGCGTTTACATCAATTTACTCGAGAAAATCTAGCATAACCTACGAGCATATATTTTGCCGCCTTTGCCTTACGTTACTTACTAACTGCTATAAATTCTAAAAAGTGTTTTAATTTAAAAAATAAACGATTTACAATATGTACCGATCATAATGTCCTTTAAGGGCTCCCCAATGGCAAGTGTTAATCCAACATAACCTATTTTGGCTAGGCAAAATTACATATGCAGGGAATGTTATTATATCCCAATCTTAAAACATGCCATATTACAGTTATAATGGATTTTTAATATCCTTTTCTTAAATTTGAACAAGTAAGCTGGAGATAATTTCCGTTATCGCCTCTAAAACCAGCCAAGAATCTCTCCAAAAACGCACATATTAAAGATTGGTGCTAGGATTTTATTGAAAATGTACTGCCATAGGCCAACTTACAACATGTGTATAGTATAAGAAGCCCTTAATAGCTGTCCGTTTCCTTAATGGTGTAAGAAAACAAGTAACACGCGTGTTGTGTGTGTGTGTTTAGAAGAGTATGTGATAACCGAGGAAAGTGTGTGAGAAATCTAAGAAGATTAAAAAAATAACTTGACAACAAAACATTGGAATTTCCTCGTAACTGATGTAAATTTATTTGTCATTGAGAGTATATACAGAAGAAATCACTTTTCGGTGAGAATTTGATTAAGTCTAGAATACACAAAAAAAAAAAACTGAATGTCAAAAGGCAAACAAAAAGGATTTTTTTATATGATCGTCAGAATTTAAGCAGAAGGATGATTATCAAACGTATGTTTATAAAATAATGTTTTCTATTATTTGTTTTTAAAATACTGAATATTTTATAACCCAGTTATCTTTTCGTATATTATAATAATTTCCATAAAATAAATATTACGTAAAAATTAATTTCACTGCGATATGTAGAGTAAAAGGAATCTGAACTGTTCTACATTTAATAAGAATCCCTTATCGACCTATTTGCGACACATATGTATGTAATTTGGACATCCTTATATTCGAATATAACTATATTCAGAAACACTTAATCTTGCGTCATCCACAGTTCAATCGGTTAGATTGCTACAAGGAGAGCATGAAAGAGGAATTAACGAATACGATGTGGAAATATTTATGTGGAAAAACTCAATGGCACGTAATCTGATCCCCTCTATGATTGCAGCCTTTATGAGTAGCCGTATGTGCATGAAAAAGACACTTTTTTTTAATAAAGTTTATATATGAGAAGACGGCATCTTTGTCCGTATACGATAACATATTTGTTTAGCCCTATTTCCTCAAGAAATAATATATATGATTGATTTTCTGTGATTTTCCTTTTGCTTTGTAAAATTTCTTCTATTTTATTGATAATTTTTCGATTATATTAAAGAATGCTTTTTTATGAAAAATGAAGACTTCTATAATATTAAAGAATGCTCTCATTTTTTCAGATTATATTATTTGTACTTGAAATAATATTACGACTTCAATAACATACAAAATCTGACTACTCTCCGCATACAAGGTGAACCGTTTTTTTTTGCGAATTTGTCGAAAATGGTACGTCATACCGCAGAAATTCAATTCCTAATTTCCCGCGTAATTTTTTTAATATCACCATATAAGGTATGCAACGATTGGCAAATTGGCAATAGTAACTTTTTTTTACATATTGTACTTACTTACATTGCTATACTTGGCAGCCAAAAAGAACAAAAGTTTGTAAATTTTTCTCCAGGGTTTTTTTTTTGTTGCGAAAAACGTGATTGGACCATTTTTACCTATTTCAAGTCTAGAGAGATTTTTCCCAGTTCATTCTTAGGAATTTCAGTTGTTTTATGCTTGGATAACATGCCATGGCTCCTGAAATCATACACATCCGTCGCCACATCGCAATGGTTCGGTTCCGAAAAGTATTGTTCACTTTCAAATGGGCTAAACAGGATAAAGCCTCACCACGATAGCACATGTACGTGAATATTAAAAAGCATAAATAAGCTTTGGTATGAAGTAGAAGGGACGAGTCGTGAGGGATCAAAATAGGAGTAATTTCGAGAGAGAACAGGCATATAGTATATATTCTAGTTATTATTTTCATTCGCTTTTGCACGGGAATGACAAAAAAAATAATTTATGCTCCTGGAGGATGTCGCCACATTGCTTCATTATTCTATATAACTTTTTTTTTTTGAATATGAGCTTGAATCATGAAATATTCTTACGGTTTATTGTCTGGTTACAAAACCCCCAATACTTACGACATACATTTTACATTAGGTCACTGACGGTATTTCAAGATTGAAAAAAAAAACTTTTATTTGTTGTCAAATTTTTGTCTTGATCCCGTTATTGTGTCCTAGATTTACCGGGTTTCTAGTACACTTGAGGAATCCAATAAACGGGGCTGGCATTCAAAACTGCAAAAACACTAGTGACTGGAAACCGTTGCGCATTTTTAAAAGAGAATAGAATTAAGATGTTAGTGCCAACGCACACGGTTCATCTCGTCGCGGCAACTTTTGGTCCTCAAAATGCCTTTCCGGCGTACACGTTTCTTCACTTTTTAGTAGGACCAACTTGTTTACAACAAGCGATCGCTCATATGTGTGTGGTTCTAATATGTGTTGTATTTCCAGCTCAGTCCCTTTCTAGCTAGCACCGAGGCAACATCAAAACTGCCAACAATAGAGGAATAAGGACTGGTAATTTCTTGTTTACCTACCTACCTGAAAAATAAAACTACCTGCAATTGGGATTTCACTATTTGCATTCAATTTTTGTTTGTTTGGGATATGTTTACGAGTCGGTGGCTAAGCACCGACTGCCTCAATGAAATTACGCACACATGCATGCTGACGTGCTACACGAGCGACTTCGTTTGTGTGCGTAAAAGAAGACGAGAAGAACACTTTTCGAGTGGCGACTTTTTCCTCCTCAGTCGTTTCTCCCAAAAATCGGCTTAAGTAAGCCCGAAAGTTGCTTTGTGTAATACCACGCTTTCGAGTGGCGACTTTTCCCCTCTTGCCGCACTCGTTTCTTTCCTACAATTTGGTGAAGTTGCGGCATGCTGATGACCGAAAGTTGCTCCGTGTACGCCCATACTTATCCTTCCAAAGGCATTAAAGATGAAATTCCAGCCTACCAATTTCAGTATATATTTTGTTTTGACATCTTTGTTTCAGGAACTGCTGCTGCGACACACAGCAGCATATTAAGCTTTTATCTATCCTGTCGTACATTATATAAACATGTGGAAGAATTTTTACTTTCCTCTGCTATAGAGGGAAAGTATTGTATTCATGACGGAGACCGACTCGAGAACGAAGGTAGATAGAGACTTTCTGATCAGTGCGAAATCCGTTTCAGGCAAAATTATGAGGATGTCCGTGCATTTTTCTGTCTGTCTGTCGGTCTGTCCGTTTCACGTATCCTATAATATCATACGAGGAATGTTTGCACAACGATCTCGAAAGCCCGCATAACGATTTTCATGAAACTTGGGGGTTAAGGATTTTCGGGGACAAGGAATCGATCTAGATAGGTCGCACCTCTGAGAGAATTCCCCTCGATACCCCTCGCCGGGTATCTTCGAATTGGGTGGTCCGATCTTAATGAAACTTTACAGTATTACTAAGGGGGCTAAGGGCTTTCGATTTTTCCACTACAAACCTGACTTTTCTCTCCCCTCGATACCCCTCGCCTTACGTGAAGGTATCTTAATGAAAATTCTCAATATTGCTAGGGAGTAAGGTTTTTCGATATGCATTCTAAAAATATCACTTTTTAGATATCTATCGGCAGCGATAAATAGTGATTACAAAACAATCAAGTTCCCTGAACCTCATTATACGAATCATGTTTTTTTTTGTTTTTTTAACGGTTCTCCAGATATTTTAAAAAATATTATTTTTTACATATTTTTTTCCGTAACTAAATAATGCAGAGGAAAGTTTTGTGTTGATCACAACTGATTTCTTTTATAAGGGAGAGACATCAGAGTGGCGAGGGTAAGAATTTTCTCTCCTTTATTTGTGTAAAAACAGGGCAGATTTAGATTTTTTATGTTATTGAAGAATCATATAAGTAGCTATATAAATGTATAAATTTTTTCTTTGTTTCTACTAGTTTTTTGTTCTTCTCATTTCTTTGAGATTTTATTGTTGGAGATTTCTGACAATAGACTACCGTGTTTTGGCTCTGTATGTTTTTTTTTCTCTTTTTTTATTAAACAATAATGTTGCATTGCCCTTCTAAAGCATTGTTGTTATTTCCCATCAGGTGAACGTTGAACTTCTGGTATTTTCCCGCTCTATTGGTGAAAAGAAATAATTAGTTCCGTTGTCATCTATTTTTTTAATTATTTTAAGTTTTCTTTAAATTTTGTTCAATGGTCAAAACTAAAGTTAAAATATTTGGAAAGGAAGAAAAAGAATTACTGCTTAAAATACGTAGAAAAAGAGTTACTGCTCGAAATTCGTATATAGTTACTATTTCTAGAACTAAACACAATAGTATTCTTAAACCATGGACAGGGATTTTTTTTAATTCTTCATTTATAATAGGCGAGTTAGGGCAAATCAATTCGCTGTTGAGTGAATCGTAGTTAAATATTTATGGAACTCAAATCCTTTTTCTGTGTTACATGTCTAAAAAATGTCACTTTGGAAAGTCCCTTTTTTCAGCGATAAATTTTAAGATAAATGAAAACTTGAGTTGTGGAAAAATTTCCTTCGACTCACAAAGGTGTGTTCTACTAACACTTCCTAATTACGATTTCAGTGTATATATCGCTTATAGCATTCTTGGTATATGCCACGTATGTGCCATTAGAAGTGAATCTTATATAGTGGCAGATATTTAAAAGAATTTTTATTCAAATAACATTAAACTAAGGACATTTGCGTAGTTGAATTGAAAAACCTATCAAAAATTCATAAACAATTTTTTTTATTATAGTTCGGAAAACCACAAGTGAAAAAAAATATACAAAATACCAACTCCTCGTGTCCATAACGGAAGAAAATCTTTATTATAATAAAGGAGGTCTAAAAAATATGATAAAATTTCTCATAGTAAACGGCAAATAAATTTTTCCTGACATTTCATTTTCTTGTATGATCACTATGACTTTAAGTATTTCGAGTTGCTGTACCTACTTTCTCCATCAAAAGGAAATTCTGTCATTAACGGTTAAAACAAAGCTTTCACATTATACCTGAATTATAGATATACTGAAATCTTCGAGTATGTATATGGCAACAGTTGTCTCAAAAAAGGCAAATGTATTCTAGTCAAGACGTGGAATATATATATATTTGTCCCTTCTCATTTGTCAGAAACCATATATTATGCATACCAGCAGGTTGCCATAATATGACCGCATTTATGCTTTCCTATGTAGACACAAATATTTACTTGTGTTGTGTATACCAAATCTACGTCCTTTGCCTCGTCTTTCCCACCCTTTTTTCCGTTCCCATAGTATTTTTCTGTATATATAAAATACTAGAGAAGTGATCAAGTGAGCGAACAGTCCTTCTAACAATTGTAAATTTATTCTCATTGTGAAAGGACACGACTTTTAACCATTAATCAGCTACAAGTTTTCTATGCCTCTGACGGTCCATTGTGAGTTACTCGACAGTTTTTCTCAAAATCAACTTTTTTTCAAATCATTTTCCAC
This sequence comes from Chrysopilus asiliformis, assembly GCA_964034945.1. Lineage (NCBI taxonomy): Eukaryota > Metazoa > Arthropoda > Insecta > Diptera > Rhagionidae > Chrysopilus > Chrysopilus asiliformis. Next base: position 2,083,428 of record OZ035962.1, on the reverse strand, counting down.
CAATTATATTAAAGCTAGTGGAAAATTGACTCCTTTAAGTAAATTAATATCAATAAGTTTGATTTCAACACGTCGCACAACTGACGAGGAAAATAACATTTATAATTGCTCCATAAACGCAATCGAATAGACAAGTATTTGCTGATGAAGCAACTCTTAAGTGGATTAAACAAGCTGAATCGATATGAAAACACACAATTGAGGTTGCACGAAGATTATTTTGAATGTTAAGAACCCATTTTAAGTCATATTGAGACTGACACAATTTTTAACTAGCACAACAGAGAATGAATTTAAGTAAAAACTTAATGCGGCTTCGCGTAACAAAAAGGTGGAATTTTTCTTCTTCTAAATACGTGTGAATAAGTCTTAATCCAATGGTTGGTATACTTGTGCAAAAGCGCAAATGTTTATATTAGGATCATGGGGTCATTAAACATTGGCGGGGATAACTTACATGTCATTCTGTAATCACTTACAATTAGTGGCAGCCAAAGATATTTATTTTTACACCTCATGAAAGATTTTTTTTCTAGTACAAGAAATTTACCTGCTCAGGGAAAAAAAATTAACAGATATTCATGGCTATTCTGGAATCCGAAGTTAAAATGTAAACGTTATTAGATCTTACTCAATCGAACAGAAGTGAAACGCAGCGGATTCAAGAATACAAATTGGATTCCACTTCGGATTCCAGAATAGGATCGATTAAAAAATTTTGTTTACTTACAAAACAAGAAATTCGCAATGAAACAACTCAGTAATAAAATTTTGCTCGGACAAAAAAAAATGCTATAAATGCGCCACAGGTTAAAATTTTCGAATTTATAGAAATTTATGGGCCCTAAGGGTAAATTTCTTTAAAAATTGGTCGTAGGCGAAAAAAAATGTAAAATTTATATCAGCTTTCAGGATGGAATTGATTGAAAAAAGAAACTGGGGCACCAATCATGTATTCCGACGCGTCTCTGTCTTTCGACTTCGACGCTGCTTTTAACTCTTGACTTCGCCATTTCTGCAGTTTGAAATTTCTCGGAATCGTCACTATGAATCGAAACGTGATTCTGACTGTCACTCCAGGAAATTTGAAGCTGATGACGTGACGAAGTCAAGAGTTAAAAGCTGCGTCGAAGTCGAAAGACAGAGACGCGTCGGAATACATGATTGCTGCTTGGTCTTTTCTCATTAACATAAGAAGTGGGTCACGTGTTAAACTCTCACCAATTTTTTGACTTTTTGGTCGTGGCGACCAGTCTACAATATCTGGTGTTACCATATGGCAGTTCCACTTTGGCGTGTAGTGTCATAGAGAAAACCCATTGATAAAATGCTCCCTGCACAAAAAAATTACCATAAATGCGCCACAGGTTAAAACTTTTGAAAATTATGGGCCCTAGGTGAGAATTTGTTTAAAAGTGTGACGCAGGCAAAAAAAAATGTTATTTAGATCAACCTCTAACATAAAATCGATCCCCAAAAATTTCAAATCGATCCACAAAAATTTCAAACGAATATCTGAAGACGGTATCGATTACTTTTCAGTAGGGATGTATTTTAGCAATTCCCCGGCCCCTTTGGTATGGATCCTCTGGGCACTAAAAATTGCCCCTGTCTATCTACAGCTCTGCCAAGATCAGTGTATAAAATGAAAGTTCTCAATAACAATACGACACTGTCTGTTTTTGCCATATCAGCATGTTGCAAATGTTAGCAAGCACTCCCCGTCAACAAAATATTCGCATCACATTTCCAAACATTTTACACAAATGTGGAGGTGTATCGTAGCGAAATCGTCGGATCCTACATGGGGCTGCACCAGATTAGGCTGATCCACACATGTCTCCCTCCGTTTATAAAATAAGAATAGAAATGGGAAAATTTTGCAATGGAAAATGATACAATAAACGAATCCCTAGAGATGTTTCCTCTGTGGCAGATAACAAGTTAACCATCATCTTATGAATATTTTCCACTACGACGCGGTGTAAAATCGTTCGTGTCTCCTGCGGGCACCAAAAACTGATCACAATGAGAAAAAAATTTATTTTATTCCTATATGGTTGTCTTCGCCCATTCTTCCAACACCACATCGCAAATAAAAGGATTCTCAACAAACCAAGAAAAAGTTGAAACTTTATTTACACATTGTGCAAATTTTTTATACTTTTATGGCTTGGTATTCATGCAATAACAGCCAGCAGAAGCTCACCGCACAAGGATAAGAAATGCTTGTTGCGCTCGATCTAATGGCACACAGTCGGATGATAGGTGTTAAGGAAAATTGTAAGCCATCTGAATTTTTTACCTTCGCCATGTTTTAATAGCGTTTAGGAAGAGGACAAGTAAATACCAAACTGCTTCGAGATGCTTAGCCCAATGTGGTTTTATCCCATATCTGTGTACGTGAACTTCTTAGCTGCATATTTAGCTTTAACCTATTGCTTAATATAAGTATGAAAAGGGACACATCAGGCACAAACAAATACAGAGGAATTGAAGGTTGAATTGCTTGTCTGCATGAATGAACGCTTACTCCTGCCGATGCCGACGGCTGCTTAATATCGATCGATCCAACAAGCGAGAAGGGACACGGATATATGGGTAAAATGAGAATTTCCGGGCGAATCGTATTCTCGGATTGAAAGTTTGAGGGTTATCGGGTCTTTTTTCCTTTACCGGGACTGGTAAGTGTTATATACACGCATATACATAGTCAGTCCCTTTTTATCCCTTAATCATATAAATTGTAACAAAACACTTATGGTGAATTGCGTTACAAACTTGCGTCGTGAATCCGCGTTGTAAATGCTCATTTGCCAGTTATGCGGAAGTGTTACACGTTTTTTGTCCTTTTGACCTAGAATACGTTCAACACAGTTTCGATCTTTAGGCTAGGCACTTGAGTGGCTCTTAAGCGACGATATCAGTAGTATAGAGCCTTGCTGTTTGCATCCTTAGCAGGCATACCGATGGGCAAACACTATGAGGAAAATTGCTTACGATACGTACATATTGGCTTGCCAGGATGTAAGTGTGTTGGATACTACATGTAGCGTTAGTGGAGGTATGGTGTTGGTCTTCATTTCATTAATAGTACGTCCCACTGTTGATCATAATCACAAGTTATTCGAAAAGGGAAAGGAAACCATCAAGGACACGAGATATACTTTGAGACGGGCATAAAAACTACTTAAATTTCAACGGCATGAGATGAGCGGGACGAGAAAATTAGGGAATCAAAATGATTGTTTAAGGGTCGTCCACATATAATATAGAAAACTTTACAGCTAGGCTACAGTGCTTGTAATTCTTTACCGTTCGCTTCTTAAAGAAGGAATGGAAGGAAGTTAATTAACTTTAATGGAACTTTTACTATGCAATAGAAATTGAAAGAGATGGTAAAATGTTATAATGACCAATTCTTGCATACACTTTCATATTATATTAAGGTGTTTGTTGTGCTTTCGCTTTTCATATAAAAGCATGAAAGTTTGAACGAAATGACCGAAAAATGTAATACCATTGTGAATGATATTTGCTTGAAAATGTTTTTCTGTAACATTTATCTAATGGCAACACTCGCAGTACCAAGTTTGTGACCCATGAAGTCAATTTTCCAAAATAGGCAGAAAAAATTAAAAACTCCAAGAGGATATTTAAGTATGCGTAAAGCATTTTGGAAGGAATTACATCATTTGTATGGCACGTATCGGTCACTAAAAATGCGGCAGATACAAGGGCGGACCGAAAAGTAATTGGCCTAAGCAAAAAAAACACAGCTTTTTTCGCCAAAACTCATTTCATTTCATAACATAGTCTCCTTTTAGGGCGACAAACTTCATTCAACGATTCTCCAATTTGTTTTATACTCTCCGAATAATACGATTTCGCGAAGCCCTCAAAATAGACCTTTGTTTAAGCGAAAAAGTAATTTCTTTAAGTGTGGAAATAAAGGGAGGGCAAATCTAGATAATATGGTGGATGATTTCGGTCCAAATCGGCGTCGAATCGATCCAACAGCTCTGCTAATATACACCGGTAATTGTTTTGCCCTTTTGAAGGTAATCGATGTAAATCATAAAGTCCTTCTTATCGCGGTTGAATATCGCTAAGCACTCTTTTGAAATTGTTACACGGTCGCGCTTTTTGTCAACAGAGGGCAAACGCGGCACCCGTGGACGAAAAGCGAGCTTCCCCATTCCCAAATATTGAAGCAATATATTCCCCAGTCGTTCGCGAGAGATGCCCACATCCTCAGCAATCTCGCGCACCTTCACTCGTCCATCATCAATAACCATATTATAGGTTATATTGGAATATTTTTTGCTTCTTTCGATGCCATTTCTATTCAAGTACCAGATTTACAAAGAAATTAAATTTAAATAGAAACAACGAGGAACAGGAAACGATTTTTTGAAAGAAAAATCAAGTTTTGATCCCGAGAATAAATTGTCCCTCCATTGGGTGGGGTAGAAGCAAAAAATATTCCAATATGACCTACAGCCCGAAAATTATCAAAATAAATAATACTAAAATCCCAGAGGTCGGGAAATTCAAATAATCAAACTTTTTAACTTCAAATACCTACAGATTTATAAAAATTAAATTCAAGATATATTAAAAATGTCCCCGTTTTATTTGATGTCGCTTAAAATATGTTTGGTTTCATCGTTATTGTCAAGAAAAAAAAGTTTTTCGTTTTACATCTTCAATGCGGAAGAATATTCAAACCCCTGTGGAAGAAGTTTTTCATTTTTAAAAGCTTAAGACAACAAAAACGAATTGAACAAACTTTTAAATTGCCGTGACAAAGTATCTCTCCCAGAAAATTCTTCAGAGTATTATGTAGGATTGGATTTATAATTGAATTCCAAGTTGCTAAGGTTTTCTTTCTCAATACTGGTTTCAAATAAGGTTTATCACATTTTTACAAGCTTATCACTTGCTAGATATTTCTTTAAAATTTGCAATCGTAATGTTCGCATCCTCTGCGGTCAAGTGAGTGATTTTATAATGTTTATCTTAATTTGTCCCATTGATATTTAATTAATTTGTTATCGCGGTGTTCTTTTTACTCTAACGGTGTGTCAAGCACAAACTATGGTGGCCAGTGGAGCTCGGCTAGCTCCCTCCAACTGGACCACGGACAAAAAGGTTAAACTATCTTGGCCAGAAGGGCCGGGTATGCTACTGTATAGGGGAAGGTGGCGGATCCATTACTGAAGCCAACCTCTCACCCCCTCGCAACTCCGCAATGCTCCATCCCCACCACCGGAGCCATCACATCTCTCTTATATGTTAAATTTATTTAAGCATGGTTAAATGCAAACTTACCTTGCAAGTTGTTGTAGTCCGCGACTCTCCGCTAATGTTTTAAAGGGTTTCTTCTCTTTCTTTGATCCACTTGTCATCCTGTCCTTTCACACTTATTTTTCACTTTTCCCTTGTCCAGAAACTCCCTCACTTCCCTTCTCCCGTCACAATTTCCTTTCGCTTTTCTCCTTGTCCACAAACTCCCTCACTTCCCCGTTCCTGTGATACTTTCCTTTCACTTTTCTTCTTATACAAAAACTCCCTCACTTCCCTTTTTCGTCACACTTCCCTTTCACTTTTCTCCTGTCCAAAAACTCCCTCAATTCCCCTTTCCTGTGACACAAAAAACTCCTTCACTTTCCTTCTTCCGTCCCTTTGTTCCTGCCTTAATCCCTAAACTTTATCCCTAAACTTATTTTAAACTTATTTTAGACCTTCCTTCAAGAAAATCTTTCGCGAAGAAGGAAGAAGTAAAAAAAACTAACGCGAGTTGTGGTCACGACTGACCGATCGAAAATTTTATCCAAGAGTGATCCGCTGCGCTTTCTTTTTTTTGTGCATCTCGCTTCAAAAAAGTAATCGAGCAGACAAAGGCTTTTGTTCGAACAATCGCCAGCTAGAAAATTTACCGTAAGGATCTCGATCATTCGATTCTATTGTCAGACGAGCTATTATAATAATAAAATTCTTTTTGGATACAAGCCGTTCGTTAGTTACCAGTCGGTTAAACCAGGGATTCTCAACCTTGATATTTGTTGCAAAAAGGATTTTTCTTGAAGATGAAAGAATTAATATAAATGTTTTAACTGGCGTTCAATACATCGATTGTTGCTAACGCGATGAAATCAGGGGTGCTCAACCTTGATATTAAAAGAGATCTTTCTTGAAGAGAAAAGAAACTGGCGTTCGTTACAAATTTTGTATTTATAAAAAAAAAATCTGATAAAAAAACGATAACTCCGTGCTTTGCATTCATACTACTTGACGATTACACAAGCAATCAATCCTACTTCACCATTTGCGGTAGTTAAATATATTGTCCTCCCGAGTGTACCAAGATGCTGTTAAAAAGTTTAAATTTTATAGCATTCGCAATCTGTGCAGAGCGAAATAACTTTGAAATTTAAATATGTACTCCCGATAGGTTTTTAAACCTTAAGCACGTCATTAACATTATGAAACCCTAAACTTAACTGTCCCTAGTCAAACACACTATATTCCCTTGAATATAAATTAAAAATGTGACAGTTTTCCCTCTCTTATTTGCTTTGTGCAATTCCTTGGGCAACATAATAAGGAAAGAAATGTATAAACAACAAATTTGATTTGAACATATATTTGTTAAGAAACATTAAACGCTACTTATTTTATTATGTTATTTGCATCAACTCATGAATTTAAAAAAAGTTGAATCTTTTAAAAATATGAAAGCATATAAAAAAGCTTTCTGACGGTGAGCTTTTTGTCCTTGGAATCAAATGAAGAGAAATTGCTGGAGATGGCGCGCATTGTTTATAAAAGCAAGCGAAAGCTCTGTATAAATCTTTAGGGTTGAAAAGTTGAATTTTCTTTTCACCAATATGGTTGCTGTACTTGATCTCCAATTGAAATAAGAAGCTTTCACACGAATTGCTAAAAAAAATACAAATATTCATTGAAACACCAAATTCCACAACATAATATATTGCAACAAATCAATTTTTTTATTGTAAAATCTAATAAACAATGTTTACATACTTACAAGTATGACAATGAAAGCTATTTTCTGTTATATTACAATACTTTCCGAACAACCACAATAAAATCTAAGTAAAGTTATTTTAATTTTCAAAAATATTTACCACTTTTCTGAAGAGACTTTCACAAAACCGATATGTATCTATTCGCTAGTAACACCAAAAGTCACCAAGTGGTCATCGCGACCACAAAGTCAAAGAATTAACGTCGCGACGACCACTTTGCGCGCTCTTTACAACTTCATCTGTTATTTGAGTTGTATGTGGGTTTTAAGGATCGTTTCAGTTCGTTCAAAGTGAAATTTTTGTGCCTAGGGTTGAAAACAGGGGATAGTTTAGTTGTAACGAATATTAGTATCTATTCTAATAGAGGATTTCTTAAATCTTTTAGCTGCCACCAAATCGAGTTAGCAGGCTTTAATTGCTTGAAATTCACCAACTAACTCGATATAGAGATCACTGAAAATTTCCCACCATAATATTTCAATAAAAAATTATTTAATTTTAGCGTTTTTGAAAGTCCTCCCCTCTCCCTTCCTCCCCCCTTCGCGACCTACTTTTATTGATTTTTTGTATGTTGTTTAGTTTCGCCGTCATACTACCGCAGACTCTTCCCACCACACAAAAAGTGTGACGTATTTTATGGACATCCCTTAGTATTTCAAAGATTATGTTGCCACACTACTTTTTCTGTGACTAATTCTTATATTTTTAAAACTAACATCACTTAACAATAATTTATTTCTTCTATTCTCGTACATAAATAAATATTGCCTGATGTTGTCTAATACAGTTAAATCGTATCGTTTTTAATTAAATCTACAAAGAGATAGATAGTAATACGTGCAATTTGATTTGAAGAACAATTTCAAAGGTATATAGCTTACCTTAGCGAAGACAGATTCCGGAAATTAAATGTCTCCGTAGTGGGTGGAAATGTATAAAGTTCCAGGAAACCGAATTCAGGAGCATGTTGTATCACAGTACAAAAAGAAAAATATTGTTTACTATTTTCGTTATTGAATTCGATATTTGCAACTTTTCTCGAAAATATTTTTGCTGAATTATTGCTTACAGAAAAAGTCCCTATACGTCACACCAATGAATTTTTTGTTGTTTTATTTCGTCTATAAAAGTTACTGTGAATATTTCTTCACTTTTTTTTTGTTGAAGTCGTCGTAATACCTTTTAATTGAAATCCTCTTAGTGGGTAACTTTTTCGCACCATGTTATCATTGTTGTTGGTTTTTCCTGTTGAAAAAAATTCTATGCATAAATTATTGTGATGCTTCCGTTATGACTGCTCAACTTTAATGATGGCCCCAAGGTGGTTTATGTATATACAACTGTATATCTACACATTGAAAACATTATCATTTCTTGGTCCACTATACGGATAGGTATGGCGTGTTAAAGCTTCCTCAAGGAAAGCAGATCATATCAAGGTTGAATGACATCTCCTCTAAACCGCTAAAGAATAAAAAAAAAGTTAATGCGATTTAAAAATCAACGTAATTTGGTCCCCTCAATTCTATCTTTATCTCTTTCTCGCTTTCTGGTCGAATTTCTGGTATTCTTTGGTAAACAAAAAAAAAAGGGAATAGAGGACACTGAAAGAGATTATATCAACTACACCTACTATAGTCATCGTATCACGCGACTGTGCGCCATCTAAAATATCAGCTTAGGGACAAATTGCTTTTATTTAATTCATCTTGTAGTCACACAGGAGTGCCAACTGCTAAGAGCCACAACCACCCAGGATGTGGATAAGCATCCAAGTGATGTTGCCATTGTTTCCGACATCTCTGGATTGCGATCAGGGTCCTTGCTTATTCAGTCGGCCGGACCGGACTTTTGTCTGCCCATTTCTCTGACTCCGTTTTTAGATAAAAATTAGAGAATCAAGTCCCCGGGCCACTGATATGTCAGAATAAATGAATGGAATTATTATTCTGACGATGTAATATTACACAGGCTTGTCATCGGGAATTAAAAGGAGCGTCACAGTGTCGGAAAGTAGCACCATTCTCATTCCATTCACCTACTCGGATAAACTAAATTTTTTTGTAGTATTTCAGTGACCCAAAAAATGATTTTCCATATAAACGAATAATATTAGAAATTCAAACGATATACTATAATTTTAAACAGATCTTGAAACCCCTACGCATTTTTTAATTACCTACTATTCTCTTGAATTTGAGTTTTTGTAGAAATCTATCTCATTTTACATTTAAATTGTGCGGAGCTGTATGCATAGTTAAAATCATTATTTTATGTCTAAACATGCCATTAAAGGATTTGAACAAATTTATTTGCTTTTAAAATGTATCATCTTCTGCTTCAGTTGATAGCTTTGGTTTACATTTTAGTGGTTATTCACCAATTTCTGCTTTACACAACACTAAACTTCTCTGTAAAGTATAAAAGGTTTTATTCCGTTGCATTCATTCGGTTGGCACTCAAATATTTGTCAATGAGGAACATTACGTGCATTGGTCTACCATTACTTTTGCAACATAAAACTACTTGGCATACAATATAATATGTAAATACCCCTTAAACCTTTGATGCTTTATGCAATTTTCGCTTCAGAATCAAGCTGAGATTCAAATATGGACAGCGCCTAAAACAACAGCGAAGAAATAAATTCGTTTCCTTTATCTTTTGTTTTGTATAATAACGAATGGAGCGTTGGTAATACAAAACACGGTCATCAATAATGGCCGAAAAGTAAATAAACATCCAATTCATCATCAGAATGATTGCTTTCCATGGGATCCTACGATTCTGATAAATACACCTGACCTCATTTTAGCCTCATAGAAAGACATCCCGGCTAACAGTTTATCCCTTCTACTATGATTTCCGCTTTTATTATTAATTAATTTTGCTTTATCCCCTTTTTTTCTTGATGGAAATCCCCCGGGGACTGGATTTGAGCGTGGAATGAAAAATTGAAAGAAAAGGATTTTCAGTATTGTTTTAAATTAACAGAAGAATAAAGAGAAAAACAATTTTCTTTCGGTGTTTTTTTATTAAATGTGCAACTCTGCTGGATTTTTCCTTCATCGAAGAGCACTCTAATTGTGCTAAAATGCCAGGAAGTGTGTGCAAAGTTGCTCGAAACATATTGGGTTTCTATAAGAAGATATGACGGAACCGTGCAGCCACCCTAATCTGCTGAATTCACCCTTCCAACTTATCTTTACCTTTAGCTTTTATTGTGCTGAAATCCCTGGAAGTGTGTTTTATTTACATATTTTACATATTTTACATATTTTACATATTTTAAACAACATGCTTTAATCGACTGAAAAGTCTCGAATCTGATTTTTGAAAAAAATTTGATACTTACACACTTACAATTTTCCGGAAAATATAATCCTCTTTGAACGATGGACATTCAGTTTTAATTCAGTTTTAATTCAGTTTTAAAACTAGTTTTGAACCATTTACATCAGTAGAATGGCGATGTCAACATTTCTGTATAGAACGTGCGGCTGGTAATCCAGATAATACATAAAAAAAAGTTTGAACGTAGAATAGTTCTAAGCTTAGGTGCCGATATTTGTTTTTGCCCAAGCTTTCTTTTATTTACTTATTTATTTATATAAATTATTTCCAATTGTACAATAGTATAAAAATTATAAATTGATTATGAATAAGAGTAAAATATAATTTAAAAATATCAGTAACGATCAACACAAAACTTTCCAAAAGCGCATAGTTTCCGGGAAATCTTCCAAAAGACAGTATTTTTGGGAAAGCTAATGTTATTTTTCCAAAAGTTGATAGAAAACTACGATTTTCATAATACTCATTTACAAAAAATGTCATAGCGACATGACAACGCATTCTCCAGTTATTTAGGATATGTAAAACGGACACACCAGATGCACGAACATCCTCAGAATTATGTCTGGAACGGATTTCGTACTGATCAGAAATTTTCTATGTGCTCCCGGTCTCAAGTATAGCATTTCATACTAATATATAAACATGAGTTGGTGTCTGTCTGTCTGTCTGTCTGTCTGTCTATCTATCTGCCTGTCTGTTTGTTCCTCTTTCACGCAAAAACAGATGAACCGATTGACTTGAAATTCGGCATGAGTATCTGTGGTAGTTCTGGTTCCAACATAGGCAAACGGAAAAGTAGCGCGAGGGGTGGAGGGAGTAATGGGAGGGTGTAAAGTGATTTCGAAGCTTAGTTTTTGCGCTATGTTACTCTTTCGCGGGGAAACTACTGAACCGATTGGCCTGAAAGAACGATGCACGATTTTGCCCCCCTAAACTAACTTTTGAACCCGTGTAGTTTTCACTTTGCTTGAGTACTTTTTGGAAAGGGCACAGTCTCTAGTTTCACATGATTTCCGCCTTGATTTCTGTGAAAAATCACAAGAAAGTTCGTTAACCGCTCACCATCCCCCTGCAATTCGGTGGATCTTGAAGCCAAAAATGGATGAAACTAGAGACTGTGCCCTTTCCAAAAAGTACTCAACCAAAGTGAAAACCACACGGGTTCAAAAGTTAACCCAGGGGCATAAAAAACGTCGAATCCTGCATGGTTCTTTGGCATAGATGTTCGTGGGGGTCCAGCCCCAACATAGACCCATTAAAAAGATTTTAAGTTCTTCGTATTCTAAAACTTAGACAAAAAGCTTAACCTGGCTACGACGGGTATGCAAGCTAGTGAATATATGTATATATCTATAGCCCAAATGTTCCACCCACCGCGCCATCGGTTGGCACTTGCCAAATTCCCTGGTAATATTGAAGATCCACTAAATGTTTCTGAACAACGAAAATATATTGTTTAAAACTTTCCGCTCTATAATTTTATTTCTTTAGAACATATAATATTAAGCATCTATTCTCAATTTTAAATATTAAATTATGTCAGCCATATTTGAGTTGGATTTTTATTTAATCAATTTATTTAATGTACCTATTCTTATATTTTTAAATCATTTTTCTATCTATGAATATCAGATTACTTAAATATATTTTAGGACAATTTATTAATAACATGGCGAATTTAGTCACACTAAAATCATTCGATGAATCGTCATATCCTAAATTACCTGACCTTTAAAATCTTCATAAAGACACTTAATCTGGAAAAAAGTAAAATCTCCCGAAATATTTCAGAAAAAATCCAATTTATTTTTGTTGAAAATCTATATTCATTAACCAAAATACCGCATCGAATAGAAACCGAACTTTTTATTGCGCTCAACTGAAATTTTTTAATAATAAATACTGGTATAGGTCATATATGTATGTGCGCATATACGAAACCCGTAGCCAAGATATTTCAAACGAAAGGAAGAAAATCCCATTGAGAAAATATTGTCAGCTAAATTCGGAGCATTTTATTGATGGCAATGAAGAAATTTTATTTTTAGAGACAAAGTAATCACCGAGACATTTTGTAGGATTATTATTATAGGTAATGATTGGTGATGGTTGAATATTTCACCTTCAAAAAATTATCTAATTTATCCAGTCGTCTCAAAATCGCGTAAAGGAGATTTTCACTTAGATTTAGAATATTTTCCTTCTACATATTTATGTACACATGATGGCAACATAATAAACACCACTTATGGCTAATTTGCATATTTCTCGCTGTTTTATTTGGCAATCGTTACGACATCTTTGGAATATTAAAACAACATCAAACAGAATAAACAATTCAATATTATGTTTTCATCGCGTTTTATGTTGTCTAATGTTTAGAGGAAATATATATATATATGCGTGTGTATTTAATAAACAGTAACTTAGTTGCAAGAATCCATTGAAAATTTTCACACTTATTATATTCCACTATGAATTGACATAATAATATCAATTGAAAATTTGATTACGAATAAATTAACGCTCAACTTCAGTGGCAAATATGGCATTAAATAGACAGTAATGTAGTTATATGGATGTTATTCACTAATAAGTTTCATTAATATGTTAATGATATTTTACTGCAAAGTATTTGTTTTTATTCCACAAGCCCCACAATTTTATTAATTTTGCAATTAAAAAAATTCAAATTGATGAAAGAAATCTTACTTTTGTCTGTGAGTTTATAACAAAAAAAAACTCTTACCCTCCTGGCGAGTTCAGATGAATTAATGTTTGGCAAGCGTTTCGACAAATCTTGGACAACTCAACACTCAGAAAAATGGAGGCTAACTCGACGACCTACATACGGCGTAATTGGCCTCGGGCAGGCGCGCGTTCGCCTGCATGTGGGCAAGTAAAACTGAGTTGACCTGTGGTCGGAGAAATTCTGAAATTAAGCCACCAGCAGGTGAAGTAGGGCATTGGGAGCTGCACGAGTTGACCTTAGATAGGTTAACTCTGACCGCTAGCTGGCTTACAGAAACCTCTGTAAGGTCAGAGTTAACCTGACAAAAAGTTGACCTGGACTTTTTTCTGAGTGAAGTCTGCCATTCAAATGCGTGCATTAAAATTAAATGTTTTAACCACAAAACCAAACACAGACCTGGGCCCGTATTCTAGAACTCGTATCGAGTCAAATGTCTACCGAGTGGTACAAAAGCGATTCTTGAACTCGCAAACGAGCGATCTCTCTCAAAAGATAGTTTCAGATTCATATTGACCTCACTCGGCAGGCTAACGTCACCGAGTATTTACTCGCAAGAAATCGCTCGTTTCCGAGTTCAAGAATCGCTTTTTGTACCACTCGGTAGACATTTGACTCGGTACGAGTTCTAGAATAAGGCCCCTGAAGTCATTTAAGCAAGGGATATAGGAGTGACAGTGATTGGTACATTCGCCTGAATTGATTTGCCAATTTAGGCGAATCACATCCAGATAACATCATACTCTCGCATTCGTCATGATTCGCATACATTCGCCAAGAATATTGTACCCTAATACTATTTAGTAAGTATGATATTTGAAAATCTACTATTCATAAAAAATATGAAGAGTGCTATGTCATTTTTCAAACAAAATAAAATTGTTCTTGGCATATCTTTCCATTTTACATAAAGCCTTCTGTTTTGTTCTGTTCGTGACATTTTTATTGATTCACAAAACTCGTCACAAAACTCTTACACCTCTTAGTCCTTAGAAAATTAGAATAGCTACATAGATTATTAAAGTTACAAATTTTTGCCTGAATCCATGACAATACAACACTTCAGAAAACCTTTCGAGTGATATGAAAAGGCTCCCAAATTTTGTTTTTTTTTTTCTTCTTTTGCAAATGAAATGCCATACGAGTCCTTGCTTTTCCGTATTCTTTAAATAAATCACTATTTGTCCTGTTCACAATAATACAAGGCGATTGGGTGGTAAGCCCCAAAGATTATTAATTTTAAAAAGTATTGAAATTTTTCATTTTTATAAAAAAGCTATGCGAAATAAGACAAACTACTCAAGAGACATTTTTAAGCTGAATGAAAAAATAATGATAGATAGCCATGTCAAACTTTCGAGTTTCCAATGGTTCAGAGTATGTACAGTTAAGACATAAAAAATTTATCTATGAATATGTCTACCTCTGGGGAAATTTATAGAAAGTATTGTACTTAGGATAATACATACCAAAAGAAATCCTTGGAGACATTTCCACTTTTACCGAAATAGCCGTTACATACTTACACCAATTTGATTCCTTCAAAGAGTTTTGTAAAATTCTATACACATCAGCACACATAAAATTTTACATACATATTTCAAATAAAGGGCCACGACGTCGTTTTCCCACCGTTACCTTGCAGGAATTCCTATAATTCTAGTAAATTTGCAGATATAAGTCTCAGATATTTCTTGAGTAGTCGCGCTAAGTGGGTGGCTGCTAAATCAAGTATGCCCAACCCGAAATTCACAAAACTGAATGTAAATTACCAACCCTTCAAACCGAGTTTTACATATTTCTTGCATATGCCACTGTTGTTAGTGTCGCATTTACATGCAATTACAATGCAGAATTTGCAAAGTGAAATGGAAATGTTGCATGGTACCTTCCTTAGACCAAAGGAAACTAATAGAATTTATTCAACGGAAACACATTTACTTGATAGATAAAGGAAATTTACATTACATTTCGAAAAGAACCCTCAGGTATGCAGCACTTGTTGTAATTTCTAACCTTTTTTTTCAATCAAATTCTATTTTTTCCCTCTCTACATCCTTATATGCATTCCATAGAACGTATACGTACATTATTTGCGGTAAAAACCAAATATCACTTTATTATGGAACTTAAATTCTACTTCCGAATTCCACAATTTCTTTGCTAACGAACGAGAATTTGTAGTCTCAGGTGGTATGAAATCGTTAGAGGCATTTTTTACGTATTTCATTGTTGTTTTTATTTTTATACGACAGTTTGAAATATGATCTACCCCATTTTTCCCGCCGTGCATTAACATTCGAAATCCAGCCGAGTGTTTTATGACACAAATGATGCGATGGTGTCAATCGATTTTTAGAGTGTAGGGAGTCTACACGGTTAAAAATTTAAGGATTTATATGTATTACCTTTTTTTTGTCAAAATCTTTTACACAAAATTTGTATGAACTCGTGTTTTTATCGACATTTGGTGTAAAATGTCAAAACAACAAAATTTTTCATCAAATTTACACCAAGCATTTTATCAAATTTTAACATTTGTTACCCAATGTCGATAAAAACATGCAAGTTGATACAAATTTGGGGTAACTGATTTTGATAAATAAAAATTTATCATACTAATATATGAAAATGAGTTGGTGTCTGTCTGTCTGTCTGTCTGTCTGTCTGTCTGTCTGTCTGTCTGTCTGTCTGTCTGTCTGTCTGTCTGTCTGTTCCTCTTTCACGCAAAAACGGCTGAACCGATTGACTTGAAATTTGACATGAGTGTCTGTGGTAGTTCTGGTTCCAACATAGGCATACCGAAAAGTATCGCGAGGGGTGGGGGAATAAGGGGAGGGGGTAAAGTGATTTTGAAACTTAGTTTTTGCGCTATGTTACTCTTTCGCGGGGAAACTACTGAACCGATTGGCCTAAAATTTGGCATAGATATTCGTCGGGGGTCCAGCCCCAACATAGACCTATTAAAAAGTAGCCCGAGAGGTGGAGGAGTAAGGGGAGGGGGTAAAGAAAATCCGAATCTTTTAAAGAAAAGCACGGACAACTTATTCTATCTAATTTATTGCCAATTGAAGTTTCTTTTCTTAGATTTTGTTCTACTCACGCTTTTAGCCGGAAGAAGCCGGGTCCAAATTCTAGTTGGTATACAAAACGTTAAATTTTTACCGTGTAGGATTCTTAATGGCTGGCAATAAAAAATCGCATATTATGTCTAGTCGAGACGAGATTTAATATAGATTCAGCAACCAATTTATAAGACATTTTCAATCTAATTGTCAAACAATACGGTAAACCCCCCTACAAAAAAAAATTGTTCTTGGAAATACAGTCTCTATATTTCTAGGTCAGAGCAAGAAATAAGCGCCGGAGGCAATAAAAAGTTTAATTTGAAAACTTGCGAAAGAGGAACTCCATTTTTTGTGCTTTCTCATGTTCTATAAATAAATTAAAGTAAAATGAAGAGAAATTGAGAAATGCGGCGCAGGTGAACATTTTTAAAATAAACGCCCCTTGAGCTAAAATTCATTGAAAAACTACCTATATAGGTACTGTCCAAACATATTAAATCGATCCTTGGTGATTGCACCGACTATTTTGGTATTCCCGGGGTTAAGAAATGATGATTTTATGGTCTGTAAAAAAAATGCAAATTCTTTCTAGTATGTTTTTGATCCATTTCTGGACCACCTTGGTACTGGGCTAAGAGCGATTTCTAAGTCCCGTTTAATACTGCATTTCTGAAATCAGCACAAAATGGCTTTTTTGAGATATGGTTAGTGCCACACTACAACGATGTCTTAAATAAACAAAAAATATTTGAGTAGATTCCCTAAAATCTAAACAAAAAAAAACCATAAACCCACAAAACTTATGCTTTATAAAAATTTCATACCCTGCCAGCTCAACAAAATCAAACATTTGTCTTTAAAAAAGTAAAGATCCAAAGGTAAAGTTTTAGGACTTTTCGAATAAATCACAAAATCATTAACTAAAAAGTTTCATACAAATGCAAATCTTCTGCGACTAGAAGAAACTCGAAAAACATTAAGGTATCAAGGTACCATATTTTAGCGAAAGCTTTGCACAGAAAAAAAAATAGCGGCTTGAGAAAAGAGCCAGCAGTAACAGAATAGCACGCAGGTGTGCCCTTATTGGAGCATAAAGCTAGTGTATTTTACCCCCAGCATATAAACGCACCGTGAATCGAGACGAACTCAAATAAAAGTCAACTTAAATGAAGAAAAACAATTGATAAAGTTTTCCATGAAAAGTTTTCATTTTGTTTATTTTAATTAATCATGAAATGTTTTTTTAAAGACTTCGATATGATAAATATGTGTCTACAGTCGTGTATATTTTTGGTATAGTCTGGTATAATAGCATCATGACAAATATTTTACTTTGCATATTTTAATAAAAGTACTAAATTCGGTATATTTTATACCCTATATTTTTATACATATTTGTAAAAAAAAAAATGGGAAATATTTGCCCGAAAAACAACAATTCTGGCGGCCTTATTATATTTATTTTCCTAATATTAGATTTATTTACTTTATAATATTAAAGAAAATCTAAACTTTTGCATCTGACATTAAATTTTTCTTCTGAAATGAAAAGAAACTAAACGACTTTTGATTGACTAGAATTTTCGTACCTAGATTAAAGACAGCAAAAAAAAATCACATTTTCTGCTGTCATGGATTTGAAAAAGTCACAAAAAAGTTTTAAAATCACATAACATAGAAATTAAATCTGAAATGTCACAAAGTTTCTGAAGTACTCCCAATACTTTTTTTTGTCAGTGGTCTTGTACGTATTTTTACAGCAAATTGTACGTATTTTTAGACATCATCAAATTTGAGATTCGCCCCAATTTTATCCCCTATCGCTTTTCCTTTTTTAACTTTTAATACCTTTTGCTTTCCAATAGGACATATTTGTCAATTTTTTGAACTAGAAAGTCACCTAACTGTTGAATCCAAATGATTTTTCCTGATTTTGGGGAAATCTTTTTTAGAAATTAATGTTTTCTTCTTTTATTCCAATTCCAACAAAGTCAAATCTTAAATAGGTGACGGTAAATGAAATTCAATGTTTTTTTTAGTAAAATTTCAGATATTTCTTTGCACACATAAATCCAATAAAATGTCGTTTAAATTATTTCATGAATACTTTATCATACTAATATATTAAAAAGTAGGTTGGTGTCTGTCTGTTCCTCTTTCACGCAAGAACGGCTGAACCGATTGACTTGAAATTCGGCATGAGTGTCTGTGCTAGTTCTGGTTCCAACATAGGCATACGGAAAAGTAGCGCGAGGGGTGGGGGCAGTAAGGGGAGGGGGTAAAATGATTTCGAAACTCAGTTTTTGCGCTATGTTACTCTTTCGCGGGGAAACTACTGAACCGATTGGCCTGAAATTTGGCATAGATGTTCGTCGGGGGTCCAGCCCCAACATAGACCCATTAAAAAGTTTTTAAGTTCTTTCCGGTTTTCTTCGTATTGTAAAACTTAGACAAAAAGCTTAACCCGGCTACGACGGGTATGCAAGCTAGTGTTATATAAATTTGTATCTTGCAGCTATGGAATACCAAGTGGTGCGGTGCGTTACCTCAATGCACGTCATTTAAAGACAGCCAAACAAATTTGGACGTTCTTCCTTCTGCAAAAGATTATTATTTACACTATATTTATTTTTACTGATTTTATTTATCTAGTTAGTTATGTATTTTAAATATTTTTAAGCGTTTTGTAAAAAAGAAAAACGTTTTTTTTTTCTTTGGCTGCAATGCGGTAACGCAGCGCACTTAATATGCCATAGCTTAGAGCCTCTAAGCATAATTTTATCATTTAAAAACTTCCAGGAAAAAAATTTATTAAAAAGTTTAGGTCAATTCATTGAAAAAAAAAAGATTCTTTTTAATGGCCTTATTTATTTATTCAAAACGTACAAACGTGTTCCCGTTTTTAATAACATTATGAATAATTTTGTTTTGAATATGAAATACAATTTTAGTTTGAATTTCTTAGTATTCAACTACCGTAACCCTTAAAATTAAGCATTAGCGATGCCATTTTCTACATAAAAAAATATTCCATCATTTGCAGAAAACTCGACCATAAATTAAAATGAGGGATAATTAAAAATAAAGTAAAAGCTCATATAAAAAACGGTTCCTTTCAGAGTGTTAAAGTGTTATATATTTCTTTAACGGTATATTTATGCACATAATGCAAAAAAGATAAATTTGCAAAATTATTAATACATTTAAAATTCTTCACTTTGAAAAGTCAAATCTAAAAAAAAAAAACAGGAAAAAACGGTAAATTTCCGTCACAATTTATGCGAGTTTAAGCTCTATTCTGAATTTATTAAATTTCATTTTGCATCCATTTCTTAATATCTACATAGTATTCTTGTAGACGTAAGCGAGATTTTATTATTTCTAAGTACACAAAGTTCTCAAGTTTCCGTGCACTTTATAGTATTATGCAAATCTCTTCTCTATATTACTGGGTAAAATTGTAAATTCTAGTTCAAAATATTTAAAATTCCTGTGCAAAAGGGACGGAATCAATTAACAAAAGCAAGAAAACACCGAACTTGTGTTTTCTTTTCGATTTGGAGATAAATTTTCTAAAAAGCTATTATTTATGTTGCTTCTAAGATAAACTTCTTGAGTTTGAGCTGATGAAGTCAGTATAAAATTTGTTGTCTTCAGAATCTTTAAATTGGAAATCAAATATGATTTTAAATTTAAAAAAAAAATCATGTTTTCAGTAGAACTACAAAATCTTTTCTTGTGTCTTTCACTCGATTTATTGCTCTATATTGGCTATGGGAATAAGATCTTAGCATTTTTTTTTGTGAAATTACAAACGGATTTTATTCAAAGTATGTTCCATTGGAAGCTATAACCTTAGCTCATTTTTCAGGCAAAAGAAAGATTCCTTGAGTGAAGAAGGCCTGCTCTTTCGCGCTGATCTTATCATGCACCCTTTTGTTCATCTCCTCATATGAATGGAATCGGAATCCAGTAAGACTTGATTGTTTCGATTGATACAAATGGTAACCAAAAGGGGCAATGTCTGGAGAGTATGGACTTCTGTGACCTTGCTTGTCATGCCGGCCCATTTCGGACGTTTTTCGCAAATAGCTCCCTTCAAACGTATCAATTTATGTCAATAGACCTCGCTACTGATGGTAGTGAAGTCAACCTTCCCGCAAATAACCCTTATTCGGCACAAAACTCAACATTTTCAGTAAGAGAAAAATAATAGTGGTTTCCCACAAATGTCACATACTATGTTTGACAGGTAACATATACACCTTCCCGAGTCATGTAATGGCGGATTGGGACCCGTGCATGCGGACCGGCTAGCGGTATTTATTCACAATCGCTAAGAGCTTATTCCCATAGCCAATACTATCGAAACTTATTTTCATAGTGAAAATGGATTTAATAACAAAATGTTATTTAAAACACGCTGTATTTCATAAATTGAAAATGATATTTATAATTTTACACAGATAAGTTTGTAACTTAAAGTTTTTTTATAATTATGATTTCAGGAAGTGTAACTAGAAAAAAAATATAGAGTGATTTTTTCTTTGTTATTCTCAAAATACTGAGCAAATAATAATTTTTTGTGCATGTTGGAAGTTTACAAAAATCACTCACACGTGAATTGTAACATTTTACGAAAACTTTCAAATCTGCATTTTACTTCGTACAAATATAGAAATTACTTTTTAGAACTTTGTACGATCTGGTATAACTTTGCACATTACTTACTTAACATTTTTACAGTTTTTTTGTAAGGATCTTCACTACAATCACATTTAAACACATTCTATGGACAGACTGGAGAAATGTTTTTATTAATTTTTCTGAAAGTGCAAACAAACTGCATGATTGTACGTTAGAAACAACAACAACGATGGCGATATTGAAGAAATACAACAAGAAAGAAAAATTTTGCAATTATATCGTCCAACATGCCTCTTCTTTCACAAGACCAGTAAATTTCCCCATCACTAATGACAACGTTATCATTATTAAGTCCTTGAGATAAATACAAAAAAAAATATATCTAAAATACTGGCGTGTAAAGCTTCCAATTGCAAGCATTTATCGAGCTTTAGTGTAATAAACATTTTCTTTACCACCCCATTTCATCGTCCCCTCATAATCAGTATTGTCGCATATTATTCTCAGCTAAACGATACCGCGGCAGTACGAAAACAACAGCAAGACAACCGTCATAGGCATTATCGCAATAAGAACGCCTTAATAGCCCTACGATGAGACCCCTAATGAATCTGGATAGATGGGATGCCATCATAACCTCCTTTACATCGTCTCTTCACAACTGTATAATTTTCATCACATTATTGTATTGTCTGTGGATTCAAAATTATTCCTCACATTACAGTTGTGTGCCCCCTTCGCCTCCCACGAATCCAAAATTTCGAGCTGCCTTCCTTTTCACGAAACGACATTCTTGTCTTGTAAATAGTTAACAGCTTAACTAAATAGAAATATGCTGTGGGGGTGAGAAACTCGGCAGGACGGCGCAACGCGACACGAAAAATATTGTCAGCACTCTAATTACATTCACCGAGCCTTCTTCAAGTGATGAGAAATTCTTAAGACGCTTTCCGTGTGTTACCTGCCGCTTTTAGTTTATTTGGGGCAACCACCGTCAACAAGAGGACTCGCAACGCTTGCGATATAGTATTGAGCACACACAACGGCCAGGTGTATTTACAAAAAAATCATGGACTCAGACAGAGCACAGCATGATAAAAATTATGTTTGTTTAATTTAACTGCAAATTTTAATTACTTTTAATGGCACTGCGTCATATCAATGATAATATATGAAGTGATACACATTGCGAAAGAGCACATGAAAATAAACAGGGCGGATTAGGATTAAATGATTATCATCGCTATGTGTGGCACAAGTCTCTTCGAAAATATCAAACCATTTTTCTTTTTCTCACATATACCAATTCAAAAATATATATTATAAGTTCTATTTTCTATTTGCCACTTGAAAATTTATCTTATCATTTAGAAAGTCTCCCAGCCACATCCATACAGAGAAACCATACGGGTACATATATTTGTGATACGAAAAACATTTCATGACAGATCTACATAAATTTTGGTTAGCACTCTAAGCGTCTAACATATCCAAGAAGGAAATAACTTAAACGAAAACATTTATCTAACGCCGCATCTATCACCTTTTTTTCAATAAATACGTCAAAGGACGATAAAAAGGTGTTTTCAATTCTATATACCATTGTATGTTTTTTTTTTTACTTTCCTCTGCTACAGGGGAAAAGTATTGTATTCATAACGGATACCGACTCGAGAATGGGTGCAGATAGAGACTTTCTGATCAGTGCGAAATCCGTTTCAGGCAAAATTTTAAAAATGTCCGCGCATTTTTGTGTCTGTCTTTCGGTCTGTCCGTTTTACATATCTTAAATAACTTAAAAACGTGTGGAGCTAGCGACTTGAAATTTTTTGTGAACAAATTTTACGAAAATCGCAGTTTTTCATCAACTTTTACAAAACTTTTGGAGCGCATCTTTTGAAAATTTCACGGAAAAAAATAAAAAAATGCATCTTTTACAAATTTCACGGAAACTATGTGCTTTTGTGGAAAAACGCATATAACCAAATCCAAAGAAAATAAAATTTCCTGCTTTTTTTCTCTTCTTTAACGGTTTTTACGTATCTTTAACGGTTCTTGAGATATTTGAAAAAATATTTTTGTTTTTTCCGAAACTAAATATTGCAGAGAAAGGTTGCCAATTCGGAACCGACAAATGAAATACAGGATTGTCCCACGTAACGTTTGGTCATGGTCACCCTATTCATAAAACACATTCAAGCTGAACCCCGTCTGGGGACTCCCCTTCCCCCCTGAATCCGGGCCTGCATCAACATCTCTATTGGTCGTCAACATTAGAAACGTATATTGGTGTTATTGAGTTAGTATAATCTATATAGAAAGTAGTCACACATGAATGTCAGCAAACTTTGTAAATAAAATCCATAAATACATAAAGAACTAAAAATTCAATAAATATTAAAATACTCTTACTTGGTATGAGCATAGCTGTACAAATTGTAAAAGGAAAAGGATACTTTTGACGATATTTCAGGACGAATCGAACTATAATCGGATTCCGATCAAAGAGAAACAGCATTCAGTTGACCTAAATCGTATATAGTTTACTTTAACGGAAACGCAAAGACGTGCAACTTGTAAAAAATTTCTTTAAAAGAAACTATTTTTACTTTCTTCTACGGAGTATAATAAAGTATTGTATTCATGAAAAATTTCGACCTCTTAATTTTGCCTAAAAAACATTTCCCGATCACTCCTGAGTCGATTGGAGTCATATTTAAAAAATGTCTTTCTGTCTGTCAGTCTGTCTGTCAGTCTGTCACTCTGTCAGTCTGTCAGTCTGTCAGTCTGTCAGTCTGTCAGTCTGTCAGTCTGTCAGTCTGTCAGTCTGTCAGTCTGTCAGTCTGTCAGTCTGTCAGTCTGTCAGTCTGTCAGTCTGTCAGTCTGTCAGTCTGTCAGTCTGTCAGTCTGTCAGTCTGTCAGTCTGTCAGTCTGTCAGTCTGTCAGTCTGTCAGTCTGTCAGTCTGTCAGTCTGTCAGTCTGTCAGTCTGTCAGTCTGTCAGTCTGTCAGTCTGTCAGTCTGTCAGTCTGTCAGTCTGTCAGTCTGTCAGTCTGTCAGTCTGTCAGTCTGTCAGTCTGTCAGTCTGTCAGTCTGTCAGTCTGTCAGTCTGTCAGTCTGTCAGTCTGTCAGTCTGTCAGTCTGTCAGTCTGTCAGTCTGTCAGTCTGTCAGTCTGTCAGTCTGTCAGTCTGTCAGTCTGTCAGTCTGTCAGTCTGTCAGTCTGTCAGTCTGTCAGTCTGTCAGTCTGTCAGTCTGTCAGTCTGTCAGTCTGTCAGTCTGTCAGTCTGTCAGTCTGTCAGTCTGTCAGTCTGTCAGTCTGTCAGTCTGTCAGTCTGTCAGTCTGTCAGTCTGTCAGTCTGTCAGTCTGTCAGTCTGTCAGTCTGTCAGTCTGTCAGTCTGTCAGTCTGTCAGTCTGTCAGTCTGTCAGTCTGTCAGTCTGTCAGTCTGTCAGTCTGTCAGTCTGTCAGTCTGTCAGTCTGTCAGTCTGTCAGTCTGTCAGTCTGTCAGTCTGTCAGTCTGTCAGTCTGTCAGTCTGTCAGTCTGTCAGTCTGTCAGTCTGTCAGTCTGTCAGTCTGTCAGTCTGTCAGTCTGTCAGTCTGTCAGTCTGTCAGTCTGTCAGTCTGTCAGTCTGTCTGTCAGTGTGTCAGTCTGTCAGTCTGTCTGTCAGTCTGTGTACAAGATTTCTCAAAAACTAATAGAGCTAGCGCCATGAAATTTTATAGGCATGTTGGGTCCTGAAATGGGACGATCCTATCAACTTTTGGTGGAAATCCGTTAACCGGAAGTATCCAAAATGGCGGTTTTTCAAAAATCGCAATTTCGTTTTTCTCGATTTACTCCCAAACCACGCGTTTTTTAGTGGCCTTAAGTATGACAAAACTTGGAGAAAATAAAATTTCCCACACTTTTGTCTTTAGCTATAACTCGATATCTCCACCTGTTATCGAGATAAACCGTTATTTCCAAAAAAAACAGTTTTTTGCGATTATCTCGAAAACTAACGGGTTTTTGCTGACTGAATGTATGAAGTGAATTAATGAGAATGGCATTCTGCACAATTTTGTTTCTTACCGTTATCCGTTATCTTTTACCGTTATTGAGATATTTTCATTAATATGTAAAAAATCATATGTTTGCGAATAATTTGCAAACTAACGGTTTTTCGACAAATCAGTTAAAAGAATAATTAAAGATGTTAACATTTTCTACATTTTTGCCATTTACCGTAAATTTATATCTTTTACAGTTCTCAAGTTATCTCAAATTTTGTACGTTTTTGATATTTTTGAATAAACCCAGAATTTATTGGGAGGTCGTCTTAGGTTGACAACGCGACAGGGCTCTAGCGTAAAATTGCGCAGGGTCGTAGATTTTGTAGAAGAAAGTTTTGTGTTGACCACAACTGATATTTTTTTTCGCATGTTTGAATTTAAAAGACATGGTGATGTAAAATAGAAAAATCGTTTTTTTTTTGTCTTTTAACACATTGACTCCCATGGGTATCATTTTTGATAGCCAGTGAAAATTGGTACTATGATTCATGAGCGGCCAAGGCTATCATTTTCGATAGCTGGGTCTACAATCTACATGCATACATACATACATTCATACATACGTACATTCTACATACGTCTACATGTATTGGCATCTCCCTTACATTTTTGCAAAATTGGTCTGGCAGTCAACGTGTTAAAAAAGACGGATGTCTATAAAATTCATGAGGCAAATTTTCCACCCCCCCCCCCCCCCTCTCACTCTCTCTCTATCTCGAACTTTCTACTCCTCTCTCTCCCCCGAACCTTCTACCCCTCTCTCTCTCTCTCCCGAACCTTCTACCCCTCTTTCTCGTTTGATTTGATGCTGCCATTACACCCCAAGACCACCTAACCTTTTCCGATTTCAAAAAAAAGATTAAAAAAAATAATGTTGTATTGAACAAAGCCTCGAAGGGAATTAGGCACTAACAATAATAAACTTCAACACAAAATTAATTTCAACGGATATTAATAAGTATAGGTAACCTATAACAAATGAATAGAGAACCTCTATACCAGAGACTAGATAGTATACATTATCGAAATTCGGTATTCTCCGCTGAATTTCGCTAATATTCCATAAACTATTCCCTTAATATTTCACAACGTACTCAAGAGTTTTAATAAGGAGTGCCCAACAAACATGCGTGTGTATTAATCACAGATTTACACTATTCAAAAATTAAGACCCAAAGCAATGTTCGGAAAAAGGACTTTAGAATTTTCATGAAATCGCAAAGTTTTAGCCCGTTAACTAGCTTATATCGTTTGATGCTATGATATACACCAACGTTCTTCAATTCACCCTCGGGAGCCGAAAAGAAAATAATAAATCGGAAATCTTAAGCAAATGATAAATGGAATTTGATCCATTGTTGCTTACCAGTCATCCCTGCCATATAAATAGAAAGGCAACCGAATTCTGTGAATAATATCATTGAAATGGGTTCGAGGAACCAAATGTGTTTATAATTAAATCCTATTCACATTTGAATCGTGTTTATGGCATCGATTTATGTCGCCTTTAACGATTAAAACGATTCGTTTTGTAGATTTAAGATATTACTTAAACAAGTTTCCCAATGCTGTACCTCTGATTTTTCGCCATTTCTTTCTCCTTTGGTCGTCCCTGCTCTCCGTGCCCTCTCTCTCTGACTCACAGAATTTTATCCTTGACCCAAATTTATTATACGTTTATAAATATTTTTCTTTCATTTCCAATTTTGTTCCATTTATTTCCAGTTTTACGTTTACTTTGCAATGCCTCTCTTTTTTCCCAAACGGCTCCTACACCTAAATAATCTGATTTTATTGTCGGGGTTGTTGCTGTTGGTGCCGTCGATGCTTTCGCTATGAATATACATTGGATTGGACTTCTTTTTTCATTCAATCTTTTTTATTTTGATTTTATTTTTTTTGCATAAATCCACATCGACAGCATATATACCCACAATTTTTAAAAGTATTAAAAAAATTTCCCCCAACCGGCACATGCACAGTTTCGGATGGAAGCGTGCAAATGAAGTCCTTTATTCGTAGATTAAGTTGAAAGCACCATCCTAGCATCCTTTACCCTTGAACGCTTTTATTCTTTTCTATTTTTGTTTGCAGACGAATTGATCTGCTGATGGTTGTGATGGTGAATACATACAGATGGTTGGTACCTACGATGAAAAATTTCTATTTCTAGAATTGGTTCCCCAATAAAGTTAAGAGCGTACGCTAAATTCAATTTCCAAATTCCCCAAAAAAAGGCTTCGGTTTCGTCTTCATGCCAAACACAATATGACTCCTCTTTTCAGACTCACTCGGCACTTTCAATTATCTTCCAGTTATGTTTCGGTTGACTGATTTCAATTTTTCAAATCGCAAAATATTCAAAATACGGTTTTCGATTTTTGTGTTTGATATTCATAAGGGCAGGATAGAAAGTTTCGGGCCCAGCTAGAAAAAACGCCGTATATGACCTAAAATTTATTTCTGAGTTAAATTTTAGGTCAATCGGTTTTACAAGCGAATTAAACGGAGTTTAATTTTTGGCTCAGGTTTTTCTTTTTTTTTTAAAAAAAAAACAGTTGGTTACTAAAATATCAAAATATAAAAATCAAAAGCCTTATTTTGAAAAAAAAATTTTTTATGCTGATTTATTAGTTGATTATTAGGTGAGCCAGCAACACGTGAATCGCTAGAACCTTCCTGACAAACGGCGAAAATTCTAGCGCATCTTCTGAACATATCGGAAAACACCTAGACTGCCTGATGCCGTATAAATAGTCTCTGAGTCGACCAGCATTCTTTCTCAATTTTAAACCCAAAGCGATCGGATTGACTAGAGTACCACTAGTGCGAAAGTGATAGAAAAAAGCGAATGATAATTACATTCAATTATTTAAATAGAGTACTTAGAGTTTAAGTTTGTGATTGGCTAAAAAACTGAAATTGTCTATGTTGGAACTAAACTTCAGGCCAATCGGCTCGGTAGTTTCCCCGCGAAAGGGTAACATAGAGGAAGAGATAAGTTTCGAGATCACTTTACCCCCTCCCCTTACTCCCCCACCCCTCAGGCTAACTTTTAATGGGTCTATGTTGGGGCTGGACCCCCGACGAACATCTATGCCGAATTTCAGCCCAATCGGTTCAGTAGTTTCCCTGCGAAAGAGTAACATTGAGGGAAAACTAAGTTTCGAAATCATTTTACCCATCCCCTTACTCCCCCACCGTTCGCGCTACTTTTCCGTATGCCTATGTTGGAACCAGAACTACCACAGACACTCATGTCAAATTTCAAGTCAATCGGTTCAGCCGTTTTTGCCTGAAAGAGGAACAGACAGACAGACACTAACTCATTTTTATATATTAGTATGATGATAAACGAATTTTGTTTGAGTTATTATATTTGTCACAAACCAAAAATGTTTGCACTAATTTTAATATGATGGCTGCATAAAAAATCAATTCTTTCCGCGCACAATCATCGTATGACTTTATTGTGATTTTTCACAATTTTATATTGAGATCAATATAATCAAGAACAACTACAAAAGTGATAGTCACGATATCCCATTACTAGATAGTTGAAAGATTGTTAAAAAAAAAATTTTTTCTCTGCGTGTAAGATTCATTATTAACCACACGAAATCCAAAGCAACATCAAAATTGCTAAACTTCCCTATTCGATTTATTAATGAACATAAAAGAATCATAAACTTTTGTGATATTCATAAATATATTATCAGTGAAACACCCACACATTTACGATATCTTTGAAAACTTCTAACCAAAGTTTCGTTACAAATGTGTCCCACTAATTTTCTAAATGGGAAATAATTCCCGGCAATGAAAATCACTGTGTCCATTATCCAATTTTCACGCTGAACGAAACAAACAGAATAACTCATAAACTACAGACACACTTACGGCTAATTGTGACATTTTTGGGATTTTTTTTTTATGAATTCTCCAAGAAAAGGACCAATTACGAATTTATAGCATGTCTCCAAAGATTAAATTCTTACCTGACAAAAAGAGGTTCTGACAATGTACCAGAATAAAATACCGTCAGACAGAATGATGAACCTCTCCACTTTCCTGTTATCCCGCAGCTCACTTTTATACAACCACACTGAGGGGAAAAACTAAATAGGATGGAAATGGAAAACATTTCGTCAACAATTTTCCGCTCATGCAGGGGAAAAAAAAGTCTGTCTACATTTTAACATTTATTTTCTGTTCGTATTTGAAAATGAGTAAAAATATAAAAATATGCTAAAATGATGTGATGGAAGGAAGGAAAGGATCTTAAGGACAAAATTATAATATCAAAGGGACTAATTGATGCTGTTGACTTAACTTAATTAGAATTGTATTGTCCCATGGTGCGGAAGCGTTTTTCACGCTACCTCTGTTAATATTGCAGTAAATTGCTTTACTTAATACGAAAAAGAAGATCAGTTATATAAATTCTTTTATACACATTATATGAATATTCATACCAATTTGATGGTGATTATTACATGTATAATTTCATCCACATAACTTCCGATTTCATCATACGCGTATAACAATGACTTTCGCTCATAATTTCATTTTCATAAATATTATACATTGGTAATTGTATTTTACTTTTTAAAATATTCGTGTGGAATATTCGCACAAGAGGAAACGAATTTGGAGGAGAATTTTATTAACATTTTACTTGAAAAAAGAAGAAAATCCTTTTCAAGTTGAGTACATTAAATAAAACATAAAATTTATGAAACGAATACAATAGTTACTAATTTTACTTACAATGTAACGGGAGTCGCAAAAAGGGAGACATTTCTATTTAAAGAGATTTACAATCCAGCTAGATTTTCAAAAAAAAAACGCTCCAATTGCATTTTGATGTATGGAAAGGTTGTGTCAAATCATAATCGAATTCTTTCTATGCTCTATATCAGGCCTGCCCAACCTTTTTGTACTAAAGTTCGAC
This sequence comes from Chrysopilus asiliformis, assembly GCA_964034945.1. Taxonomy (NCBI): domain Eukaryota; kingdom Metazoa; phylum Arthropoda; class Insecta; order Diptera; family Rhagionidae; genus Chrysopilus; species Chrysopilus asiliformis. The sequence continues at coordinate 2,053,547 of OZ035962.1, read as the reverse complement.
TTTTTTTAATCCAACTACATCGAGATCTACCCATATACGTGTGGTTACACGGCCAGAGCAAAAGATACTCCACGTACGGTGCCGCAGTAATCCTGAAAATAAACCATTTCACGTTTGCGATAACACGTAGCGTCTCGCATCGCCTAATGTGAACAGGCTCGTGAATTCTAAATCGAAACTAAACTATTCAAACCAATTTTAACCCCCGTCGCACACTTCAGCTAAGCTATGTGAGCGAGGCTAGCTATAGTTACATAGCCTAGCTGGGTTAGCTCACCTCGTTGCACACTTGAGCTGAGCTACGCGGCGATATTTTCGGTAAATATATGCATTTTTCCACTTTATCTGCAGCCATTTTTAGATATAAATTATTTAACGCGATTGAAAATATTCCGCAAAAGAATTTAATTTTCACGTTTTCCTTACACTTTTATGTCCACAAAATACTGCACTTTTGCAAACACCGATTCTACACTGTATAACGCCGAAAATATTTATATGTGGGTGTCGGCGATGCCAGCGCAGTCGTTCGCGTAGTTGAGGTCTGAACTACGCGAGCGAGCTTAGTCCGCGTCGCCCATGACTACGCGATGTAGTTTCATAGTTTCGCTGAAGTGTGCGGTCACCAATGCAAATGCTAAGGATTTTACTTTCAGCGAGAAACTTAGCTCACGTAGTTGAGCTCGCTTAGCTGAAGTGTGCGACGGGGGTAAACATGAGTCAAATTCAAATAAACCGCCAGAATCTAGTAATTTTCAAGTTTTCAATGCCTACTTAAAATAGGCAAGTAAAATAAAATCTAAAATAAGGTATCTAAGTAAAATAGACCACTTGCTTTAACTGCAAAAAAATAAATAAAAAAACGGAGAAGTAGATAGTGTGATTACTTAATTTTCACTTTCCCTTTTTTTTAATATTTGTGTTCACAAAAAAAAAATTTTTTTTAACATTTTCAGTCTGTAGTAGAAGCTCGACCCAAATTCGTGTCGAGATCGACTGGTAGATCGCGATCGCCTGGTTGGGCAGCACTGCTCTATATGATATATCATGTAGGAATATATTAGATTTAGTATAAAAGCCCAACTATGATAGAACGCATATGTAAATGTCAAATTCCCAACGAATGTAGACATACATAGCTGTCAACATAAAAGCTAATCTTCATTTTACCTCAAGTGGAAATTAATATGGCTACAATATTATTAAATTCACACTAAAATTTTAGGTTATGTACACTATTTACATAAGCCAGTTCCATTTGTATCGAATTATTCATGCTTAACGAAAGTTTAACGAAGGTTGGAAAGTGGCACATGTCTATTGTGGGTAATAACATTGACTTTCTTATTCTGGAAATGACATATGCAGCTACATATGCGTTCTTATGTCTATCATAGTTGGGCCTTAACGTTTTTAACGCATGGAACCAATCATCGGATACAAAAATGAACTACAGCAGGGTGTAGTATTTTGCATCAATTTAAACTCACCTTCCCCTGAATCTCGATGCTCTTTTTTTCCAAAAATATCCTGTAGTTGAAATTTTAGATTTAAAAAAAAAGTTTAGTTGTTGATTTTAGCTGAAGAAAAAGTTTCAAATTTGTGTGACTTGTTTTGGAACTCTGTTGGTCCATCTTCATATCATATTGATGCACATATTGACGTGTTCAGAATATTAGATTTATTCATGCCAACAAAGAATTCGCTATTACATACTTTGACGTTCTATTACGATTTGTACACCACACACAGATTCATGTTTCCACACATTTTTTATATTCATTTATTCTGTTATTTATACAGTACGTTGAATAACCAATAATCGAACGATTTTGTACATATTCAGACTTTGAATGATTACCAAAATGTATCTGCCAGCAATATTTAGTTTTTCGGATCAAAAAAAAATCGAATTTATGTTCTAATATGAAATTCTCCGAATCTAAACATAATTCGCTGTCCAATAGAAAGCTTAGAAAATATATAAATTGCGTTATGTTTTTTTATTGAGTTTATTTAATAGTTTTGTATTTATTATACACTCTTTGTAGTAAAAATATTACAAATGTGATCTTTTTGGTGTATTTCGGATAGTGCGAATAATATAAAACAAAATTTTTATTACAAAAATAATCCTATACGTCACGCTAATTAAAACAGCTTCGACTGCCTCCACCCCCCACCCATCCATTTAATACAAGTACGACATGCTTTTCCATGAATTTTTGTATGAAACTTAATACCACCACCAGACTATCATAAAAGCTCCCTCGCCTTGTCCGACCCTTAATACAGATACCTAAGACTGCAATATTGCCTTTTAGTCCGGTATTACACTTGGCTTATTTAAGCCGGCAACTTTTGGGCTTAATAAGCCAATGTGCTTACATTTGTGGCTTAAATCACCCAATCCTGTTTGCATATGCTACACAAGTTTACATGTGTGTATGTGGACTCAAACCATTGAAATTGCTGCTGCTCATATACTTCCCAAGATCTTTACCTGCTGACGGTCAGAACGAAAATGATTTCTGCCTACTAGTTTTCCCAAACCGGTTCACACGTTTTGCATGTATGCAGATTGTCGATAAGCCATGATTTCGAGTGGCAACTTCTCCCTCCGCAGTAGTTTCTCCCGAAAATCGGCTTAAATAAGCCCGAAAGTTGCCGTGTGTAATACCGCGCTTAGTTGAAATTTTGCTAGAACAGAATTCTATCACGTTCCATATAAGCCAAAAAAAAAATGGTCATAGCTTATCTGGATGTAAGTATTTATTTCATTGACTTGTATTGAGATATTCTCTTGACTTGTAATCAAATCAAGTTACTGGGTATAAAATTTCTACGATTTTTTCATTCGATTTTATCGGATTTTATTCCAGGGATTTTTCTTCCATAAGAGCCATTTTGAACCCATACAGTATTGTTACCTTTTGGCATTCGGTCGAACGACTAACTCGGAAAATCTCTATTCAGAAATGTCAATACCAACTCACTGTTCTATTTCTGTTGTCTCAATTTCAAGTATTATAGAATTGGGAAAACCCCATCACTGGGTAGCGCGGCGGTGCGGGAGTGAAGTGGTGAATTGAAAGTAGTAACCAGAAAACGAAAACGAATAAAAATAAAATACGAAAAAAACTCATTCAGGATGTTGCTTTCTCGACTTTAATGACAGCATCGTACATTACAAGGGTTCAGATCCTCCATCCTTAACGGTAAATCTCCAACTGAATAAAACAGAACTAGTTGTAACAAAAGTCGAAAAAGTCATTTTGCGTTTGCTACAACAAAAAAATGGAGTGAAGCCTCTGCTCCGAGCAAGATAAGCTGAATAAAACGGGTTAATGTGACACCAGTGACATCCTATTGTGATTCGAATTTTTACCCAGACATGCATATATGTATGCGCTGTAACCAACCATAACCCTATCAAAATACAGTGGATATATGCCACATATTCAGACATAAGAAAAAATCAACCGAATGATATCATTGGATGTACAACAACTGACGACGCGTAGGGATCTTTTACCCACTTGAAAATCCTTTACCAAAAAAAAAGAAAAAAAAACGAGAAATTCTGAGGCATTGTCGAGGTAATGTGTCGTTTTCTTATCCAACGAGAAAGGTTTTTCTTTAAAATTTTGCATACTTTTTGCCTTTCTGTTCCCTTTATTCGTTTTTTATTTTATTTGGCTCTACTTCATTCGAGGATTTTTTTTCGCTTACTATAAAACCTTAACTCTCCTCTCCGCCAATGCGGGAGAATCATTCTCTAGATTCAACCACCATTATCCCTCCCGCGCCTCCCACTCCCCTCTCTAGGGGTACAGAAAACCAACAATCCAATGACAGTGGATCTCATATTAGTGCCTTTTCCCTCCTGTTACAAGAAAACATACGTGTTACATTATGCTACTATGCTTGTACTAAGGGATAAGATATAGATTACAGCAAGGACGTAGATGGATAAAGAGGAGTTGACATTGAACGTGATACATATGTAGGATGACAAGGTATGATGCCATACCATCATCATATATGGAACAGTACATGCACGGTGAGATGAGTTCCGTATACACAATGAGCAAAACTTTAGGATAAAGGATTTAAATTAGAAATGCCAGAGGGTCTCAGTGCGAAGAATGGAATTTCTTCTTGACTTTCTTTATCTTTGTCGTTTTTATTTTACCATTTATTATGGAATTGTAGCTTTTCTTAAGAATCAAATGCTAGTCGGCACACAGTATAATGTCAAACTGCTAAAGCAAGACTTTTTAACCTTGTACTCGGCGGTTATTACATTCTTTTTCTTGTAAAATCGAAACAAATACAATCTAAACAGTGTTATATGAAGGCGGGCTGAAAAGTAATAGGCGTAGGCAAGAAAACACAGATTTTTTTCGACAAAACTAATTTTATTTCTCAACATAGTCTCCATTTTGGGTCATAGTCTTTGTCCAACGATTCGCTGACAAGGAGGAATGAGCCGGGTGGAGATCAAGTGCAATTTCAATTTATACAGGTAACTTTTCTTTAAGACAGTAGTTAAGTTCTTGGAAAATTTCGTGTTTGTAAGAAACCGTATTATACTATGAAACTCACAGTGCGGGAGGTTTAGTTCCAAACCAGCCAAAAGCCTTTATTTATTTACTAGCAACCTAAAAATATAATCACGAAATTGGGAAACACACTAAATCAAATCTACCCTTTAAACCTCAAGAAGTATTAACTGCGTATCTGAATCTTGAACACGACATTTTAAATTTAAAGTATTCTGTGTAAGGAAGCAGATAAACTTACTGAAATATCTACTCGTATTTACAAAGAATTAGTTCTTCAGTAAAACTTTTACAAATACTTTTTCCCAGTTTTCAAGTATACTTGAATAGACTTCTATTTTTTATAGACGAAAATCAAGCTACGGAATACTCGAAAAATAAGAAAAGCAAAAGAAGAAATCGTTTTTTCTCTTACTGACAAGCATGTACATCTGCGAACGAAGTCCTTTTAAATTAAAGGATGAAGTGATTGGATGATTTTATTCAAGTGATGTTCAAGTTCATATGAGGCATTCATCAATATTTCTGAAGATTTCGATTTTAGTAGACATAACTTATTTTAGGATTACTCTTTAACTAATGGTCATGATGTTATAAAAAGGAGTAAAACACCCCCGCTCGGTAAAGATTTTGGACAAAAACCAGTACGTCGCCGAATGGAAAAAAAACTAAAGGAGAAAAAATATAGACACTGTATTAATTTTTTTTTAAATTCGTCCGTTATTTGATGTAGAAAGGGATGTCCATAAATTACATCACGCTACCTTTAGTTTTTTTTTTTTTTTAATTTCCGCCTCCCCCAAGCAGATTTATGAAAATGTCCGTGCCTCTTTCTTTCGGTCTGTCCGTTGTGCATAACTTAAATAACCCAAGAACGCGTTGAGCTAGCGACGTGAAAGTTTTTGTAAATGAGTTTTGCGAAAAATTTCACGAACACTATGCGCTTTTCGGAAGAAATAAATTTAACGAAATTTAATCAAACAGTTTTTACGTATCGGCCCTCAAGATCTTTGAAAAAAAATTGATTTTTTTCTAAATATTGTCGAAACTAAATATCGCATAGAAAATTTTTATGTCGATCACAACTGATACTTTTTTATGTTTTTGGAATCTTTAACAAATCGTCTATCAAATTTATTTGTAAATACTCTCTACAAAATTAAATTTCCAAATAAAAATCAGCAAGTAAATAATCCTGAAAGTCCATAAAATTTCTATCTACTTTTTATAAATGCTATCACAATGTACAATTTTCCAAGATTTTTCATATCCGAATAAGACGTTGGATACAATGTTACGAGTATATCTCAATCAGCTTAATATTTTGTTACAGTGATTTAGCGTGAAGATACGCTTACCTGAAAATTGAAAATATATTAAATTACGAAGAAAATTTATTCAATGCTGAGAATAAATTTCTCGTCTAGACAGAATCATACGAAATTATCAGCTCTGCATTCACGTCGGAAAAATGTTGTAATATGACAGATTCTCGGAAACTAGTAAATTGTCATGCAAATCAGTTTCGCGTTGAAAATGTATCGATTTCAATAAAAAAAAAACTTTTGGAAAATATAAATATGACAATCTAATACTCAGAAAGAAACTCTGATATGACAGCGATATGAATTTTCTATAATATCTATTTATTATATAACTAGAATTTGGACCCGGCTTCGCCCGGCTAAAAGCGTGAGTAGAACAAAATCTAAGAAAACAAACTTCAATTGGCAATAAATTAGATAGAATAAGTTGTCCGTGCCTTTCTTTAAAAGATTCGGATTTTCTTTACCCCCTCCCCTTACTCCTCCACCTCTCGGGCTACTTTTTAATGGATCTATGTTGGGGCTGGACCCCCGACGAACATCTATGCCAAATTTCAGGCCAATCGGTTCAGTAGTTTCCCCGCGAAAGAGTAACATAGCGCAAAAACTAAGTTTCGAAATCACTTCACCCCCTCCCCTTACTCCCCCCACCCCTCGCGCTACTTTTCCGTATGCCTATGTTGGAACCAGAACTACCACAGACACTCATGCCAAATTTCAAAACAATCGGTTAATCCGTTTTTGCGTGACAGAGGAACACAGACAGACAGACAGACAGACAGACACCAACTCATTTTCATATATTAGTATGAGTATGATAATTACAACGAACGCATATTTGAATGCTAAGTATTTATAAAGGCTGAATTATAATAGCCAGCAGCAAAAGCAACGGCGACAGGAAAAATGAGGATGCTGCCATGTGAAATACATTAATTTGAAAACAGCGAGAATTTCGCATTTTTTGCTTTCACTGAAAGTTAATTTTTGTTGATTTTTAAGGGGTAATTTCGTTAAAATCTGTTATTATTAATGATTATTCATCATTGAATTGCTTTCAAATCACGCCATTTTCCGTGAAACTAAAGCCACACAAAAACAGCAAAATTAGGATTAGAAATGAAAGACCACAGCGGCGCTGCGTCCAGGACATCAGCCAAAGAAATAATTTTGCTGTCACTGTTGCTATTGCTGTCGGGCCATTGTAATTCCTACTTAACTTTTTTTCAGACTCTTTTTCAAAATCATAAAATTAGAATAAGAAAATGTTAAGATCATATTTTTGGTATTGTTGTATTTTATCCTTAATCATTTTTAATGAAAACGTCACATCAAGTAACCCCCAAATCGGTCGTTAATAGAGTAAAAGTGACAACAACGATGAAAAAGTCTTAACAAAATCTTCTTCATCGTACGATAAGATAAACTAGTTATGAGACCCTTCTGAGTTGTTACAACTCCACCATCACCTGTTTCTGTTAATTTTACATAGTCGAACTGTAGACTTTCATTTACTAAACTACCCTCAGGTGACAATGCAATTAGGATTTATGTTAGTACCCCACAGACATATATTCCATCAGCCACACTCAGCAAAAGGACTCTGAATGGGTCCTGTACTGTTTTCAGCTACAAAAAATAATGCTACGAAAATATTAACAACATTGACAAAAATGTTTTTATATATAATATAAATATCTACTTGAATCTTTACAACACTATCATAAAATATATAAAAAGATGGGAGTAAACTTGGAGTGATTACACACAGATAGCATGAGGTTACGACATAATTTCTGTTTTTATACCCGTATGGTGAAATCAAAGGGTATATTAGATTTGCCTTACCGTTTGTAACGCCAAGATCCCGTCATCACACAAAAAAATTATTTACACCAGTGTCTTTAGAATGATGAAAAAATTTGAATTTAGCATGTCCGTCCGTCCGTCCGTCTGTCCGTCTGTCCGTCTGTCTGTGGCGCGGATTGCGGGCGTACGGATTGAGCTACAGACTTGAAATTTTGCACAGATCCTTTTTTCGAAAATGCGAGGCTAAGTTCGTTAATGGGCAAAAATGGACCATTAGGGGGGGTACCCCCCATACGAACGAAAACTTTTTTTCTGAATATCTCAAAAACAGTGCATCTTATCAAAAAAGTAAAAACAAAAGTTATTTAGGATATGATTCTACATAAAACTCCCATACATCAAAATCCGATTGGAATAAATTTAAAAAAATCTTATTGGAAAGTTGGACTTCAAAGTGGAATTTTGGTACAACTGTTCGAATTTTGATACGAATATCACCATACGGGTTTTCAATAATTGCCAGATTGACAATTATAGCTTTTGTTATATTTATCTTGTAACATGGGAATTTGGTGGAGTGTCACTATAGCCAAAGTGACTCAAGTAAGTCCAGGTATTGATTAAATTTTTAGGAAATCAAATACGCGGTAGAGATATCACAAAAAATATTTTTTTTAAATCTATATTTCTGAAAACCTTTGTCACGTCTGACTGATTCACCAACGCCCTAGAGCTAGAAAACAGTATGTTCCTTCCATGACGTAGACGTTCACTAAGGTGGGGTTTTGCGGTACTCCATCCCTAACGGATAAACAGAGGATGGACAGGAGGTTTTGTTATATCGATCCTGGCAGTTAACCCTCTAACCGGAATATTTCCGACAAAAATTCACCAAAATATGTCCTTCAACTTGCGACAGACCGTAACCAAGACAACGTACAGGGCTAAATTTTTTCCAGCATGTAAAGCGATAATTTACAAAAGTCAGTGTAACATGTTCCGTCGATTAAAATTGTTACCCGTTATAAATAAGCGAATTCCCTGAAGCCCGCCTTTTGTCGGACATTCCGGCTAGAGGGTTAAAAGGTTGAAAAGTATAACGCGGGATTGTTGATCACGAATCTGGTGTTGGAATTTAGAATTTCGAAATCGAAGGTCCTGAAGGGATAACGTTTTTCTTTTAACCCTCAGAGGCAAATATTTTTTCCCGTGAGCAGTGATCTGAATCGTTTTGATATTGAAGATCGAATCGAGTAACAGTCTAATACTGGTACTTATACTAGGCGAACGTGAAATGGTTGACATCTTTTTATTCGTTTTAATATAAAACATGTAGGAAAACCTCTTTTAACAACAGGTGTAGGGTTGGATTCCTCTGTTGGGTTACAATATATCAAGTCGTGGTGTTTTACATCAATTCAATTCCAATATGGTCACAACGTCTTACCTCAACTCAATTATAAACCTACAAATTTTCTCAGGAATATACATATATATCTTTTTGTTCATATACCTACATGTCTGTAAATATACAAAACTACCCAGTATATATGTACATATGTTAGTATATATAGCCACAAATGTAGTGGCCTTTCACAATGGAAATATACTAAGCCAACAACAAAGAAATATTCTTTCGTTTTGTACTTTTATCTTCAGATGTGTTATGTTATAAGGCGCCGTTCTGAAGTGAACCTTTTTCAAATTATATCTTTGGGCTATTGTCATATAAAATTAAACTTTTTCCGGAAAAGCAACATCTTTCTACACTACTACCACCCCGACTACTTCAAGATACATTCGTTCCCATTTTAAGCTAGTATGGTCGTCTCTAACCATTTATTTATGGCATATTTCCGACAACTATATCGACCAAAATAAATTTCCTGCTTTTTCTTCCTACATAATTTCTGATTATATAACTCTATTTCGGATATCCACATACATAGTATTACGTTGGCGCTATAATAGCGTACTTGTAAGTTTCTCATATTTTTAAGGATATGATGTGTCTAAGGGGACCAAAAACTAGCAAACCTTTTACTATGTGTGGTTGATAATAATAGGAAAATACTAAAGGGAGCCCACAACACTGAAGAGAATAATTTCTGAGTGAGTTGTGTTTACAGAATGTGGATAAATTCCATTTTCTATATCGGCCACTCAAAAACAAATAAACTTTTTCGAAGAAATTCAAAAATTATACAAACCTTTAAATTTTCTAATATACTTAAAATTGTTATAGAAAGCAATTTTTAATATCACATTAGATATTTCCTTATCAATCTATAGGAAGAAAACTTCTGTGGTTATTTAATTCACGTTTACAAAACATAAATCCAGTCCACATATGGGTATGCTGATGATATTAGACGTGTTTTGGTACAAACCCATAGGTATATTAATACGTTTTTATATTTGTATATATTTATAACGATCTGCATTGGCTCCTATTGTTATGTATATGACTCAATTGAGGGAAATTTATGAAACCAAAGTGAGTTGTATATTCGACCAAAGACTTCTTAGGGCACAAATTGGAAGAAACCCTTATTATGGGCTACATGGTTACCTAAAAATGGGTCATAGATTGTGGATACAAAGAGGGTTAAATTTGTACAAAATGTGCACAGCATGTTGCCCGAAATATATCCAAAAAGGCTTCTTACAGTCGTTGTTAAGGGCTACCAGAATATTAAACAAATGAAAAACTTATAAACAGAATTAAAAATGTTCAGTCGCAAAAAACTTTTTATTATCGAAATTTTTATAAAATTTACAATAATTTGACTTTCGAATTAGAAGGAAATTTTCATTTTAGAAAATGGAAATCTACATTAAATATTGGGGCTGCCCATATAATATATTAGAATATTAGGGGGAGGGAAGAGGGGATTCCTAGTAGTTTGATGGTGGTATTCCCGTCGAACAAACGAAAATTAGCGTGACGTATTTTCTAGACCGCGCTTATGTTAATATCGGTTCAGCAGAAATGTGTAACGAAAGTCAATCTATTTTTTTTTTTTGAACAAAACCTTTGTTTCAAATAAATACCAACCATTGACAAGCATAACATGGGTAATATAATAAAAACATAATTTTTAAGCACACACCAGTTAATTTGATGTAAAGAAAAACTCTACCATCAAGCCAAGACCATGAAAAGTCTGCTTTATCGAAATTTATTTAGCAGTGCTAAAGTACACGTCAAGTACATATTTGTAGATGTTGTTTAAACGATAGATACATACATTATATACTCATATATTACGACAATCACCTTGATAGACATAAAGTAAACGAAAGATCACTTTAATTCTCGGAAGCTGTAATAAAATGTCACAAACAAGTACGGTTTCTAGTATATATGAGCAAATTCTACTGTCTCAATATCCGATTTTCCCAAGAGAACGTCAATGTTACACGACTGTTTCGAGGATGAACAAAAATATACACCTTTAAATGTACAAACAATAAAACTAGGGAAAACAAAGAAAATTCACACGAAAATAAGAAAACGTCAAGCTTTTCTTTCCCATTAATTCAACTTTAGTGCCGCCTATCAACACATGACAAAAGACAATTTAAGAAGGTACTTGTGTACACATAGGTCGTATACGCATCAAACAACAAGCAAATTACTCTTACTTAACTTTTGATTTTCCCCCTTCCACCACTTCCGACGATACGACGTTATTTTAGAATTTTTATTAAATCAAATCAAATCTGACTTGTAACAGATTTTATAAGGCATCTTTAAGAAAATTAAATCTTGAAAGAAATCGTATTTTTGTTAACCGCAAAATAAAAACAACAAATCGGAAAGACGACTAAGACGTTGCCCACAAAATACATCACACTTTTAGGACGGGAGGATCTGCGGTAGTGTGACGGCGATATTAAATTCCATACTAAGAATCGCTACAAAATTTGGTGACAAGCGGATAGTTAACCCACTATTAGCATGACGTATTTTATGGACCTTTTTCAAAAAACCAAAGATTTGTACACTCAGAAAAATGTCCAGGTCAACTTTTTGTCATGTTAACTCTGACCTTACAGAGGTGTCTGTAAGCCAGCTAGCGGTCAGAGTTAACCTATCTAAGGTCAACTCGTGCAGCTCCCAATGCCCTACTTCACCTGCTGGTGGCTTAATTTCAGAATTTCTCCGACCACAGGTCAACTCAGTTTTACTTGCCCACATGCAGGCGAACGCGAGTTACATCCGGTAATTCACCCAACTTAAAGACAAAACATTCACCGTCAGCTAAAAATGATTGGGAAGAGATTATCGAAGAATTTAATGTAAAATTATAAGAAAAACACGTAGGAGTTTTTCTTATAATTCAATACTCGATAAGAAATTTAAATGCATGAATTGCACTTATACAAAGTATAAGTGAGATAAAGAAACGAATGCATTTTGTAGATATTAAGAATTGAATTCAGTGCAGTTGATTCGGGATCCCTCTAAAGAGTGGATGCATTTAACCGAACAATAATATCTTAAGATATTTGCCAAAGTAATAATAAAGAAATTTTAAATAAAAAGTGATTTTTTTTATTCCGAAGAATAACAAAAAAGTTAATTGGCGCAGTTGGTAGGATTTCCCTCCAAAGAAAGGAAATCCAGTGATCGAATAACGTAACTAAATATTAAAAGAAAAAGTTATAAAACAAAAGGAAATCCAGTGATCGAATAACGTAACTAAATATTAAAAGAAAAAAAAGTTATAAAACAAAAGTGAATCCAGTGATCGAATAACGTAACTAAATGTTAAAAGAAAAAGTTATAAAACAAAAGTGAATCCAGTGATCGAATAACGTAACTAAATATTAAAAGACAAAGTTATAGTATAAAAGTGAGTTCAGTGAAATTCTAAATAACAAGTAATTAATCAAAATGGCAAATCCAGAACAACAAATTGAGGTCCTGAGACAGGCCCTTCAACAACAGCAAGAGCAGATGAATCAGTTACGGCAATTACTTGCTGTGCATCAACAAGTACCACAACCGAATTTATTTCAATTAACACCGGAACAAGTGCTGAGTCATTACCGAAGATTAAAACCGTTCAACGGCACCGAGGAATTTACATTAACCGAATTCATCAAATCCATAGAAGGTGCAGCAGCACTATGCATCAACAATCAGGAACTTCTAAACTACGCAATGCAGATTGTCATCAACGAAAAAATACAAGGCGAACCGAAACGATGTATCCAGCGACTAGGAGAAAACGCAACATGGGAAATCATCAAAAGTGAACTCAAGTTACACTTTAGGCCGAGGAAAGATTATGCAGAGTTAATTAATGAATGTAGAGGTATTAAGGTATGTAGTTTAAGAGATTTATTTGATATATTAAAATCTGTAAATTACCAATTAAATGAGCTATATGAATTTGATGATACAAGACCAATTAATTATTCTCCTGTTAACAACGATAAGTATCTCGTTGGTATTCTGTTAGAAAAAATGGATAATTTAGTTAGAGGACATGTTCCAATTGACGCAACACTAATAGAAATTTATAATAGATTTTCTCAATTAAAATTGTTAGATGACGAAAGAGCCATAGACCACCGTCACAAAAAAGGGTTTAAAACTCCACACAATTCGTCACATCGATTTGAACAGAAAAATGTACAGAATAATAATAAAAGACAAGATAACAATTTAGGACCTTTCAGACAGAATAACACATATACGAGTGACAGACAAAACAATTATAATAATAACATGAACAACGGTCATATTCGTAATAATAACAATCCCAATAATTCTGGAAATTTCAGACAACAGAATAACAATTACAATAATAATATGAACAACGGTCATACTCGTAATAATAATTCTGGCCAGTTCAGACGCCCTAATTACAATAACAATTACTCCAGACAATTCAATTCAAACAATAGACCGATGAATGTCCCGGAACCGATGGAAATAGGAAATATTGAACAAGGCCAAAATTTTTCAAACGAGCCTCGACCTATACACTACCAATAGCAGTATTAACAATCAATGATCACAAAATAAGATGTTTAGTAGATACAGGCGCTAGCATCAGTATTATGAAGCCAAATATTTTAATCGGTTATCCTCAAGAAAAGTTAAATCAACCCATATACTACTCCACGATTAATGGTAAAAATGAAATAAAGTACGAAATTATTACCCCAATACCGAAAGAATTCAAAATGTCAGGCACAATATCTTGGAAAGTAATAGATTTAACTGGTCGCGATTACGACGCAATTATAGGACAAAATCTTTTAACTCCGTTAAAAGTTAAAATCGACTTAGAAGAAAAATATATGCAAGTAAGAGATAACAAAATTATGTTTGAAAATAATAATTATCCATTCGATTTAAATAAAATATGCACGTTAGAAACCGTTGAAAATAAAATAATTAATAAACTAAGTCTCAGTCATTTAAATAACGAAGAAAAGAAAATGTTAACTGGCCTATTAAAATCATATAATGATTTATTTTTTCATGATGGTGACATTCTTACGTCCACTCATGAGATAAGACATGAAATAATTACCACTACTAGTAACCCAATATATTCAAAAATTTATAGGTATCCTCAGGCCCACGAAAATGAGATAAGTAGGCAAATAAATGAAATGTTAGACACAGGAATTATAAAAGAAAGCAACTCCCCATATAACAGTCCCTTGTGGGTAGTCCCCAAGAAACTGGACAATTCTAAAAAGCAAAAATGGCGAATTGTTATAGATTATCGTAAATTAAACGAAGTCACTGTAAATGATAAATTTCCAATACCAAATATAGATGGTATACTCGACAAATTAGGGAAAGCTCAGTATTTCACAACTTTAGATTTAGCAAAAGGGTTTCACCAAATCCTAGTAAATGACGAAGACAGAAAGAAAACAGCCTTTTCAACACCCTACGGTCATTATGAATATATCAGAATGCCGTTTGGTTTAAAAAATGCTCCAGCGACATTTCAGAGACTAATGAATTCCGTCCTTCGAGAATTTATTAACAAAATATGCGTCGTCTATTTAGACGATATCTTAATCTTTAGTACGTCCTTAGATGAACATATCGTTAACATAAAGAAAATATTCAATAAGCTAAGAGAATCCGGCTTAAAAATACAGATAGATAAGTGTAATTTTTTATCTAAAGAAACACAGTATTTGGGACATATTCTAACTCCCAAAGGCGTGAAACCTAATCCAGGAAAAGTAGAAATAATTCAAAATTTAAAATTACCAACAACTCAAAAACAAATAAAGTCATTCCTAGGTATAACCGGCTATTACCGTAAGTTCATAAAGGATTACGCTAAGGTAGCACACCCCATAACCAAATATTTAAAAAAGAATATGAAAGTTAACTTTAACGACCCAAATTACATCTCAGCATTCGAAAAATTGAAAGAACTAATAACTAATTACCCGGTTCTGAAATACCCTGATTATAATAAGAAGTTTAAGTTAGTAACAGACGCAAGTAACTTCGCTATAGGTGCTGTCCTAACACAAGATGGACATCCAATATACTATGCATCAAGAACCCTTAATGACCACGAAAGGAATTACTCTACAATTGAGAAAGAGCTATTAGCCATCGTGTGGAGTACAAAATATTTTAGACCCTTCCTATACGGTAGAGAATTTGATTTACAAACTGACCATCAACCCATAAAGTGGTTGCACGCGAAATATTCTGGTAAAAATATTAACCCACGCCTTCAAAGGTGGTTAATTCAACTAGGGGAATACAATATAAATATAGATTATATTAAAGGAAAAGACAACAAAGTTGCTGATTTCCTAAGTAGAATAAATAAAGATACGTATGAAATAAACAACATACGGTCAACGCAACAAAGAAAAGAAATTAGTACCGAAAATTTGGGCACTAATTGCAACATATTAGACATTGAAAATTTGAGTGTCGATCTAAACAATATGTTTGTAAACAATCTTGAAAGTTCAAGTAGCGATGATTCAGATCATGAATCAATTGAAGTACAAACAACTCATTCTCAAGAAGAGAACTTGTACGATCATATTCCCATTTTGGAAACTATAGTAAATAGATTTAAAACTCAAATAATACTGTTAGAAAACAAAGATAAAGAATATGAAAGAATTTTCAATAACCGTAGAATTTATATAGAACAAAAAGATCTAGATGAGAATTTTGCCTCTGATATTTTAAGAAGGTATATTACTAAAGGTAAAATAGGAATATATTCTGAATTAAACGATCACGAATATAATAAATTACAAATGAAAATAATTGAGATCTTTCCGTCTAGTAGAAATATCAAATTTGTCAAATGTAGTTATTTTGCAACAGACATATTAGAGGAAGAAAATGTTGTTAGACAAATATCTAGATACCATACGAATGAAGTAGGTCATACTGGAATAGACTCAACTTATGGAGGTCTAAAGAAAATTATATATCATCCCAATTTAAAAACAACAGTCCAAGTGTGTATAAATAACTGTGACTATTGCACAGGAGCAAAATATGACAGAAATCCAATTAAACCGCAATTTAAATTCACCGAAACCCCCAAAAAGATCAATGAAATAATTCATGTCGATGTTTATACAAACAGTAAACATTCGTTCATCAATTTTATAGACAAATTCTCAAAACACGCAATCAGCTTCTATCTTGAAGATAGAAACAGCTTGACTTTGGTGGAGAAATTAAGACAGTTCATATCAATAAAAGGGAAAATGGAAAAACTAGTTTTTGATAACGAATTTAATTGTAACAATATAAAGCAATTCTGTTCTGAAGAAAACATAAATTACCATATAACTAAACCAAACAGTCACACAGGGAACGCAGATATAGAACGACTGAATAATACCATTTCTGAAAAAATTAGAGTTCTAAATTTAGTTCAAAAATTCCCAATTCGTATTCAAATGTTGAGAGCAATTGAATTTTACAATAAATCATATCATTCAACGATTAAGGCTACTCCATTAGAAGTACAAGAAGGAAAAATTGATAATCATAACATTATAGAGAGATTAGATGAGAGTAAAAGAAAAATGCTTTCAAAACGAAATACAAATCGCGAAAATTATATAGAAACTAGAGAAACGGGTTTTATAAAAAATTACAAAAGTCTACGTCACAAAGAAGAACCTAAATTTAGAAAACAACCTCTCGAAAACGTACATATTTCTAATGTTAAACGACCTTTGAAATTTACAGACCAAACTTCTAACAATGTTGACGCTCATGACAATATTACTGACGATGATAACACCCACTCATCAGATGATGACGATTCAGAAAGTTAATTCAGATATAGGATATGTAGAGATAAGTGTAGGTGAAGTTGATATAGTAAATAAATTTGATATAATTATACATGTTATAAACCCCGATGAAATATTAAAAATAATAAATGACTTAGAATCTTCATTCAAATTGTTAAATTTAATAAATCAGCAAAACTTCGTTTGGACAGAAATAGATAATATCAAAAATAAGATAAGAACAATAGTACCACATAGAAGTAAGAGAGGCCTTATTAACTTTGGCGGTAAGATAATGAATTGGCTATACGGTACTATGGATAATGATGATAGAGAAAATATAGAAAAACACTTTTCAGTAATTGATGGAAATAATCACGAAATTATCAAAGACGTTAATCAACAGATTCGAATTAATACTAATTTTAATAAAACTTTTATTCAATTAAAAAACATAATAATGTCAGATCGAATTAAAATACAAGAAAAGCTTAAAAATTTAAATGAAACAAACCGACGAATATTAACAGAAGGAATTTTTCTTGAGCAATTGTTTAAATTAAATATTATTAAAAGTAGAGTAGAACATATTCAAAATAACATAGCTTCAGCTAGAATAGGTATTTTACACCCTGATGCTTTAACCAAAGAAGAAATTATCGAATACGACATTGATTTTAAAAAACTATTAAATATCAGATTAGCTGTAGCCAAATTTAGAGATAATGAAATCGTATTTGCAATTAAAATACCATCGATGACTATAAAGGCGAATAAAAGGCTAATAATACCCGTCCCAAATTCATATAGTAAACAAGTTGATTCTGATTTAGAATATGTAATAAAAATTAAAAACAAAACCTATTTTTATGAAGATAATAAAACCTTAAATGAGTTAAAATTAAGTAAAAATTGTATAGTTCAGAAGAATTGTAAACTAATAATAAAAAAGGAAGAAGAACATATAAATCTAGATGATAATATGTTGATTTTAAACAATATGAGAAATAAAACATTAAAATCCAATTGTGATTCAAGAAAAATTAAACTTGATGGCAATTATATTATTAACTTTAATAATTGTACTTTATATATTAACAATGAAATATATAGTAATACGATTTATGAATTTAAGGAAAAATTTGTAATCAATCCAATTGAAAGTTTTAATATAAGCAATAATCAATTAACATTCGAAGAAATTGCACTGAACTTAGAGAAAAATATTCAGGAAATTCGGGAATTAAAATATCACAAAAAAATCAATTACGGCTTGGGAAGCTTTACAATGCTAATAATAATTCTAATTATTGTGTTATTAGTATATTTTTATCTGAAGCATAAGAAACCCGAAATAAAAATTATAAACAAGATTCAGGAGAATCCAGATACTAAGGTGGGAGGAGTTACATCCGGTAATTCACCCAACTTAAAGACAAAACATTCACCGTCAGCTAAAAATGATTGGGAAGAGATTATCGAAGAATTTAATGTAAAATTATAAGAAAAACACGTAGGAGTTTTTCTTATAATTCAATACTCGATAAGAAATTTAAATGCATGAATTGCACTTATACAAAGTATAAGTGAGATAAAGAAACGAATGCATTTTGTAGATATTAAGAATTGAATTCAGTGCAGTTGATTCGGGATCCCTCTAAAGAGTGGATGCATTTAACCGAACAATAATATCTTAAGATATTTGCCAAAGTAATAATAAAGAAATTTTAAATAAAAAGTGATTTTTTTTATTCCGAAGAATAACAAAAAAGTTAATTCGCGCGCCTGCCCGAGGCCAATTACGCCGTATGTAGGTCGTCGAGTTAGCCTCCATTTTTCTGAGTGTAGTAACAAAAAAAATACTATAATATTTTTTGCTGTGAATACTTTGCGCAGTACCTCCTTTCTCTAGAACCAAAACGTCAATTCAACCTATCGACTGGTCTACAGGTCAGAGCTTTGGAAACAATTTGGGAAAGACTTATTTTATTAATTTAAAAAAAATCGGGTCCAAAATCCAGTACAGTAGAACTTCGATGAGGCAAACGATAATAACACGATTTCTTCGATAACTCGAAGATCTTTCAATCCCCTAGAACTTCCCTATCTTCCTCTTTGTTATTTTACCTCGATAAGTTGAAGTTTTGTTTCTTGGACAAGCTATCGGACATCAACAAGTCAAACTTGTGTCCGGAAACCACAGCAACTCGAAGAAGTTTCGCCTAATCAAATAAAAATGGCGTAACCTTAAATAAATCGGCGATTCGGAAGTAGTAAACGATCGTGTAAAACTTCATCTTGCATCATGATCCATCATTGACCTTGATAACTCGAACTTTCGTCTGTCCCCGTCAACTTAGACTAATGGCACTTCCACATGATGATTCATTGATGAGTCAATATTTTTATACCCGTATGGTGAAACCAAAGGGTATATTAACTTTGCTTTACCGTTTGTAACGCCAAGATCCCGTCATCACACACAAAAATGAATTACATCAGTGTGTTTAGAATGATAAAAAAAATTGAATTTTCCATGTCCGTCCGTCTGTCCGTCCGTCTGTCCGTCTGTCCGTCCGTCTGTCCGTCCGTCTGTCCGTCTGTCTGTCTGTGGCGCGGATTGCGGGCGCACGGATTGAGCTAGAGACTTGAAATTTTGTGTGGATTCGTTTTTCGTAAAATGTGAGGCTAAGTTCGTTAATGGGCAAAAATGGACCATTAGGGGGGGTACCCCCCATACGAACGAAAACGTTTTTTGCGAATATCTCAAAAACGGTGCATCTTATCAAAAAAGTGCAAGAACAAAAGTTATTTAGGATATAATTCTACATAAAACTCCCATACATCAAAATCCGATTGGAATAAATTTTAAAAAATCTTATTGGAAAGTTTGACTTCAAAGTGGAATTTTGGTACAACTGTTCGAATTTTGATACGAATATCACCATACGGGTTTTCAATGATTGCCAGATTGGCAATTATAGCTTTTGTTATGTTTTTAAATTCAAATAGCTATGATTAATCACAATCAAAGAAATAGAATAAATCCTTTTTTCGAGTTTCTGATTAGAAAATTATTGAAAGCGCTGGCATTTTAGGAAGATTTTCAAAAAATAATACAAATTCTTACCTGGAAAAATGTGCGTCAATAACGATTTTCGATTTAACATTTCAAGAAGGCAAAAAATTCCCGCAAAACTCAGACTGAGTGGAAAAGGCGAATTGAATTAAGAATTACATTCATTTTATATCTGCTACTTGTAAATGACACGGTAAATAATGATAAATAAATAGATATATCAACGGTTTTGTTTACCAGCAGCATACAGTATAAATTCAAATACCTATCAATCAACAATACACACGTGCAATACAAATATCTTACCATACTAACATTTTTAAGATTTTCATTGTCCATTTATATTTTGTGCTTTAAATATTCGATGAAAATGATAAAATTCTCAATTGGATTCTTTATTGATAAGCGATACTCTCACTTTTGATACCACAAATATCTTCTCTTGTCGGGGGGATGAAAATCCTTGCTCTCCTCTCAGAATGTGAAAACTTGTGTGTTTACACGTGAAATAAGGGGAAACTTTTTCGAAAACAGATACAGATAAGCTTTGAGAAAATTGCAATGCGAGTACATTGCAGACGAAAGAAAGGATATTCCACCAAAACATTGTTAAATTTTGATAACTTTTGTTCTCGGAAGAAGAATAAGATAATAAAGAAGCTTTTGAGAATATCCTTCTTTTGCGCGTCGATTTGAATTAATCGTATTTTGTATGATGTCCTATGGCGAGGTAGCCTAGCAACCCTCCAACAGAAATCTTCTAATATTTCTTACCAAAATCAGAATACTGTTTAAATTCTTCACCGAATCTGTGAAATTGCATTAAAACGGAATCTTGAATTCTTTTATTTTAATAAAAATATGCAGGGAGAGTTCTTTTTCTCTCGGCAAATTTTCGATTATGCATTGATATTGTAGAAAAATTTAGCAGTATTCTCTCCCCCTGCTGAAACAACATAAAAATCTGGTTAAAATGGCAACAAAAAAAAACTACAAGCGAAAGTCTTGACAACGTAGAAGATCACATAGCAATCTATTAACCCATTCCAAACACCCCAGCAATAGATATGTATGTAGTAATTGCTGTATACTAAAGTAGATTAAAGAAAAAAAGTAGTATAAGGACTTTGAAGGCGCCTGTACTAAACGCCGCTTGTACTATTCGCACAACTTATGTTTAGACTTAACTTGGCCTGTTCGTCTTTATCTGGCGCCTTGTTGTAGCAGCCACTCGTAGATATTTTCGTCAGGATGCTGTACAAAGGAACTGAAATGTCATAAAGAAATACATGTATAACTCAAAAAGCTTTTGCTTACGTCATGTTCATCACTTTATTCGTTCTAAGTCCGTTTTTTTTGCTCTGTTTTCTGCCTCACCTCAGTCCAAAATGCAGTTTTGCGAAAGCTAACAAAAGCTTCAGATTGTCCACAGTACTTCTTTGAGGTCGATCGAAAGCAGTATTTTTAGTTATGCCATATTTTAATATTTAATGTTATAAATTAGGGGCTGTCCATAGAATACGTCACACATTTTGGGGCGAAGTGGAATCTCCGGTAGCGTGCTGGCGGTGTTAAATCCCGTACAATAAATTGCATAAAATCGCATCGAGGGAGGGGAGGGGGTATCTAAAAGGCAGAAATTAGCATCACGAGTTTTATAGATATTATCATGATGTTGGGCGATTATGATTTTTTGCAAAAACAAAGGATCAACTATTTATGAAGAGCGATATTATCTAGGATTTTATTCAACAAATTGATGGTGGCAACACAGTATCTGGTTGAAAATTCAATATAGCATATATTTGTTTAGAAATTTAATTTGTGTTACGTGTGTATAAATATTTGTACTCGTACATATCTCGGTTGAGATACTTTCCTTGTAATATTTTTATAAAAATTTTCTAGCCTACTGACTCCTATTTCGAACGTTGTGTGTAGAAATACTGCAAATATGTATACATGTAGCCGAACTATATGTTTTTTTTTTACACACGTGAATATATATATATAGATATCAATTCATTTATATAAACATGTGTCTGATGGTGGAGTATACATATTCCCACACTGTATACATATTTGCTCTGTTGATTTGAAGCTAATGTTTTGTTTGGCAAAAAGCTTTTTCGGGAGCATTCTCTGGAAAAGGCTTGTGTTGAACGGAACAGAACCGACCACTCCCCGCATACGCTACGGCATTGAATCACAATTCACCCCGCCCCACTTGCATTTAATTTAACCGAGAACAAAATGGGAAAAAATGGCATATCACTGCATAGTTTCGGATATATTATATATATATATATATAGACGTGCATTTTAATCGTCATCATATCCAACACATTACCACCCCGCGAAATTTCATTTCTCATACTTGATATGCTATTGGCAGAAACAAAAATGTATTAAACATGTATACAAGTTATGGATTTTCCTCCGCGTTAGCTCAAAAAAAACTAACTTGTTTTTATAAAAAAGCTCTTTATTTAGATCTGAATGCTTTAAGATACAATTGGCAAATGACAAACTTAATTTACCTTAACTAAGTCTTTTATAACCTAATTTAGCTTATTCTGCAAAACGTGCACACGTGTAACGTTACAAGCGTTACCTGTGCATTCGAAATTCTTAGACGAAATATGATTCTATACTCGTTGCAACATGTTTGATTCCGCGAAGACCATCTTGGGCGAATCGTGGGAATGAGAACGATTTTGGGTGGAAATATGGAATTATGCTGTATGATGGAGATAATGGGGATCGGTAGGGGTGTGGTAATGATTTGATATATGACAGAATGTGTTAACTCCTCCCTCCTTAAAAAATATGTGTCCCACATATTGCAATTTTAACTAATGTTCGGGAAGGATAATATTACAGGATCTGGATAAGTATATGGAGTAGTGGTTTGCAATTTTGTGGTCAGCAATTTTGACCGAAGAAGGTAAAAAATGAGAGCTAAGGATAATATTAGGATAATTATTATTGCGTCGGATGCAATAGATGTAATGTTATTTGTAGAAAAGTAATCAAGCTTTTTAACGTTATCCAGGTGAAGCCTATGTAAGTATTCCAAGTCGAGTTTTATATCCTTTTCAGTGAGGTTGCCTAGGAGGCCTGTGGGTAATGGATGAAATGTTTGAATTTCCGTGCTGGTGTACTCGACGTTGTTAATTCGTATTGTGTCATTTTGGAAATTGACTACAAATGTTCCGTTGAGGTTTTGTGTTTTGTTTTGATGATGAAGTTTCCCATTAAAGTTCGTAAGAAATACCGTATTTTCGTTGATGACTTCGATTATTGGTTTGCTATGGTACTGATAAGTACAGGATGCGTTGATTCCGTCGAGGATTTGTGATACACAATCGTCAGGGGCTAGTTTTGTTAGCTGGTTCCTGTTGCAGATTGTTATATTTTGCATCGTTGTGCAGCTGCCTTGCACGCCATACCGTGTTTGCTGCGTTACCAGTAGGCTGGAATAATTTAGAAGGATCATTTTGCTTTCAGTGATCGTTGAGCGAATTAGAATGTGGTTAAAGTTCGTGGCTTCCGCTTTAGGTAAACATACAACGTACAGGAGTAACGAGTCCTTCATTAGCATCATAGGTTGTGCATATTCGATGGCTTGAATTTCATTGTCGTAAGGCAGTGTTTCGATTTGGGATAGAATTTCGGATATCTCCGTGTGGTCCAGAAGATTTGAATTGACTACGCCGCTTTTAGCTAGTTGGCTGGCCAATACTATTTCGTGGATTTCTTCCTCAAGGATTCCTAGCTTGTTGAAAATCATTTGTTCGTATTTACCATTGTCGTACTCGCTGATGTCTGAGACGATTCGATTATAGTTGTCTATAATTTCAGTTGATATTTTGGTAAAATATTCATTGATCTTGTACTGTTTGTTGTTGTTGCTAATTATTTCGTTTTGACTTTTAAGGATATTGTTCCAATCGGTTGCGTCGGGGTTTCCCGCAATCCACTTCCAAGCTGAGCCTATCCAGTTTATGGCACGCTTTGGCCTAGTTGTTTGGAGCTGTCTGAGTAATCCTTCTATTTTTGAAACTCGATGATGGAGTTGTGGTACTAAGATGCTGGATCTGTTAAGCTTGTGTTTTATTGTTTGATCAATATTCTTTAGTATCGCCTCGTAGTTTGCTAGGTTTATGGTGTGAATTAGTTTGAAATCTCCACTCATGATTTTCCCAAATCCTAATCGCATTGTCATAAGCGGTTTGTTGTATTTGTAGATGTTAAGAGATGCGTCTACGGTCCATAATGTTATTCTAGAATAGATGGAACGTTTTTTAAGTGGGATTTGTGAATTCTTTTCCCCGTAGCTGTGGTAATGGTGACGCGATTGTTTTGAGCTACTGTTTCCTTTACGAATAGTGGTTTTTCTTTAGTTTTAATTTGTTTATTTTTTTTAAACACAGTGTCGCCTGGTTGATATTGTTTTGGTTTCTTTCGTTTCGCGTTGTGCCTGTCGATTTGATTCCTCTGTTTCCGTCTAATCTCGCATTGTAGATTTTCATGTAACTTTTCTTGGAAGTTCGTCAAATTTTGATAGTTAATTCTCTGAGATCTTCCGTAGAATATGTCGGATGGTTTAGTTTTGGTGACGGAGTGAAATGAGTTGTTGTATCTGTCGACAGAAATGTTGACAATTTCTTTTAGGGACCGGTTTGTATTTTCCTTTTGAAGGCATCTTATAATTTCCAGAACCGTAGAGTGAACGCGTTCGATAGCACCGTTAACTTCGCTTTTTTGTGGCGGAGCCAAATAGACGGTTATGCCTAACGATTCGACATAGTTCAGAACCGTGGGACTAATGAAGCTGCCTTCATTGTCCGAAACTATCATTCTTGGGACCGTGAAATAATGGATCAAATTAGCTATCTTTTTCCGTAAGTAAGGAGCAGATTTGTTTTTGATGTGGAAATACTTGGCAAATTTACTGAATTTGTCAACGCAAGTTAAAAATTTTTCGCCTTTTAGCGTCATTATGTCTATATGTAGTATTTCCGTCGGAAACTGTGGAATCGGTGTCTCCTGTAATTCCGGTTTGTGCGGGTGGCGATCGTATTTGCAACTGTTGCAAGTATCGCAATTTACCGTATATTTTTTTATTGATTTACTCATCGCAGGAAAATAGTATTTTTCTAAGATTTGTTCCTTATTCTCCCTGGCATTTCTATGGGCTCTTTTATGCTCATCCTGTATAATTTTGATTTTATTATCTTCATTGGAGATATCTTGAACTACTCGTTGTGTGATTCGTATCTTGAATTTTGAAAAGTGTTCCCTATAGATTTCTTGTAGTAGCTGAATGTAGTTTTCCGGAATTTTGATACCGTTGACCACATTTGGGTTTAGGTATTCCTTTAGTATTTTTATTAAATTTTGTCTATTGATTTGATGTAGTCGAATGTAATGTCTAAAGTATCCTGGGTGAGGTTCTTCGTGGCCATATATCTCTTTACCTTCGGAGATTAAGATTTGTTTTTTGAAGACGTTTATTGGTGCCTCGCAACTTGGTATGAGGTCGCTGTTGTCTTCATTTGCACTGTGAGCCGTTCCAGAGCTATTTGTTAGTACGTTTGTCTCGGTTGGTAGCCTAGAAAGGGCGTCTGCAACGACATTAGTTTTCCCTGGTTTGTAGATGAGCTCGTAATTGTATTCTTCTATACGAGACTTCCATCTTTTTAGCTTCGCATTGTGATTCCGGTTACTAAGGGCGAATGTTAGTGGCTGGTGGTCCGTGAGTATTTTAATTTTTTTTGCTCCGTAGAGGTATGTTCGAAGTTTATCTAAGGACCACACTATGGCTAACATTTCCTTTTCTCCCGTGGAATAATTTTCCTCGGTCTTGTTTAGAGATCTTGATATGTAAACTACCGGTCTATCTTTGCCGATTTCGCCTTGCGAAAGAACTGCTCCGACTGCGTAGTTTGACGCGTCTGTTGTCAGGATGAAAGGTTTTTCGAAGTCCGGGAATGCTAGGACTTCTGAGGAAGTGAGAAGTTCTTTTAAACAGTTGAAAGCTTCGATCTCTGCGATTCCCAATTGAATATCTTTCTTCTTAGACTGATTGGCCTTGACTTGGGCATTTTCACCTCTCGTTAGCTGCGTCAATGGCTTTGCGACTTTTGCAAAATCCCTGACAAACTTTCGGTAATACGAGGCCAAACCGAGAAAGGCTTTTAGGTCTTTCAGGTTCTGAGGGGGCTTGATATTTCTAATGGCAGCAATTTTCTTGGGGTCTGGTAGAATTCCTTCTTCCGAAACAACATATCCCAAAAATTCGACTTGCTTTTTCAGAAATTTTGATTTTTCCAAGTTTACTTTTAAGTTGGCTTTTTCCAGATGAGTTAGAACAGTCTCCAGATTGAGTAAATGTTCCAATTCTGTCTTGCCAAGGATAATTACGTCGTCGATATAGACGTAACATATTTTACCGATGAGTGGTTTAAGTACGTCATCGATCATTCTTTGGAAGATCGCCGGTGCGTTCTTCAAACCGAAAGGAAGTCTGGTAAACTCGTATTTGCCATTTGCTGTGGAAAAAGCGGTTTTGGCGATATCATTCTCTTTCATGCGTATTTGGTGAAACCCTGAAGTGAGATCGATGGTTGTAAAGTATTTGCTTTGGTTAAAGCTTGCAAGGGTGTTGGTGATTTCCGGGATTGGATAGGTGTCGGGTATTGTTATGGCGTTTAGCCTTTTGAAGTCAATAACGAGTCTATATTGCTGCTCTCCGGCTGAATTCGGTTTTTTGGGCACTATCCAAAGGGGTGAATTGTATGGACTTTTTGATGGACGTATAATTCCATCTTTAAGCATTTTTGATATTTGTGATTCCACTTCTTGTCTCAAGTTGACAGGATAGGAATACGACTTCGTATATATTGGTTCGAACGTTGAAGTTCTTATCTCGGCTCTGACATTAGTTTCAACTACGTCTTCGTCGTTTACGGGGCCGAAAATCAGTGGGTGGTTGTTTAGAATAGTGTGCAGCTTTTTTTGGAGTTTTTGGTCCAGCTCATCGCACTTGACTTCGATATTGTTGACTTGTCTAGATACTCTAGATTTTAAGGGAATTTTAATATTGGGTTTTATTTTGAGGACATGGTTTCCTCGATCTATTACAGCCTCTAGCTCTTTTAGAGTGTCGTCTCCGATGATACCATCGAACGACTTAAGTCCAGGTAGGACGAAAAATTCTAGTGTGGAGTTATTCCCAATGCTTTGAAAAAAACGACCCGTAACCTTATGGGTTATAGGTATGTTGCCTGCGGCTGAATGAATGTTGAATGGTTTTTGAACTGGTTTGGCGTTTTGTGATAATTGAACTGAAACGAAATTTTTATTGGCTCCGGTGTCGATCAGGAATTTCAGCACCTGGCCGTCTTTTTTCTTATATTCTATGTATGGAATGCTAGAGAGGCGTCTATCATAAAATTTAGATCGCATTCGTTTAGCTCATCTTCTGATTGATCTGGTTCAGCGAAAGCATCTTCTTCCTGCTGATTATAAAATTCGAGATTTTCTTCTTGGGTTTGAAGATTATTTATTCTCTGTGTTTTCCTAGCGAATTGATTGGAATCATTCGATCGTTTGTTAAGGTGAAAGGACGATGGCTTATTCATATAGTCTACTTGACGAGTTTGTACAGACCTATCGACATCCATTGGAACTGGTGGCTTAGGGTAGTTGGGTCTGGGTGGTGGATTGTTTCTGTAAAGTTGGTTATGTGCATCGTGTTGTGCGTTGTAGGCTTTAATTTGATTAGATAAACTTGATATTGGAATTCGCTTGTTACCGTGGTTAAACCGTGGAGTGAATATTTGGTTCACTGGGGCAGATATGGAATTGTTAAAATTCCTATTGTGTATTGGGATGTTCCTAAAGTTTAGGTTTTGAAACTCTAAACAGGATGCGTAAGCTTCTGGGAGTGTTTGTGGTTTCTGAATTATAAGCATTCTGGAGAGATCTCCATTTAGTCCCCGAACGAACACATCTAGTGCCCTGTTTCGATAGTTTTCGGTCAGCGCAACTACCGTTTCTTTAGAATAGTCCTCTGTTTTTATCTTGTTGATTAGAAGTGATAGCTGATGATTAACGGCTGCGTAAAACTCATCAACGCTTTTATCTTTCTGAGTCATCGCGTGTAGCTGATGCTCTAAGGTTCTTACATCCCTCTTGTCCGCGTAATGAAGGGACAAGCATTTCTTAATGCTGGGCCAATCATCGAAAATATTGTAAGAAATTAGGGCGGCGTCAGCCGGGCCTCTTATTTTTTGTCTGATGTGTCTTAAAATTGCCCTGAATATGGGTTTGTCTTTAACTATTTTGTAATCGTCCAATATTGTTTCGACGTTGTGAATCCATGACACATACTGCACCGGATTACCGTCAAAAGCTTGAAGATCCCTTACAGAGTCGGGAAGCTTTTTTATTGCTTCGAGATCTTCTGGGGTTTTAGGACCCGAAATTGTTTGTTCTGTGTGTGTATCAATTTGTTCCCGTTTATTTTCGAGTTGTATTAATCGATTTTCTATTACTCTAATCTGCTCGATCTGAGCATTAACTGCTCCGGTCAATTGCACAATTGTTTGTTGGAGAGTATCCATTTTTTATAGGTTTAAGGAGTAGGATGTTCACGAATCAGAGCAAGATGATATTATAATCAGAATAATCTAAGGCACAATTCGATTATGGTATTTAGTTAACGATCGCGTAGCAACGAAAATAGCTCACAACAATCTTAACAATAAACTTTTTACTTTAATTGGATATGATAACACGATCTTAATTTCTAAAAAATATGTTTGTTTAACAATATGTTTTATTTCTTATTTTTTCTCGAATATAACTTTTTACGATTTCTTATTTCTTGTTATTTCATATATATTTAATATTTTTTATTCGTACAATAATATGCAAATCTTGTGTTTCACTATTTATGACTTTACGTTACACGTTTCTTTATTTTCTTTTATTTAATTAATATTTACGTTTTCTTTTTCGTTTCTTAACTTATAAAAATGGAAAATTACTGAGAGAACTTACATTAAATATAGAATTTTCGCTGTTTGCATGATGAATCGTCCGTAGAATCCTTTTTGGCTCTAACCGTTGATTTGATAAAGTTCTGCGTTGGATGGGGCCTACTGCGGTACGGGTTGGATCACTATCTGCTTTTGCCTCGAATTCTTTCACGAAGTTCCTCTTTGATAACTTTTCCTGGTCCGGTTGTCCTGCTTGGCGATCGCTGAGTTGCTCGTTCCTTTTCGGCAATTTCTGTCGTCAGGTTTTTGTTTTCTCACTTGATCGCACTTATTTTTTAGGATCAGATTTCTCTCCAGCCTCTGAGAGTGTTTTAAGGTAGTTTTTGGCTTGACAATACTGCCTCTGATCACAAATGTTCACAATATTATTATTATTTTTGAACTAGTTACAAATGATTTTAAACTGCGATTTTTACTTTATTGTAAAAATTTTTTCACTTTAGTAAGTTTTTTCACTTTAGTAAATTTTTTAACTTTAGTAAATTTTTTAACTTTAGTAAATTTTTTAACTTAAGTAAATTTTTTTCGCGTTTTCTTTGCACGGATGTTCGGACTTTTTTACTGCTCGGGCGCCAGTTATGGATTTTCCTCCGCGTTAGCTCAAAAAAAACTAACTTGTTTTTATAAAAAAGCTCTTTATTTAGATCTGAATGCTTTAAGATACAATTGGCAAATGACAAACTTAATTTACCTTAACTAAGTCTTTTATAACCTAATTTAGCTTATTCTGCAAAACGTGCACACGTGTAACGTTACAAGCGTTACCTGTGCATTCGAAATTCTTAGACGAAATATGATTCTATACTCGTTGCAACATGTTTGATTCCGCGAAGACCATCTTGGGCGAATCGTGGGAATGAGAACGATTTTGGGTGGAAATATGGAATTATGCTGTATGATGGAGATAATGGGGATCGGTAGGGGTGTGGTAATGATTTGATATATGACAGAATGTGTTAACTTACATATATAGATATATGGATTTACAATACACTGAAAAAGATTATTTTAATTGGATGAGGATGATGACAAATTACGTAATCATAGTTCACCTTTCAGTTTTTCTAATTTCATGTGACACAAAAAGAAAATTCTTCCATTTTTCCAATTTTCCAACACAAATTATGTTTATATATAGGAGTATAAATTAGAAATGTGTCTCTTTGCGTTTGCTACCAAATATGAATCTCTCAATAGATCCATCCTAGTTATCCCCATCGACGTCGCAAGGACAATACACACCTGCCTGAATCGCTAAACTGGTATATGTTTATACTCGTATACCGTGTTTCTATAATGATTTTGTTATTGCCTCTCAAGATGATGACGACTATGATGACCTTCATTGCAATTATTAATCAGGTCACAGAAGATGTTGCAATGTTATTTAGGTAGTAGGCCTTTAAGTTATTCTGGCGCATAATTAAAATTAAAAAAGTATATATATATATGTATATATTTTATATGTCCTTTGAATGTTGTTTTTTTTTGTCAAGTCCTTGTATAGCGTCACAGTAAATTGTAATAATCACATTGATGAAAAGAAATAGGGCAAACATTTTATATATGTATCTATCTTCAATTTCTGTGTGGTTTTCGTGTAATTTGATTTTATTTATTTCGGTTTTTTTTTTCTGGTCCAGAATCAGAATGTGTGTTATTTTCATGTTTGTACTGAAATATAACACCAACAGAGAATTTCTATGCCGATGTGATGCTCCTGTGATTCTGAGCATGTGCGAAAAATTAAATATGCTGCTAGAAAAATAAAAGCTTTTGTCCTAGAACACGAAATCAGAACATTGTAAGCTTCTCGAATTCGAAAACTTGATTGTAATTGTGTATGAGTTTTTTTTTTTCTCCCGAGAGTTCGGTCGGTGTCGATATCGAAATCCGAACGAATGTCATGTTTATCTGCGTGTGTCGTCCTGCGAAGTGAACCATATGCTTTAGGATATGTGGACATATTGGAGAAGCGAAAGCTTTATCTTCATATATAGATTTCAATGATGTCAAGTTTTCCGTATTGGTGTTGGTGGATTTTTGCTACTTGCCGATTTAGGTGGATTTTCGAATGAAAGTTTTCCAAAGTTATTTTCGAAAATCCCAGTACTCGTAACCAATGAGCACCAACGAGGATATGCTGCTGTATCCTTGCTGGTCGCTACGTCGTTCTCGTTCAGTCGAAGCGAGAACGTCGTCGGGTTGCGAGCGAACGTCGTCCTTCGCCGTGTGTGTGTGTTTGCCACAAAAGAAAAGAAAATCAGTTTTTTGTTGTTTTGTGAGCTAGGAAATGGCCAAAGAAGTTCCATGCAAAACGCGCGATTGTCAAATAGTTATTGATCAGAAGCAGCAGCAGCAGCAGCAGCAGCAACAACAGCAACAGTTTCAAGCATTTTCCTCATTTCCAGTTCAAGTTTTATCTTTGATAACATCAATTATTACTAAATTGTTACTAATATCGTTTATCGTTATCGGTATCTTAGTGATCTCAGTGTCGTCGTTGTCGTTCTCGTCGTCGTTGTCATCGTTGTCATCCTTTATTACGGTCGGTCAAATAGAAATCGCAGCCACATACGATTGTACGATTGTGCACATTCCGGTGTTTTCTTCTTCTTCTTCATTTTTGTCGTCGCTGTTTCAGTTGAAATCGCTGTCGTATTTGTTGTTGTTGTTGTTACTACAACTTAACGTAATATTATTAGTTGAATTTCCATCGTCGCCATTATCGTCGCCCTTGTTGTTCCTGCCAGCATCCTTTTCGTCCCTTTCGTCGCCGTCGCCATCGTCATCGCAATCGTTCTCACCATCGCCATTGGTGTCCTCGTTGTTATTATTGTTGTTCATTTCATCATCAACATCAGTGTCCTTAGTGTTGTTTTTACTCTCACCAATCTGTCACATAACAGGGTGGTCCTTATACCAACGGCAACAACAAAACCCAAAAAAATACCATAAAAACTATAAATCTGTGCTCAACTCATGCAAAATACAACAATACGCACTGTGTGAACGATAACCCTCTTTAAGCAAACTACATTAAAAGGACGAATATATTTATTACGGGGCTAATATCAGTTAATTTGGACAAATTACTTTTGAAATACATAAATATATATATTGTATATATATATGTGCTTGTTTAAATACACACACTTTACGGACCGCCATTGCAACATCAAATGAAAAAATACGTGTAAAATACATATAACCGAAAGTTTTTTAAAAAAAAAAATAGTACATAATAAAAAAAACGTATATTACATTCAAAACATTACATTAAAATTTTACATTTGTAACCGATATGAGTCTTTAAATATTAGCAATTTATAACAACATAATGTTTATATTGGTTAAATGATGGAATAAAGTGACAACAACTGGAAAATGTAATGCGTTCGAAATATAACTACAATATTATTAGTATTGCAAGTATCAGATGAACATTGAAAAACTATGTCACACAATTGTTTACGAATAAGTAATTAATGAAAATACCAGTAAAGTAAACACACCACGTTTAACGCAACCGTAAATGTTTTTGTGACAACAAAACTGCGACCCAAATTTAAAACAAACAAAAAATCATAGGAAAAAACTGTTTCATGTCATGTCATTGTGTTATATAAAAAAATCGTTGATATAGTGAATTTATAAATAATATTAAATAATAGTTTAAAAAAAAAATATTTTCAAACCAAGCTTTATAAGCTAAATGTTAACATACCAAAAAAAAAAAAGTGTAAGATTGCAGTAACCATAAGTTAAGCTACACATAAAAACCAAATTATTTTAAATGGAGCAACAAATTAAATTCAAAATTTAATAATTAATAAATAAATAAATACACAATTTAGTATATAAGTGTACATATAGAGAGTTGAAACGTAAATCAAACGAATTGAGCACTTGTGATTTGATTGTAAATAAAAATTTAAAAAAAAAACCATCTTAACATTAAAATTAATTAAACAATAATGATTAGATAATAAAGCGTAAAAATTGAAAATAAAAACACACGTAGTTTAGAATAAACAATTTTATTAAATTTGGACAATTGTTAACAGTAGAATTCACGTAAATAAAAATCATTAGCAAATATCATAAACAGTAAAAAAAAAAAAATAATAATACAGAAGAAAATAATATTGGTTTTTTTGAAAAAATCTTATCAATAATGACTAGAATTACGGGAACTTGAGAAAAAAAAATCAATTAGATAATCAATTGGAAAAATCTTATAGATGATTGTGTCAATGATATTAATAATAATAGCAATTGGAAGTGTTAGTTTCATGTATGGGACATTGTTGATATTGTCATCACCATCATCATCATCATCATCATCATCAATTGAAATAAATCCGCAGCAATCTGTTGCGAGTTATACGTCGATTAGCAACTATTTTTGCTATTTATCCTAACACAAATGACATTGGCATGTGTAAGTGTAGGTGCCCTATGATAATATCAGAAAAATCTTGTGAAAATTTACAATTGAGAGATCGACATCGTTATCGGGTGTTGATTAAGAATAAATTATTGAAAAATTTATTATCTTCGCGAGCATTACTTATACGATTGTCGTCATTGGCGTGGAAAAGGGCAGGGCAGCAGCAGCACCAGCAGCAGCAGCGGCCGGCTTCACATCATCAAGGACCTGTGCCAGTGCCATTGCCAGTCCAATTGCCACTTGAACAGCGCCCGTTTCGATTAAAATCGGCGGCGACGGCATATTCGTGTGGTGAATATATTGGCGCGTCATTCTGGCAGCGTCACATAGCGATAACGAAAATAATAATTCGGTTAGTGATAAGAAAACATTCTCCCTACATTGCTGTTGCGTGATAGTGGATATTACTCCAGTGGCCCACGGACGGAGCCACTTGACATCAACAACGGCCTCGGGACGCGATGTAGTTGGCGCGGCGGCGGGTGCTGGCGGTTCGGCGGTAACAGCACCCGGTAGCGGGGGAGGGAGCGGTGGCCTAGCAAGCAATCTATTCCGGCTCGGAGGCAATGCTCGGCGTGGTGTGTGTGCCTGTAACGCCCAATGTAGGCTGCAATCCTTGCGACAAGGGACAATCGGACCAAAAATCCACCACGGCTCACTGGATCGACTGCTACAGGCTAGCAATATTGCCAGCGATGTGCAGCGAAAGGACATCGCACACGGCAAATCTGTGCAGCTACAGCAGCCAAAACCGTTGACTGTCCAGCAGGAGTTCGACAAAGGTGTCGAAGTCGAAAAATTCTATCATCAAATCAATGGCGATATATTCGAGATAACAAGACGAGTTCGGTGCAGAGATGAAGATACCATCGAGCAGAAGGTCATCAAGCGAAAGAGCTCCTTTAAACAGGTCTCACATAGGCATCACCATGGCAATGGCCATGTCCATCTGCCTGACAAGCCGAAGCCACCGCCCAGGATATCGTCCCGACAGAGAAGTGCCG
Source organism: Chrysopilus asiliformis (assembly GCA_964034945.1). Taxonomy (NCBI): domain Eukaryota; kingdom Metazoa; phylum Arthropoda; class Insecta; order Diptera; family Rhagionidae; genus Chrysopilus; species Chrysopilus asiliformis. Next base: position 2,018,959 of record OZ035962.1, on the reverse strand, counting down.
AAGCCGAATATGATTCGCAGCGGGATAGCGAAAAACTGGAATGGTTCGATCGGACAGCTCGGCAACGTCATTCGGCGCGTTCAGCTGAGAGCGGTGCCGTACGCGATGAAACAATGGAATGGCTAGAACGTCAGCAGGTACCTCTGCGGACGTCATCCGGGCCCAGTGAACTTGCCATTTTAAAGGACGACATATCGGATTGGCTGGTGAACCTTCCGCGGAAGCGAAGTACCGTCGAAGGACGCCAGTTGCAGCAGCAGCAACTCCAGCAGCCACTATCGGTCGAATTAAAGCCTGCAGTGCCTTCTACAGCTCCTGAGCCACAGTTGCCAAAAAGCCTTAAAGATGAACTATCAGAGCTTCTAAAAAAGCCACTGCAGCGCCAACATTCTGGCCCCGAAGAACTATCCTTGCTGAAAAGCGATATAGTCGAGTGGCTAACGAAACTACAAACTGCCGCTACGAAGCCACATCAGCAAAAAGATGAGGCCGGACAGCCCCCAGTCGCAAAACCTCGACGCACCGAACATCGTCGGAACGGGAGTGGAGGGACAACTCGAAGCTTCTCATTAGAACAGGAGCCCAAGCCAAAGAAACGTCATTCGCTCGGACATGCTGACAAGGAGCAATCCCGCGAAGAGATTCCCGACTGGATTCCGTATCCCATTCAGAAGCTCCAAGCGATCGGGAAGCAAATTGAGAAGAAGATTATCAGTCAGGGCAGTTGCCTCGATCTGCACATCAAGAAACCGAGAGAGAGAACACCAGACCGGAGTGAAAAACCAAAATCCGAACGAAAATTGCGACACTCGGCCAGTGAAGTAGTCACACCGACTGTCGAGAGAGTGGTACCCGCACAGGAGAAATTGGACCGGCTTTACACGCAGCCGAAGAGAAAAGAAACTCACTATCAGTACATTCCGAAGGAGCCTGCGCCATCGCACACAGCAGATGTGAAACCAAAGGAACCAAAACGTGAACGGGAACGTTCCCGCCGCCATCAAACGCAGCGTTCAGCCACGGTCTCTGATATGTCGAGTGCCAAAGCACAGGCCGCTAGCGTTACCCGGAAATCATCATCGGCTGAACGCGCCGAACGAACTCGCAGCATTTCGCCACCCTGTACGGATCCCGCGTGTCCTCTGCTACCCATTTGCACCGATCCGCATTGCTGTTTCTTCGAATGTTACGATCGCTGCTCAACGCTATCACGCTGCCGGTGCACAAAGTGCACAACTGTTTGTCATGAATATCGATGCAATTCGCTGCCACGCTGCACGGAGCCGAAATGTGTCAATGTAATTAAATGCAATTCACTGCCAAGGTGTGCCGCTGACCTCCACAGGGCAACAACATCAGCGTCAGCCACACACTACCGTTCAAATTCCCAACCGAATACGTTGGTCCGTGGTGATTCACGTGCCTCGCTACCACGTGCCACTAAACCGAAACTAAATGGTGCTAACGGAAAGCTGATTAAATCGGCATCAGCTGCTTCCTTAAATTCTCGCCGGCGACGCCATAAAACGGTCCATTTCGGCGAGAATCTACTACGTGAGGTTTGTCAAAATCGAAAACTGATCAAACCCGATACTCCGTCCGGTTCGGCACCGATGCAACCGAATATCCAAATGCTGTATAATTTTGTCGAGGGAGTCCTAAGCGCATGGGTCGATGATGAGGACGATCACATTAAATCCGGTGCCGAATCCGAACCGGAGCGCGGTGGTATTATGCTGAAACCAATCCATCGTTGCAATAGAGCTCGCCTTCAAACAATCCGGCGGGTTGTTACTGAAGCAGCGCAATTGAAAGGCACCCTAAAATTGGGCAACTCTAGATACAGACATCGACATTGGCGAGGTACCGCTAAGGAATGTAACGAAAGATTTCTCAGAAAGGTATGAACACTGTCCAGGTTCTCTGATTTTGATAGAAATAATAAAAATTCTCTAAATCAAACTTGCTCCTACTTCGGATTCAAAACCAAATCAAAGATTTCCCAATAGATCGAAATTCTGCCAAATACCTTGAGCGTGCACTTTTTGTTAATATCTCGGACCGTTATCGAGAAAATTTAAACTTTTATATAAAAACGGTTACTCTAAATTTTTATTTGAAAACTCAGAACTTGCTCTCTTCAACTTCAAAACAACTAAGCAGATTATAATAAAATTTATCCTGAAGTGTTCTGTGGGAATGACCCTAGAAGGCAAAAAACCCTTCTGTGTAGCAAAAGAGGTCGCGACTTTGACGCCGCAACCATAAATTCACATATTTGGTGAGAATTCAAGGCACGATACCCACTTTTCGATCTTTTAGGCCACATGAGCTATCCCAAATCACGTGATTTTCGAGACCAATGATTCAAAATTGTTTTTGATCAGATCGAATTACGCATCATTAATCAATCAATCAATCCTCAAAGTCCATTACAAGCGACGGTTTAATAGAAATTTATTAGTACTATTTCCTTGGAAAACTATTTTCCAACCCACTTTAAAATACGCAAAACAATTGCTTTGCAATTTACACAAATACTATTTTAACGATTCGCAATCATCCGATACAAAACATTAACTCTCATTGATGGAACATCTCCCATTGGCTCTGTTGAATAATAACATTATTTTCCGCTTCAGCATGTCAATCGCAAATGTTTTCTAGTCATTCAAGATAAAACTTTAACTGGCACTATCGATTACTATTCAGTTGTTTATGATGTATTCTGATATAGTGTTTAGTTTTTGTGATATTCTAAATTTTGTAGTATTAAAAAAACGAATCTTGATGAAACTTTTTTCTACATAATCTGTAAACGGAATTTGTGTTTTTGCCACATCATCTATACTATCCAAAAAAAAATGCATTACGCTATTTTTTTATATAAAAGACTTAAAGCACTCTATATCCACGCATCACAAGGAAAAACTCGAAATGTAAGAGTATTTAAGGAAGCATTACGATAAAAAAAAATATTATTGCGTTAAACTAAACGCAAAGCAAAAGAACTAGAAAATTGCAACTAAACCATTTGGCTATTGAGGCCTCTATCTAAAATCACACAAAAAATATGTAAGCGAGTAAAATATGCTAACACAAATATGGCCTTCGACTTTTAGGTCCTCAAATTTCAAGAAATATTAATTTTTAAACCTACAAAAAGCTCTCGAATTCATAACAGCATAACTCAAAAAATAGCAACGCCGTTTTTAAAACTAGTTATTGGTCAAATGGAAATTTCACCTGCGGCGTAAACTTATTTTGTTGTTTTTAATAGCTAATTAATTTTCCCTGCTATAAAGGGAAAGTATTGTATGCATAACGGAAACCGACTTAACAACGGGAGCAGATAGAAACTTTCTCATCAGTATGAGTTCCGTTTTTTTGCAAATGAGTTTTACGAACATCGTAATTTTCTAGAAACTTTTAGAAAAGTAACGTTAGCTATAGCGGATACCTCCCATACTGTTCTTTTGAAAAGATACAGTTTTTTGAAAATTTCTCGAAATCTATTGACTTTTGGGAAAAAATGAATATAATAAAATTTAAAGGAAATAATATTTCCTACATTTTTTGTTTGAACGGTTTTTACGTATCTCTAACGGTTCTCAAGATTTAAAAAAAAGTTAATCGCTTGAAAATTTCTCGGAAACTATGCGCTTCTGCAAGAAAGGACATATAATTATAAGAAAATACCGCATTTATTAATACTGGAGTTATTTTTTCAGAATAGTATGAGCAAACGATCCTTAAGGCCTGTGTCCACATGGAAGTTTATTTGCAGAAGTCGCTTCTAGCAGAGACTTCTGGAAGTTTTTCCCGTGGAAACACTAACTGCAAGTGAACTTCCAGAAGTTGTGACACCAGAAATCTCTTCTAGAAGCGACTTCTGCAAATAAACTTCCATGTGGACACAGGCCTTTAGACCCTTAAATTCTCGTGGGAGGCTTCAAATTTTCCCGCGCCTATAGGCCCAGATTGTCTCAATCCGTCTCTGATCGTTTTTTCAATTTTTTTTTCTCGGAAAATTTATGATAAGAGTATTTTTACGAATCTAATATGTAAATTTTGTCTTTTTTTGTCGAAGAGTAACGTTTTTTTCTCAAAAGGTGTTGAAAAGTGATTTTCGGAATGTTTTTTCAATAATTCTAAAACGTATACAAAATACTTTAACCCAGGAACGACGGGTCCATCTCTTGTCAAATGATTACAACTATTCATTTGGCTGAAACAAATTTAGGACACGAAGTCTCACTCAAACTTCCATTAAAATATTACAATAAAAAAATTCCACACCCAACAAAACATGAATTACTCATCTTGACCGCAATAAAGTAGTTCTATTTTGAAATCATCATCGCAAATGACGTTGAATTTAACATACATATATATTTATTGTCATTTATAGAGATATTATTAATCTACTAAAATATATCTTTATGATAAAAAATGGAGTTCATCTTGAAAAATCACAACAGCAATAAACAATAATGTCCAAATATCTGTGAGTGGCATGAATTTTATAAATATGACATTCAAATACAAAAATCTACAATATTTTTTTTTATTAATATGAAAGGGACACTTCGATTCTGATTTATATATAGACGTATGTCAGATTTTCGATTTTCATTAATAAAAAAGACTGATATGAAATATTTGCAAAGATTTTCGTAATACAGTAGAGAGATAAAATGGACAAGAGCATAGAATACTTGAAAAATTAATATATTTTTAGATGAACAAAGTTTACAATAAATTATTTTTCATTAAAAAGAACTTTTTATAGATTGCCTCCTCCCAATTATAATTTGATATTGTTTTTTCCGATAGATTTTTTTTTTTTTTTCATTTTTATTTTTTTTTGTTATGCCAAGAGATTTAAACATTCGCCCTTCAAAGTGCTTTCCAGGAACCCGAATTTTTTTTTTTTTACAAATTTCAAGTAAATACCCTGCGTCAGTTTATTTTCCCAACAAATAAAGTAAAATAAAATTTAGCCAGGGAAGCTTCCTCGTAAAACCGTAAAACATTAAAATTCTATTCCGTTAATTCTTTTATACAGCCGTAGGCATCGAGGAAGAACCTCCCCAAGACCCTTGATAAACAGTGTGCATTTTTCGGCGACTTTTGGTCACGTTTTGCTGCTCTAACGAATTGGTAATATTTGAGTTGACGGTGGCGATATCCATGTGCCTTTCCACATACATATGTATGTATGTTCGACAAAGATATTTGGCGAATGGCGTTGCCACTGGCGATGACACACCTTGTTCAAATATTTGTACACTTATCCGTCTTTTATGTAACTCTATTTGAGGTTGTGTAGTAATCTACCCGCAAAAATAAAAACAAAACTCGGTACCGACATCCGAAATCGCACTGATATTGAGCTGGCGACATGCAACAACAACTACAGAAGATCGACGATAGCTTTGGAATGGCATCCAACCTTATCTGGAATTGAAAAGGTGTACTCGTAAAATATGAGCGTTATGTGTTTTAACGCCATAAACATAACCACCGCGCATCTAAAAAAGGTTCATCTGGTTCGTCTAACGAGTTTTCTATACTCGTATTTTACAGGAATTGAGGCATTCAGGAGTCCTACGATATCCACACACCCGAACTCAACCACATTCGTCAACGGATAAAGTTGATATAGCTTATAAGAATTTTCGTACAGTTTGTGGTAGGATCCTCGGTTATTTGATATGAAAATCAAAAGGATATACGCGCCGTGTAGAAGCGTAGCAAAAAAAAAATGAATAAAACTGGAGTTGATATTTCATTTTAAACGACGCGGCAGACCCCGTCGAAAAACACCTTTAATGAAATTCAAATCAAATTCTTCTTCTATCAATCCCAAACACTCGTGATCTTAATGTGTTGCGGGACAAACCAATTTTTACGTCTGTCAATTATTTTCGACGGTGTGCGCTACACCGCCCTAAGAATCCTGTGAACCTGTACCCTTTCGCACCTGTGCCGGTTAAGTATTTCAACCTAAAAAAAAATAATCAGGAAGCCGAATAGTCAGTCGCCCAACGAACGGTACGACACCACAAACATTATATTAGGTACCTACTCTGTGGCTACGTACCCTTTTTTGTTGGGTTTGGTAGTTCATAAAACGTTGCTAATCCCGTCAAAAGGGAAAATTCGATTTGGGACAAGTTCATCAGAAATTGTCGAAAAAATAATAAATAAATCCCTTTTCCTCACCAGAGATTAAGCCTGGAAATGTTTAGTCTAACTTATAGTATCAGAATCCGTACTAAATTAGGCAATAAGGGTATGAAAATACCTTTTGCAATCGTTACCATTGGATGAAATGGGATGTTTTCACATTAAAGTGGGATGTTTTTCCAATCGACTAAAATTTTCCATTTCTACAGCAACTTTATAAATATAGTTATAGACTACACAGTAATATCTACTGCAAACCTTCATTTCAGATTCGCCATAGAAAACTGAAGTGCGATATTGAGAAAAAAAAAATAACGAAAGGTTCAAAATGAAAAAAAAAACTAAATAAATAAATAAAAATAACAACCATAGGAAGATTTTCTTGCCCGCCTGAATAAAAGTCAACTTTTTACCTGGGATAAGAATTTCTTAAAAGAGCACCAACAGCTATAAAACCTTAAAAATGGCATCGACAACAAGCCGTGAATGGCTCCAAGGCTCAAGGGTTTGATTGTGTATACTTTAGTTCCTCAAACTGAAAATCCTCTTAACACTGTTCGCTCCTTGAACACTTTCAGGTGTGATAAGAGGAATGCGTTGGAAAAGCCTACCTACTACTGGCATGGCTTTTACATGGTTTACATAAATCTAAATCACGTATTTATGTGCAAATATACATAAGCAAATATACGTATAGATTCGGAATTTCCATCGATTCGGGCGATGTTGAAAAAAATATATAAATATATATATATATGCAAGTTATGCATAAACATTTCACCTTATACATATCTGCCTCAATAGATTATTCACATCGAAGATGTTCCCAGGAATTGAAATTTGTATGCAAATACTTCACCTCATTCCCAATTATTGGAATGAAAACCTGGAAGCATCGAGCAATTTAATTAATTGAGATAATCCGATAGCTTCCCATATCAAGATAATGACTGTGAACTTTGCTTCATTTTAGAAACCTTGTAATAATCAAGTAAGTAACTCAAACTACATTCTCTATTGACATGTCTGAATTCCCAATGGTGGCCAAATTCCAGAAAACCACAAAAAAAAACTATATACTAGACTATGATTTCGCATTAATTAAATTTGCTGTAACACAAGTTTTCACAAGGGTATTGTCATTGTAAACCTTGTTTTAGTAACATTGGGATTTCCTTGCCCACTACTAACATTTATGGTTAATGCTACGTATCTGCTATTAAACCACACACAAATGTAGTGGCAGACACGTCCCATACACCAAAAATGGCAGCGAGGTGATTGTAAAAATACTAACATAACAATTTTAATCATTAAATAGTAAAATACCAAATACAAATCCACAAAAATTTGATTTGACTTCTTATTGTTGAAAGTGATGAAAAATACCGCAATCTAAGATTTACGTTTTGGAAAAAAAAAATACTCACACTCGACAGCTACTGTTTGCTACCTTTTTTCTAAGATTTATTAAAGCTTTTACGGACATAAATAATGGATTCCTCGCCACCTCTTTGTTAGTTGGGTAATTTCATGTTATTCACCAAAAAAATCTCACGAACTTAGCACCTTTCTAAATTTTAACGATTTTCTTACAGACCCTTGGCTATTGTTTATTTGTGAAATATTTGTTGCCTTGAAAACACCCAAGCATATTACTATTTCCCATTATTGAGACACTTTAAAAACCTTACAACTAGTTTAACAATCTGTATCGAAACACCGGTTTTTATACTCTAAAGGAGTATATTAGATTTAGTATACCGTTTGTAACACCAATCATCGGACACAAAAATGAACTACACCAGGGTGTTAGGGATGACAAAAAATATTGATTTCCACATGTCCGTCCGTCCGTCCGTCTGTCTGTCTGTCCGTGAACACCATAACTTTCGAAAGAACTGAGCTAGAGACTTGAAATTTTGTATAGTTGCGTTTCTCGTAAATGGCAAAGCTAAGTTCTCGAACGGCAAAATCAAACTATTCCCACAGCAATCCATAGTTTATTTTTTATATAAAAAAAAGGGCTGAAAGACTTTCTAAATCCTTACAACTTATTTTTAAAATGTTTTGATTGCACTAGGTCCAATCTTCAGGAAAATTCATTTAAGTTTTTTCCTTCTTCTCTAAAATTGTGATTAAGAGATTTTTTTTAAGTCACGAATCTAATGTAAAAATTTTGGTATTTTTACCGGAATGTCCTTTAAGAATAAAGCTTTTCTCAAAACTTGTTAAAAAAGTTATTTCCGAATTTTTCCCGTAAATGTATTCCAATGTCTTTAACCCAGCGACAACGGGTCTAAAATCTAGTATTCCAGTAAAAAAAAAAATTTCAAGAGTTTTTTGTGTCCAATAGCAAGTTTTTCGGTCCAAAGGCACTTTTGAATTTTAAAGTTTTCCACTCCGTCTAATGAATTTTGTAAAGTCTGGTTTTTGGCATATTGTTTTGTAACTTCTTTTTTTTTCGTAAAAGTACATGTAATACACTCATATATCACAAAATTTCATTCGATGAAAGAAAAAATCTTCGTTAACAAAAATCTATAAAGCAAAAGAGAGGAAACTTTTTTTTTTTTTTTTGATTTCGAAAAATCATTCAACCCCAAGAAAACTTTCTTTAGGAAATTTGCAAATTCGTCGTCATGTTCAGCTCTTAACTTTTTTTTGCATTTTTTCCCCTTGTGTGTATCAGGATGGTCTTCGCCTGTAGTTGTTATTTCTACGTCTGTTAGATATAGAGTGTTAGTTTTTTCCTTGTGCCAAACAAGGGTTTTTTTGCCATTTGCTAATACTGCGCTGACATTTGGAGATTTGTAGTGAGGCAGACTGTGCGAGTACAGATATTCGAATTCTTCCCACATATATCCTTTTTGGCAAAAGTTCTGCAGGGAAAATACAGTGAAAAAAGAAAAAAAAAACAAAACAAAAAATCATCGAGCAAAAAAGTTTCCGGTTACATTTTTTACGGTCACCAAATTCTTCAAAGTTTTATTACTGCATAGTTTTTAGATATTCTTTTTCCAGTTTTTTGCTTCAATGTTTCTCGATATTCCAACCCGGCCAAACCAACAGTGAAATATTTTTGTTTTTTTTTTCTTCTTTGATATTTTTCTCACATAACTTCTATACCGTCCAGTTTGGCTCGATATCATATCATGTAGCACAAGTTGTCCTTTGACAAATTTTGATAAATTTTAATTTAGGTTTTCAGATAGCAGCTACGGAAAAAACTTTTATCTATCGAAGAGATTTATTTAAAAAAAACATTCTCTAAAAGTTACGAATGGCCACCCAATAAAATAACTAATATTTCAAAGTTTTAAATTAAAGCCGAACATTCAATTCAAATCGGATTCTCATTGTTCAATATTTTACTCTGCTTGCTTGTTAACCCATCGCGTGAAAACGGGTTGCGGGAAAATAAGTTACACCAAATTTAAACTTTTCAAACCACTCCTCCCTAAAAGATTTAATCATTTGATGGACATCACTTGTAATATAGCCCCCCCCCCCCCCTCCCCCTCCCGTGTCACTGTATATCTCTCTCTCTTTCTCTTCCATACAATTGGGTTTTTCTTTCATTTGATTACAAAATGGTACATCGTACGGAAGAAAAATATAAGAATATTACAGCGAAGCCTATATGAACTTGACCCTGAATCAACCGGTCTTGACATTTGTAAGGTTTTTCGCTGCAACACATCAACAGCAGAGTGGTAGTAGCCTAAACTGATATAGGAAAAGTCACCACGCTTTAGAATCGTGTACAATTATGCTGACATTTAAGCGAATTGCAATTATCCGGGCACTACTGCAAGTAGAGAAAAATAATAGTGAATTTAACTATTTTGTAATGGAGAATTTCAATTACAAAAATTGTCAATATATCCACAAAATAGTAAATTTGACTATTAAGTAGTAGTAACTACAGTGGTGGCTCGATAATTCGGACAATTGCAAACCAGACGTTGTCCGAATTATCGATTTGTCCGAATTACTAAAACCTATATATTTCCATCCTAATTTTTGATTTAAACATAACGAAAGCTATAATTGCCAATCTGGCAATTATGGAAAACCCATAAAGTGATATGGCATTGTTCGAAGTTTAATTGAACAGCGAAAAGTTGTATCAAAATTCCACTTTGAAAGCAAACTTTTCAATAAGATTTTTTTTTTAATTTATTTCAATCGGATTTTGATGTTTGGGAGTTTTATGTAGAATCATATCCTAAATAACTTTTGTTCTTGCCCTTTTTTGATAAGATGCACCGTTTTTGAGATGTTCGCAAAAAACGTTTTCTTTCGAATGGTCCATTTTTACCCATTAACGAACTTAGCCTTGTATTTACGAAAAACGAATCTGCGTAAAATTTCAAGTCTCTAGCTCAATCCGTGCGCCCGCAATCCGCGCAACAGATGGACAGACAGACGGACAGACGGACGAACAGACAGACGGACGGACAGATGGACGGATGGATGGATGAACGGACAGACGGACAGAAGGACGGGCGGACTTCTAGCGCTATTGCCTTTCTTTAATTTATTTTAAATTTCAAGTGTTTCTTTTATTGTTAGGAAGTTGTGTTTAATTTTATTAGTTGGAGCCATAGTTAGTTTTTTAAACAAAATGTTATAATGTTAAAACAAGAATATGAAGGAAACTGAATAAACATAATCAAATTCTACGTACATACATATACGTATTTGTATTCGTATTATGCCGTTAATCGCGAAAGGTCTTTGTTGAACATAAGTGACAGGTTCAAATACGATTTTTTATCTAGTGTCCGGATTACTGAGTCAGACTTTTTGTCTTATGTCCGAATTACAGAGTCTTTAATATTAAAAATTTTCTGTCCGGATTACTGAGGTGTCCGAATTACCAAGTGTCCGAATTATCGAGCCACCACTGTATTAAGACATAACAAAAGCTGTAATTGGCAATTATTGGAGACCCGTATGGTGATATTCGTATCAAAATTCGAATAGTTGTATAAAAAATTGCATTCTGAACTCAGACTTTCCAAAAAGATTTTTCAAATTTTATTCAAATCGGATTTTGATGTATTGGAATTTTATGTAGAATCATATCCTAAATAACTTTTGTTTTAGCGATTTTTTGATAAGATGCACCGTTTTTGAGATATTCACAAAAAAACGTTTTCATTTGTATGGAGGGTACCCCCCTCCGCCTAATGGTCCATCTATGGACCATTTAGCCTTGCATTTTACGAAAAACGAATCTGTGTCAAGTCTGTAGCTCAATCCGTGCGCCTGCAATTCGCGCCACAGACGGACGGACGGACGGACATGCAAAAATTAATTATTTTTATCATTCTAAACACACTGGTGTAATTCATTTTTGTGTGTGATGACGGGATTTTGGCGTTACAAACGGTAAGGCAAAGTTAATATACCCTTTGATTTCACCATACGGGTATAAATATCCGATTTTGACTATTTTTGTAATTGAAATTAATTATTTTAGTAATAATCACGATTCCCCATCATAAAGTAGTTAGATTTACTATTGTAATACTTTATATTGAGAATAAATTTAGTGAATTTTGCTTTCATGCGAAAATTTACCTTGAATTTTGATATTGATTTGCAAACATTAAATATCATTCCGGTATAAATGTTATGCCTTAATATGTATCTGATGTAAATATATACAGTATGAAGAACTGTATAATCTAACTCGTCATATTTCATGCTCTGATTAACACGGAAAAATTTGGTGGAAAACTCGAGTTCAGAAAGATTTACTCAGCGAATTTCCGAATACGAACGTACATAAAGTAAAATATATGTATATATGTATTTAAGACACGAGAAATAGTCGTCCTAAACCCAATTACTAAGCGAGTGCTCTTGATAATATTGAAGTTGAAAAGCGTATTTCATCCCAATCGATCTGTTAAGTCAAGTTAGTTGTTAGAATACTATGTAAAATATTGAAAACATTGCGAATACAAAAAAAAAGGATATGCTCGGTTTGAGGTTGGACCATAGATATGTATTCAAGATGAACAGGGAGTCAAATTGGTACGCAGAGGAAAACTTTGTGGCCACTCAGCTGTACAGGAATGTTACAGTTCAGTGGAAATGGATCGCCTAATCTTATTCATGACTGAGTTTTTCACCATACAGCGCACTAAGAGCCATCCTTTCGCTAAATAACGAATATATGTATATATACATGCTGATATACATACTTATCTATACCGAAAGCGACAAGAAGAATATATGGTTCTAACTTCCTAACTTTGCAAACCAATTCGTGGCTCAGTCGCCACATAAGTTTCTTCAACTATAGCTGCCCGCATCTGTAAAGGGATGTAAATTCACTTCATTTGTCTATTCACATTGCAGAGTAAGAATTGGCGAAGAACGCATATATCATGGCGTTATGATATTCACAATAGTATCTATGCGTATCCTGAATATGTATGAGATTTGCCGCAACTGAACTTCACCGATATTCATAAAGTACATAAGTCTGCTAGGATAGACGCCCATCAAGATCTATCAGTAAGTCTGTAGGGCATTTTTGCGAAATAAAAGCGAACAATGAACTTTTAGTTATTCAGCATTATTTGTTATGCATGGATTTATGTATATGCAAACCGTGTTGTAAGTTGTGATATTTCATGCGAATTCAATATAAATGTATCTACAACAAGCTATCCTATAGATAGAAGTATTTCTCTACTGCAAAAGAACAGTAAGGGTATTCACAGTCCTCTTTTAAATTGCGGGTAAATTTACCGCTCGGTAATTCAGTCAAATTTAACAGATTTTTACCGAGACGGTAACTTGGTTCATGTAAAAATGAATTACCGGATTCGGTAATTGTAGCATTGAGTCGTGTTTTCCGGCCCGGTTATTCGGTATCAAGAATCAATCGCGGGTGGCGCTAGTAATGTTTTTAGTTGTCAAATTTTCTCGCTGGTTTTTTGTTAATCTCATCGGACTGCAAATTTTTTCAATTTTGATAGCCGTTGCCACATTAGAAATTCAAAAGAATACATCAAACATGGATTTAAAGGTATGTGACATATTTTACAATCAAATTCGCAGTTCATGATTTGGTCACGTATCAAATAAAAGCGCTGTCTCAAATCTGTGCTGTGGGACGTTCACAGCAGAATATTTTCAGTCTTTTAATATTACCGAAAATACCGAATACCGAAAATTAAAAGAGGATTGTGAATACCCTGAGTGAAAAATTATATTTTTTTTTTAAATTCGATGCTATGAAAAAGAAAAGTTAATAAGCGTTGAACAAAATTTTCATAACAAGTTGTTCGGATTGTAAAATAAAATTCCCTCTCAAATTATTTGATGGGCTACAATTTGCTATGCTCGTATGTTACATATTCGAATCGTAGTTGAGCCTTTCGAAACTCTAGCCTTAATTCCAAGTAAATCCATATCAACAAAAATCCCACACAAAAGTTTCGCATTTCATAAACAATAACAAAAAAAAATATCCCTTCGAAGAAAGTTAAAAAACTTTTCTAATGGATTCGTCTGGTTGAATATCCATCGCCCGAAACTTTCATATTTTATTGCGTCAACTTGTTTAGCTCTTGTTAACCTTTTCAAGACCACTAGACATTTATAAGCTTCTCTGAGAATGTTTTCTATTCTGTCCTTTTTTAATTATTTATTTATTTATTGCTTTTATGGTTGGATACCTATTAATTTTATATCAATTTTTTTCTGCCCTTAGCTTTTCCCAAAATTCTCATCTAGAATGTGTCGTCTAAAAAATTTTTTGTAGAGAAAGTTTTCATTGTTTATCGATTGCTTTGTTCTTATTTTTGATTAATATCCATGGAAACATATTCGTGTATGATGGAAATTTCCAAATAATTTAAAAATATCTCTGCGAATTCGAACAGATTTTAAATTATTACTTTTTTTTTGCTGTGAAAATGAAAGGTGAAACAAAAAAAAATTCTAGTATTTAATTATCTTTAAAAATGTGCAGTAGATATTATGCTTAGAACGAAAAAAATGCTTAGAACGATACTCATTATAAAGTTTTTACATAAATTATACGATGCCAATACACTTTAAAGTTAGCTCTATTTCCCTTTCAACGAACTAAATATTCATCCTATTTGCGAAATAATTCAATTAATCTCCCACCAAAGCCTTCCATTAGATTTTAATAAAACCGAAAGCTTTCAACTCAACGTCAGCATTAAATTCTGTCAGTGATTAGAAACGGATGTTTCTCTCCAATCACCAGCTGTATCAGAGCACCGATGATGTATCCATATCGATCCGTTGTCACTCTAAAAAAGGAGGGTTGAAAGTCTTCAAGTCGCCACACCACATGCACTCGTAAATCCGAAATATTCTATTCTATCGCCTATACTCCGTACATAACCCACATTTTCATCTAACCACTATTTTCTCTCATTGTTGGGTAAATGCTGGCAACGTTGGCTACCACATCCACCATACCACGATTCCATGTACAAAAAGGAGACTATGCGGATTCTGTATGTCGGACCGTTTATCCGTCGTATTCCAAAAAAAAATTCCAACGATAAGGGCAATAAACTGAAAGCGAGAAATGAAAAACGGACGTGACCTTTGTAGAATGCAGACGTCTGGAAAATCACAATTCTGGACTGTTTAGATTTGTCTGACCGAATGCGAGCGACTAAATTCTCAACATTTTTCAACCCCAAAAAAGTTATCCATAGCTTTACGCTGATTTTTTTTGTTAAAGAAAAATTCAACTTTAAAACAAATCATTGCAATGAATAAAATATGTTTAAAAACAAATCATTGCAATGAAGAAAATACAGACAAAGTGGAAATTCGAAATGTTTCCAAAATTTAAAACTAAAAGAAAATCAAAACGTCTGGCTAATCTGGAAAAGGATCTTCAAAAAGTATCTTCTTGTGTGTGAAAAGCACAAGTTTATTAAAGATTTCAGTTATTTGTATTCAGTATTCACCAATAAATTCGTTGAACAATACAATTCACAGAGAACAATTTTGTTAATTAATTATGGCTAATTAACCAGTCTTTGAAACATTGTCTACTCAGACAGACAAATAGATTTCAGAGAACGATAGCAAAATGGCACAGAAAGCCAAAATCGTTTCCCAGACGATTTTAAATTGAAATTTTTAAAGAAAACATTTTTTTTTTGTTTTCATCCTATACAAAAGTGAGAAGGAGTAAATTGTGTCTGCCTGTTTGTTTATTGCCCCGAATTTCAAAAACGATTGTACGGAGTTAAATAAAAATTTGAGCTTAAAGCTAAGGACAACTTCTTCCCTTTTCCCATACAAATGGAAAGGCGCTTTATGAGATTCAAAAGAACAAAATTTTTCGCAATAAGAAATTTCAGACCAAAGTTTGATAAACAAAATTTCCGTTTTTATGAAGGCAAGAGCATATCGATTGAATTTTTATGTAATTAAAACTATTTTCTAAATATTTTTTGTTCTCAACAATTTTTCGAAATTTAATATTGCAGAGCAAAGTTTAGTGTTGACTACAACTAATATTTTTTTATGATCTTTATGCTGCTAGCAAAAACGCTAAGAAAAATGCGCCGCAGGTGAAAAAATTTTTAAAACAAGTGTAAATATATACAGTAGAATCCCGATAATTCGTATATCCCGCTAATTCGTATGCATTTGCTGGTCCCTTGAAATACGAATTATCGGAATTCTACTGTATCTTGTAATTGAAAGCAATATAGTTTCTGATGGGGATACACTCAATATTTTATCCTATTTGGCCCATTTCTGACACTCACCCAAATTTATTGCCACTTTTTTTGTGATGAAGTGAGAAAATTTTTATTGGCTCTTCCAATTTTATTTATTCTTTATAGTATAAATATAATATGTTGCAAATATTTTGGATGTTCATAATTAACATTGAAGAGGTATTCGGATCCTTTTTGTACGACTGTCTGAAAATTAAAGAAAATGTTTTAAAATAATTCCTGCAATAATAATTTTTTGAGACAAAGTTTCGATTTGATACGAATAAAATTATATTAAAATGAATGAAATTTTATTGTTTGTAACGAAGAATATAATTTTATTATACTTTTACTTTTGAGACAATTGTTTTTTTAAAAGCTTTTATTTAGCTCGCTATCTTGTTTGTTTGTCTGTTTGTCAGATCAAATCTTGCAACCCAATTTTGACCCACTTCCACTTGTCCGATTGACTTGAAATTTTGCACACTTATATAAGTCCGATGACAATACAATATTTTCACTACTTCGTCCTTATAAGGATAACGGAAGGTCCTGTAAGGATAACGTGATTATCCTTTTCTCCAAATTTTCCGGAAAAAAATCTATCCTGGGGGTTTTTGGCGTCGCTGAATCCGAATCTGTCATTAAAAAGTCAGTAAGGATAACGGAAGGTCCTGTAAGGATAACGTGATTATCCTTTTCTCCAAATTTTCCGGAAAAAAAATCTATCCTGGGGGTTTTTGGGGTCGCTGAATCCGAATCTGTCATTAAAAAGTCTGTAAGTATAACGGAAGGTCCTGTAAGGATAACGTGATTATCCTTTTCTCCAAATTTTCCGGAAAAAAATCTATTCTGGGGGTTTTTGGGGTCGCTGAATCCGAATCTGTCATTAAAAAGGCTGTAAGGATAACGGAAGGTCCTGTAAGGATAACGTGATTATCCTTTTCTCCAAATTTTCCGGAAAAAAATCTATTCTGGGGTTTTTGGGGTCGCTGAATCCGAATCTGTCATCAAAAACTCTGTAAGGATAACGGAAGGTCCTGTAAGGATAACGTGATTATCCTTTTCTCCAAATTTTCCGGCAAAAAATCTATCCTGGGGGTTTTTGGGGTCGCTGAATCCGAATCTGTCATTAAAAAGTCTGTAAGGATAACGGAAGGTCCTGTAAGGATAACGTGATTATCCTTTTCTCCAAATTTTCCGGAAAAAAAATCTATTCTGGGGTTTTTGGGATCGCTGAATCCGAATCTGTCATTAAAAAGTCTGTAAGGATAACGGAATGTCCTGTAAGGATAACGTGATTATCCTTTTTCTCAATTGTTGCGGGAAAAAATATATTCTGCGGGTTTTGGGGTTCGCTGAATACGATTCTCAAGTTAAAAAGCCTGTAAGGACATCTCAAATGTAAAGCTATATATTCGAAGACTAAAAAGAACAAAATAAAAAAAAATAAAAAAAAATTTTTTAAAAAAAGCTTTTATTAAAAAAAATGCACTAAAAAGAAAAAAATAATTTTCTGGACGCTGTGTATCACAAATATAAAAGCTTTTAAAAAGCGAGATAAAGCATAAAACAATAAAATAAACATTTATCTCGCTTTTTAAAAGCTTTTATATTTGTGATACACAGCGTCCAGAAAATTATTTTTTTCTTTTTAGTGCATTTTTTTTAATAAAAGCTTTTTTTAAAAAATTTTTTTTTATTTTTTTTTATCGCTAGTCATATTGTATTAATGTATCTTTGTACTTAGATTCTATCTCGTTTTTGGATCTCATGTTGAATATGGTCGTTGAGCAATTCAATGGTCTTAATATTTTAAAGAAAATGAAAAAGTCCTTATTCCTTTATGTACTGAAAACTTTTATTGTCATCTGTTCACAAACAAAACAATTTTTATAACAAAATAATAACAATAAAAACAGTTGGGTAAAAACTAATAGCAAAGCAAGATTTCTTATTTCGAATATATGAAAATGTCGAGGACGGATGGAATATCTGACCCGCTAAATCATCTTCAAACAATTTAATAAAATTAATTAGGTAAAGCTATCTGTGAAAAGCGTCTTAAAAGAAGTGATCATTCTTCTTTTGCCCCAGCACACTACAAACCCAGTATGGACAGCTTCCGCAGTAAAAAGACTTACTAAATATAAAAAATCAAGGAGAATATATAGAAAAAATAGAGGAAAAAAGCGAAAACCGTAACGATATGATCGTCAATGGCATGAAAACAAGCGTAGAGCGGAGAGTGCGTTAGTATATGTCCAATAAAAAGACCAACAACTGTCTACCAATTTTCCTATGTCAGATGAAATTATCATAAGATTTTCTCATCCTCTTAAGACTCCAAAGTGCGGCTCATCTATCTTACTTGCGAAATTCATTCAGTCAGTCTAGTGTTCAACATTAAACAGCCGGGATTCAGCTTCAGGGTTCCAGTTCTAAATCCCCTTCCTACCCACATTTAGAAAATCTCATTTTCTTGTTCTTGTCTCAAAGACAAACCGCATTAATACGTACGAGCACATCCGAAATGTTTCTTCCTTCAAGCTTCCGCTCGTAACCTTGAGCGTGGCCAAAATTGTTACCCATTTAGGAACAAGCTCCCAAACCAAATAATTTTTAATAGCGGGAGGATATGACTAAAATTTTATACAAGCCGCATAAGAAATATCCCCAGACTAAATATAGCATTGGGAATATTTCACATTACTCTCTCTCTCTCTCTCTCTTTCTTTCTCTCTCTTTCTTTCTCTCTATCTCACATCCACTTTGCCAATCTACCCGCCTGCCCAATCGTTAGCTAAAATTTTACAAAATTTAATGGATAGAAGAGGGCTTGAAGATGGAAGATGGTTTCCATATTATACACACAACATACCCACAACCAACCAAGGATAAGGATAAGTTGTACATCGTCGTCATGTCCTAAAGTATCCTTAGCGTATTTTATATTTCCTTACCATCACCGACGGTCATCAGGCAAATGTCAATTTTGTATCGTCGTCTTTTCAAGACTCGTTGGATATGTGTTTTTGGTAAATTCTGGATCCTCGTTAGCAAGCCGAATGGATAGAAAGGAGTTATAAATAAGGGAAATATCATTTTTGTCCGCCTATTGAATTGACTCCATCCCGATTTTTTTTTTTATAAAGTTCTAACAGAACACATAGTAAGACAAACTTCCTCTTTAGGGAATTCACCCTCGCACAGCCCCTTAGCATATAAGTGGTCATATAGAAGATGATAAGCAAGGCATAAACATAATCCAACCATAAATGTCATGAAACGGCACATATAAAAAACTCAAATTATACCAGGACAGCACGAACTCTTCCGTCTCAAACACTAGAATCAGTAATAGTACGGCAAAAAAAACATAAGGGAACTAACACAAAACTCAAGAAACCGCTACAACATCGGAGTTGGAAATTCCCTTTTCCGGGTGACTTTATTAAATGCTTTCTATCCTTGTATGTTGGACATGTTGCAAAAAACGGCAACCGCTTTCGATTTAAAGGCCACTTTGTTATATACTTATTCACTTCATGTTTAGTGTATCGAGATAAAGAGCGAAAGATAATTGAATAAAATTTATTGTAATATTCTATACAACTTCCTGAAATTATGCTGTTCCCGAAGACAGTGAATGCGAAATTTGGTGTGGATCAAATTTGATAACACCCTCGAGTCGATAAGCTAATTTATGCTTTATTTCATCTTTTTTTAGTTTTTTGTATAACAAATATTAACAAAAGGCCTGTTTTTAGAGCAACAGAAAAACCAAAATCAACTGAATTTCGAAGATTTGTTGATCAATCAACAGATTTTCGTTTTACATGACCGGCGAAATTTTAAAATTTTCTGACTGACTTGCAGTTTGAAAATCACTTTTCCAAAATTCAGCAACGACAATTTCGATAAGTACACTCAAAAAAAAAAGATGATATCGTTGAGACAACCACGAAATGACACAACCATATGTGTTATTGAAGAGTAGTTGCAGGTACCATTTAGAATAACTGGATATGATTTTAGGAAGCATAAAAAGGACGTTGGCAACCATAAAATTGGTTATGGAATTTGAGATGGGTCTCACAAGTATGTAAAACGATTAAATGTAAAATATAATATACGCGCTTGATTGAACTTGACGAGGTGTCCCCTGGTCCGAGCTAGACTGGATTCATACTCCTTCTGTTCGACCCACCTCTCCAAGCTAATCTCTTAAGGCCCAACTATGATAGACATAAGAACGCATTTGTAGCTGCATATGTCATTTCCAGAATAAGAAAGTCAATGTTATTACCCACAATAGACATGTGCCACTTTCAAACCTTCGTTAAACTTTCGTTAAGCATGAATAATTCGATACAAATGGAACTGGCATATATAAATAGTGAACATAACCTAAAATTTTAGTGTGAATTTAATAATATTGTGGCCATATTAATTTCCACTTGAGGTAAAATGAATATTAGCTTTTATGTTGACTGCTATGTATGTCAACATTCGTTGGGAATTTGACATTTACATATGCGCTGCTATGTCGATCGTAGTTGGGCCTTAAGTATTAGTGTTAGTGTTACCTGATTGACTCTTTGCGAGAGACAGGGTATTTAGTCTCCGGGTTATCAAGTTACAAGTATGCCATATCGATAATAATTGTTTTCGCAACCGTTTTGTAATTGTAGTAACAAATTTAACAAACTTTCATTTTGGTTTCGTATTATGGTTGCTGCAATCATGATTCAGAATGTTTTTCCACTAAACGGAAAGAAATAGTTTTTGATGTATTAATCATGTTATATTTAGGGCGACGTACATACTCGTATTTTGTTTGAGATAAATACAATGTTGTCACTACAATCAAAATTTTGTTTGCCCCGAACAAAATTCGTTCATCATGAGTATAATTATGGTTTTTCCCTTTTCTTCCTCTAAACATAATTATATATTTGGGGCAAACAAAGTTTTGGTTGCAGCAAGAACATTATATTTATCTCTATCATACTAATATATAAAAATGAGTTGGTGTCTGTCTGTCTGTCTGTTCCTCTTTCACACAAAAACGGCTGAACCGCACTCAGAAAAATGGAGGCTAACTCGACGACCTACATACGGCGTAATTGGCCTCGGGCAGGCGCGCGTTCACCTGCATGTGGGTAAGTAAAACTGAGTTGACCTGTGGTCGGAGAAATTCTGAAATTAAGCCACCAGCAGGTGAAATAGGGCATTGGGAGCTGCACGAGTTGACCTTAGATAGGTTAACACTGACCGCTAGTTGGCTTACAGAAACCTCTGTAAGGTCAGAGTTAACCTGACAAAAAGTTGACCTGGACATTTTTCTGAGTGCGATTGACTTGAAATGGCATGAGTGTCTGTAGTAGTTCTGGTTCCAACATAGGCATACGAAAAAGTAGCGCGAGTGGTGGGGGGAGTGAGGGGAGGGGGTAAAGTGATTTCGAAACTTAGTTTCTCAATGTTACTCTTTCGCAGGGAAACTACTGAACCGATTGGCCTGAAATTTGGCACAAATGTTCGTCGGGGGTCCAGCCCCAACATAGACCCATTAAAAAGTAGCCCGAGAGATAAGGGAGTAAGGGGTGGGGGTAAAGTGATCTCGAAACTTAGCTCTTCCTCTATGTTACCCTTTCGTGGGGAAACTACCGAGCCGATTGGCCTGAAGTTTAGCTCCAACATAGACCATCAAAAAAAAAATTGAAAAAACTTAACCCGGCAACGACGGTTATGCAAGCTAGTTTATAATATGATGACTGCGTCAAAAAGTATTTCGTTCTGTGTAAGTGTAGACATTTTTATGAAAATATACAATTTCGTGTTTTGTTATTCAACTAGACAAAATAGGTCGTATTATAAAGTGTGAATGAAAAATTTATGAATTTTGTATGATTTCTCAGTCAGTAGACTTAGTGACGGCTAAGAAAGTCTGCCCAAATCATAAATCAAATTAAATTTCCTGTTTTATTTGCGACAGCCGAAAAGTCCAAGTGACAGCACTAAATGCTCAGCAGAAATATAGTTGGGCATTTATATCGAGATAAGTAATATCACAAAGATAGGCAAAAACGAAATTGGTGTACATTTTTTGATGATAGGCTTTAAAATTTTCGTGTTTTTCATATTCAATCCAATGGAAGCCAGTTGGTCGTTTTTAATTAAAATCACAAGCCGCAAACTTTGCTTATATTTGAATAGAAAATTTAAGCACTCTTATGGTTGCCGGTCATCAATTCTGTTCAGTGAAATTGCTTTCTCTCCAAATGGTTATATTACCCAGCAGAAAAGATACGAGCAAATAAACCAAATATCGTAAAACCGCATCAAGAAACAAGAATTTCGATCAATCCTTTGCCAGCATTTAATGCTGGACTTAATTAAAGTCACGTTAACTAAGCATAATGACAGATACAAGCAAATACATAATGTTTATAACCGGTATGGACATAAATATTCCAACAAATTTCCAGCAAAGAATTTTAATGCATTTTGCTGTTCATATTCCCGTCCATTAAATGATCGACCCGTTCCATCATTAAGGTAGGTACATAAAAAGGTACGCAATAAAATCTTTTATGTCGACATGAAATTCGCGTTGTCCAAAGGACGAAAAGCAAACTCCATCAAACCCTGGTCAACCAATCATTTGTTCTACATCATCATTTTTACTTGGGATAGAAATCTTACTTTATTGTGGACACCACATCATCTGAAAAAAGGGTTTCGTTATTGGAAAAAATTCAAACCAAAAAATTTATATTGGCATAAAAAACATAAAATTATGCTCTGTAGTCAAATAAAAAAAAAAAGAGAGTTTCCACGCTTATTAGAAATTCTTCGAGAAATTTTTCTTAAAATCTTTACCATTTACTTAAGCAACGTCACGTTGGTATACTTGAATTTTAGAATGAAAAAATTCAGTGTATAAATCTTGCAAAACAACACGCCAGATTCATTTTAATTATTTCGCTCATCGTTTAGAAATCTCTTTGCTTTAAATCAAATTGACTCCACAGAAATTCCACCTCAATTTCTGGGAATTCCTACGTGACGGAATTATGCGGTGGTACTTTTATGTAAAGATGGGTACCATTTTATTATTTCCTAGAGCTTTTTTTTTATTTTATTAAGTCGCTTTTACCGAATGTACAGAATATATTATGTTTTCTCAGTCTGAAAATCAAGCAAACAAAGACTTGGCAGTAAAATTGAAAAAAAAAGAACTTTTCTAGCTATCCAAATATTTCTCTATGCAAATAATTTATTAGTATCTTAAAATTTATGGAGTTTTACTAAACCAGGAGGTAATTACCGCAAAAAGAAAACTTTGGCAAACACTAAAATAGCAATTTACAAATTAATTTTCACTTTGATATTCGAAAATATTTGAAATTTCTACGGATTTTCAAAAATTTGTTGTTAAACTGAAATGGTTCAATTCAATGTTAGCATTATAGGTTTTAAAATGCCGAAAAAAAAAATTCTAATCGACATGATTTGATCCTAGTCTTAAAATACATCACGGTAATGTGATGACCAGGGCCCGGATATTTAAGGCAAAAAGGCATTTTGCCTATTTTGCTTTTTTCGTTCATTTTTGTATAATAACTGCCTTTTAGGCATTTTTGCTTATTTTCCCACTTTTTCGACCATTTAGCCTTTTTTTATGCCTTTTTTAATAATTCCGATCTTAAAAAGATTTATAAATTCTTAAATACCCATAAAAATTATCGTTTTTTTTTTTTTTGATTTGGCAATGCCTATATTGATGACAGTTGTGCCAATGTGCGATCAGTTTAGTTTTGGTAGTAAATTGAAAACTTAGAAATGCCAAAAATCACACGAGAAAACCGCCTTATACTCGTGAACCTTGTAAATACATTTGGCAAAGACTGTTTCTCGACAGACGGGAGTTTGCTTTTCTGCAATATTTGCGAAAAAGTAGTGAATCATTCAAAAAAGCATTTTGTGACACAACACATAAAAATTGCCAAACACAGGAATTTATTGCAGAAAGCAAGTTCAAAAAAAGTCGCGTTATTCAAAAATGCAATCAGCAGAACAAGCGACTCATCATTTTCTAAAGATTTATGTATGGCATTTGTTAAGGCAAATATTCCACTTTGGAAATTGAATAATAATATTTTGAAAGAGTTTTTTCAAAAATATTGTCATGAAAAAAATCCAGATGAATCAAAGTTACGAAAGAATTATTGGAGACCTGCTATTTAGAAACAATTTCGCGGATTAGAAAAGAACTTTTAGGTAAGTTTTAGTTCACTTAATTATTTCTTGCAATCAGTATTAGATCCGTATTACCTATTATGATTGTCAATGCACCTAAAGTAACGTCACTATAACAAGTTGTAGGTAAAAAGCAGCGAACACTCATATTACTTAAAGGAAGTGAGACTCTTTATACGGCTATTAGCTTTTTATATATTTTTTTAAATTTATTTATATGAATTTAATTTATCTGAAATTATTTGCAAGCGTTCAGCGTTCAATTTTGTGATACATGATATGTAATATTCGTGCAATGAAAATGCCTTTTGGTTAAATAAATGCCTTTTTTTTGAAAAAATAATGCTTATTCAGTCTTTCATACTGCCTTTTTGCCTGCCTTTTTTCGCATTTTATAAGTGCCTTAAATCCGGGCCCTAGTGATGACGATACTAAACTCCATACAAAAAATAAAGCAGAAATCAGAAATCGGGGTCCGAAAACCCTAAAGGTAGAAATAGACGCTGCGATGGTTGGTACAATCGTCGGGCCGATTTGCGGTTGCATGCGATAATTGTATAGTGTATGCGCACGAAATGACGGTTGGGCCCGATATCGCACGGTCGTATGTCGCTGAGCCAAAACCTGCGGTCGCATGCGGCAGATTGTATCGTTTGTGGTCTGCCATGCGACCGTCGATACGATATTATTTCACAATTGTGCTGTGTTGTTCGAGTGATATTTGCTAGTAAAAACTGATTATTCGATCAAATCGCAAGTAAATCGTATCGTGTGTGTGCTGTATACAACCGTCGGAACCGATATCGGTCCAACATAAGTCGGTACGACCATCGCAGCGTCTATTTCTACCTTTAGACTAGCGTAATGTACTTTATAGACAGCCTCATAAAATAAAATTGTAAGATCTGTCAGTCTGTCTGAATCTTTATTCCGTCATCACTTGGAAACGGCTAAATCGATTTTGATGAAATCTGCTACTTGCAGAATAAAGGATAGAACACCTTATACTGACTGACCTCTGCCATCTCTTTCGACACCCCTCCTCTGATAACTTTTGAACGGTTTGACCGATTTGAATGTCGTTTTTTGTGTTGGATAGAAAATATTGCAAAAGAATATCCATTATTAAAAAAATCACCTCTTACTTTGTCCATCAATCCCCTCCCTTGCTTCATCCTATATTAAAGGATTTTGATCAAGTTTAGACAGTTGAATAGGTCGCGCGTTAAATAAATTTCCTACTCACTTAAATCTAACCCCTCTCCTGTGATATCCTGAAACGCTAAAGCGATTCTCGTCAGGTTGTCATGAATAGATAGGTAGTTTAAGCGTGAGGGGGATGGGGATGACACAATCGAAAGCCTTTTTAGGGAAAAATTTGTGGTCGAGATATTCGATGTCCATAACCTCGAACCTTGTATTGGAGTTTCAATATTTGAAACGAAAGGTACTGTCAAGATAATACTATTTTCTTAAGTAGAATCCCGATAATTCGTATTTCAAGGCACCAGCAAATTCATACGAATTAGCGGGATATACGAATTATCGGGGTACGAATTATCGGGATTTTTTTCAAGGGACCAGCAAATTCATACGAATTAGCGGGATATACGAATTATCGGGGTACGAATTATCGGGATTCTACTGTATATGGATTTTTTTTTCGATATTTTAGTTTTGGCAAAAAAAAAACTACATATGATCTATAAGTCATATTCTTTTTTAGTTTTTACACACAAAATATGAAAAAAAATCATATAAAAATTTGACAATGTTGTTGTTGTTCTCACAGAATGCAATTTTGTTATTTGCAACTTCTATACTGTATTATCAGCTGCTGTCATGGTTCTGCTTCGTATGTTATGACCTGAAAAATCTAGATTTCTTCCCCATTTTAATTCTTGAAATTTATGCTTCGTGAAGCATTTATTGATCGTGTACAAACAAAAAAAACCTATGAGATACGTGCAATAAACGCAACTTCACTATAGACAAGGACGAAACATTGGGGAACAGTAGTTATAATCAACCTCTTAACTTATTGCACTATTTGTCAACTTTGTTGTCTTTATTTTTGCAGTAGATATCCATGTATGAGATGAAACATCATTCAGCATATAGTATCTGGCATAAAAATTTCTTTATGATATATCACTACCAGTTGACATATACCCCCTATATTTTTCCCATCAAACATTATGTATGTACGTACGTCATTTCTCGACAGAATTTCCAGTCAAAGAGTTTTTGTTTTATATTTTCTGTATGGCTGCAATTATTTGAAATGTCAAAAACAACATAGTTTATATTTACATTTTATTATAATCATACATAATTTTTATAAAAATGAATCCAAATAAAATATAGCAAAGAACAGAGCGAAAAATATGATATATAGTTGTAGTTCCCATATACATAGTTACACAGCCATTATGTATAACGGTCGAAATATCCGTACTGGATTTGCGTCTGTTGAACGCTATTCTGTGCTTAAAATTAATGACTTGATGCTACACAATCTGTAAAACGGCTTACACCCCTTCTGCCAACATAATACAGTATATATTTGTATAACTTGTGCCCGTTTCTTATTCAAAAGCTACCATTTAAGGAGAAATAAAGGCAACAAATGGGATATGAATGATAATGGTAGGGATACGGAAAAGGTTCTATATTATGGTTTTGTTTGGTGTTGCGCTATATTCCACTTTTTGGTGCCTTTTCTTTAGTATATTTCCTTGTGAGTTTCGGTCTCTAAAGCGATAATAAAGCTTTCTTAACTGTTCAGTTTTAATGGACAATTTTAAGAGTTGGAAGAAGTACCACAGAGAGCACAAATTTCACCATCATACTACATTACATAGTCGTGATATTGTCGTGTTTCGGGTGTATATACGACAGTTATACAACCTATCTATGTTTCGTCATTAAATATCAAAAACTAGGAAACAGTACCTATATACGAAAAAGACTGCTCAGAGGAAGTTTTTTGGGTTTGGCAGGAGGTGAGGACTGAAAGGAAAGATTCCTATGCTAAAGGTATATATTTAACGTAGATTACTCGGATGTTTGGTCTTATGGCTTTTAAGGAGCAATATTCCACAAGGATTATAGAAATTTTAGTATGGCGAAAAGTATCCCTTAATGCCATCCTGAAAAGTTGAAAGCTTTTTGGCGATAGTAACTGTAATCATCATAAGACGATGAAAGAGTTTATTTTCATAGATTAAGAATCTTTAGATATGTTTGTACCAATATATATGTATATATACATAAAATATGTAGAGGTAATCATACACATACCTTAACTAATACCTGATTACTGTATTAATGATAAAATATCATTCAACAAAATTGTACTAGACAGGCTATATACTTGATCTCGTATAAAGTAACACAATATATGTTCATTTAGGAGTATATTATGATTTAGAATATCTATAATTGTCGGAAATCATGAAAAATCCTTACAAGGACCCCCTAACTGTTTTTATGTTTTAATGGTTCACTTTATATTGTTAAAACGAACATTATCTAATGTTTGTGTTATTATTTATAGGGTATTTTCAGTGTTTTTGCCTTCGGTAAAATATGTTCTAAAAAATTTTATTGCCGTATCGTTAAATAAAAACAGAATTTACATTTAGAAAGGGAAGAGGTCGAAAAGGTTAGTCGTTAAAAATGAGAACATGTCTTGCGAAGGACATTTCATATATATATCTTCTGTTATTACCGTTCACTCGTTAGATGTTATTTAAAAGCAAAATTTATAAAGACAATGACATTTTAAAATGTACACATTTTATACAATTTGTTAGAAATTACGCCATTATTTTTATCCCCTTCACAACTTATCTCCTAAAATGACAAATTGTTGTAGAAATAAATAGGGATATTCTAGATATTTTAGTATTACTATGAATTATTAATTGGACTCAATTAAATACATCAGGTTTATATCCAAAAAGATCCGATTTAGATAAAACTTCTTTTTTTAATATTTATATAAACTAAATACTCTTTCAAGTAAGCAAGGTGCTTTCCAAATTTACTCAAAAGTTGTAAATTTTTAGAACTTTTATATAGATAGTGAGGGTATTCACAATCCTCTTTTAATTTTCGGTATTCGGTATTTTCGGTAATATTAAAAGACTGAAAATATTCTGCTGTGAACATCCCATAGCACAGATTTGAGAACAGCGCTTTTATTTGATACGTGACCAAATCATGATCTGCGAATTTGATTGTAAAATATGTCACATACCTTTAAATCCATGTTTGATGTATTCTTTTGAATTTCTATTGTGGCAACGGCTATCAAAATTGAAAAAAATTGCTGTCCGATGAGATAACCAGCGAGAAAATTTGACAACTAAAAACATTACTAGCGCCACTCGCGGTTGATTCTTGATACCGAATAACCGGGCCGGAAAACACGACTCAAGGCATGTCTACAATTACCGAATCCGGTAATTCATTTTTACATGAACCAAGTTACCGTCTCGGTAAAAATCTGTTAAATTTGACTGAATTACCGAGCGGTAAATTTACCCGCAATTTAAAAGACGACTGTGAATACCCTGAATATTTTTTTTTGAAAACCAATCAGAATCAAATTTTATGACTCATTTTTTAAACGAATTGTGACCATTAAATTTTCCTAGATAAAGTTATTGGTACAGTGGTACCAGTGGTACCAGTTATTGGTACTATTCGTTGCTTTTCAGGACCGCTTCCGCCTTCCTTCGCGCTCTCAACAACCGTTGTCACGTTTTTCCGCGTGTGAATTTTGTATGAACACTGCGATACAACACGACCACAACCTCCTCACCCTTAAAGGTGTGACCTATTTCATGGACAGCCGCTTATTTTTTATTGCTACCTATAGGAAAGGTTCGAAAAAATTAAATATTATGTAGTTTTTTTGACTGAAAAACTAAATCAAAAGCGAAATGTTAATATGAATTGCATCTCACATTAAATATGCATAAAAAAATCAAAAGTCAAAAATTGTCACCATAAGAACTCAATAGACAATCATCCAAAGCATATCAAACATGGTTATTCATGTTATTTTAGTAGACAATAAGCTTTAATAAACCTAACAAAACCGAAACTTCTCTTAGGGTACTCCACTTTTTCTATCAAAATTAATACCTACTAGTAGGTATACCATACGATGCGATACATGAAGAAATTTCTACACTTTACAACTGTCATGATGAGACTATCATTCAAAATGCTTTCTTTTTTCCTCTAAAAAAAAATCCAACCGAGGATCGTAGAATATCGTTGTGCACACGTGCATCAGGTGAAAATAGAACCTGGCTAAAGTACGAGTATTATCTGTATAAAATAATGCTAGAAACACAATTGTACACATACAAATATATAAATATATAATATATTTAGCAATATAGAAATAAAAAAAGCTCAAGAGCATCTAACAAGCAGAATAACTCTCAACCTTTACCTGTACACACCTGTCACAGACGCAGACAAATGCCTCAAAACAGAATTTCACAATAGCACGAAGGTTCAACTGAGTGGCTTTTTTCACTTGCAGACAATTTTTGCAACTCCTCTTTTGTCATACTTTTTAATCTAGATTGCTATCTCTACAGTTTTTCCCCCCTCTCTGTATTATTGTCGACAATATCAAATACCAAGGACTCGTTCATCCATTGGTGGAAAGTGGTCGGGATCTCCAGAATCTACTTCACACTCCGAACGACCATTCATGGTACTAGACGGCGGCTCTAAATTCACAGATGAAATCTTATTTTAAAGATGAGCAAATACTTGACTTTGTTTAGTCAAACAACGCCGCACTTATGTCTGCTTTTGTATAAATTTTTCAAATACATTTACAAATTGCATTTTCTTTGATTAATCTGTTGTATTAATCCGTTTCGCAAGGTTTTCACGGCAATTTTAAATGTCACCTTTTTTGCTGGTCTTCAAGCATAACTGGTGAAACTTGGAAAATTAGATTCCGAAGACATGGTGAAAATTTCAAGGCGTTGTAAGTCCAGTATTACACTTGGCTTATTTAAGCCGGCAACTTTTGGGCTTAATAAGCCAATGTGCTTACATTTGTGGCTTAAATAAGCCAATCCTGTTTGCATATGCTACGCAAGTTTACATGTGTGTGTGGGGACCCAAACCATTGAAATTGCTGCTGCTCATATACTTCCCAAGATCTTTACCTGCTGACGGTCAGAACGAAAATGATTTCTGCATACTACTTTTCCCAAACCGGTTCACACGCTTTGCATGTATGCAGATTGTCGATAAGCCATGATTTCGAGTGGCAACTTTTCCCTCCGCAGTCGTTTCTCCCGAAAATCGGCTTAAATAAGCCCGAAAGTTGCCGTGTGTAATACCGCGCTAAGGGAAATGCACGAGTCGTGATAATTTTTCTTATTCCCCCTTTACACTCTTGAAAAAGACGGAGCCGATCAAGCACTGAACCGGATGTTGAAATCATCAGCTTCACAAAAAATCGAACAGTTTCCTGTGGGTGGTGATTTTTAACCATTTTTCGGTGTTGAACCAACTTATTAGAGAAGCTACAAATTTTTGGTTTCTTGCAAGCATTGAGATGTTTTAATTTGTTTTCCGTATTCTCAAAGTTAATATTGGTTGTTAAAAACTTGTCTTGTATGTCTCTACCGGGACGCGAACCTGGACCCAGGGGCCTCTCGATTTGTAAAACATTCGCCTTCCCAGCAACTCGCTTCTAGACGTGAATACCCCTTTGGGAATACCCCCCCAATGGAAATAACTCCTAAAAGGAATTCAACTGTCAATTATCGTGACATATTTTATGGACAGCCCTAAGGAGCATTTCTTTCAAATATGACCTTAGCAAACGACCGCGAACGTCGCAGCTGACATAAATGCTGCTTTCGTCAAATCAGAATTGAGTACCTAATATTTTCCGCTAAATTCCTTTATAAATAAATAAAAATCATACAAGTTCCGAATACTTCTTTTCGTTATCCTATATTCTGGAATTTACAACAAACTACTTAACCGATTGAATTGAAATGTAAGGATATGATCATGTAATTTCTTTGATCGGCCGAAAACTTTCTCAACCTCCCACGTATCTTGACATATAAGCATTAAATTTTAAACCAAAATCCCCTGAACTTTTATACTTATATATTATGTAATGCAATTTGTATACAAATGAGCCAACAACTCTTATTTTAATCTGTAATTTTCTTATTGTCAATTTGCAGATATCTGATGATGATCGAATGAGCTTGACAACCGCCGTATCTGATGAAGATGATGGGGAAAGTGTCATGGCGTCACCATATAAAGCGAAAGCAACCGGAACTGCTGCTGCCTCCTTTAACTGTACCGGAGCTGTCAGGAAAGCTGGGTAAGTCGAACTTTCTTCATATATTTTACATTAGTTAACCAAAAGCAATGCCTTATCCTTGGTCGTTTTATTTTTCCTTGACTTTTATTTTATTCATTCATTCATTCTATCTTCTTTCTTACACAAAAAATCACAACAACAACCATCACGTTGGCTGGTGGCCTTTTCTCCTTTCTAATTGCTTAATGCTAATTTGTTTTCCGTTCCCTTTTTACTTTTGATTTTCCGGGCTAAGAAGAAAAAAAAAGACAAAGGAAGCAACGTTTTAAAAAAAAAGATAAAATTATCCTGTAAATAAAAGGAAATTACCTAGTGGCCCAGTCTTACCATTTCTATGGCCTACCGGAAAAAAGGTTGGCAAAATGGATGACAGAAATTAAACAAATTTTTTCTCTTTTCAGATTTTTATCGGTAAAGAAATGGCTGTTACGAAAGAAACATCAAATTGAACTGGCTAGAAAGCGCGGCTGGAAAGGATACTGGGTATGCTTGAAGGGTACAACCCTTCTGTTCTATCCATGCGATTCACGTGAGGGAAGATCAGTTGAAGCGGCACCAAAACATCTAATTATTGTTGATGGGGCCATTATGCAGCCCATACCTGAACATCCGAAACGCGATTATATATTCTGTTTGAGTACAGCCTTCGGGGATGCTTACTTATTTCAGGCACCGTGTCAGGTAAGTCTGTGCACGCCACAAAATTAAATGATCAATTTGAGAATGTCAGGGGAATATGCCCCGGAATGCTAACATTTAAGAAAGTAAAAAAAAGAAACCATCAAATCACTCCTCGTGCCCATAATTCCAGTCTTAGAGTGGTTATCCTTCAAAAAAAACTGCGTTTAGTTAGACTTGGCATAGAAAGTGTTTAAATATTTGTTGTATTCTCAAAATTCCAAATCTCAGAAACCGGATATTACATTTTTCTCAGTATGTGTCGATTATTTCTTTAAGATTCAAATCATTTTAATAAAATTTTACTTTAAAAGGAAACAACTAATTTTAACTATAGTCCTCAACTTTCATACACTTTATTGTAGAAAACTATCATAATATCTCTATAGATTTATGTGTACAACAAAAGTTCAATTTCTTGTATTAAAAGTTTTATGTCGAAAGTTTTGCATTTTTTTTTAAACCGACATTCGTAATTTTTCTACTACCAAACAACCAAATTTCTGGGAAATATACACACCCCCACTGAAAACTTAAATGAAGAAATCCTTTCAAATAAGTGAACCCATGTTTTTTTTTACATCTTTTCACTATTGTTCCTAATAACATTAAGAAAATTCTAGTTAGACTTCTCACTATTCCAGTGGGAATTTCTTTAAAGATTTCATTCAAAACTTTCATTATAGAGTATGTTATGATCGCCTATAGACTATTGAAGCCTTTTTATAAGTTGTTTTCACATATACGCGTGTACGGACAGCATATCCTTCATCAACCCGTTTATTCAAAACTACTAAATCAGGGTATGGTTTAAAAATTTACGAATTTCCCAATGAATACCTGAACTGAAACTAAACAAAAAGATTCATACACTCTTAAAATTTCTCAGCTGTTTATGGGAAATGAAACCGGAACAGTGCCAAGGGCCATATAATACTATAGAGACAAGTGACTTTGGGTGAACTATAGCAATAAACTTTCGAGGTCATATAGACCTTTCATAGACAAGAGAACAAAACAATCCGCCAACAAAAACCAATAAAACACATTTCTGTATTCTTTTCTTTTTCATAATGAAACTTAGTAAGCATGTGACGATGAGAACATATACTTGTATAGTAGAATTTGACCTCGGTTCGAAATTTTCTTTCTTAAAAGAAAAACGAAAAACTATATTTCCTTGACCTCTTTTTTTACCATTTCATGTTTTAAATGGTTTGCATAAAAAGCCTGAAAACAAAAGTTTATCACTGAAAATTTATGATCTTTAATCAATTCAAAAATACCGACTATTGTTTTAATATGAAAATATTTTATTCTCTCTTTTTAAAAGTGGTCACAGAAACTTGAAAAAAAAAATGGAATTTCATACCTCACAATGTGTTAATAAAGTTTCGTACCATTCTGCGAATTTGCAAGTAACATAGAACATCTTTCCGAAATCTTGACTCTCGGTATTCTAATTTTTTTGAAATGGCGTGAAACTTTCTTATAGAATTGGTTTTGCTAGCTAATACTAGATACTATTCAACTAATTTCTCACCATCAACAAAACTAATCCGGAACTCTTCTCAAGGCATAACCATCCAATATCGACTGGTAGAATCACTTTTGTCTCTGTTTATTTCTCTCTGATTTGCTTATATCTCTCTGTTTGAGAGGGTGGTTTTTGATGCGTTAGTCCGGTATTACACTTGGCTTATTTAAGCCGGCAACTTTTGGGCTTAATAAGCCAATGTGCTTACATTTGTGGCTTAAATAAGCGAATCCTGTTTGCATGTGCTACACAAGTTTACATGTGTGTGAGTGGACTCAAACCATTGAAATTGCTGCTGCTCATATACTTCCCAAGATCTTTACCTGCTGACGGTCAGAACGAAAATGATTTCGGCCTACTACTTTTTCAAAATCGATTCACTCGCTTTGCATATATTCAGATTGTCGATAAGCCATGATTTCGAGTGGCAACTTTTCCCTCCTCAGTCGTTTCTCCCGAAAATCGGCTTAAGTAAGCCCGAAAGTTGCCGTGTGTAATACCGCGCTTAAAGAAATAGGGCTTGAATTGTATTATACTCTAAAAAAAATTATAATAATCTTCCCGACTATAAGAAATCTATTTAATTTTTTTTATGCTTTTTTTTAATAGGTGGAATTAGAAAATTGGGTAAATAGTATTCA
Organism: Chrysopilus asiliformis; assembly: GCA_964034945.1. NCBI lineage: Eukaryota > Metazoa > Arthropoda > Insecta > Diptera > Rhagionidae > Chrysopilus > Chrysopilus asiliformis. Next base: position 1,984,498 of record OZ035962.1, on the reverse strand, counting down.
TAGTGCCTGTGCTGCTGCATTCGCCCGACACCGGGGTAAAACAGGAACATTGCACCTGTTGCAGGAAGAGATATTTCGTCTAGAAAAGGCTATCGAATCGGTAAGTTTTAATTTTTATGCCATTTTTTTATCAAATAACCACGGGTGTGGAGTCAGAGTCAAAGTCGCGGAGTCATAAAAACCACGATTCCGACTCCTAGTCCAACAAAAAAGATTGAATTTCTCGAGCGAAACACAAAGGGTTGATTTTTCAACTTCACTCAACTATTTAGTTTAAACATTTTCAACAGACGTGTTTTGATAAACGAATTTTCGTTTTTTTTTTTTTTCAAATTCTAGGTTGAGTTTTTTAACTTTTTAGAGTTTAGTATGTATTTTTAAACCAACTTAGTTGAAAATTAAAACCTCGAAAGCTAAATTTTATACTTTAGGTAACATTTTTAAATTAAAAAGTTCAAAAGTTTGATTAATTGTTACAAAGAACTGCTAAAATAGTCTGAAATTGTTCGAAATGCTGCTATGATCGCCATGTTACGTTGCCACTGCCTCAAGTGTCCGTAGAGAGTTTCTTGTCAGCCATCAAAAACCTACACAGAAAAAAATAATTTTGTATTATTTACAAAATGGGTTTAACAAAAAAAAATTCGTAAATATTACTGAAGTTTTGTATATACTTCGTAATATTAACAAATATTTTTTCGTATAGTTACTAAAATTTGTTAATATTACGAAGTATATACAAACTTCAGTAATATTTACGAATTTTTTTTTGTTAAACCAATTATTTTTTTCTGTGTAGGCTCCGATTTAAGGGTAGGAATGAAGCCAGACAGATTAGAAGCTATCCTATTTTTAACGACAAATTCCCGATAATTCGTTTTTCAAACTTTTTTTTTATAGTTGTTAAAGAAGTTTATTTTTAATCTATTAATTGATGTTACCTTCTACAAAAATTAAGGTTTTGTTTTTGGTCTCCTTGATAGAAATTTCTCGAACACAAATTGTTTTCATTCATTTTCGTTTCATTTTCATCTTAATAAATAGCTTAGAAAAATCTATTTTACAATTTTGTATTCTATTTCTACACTTGAAATTACCGGAGTCGGAGTTATGGGTTTTTTAGAACGACTCCACACCCCTGAAAAAACATACAATTCATCGTAATAAAACTCAGTCCTCTAGCTTACATCAAAGTGAAATTAACACCAATTAACTTCTTTTGCTTAGTTTGTACCAATTCATATTCGCTATAATTTACTCAACAAACCAGAGAAGCATAAAACGTTTTTAAGATATTTTCAAGAATATTTAAGTAATCTGAATATTTACTCAAACAGGCAATTAAGATTTAATTGCCGCACTTTATACCTACACTTTTTCAAACTCCTTCTCAGTAATTAAACAAAAAGACTCAAATATAATTTTTAGTTAACGTTAATCGTGTATTTAATTGGGAACAACGCTTAATGAAATATTGAAGTTTTCTACATTTAAATGTTTTTAATGCACCAGAGATTCTTTCCAAACGAGTACATTTCAAGTTTACCAAAAAAAACACTATAAAGATGTATACTTTGATATTGTACAAATTGTCCACACCCACAGATTGCGATATTCTAATAGCAATTTTATAAGAATAACAAAGGTTTTGCTTTTTCCTTGACCTGATTTTTTGAGTGAATGTTCCGGAATGTTCCGGATTTAAGTATTATTATTATTAATATTTACATTTAATTAGTCTGGTACTACATTACATATTAATTGCATATACATAAATATTTAATGGCTACTTATGTATGTATTTCTTCATATAACTAATGCCTCATCTTTCTTATAAACTCAACAAAACTACATACTTTTAAATACTTTTTTGAATGTCAATATGGAATACTTTTTTTACTTTCTTTTACGAAGTGTAATAAAGTTTTGTATTCATGAAAAATTTCGACCTCTTAACACATTGACTGCCATGGCTATCATTTTTGATAGCCAGTGAAAATTGGCACTATGATTCATGAGCGGCCGAGGCTATCATTTTCGATAGCTGGATCTACAATCCACATGCATACATACATACATTCATGCATACGTACATTCTACATACGTCTACGTGTATTGGCATCTCCCTTACATTTTTGCAAAATTGGTCTGGCAGTCAACGTGTTAATTATGCCTAAAAAACATGTCCCGAATACTATAATGTCTATTGGAGCATTATTACAAAAATGTCTTTCTGTCTGTCAGTTTGCCATTTTGTCTGTCATTTTGTCTCTCTATCTCGAAAGCTAACGGTATTTAAATTTACGTGGCGAATTAAAGAGAATAACGATTCCTACAATTGTTCTTCTACCTTTATTGAGATATTTTCATTAAAAATAAAAATAAAATAGAATTTGGCGAATTGCTCGAAAAAAATGTAAATTTGCCTTTTCTCGTAAATTGATATCTTTTACTGTAATCGATATATTTTAAATTTTATAGAAAATAAATTTATATTCCAGAGTATTAATTTGTTAAACAAAATACTATTATTATTTAATGGCCTTGCTCAAGATCGTGTCTGTTAGGGAAGCGTAAAATGTCAGAATCGCTAAACATAAGGACACCCACATTGTACGGAAATTTAAGATATCTGATTTAATGAATCATTTCCAATATATTTTTTCGAAAATAAAAGCGTTTCTTTATTTAGGACATTTTTGGTCCAACCAAATTTGTCGTTTTACGTCGTATATCGAAATGACGTATATCGAGGTAAACAAGACCTCTTCAAGTATATTTTAGAAATCATGGAGGTAAAAAGGTTTAACTCATAGATGTACTAGATCGCTCGATTTCCTGTCTCAAATGGTCCCATTTCAATACAGTTCAGTGAATCAAAACGAGTCAAGTAAGAGCGAGATAACCGTATGAAAATAAATATAGTCCTCTCGTTTAAACTGTGAGCTGTCAAAGGAAAATATACTTTCGGAATGGTGTTGGCGCCTAAAGTTATTTGTTTGCGCCTAAAGTTAGTCTCAAACTTGTGAAATTTGAATTTCGCGGTAGACGAAATTTGAATTTCGCGACCTTATACAGTTCAGTGGATGCGTTCAAGTACGATAAAGAGGGAAATACTTTTGGGACCATTTTTCAGCAGAGCTTTGTATGGTGACAGTTGTTCTATGTTATATAGTTCTGTGGTTTAACTCAGTATTGTCCGCCTTTAGCTCATTAAGCTCGCCATACATTTTTCTTTTGTCACTCTTCGGTTAGGGTCTATAAACTACAGTAAATATAATATTAAAGATGAAAAACTAAAACCACGAGATTTCCTTTTCCAACACATCAAACTACCATGGAATTATTCGACCCTTCCAGTCAATGGGAGTAACGCCGTGAATTTCCAATGTTACACCTTGTTTTGAAATCTCTCTACAATTTTTATAAAAAAAAATATGAAACTTGTATTCAAATAAAATCGAAAAAAATTGAAAAGTTTTTTTTAATCAAATTGTAAGAAGAAAAAAATACCCAAGTGAAAATTTGTCAACCCCATTTTGAAGTATCACCTGCATAACGGACACCGGAACAAGCCTTTTATTCGACATCATATAGAAATCAATCTCTTCCATCAAAAAGTAGATTCAATGCGACATGGCAATAAATTTTCGTCAACAAATTCATTATTCAGTATCCATCCATAAAAGGAGAACCGGAAATCCCTACACTAAATTCTTCAATTCCCATTGACATACCCGAAATAGTCCCACGATTGCTTATCAATCAAGGCGGGATAGCACATATTTTACACAAAATATATAAATCAATCGTCACATCAGTACTAAATTGAACTGCTCTATTCGGTTTTTCTATTATTCAAAGGGACACCATTCAACTATACCGGATACCCAAAACATCAACACAAAAAAGAAAATAGTTTATCAAAATATAACACAAGCAAAAAAGGAAAAAAAAAAAAGGAACAGCCGCAGTTAAAATTGAAGCTTTATTTATGTACATATAGTGCGAAAGTAGAGTTCTTTCCGGAAAGTGAAAGTCAGAAGATCTGAAATATTTTTATACTCTATATGAGAGTCATAATATAGGAGTATATTAGATTTAGTATACCGTTTGTAACGCAACGAACCCAGCGCCGGACACAATAATTAACTACACTAGGGCATTTGCTATGACTACAGGGCACCAATCATGTATTCCGACGCGTCTCTGACTTTCGACTTCGACGCAGCTTTTAACTCTTGACTTCGCCATATCTGCAGCTTGAAATTTCGCGGAATCGTCACTATGAATCGAAACGTGATTCTGACTGTCACTCCAGGAAATTTGAAGCTGCTGATATGGCGAAGTCATGAGTTAAAAGCTGCGTCGAAGTCGAAAGACAGAGACGCGTCGGAATACATGATTGGTGCCCAGATTTTGATTTCCGTGTCATTTCCATCTGTCTGTCTGTCCGTCCGCGAACACCATAACATTTGAAAAGATTGAGCTAGATGTTTGAAATTTTGCACAGTTGCGATTCTGGTAAAAATAGCATTGTTCTTGAACGGGCAAAATCGGATGCAAACAATTTGCTCGAAAACGGTTACTCGTATTGAAAAATTTATGAAGATACAATTGAAAATTTTATAAAGGTAAATGTGTTTAGAATATGATTTTACATCAAAATGCATGTTTCATACATCAAAATGCAATCGGATATTCTGGGGGGGAAATGGATTTTTTCAAGTAAAAATTTTGTCTGACCTCATATAGAGTACTTGACGCTTAGCCCTTGGCTATTGTAGCTTTCCTCATGTTTTTTTTTCTCCTTCTTCTTTTTAATGAGGAACAAAAAAGCAGTACTGAAAAAGTTATGGGCCATCCGGGATAGTCCTCTCTTGGCCCATAAAATCTCCTTGAAAATCAATTCCGTTTCTTTTTTTCCATTCATTGTGTGTGCGTGTTCTTGTATATTAATGTAACTTTGGGGATAGTCCGGCCTTAACTTGGAAACATGGCACAAATAGTATCGATAGGTCGTAAAAAACGCGCCTAACCCCCAATTTCTGTGTATTTCGTCGAAATTGCAGAGTTCATTGTTTGCATTTAAAGGAAACTACCGCAAGTTTTTCACACTATTTAGCAATATTTGAAATTAAAGAAAATGATGAAATGGGGGAAAAATCTTAAGAGTCGATATATGTACAGTACTTACGTAAAAATTTAGGTAAAGTACAAATCCTGGTGAATGTTGATATCCCGAAAATCGATAAAAATAATAATCAAGCGCTGTTATAATCACTAGAAATGAAAATATGATTTGTATAGAAAAAGTTGGTACACGGTGCAAAGTAGTTGAAAGATTTTTTTTTTCTCGTTAGGATTCATGATTCACCAACAAGGATCAACGTCACCACACCAACATTTCCATGATGAGATGGTGTGGTGCACATATTTCTGGTTTGAGATTATGAAACTGAAGCTCGTATTCGTTATCTATAGAATATGGACGTCGTTATGTTTAGTTGATAACGTGACCAAAATACATGAGCCAGAAGAATGGAATTCTTCAAACAAGTTTGTTGGTACGAGTGAATAAATTTATGTTGAAATTGGGATATTCCAAAGTGTTAAACATAGTGTTTACCTAGGCTTATTAGATTTGATGTTGAAAATCATATCGTAGCCGTGGGTAAAAAGGGTCATAGCCCAATCCACATTTTATTGCTTATAGGCGCAAATCTCGATGCGAAAATGAACAAAAAAAAAATTAAGACATTACGTGTTTGAGGAAGAAGAAAGTCATAGACCGACCATAGATGGAGAGGTATTGGACATACTATTGTTGTTATTATTATTATTATCATTTAATATTACTTTCTGAATAAAGTTTTCCACGCGTTCGTTACTATCACGGGGACGATGTTTGAAAATGGTTGGAACGTGTGTCGGATATTTTTCTACAATAGTTAGACGATACGTTTTCTTAGGTACCAGGACGTCAAGAGTGGCACGTACTCGATCTTAATGTACACAGGATGAGGACGAAAGAACAACGAAACGTTTCGTTTTCTATCAAGTCCCTAGGGGGTTTTATTCAATCGAAGTAAACCATATACCATATTTATTCATTATGCGAACCAAAGCATAACATACCTATGTATATATTCCCACTGTCATAATATAGGCAAGCATAGCAGTTGGAAAAGCATTTTCCTTCAACTCAACTATTCTTGTTCTCCCTTCAACTATTGTTCAGTTAACAAGAAAGTTCTTACTTTATTCTTCCCCACATCATTCTACGATATTTCGACTTTAAACAATACTCCACACACAGCAACTATTGCCAGGACTTACTCTCTTTAAAAAAAAATACTGAGAAAAAACCTGTCAAGTTTTCTATGCGGTTTAACCCAACTCGGTATAGTACTCGCATTTCGTTGAGACAAAAACGACAACGACATCTTGTCATACTGCACTCTATCTTCAATATGTGTTCTTTAAGAAGCAGGGCACCACGCGAACTCTATCCTGTATAGGATTTTGTAAAGAAACCCATTGTCTGATTGTAATTGACAAAAAAAAACCACACACACACTCACACACAAATAGAACATTGACATAGCTTTGAGATCCCTTGCCTAGACTAAGTGATCCTTTCGTTGAGACCACTTTAAATGCTGTTTGTATGCTCTTTGTATACACGTAGGTAGATAGCAAAGAAGCACTTCTTTGCTATCTACCTACGTGTACCTCTTAACCAATCACTTCACTATGAAAATATATGCTCAAAAGGAACCACATTGAAATACTAACCTTTTACAAGGATTGTCATTGTCATTTAAGCTCCTTCGCAGTATGATATTAAACTATAATACTGCTAGTAAGATTTGGAATTTTGTTTGAAATGAAATTGCAATTACTGAAAATACGCCGCAGACGAAATGCCACACAACTTAAATTTTTAATTAAAAGCGACACTCCATGTTTTGTAGTTTTTGACATTTCATAAAAAATTACAACTGAAATTGTAACAATCAGGAGAAATGTTCCGCAGGGAAAAACATAACAAAAGCTATATTTGCCAATCTGGCAATTATTGAAAACCCATATGGTGATATTCGTATCAAAATTCGAACAGTTGTACCAAAATTCCACTTGAAGTCAAACTTTCCAATAAGATTTTTTAAAATTTATTCCAATCGGATTTTGATGTATGGGAGTTTTATGTAGAATCATGTCCTAAATAACTTTTGTTCTTGGACTTTTTTGATAAGATGCACCGTTTTTGAGATATCTACAAAAAACGATTTCGTTCGGGGGGTACCTCCCCTAATGGTCCATTTTTGCCCATTAACGAACTTAGCCTCGCATTTTACGAAAAACGAATCTGCGCAAAATTTCAAGTCTCTAGCTTAATCCGTGCGCCCGCAATCCGCGCCACAGACAGACGGACAGACGGACGGACGGACAGACAGACAGACGGACGGACGGACATGCAGAAATTAATTATTTTTATCATTCTAAACACACTGGTGTAATTCATTTTTGTGTGTGATGACGGGATCTTGGCGTTACAAACGGTAAGGCAAAGTTAGTATACCCTTTGGTTTTACCATACGGGTATAAAAAACTTTCACATAGTTTGGGCAGAGAAAATGTTCATGTAACTACTGCCTCCAGTTTTATAGGAGGCTGTCAATAAAACACGTCACGCTAATTTAGTTTAAAAATCTAGGGAAAGCGCTAAACCGGCCTTGCCCGGAGTACCAACAGAAAAAAAAACCGATTAAAAACTTTCCAGCAATTTCTGCTTAATATGCGCAGAAGAAATCAAGAACAAATCGCTAACGCCCTTTGCAGCGCACACCATTATGCAACGAAACAAAAAAAAAGTTGTTATGAAATAATACTTAAGAATAAATTTAATACAGAGAAGACTTGCTGGTGCATAAAAAATCTATAAAAGTTTCTTTTACCACACAATGAAAGCTTAGTTGCAGTACCTAACTCTTTCAATAAATGAAAATACAGTTATAGATTATTCTTGTGCATACAATAAATTAACGTCTCACTGTGGCCCTTTACCTTTTTATTTATTTAATGTACAAGTTCTTGAAGCATAGATGAAATTGTACAGCACGTCCACTTAAATTTAAACGTTTTGCTTGCCTAATACCACACCATAAACAACTTAATTTGTCCCTATGGACTCGAATCGAAAGAGGGAGGCAACGATGAGCGACAAGGCGGGTTGCTCCGACATCAATATATTCCAGGATTAGAACCGAAAAACTCACACACAACCGCACAGACATCTAAAACGCGTGCATTATAAAAAAAAACGTAGATCTTGCGTCGCAGACCATGGCAACGACTACGAATAGCGCGCTGTGCCATTAAAAAGAAGAAAAGTCCCCGGAGGGCCTTTCTAAGAAGGAGTCACTTTATTTCCAGGACAGGACAATCCGATTTGTACATACATATATCTACTATTACGACTGATATATAGTATATGCCATGTTGAAGCAAACTTACTATACTTTTGTCGTTGATATGTATGTAAATCTGCTTGCATTACCATCAAAAGATAACTTAATACACGTAAGTATAGCTCGGATGTTGTCTATCTAAATCCGTATCGGTGTAGATTGTTATAAAAGAACTACATCTCGTATACTAGCCGAAAATTTCAAAAATGGAGCAATGATTGTAGGACGGGAAATTGTCATTTTTGTTGCCTACCAACCGTCATGCAATTATCACAGTTATGTACTTGTATAAATGTCATTATCCACCATCAGCTTACAACCACTACTACTACTACTACTCTATCACCTCAACTCCTACTATCCATTATTAAATCGACGGGGTTTGTTTACGGATAAAGCTGCGACCTGGTTTCAACATTAAATGAGGCAAATTTATTTCTACTGTAGATTGCCTGTCATTAACTTCCAATCTTAAAACTTACATACCTTATGGAGGACCCTCTCTTATTACAAAACTCTCAACCAGTTAGCATGTTTTATGGATTTGTATTTGCCTCCTTTCTATCCTGACCGTTCATCACTTCATGTCTACCCTAACCCCGACTTTCTACTCTAATTGTTTATAAGAACGAAAAAAAACCAAATTTTGCCGAGGGCAACTGATTTTCCGTCAATTATGTTGGATATCTTGTCGCATGCTTGCTAAGAGCTTTTTATCTTGAATTTTTATTGAACATCTCTGCGATGGCCTGATGAATTCATTTAACAATGTTTCGAACGTTATAAATTGTTATATCACTTTTACAATGGAATTGGACCTTTTAACCAGCAGAGTTGTCAAATTCATTTTTTTAAATAAATGTTCAAAGTATTTTTCATCAGCAACATCTTCTTTAATCACATAAGAATGTTTTTTTTTTGCCCATTTTTCATGCCTAAAATATGATGGTAAATGCATTTTAATATCATTTTCTAACTTTCCAACATAAGTATATGTCACCATTGGTTAACATCTGCAATTATTTATGACAAATATTTATTTAAACATCAATTTATCTTTTGCAATGTAGTTGTAAACTCCCATAGTTTAGAAACCGATATTAATGAGTGAAATATAACAGATGTAATTAGGAACATACTGCAGTCTTCACAGCCTGAATACCGAAATGCATATGACACGAATTAAATTAATATCTTAATAAATCATTTTAGAAGGAACCCCAAACATCTAGAAATCAATTAAGGTCTAAGTTTTAGATTTTAACTCTAAAACGTCATTAGGGGCTGCTCATAAAAAGCCACGATCATCTTCGCCTTTTTGGACCCATCTCGGATCTTTTTCGAATTTTCTTTTTGTATATAATGTAATACGGCTATTATATAACCTCCCGCCCTCCCCTTTTCTCTAAATGATGTCACACATATATTCGATGAAAATCTAACATATTATTGGATGAAAATCTTTTTGTGATGAATCTTTAGTTTGATCAACATCCTCTATTAGAAAATATACGAGTTTTACTCGGCTTTTCCACTTCTCTGTCTATTCTCAAAAATTTCCAGGAACCGGGGCACCAATCATGTATTCCGACGCGTCTCTGTCTTTCGACTTCGACGCAGCTTTTAACTCTTGACTTCGCCATATCAGCATCTCCAAATTTCCTGGAGTGACAGTCAGAATCACGTTTCGATTCATAGTGACGATTCCATGAAATTTCAAGCTGCAGATATGACGACGTCAAGAGTTAAAAGCTGCGTCGAAGTCGAAAGTCAGAGACGTGTCGGAATACATGATTGGTGCCCAGAATTTCAGATTAATTGCTCGAACGAAATTTTGGAAGAATTCTTCTATTATCCCCCATCAGTGTCATTTCTAATTCTTGAAGAATTCTGATATGGCTCATAGACCTCGTAGAGTCTACATCTCCAGAATCCCCTCCCACTCATGTTCTTCTACATAGTGCCTTGTTTTACTCGATATCGATATGGTGATTGTATAGAAGTAGTAGTGCTTTTCTTAAATATGACAATTAGATATTTATTTAGATAAAAAAAAGCCGAAAAAATATCTCGAAACTTATCAAAATAAAAATTATAACATACCTACACAAAAGGATAATAATAATAATATCTACACGTGTAACTAAACTGCTTAGGAAAATTGATCGTTTTTATGACTTAAATTGAAGGAAATTTCAATGAATAATTTTACTCTTCTGAATAAACTCTACCGTATAAAGTAATAAATCGATTACAGGGTATATCATTCAGTTGAATGATAACAATGTTTTCAACAGTGAAATTTGTTACCTCGGCAAAAAGTAGCGAAATTGAAGAATTTTGCTAAGGTATCAGTGGAATTTCGCCAGGGATGAAAAAACCACTTATAATTCTGATAAATACCTATGATCCGATTATTAATTTAACGGGAATTTTTTGAACTGTTTAAACAGAGACATTGAAATATCGATTCAAAAAAAAAATCCATTTCAAGAGCTAAGAAAGTGATTATGTTTACTTTCTTCTGCTATAGAGGAAACGTATTGTATTTATAACAGATACCGTCTCAAGAACGTGGCAGATAGAGACTGTCTGATCAGTACGAAATCCGTTTCAGGCACAATTATGAGGATGTTGGTGCATCTGTCGAGGGGTCTGTCCGTTGTACATATTTTAAACTAGCTTGCATACCCGTCGTTGTCGGGTTAAGTTTTTTGTCTAAGTTTTAGAATACGAAGAAAACCGGAAAGAACTTAAAAACGGGTCTATATTGGGGCTGGACCCCCGACGAACATCTATGCCAAATTTCAGGCCAATCGGTTCAGTAGTTTCCCCGCAACAGAGTAACATAGCGAAAAACTAAGTTTCAAAATCATTTTACCCCCTCCCCTTACTCCCCCACCCCTCGCGCTACTTTTCCGTATGCCTATGTTGGAACCAGAACTACCACAGACACTCATGCCAAATTTCAAGACAATCGGTTCTTCCGTTTTTGGCGTGAAAGAGGAACAGACAGACAGACAGACACCCACTCAAGAACGCGTTGAGCTAGCAACTTGAAATCTTGTAAATGAGTTTTACTAAAAATGTGGTTTTCTAAAAACTTTTGGAAAAGCAAACTTTTTTTTGAAGAAATACAGTTTTTTGAGAATTTCTCGAAAACTATGCGCTTCTGAGAAAGATGAATATAGCAACATTTAAAGAATATAAAAATTTCCACATTTTCATACCCGTATGGTGAAACCAAAGGGTATACTAACTTTGCCTTACCGTTTGTAACGCCAAGATCCCGTCATCGCACACAAAAATGAATTACACCAGTGTGTTTAGAATGATGAAAAAAGTTGAATTTTCCATGTCCATCCGTCTGTCCGTCCGTCCGTCCGTCTGTCCGTCTGTCCGTCTGTCTGTCTGTCTGTCTGTCTGTGGCGCGGATTGCGGGCGCACGGATTGAGCTAGAGACTTGAAAGTTTGCGCAGATCCGTTTTTCGTAAAATGCAAGGCTAAGTTCGTTAATGGGCAAAAATGGACCATTAGGGGAGGTACCCCCCATTGGAACGAAAATGTTTTTCGCGAATATCTCAAAAACTGTGCATCCTATCAAAAAAGTGCAAGAACAAAAGTTATTTAGGATATGATTCTACATAAAACTCCCATACATCAAAATCCAATTGGAATAAATTTTAAAAAATCTTATTGGAAAATTTGACTTCAAAGTGGAATTTTGATACAACTGTTCGCTGTTCACTTAAATCACCATACGGGTTTTCAATAATTGCCAGATTGGCAATTATAGCTTTTGTTATGTTTTGCTTTAACGATTTTACGTATCTCTAAGGATTCTCAACATATTTTGAAAAAATCAAGTTTTTTGAAAATTTCTCATATACAATCAAAATTGTAAAGTAGATATCTAAAAATTTTATATACCTACTGGTTGAAAATTTAAGGAAAACACAACACAAGAAGTAAATCAATCACCTGAAGGCAATCTTGAACGAAAATACTACAGACAATGAAATAAAGTTCACACATCACCATTTAACCTTGCTTACTCTGAACTGACCTCATTCTTAAAAAGTATATCTTATAGAAAATCGAAAGAAAATTCGCATAGGACAAGAAGGAAAATGTAAAGGCCTCTAAATAGAATCATTGATTCTTGATGAATGGTTGGTGTACGGACATTTCATACATCTAAAATCAATTCTATTACACTTTAGACACACACTTTCCAACGAGGACAACAGTTTCGAAACCGGATCCAGAAAACGAGGAAATGTCATCATGGCGACTGAGAGTGCAAAGAAGCATAAGACTCATAGGAATAGAAATCAATATGTTTTCCATTTTCGAGAAGCACTTCTAATTCCGACCGTATCCCCGCCTTACCTAATCCATTTTATCATCGGACTGTGTTTTTCCTGTACCCAAAGATTGATATTACGGTATATTTTTAACACATACACGGAGAAATGTACTTGTAGTCAGTCCATGGCACTGACTCTTCAATGTAACACTAAAAAGGATTCCGACACCGGTGGACTACATTCTACATCGAAGGAAATCTGACGTCAATCTGGTCCATGACACTGACGAGGGATACTAGAAAAATTGTTCAAGTGACATTAATTACGGATTCGAGAGATCTGAACATTATAAATTTGATTTTTTTTTTAATATTTTGATTGAAATAATTAAAATTTTTGTGAGAATAGTTTTTTCGAAAGTAAAAGAAAATATTTCCGAACAGGAAGAAAAATTACTGGATTTGTGACAAAAAAAATGTTCTTACAATTAGTGGAGAATTTTCCACTAAATTTTTTTCTCAAAAACTCAAAACTTTTCAACAATTGAATTGACTGCACGCAATCGATTTTTAACTGAAAGTGGAATTCAAAATAATGGTCGTAACCAAAAGATGCCGGATTTATGTATGTAGTACCACCTTTCAAACGCTAAAAAAAACCTATCACCAAATATGCAAAACGTACTCTATTTCAATTAAAGGTTACACCAAAGTACATTTTTCTTCGCCTGCGGCACATTTTTTCCGCAATTTTCTACAAAAGGCGCATTATCTCCAAACAATTGGCGTGCAGCGCATTTCTCTTTTTGGTATTTTTATACCCGTATGGTGAAACCAAAGGGTATATTAGATTTGCCTTACCGTTTGTAACGCCAAGATCCCGTCATCACACACAAAAATGAATTACACCAGTGTGTTTAGAATGATAAAAAAAAGTTGAATTTAGAATGTCCGTCCGTCCGTCTGTCCGTCCGTCCGTCCGTCCGTCCGTCTTTGGCGCGGATTGCGGGCGCACGGATTGAGCTCGAAACTTGAATTTTTGAGCAGATCCGTTTTTCGTAAAATGCGAGGCCAAGTTCGTTCATGAGCAAAAATGGACCATTAGGGGGGGGGGGGGGGGGTACCCCCCACACGAACGAAAATGTTTTTTGTGAATATCTCAAAAACGGTGCATCTTATCAAAAAAGTCCAAGAACAATAGTATATTACGCAACAAGGGGCGAAAGTCAACGATTTCAAGAGTGTGAAGTTAGCTGCACGAGCGAAGCGAGGGCAGATATCACACGAGTGAAATCGGTGACTCCGCTCCGAGTTGCGTATACAATTTTTCATAATAAATTCATTGAAAATATGCCTTGAGATGCCATTTAAGCGCGAATTTGGTATTGAAGAGCAATGTAAAAGGGGGTTTGAGGGCAAAGCCCCCCATACGGGGTCCAGGGGCTGATTTCAGCAGAAGTGAATTTTTAAAAGAAACAAAACAACTATATTCTATAAATTCGTTTTATTACTAAGAAATGTTGGTCAAAACAGATTTTAATTTTTAAATTTCTTTCCTTTGAAATAAAAACTCAACATAACAAAAAATGGAAATCGGCAATGCGCAACTATTGTAAATCACACTGCGCTCGTATAGCTAACTTCACTCGTTCAGTTTCATTCATAAATTTTCGGTTTACGTCGCGAAAACACAGTTTCGGCCTGCTAATCGCACTTTCGCCCCTAGGGCCGAAAACGCAACTTTCGACCCGCAACGGAGGCATCGAAAGGCATATTTTCGATGCATGTGTTATGAAAAAGTTATTTAGGACATGATTCTACATAAAACTCCGATACATCAAAATCCGATTGGAATAAATTTTAAAAAATCTTATTGGAAAATTTGACTTCAAAGTGGAATTTTGATACGAATATCACCATACAGGTCTCCAATGATTGTCAGATTGGCAATTATAGCTTTTGTTATGTTTAAAATTTCCTTTGCTACTATTCAAAAAATGTCAAGACCGCGAAAAATTGAGGTAATTTTCGCTTAGGACTGTATATTTGTTAATTTAAATAATTGCGACACATTTTGTTTCAAAAATTTCGACTGCGGCGCATATTTACATTTTTTTACCTTTAGTTTTCATGTAATCAAGTTCATCTTATCCCAGATTAACCCAAAATAATTTGGTACCCCTAAATACAATGCCGGCATCTCGTGTTAAAATCTACTATAGCTCTTTAGTGTTCACACACCAAAATTTAACGTCCATGGTGACTTTTTCATAAAAATATTTCTCTCTTTGGAAAACATCTAATCACCCTCTCGAAGGTCCCCTTCTCTATTCCCTCTTCACTCAAATGCAAAATTTCTATTAAAACATTTGTATTTTTCGATTTTGCCAAATGTCGGAGAGGAAATAAATTGACAATTAAAGTAACATTGCTTATAAATTGTAACATAATTTTCCATCATTCCGATCAAGTTATTTCCTATTGATGCGTACAATTCTATGTCGAATGAACAAAAGCCACTTCAAATGGAAATAATTATAATTAATTTGAGCACAAAGAATATGAATTTGGGCAAACAGCAAACAGAAGAGTTGAGTTTCCATTCTTGTTTGAGAAAATCTAGGTATTTATATGTATTCAAGTATATTGGTGTGAAGAAAGCAAGTGACTACTTCATTATTAGTTATTGATTTTTGCTGTAAATCAACAAGCAACAGATAGAACGCCATCACCACACCCAATCTAGGTTTTATTCAAAATCCTATTCTATAGTGTTCTGTCCTACCATCTCTATAGCCATATCCTATACATAACCAGTTTTCTCTACTATTAATATACTATGTATATTTTATATGTACATATATTCGATTTCGCTTTTAGTCTTTTCTCCTAATCGGGACTATTTTGCAATACACGAACTCGGCTGAAATTGCCGGACACACGAACGGATGTTCCGAATCTATCCGCCACATTACATCCTCGCTTCCGCTTTTATTATGGATGTTGTCCTCTGAAAAACTTCTGAAGGTCACAAAACTCGTCATTTGAGTCCTATAACGATATGAGCATCTATTCGCAATATTCTTATGGTGTCTTCTCATTTGGCGTGAAAAGCAAGTTTCCTATTGTGGGGAAAATTCATCCCTAATTAATTCCCACACAGAAAATTTTTGACTTTAGATTGAATCAAACAATTTACTAACACAAAACCATACACTTTTTTTTCAAGAGACCATATATTTTTACCCGTACGAGTAACTAAACCAACAAAAAAAAATTTAAATCAATTAAAAGTTTTTTGCCTGCGAACCCAATTTACGACAGATTTCGGATATGAGTTTTCCAATTGACTTTATTTTACTTCTTTGCCTAAAAAATTAAAGGCTTGCTTTATCTCTCAGTTGTTTAAAAATCGTGTAAAGGAAAATATTTTATATTCGTAATCTCGCCCGGAAATTTGAGTATCTCTGAACTTTTTAGAATATCCTTCGATTAAATTAAATTTTGAATCTGAAACGCACCCTTTCATACAAGTCTACAAGTCTAACGGGATCATCAAAGAGGGCTAAAGCGTCCATCCCTTGACAATCACAATTGTGTTACGTGTTCACCGTTAAAAAAAAATCTCACAACGACAAGTAAAATAATTAAAAGTTTCTCTCTCGCCTTAAAAATTTGTACGATCGTTATGTATAACGCGTTGCGATTAATTGTCTTGTCCCGGCGACCCTCGACATAAAAAAAAATAAATAAATTCCCTTTATTGTGCTGATTACATCGTTAAATTGTGTTAAAATCGAAAAGAATCTGAAATCTGGAAGGTTCTGAACTCTGGAAGGAAGGTTCGTAAATAGCAAAGAAGAACTTTTTGTCCCTTTTACCTAAACAAAAAAAAGTATTTCTCCCCAAACTCCGATCAAAATTTTCATTTAAAATTATTAAAAGGGTGGCGAAAACTTTTTTAAGTAAAGTTATACCAACAAAAGGCCTATTGCCAGATCGTATATACAAAATAAAATTTGTGACAAGGAATATCGATTTTTTGCGCTATCGTATATTTACTCAACTTTGTAATAAGTTCGATCAATTTTAGTCAATTTTCCAATAAAACAGCAATTATTCAACAGCACAGTTTTTTTTTTATTATTATTTTCATAAATTGATACTACTTTATTTTCATCCAGTTTTCAATCAATCCTAGCACGTGTGAATATAATTCACAAATTTTGACTTTTCATACGTATCTAACGTTGTCCTGGCACAAGCACGTAGAGGTGTGGGTGGCTTTATAAATTTAAAAACGAAAATAATAGTTAATTATTTAAAAAAAGGGTTTAAAATGTGGACCCTTCTTTGCCGGATTTACGCTCTTTTTATATGCGTTGTAAAACACTCAGAAAAATGGAAGCTAACTCGACGACCTATATACGGCGGAATTGGCCTCGGGCAGGAAAATTTAGCCTATGCGAGGCGCGCGTTCTCTTGCATGAGGGAAAGTAAAACTTGTGTTGACCTGTGGCCGGAGAAATTCTGAAATTAAGCCACGAGCAGGTGAAGTAGGGCATTGGGAGCTGCACGAGTTGACCTTAGATAGGCATTTCGAGGATGTAATGTCATGTAATGGAAACCTTTGTCAGCCAGCTAGAGGTCAGAGTTAACCTGACAAAAAGTTAACCTTTTTCTGAGTGAAGTATGGGGAAAAATCCAGAAATAGCGTTCTTAACAACTTTAAAATTCTAACATTACATTCGTGATCCGTGGTCCGAAAAATCCGCTTATGCTAATTTTGGAAAGAAGAAGGGGAACAAAGAGGTTTTCGTTATCCGTACAGGATCTTCCGTTTGGAATTTTGAAATCTCAACATCATATTCGTGTCTATGAAACCCCGTAATGAAATTTTTCCAAGAAAAAATTGAAAAAGGGATTTTAGCATTATGCTTACAGAACGACCCTTACGAATTTTGTCGAGAATGGGTCCTAGCGCAATTAATTTTTTGTGCCCTAAAATATTATGGAAAAAATTAGCAAACATTTAGGAAATTTTCGTGTTCGTTTTTAAATGAGCGATCGACATTTTTTTGGTATACAGGCTCTCTACTAATGAGTGATGTAGGTCCTCCACTCGTTTAAAGTTGCGAACGTTTATTTTACAAGTGACTTTCATTATTGTTACATTTAATTCAATATAAAAGCTAATGAAATTTTAAATTTTTGTGGAAACCTTTAAATTTAAAAAAATATATTTAACTTTCATACTGTCCTCCAAAAATATTACCCATATGGTCTTCATGGGTCATATATGAGGCTATCAGAGCAAGAGTGGACTAACCCACATGTCGAAATCGTGAGTTTTTTTGTGTTTGAATCACTATTGCGAGTGAGTTTTTAGATAAAACCGTTTGGATGCACAAAAGAACATTTCAACATTGAGTAACAGAATGTTTTTTTTTCCAAAAATTTACAGTCGATAATAGTACAAAAGTGGAAAAGCTTCAAAAACTCGATTATGTGGCTTGGTCCACTCTAGCTTTTAACGCCTCATATGACCCACATACAATTAGAAAGAATTTCAATCAATATAAAGACATTTTAGATTTTCCAATACTTAAAATGCTCGAAACTGAAGACATTTTAGATTTTTCATTGCTTAAAAGTCCAACCAGCAAATCAATTTTATAATTTTATCCTTCTTATCCAATCACAACCAATCACGTTACCAATTTCCTGTGCCGCGAATATTATTTTCTTTACTGCGGGCAATCTGCGCAACGGACGTGAATGACACTAAAATAGAATTTCTATATGTTTACCGATTGTGGTATGTTCGAATAGAAAATCTTTTAGTACTCGTACCCACCCAAAGTATTAGCCGAACGATGGAAAAGCAGCATTCTTATTATATTTTGTGTTTCACGCCCCAAGAAATCGATGTAGAATTTCTGGGCCAGGGATTCAACAAAAAAAAAATTGCGAAGATGAACACCATGAGAAGCAACAGCATGACATTTCCTAGTCCCATCAATAATGCATTGACGATGAACAACGATGTGTCCTGGGGAATAGTAGAATATCGAAGACTCGTAGAATTTGAAGGAATCAAAAAGAAAAAAATCATTATTGGTAATTTCTTGATTTTTCATTTTTCAACTTGGTGGTGGGATAAAATACGTTCTAAACATTTCATTAAATTATCGAATTGAAATAAACGCAAAAAATTCAACTATTATTAAAGGTTATGAATTTTTTCATAATGAACCACAGAAACTTATTTTTTCAATTTACTACATTTAAAAAAAAACCTTTTTGTCCATAACAGTTACTGAAGTTAACTGATTGAGCAACCCCAGGGATTTCAATTAAATTAATTTCTTCTCTATGAAATTCATATCTAGCGGATAGCACAAAAAACTGTCACAGAACCATCCAACTATATATAATATAGAAAAAGTTAGTAATAAAAAAGTAATTTTATTTTTGTTTGTTGGCTGTTAAAGGAAGAGATCGAAAGGAAGATATTGAATATCTCGATCAAAAACAATAATAATAATGATGATTACAATACTGATGATAATGATGATGATGACGACGAGAGCGATAGACAGAGTGATGATAGTAGAAAAAACGAGTATGAAACCATGAAATGATCAAAATAATGGTACCATAAGTACTTAGGTTCATAAATGGCAATAAATCATTGAAAATTGCTTTTTAAAGTAAAAAGAAAAAAAACAACAACGGAAGAAAAACCGGATGGATAAAAATAAATAACGGAGCGACAGATTTTCCTAATCAAATTGAAAAGTTGTTGCTTGTATAGTCCGTATACGAGTAGAACCACTATTATTTCTTTTTGATTAAGTTAAATCGTTTCTATAGGACAAATAAACAGTGAAGTAAGTGAGTTCTAATAGATTCCCTTTTCAGTTTCGATAACGATATTATCTGGTCTGCTTTGTATTTGCTCTTATGTTGAATTTTATTTCTTCAACAAAAACTTAAAATATGGCTATCGTAAATGGCATTTTATTTCACTTTTTCGGAATTTCTTCCCCATTCTATAGTGATAAAATTTATTATTTTTATATTGACAATAAAACCTTTCCCGACTTCGCCGAGAATTGAATCAATTTTACCTACCAAAAATGGATTGGATTCCCTCGATAAAACGCAACTGATGTCCATATTTAAGTACTTTGTGTTTTGGGCTGTATTTCTGTTGGAGAGATTAAATGTGTTGGTTTTAAACTGAAATTCGCATATAGCGTTGCTAGCTGTTATACCGAAAGATGTCCATTAAAAGCTATTTATACGAGTTTGAAGTTAAAGATTAAATTATTTATTTGATAATAAAAGGGATAGAATAAAGTTCTAATTGGATATGAAATTTTAAAGATTTTATGTGCCATGATACATTTGGGTTCCAATCATCATCATTTTGCCTGATCCATAATTAATATTTCACATTCTAATATAGAACCCAATGGCGGGAAATCATTTAATTTTAAATGATAATTGCTTTATCCTTTTCCATGATTTTCATTAACCCGCATTATATTAGAATGCAGGTTAATGAAAATCATGGAAAATGATAAAGCAATTATCATTTAAAATATATGAAACATTTCTATAATTTTTTTAACAATAATCGCCCCCAAGCAGTATTTACTGTCAACGATGACGTTGGCGGGTGCCAAATGTCTCTGACGTCACGTCATTAATGCTGTATCGGTCGGTTATTAGTGTGAATTGCGCAAAACCAAGGAAAATAAAATTCAATTGAACCACCTTCTTACTGGATACTTGGCAATAATCGTTTTTATAATGAACCTTCGATAAACATCCGTGACAAATTTCAAGCCAATCGGTTTTGTAGTTTTCCTACAAAAGCTTTAAATAGAAGGGAAACTCTTTGTGTTTTTGTGCTCCTTACCCCTCACAATAAGTATGTTTTAATTAGCCTTTGCTACAATCAGACACAAGACAAAAATGGTTTAATTTTAGATCAATCGGTTCAGCTATTTTCATTTTGTTTGATTCAATGTATCTGTTTACGGTGAGAGCGTAAAAATTTTCGGCCGGACACAGAACACAAATCATTTATGACAAACTAGCTTGCATACCCGTCGTTGCCGGGTTAAGTTTTTTCAAATTTTTTTTTTTTTTGACGGTATATGTTAGAGCTAAACTTTAGGCCAATCGGCTCGGTAGTTTCCCCGAGAAAGAGTAACATAGAGGGAAAACTAAGTTTCGAAATCACTTTACCCCCTCCACTTACTCCCCCACCCCTCGCGCTACTTTTCCGTATGCCTATGTTGGAACCAGAACTACCACAGACACTCATGCCAAATTTCAAGTCAATCGGTTGAGCCGTTTTTGCTTGAAAGAGGAACAGACAGACAGACAGACACATACACCAAAAATGCCAGGAATATTTTCAAGTATGTTTTTTTCTCCAGATTGATATTTGTGAGACAACACCGGCTTTATAATATTAATATTTTGGAAGAAAAAATTCGGAGATGGGCTTCTCACTATAACCTGATATCAAATCAATACTCTTCCAATAAAAATGCAGGTAGCTTCTTTATTGGCGAATTAATTTTAGATTAATTAAATACCCTGAAGAAATAAGGGATTTTTTTCCAAAATTTCCCTATAAAATGCTTTAATATTAGACCAAAAACAAATCTACTAGATAGGAACATTTTTTAAAGTATACCTATTTCAGGTTTTCCGTATGGCCAAAGTTCCGTCTTTCAGAAAAAAAATCCATTCGAATTACACTACTATGCTTGGTCTCTTGTCGATGTTGAATGGGGGCAAATAAAGTGTTGAAGCCTTTGACGAAATTCGAGTAAAGCCACCGTGTACCATTTTCATCCTTTATTATATTTTAGCGTAATTAAATCAGGTAAAGGAATTCCATACTTGAAAAACAACTATATGTCACTCGTAAATGAATGTCGTACCCATTGAAAATAATTAGATGTTTGATGCTGAAAGATCCAAAATACAATTAGAAACTTTCTAAAACTCCCATAATACACACATGCGAAAAGGAATCAAACGTAGAAACTTATTTTTATAACAAATTTGTCATGGTCATACAGGTTTAATTTTAAATTTATACTTAAGTGTGTAGAGGTACTGACTACAAACAGTTTTCAAAAACATATTTGACCTTCTTTTTTTGTAAAAGTTTGGATAGTGTTTGTTAAAGAAGTTGTGAAAACCGAAACAGAATAATTTTAGTCCTGTGGCGTCTCTGTGTCTCCCATAGATATCCCCGCATACATCTATATCCTCTGTATTAAAATTTAGAACAATAACCTTAGCAACCTGGAAGCACTTGGCAAGCACTTGGATTAATTACATCCTCACATTCTGGTACTTTTACAAATTTCCATATATGTACTTTCACCTGAATATACAGGTAGAATTCTTTGAGTGTAAATAAAGAATTTAGTTTCACGCAGAGGCTATTGAAAAATAGTGTGCGAAATTTAAATTAATTTTACTAAACCAAATACCTGAAACATTTCAACGAATGAAAAGTTTTTCATGTAATTTTATTCTTCCACTACTCATAATTGCAAACTTCAGGAAACTTTACAATGCCAAATGCTTTTCATAACCATCCCGAGCTGTGCTTCGGCATTAAAGGGTCTTCCCCTAAGCTCTGGCTGGATCTATAAAAAAAAAAAAAAAAAAAAAAAAACATTTAATGGCGGAAATGTCAAATTAAATTTTAATTTTCTAAAATCGAAAACATTGCTTGGGTTTCATGTAAATAATGATATCTACAGATACCGAAACTTTATGTGTTGAGTGCTATACATTTATAATATAGAATTCAAATAAAGTGAACAGAAATTAAGTTTTTGCTTTCGTTTGTATTTTTACAGGATCATAAATTAAAACATATGGCGGAACTTCAGCAAAGTGTCGTCACTGATCAAGATACACGCCATCAAATCCAAACTCAAATCCTTCAGTGGGAGGAAAATCTTGAGCGTATCCACTGCGAACAATTCCGACTACGATGCTATATGGCGTCTTTGCAAAGCGGAGAGCTACCCAACCCAAAGGTAAATTGTTTTTATTATTTTCATCAGTTTTGTAGAATTTATTTAGCATCTAACTATGCCATAGACAGCCATTTCTGAGCCATGCTGTGCAGGGCACCAATCATGTATTCCGACGCGTCTCTGTCTTTCGACTTCGACGCAGCTTTTAACTCTTAACTTCGCCATATCTGCAGCTTGAAATTTCGCGGAATCATCACTATAAATCGAAACGTGATTCTGACTGTCACTCCAGGAAATTTGAAGATGCTGATATGGCGAAGTCAAGAGTTAAAAGCTGCGTCGAAGTCGAAAGACAGAGACCCGTCGGAATACATGATTGGTGCCCAGGGTTTCATTTTTGGAGTTTTCAGATGTGTACATAAAGTCGTAAACATATCAAAACAAAAACGAGCAAAAACAACTCACAGAAATATTGAATTATTTTGTTTTTTTCTAAAAAATACGCCGCAGGAAAAAATTGATAAAAAAAAAATGTGACGCAATTCGAACAACTCTCCGAGTAACACAAAAAGACGTCCCTTTGGCACTGGGCCAAAAACTGCATAAAAATTGTTGATAGGGTGAAACAGCTTCGAATTCCCGGCAAATCGAAACCCACAACACAATGCTGTCTGTAGGGCACTAAAGTTTTGGTTTCAAAAATTTATTTCCTGGAATTCTATTTGGTGAGAAATATATACTGTCAGATATGTCTCATGTTTCACAAAACAAAAATTCATAAAAACTTTATTAACCTTTCAAGTGGAAACTTCACTTTTCTTTATAAAAAATATAGTAACGTCAATCATGTTCTTTTTGGAGATTAAACTGCCTTTCTTTTGATACCATACCAAATTCGGAAATAAATTACCCGAACCCTATGTCAAATCCCAATTTGTTAATTTGAAATAATAAAAAAAAAGTTAGCCCTAACGCTTGAAAGGATATTTATAAGAGAAGCCAAACAAATCTACATAAATGGTGGTTTCACACAAATTCAAACCAATTTAACAAAAAAAAAATGTTCGTACGACCTACGTTCAAATATATAACAAATCGATAAATGGGTTGGAAAATTTTCCCAGCATGAAGTGTAAGGAGACGATAGGTAATTTCGAATTGTCAATGAATCCATTCGCGACAGAAAATGAATAGAGTTCCGGAAAATGCTGAAAAATCCAATTTATTTTCCTTATAAAATAAATTTTGAGATTTTCAAACTTTCGAGTCACTCACAATTCTCCTACGGGCTAAAAAAAAAAACCTGGAATTTCGCAAGAACAGCTTTTGGTTGTTTAGTTTTTGTTTTTCGTCATTACCACAACGGGATGAAGGATTTTCACCACTACTAGTTGGCACTAAAAGTTTTGCTTGTGTTTCTAATTGGCTGCTATTTGAATGGTTTTTCTGCATCAATTAAACTTAATTTCGCCAACAGATTTATTAAAAGCCTCTTGCCACAAAATAGCAATAAAAACCGTAAATGATATCGAGCTATACCTACTATTATTGCTGCATGCATATCTATCCGAATATTGGCATCTTTAGTGTGACAATCGATATAGATATCTATACGATGACAGAAATGAATTTCCGGATAAAGTAGGATAAATCGAAAAAAGAGCAATCCGTAGGAATTACGAACCATGTTTGTTTTTTTTTTGTGTTTCAGAAACAAAGCGGCAGAATCTATATATTCATATAATAGCATATATGGAACATGGTTGACCAAATACGATACACAGACGAACTCATATAGAACGACTTTTTGATGAATTCATTTTATAGGAATCGATTTTTATTGTGAAAATTTAAATACGGTAAAGAATTTTTGAAAAAAAAGGATTTGGATTCTTCATGCTACGTCCACACTCTTTGCTACAGTAACCAGTATTTTAAATTCCGAAATCGGAACGCAACAAAATAAAATTAAACATAACAAAAGCTATAATTGCCAATCTGGCAATCATTGGAGACCCGTATGGTGATATTCGTATCAAAATTCGAACAGTTATACCAAAATTCCACTTTGAAGTCAAACTTTCCAATAAGATTTTTTAAAATTTATTCCAATCGGATTTTGATGTATGGGAGTTTTATGTAGAATCATATCCTAAATAACTTTTGTTCTTGGACTTTTTTGATAAGATGCACCGTTTTTGAGATATTCACAAAAACCGTTTTCGTTCGTATGGGGGGTACCCCCCCTAATGGTCCATTTTAGCCCATTAACGAACTTAGCCTCGCATTTTACAAAAAACGGATCTGCGCAAAATTTCAAGTCTCTAGCTCAATCCGTGCGCCCGCAATCCGCGCCACAGACGGACAGACAGACAGACGGACAGACAGACGGACAGACAGACGGACGGACATGCAGAAATCAAATATTTTTATGATTCTAAACACACTGGTGTAATTCATTTTTTTGTGCGATGACGGGATCTTGGCGTTACAAACGGTAAGGCAAAGTTAATATACCCTTTGGTTTCACCATACGGGTATAAAAATCTATAGTCGTAAACATGTATCTTTAACTAGGTGTTGTCAAACCTTTCTTTTGAGAATTTCCCAACAACTTATGGATGCAAATGAAGTGCAACAAAGAAATCCAGTAGGAAAACAACGAAAAGAAATGCACGGCTCGAAAATGTTTGCCATAAAGAACGTTTCGTAGGCGAAAATTGTAGCGTGTTTAAGGTTACATACAACTCAATTGACCTCAACCTAGAATCAACCCCCTAAAGGGTTTAAATCGACCCATGTTTTTTACAAAATTGTGTCTTTGCAGTTTCTGAAAATGTTAAAAATCTCAATATTTTGTCGTTTCCTTCCAAAAAAAATTATTTTTAAGCTGCTCGAGGCTAACTTGACGAGCGCTTCGAACAGTTCTTGGCAAACGCAAATCTACTCATCACATTTTTGCCAACATTCGCCGAATACGCCACAATTTCCCTTAATGCCAAATAATATCACAACACAAAAATTCCAAAAATTTGAATATTTTTGCGTTTGACCACCCAGTCAACGTGCACTATAATTAGATGTTTTCGATACAAAGTTAAAATCACAGAACTAAACTGATTTAGGTAAGGGGGTATAAGGGCGAATGCGGTGACAAATTATGTCTGACTTCATTTTCCAAAATGCAGCTGCAAGCTGAACGTGCCTTATGGACTGTGTTTACATTAGGACTCATTTTGAGGCGGCACGTCTTTCACTCCGGCCGAGTGAAGGTGAAGGACGCAGTGGGGAGGGAAACCAAAAAGAGCGAACGAAGTTTAGATTCACTTAAAATTATCGGTCACAAACCAGTTTTTGAGTCTGGTCGTTGAAACCTGTCGTTTAGTTTTGTTGATGAAACCGGTTTATGAATCCAGATAAAGCGAACCGTGTGCACACGGCAGAAAAGTGACGAAAGACGTGCTGCCTCAAAGTGAGTCCTAATGTAAACACAGTCATGCGAATCAAAGCAGATCCAAGCAAACGCACCGTCAACACTTTCGCGTTCGTCGTGATTCGCGCACATTCGCCGAAAGTGTGCAAGTAGCATAAAATGTGTGAAAAATCGCTAAATTAATACACGGTTAAAAATTTCAGGATCTATATGAACATTTTTTTGTCATTAATTCTTAACCGTGTACGATAAAACTGATTGAAAATCGAGTAAATTTTAACCTTCTAAACCAGATATTGCCTTTATCTGACGATGCCTTAATTTATGCAGAACCAATTTAATTTAATAATTAGCACAGATTGAATTATCCAAGTCTAACTGTACAATGACTGCAATAAAGGAAAAGATTTCGTTTTATTTCGTGTGTCAAATCAATGGACATTTCTTTTTTTTTTTTTTTTTTTGACTGAATTGATCCTCAAAAATAGTCTTCTTGACATCCTTTCCTTAGTTCATTGTGTTATGATTGCGTCTTCTTTAGCAATTTACTTTATGGCTATTAAGGGTAAACGACACTTAAACTGAGCTAAAAGCGATCCATTGAACCAAGAAGCTACACAGGAAAAGATTGTCCTATCAAAGGACAAAAACCTTATCATTACACAGAGATATATATATATACAGATATACCCTGTAGATGATGGGGCGAATGGATTTTTAGCTTCCTGGAAATAGCCACCAGTGTCAAGGTGCCCATGTATTTGAATCTTGATCCCAGGAAAAAAAAAGGTTCCGGTCCTTCTTTTGCAGTTAACCGAAGGGATATAAAAAGACATCATTGATGTGGCATATACCACCTTTTCAGTCTAAGTCAAAGCCGAACTAAATCTGAGAATTTTCCCCGTTTTTTTTCTTGCCATCGTAATTGGTTTTCCGCTTTAACATAGAAGGAAGTTAAATATCCGTCAAGTTACAATTTGACAGGTCCTCTATAGAACCTTTTTTTTCATCTTTCCCCCCATTGCCTACAGTTTTTGGTATGGGAGCGATGAGGCTAGGTCGTATTATTCGGAGGGACTCACTCACACACGCATGCGTAGATCCCTATTTAACTGTTGAAGTTGGATATCAGAATAAAATAGCATCTGGCCATCAAAAACATTTTAAGGAAAATACAACACAAGCGAAAGCTCCATCGGGTCATAGTGTAACACCACACCCTATTGCTACAACCCGCTTCAATTCAATCCAATTCAATATAAATCGAAGGGCCCAGAACCGAACCATCCAGAGAAGGGCGACGGTCCGGGACACAGCCATTAGCTCTGCACAGCAGCAGAACAACAAGGGGCGAGGGCAAAGGTGGAATCTATAACATGACTGTGGCGGTGGCATGAATAACATTGGAAGAAGAATACCAGCGATATGAGAATAAGAAAAATTGCTTGAAATTTTATTGGCACACGATATTGAGATCCTGTCGTCTTTACATGTGATGACTTTGCCTTTATCATTAGAAATGGTGTTATAGTTCCTATGCCGCCGCGTCAATCTTCAATTTGTTTTTGTGCCTTTATATCGGCAATCCTCCCTGCACCCGTTTTTAGCCGTCATAAGACATACAGCATACATCTATATCAGTATTATGCCATCATCAACATCATTTCAATTCCATACTAGTCTATATCCTCGTACATATTGATTCATCTGGCTTCACATTTTCCTCTATAGTTCAAGACATCTCTCTTTCTTAGTACGATGATATATCGTTAACCATTTATCATGTCTTTATATTTAAGGCTTATTTATCCATGCATATCCTGATAGAATGCCAAAAGCTCGGAAAAAAGACCTTAAAATAAAGTATATATTGTTAACCGTTTTTTTTTTTCTTGTGCGAACGTTAAACGACCACCAGCAACATATAAAGGGTTGGGGTTGATTTCCAATTATTGCTTCGATATTACTTTTCCGAACACATGAATACAAAATAAAAAATATGCTGTACATTATACTTTTAAAAGCCATCGTTGAATACTTAAAAAGCGTTTTCCGAGAATTATTGGAAATACGAAAATACTTCATTGTTCCGGTTTCTCCGCTGAAATGGAGTTTAAAATTAGTTTTTAAGAAAAGCTGTATTGATAAATTCTATCGCATTATTATGCACTACGTACGACGTGAGGCAACCCTTTATTCAATCGATTTATGAAAGGTCCTTTTAGTAGGCACATTTATTAAAAAATTTTCAGTAACTATTGTGAAATTTTCCGTCAGAAACACAATAAAATGTCTTGATTTTCTTCTTCTTTTCAGAGTTTACTTACACACGTTTCACGCCCAACGAAGAATACGCTCAACAAGTTGGGTGTCTTTACGGTTTCTTCATTTCATGCATTCATTTGTGCTCGTTCACCGTCTCTGCTCAACAATTTATTAGCTGGCCGGGGCGCAACTAAAAGACGTCCACCGCTGCTCTCCAGATCAAATAGTGGTTCCAGTAGACGTTCAATGCAGGTAAATATCTCATTAACAATAATTAAATCAATCGTGTTATTGATTATGCAATCAATATTAGTACTTAAGTTATTAGGCAAAATATTTTGGCCTAACATAGAAAAATGTTGTTAGTTTTTGATGCGTAGGGCTGTGCACAAAGTACGTGACACTTTTAGGTGAATGGTTCTGCGGGAGTGTACCACGCGTTGGTACTAAACGCAATACAAAAAATCGCCCTCAATCATTATAAAAGGGGATGTGAGTCCGTATAGCATAAAATTAGCGTGCCTATTTTATAGACACCTTTTTAGCCGTTGAAAGCTTTAACTTATAACACAATTTCCATTGCAAAACTTAAGCAATTTCGTTTCAAGTATACAATCAATAATTTATTACTTAACAACCATCCATCAACCGTCTCTAAAAATATCAACAAGTTCTGAGTTAGTTGAACCGTACCCACCGTACCGTACTCACAATCAGACATGTCAATTACAATTTTCCGAGGATTCAAGTGCCTAACAGGGACTATTAAACATCGAACTTTTAAAAAAAGGTCACAACATTAGTCAGGATTGTATTTATTTGTCGTTATTCTTTTAGTACATACCTTTCAAATACGAATTAGTGACCGGCTTGACTTTATACGCAAGTAAATGTCGGCAACAACAGGCTAATATACCGATCGATGGCGTGAAAATATTCCTAAATGAGAAAAAATTAAGTGCGTGCCGTGTCCATTTGTACTTTTTTACCTTTTCGACGCATATATATATATATATATATATATATATTTCAAGACAACATGTTTATATGCTTAACTCAGTAAGTATCCTTTTCGAAATATATTTTAAACCCTACATTCCTGAATTTTCCCCTAGATTGGGCCGTTTCATTTTTCATTATTATTTCCCCCAAAATTCACTTAATTTAACTTCTCGCAAAAGCAGCCGTAAACAATCAAATTATACACACAAACCAGTGATAACAACATTAAGGCAAACACACGAACAGCCAGCTTATCCTTAATTTTCTGGGCGTTATACATTTACAGTCCCCAACATGTATGAAGAAGTAAATCCAGCAAAAATCCAACCACAGCACTGGCACTGGAGAAAATGAGAAAAGTAAAACAATGGATGGATTTTCCCAAAAAAAAAGTTTTTTTTTATATTTTGATTCATAATCAATGAAAACTTTACAGACCAACCCACCCATTCGTTCTCATCGCTTTATATACGAAAAAAATAAAACGTTTTTTCATTTGCCCATCCATTCTAAGAGCAGCAGATGCTCACCTCCTTCCCCACCCCAAAACCTTGTACAATTCATTGGAATATATTGTTTATGTGCCTGCCCCGAAGTTTTAATTCGACTTTTGGAAAATTACCGGAATTCTCACTTTTCAATTACATCACCTTAAGCTAAAATTTATGTTAATAATCTTTTCTACGGAACTTGCTGCTATAATAAGGAAAAAAATTTAAATAATGAAAAAACATCAACCAACAAAAATTGCAAAAAAGAATAAAAGAAGGAACTCAATTTGGAGAGAAAGTCTATAATGAAAATTCAAGCTTTTCCACAACGTCATAGAGAGTTCGTTTTCCTTTTCTGGTGCGTTTTTTTTTGCGTTTTCAGTTAATGAAGCTCTTTGACTCACATCTGCGAAAGGACTCTACGATGAATGTGTAATGAACGTAATGAGCTTTTAATGTTCATATCTTTTATATCATTTAACTTTGGAAGAACCTTTCTGCCACCTGTTTTCGATCCAATTTCATGGAGTTGCGTGATTTCCTTTTCATATAACTTTTCTAGATTTTGGATTTTTATGAAACAAGAATGTGGACACGTCGTTAAAGTATTTTGTGTATTTTTTTTTCATAAATAAGGAAAAAATCCCAGAAATCATTTCTTTGACAACTTTTGAGTAAATACTGTTATTCTTTGAGGACCTTCGGTTAAAAATTTCAAAATTCTAAAAGACGCCGGAACTGGAATTTTTTCATACAAAATCTAAGAATTTCGGAAATTTTTGAGCTCGTTTTCAAATTTCCAATTAATTTCTCTGGTGTACAGATTCTCTACTCATTCAGTATAGGTTCTGTACTCATTTATAGCAGTATGAATATTGTTTTATATGGTGACGTTTATTATTCGGTCACTTGAAATCTTCTAAGGCCTATGTTACACACGGCAACTTTAAGGCTCTCTCCATTACCATGACTTCGGCAACTGCAAAAAAATAGAGACACATTTATGTGAAGATACGTTGACGAGAAAGGGAGATAAGAATCAACTGCAAAAATTTGTCGGCAACTGCAAGAATAATTTCCCCTGTTTTTTATGGCGATTTTATGGCGATTTCTACTACAATCACACATTGTCCCTGTAAGTGAATAGTAAGCACGGACACATTCAAACTGTTGTTATAGCGTGATGTCATTTTTCTCCTTCGCATGCATAGTCAAAAGCTTTGTTACCATGCCAATTTGAACATTATATTCATAGCATAAGGTTTGATATGATTGCTATAAAATTGTAAAACTGGAAGGGAAAGCGTTTAACTTGTATTCAGTCATTCCTTTTTATACCCGTATGGTGAAACCAAAGGGTATATTAACTTTGCCTTACCGTTTGTAACGCCAAGATCCCGTCATCACACAAAAAAATGAATTACCCCAGTGTGTTTAGAATGATAAAAAAAATTGAATTTTGCATGTCCGTCCGTCTGTCCGTCTGTCTGTCTGTCCGTCTGTCTGTCTGTCCGTCTGTGGCGCGGATTGCGGGCGCACGGATTGAGCTAGAGACTTGAAATTTTGCGCAGATTCGTTTTTCGTAAAATGCGAGGCTAAGTTCGTTAATGGGCAAAAATGGACCATTAGGGGGGGTACCCCCCATACGAACGAAATCGTTTTTTGTGAATATCTCAAAAACGGTGCATCTTATCAAAAAAGTCCAAGAACAAAAGTTATTTAGGATATTATTCTACATAAAACTCACATACATCAAAATCCGATTGGAATAAATTTTAAAAAATCTTATTGGAAAGTTTGACTTCAAAGTGGAATTTTGGTATAACTGTTCGAATTTTGATACGAATATCACCATACGGGTCTCCAATGATTGCCAGATTGGCAATTATAGCTTTTGTTATGTTTAGATCTACATAAGTCTATCTTGCTCTAGTTTTCTGCATTTTTTTGCAGTTACAGAAGTCATGGTAATGGAGGGCGACCTTTAAGCGGCGACTTTTCTTAAGTATAGGCTCGAGAAGTGAGGGAAGCGGTGGCTAATGTCGCCAGTTCCGAAAGTAGAAACAAGGCGACAAAATACGCACACAAGCACAAAATCACAAAGAACGGGTTCGTTCTTCACACACACATGAAACACTCACTGTGTAATATACAGAAGTTTCCGGCAACTTGTCTCCGCGTATAGCACAAACGAGCAACTTTTTGTATCGTGTATCGGTTTAAAGTTGCCGTGTGTAACATAGGTCTAAAGAAAACAAATTAGTAGACATAAAAAAAATGGCGACTTTTTAGGTTTTTGTGCAAACCTACATAATGCTAGCATTCAGCTAAAAAACGTCAAGTAGAAGATGTATGAAAATAATAATTTTTCATATAGGAGTAAAGCATGATTTTTGATCCAATTAATAGTATTCTAAAATCACTCAAAGCTAAGCAATTTTAATGTAGCACTGGTAATTCCCCTTCCACCCTCCCGTGAGAAAAAATATTTACCAATTTCTATTTAAAGAAACAAATCAAATTTTCGAATATCCTTTAACAAACAAAATAACTTTTATTTTCCATTTATCTGATCAGATTTTCACAATAGGAGGGTATTTGAAGTGCCGCATAAGCAATCAGTGCGAATTAACCGAATGAAAACGAATTAAATTCGAGTAAAAGTCACACCTTTTCACACTCGAATGGAATATTAAGGGACGTTTTTGAGGTGTCACAGCGCTAAATGTGTTCCGGTTCCGGTTACATCAATGTTAATAGTTTGTTCTCATTCGCACAGTACTCGAAATGCTGGATTTTTGTTCGGATGTGCACCATTTTGCTATTTTATTTTTCTGTTTTAGTTTTCCCTTGGTCGTTATCGCTTTGGTAGTCCGCATTGTACCACCGACATGTAAAATAATAGTCGAAATCATTCGGTGGAAAATCATTTGGCTAAGGGCGGTGATGCCAGTGACCCCGTTAACGAGTCACTTTAATATCGCGATGGTTATCAATGAAATGACATACGGGTTGGGTGAGAAAAACAGGGATAAAAAGCTCAACCTGGCTTTTTGTTGTTAGTGACATTTGACCCGAATTACTTTTTATCCAACTGTTTGCTTTTTGTTATTTTGTTACATTTTAACACTTTGTGTTACAGCAGTAAAGCTTTTCGAAACAATTTACAATCGGAAGCCATTAGCAAACTTTTACTAGTTCATTGTACCTCTCGGTTGCTTATTTCTGCGCCATGCCATGGCAAAATCTATTTAACTTTATCACGTTTTATTCAAGCATTTCAAAGGTAGATTTATTTCGCCTTTCATTCCACCCTTAGGCTTTTCAAAAGCTTTTATTCAAATCTGTATGCCATAGTACTGCGTATTTTATTTTAATTTCAATGAAAATCATAATTGTATAACATCAACCATTTAATAGATTTATAATTATGTTCTAAAACTGTTTTATGTTGCTATACCTTAAAACTCCAAAATACTAAATATATGGTTTTATGAATATTTTTTTTTTGGTTCACGGTAGTCAAAAAATATGCTCCCTTTGAGTTCAAAAAGATATTTCGGTCGCACAATAATATCCAAGCGTTTAAAATAATAATTTGGTTCTTTTTAATATGTTATACAACACGTACACTTTGAAAAAATTTCTCATGCCTCATCTTTTTTCATAGAATTTTCTCATTTTGTTTTTTTTTTTGCTTTTATATATAAATTAAACTAATTTCACCAAGGAAACATTGAAAACAGATTTCAAGATTTATCGTTTAAGGATTTTTCCAAAGTAATGTTGTTGTCCTAAGAATTTGCAACATTCTATAAGAACGAATTACTGAGATTCAAAAGAAACATGAAAAGTTTTATTACATCTCGTATTTACAAATTGATGACCTTTTTAACACAAACATCTCAGTCATATAGTGTAGTATTCGAGGTACCTACGAAGATAAACGGAGGATTTTTTTTACTTAGGATTGATTGTATGTTCATTGGATGGATCATTTTTCCCTCCTTGTTTTCTATATTCTATAATAGTAAAATATATTTATGTTGGATATTCATGCGATAGAATTTGAAAGGAAATTACCCAGACCCCCAAAAATTGACGTCCATTAAAATTGCTAACGACCAGATAAAATTCACATTAAGTGGAGCGAAAAAATTTATTCTCGTTGAATTTGTGTTAATTGCATTTTTCATTCGTCGAGTATCTATTAATCGACAATGTAGAATATATGTAGAGACTCTTACGCAATCCGTAGATATATCGACATTTATCGCCTTTAATATAAGAACTTTTATGTACAAACATTAAAAAACTATTATAATTAGTATAGTAAAAAATTCGATAGCAATTTTAATAATAATTTTAATACCAGTCAAATCTGACATCAAATTTTATCAGACGGTATTTCACAATGATTTATAACTGGGTATTTCTGGTAATATTGCATCGAAAATATTGGATGTTTATTACCGGGATAGGGGTGAAAAATTCTAAAAACCTGTCGTGGAAAATCCTAATTGCTCTAATTTTATTATCAAAAATTATTAGTTTTCAAAGGGTTTAAATAAAAAACAAAGTGAAACAAACATAAAAAATACTCGATTTGAACACACACGCCGAATGTGAATAATGAGGGTATTCACAATCCTCTTTTAATTTTCGGTATTCGGTATTTTCGGTAATATTAAAAGACTGAAAATATTCTAAAGTATCATGGAACTATCATGTTCAATAGGTCTAAAAAACGTTACGCCAATTTTCGCATATTCAAACGACCCCTCTTCCACCCCTCCTTCCCTGTCGCACGATTTTTTTCTCGGTTTCACAATTTGTTATGGGATTTGAATCCGACACCTCATACCGCCTCCCTATAAATGTGTGACGTGTTTTAAGCTAGAACCTGAATCGTACGTCGATGCGTCCGTCATGCGTGCGTCCGGTTGACAGTTCGATGCAGTGACAGTTGGGTACGGCAACGAATCTGGAGTTAATTCATTGTTTTGCACTTCTTCTATTAGTTTATCGTCGAAACAATTACTTTTAATTTTTTCCATACTTAAATTGCTTAAATCGTAAAAAACTTTTTTGCGAAATGACATTTCCGTGCGTTGCCGCATGTAAAAGTAGAAATTCGACCTACTCTATGCGGTTGCCGCATCAGAAAACGTATTATTAGGGGAGTACTCATAGCAGCCCGTTGATTTTACTCGAACTGTCAACGTGACGGACGCATGACGGACGCATCGACGTACGATTCAGGTTCTAGCTTTATGGACAATCCCTAACTCCTGAAGCAATAATTTATAAAGAAGAAAGAGCAAAAATCATGAATTTAATCTTTCTTTTTTACCAAGATCGTATGTATTCCTTTTACCAGTAAAAATTTTCACCTTTAGAAAAAATTTCACCCTTATGACCATGTCTTAAAAAAATAGGTCCCTTCAGTTTTTACTAATACTTGGTAAAACTTTAAGATCTACATGTCATGGACCTGAACAATTTACTGTTTTTCAAATTCCGAAGGCACCCTTCACTCGTCCACAGAAGCTAAAGTCCATATCCATTTTTGAAATAATGTCATTATTGTAACAAGGGTAGAAATACATATACAACTATGTTAATACATGTTCTCGAACAAATCCTAAATTGGACATCTTAATCATCGACTCTAAGAATTAGGTAGGCACGAGTACATAAGCTGGGCTGGCCGTTGTTTACAAAAAGCCCAAAAGTCAACATCATTGGGATATAAACGATAATCGCTACCCAAATAACCGAACATTCGTTACATATTGAGCGGATTTAGTTTACGGGTTATTATTATCAACCTTTTACAGGTTGTTTATGATGGTTACGGTTACCGACTCCCAAAATTTGTTTTGATTAAAGAGAACTTTCTTAAATTCATGATAAATACTAACTATTCTGATGTGATCTAAAAAGTTTAATCACATTGATCTACGAAAGTTTTAAACAGTGGTAGATTTTATTAGAAAGAAACGTCATTTTAATGCGCCTATAATTGAGGCGTTAAAAGCTAGAGTGGACCAAGCCACATAATCGGGTTTTTGAAGCTTTTCCACTTTTGTGCTATTATTGACTGTAAATTTTTGGAAAAAAAAATTGTGTGGACTTTATTACTCAATGTTGAAAGGTTCTTTTGTGCATCCAAACATTTTTATCTAAAAACTCACTCGTAATAGTGATTCAAACACAAAAAAACTCACGATTTCGACATGTGGGTTGGTCCACTCTAGCTTTTAACGCCTCAATTTATGTTTAAAAATTCATTCGCATCATGTTTTCAAAAATTGCTACAACGGACAATCAATTAATTATTATGAACGCAATTTTAATTTAATGCTTCAAAATTTTAATTTCTAACAAGCAACGAAAAAAATGTTCGAATGAAGCGCTCTCTTCCATTCGAATTCACTTAATGTAATTTCCATTTTGCTAGCACCTGCGTGATTTTAAGCATACACCGTCCATTAGTCTCATCCTACCGGAGGTTTTATTTAACAAAAATTTGACTGGAGTTTTCTCGATTTTCATGTGGGCTATGGACATAAACGTGGCCAATGGTACGCTAAAAATATGGTTAACATCATTAGCGATAGAAATTACGATAAATTGATTAAGTTATGTCAGCTACAATTAAAATCGCAGATATAATTAAATTTTGGAAAATCATTTAAGCGTGTTTTATGCTGCACCATTTTTATTTTTAACTATGTGAAAAAAATGTTTAAAGTAGGAGAAATTTTTTTTTAAATTTATTATCCAAATTTGATAATGGAAGGACAAAACTTCATACAGATTTGTAGAAACAGGATTTTATTATATGTGACCCGATTAGTTATGAACCAAATAAGAAACAGGTAAATAGTTGTGTAGGATTTTGCCATTTTTTTCTTGTTGTTGTTGTATAGAAATAATAAGAAATGATGAACGGATTTAACCGGAGCGTCTGCGATTGAATATATTTTCATAATTTCATCCTTTTTCTCATTTCTTCCCTTTTTTTACCTCCATTCCAGATGAATTCACGTGACGAACCTGAAAAAACATATAAAGTGGCCCTGCCAGATAACAATTATGCGACGGTTTACCTACGTGATGCCATGTCCGTGGAGGAGTTTTTGGCCAACGCCTGTGCTCGAAAGAATCTCAATCCAATGGAACATTTTATACGAGTTAAGAAGCGACGTGACATGGAGGACCACAATTACTTTGTGCCACACCGAAATGATTTGATTGAAACTTTCGTAAGTACCAGTTGAGCTTTTCTTATTCTCTCTAGATTATTTTGACTTAAATCCCAACATACGAAACCTCCTCATATCCCAAATATTTCTCACCCTTCTATGCAGCGTCTAGGCCACCCTCTATCATACCATTTTCTTATTTCTAATATGTTTTTTCTCTGTTCGAATGTTCACCATATTTCCCTTTATAGCATAGCGACAGTATTTTGTATAGTATATGTTCAACAGCAGATACTAGAGGGCTGAATACTGGTAGATACTAAAATACTGGTATTCTATTTAACCGATGCCGATGTCGTCGACGATGTTCAGAAAGTTTTCCAAAAACGTGACGGGTCGTGTTTAAGTTCTTGTTTTTTTTTCTTATGTCGTTTCCTGCTGATGATGCCAAGGTAAAATATGGCTGGGGTGTTTCCTGCCATAGAACTTAATTCTTTTTTTCGCTTTGTGCTCGCGACATGTTTTCTTGGATGAACGTGATTTTAAGACAACAGCAGATTAAGTTGCTTTTTAAAAATAAATAAATAAAATAAAATAAAATGTGAGTTAACAGGAAGGAAAACAGCAACAACAAAAAAAAAGGAATCTACGACAGAGCGAATAAGAGAAATGATTTCTTGAATAAACAAAGCCCTACCAGATATACTGCAATAGAATTATTATTTTTCCGATTGAATTAAATGTTCTCGGAAGGTCAATTGCGTACTAAAAAGATGTGTCTATAAAATATAGTTATCGATGTATGTCAGATGTGTTATGGAATCGATTTTATCTCGAATTCTATTGGGATTATACTCTCTTAAAAACGATGCCATAATAATATTTTATAACTTATTTTTGTTTTAAATTGTCTTTTTTTTAAATAATACACAGAAAAAATGTTTTAATAAATTCACCTACAGTTTACGGTGATTTTCCGAAAAAGCGCTATCCTTACAGAACCTTCAGGGAAAAATTTCGAAATTTCACTATAGATTTTTGATCAGCAATCTCAGAAACTTTCTCAGCTAACTTTCCAAAGAATAATGGGAAAATGATATTTGCGTTATCTTTATAGGTTTCGAATTTTGAAGTTTTCGAATTTGAAATTTCCAAGATCATATTTGTAATCAGTGACTTCTAATAATTTACGTTGTTATCCTTACAGGACCTTAATGACCTTTCCGCTTATTCCACTCATTCGTATCTGAAAACATTTTGAAAAAAACTTGTAATAGTTTAGAAAATGTATACGCTCGTTTTCTAAGGCGCCATTTACACCTGGTACTTTACTCCGCGAATTTTATTCTTCAACACTTCAGTGTTGGACCACCGTTTACACTACGATACAAAGTTCAGAAATTTATTCCTGAAAGACGCCCGAACGCAAATTTTTTCATATATGTAGTAAAACCGTTCGAAAAAATTTAAAATTTTGACAAATTTTGTTCACTGATTTTATTCTGCGATAGATGAACAAAATTCGCGGAACAAATCATACTAATATATAAAAATGAGTTGGTGTCTGTCTGTATGTCTGCCTGTTCCTCTTTCACGCAAAAACGGCTGAACCGATTGACTTGAAATTTGACATGACTGTCTGTGGTAGTTCTGGTTCCACATAGGCATACCGAAAAGTAACGCGAGGGGTGGGGGAGTAAGGGGATGTCCGCTATGTTACTCTTTCGCGGGGAAACTACTGAACCGATTGGCCTGAAATTTGGCATAGATGTTCATCGGGGGTCCAGCCCTAACATAGACCCATTAAAAAGTAGCCCGAGAGGTGGGGGAGTAAGGGGAGGAGGTAGTCATCTCGAAACTTAGCTCTTCCTCTATGTTACCCTTTCGCGGGGAAACTACCGAGCCGATTGGCCTGAAGTTTAGCTCCAACATAGACCATCAAAAAAAAATTTGAAAAAACTTAAGCCGGCAACGACGGGTATGTAATCTAGTTGTGAATAAAATTCGCGAAGAACTCGACAAATAATCGCAAGTGTAAACGAGGCCTTTTTCATACAGGCTACTCAGGTTCTTTACTCATTAATAGCCGTGTTAAACTTATATTATATCGTAACGTTCATTGTTAGTCGTGCATAAATTCCGATCGAGTTTTTAAAGTGAATAATTAGTTGGGGGACGTGATAATCGCGACTTTTTAGGTTTTTGCGCAGACCCACAAGGTGATAGCTTTCTATTAAAGAAATAATCACTTAAATCGGTCCAGAATAACCTCATAAGTAAAGATGTATGAAAATCCTTAGGTTTTATGTATCTAAAAAAAACTATAACTTTTATTTCGACGAAATTTTCTACTGCCTTCACTTGTCTAGTTTTATGATAAAAAAAAATTAGACAATAACCTTCGTCTTTTTCAAAGTCTGTTAAAAATGTCAAGCGACAAGAGATTTCCTATATACCTATATATATTGTATATTGAAATGCTATCTCAAACAAATAAATAAAATTGACAAATACGGTCAGCCATTGATGAATGGGAAATTTCCCATGAGGATAACAGATCTTACAGAAATCACAAAAAGATTCAAAAGAAATGTATATAGACTTTGAAAGTCTGCGATCGAAAATAAAACATAAAAATCAGCTTGTCTATCATAAAAATAAGTAAAAGATAATGATGACGACGATAACAACGAGGAATTGCACAAAAGTATGTTTTAGCAAATGATATGTTCCTTCATATATCAGTCCCCAGCCACATTAATAACGATGACATCCCTTGGAAAATTGTGTTTTGAGGCAAATGTTTTATTGAAAAATCTCTTCATATCTACATATGGGGGATGAAATGTAGAAAATGTTGTTGTTGTTGTTGTTATTTGTCCTTTAATATGAACAACATCCCAACGGGTTTCCTGTTACTTCATTTTTGCTTTCGCTTAAATTTACATTTAGTGTATAAGTCGTCAATAAATAAAGTAAAAATAATTCTTATGGTAATTGATTGCTAGCTTATAAAGTACTTTGTTTAGTCTACGGAATCACTTCTGCTCACAGGCAATATCTTTTATGTAGACGTATTTCCGCTCGACTGCAGTCTGTCTTTCTATGCTAACCAATATTAAAGTTTACGTCAATATCCCTGCAGACCAACAAGTGAATGTTCACCTGAAGTCAGCGCAAGTGAAAATTGTATGAGCAGTGCAGAATGATTCAAAGAAAAAGATGCACGTAGTCAATTGGCGCGTTAAAGACTGTGTTTACATTGGGATTCATTTTGAGGCGGCACGTCTTTCGTCATTTTTCTGCCGTGTGCACAGGGTTCGCTTCATCTGGATTCACTAAACCGGTTTCATCAACAAAACTAAACGAAACAGGTCTCAACAACCAGACTCAAACCGGTCTGCGACCGATAATTTTAAGTGAATCTAAACTTCGTTCGCTCTTTTTGGTTTCCCTCCCCACGGCGTCCCTCACCATCACTTGGCCGGAGCGAAAGACGTGCCGGCTCAAAATGAGTCCTAATGTAAATACAGTTAAAGAAATATTTTGTCACTGCAGCTAAGGAAGTGAGCGAATAGGAAGCATATAAAGGAGATGCAAGTAATCGAAGGTGAGAAAGTCAAGTGTTTTGATTTGGCTATACTCGACAATTAAGAACTCAATAAACAAAATGATATTTTTACCGCTTCCGGTTTCGGGAAAACCAAAATAGCAAGTATATTCACATACGATTCTCCAGGATGACTCCCTAGTGATGGAAATTTAATGCCACAAAGATGTTCCTGCAAATCGTTGGTGAAATTGCTTGACAATCATTTTTTGTTCACCTAAGTGAAACAGTCATTTGAAAAATTCACTTTATCTTCATCTAATTATTCACCCTAATAACTTACTTAATCTTTACTTTTACATTTGTCGGTGGAGAAAATCTAACACCATTAGAGGTAGCTCTAGTGAATTGCAAGGAATTCAACGAATCACTAATGAATTAATTTTCATTTAGTCTGCTGGGATGGTGAGAAAAACACCCCCAACAGTCAGAACTACAACATAAATATAACAATACCAAAAGTGTCTTGAATTTTTCACTCAACATCGAATAGTCAGAATTTTCTTACGCTTCACTGGCTGCCAAATAAACAGGCAAACAAATAAACAATCCAGCTTTTTGAGCATGACTTCAGACAGCGCTTTATGACTTTAGGTATTGTCGCCAAGAATAAAATTGGGGCCAACCGACCATTACAGTAAGTACAGCAAAACATTTGCACAAACAAACAAAACAAAAAACAAAATAAGGGCACAAGTATTTTCAAAAGATTCCACTGAAAGCGAATAAACGAACGAACGCGACGAGATAAAATTACCTACGTCAGGATCATCCTCAAAAAGGATTTTCATTCAGCAATAAAACAAACTTTAAGTCATTTAAACTTTTTCTGTATCTGAGAAATGGTGAAAATAAAATCCGATAAGGGGGAAAAAATTAACAAAAAATGGAAATAAATAAAAAAAAAAACAACATAAATAAAACGAGTAAACTGACTTGACTACTTATACGATCTTCTCATATTACCTTAAACTTGAACTCTTTTAAGTTCTTTGACTATCTTTTACCTTTATCCTTGCCTATATAGCATTGCTTACTTCAATGATCCCTTTTTGTTCTATCGTTTTTATATTATCTCTACCATCGCTGATTTGCTTCATTTCTTCGTGTTAAACATGCCAATCCTTACACAACATCGGATCAGCAAAAGAAAAAAAAAATGGTGCCTATATTTAGCTTCCTAAAGAAACTCGGTTCGTTGGCTTTCAATAGATCACTCTTTTCTCTAAAAAAAAAAAAAAAACAAGGGATATAAGATAACAAACATCCCTTCATCTATTAGTATTGAAAAGACTTATTTGGTGATGCTAGCCAAACACAGTCAGATTGATTTGGCCCTTTCGAATAAGTTTCATAGCATGATACTATCCTAAACACACAAAATAGCGTATATACAGCAGCCCGTGAAAGTTTAAACCTCATGAGTAGAACGAATCTCATTTATATATCAAGTGCGCATACAGTCATTTCCTTGAAAAGTGCTTCGAAAGGATGTTTGGATTTAAGCTGTTGATTGCCAAAATTAGATTAGCTTTGATGGGTGTTCCAGAATTAGGTAATTAGATACTCTCTTTATGTGTGTACTCAACAAGAAAGTTTACTTCTTCTAATAGCAACTCAATAAAATCTATCTATCGATTCAATACAACATATATTTATAAGCAATAATATACTAGATTCATACACCTACATATATCGCCTGCAATATATTGACAAGTCGAAAAGATTGAAACGAGAAAATATGAGAAATCAAGGAACATCCGATCGACACATTTACAATATATGTGTATGAAGGGAAGGAAGTTTTTCTTTTTTAATGAAAAAAAAGGGATGTAAACTATCCGTTCATTTAATTTTTTATACGTATACCAAGATATATCTATAGAAAATACTTTCCAAGAAATCAATAACAGAGACTAGATCATTAAAAAAGTTAAACGATTCCTTTTCCTGTTCGGTTTCGTTTCATTGTTTTTCAATAACATCAAAAGTTCCGAATTCAATCCTTTGCCCATTATTTAATTAAATGGAAGAATCATTGCCAATCGTTTTTTCTAAGTTTCTCTCAAAACAAATTCTATACTATAATGCCATGCTATTTTACTATATTATTGATTGGCACTATTCTATAATGAATGCCATTTCGCTTGATATTTCATTAGTCATAATATCAGAGAGTTTAATAGAAACTGGAAAAATTGACACCCAGATTAAATGGTTTTGCCAGCGGAATATAAAACAGTAATAAATCTTTTATAGCTGCAGAAACTTTCCTTTCAGCTTCAGATTTTGTACGCCACTTTTATGTCTGTTTCACATTTATTGTAGGTACTCTAGATATTACTTAATTCTCGTCTCTAAATTAGCTTCAATCGATCGTATAGTGAAAAGTTCCAATCTTAACAATAACAACAACAAAAAAACACAAAAATTTTATCAAACATTTGGTTTGTGCCCTTGATTACTACACCAGCATCCCTTCAAAAGACAGGAGACCAAATTAGTCTACACTCAGAAAAATGAAGGCTAATTCGGCGACCTATATACCTCGGGCAGGAAAATTTAGCCTATGCGAGGCGCGCGTTCGCCTGCATGAGGGAAAGTAAAACTTGTGTTAACTTGTGGCCGGAGAAAGTCTGAAATTAAGCCACGAGCAGGTGAATTAGGGCATTGGGAGCTGTACGAGTTGACCTTAGATAGGCATGTCGAGAATGTAATGTCATGTAATGGAAACCTCTGTCAGCCAGCTAGAGGTCAGAGTTAACCTGAAAAAAAGTTGACCTGATATTTTTCTGAGTGTAGTCGGATGGTTTTATGGGCTTAACGTTTTAGCGAGTAAAGGCAGAATTTACTTCTGACTGCTTGTTCCTTTTTTAGTTGGTTGACCATATTTTTTGAATGTATTCGGAACAGTTTACGTAGGCTAGAAGGGTTGGGAGGGGGGGGGCTGTTGGCGACGAAGTATGAAGCAATTTGAATGCTTCTAAATTAGTGGTTGAAAATTTGGAGGTTTGTTTCAATTTTCATTTTTTGTTTTCAAAATACAACAAAAATTGCACTGCAATCAACACAAGCATCTCACTATCGAAAAAAATATTTAATAAATTCCTCCACATGCGATTTTTTTTAAAGAAAAATGAGCTAGAGTGAGTAGTTTCTGAGGAAACTTCACCGCAGGCAAAATATTTTCGATTTCGAAGTCAATTTTTTAGGGATTTGGAAATTACAACACTATATTGCATAATTCTGAGACAAAAGTTTAGTTCCCGACGATTAAATCTACGCGCTACCAATAGTAGAGCATACCTATTATACCCTTTTATGGTTTCACCATACATGGTATAAACAAGTTTATTTTATTTGTAAATCTTTAGTGTTCATTTCTAATACAAATCCCCCTGCCACTAAATAACTTACACCTCTATTGGCAGATACATGCCACGCATCAAAAGATTCTAGCAGTGTTGTGCCGCGTAGTCTACGTGATGTAGACTACACCATTGTTGACGCGTAGACTATTACTGTAGAGAAACGTCTATTCTCTACGCGTAGACAATGTAGACAATCAATAAAATAAAGGATACCTGATTTAGTTTTAAAATCTCATTCTCTTCAATTAATTTTAACATAATAAAGCACAATTTCCAGGAAGCAAT
The DNA here is from genome assembly GCA_964034945.1 of Chrysopilus asiliformis. NCBI lineage: Eukaryota > Metazoa > Arthropoda > Insecta > Diptera > Rhagionidae > Chrysopilus > Chrysopilus asiliformis. Next base: position 1,940,019 of record OZ035962.1, on the reverse strand, counting down.
CGCCAAATGCTGTACATGAGAACTTCGCAGCAAACTTTAATGGCGATTCTAATTCTATTCATGCAATCTAAAGGCGCTGGTGCCTCTGAGGAGCCCAGTTAGCGAGTTTTCATATAAATTTAACTCTTTAGGAACACCAGCGCTTCGCCATTTCTTGTAATTGGCCATTTCCTATATAGTATAGTATTAGATATATGACTCACTTTGTTTTGACAGAAATGAGAAAGTCTACATTGTCTACGCAAAGTCGACATTGTCTACCCCAAATCTATAGTCTACGCTATTGTCTACACTGAAGTGTAAACAAATAAAGTCTACGCGTAGAGGAACAACACTGGATTCTAGTAAGGGTTTTCCTTCCTTACAATTTATTTTTTTAAACTGCGCAAAAAACAGATTTCGATTTAAATCCATTCACATTTTTCACTTTTTACAAAAAAATCACTAAATTATAAAAAATCTTTGCTAGATACAGAGAGGGAACATGAAAAACTTTTCGAATATATAAGTAAGTGTTGAAAAATAAATCTTATTTTCGCCAAGCAAAAAATTTTGGATTTTATCCTTCATATGATATTCCAAAAATTTTAAGCCTTCCTACAATTCCCATTGCTTTTATTTTAGTGCATTTTCGCCTTATACTCCTCTTGGGGTTTGCAGCTAACTGATAATAAAAGAATATTAATGTGTTCGACAGTTCCAGTATTTTACAGTTGATATCGTTGTTTGAAAGCAGATACCATTGAGATAATTCTTCAGGGGATTTTCGATTCCTTGCCTTTTTGCGAAAAGTTTGCCCAAGTTGAATCCAGAAATCTAATATTAATATTTGTTGGTTATTTTATGGTGATACCGCTATAGATATTTCACCACTATATACTTTTTTATCGGATCGAATTTCTTGGCTCTTGCTTTCGCGATATCCATGACCAAATTTTGACTTTTGTACTTTTCATTCTCTGGGGATGCTTTTGTCTGCCTCTGTTGCTGCACAGATGTTTCAATATTGAGATTCAACGAATTTATGTCTCCCAATGGATAATCCAAAAGGCGTCCCTCGAAGTGTATCAAAAGGAAGAAAGAAAGTTTCACAGTAGCTATGTTGACTATTTTTCGCCGGAATAACCATAATACGAATACATTGGAAATTTCAGTTTGAAAGGAAAATAATCATAAATAAATTCGTGGTACTATGAATACTGCCGCAACAATTGTATCCAGACACAATCAACCTTTTGTTTTTCACTATGAGAGAAATTTATACTGGTGGAAAAGCAATTTTCTATTCTCCGGGAAATCTTTGTTCTTACGGAACTAACAAGCAATTGTTTTACGGTACGAAATGGTTCATGCATCGCATAATTGTATCCTTTATCAGAAATTTTTGGCAACAAATGAAGTTTTTTTTTAGTTATTGACATTTGTCGGCTTTCTGTTTGCAGCAAACAGTCCTAACATGTAAATACGGTACTGGGCAGAACAATCCTCCTCAAAAAAAAAATTACACATGGCCAAACATCAAAAAGCAGCCAATCAACGTTCATTGCGTGCATGCTTTCAACAAAGCGTACGAAAAAACATCCAAACGACAATCATAAAACCTTTTCTCAATCAGGATTCTATATCATATACAACTGAAAAGCTTTCCACTTACAATCCTGTACATGTCAAGTGTCTGTCCAAAAGTTCATCAATTCAAGAAAGAAGTTAATATAGCAGAAATTGTTAAAGGATTATTTTTATATGGAAAAACAATTGCTAAAAGACATATTTTAGAGAATATCAACAATTTCCTGTATCGGCCACACTAATTGTAAATGGATTTCGGTGAAATATTCGAAAAAAAAAGAAATTTGATGTGGCAACATTTTAGTTTTAAAATTCCATATTCTGTCCATTTCAGAACGATGTAGCAAAATCAGAGACAATTTCGTAGTTGTCGAACTTTTAACGATACTATGCCAAATAACAAAAACGAATAGTTGATTATTTTTACTTTCCGACATTCACAAAAACGTATCAAAAAGATTTTACAAAGATATACACTAAAATTTTAACAAAAAAAAACACGAAAATAACACAAAACACTCGAAATGAATTCTGAACTTTGGCTATAATACTTCAAAGGTAATCCAAATAAAGTGCAATCCTGTTTTCAAAAGTTGCAAACGTCAATGATAAAATCTCTCTACATCGCCATTGAGTTAAAAACTTTATTCAAATTACTTTATTAGAAAAAATGTGTAATACTGTGGGTAGTTTTACAATTATATAATAAAGTTCCTGTTATTTTTTTATACCCGTATGGTGAAACCAAAGGGTATATTAGATTTGCCTTACCGTTTGTAACGCCAAGATCCCGTCATCACACAAAAAAACGAATTTTCTGTCCGTCTGTCCGTCTGCCCGTCTGTCTGTCCGTCCGTCTGTCTGTGGCGCGGATTGCGGGCGCACGGATTGAGCTACAGACTTGACACAGATTCGTTTTTCGTAAAATGCGAGGCTAAGTTCGTTAATGGGCAAAAATGGAACATTAGGGGGGTACCCCCCCATACGAACGAAAACTTTTTTTCTGAATATCTCAAAAACGGTGCATCTCATCAAAGAAGTCCAAGAACAAAAGTTATTTAGAATATGATTCTACATAAAACTCCCATACATCAAAATCCAATTGGAATAAATTTTAAAAAATCTTATTGGAAAGTTTGACTTCAAAGTGGAATTTTGGTACAACTGTTCGAATTTTGATACGAATATCACCATACGGGTCTCCAATGATTGCCAGATTGACAATTATAGCTTTTGTTATGTTTTTAAAGTAAAATAGGTTAATGAAATGTGCAGGTTTTTAGATAGACTAAAAATACGTAGAAAGGCCGACAAGTCGTTAATGTAAAAAAAACCCCCGTATTTTATGATTTTTTTTTTTTATATTTCTTGAAAAGGTAGTAAAATTGGAAACAAAAACTTTTTTTTAGAGAATTATCGGGAATTACTACGCTCCCATCGCATTTGGACGTATGCTGCCTTTTGTTACGCCACTGTCCATCGATCAAAATGTTCTCTGGTTATATCGGGTCTTTCAACAAGGACATAACAATTTTGTATTTAAATAAAACACAGAATAATTGAGATATCGGGTTGAAGTTTATTCCAGGTGTAGTGGACATGTTACATTTAAGTATGAAATTCGATGTCGTTCATATGGCCACCGCCGCGAGCATTGCACTGATTGATTTTTTGGAGCCAATTTTCCACCACTCTTCCGCACATATCGGCCGGAACGTTGGCATTTCGCGTTCGATATTGTTCCTGAGCTCCTCTAACGTTGTTGGCTTGTTGGCATAAACCAACGACTTAACATAAGCCCATAAAAAGAAATCCAACGGCGTTAAATCGCATGAGCAAGGTGGCCATTCGACCGGACCATTTCTCGAGATTACACGATTGTGACCACCGACTCAAAATTCTGGTAGTAAGTTTTAATAATTTCCAAACGTTGCTCGTTCGTGAACTTCACCATAATAAAAATGTAAACCCTGACTGACGTTTTAGCATTGCCAGATCATAAAATAAGGTTTATGGTGCGTTTTTATTAAAATACAAAATTGTTATGTCATTGTTGAAAGACCCTTTAGCATTTGGAAGCAAATAATGTCAAGATTTGCTCTCAGGTTTTTGATTTACTCGAAACATGACCCCGAATTTCGGAAAATATTTCAAGCACTAGTGGCAAACTTTGTGATTTTTATAAAACAAATAGAAATTGATTAGTTTCAAAAAGAATTTTTGAAAAAGGTGGAAACTGTTAAACAAAAATCTAGGTTGACTTGCTTACGAAAGCCCTATAATTCGCAACCACTCAATCGACTACACTGAAAAAAAAACCTAAATTTTGAATTCAGTAACTCGGTTTTACTATAAATAGAGCAAATATATGACTTTGTTCTGCACAATAATTAATTTGATGTGTAAAAAGGTTTATTTCGACGAAAATACCTGTACAAAATCAAAACTCTTACCGCATTGAATTAAAAAAAAAATCTTTTTCGTGCTAAATTTTCTCCCGAGCTGTTTCTGGTTTTAATTACATCTGGCTTGCCTTTGAAAACAGTATTAAGGTATCTATTGTGGTATACTCATAGCTTGGCTAATGCATTGACATCCGCCTCCAAAAAGCAAGTGCATTTTGTTCCTTTTGTCGAGTTTGGATGACTTCCGCAGAACCTAATAGATGGTAGAAAAGTATCGATGCCAAACCATCGATATCAGTCAAATATCGAAACCAAACCTTTCACCATCGATGTTTCGATAATATGGGCAATCGACGCTCAACCCTACTTCCTACCAAAGATTACCAAATTAAAATATCCGTCACTAACTGAACCTTCTGTAACCGGAGAATTACAAAACTTCCTTTTCATCTTTCTTCGTTTTCATTTTTGCTGATCCGCCTTTTTAACTAAAAGCTTTTGTTGTTCGATTTATTCATCGCAGAAAAATTCTAAAGAGCCTTGGCTATTGGATATTTCTTACAAATGCATACCAAGCCGAAAATATCTTGAAATCGAAAATGACTCGGCCAAAAAAGTTAGTGTTTTTCATACTTCAAAAATTATTTATAAATGAATACATTTCGTCTATACTGTGGCGTATAGAATATAAGTGAACGATTTTTGCATTAGCACTTTTTAAAACTAAATTGTGGCTGGCTACATTAATTTAACATCATTCGCTATATACCCAGATGTTATCGAAAAACTCATGGCGAATTTTCATGTCAGAGGTTCCCATCAAAGATTCTCAACTAACTTCAAAAACCACCACACTTTCCAAATATTTTGAATAGGGATTCTTGTACAAATTATGAACAATCGGCGAGGAGAAGTGTACATACGGGGAGTACATAATCAAAATGTCGACACACGCTTTGAGACGTTCTACACTCACAGCACAGTCACTGATCGAGTTAAGTTAAAGATGTATCTTGTGTAAATAACAATTCATGAAATTCATGCTCCAATTATCCAACCAAATACACAATTCATACGAAAATTTGGTGGAGTGTTTTTCTAGGAAACTCGAAACCATTCACTACACCATCCTCAACGCATCGTCCTTATTCTACGCTACCAAGCACTCTATATAATATATATATGTAGATAGGTTTTGAGCCCTGGTTTTTGGCTTTATTTTACTTTACTTTGGCATTATTGCCGGAAATTATATGAGGTAGAATCCTCTAAGCATTGTTGAGAAATACTTTTTGGATGATTATGCCCTAAAACCAACCAGTTTCGCTATCGCACCGTCAGAAACAGAAACCATGAAAGTGAATCTGAATCTGATCTATATTTATATATACAGTTCTCATTATACAAATATATTTGTATTTTACCACCGCCTCTTAGTAAGAGAAATAATCATGGCTGGAAATTTTAACGTTTATCATCATCGCCTTATATGCACTATGATAGTTAAGGCTGATTTGTAATTCATCTGTTCATCTTTTTGGCATCCCACTTTTGGGATATTTTCTACTATATTTGACCTAGATAAACAAGAAGTAGTTTTTCATCTGTTATAGTTGCCGACCCGGGCCTTTGCGGACAGAAATTTAAACTAATTTTGATTCCTACTATCTGTTGGCCACTTCAAAAAACCCCATTGGAAGCCTAACAACAAAAGTTATAATTATGAAAAAGGGATTCACGTTTACACGTACTAATTTAATTATTTCTGAAACTTGGTCCTCCATTTCAAATATTTGAATAGGAAACTGAGAAAAATCTTTTTTAATATAAATGAAAGAAGTAGTTTTATTTTATTACATATATTTTTTTTCGCCCTTCGTACACGCCTTCATATTTTCAAATTAGACCCGAAAAATACACGATTTTAATTCGATATGAAAACCGACAAGAGCATTCTTTGATATTTTTAGAAGCTTTTTTCCAATATTTATAAAATAAGGGTATTCACAGTCTTCTTTTAATTTTGGGTATTCGGTGTTTTCGGTATTATTAAAAGACTGAAAATATTCTGCTGTGAACATCCCACAGCACAGATTTGAGAACAGCGCTTTTATTGGATACGTGACCAAATCATGAACTGCGAATTTGATTGTAAAATATGTCACATACCTTTAAATCCATGTTTGATGTATTCTTTTGAATTTCGTTTGTGGCAACGGCTATCAAAATTGAAAAAAATCGCAGTCCGATGAGATAACCAGCGAGAAAATTTGACAACTAAAAACATCACTAGCGCCACTCGCGGTTGATTCTTGATACCGAATAACCGGGCCGGAAAACACGACTCAAGGCATGTCTACAATTACCGAATCCGGTAATTCATTTTTACATGAACCAAGTTACCGTCTCGGTAAAAATCTGTTAAATTTGACTGAATTACCGAGCGGTAAAATTACTCGCAATTTAAAAAAGGACTGTGAATACCCTGAATATATTAAAAACATTATTTTCATATATCCTTAACTATGGAGTTCTGCCGGGCCGATTTAAAATATTCTTTTTTTAATCAAAAGCTACCGCCTTGTATGATTGCACAAAAATTTATTGGTATCTTTACTTCCGTCTACAATTTTTTTTTCTTTCAACGACTTGAAGTGATTAATAAAATTAATTTCCACAATTGGTAATGAGTTCTGTATTCATTACTGCATGAATAGAGAGCCTGTATAATAGTATTGGGACCATGGAATTTAAAATGTTTACCCGAAGATCATGTAAGCGACGGCGTACACGGAGCAACTTTCGGTCATCAGCATGCCGCAACTTCACCAAATTGTGGGAAAGAAACGAGTGCGGCAAGAGGGGAAAAGTCGCCACTCGAAAAGTGTTCTTCTCGTCTTCTTTTACGCACACAAACGAAGTCGCTCGTGTAGCGTAATTTCATTGAGGCAGTCGGTGCTTAGCCACCGACTGGTAAACATATCCCAAATAAACAAAAATTGAATGCAAATAGTGAAATACCAGTTCCAGGTAGTTTTATTTTTCAGGTAGGTAGGTAAACAAGAAATTACCAGTCCTTATTCCTCTATTGTTGGCAGTTTTGATGTTGCCTCGGTGCTAGCTAGAAAGGGAATGAGCTGGAAATACAACACATATATGAGAACCACACACACATGAGCGATCGCTTGTTGTAAACAAGTTTTTCCTACTAAAAAGTGAAGAAGCGTGTACGTCGGAAAGGCATTTTGAGGACCAAAAGTTGCCGCGACGAGATGAACCATGTGCGTTCGCACTAAGAATAACGCCAAATAAAATTTAAAAAGTTAAACATTAGTAAATACTTTGGTTTTGCACATTTTACAATTATCCTTATGAAAGATACAATCGACATTTAAATTATCCAAACTGTTTTCAACAATTTTTTATTAAACATTTGAATAATATCAAGCGAAAAGGCAATTTTCTGAAAAGCTATACACATCAATTTATACATCGAAAACATTAATAAAAGATAAAACTATTATTATTTACTGTGTTCTATAAATTTCATCGACATGCGATTTTGCTATTAAAAAAATTGTTGGAGTCATTGACTCTATTTAATGTGTATGTTTACAAATAATAAATTTTATCTAATTTTATTATTGACATGTTGGTTAATATGTGAAGACATAGTCATTTTGAAAAAAAAACAGCCCCGTGGAGTTTTTCATGTGAATCGAACAATGTTTTTCCTAGCCTAATATTAATGTTTTCCTTTTATGTATCATAAAATATAAACTTTTATGTATTTGTATTGTAGCTAAATTGAGTAAATCAATTTTTATCAATCAATTCATTTCTACCGAAAATTACTGCAAGTATAATTATGCCATTAGACCTGAATCGTAGCCAATTTTTGCTATATTAGTGGTAATAATGCTTTGTGAATTATATTATGACTAATACAAGTACTATCTGAATATGCCACCAAACAGCGATCATCAATAAATATATCACCAATGGAGAATAAATCTCCCCGCGGAACAAATCAAAGCGATTTCAGGGTTTTTCTTATTCTGTATTTTCCGCTCGTGTACGGAAGAAAAAAATTCCAAAAACCAACCCCAGGAAAAATGAGCCAACTGTTGATACTTCTTTAGTTATTCGTTAAGCCATTTAACTTCCTTAAATAACCATTACTTGCCTCTTCGTGTGTCTATAACATATCAATTTCCTGACAACAGTATTTGCTTTTGACTTTTATAATTATTATCAAAGTGAATTAACATGTATAACACCCCGTGTGGGTGTGTGTGTGGATATTATTAAAGGCTGAGTTACCCATTATCCTGATTAGATAAATGATTATACGCATTTTAAGTATTCAATAGGGCTTGACTCGCGTGCATTCATACACTACCAGATCCACGCCTGATTTCAATTCATGAGTGTATACATATGTTTGTCTAATTATATTTATACGAAAATCAGTATGAGAAAGAAAATATCCTCAAAAGCCGTTCACTTAGCCATGTAATTCAACTTTTTCAAGATTTATACAGCGCTTATCGTTATTCTTGTTGTAATCCTTATCTACGCCTTTCAGTGAACGTTTCAACTCCTTTTTCATCCACGACCGCCAAGGCGGGCTCCCTAACACAAGCTACCAAGTTACGGGCCGCTCAACATAGCAAAGTAATGTGAGCCACCACCACCACCTGTGGTACATGAAAATGAAAAATAAAATACCCCAACAATTTTTATATGTAGCCATATGCTCAAGTATGAAATGTATATGCTCTTTAACCCCCTTCGTTAATATACATTTCATAAATACTCGTACATAAGAAAGCCCCGGGAAAGTATAATGTAAAACGTTTAGTTATCGCACTTTTCGTATACCGGATTCTATTAGGCCGCAATTTTCTTTTAAAATAATTTTTCAAGCAGAATCCCTACAGAAAATAAACATTCAAATACATCATCAGGGAGAAATTAATGTTCGCTTTAAAAATTGATTGGTGTACTTAAGAAATTTAAATTGGAATAAAATCGTATGTTAATTACTTTACTTAGAATTTTTGCCCGTCAGTAGATATTTTTAAGTGGTGTAAGTCTATCGAGTTTCGCGTGAAATGCGACTCACACTTCAGCAAAAAAGTTTAAGAAAATATTTGTAGAAACAACCCAAGTAGCATTTATGTCGACCACGTCGTTAACGGTTGACATCATTCTTCTCCATTTAAGCCGCGGCCATGTAGTAGTGACCTTCGATGTTGTTAGGGACGCAGTTAAAAAAGTACTAAAAAATCATAATAGAAATTAGAAAAAAAAGCAAGATAAAAGAGTTTCGGACGTAAATATTTTTTAAGTTTATATTTTGCTTTTATATCTAAAACACATCGCCCAAAAAAAACGTCTATTTCATATGCAGGGCAATTATTTTTGATAAAATTTCATTCATTCGTATTGAAGTTTTGTGGTAACAAACTAACCACAATTTTATTGTATTAATCCCAAACTAGAAGACCTTAGGTGGACGTTTATTATAAAATTGCAAGACTTTTGCCATTTTTCTATTAACTAATCCCTAATCAGTGAAAAACAATTAAATTAAATATTTATAAATTACAAATTTGTGACCTCTCAATTAAAAGTGTCAGTTGCATTCATTAACATATATTTTTCAAAAAGCAGCTCCACATCACATAAAGTTTCATGGTAAAATCTAAAAATGAAATAAATGAAAACTTTGTCAATGAAATTAATTTCGGGCCACTTGTCACAAATAAAACTACCCAGAAATTTCGGTTATCGAAAAAACTTTGTCTCGTGTCGTAGCAATTGTTTCGTCTCCAATGTTAAACTTCTGCTTCTATTTCCATTTGATGCCGTCCATATTTTTTTGTAATAAAAAAGAACTAGAGAACTTCCCATCCCGGAATCTACGCACATAAAAGAAAGTGACAAAAATGTGACAAGTGGCCATTTATCTTGGCCGTCTTTCTACCCACAGCCTGCATCTTTTATATTACTGCCATGGCATATATAGAAAAGATTCTTCTTATTAAAAAGAAGGTGCTCAAAGGACGTGAAGTACGGAGACGGACAGCGATTCAGGTCAGGTTAGATCTAGCGTTGAAGATAGAGGGAAGTTGAGAAACTAGGGTGGAAATGAACATTTTGTTAGCTGCCATTCTATCAAAATTGCTCCTGTCGTCACGTACTTGATTGATCGTCACCAAAACTTTCCTTTCTTATCTTTGAACTTTTTCTATTTAATAAATAATTTTCGACTTTTTGGTTAGACGCCATGCATCTACCCGTCGCTCACCCCTTTAACACTTTTTGATTACACAAAAATATGATTTTCGAGATTACACAAAAATATGATTTTCGAGTTTTTTTTACGTTTCTTATAGTACATTATTTTCTCCTTTTACTCATATCATGATTATTATCTATTTTGCAGCTCCACACACACGAAGTGGTCGAAGTCTGTGCCAAAATCTTATATCAAGTTGAATTGCAACGCACAACCCTTGAGCAGATGTGGGGCTTCTCCGTCGAAGCTGAGCTCATAGAGAATGCAGATCGTCAGGATGAATTATGCTGCTATGTGAGTCGTGTCGAAGATAAAAGCGTCGCTATGCAAAACGGTGAGCACTTTGTTTCTTATTTATATCTTAATTTTATCAAATGTAGATTATGTGAGGATGCAGCGAAAATTCAGAGTCTAGCAGAGAAAACTTATAATTTGTGGCAAATTTTATTTCTTTCCTCTGAACTTCTTTAAATAGAATGAATATTTATGAATATTTAAGCTCAATTGGTCGAGTAGTTTGCGAGTTAGAGCTTTTGACAACCATTGGGATTAGATTATATTCCTTGCTGTTAACCCAAAAAAAATTCTGCCTTAAAATCTCTAAAGGCCACTCAATAAAAAATATTTCACGCTAATTTTAGACTTTTCGTATAAAAGCCCCCCCCCCCCCTCTCTTCTAATTTGCACAGCGTTTTTTTTTTTTGAATAGACTTTAGTACACCATCACATTATTGTCAACCAAATGTATGACCCTCCAAAAGTGTGACCGATTTCTTTGACAACCCCTAACTAAAACACCTCCCGATCCGAATTTTAACTCCCACTTTCTGCAGGAAAGATTCCAGATACACGATTGAAATTTTTATTACAAATCATGGATTTTCTTCGGCTCTTTCCCCTAGCGTTGTGAAATACTTGGAACTACTGTAATCTAAACACAAATAAATGCTGTAATTTTAGTAATTTTTTCGGGCTTCGGTGTAGAAAATTTGCCCAAAGATAGTAATTTTTTGATTTCTCTGATCTTTATTTTATTTTTATTTTCTTTTGCGCCGCAACCAGGAATTTACACATACGGAAATGAGAAAAATATTCAAAATTCTATTCAACGACATCAGCAGCGTTTAATCTTTCGATTGCTTCCTCCTGGAAAATTTCTTTTTTTTAATATATATGAGTATGTGTATTTGGTTGGTGGTTACTTTGATTATGAGGCAGTAAAAAGTTGCGGGTTCATGTTCGCCTACTTCGACTCAATCGAATCACTCCATCTCCGGTGATCGCCCCATTCCATTTATCCGGAGCCTTTTCAGTGAACTGTAATTTACCTTTTCTTCAAAAATTCAGTTCTCTGTTGCAAACCTTTTTTTTTTTGTTTCATTTCTGACGATATCTTTCCTTTTAGAACAATGTAATGTGGTCTGTTTTTTATACTCCACAAATTATATACATATATGCATATACTAGTATGTCTAAAACAATTTTCCTTTAGCTTTAGCTAATGCTCTTTTCCATATTGGGGCCTTATGTTGCCTACTCTGCAACTTCTCATCACCATCACCACATTGCCACCGATGTGTACATCAGAAACACTCATGCCCAGGTCTATGATCGCCTTTTTTAGGCTTTAAACGTACCCACATAACTTTTTCTTGGATACCACCGTTCCTCTACTAACGTTGGGGCATTTTCGTATTCCATTATTCGTTATACACGCGTACATGTATATTTCAAGTCAGCCGACTTATACAAAAGGCACATAAATTGGTTCAAAGCCATCAGAATCTATATTATATACGCTTTCCAAAAGATTTTTTTTTTAACATTTTCATGTTTTATTTTTTCAATTCTGTTCGGGGGAGTTTTTTTTTCTCTTACTCATCTTTTCTCCTGATTCATATTTTTCTTGAACATCGTCCTCGTCTTCTAGGAATATGGTTCCCGAAAAACCAGTTATTCTCCACGAAATATACTTAGATTTCATAGATTGTTGTTGGCTGATACTTACATTGATGTTGCTATTGTTGCTTTTCTCCTGCATCCTTTTTAACAAACATCAACGGCGTAGATGTGAATAGAGGGAAGAAATTGATGAGGCGAAATCCATATAAATAGGGTTGGGCGTATAACAATAATGCTATGAACTCAATCGTTCTTGATTCAAATAGGGCTTGAAGGTTCCGCTTTTCGATATTACATTGCCAAATGGGTGAGAACAGTTTCAGTTGATCTTGCCAAAGTAGTCCTTGCTCGCTAACATAAAAGGTTTTTTTTTTGTTTTTATTCTCAGTTTTTCTCTTGTTATATCGATGTGTGTAAAATAAAACAAACATGTATTGAATGATGTTATACACACCAAATATATGTATATAAAATAAACAAAAGAAATAATTCAACATCAGCAGCTTGGAAATTGTGTTTAAAGGATTTCTCCATGGACCTTCCACAAAAAAAGGGAAAATTTTATTTTATTGATGGAAATTCCTACGTTATAAGAAGATTCCGTCAACTACCTGAAATTTTCTTACTAACTTCAATTATGGATCGTTTTTCAAAGATCTCTGAATTAGCTTCTCTCCAGCTCAGTGAATATCTAAAACCAAAAATTTGGCGTCTCTTAAAAGTTTGTTTTTAAGAACAAATTGTAAAATCTCTGACTAATGAAATGCAATTTAAAAAGTCATTTCATCAGGAAAAGCACATTTAAAACTACTTCATCTTTCCATCTTGGACGGCCCCATAAAATGTGTCAAACATTCACAGGTCTGCAGTGGTGTGACTAAACACCATACAAAAAATTTACGAAAAAGCGTGAAGTAGAGGAGGTAAGTCCAAAAAGGCTAAAATAAAAATTCTTAAGCCTAAACCCCAATTACGCGTTCGTGCGTGCGGCATGATTTTGTTCTGGCATCTAGTAGTTGTCACCGCGTCTAAAAGTAGAAACTGAACCTACTCTACGCGGCACGGACGCGGCAACGCGTCTGAGCAACGCGCAATTATACATTTACTCATTTAAATGCGTAGTTTTTACCTTCACCGCGTGGGTGCCGCACGCACGAACGCGTAATTGGGGTTTAGGCTTTAAGATTAGTATTCCATAAGAGATCCAGAAGACAGGAGGGGGAGAAGGGTCACAAAGGAAGTGGAGTTAATTTCGGTGTTCAAATTTTTTCCTTCAGGTACCACCTGGCCAACAGTGAAAACCGTAGTCTCAAGTAGGTTAGCGGATAGTAGGAGAGGGACTCATAAGGAAGGAGTGGGTTTGATTTAAGTTGGCAAAAATATTCCTTGCGAGCCGAGTTTCCCGAAAGTGAAACCTGGATTAAAATTACTGCAACGGTTCAGAAAATAGCAGGAGAGACGGCAAGAAGGAAGGGGCGCTTCGAGTTAGCACATCGCAAATAACCCACTTCTGAATACAAAATTTCGAAATTTACAGTCAGGGTATTCACAGTCCTCTTTTAAATTGCGAGTAATTTCACCGCTCGGTAATTCAGTCAAACAGATTTATACCGAGACGGTAACTTGGTTCATGTAAAAATGAATTACCGGATTCGGTAATTGTAGACATGCCTTGAGTCGTGTTTTCCGGCCCAGTTATTCGGTATCAAGAATGAACCGCGAGTGGCGCTAGTAATGTTTTTAGTTGTCAAATTTTCTCGCTGGTTATCTCATCGGACTGCAATTTTTTTCAATTTTGATAGCCGTTGCCACAAACGAAATTCAAAAGAATACATCAAACATGGATTTAAAGGTATGTGACATATTTTACAATCAAATTCGCAGTTCATGATTTGGTCACGTATCCAATAAAAGCGCTGTTCTCAAATCTGTGCTGTGGGATGTTCACAGCAGAATATTTTCAGTCTTTTAATATAACCGAAAACACCGAATACTCAAAATTAAAAGAGGACTGTGAATACCCTGATCATATAGTAGAGCTTCTGGAAAAAAAATTGCATGATATGTAGGGAAGAGAAAGAGTTTTCGGCATAGAGATAGCGCTGTGGTCGAAATGCAGTTATATACATATTTTTTTTTAAATTGGCATTTTTTTTGAAAAGATATTCTTTGGAAATACTTCTATCTTTCTTGGAAAATTTCTTTGAAATTTCTTCGGAAATTCTTCCACCTCCCCATATTATTCAAAGTTTAGTTTTTATCGAAAATCCGTATTAAAACTATTGTTTAGAAAAATTGCGTAGGCTAGACACGTACACGCACTTTGAATTACATGAAAAAAGAAACAGAGGAGTTAAGTAAAAACATCGAAAGAAATTCCCATATGAAATTTAGAGATTTATAAACAAAATTCATTGATATTCTTGCGATGAAAGTAGTCTTTCATTTGTTTTGCTATACTCACAGACAAGTGTTTTTTTATTTCTGTGTCTATTTATCTTTCATAGTTTTGGGTTTGGAAATGTATATCTTATCATAAATGAATAACCATTTATTTTCTTTCCTCCATTGAAATCTAAGTTGTGACGGTTAACAATCTGTAACAATTTTTTTTTTGTTCGGTTTTGTTTTCAAGATTTTAGTATTTTAGCGTTAAAATACGTAATCTTGGCCTTGTCGTCACATAGCATATAAAATAAATTTTATTATGTTACACAGCTATATGTTATACTTGCGTACAAAAGTATTGTTGCTGTCTTCGTCTGCCATAGATAAATATTCATGCAGTGTTCGTAATTTCAATCCTTATGTTTTCATTGTATCTTTTTAGATTGTTGCTTATTTAGGAATATATATATATGTGTACAAGGAAGGATACCTAAAGTCGTCGGTCTGTAGCTCTTGCTATATGCCAGTTCTATTTAATTTTCAGTCAAGTCTATTTTTAGGAACAAGAGTATCCCTGCGCATCTTGTATTCATTTATGTACATTTTCAGATCCCCACCGAAAACTCCAGGAATACGTGACAAATTTACTTGATTGCCTGGGACATGGGGTCGTAGATGAAGAAAGTAAGATTTAAACGCTTTTCAAGTTGGCCTACTGTCTACTAACTGGTAGTATTTTCGTTTACTACTTGTTTCTTGCTTCATTTAGTTGTGTTTACGGTTTGTCGTTAGCAAGGAACTGAAAGGACTTTCTCTCTTTAGAAATTGATACCGCCGTTACAACTTCATCCCTTTCTGTACCGCACCACAATAAATATTGAACTGTCCTAGTATTGGCAATATTCCCTGGGATATTATTGGGAATGTTTCTTGCAATCTGCAAAAACATATTTTTAAATTGTTTTTTTTTTTTCATTGTATTGTGTAAAATACCTTATATAAATCTCTGGGCACCAATCATGTATTCCGACGCGTCTCTGTCTTTCGACTTCGACGCAGCTTTTAACCCTTGACTTCGCCATATTTGCAGCTTGAAATTTCGCAGAATCGTCACTATGAATCGAAACGTGATTCTGACTGTCACTCCAGGAAATTTGAAGCTGCTGATATGGCGAAGTCAAGAGTTAAAAGCTGCGTCGAAGTCGAAAGACAGAGACGCGTCGGAATACATGATTGGTGCCCTGTTGTTTTCAACTCAAAAAAGGCTTCTAGTGGAGAAAACATTCTAACAGAATTTATTGGCTGATAAAATCTTACACTAACATAACAGGAATGAAAAAAGCCCCGAAGTCGAAAAATCTTTTTATTTTTTTTATAAATGAAAAGCTTCGCGGGTTTTTAACATTAGAAACAGAAACATATTGGAAAATTATAGTTTTTATCGACCAGGTTCTAAATACAAAAGCAAAACCACAACTTTTATCACAACCATGCAAAATTTAGGTATATATGTACTTAATATTTTTACTCCAACCTCCACCGTGAAGTAATATTTATATTCTTTTTATATTTTTTCGCGATTGTGCAGACAATATTTGACTTTCGTTGTCTAAACCAGAGCTTTTTAAAATGTTGTTTTCAAAACAGGTAAACAACAAAATAAAACACAACAACTTTCTTCTCATTCTATCTTGTTGTTACCTTTTTGAAACACAAATCTATGGAAATAAAGTGTTTTCTTTGATGATATAAACTTGTTTTAGGCCCCATACAACTGGATTTATTTCATTAAAATTGTGTCTGCCCTTATTTGGCGATTGCCCCCTAGCAATTCAGCGAGCAAAGTATTGAAACTCTTCAAAACTCACTCAGAAAAATTGAAGCTAACTCGACGACCTACATACGGCGTAATTGGCCTCGGGCAGGCGCGCGTTCGCCTGCATGTGGGCAAGTAAAACTGAGTTGACCTGTGGTCGGAGAAATTCTGAAATTAAGCCACCAGCAGGTGAAGTAGGGCATTGGGAGCTGCACGAGTTGACCTTAGATAGGTTAACTCTGACCGCTAGCTGGCTTACAGACACCTCTGTAAGATCAGAGTTAACCTGACAAAAAGTTGACCTGAACATTTTTCTGAGTGTACCACCTATTTCGCACTTTTTCAACAAATATATTTCCGATAATAATAATAAATATTGACCAGGGAAAACTAATTTTTATTCAAAATTTCATTAAAATACAATTAATATTAAAATAAAAATCATTGATTTGTTGTTTGTGTTGATCAATTCAAAAACGATACACAGAAAATTATGTTTCCCAAATTATCATTTACGAATATTCAAGTTAAAATTTATAATTCAATTAATTTATATATGCTTAAAAGGCATAAAATAATTGCATTGACTCTCGTTGATTACATTTCCACACAACCAATGAAATAAATATTTAGGAAATTTCATGTAGGCGGAAAACTCCACTGTTTATTATTGGAGGAACCATTTTTTACAATGGCGGAAACGATGGGATTGGCTTCGAATGTGATTTCGAAACGATAATATGATTTTCCAAGTAATAGCCATGCTTTGCTGTGCCATACCAGTAATTCAATGATCCGTACGTTAATTTTATTACTTTCGTTTCAATTATTTTCATCATGTGAACATTAATTAGTGGCCATGTTGGCTTAAGGGCTAAAAATCACCCGTTCATTGGAATCATACAATTTCCGGCAACAGTATTCAATTTCGCGATGATATCACGTAAAACATAATGCGACCCGAATTTTTCACCAAAAAAAATACAAATATGGGCATTTTATTTCCCTTTTTTTTTTTGAACAGTCCATTAACAATTTCGTTTAATCGAAAATATCATTTAAAAACTAATAAATGACATTCATTTTACGTTACCTTTCGCCATTATAAATGACAAATTAATTACAAAAGTTTAAAGTCGAATTCAACGTGTACACAGAAGTGCTTGAATAGGTCTCTATTGACTTAGTACAGATTGCCCTTTATATATCAGTCGCTCCCTCTGATATTTATTTCTCTTTGTCTGCATTGGACACAGAGTTCAATAATCCAGCTACAGCCATCTATCTAACAACAACAAAAAATACTGAAAAGAGTGCTACCTAGCATTAAATCAACCTTTTAGTCCTTGCCATTTTGTAGCGTCCTACTGGAATATAAAGCATGATTTTTCGTATATTTCAACTTGTGTGTTTGTATGTTGATTTATTCTCCATGTAGTAGCCCTTCGGGGTATCCATGAGTCAAAAGAAGAGCCGTTATAATCTAAAAACCAACGAAAGAGGAGCTTTTTCACTTACTTTGAAAAAGCTTCAGGAATTAAAAGGAAATTAAATTTAGTGTTGTTCCCACAGGCCTTATCGCCTACGTACCATCTCCCATCTACCCTAAGATACATACATTTAAACACGAGTTAAAACAGAACAGTGTTGTACAATAAACACTGTTCATATTAGAGTGATATCGTTTAAGATGGAAGGGCTTTCTTCAAGTACTTGAGCCACGTAATGAGATTCGCTTTAGATGGCTCTCAAGCTCTTTTATCAGTTTGCTAGCCAAAGGATATGGGAATCCTTCTATCGTTACCTGATGGTGTATCCCGCACCGATTTCACATTGGTATATACTTACACACAAATATACTAGTTATAGTGCTTCACGGTAGATACTTTACACTCTTAACGAATAAAGAAATATTAAGAGCTGGTTCTGGTATTTAAGTAACCAAATGCAAGGATAACACGCCAAATTGGGGTGGCAAAAGTGAAAGAAAGTCACAGAAACGAATAAATGGAAAGGTCGACGTCTATAGATTCATTTTCATACATTTTATAGTATTGAGGATTATAAAGGTTGATTCTTGGTACATTTAACAAGCAATATAACAGGAGCAGCTATCAAAATATAGAATATGTATGTCTATCATATGCTGGTATCTCGATTAACTTCGCTAACTTTGGCGCCACCGTTCTACTTAACTTCCATTGTTAGTTAGAGATTAAATATTGTTTGACTTTTGCTTAAAAATGCCTTTGGCAATTTACTCATCCTTTCTACTTGAATTTCAGCGTAGCTTTCTTTTAAGTATTTAAAAAGCATTGAAAACTTTTTTTTTAACAAATGCAGTTTAAACAATGAAAATTCTTTTTTCACGAAATCAAGTCATTTTTATTATACATAAACTTATAAGGGATTTACGAATTTTAATGAAATTCACAAAAAATTCATTTGAGCCTTTTCAAATGAAAAAAAAAAATATATTTCGTTAATAGTAGATTGCCAAAGGGCATCATGAATTTTATTTAAATTCTTAAATGTTAATTAAAAACATGAATAAAAGACCCAATTCATTCTAAGAAAACTGTTTCTTCACAAGTAACCAAAAGCTGTTACATACCGGTTACGCGACGATCGCACAACTTGGCTCGCAAAATATATGCGGTTTCAAATTGGTTGCTGCAACGATTCTGCAACCGTTTTTGCCCTATTTTTTTTGTCATTTCATAATAACTGTTGTACAAACGTTGCCGCGGAAAGGTTACAAAGTAACTGTTGCAAAACCATTACCGCAGGGATTCTTTTGGAATGATTGTAACAAAGTAACAGTTATGCAACCGTTTCGAAACAGACTGTTTTGTTACTAAGTGTTCCAAGGGCGAGGAGTGGGGGGGGGGGGGTTTCGTCACACGTAAATAAAGTGTGACGAAGATCTAGACTTGTATCACAAGTATACATCAGAAAACGGTATAAGTATGAATTCCTCCGTCTAAATTTGAACATTTATACCTCTACAGTGTATGTGAATTGTAAACAAAAACAGTAGAAACAACGAAAAGTAACAACAACTTTCCGACTGGTCGCAAAGTAATCGATTTACAACAGGTTTTTTGCGACCGGTTACAAAG
The DNA here is from genome assembly GCA_964034945.1 of Chrysopilus asiliformis. NCBI lineage: Eukaryota > Metazoa > Arthropoda > Insecta > Diptera > Rhagionidae > Chrysopilus > Chrysopilus asiliformis. Next base: position 1,920,510 of record OZ035962.1, on the reverse strand, counting down.
TGACCAATTTGTTACAAAGTCAGCAAGACAAGTAAGCAAAGTAACCAATCTTTAACCGGTTTTTTTGTGACCACTCACAAGGCAACCATCACATTAACTGATTCGCAGCCTCTACTTTGCAACCACGGTCACATTCAGGGTATTCACAGTCGTCTTTTAAATTGCGGGTAAATTTACCGCTCGGTAATTCAGTCAAATTTAACAGATTTTTACCGAGACGGTAACTTGGTTCATGTAAAAATGAATTACCGGATCCGGTAATTGTATACATGCCTTGAGTCGTGTTTTCCGGCCCGGTTATTCGGTATCAAGAATCAACCGCGGGTGGCGCTAGTAATGTTTTTAGTTGTCAAATTTTCTCGCTGGTTATCTCATCGGACTGCAATTTTTTTCAATTTTGATAGCCGTTGCCACAATAGAAATTCAAAAGAATACATCAAACATGGATTTAAAGGTATGTGACATATTTTACAATCAAATTCGCAGTTCATGATTTGGTCACGTATCCAATAAAAGCGCTGTTCTCAAATCTGTGCTGTGGGATGTTCATAGCAGAATATTTTCAGTCTTTTAATTTTACCGACAATACCGAATACCGAAAATTAAAAGAGGATTGTGAATACCCTCATTGTAACCTGAGTAGCAAATTGTTGCTTGTGTTAAAAATTCTTTTTGATTGCTTTACGAGGATAGCGTGAAAAGTTTCGGGCTGGGCAAAAAAGTGCGTAATTTCGGACATTTTTTTCTCTCCTGTTTCCTTCAACTTATTTTTATCTTCTGTTCGCTGTTTTTCTCTTTCTTTTCTCATCCTTATTTCATCTTCTTTATAACAAGCGATTCAATTATAAGCCTTTCTTCTTTCCTATTCTTTCTTTGAACTTCTTTCATTCCTCAACTCAATCTCAATTTAGATCTTTAAAAAAAACAGTAAAGTTGAACTTGATTTTGGCTAAAATTTTCTACTTTTTAGTTGAACTGATTAAAAATTATATTGTATAATTTGCCATACAAGAGCTAACAATGTATTTTCGAAATCTTGATAAATTTTTGAATCGTAAAAGTCAAAATAGAAGAATTTGATAAATTACTCTGTCATTAAAAAAAACAATTAAATTGAATTATTTAAAAATATTATAATAAAATTCCTTTTTTCCTGGTATTTTAAATTTGGTTCCTGGCCTTCTATCTAGGAATCATCAAAGGCGATGAAATAATGGTTATTAACGGAGCAATTGTATCGGATCTTGATATGATGTACTTAGAAAGTGTTTTACAAGAAGAACAGGCACTCTGCATGATGATGCGGTAAGTATCAAAATATTGTTAAAAATTTGATTCATTTTCAACCTAAAAAGTTTGACACAACAATCGCATGGAATTTCAAATTCGATTAATCAATTTTAGAACTTTGAGCGACCGTTGTAAGTCTGTAAGTCTGTAAAACCTAATCATATGCGGTGTCCTTTACAAATTTATAATAAAGTATAGCCACACCAATGAATATCCCATTTAAATGGCAGTCTTCCGTTGAAACTAAAAAAAAAAACGTTTCAAAACCCTTTTTCAAGGTTCTGCATGGAAATAGTTTTAATACTTAAGGAAGGATAAAGCCGTTGCTTGGAAAGTTTTGTGTTTGATGAATGCCTCTGGGTGTAATATTGCCTATAACCTAGTATTCTACCTGTTCCATATTTGATTACCACTTCACCCTTTTTATATACATTTAGCTACGATGACGTAACATTATAGCGTATCAAACAAGATTTGTATCTTCATCGAATCCCCACGGCGTTTGTCCTTTTTCCAGTCAGAATTATTATTACAACCAACATTGGAAAATTCAAATTTGTAGCCATGTTGAAGATTTCCTTGAGCAGAATTTTCTTTTAACATAAATGAAACTTTTAAATGGATTAGATGATTACAAACTACCCAAGAAGCATTTATGTCAATGTCATGATTGACATAAAAGCTACTTGGGTTGATAACTAACTAAAATTAAATAAACCCGAGTGAGCGAAAAAAAACTATGAGTTTGACGTCCATAAATTACTTAAAGCGAATTAAAAATAAGTTCATAACTCTAGTAATAAGTAAAGACTCTTCCATTAATTAATTTAAAACCTTTCAATCTCTCAATTAAAACCTTTCAACCTCATTGAAGAAATCTACAATTTCTATGAAACGTGTAAAAAGGTTCAAGTTCCCATGAATTACAGGCAGTAGGAATCCTGAAAACATATTGCAATTTGAAGGGAAAAACACCTTCGTTTACGGAATTTTTCGGATATTTGTGCACTTTGTAATTTTGTATAGCAATTCGAAAAACTCGTAATTAACGAAATGACAAGTCTATTTTTTTTGCCCCTTAAAAGTAAACAATTGCGTATAATGAGGACTTTTTGCTTGTCATTCGTTGCCTTCGGACCCAGTAATTTTTCATGTACATATGATAGGAAAGAGATACTAACTTTAAAAAACCCCTCAATTTTTCAATCAAAGACAGATTTCCAAAGCGTTCTCATCTGTCTTTAAAAAAAATCTATCTTTGAACTAATTAATTGCAGATTATATTTATTATGTATGTCACAAGCAAATCTGTACGGCTTCAATAGGAAGTTAATCAATGAGAATTTTAATGAATGTGCAAAATCAACTACGATAATTAAACCTTACACGAAATTTGATTAAAAAGGAATCAGACTCTTCAAGCGTATATCAATGTAAAACGGTATATGTATAGTATACTTGTATATGCGAAGTTCCAGTTTTTTAAACGGGCATATACGCTTTTTTATTTAGCACAAGACTCTAAACTTGTTGTCAGATCTTTAAAAAAATGCTTGAAGTTTTCAGCTTAGCACCGAAAAACATTGATTTTGACAAAGAAAATCCATTGCTTTTCCTGAAGGTTATCTTTAGTAGGATTTTTGGTGTATGGTACGTGTGTGCTACTCGAAATGTATCTTATTTAGTAGCAGTTGAGTGGTGACATACACCAAAACTACTGGTAGGGTAGTAAACTAGGGATTTGTCATTTTTTATACCCGTATGGTGGAACCAAAGGGTATACTAACTTTGCCTTACCGTTTGTAACGCCAAGATCCCGTCATCACACAAAAAAATGAATTACACCAGCGTGTTTAGAATGATAAAAAAATAATTAATTTTTGCATATCCGTCCGTCTGTCCGTCTGTCTGTCCGTCTGTCTGTTCGTCTGTGGCGCGGATTGCGGATGCACGGATTGAGCTAGAGACTTGAAATTTTACGCAGATTCGTTTTTCGTAAAATACAAGGCTAAGTTCGTTAATGGGCAAAAATGGACCATACATCAAAATGTAATAGGAATAAATTTTAAAAAATCTTATTGGAAAGTTTGACTTCAAAGTGGAATTTTGGTACAACTGTTTGAATTTTGATACGAACATCACCATACGGGTCTCCAATGATTGCCAGATTGGCAATTATAGCTTTTGTTATGTTTACTTTTTTTTTGCATTTTGCAAATTTTCTTGTAAAAACACAACATAAAGTTTATTACACTTATTGCAAAGCTCTTGCATAGTTTTTCAGCATTTTTTCTGCAAGGATGACGAAAACATCATTCTTACTTTCCTCTGCTATAGAGGGGAAGTATTGTATTTATTACGGAGACCAACTCGAGAACGCGGGCAGATAAAAACTTTCTGATCAGTACAAAATCCGTTTCAGGCAAAATTGTGAGAATGTCCGGAGCTAGCTACTTAAAATTTTTTGTGAATTATTTTTACGAAAACCGTAGTTTTCTTTCAACTTTTGGAAAAGTATCGATAGTTATAACGGTAGTTGCTCTTGTTCAGAAGAACGGGTCTCTAAATTTCTAAAATACCCCAATATTTTGGAAAAATTCGCAGCAACGTATAGAAAAACACCGGATTAAACTTAATTACGTGGTTTTCAACCGAAAAAGCACATACAGACATTTATGATAATTAAAATCTATCACATTTTATTATTTTAATGTAAATTTTAAAACAAATACTCTCAACATTTAAGATCTTCCCGGACCGAACCCCCGGATTTGGTTGGGATAATGCGTGTAACCGATGACATGATAGATTCGCTCGTCTGTCCACCGCCTCCATCGGATCCGCCAGTTATGAGCGAAGAAATGATATCCGGTCTAATAGTTCCCGCCCCCGGTTGGAGTAAGTATAAATATATTTATCACATCAATATCCATATTTAATAAAATATTTCATATAATTCACACACAGTTCAATTGTCAGCATCGAAATACAACCTCATTCACACTAGCATTAAGTAGAATCATTATTTTTTTAGTGCATTGGAGCATTCCTAATTTAGAATTTCATTACAACTCCTTTCGATCTAATTAGCAATCGACCTCCATCGTATCTACTACGTATATATTATCATTTAAAAATGGTATTACACTTCATATATTTCAAGTTTCTAATTAGCAATCACTATAATCAATCGAATTGCAATACTAGCTCTGCATATTTCAATTATTACATTTTTTTCTATTCATCTTTTATCCTGATTTGCTAGCATTAATTTCCAATTCGAATCCAATCCAACATTCATTGAAACACTTAAACGTTTATGAGATTAATTTTTTTATTGACGATTGATTACTGCATATTTCTCATATTTACAGGTAAAGATCTTTACTCACCTGATGCAGAGAGTTCTCCAGCCCCCTCATCAGTTGAACCACAGATCACTTCAGGCCAACAGATTGGTGGCACTAAACAAACATCGCGAACGAGTAGTTTTGAAATTGAGAATCTTCTCAAAACAGCGGAACAGGTGAAATTTCATCCTTCATAATTCAGTATTTGTTTTCTTATTTATTTATAATTTTTTTTTTTTTTTTTTTCATCAGTTTATAATTTTAGTTTTCCATCAATATTTGTTGTCAATTTTTTTGATTTGTTGCTAAAATAGTGAATTGCTTCGTTTATTTATATTAACACAAGTTCCTTAGAAGAAATATTCGCTTCAGGTGACTGGCTTCTGTCGATCGCCCCAGGAGACACGAAAATCTAGCCCAACTGGTTCTGTAGCATCATCCGTATCGAATGCAATGCTAACACCATCTCGACAGCTAACTGATGCTGAGAAATTGAGAAAAGTCATCCTTGAACTGGTCGATACTGAACGAACCTATGTTAAGGTATATCAACAATTTTTACACATTCAATTTTACAAACGGAAAAACAAATTAAAGAAAATCTTTTTATTTATCACATTTTCCAAGTAGCATTTAGGTCAACCGTGACGTTAGCAGTTGGCATATATCGTTACAACATATGTCAACCGCTAACGAGACGGCTAACATAAATACTGCTTGGCAAATTTTGTTATAGAACTTTCTCAAAAATATAAAAGAAATTCCAATCGATTTTGTAAAAAATATTCGGAATATTAATTTTTCTAATGTTAAAATTAAAAATATTCGTACTCGCTTTTTTGTTATGTGGCATTGCCAGTAAAAGTGTATCTTATTTGGTGACAATACGTTCTTGCCACACATCAAAAATCTTATTCCAAAAAAAAATCCGTACCCAAATTCAAATATATTTTTTCTTTTTCATTTTCAGCATTTAAATAATTTGTTAGAGCATTACCTGGAGCCTCTGAAACGTGAAACATTTCTCTCGAATGCTGAAATCACGGCTCTGTTCGGCAACATACAGGAGATAGTGACATTCCAGCGGCAATTTCTACAAAATTTAGAGGAAGCTTTGGAATTAGAGCCAGATTTTCACAAATTCGAGCACTCTAGTCAGTTCAAGGTAAAATCACTTTCATTTCGTTTGCTGATTGCATATTGAAAATCGCATAGTTCATAACTACAAATGCATAGCCCACACTTATATTCGTACATGGTGGGGGGGGGGGAAAATGATTTTTTTTTTCAAATGTTTTTTTCGACATTGCATCGTGAAATGTTCAACCATATCGAGGGCAAAAATACGAAAACTATAAAATCCGGGAATGGGGGTTATATGAAAATATATTGCTTACATTACATATGGATAAGGAAGTCATTTGAGGAGGTAGAGTGATGCGCAGCCATACAGGTCTCCCAAAATACGGAAGTTGTTCTGAAGCGGAAGTTTTTTGACATACCAGCACCATAAGGAAGGAAATATCTGCTGCAATGCTGGTATACTATATGCCTGAATGTTGCCGCTGAACATTAATTTTCGTTAAGCACAATGTTACATAAATTTCAAAACTATACCGCTATATAGAAAAATATATGCATCTGGCATTCGTATAGAAAATTATCAGCGGGACCTCGAAGAGCAACTATGCCAAGAAGGAACATCAATATATTAAAGGATACTTTGGAACTTCCCATCTTGTCTTATGTGGTTATATCCGTTTGGCCTCCTTCAATGCAATACCAAACAGCTACAGTCTTATTTACACTCGCCGAGTATTGGTTTAGATGGTTTTTTTTCTAATTTTCCTGATGTACCCTGTGGGAAGGTCGGTATATACGGAAACCCAGCAATATGAAAATGCTTTCCAGTTTCCTTCATTTCTTTTTTTTTTTTTTTGTTTTAATATTTTTATCCGCCAAAGAAAAATGTCAGTCATTAGGAAACTGCTAAAGAAAAAATACGAAGACAAAGTTTTAAACTAAAAGCTTAAAAGACTTAATTGAAAGTTTTCCTTTTGCTAAGAAAAAAAAAGTATCAGAACAAAAAAAAAATGGAAGTTTCTCTATAGTACAAGTTCTATCAAAAGAACATCTTTTTTTTGTACGACTTTTTCCTGCTCCATTGCTTCGAGCTCAAAGTCGGAAATTTGTCGATGTACACACAGCTCTGAAAAGAAAGTCAGTCCGACAAATCTATGTGGTGTTGGAAATGGAGGGAAAAAAATCTTTCAACCGAATTATGTCCACTTTATTACATTTTACCAGTCTCTTAGCTTAAAAGAAAACAAAATAAATTTACTATCGTCTTATACAAAGTTGATTTTCTTCTATTTCAGAATGTCCTCTTTTCAATTGGATCTGCATTTTTGTATTATGTGAATCACTTTAAGCTGTATTCATCATTTTGCGCTAGTCACAGTAAGGCACAAAAAGTTTTGCATCCAAGTAAGTAAACATTGTATTTTTCACAAGTTTTTGGCTTCTCTATTTTATTCGTTTCTAATTTGGAATTGAGGGGAGATTTCGCTAATGTCTGATGGGTCTTTAAATTCAGCAAAAAGAATTTTAGGAAAACTTTTGTTTTTTTTTGCCGTTGAATCTTTTATACGATTTTGATCTAACAACATAAATTTAATATTTCTATGACTGTGTTTACATTGGGATTCACTTTGAGGCGGCACGTCTTTCCTCATTTTTCTGCCGTGGGCACACGGTTCGCTTCATCTTCATTCGCTAAACCAGTTTCATCAACAAAACTAAACGAAACAGGTCTCAACAATCAGACTCAAACCAGTTTGCGACTGAAAATTTTAAGTGAATCTAAATTTCGTTCGCTCTTTTTGGTTTCCCTCCCCACTGCGTCCCTCACCATCACTTGGCCGGAGCCTCAATGTGAATCCCAATGTAAACATAGTCTATGGAATCATTCAAGAGTTATAAATTTTGAAAAAAGTGGATTTTTTGTATGGAATTTAAAACTGTTGTCACAAAACCTATGTCACTAAAAGTGTGACGTGTTTTATAGACAGCTTCTAAGTCATGTCCTACAAAGAACCGCGAACTAGGTATTTTTTCCAAATTTTTATTCCGTTTACAGAGTTTTGCAGCTGCACAGACCCCAGTACAAAACCACCAAAAATCACCCTTAGTTCAATGCCTGCTCGGCGGAAAATGTTGGTCGAATTTTTAAACTTTCTAAGTTTACGTATTTATTCTAACTAAGCGAGGGCGTACACGGAGCAACTTTCGGGCATCAGCATGCCGCAACTTCACCAAATTATGGGAAAGAAACGAGTGCGGCAACAGGGGAAAAGTCGCCACTCGAAAAGTGTTCTTCTCGTCTTCTTTTACGCACACAAACGAAGTCGCTCGTGTAGCACGTCAGCATGCATGTGTGCGTAATTTCATTGAGGCAATCGGTGCTTAGCCACCGACTCGTAAACATATCCCAAACAAACAAAAATTGAATGCAAATAGTGAAATCCCAATTGCAGGTAGTTTTATTTTTCAGGTAGGTAGGTAAATAACAAAATAACCAGTCCTTATTCATCTATTGTTGGCAGTTTCTATTTTGGCAATTGATGTTGCCTCGGTGCTAGCTAGTAAGGGAATGAGCTGGAAATACAACACATATATGAGAACCACACACACATGAGCGATCGCTTGTTGTAAACAAGTTTTTCCTACTAAAAAGGGAAGAAGCGTGTACGTCGGAAAGGCATTTTGAGGACCAAAAGTTGCCGCGACGAGAAGAAGCGTGTGCGTTCGCACTATATTGAGTTAAAATTTTCAACCAAAAAGTTTAAAATTTGCAAACAACAAAATCGCAAAGCATTTTTCAAAAAAATACCAAAAAAGTTGAATTTTCAAACCAAAAACGATAGGTCATGTTAGAGGGAAACTTACAGCATTTGTAAGGTTTTTTGTCAAGAGGCAAATTGCCACATTTGTAAGGGTGTTTGTTAAAGCATTTTCTTCCGTCACACATTTTTTAAAGCAAGTTTTTAATGACCGGAAATATCGTGCTTTTGCCCTGCGAGATTCGAACAGACATGCTTCGCCTTCATAGGCTAAATGCTTAATCACTGAGCTAGTCTGTTCCACAATTTTGGGCTGGTGAACTTGCATTCTCAAAAACTCGGTACAGACAACTTTAAAACACTAACGGTTGAAAAATTTAAGCCAAAGTCGATATTTTTCGTCTTTTCGGTTCAATTTTTCAACTTTTTAGTTTAAAAACTAAACTATTTGAAATTGCGAATTTTACTTTTTCGTCTTTTCGGAAAAATTTCAACTTTTTAGTTTAATATTTAAACCAAAAGTATAAATTTTCAACTTTTTTGGGTTTAAATGGCCATGCTTTTTTGTTATTTTTTCGTGGAATTTAGTAATCGCAGTTAAACTTACGTTCATATCTGATGAAGACAAAAGCGGCATTTTTAACTTGTATTAATGAAATTACGTGCATTGGCTACATTGTAGAAGCTCAACATCAAATTACAAAAATTGAAATGACCGAACTTTTACCTGATTAAGCTACTCGCAATTTTCTTTAATAAAGGAATTTCATTTTGTTCATTTGCTTTTTTTCTCGTTTTTTAATTAAATGGCAAATCAATAGATCCACATAATCCCTTTTTATTTTACGAGTATGTCTAGAATATGTATAGGAAAATGTACGTATGTAGCCCATTCTAAAGGTAACTAGTTGAAATGGATTATTAAGAATTATTTCCTTAGGGCGATAGTTAAGTGTATACCAACTATATATACCAACTAGCCCTTGCAGTTCATGAGATTCTTAATGAAATCACGTCCTTTTTATCTTGCTTCGACAAGGTTCCTCTATTGGTTTTTGTCTCTGATTAGTCCACAGAATGTGAACATGGGTGCACCTGTCCGTTTTCTTCCCAAAAAAAAATTTTTTTAGTACGAAACTTTCTCGATTAAGTCATCAACGACGATCCCAATTTAATTGTACACCGCTGAGCATAATCTTTTTTCCGTGATGTTGCAGATGCCCCGAAAATTCCTACTCTTACCGATAGCAGCAAACAAAGACAAAGATGTAAAAACGTAGTAATCATTTATTTGAATTAGAATTAAATTAATTTCACCAATTCGATGTGATTATATTGATAAATTCTCTCTTTGTTTTTATTTCACACCGTTCTTACTCAATTTAAATTCAATTCGGATAAACTGAAATGAATCTCAGTTACGCGAAAATAGCAAAGATAAAAAATCACAATCATCAAAAATGAAATTGTAGAGAAAGTTTTTTTTTATTTCTCTTTATATCAAAATTTGCACAATGAATTAGTAGAGATCGTACTTGTGCTAAGCTGGAAAGGGATTATCCAATAATAGTTTTCCGGTTTTCATTTATTTAAATATTTTAGTCTCGAGAAACTTTTGTAACTTTTGAAAAAAAAAAACTTCAATAAATTTCGCAGCAGCCATTTTGCTGCCAAAGTCATTACAACCATTTTGAGATAATTTGACGTCCGTCGTTAATTCCGAATCTGGAAGTGGTCTGGACAGATAGTGCCTGTTTAGATTAGCCGATCCAGGTGCCAGGCCATGAATGATACTGTCAAAATACAGGCAAGACGAGGAAGTGGGGGACACCCCCTGTATTTTGACAGTTTCGTTCAATGCCTGGCGCCTGGATCGATTAATCTAAACAGCCTCATAGAGTCTAATATTTGACATTGGGTTTGTCCAAATAGTTTCTACCGCAGAACTATGACGCAAGTATAAAATCCCATATCGAAAATCCCCAAAATTTTCCAAAAATACAAAATTAGTGTGGAACGTATTTTATATAAGACACAAAAAAAGCTACATTTGCCAGGGGCCAATCATCAAATACTCTATGTAAGATGACAGACCAAATGTTTATTTAAAAGAATCCATTAGTATTGTAGAGGAGGAGAAGATTGGTCCAATTGGATTTTGATGTATGGAACGGATATGTAAAATCATAAACTAAACAGATTTTACGTTAATAATTTTTTCAATACGACTCGCCGTTTTCGAGAAAATTGCATGGTACAATTTTGGTATAATTTTGCCAGTCCTTTCCTTTCCTTTCGAAAGTTACGGTGTTCACGGAAGGACAGACGGGCAGACATGCGAAAATCAAAACCCTTTTTCACCTTCACTCCGAAAAATGTCCAGGTCAACTTTTTGTCACGTTAACTCTGACCTTACAGAGGTATCTGTAAGCCAGCTAGCGGTCAGAGTTAACCTATCTAAGGTCAACTCGTGCAGCTCCCAATGCCCTACTTCACCTGCTGGTGGCTTAATTTCAGAATTTCTCCGACCACAAGTCAACTCAGTTTTACTTGCCCACATGCAGGCGAACGCGCGCCTGCCCGAGGCCAATTACGCCGTATGTAGGTCGTCGAGTTAGCCTCCATTTTTCTGAGTGTTGGTGTAGTTCATTTTTCGGTCTAATATACCTCTATATGATACATCATGATATCGTAACGAACATTCAAAATTTGTGGGAAGAAGCTTTCAAAAATAACGACATGCTGATTTTTTTTCTGTACCCCAGCATTTTATCGCTCTCACACTACCGCCAACCGCCCCCTTCCCCCTAGATTTGTCAAGTATTTTATAACCAACCTATAATACTACTTTGCTGTAACTTTTAAAACAATTCTAATTAGAAATTTTGTGGAAAAAGGCTGCTTTCCAAATTTTAGAAACACTCACTACAAAATTTATCAAAGTAATTAATTTTCTCTACGGCGAAAGAATTTTTTTTAAGTAAATCTCATATTAGAATGTTATTCTTGAAATTTCGTAATATCGTTAAAAGCTACTCGTTCAATTTATAGGATGTATTAAATATTAACTATGCAAGATATTAAAAGACCACAAAATACAATTTCAAAAATGTTCCCTACGCTTCTCTTCGATACAGACGAAGGCAATCAAGCTCTACAGGAATTCCTTGCGGCTAGGAATCCGAAACAACAACACAGCAGTACACTTGAATCGTATCTAATCAAACCAATACAGAGGATACTCAAATATCCATTGCTACTTCAGCAACTAAGGAACTTGACGGATCCTCGGGCTGATGAACACTTGCACTTAGTCGGTACGTTATTTTGTAAATCGTAACAAGGCAATAGACGTGTAAAATTTAATTGGTATGATATTTAAATTCCGTAGAAGCTCTCAAGGGTATGGAAAAGGTAGCGGAACACATTAATGAAATGCAACGAATACACGAGGAATATGGTGCTATATTCGATCATTTATTCAGGCAACATCAGAAATCTTGCAAGCAGCCAATTGATCTAAGCCCAGGTGAGTATTTTTCTTAACTAATTTTTTATTGTAGACTAGCTTGCATACCCGTCGTTGCCGGGTTAAGTTCTTTCGATTTTTTTTTATGGTCTATGTTGGAGCTAAACTTCAGGCCAATCGGCTCGGTAGTTTCCCCACGAAAGGGTAACATAGAGGAAGAGCTAAGTTTCGAGATCACTTTACCCCCTCCCCTTACTCCCCCCACCCGTCGCGTTTCTTTTCCGTATGCCTATGTTGGAACCAGAACTATCACAGATACTCATGCCAAATTTCAAGTCAATCGGTTCAGCCGTTTTTGCGTGAAAGAGGAACAGACAGACAGACAGACACCAACTCATTTTTATATATTAGTATGATGATAAATGTGGTCCAAGTAAAAAATTCGGAATATCTGATGGTGGCCCTAGCAGCATTTTTGGTTTATGGCATAGTGGCAGACACTTGCCACACTCCAATTAATTTAAATTAATAAAGTTTACTTTATGAATTCGTAATAAAACAAACGTGTTTCTACCAAAAATTTCGAATTATTTAGTTTTTTTCATTTAAAATTGAATTAAAATTGTATTACGTGTTTACAAAGTTTCACATTTTATTTGTGCCACATTAAAATAAGTCAAGAATAAATTAAGAAGGAATCGAAAATTCCAAACAATGCGGAATAAAGTACAACGACTTAAAAAATATATTCTTATAAAAGTCAGTCAAAGAAGATTCCCTATTAGACATTGAAATTTCAAGATGTCAACTTAAAATTTTACTGGCGATGAAGAATTATTTTCGTCTAACCTCAAATTAAGCTGATGATTAAATTTATTGCTTGCTGGCATACATTTTCGTATATCTACAGAGATATCAATGTTGGAAATTGTATAAAGTCCTAACGTTGGAGCTGTTAATTGCTGGCAATAAACACGGATGGAGGACATTGCGCCACAAAAAGCGACAGTCGTAAACATTTGGGGTGATGATGGCTAAAACGGATGTAAAGAAAGCCATATATCCTGATCCTGGTCGAAGGAATTTTGATTTTATGTATTTTTTTTTTATTTATCTACCACTGTGTTGAAATGTTTTAAATCAATACATACATATGTATATATAGAGTCGTACAGCATTCTGAATATCCTTTTTGTCTGCAATTTAAAAATATTAAGGACTATTTTTTTATCTCGTCAACATGACGCACTGTTAAAAATCCAACATTATAAATATACACTTGTGTGTCCCAAAAAAAATATGTAGGTATAGATACAGAACCATAGAAATTCACAGAGTCAAAATCACTTTCATATATTTTTATGCATAGGGTTTAAGTTCATCCAGTATTTTTTTTTTCTGTTTCGTTTTATTGTGCTTTACTTGATTCCTTTATCAAATTTATTTTCAGGAGACCTTTTGTATTATGGCGGGGTCGAATGGCTGAATATCTCAGATTTCTTGGGAAAAATCAAAAAAGGTCTAGAACTTCATGCCATGTGCTTTGTATTTAAATCAGCGGTCGTATTCCTCTGCAAGGAGCGATTGAGACAGAAGAAAAAATTGATGGTAAGTTCCTTATGCAGATTTTGTTCTTCTATGGTACCTTAGCCGAAAAAAAAAATTTTTTTTAGCTCCTAACATGGTTTGATCCCGATTCCATCTCAGATGATTTTATGATCATATTCTTTAGGAATTCTTTTTTTTCCTTACGTTTGTCCCTTTTACTTATGATTTTCGATCGGTTTATTGCGGATTTTTTTTCTCTATATCCTTTATGTTCATCACAGAACTTATTTAACCAAAAAGAAACAAAAATAATTCTAGGGTGTATCGAGTAAAAATGCTCCCAGCGAAGTGGAAATAATACGCTATCAAGTTCTTATACCTGTGACCGAGGTTCAGGTTCGCGCATCATCAGCCAAGGACATGGATTCACATTTCCTTTGGGAATTGATTCATCTTAGGTCACAGTTACAAAGACGTTCGGAAAAGGTTTACGTACTGTCGAATAGTACTGCGGATTTTCGTAATGCCTTCTTAAAGACAATTCGGCAAATCATTCGTGAAAGTGTCAGGAATATGTCAATTCCGATGAAGGGGCTTGGAAGTATGAGCTCGGTAACTGGACTATCACCACATGGAGGCTCCGGTAGCTCACAAACACTTGAACGGCCTAAACAGCAAGTAAGTAAAAGTATTTTTTTATTATTAATGTTATTGTAATACAAACCGATCGGGCATAAATACGGACATGGACGTATACCTTCCCCCGTTGACTCATATTTCGCATCCAGAATAGATTTTTCAAAAATCTCGCCTGCGTCTTTCCCCGATGTTTTGATAGTACGTAAATTTTTAAGGGAAATTTCAGTGCTATTATTAAAGAACTTCTACCGTAATTTTTTTATGATGCGATCCGCGGTTTGCTGTAGAAAACTCAATGTGGCCCTTGATGGTAATTGAGTTTGACAGCCCTGTTTTACACTTAGCAGATTTTATTCTTACTCAACCCTCCCTCCCCCCTCCTATCCCCTGATAAAACTATAGCTACGCCCATTAGTACGGGGACAGGGCAAACAAATTCTAAGCCTCACAAGATTGTTGAGCAAAATTTTGAAGTTTTCTTTGTGCAAAAAAAAAGCATCAGTTTATCATCTCTGAGTGGCTGTGCATAAAATTTGTCACACTACTTTTCACATTTTCTAAACCTCCCCGTCCTTCGCCGTGGTCCTCTTTTCACGAAAAACCCTCCCCCTTCTAATTTTGTGTCGCATTTTATAGAAAGCCCCTAATTCGAAAACTCCTGACCCGATTGAGTTAAAATTTCAGCTTATGTTTTCTGTGTGACAAAAAAAAACGGAAAAATTTGATTTAAAGGATGTGGTTTTCTTGCAACAGCATATATTCAAGAAGTAATTCAAAAATACCTAAATGAATTTTCTATTTAAGATAACAATAATGCAAGGATCTCAGACTTTGGGTAAAACTAAAAAGAAGACAACAACACAACGCCATTCTGCTGGAAATATCGACTATGACAATCTGTCGGGCAGCCAGGAAGCCGATGACGTTCCATGCCCCCAACAACAGTCAGGTTTCAGGAGTCGCAGCAAAACAGTTGGAGATGCTGCCGGTGAGAAATTTATTGATCAAGTTATATTAAAGAAGCCTAATGTCTCTAAGCAGAAATTTATGCTTTCAGATCCCCCCTCAAAACACCATCATCATCACGCAGGCGATCAAGAAAAAATCGATCCGGGAACAAAATCTGAAGGTGAAGACGACTCGCAACACGGAACTGTGAAATGTAAAGCAACTTTAGGGAAAACACCAAATCATTTAACACTAAGGTAAGTTTTTTGAAATAAGAATTTTATACCCAAGTAACACAAAAAGTCGGGAAATGATCATCCTACCTTAAATTTGTGCTAATTATTTGGCTTTATGGTCGTAGCCTCCACTTTTCAGCCTCTTGTGTTACTTGGGTACTGACAAAAGCTTAATTGTTTGAAACAAAAAATCTACAAAGTGTTTTTAATATGCAATTTATCTAACCGAATTTTCTTCTTTCCCCTCGTTACGTAAAAATCCAATATTTCGTTCGGGACATGATCTGCAAATAATCAGCACCACATCAACTCTATCGGTGGGCAGCACTGGCAGTCAAGCGCGATTGATACAATCATCCCATCCACCATCAACTTATCAACCGGTTCTCATGAAAGATTTAGGTAAGACATATACATCATCTTCGCCACCAACAATATCAGCCTCGCCAAGGGCGGGTCGTTCACCGAAATATTCGCCAAGTGAAGATGTCCAAGTTATCGATCTGTTCGAAGAGCAAGCATTACTACAAAGCAATAATACAACACAGCAATCGAATCAATCGCCAATCCGTAATGGCGACGAAGAATCAAAGCAATCCGAGAGAGTTATGGATAAACATTTGAGCGATCTTGAGCGAGAAAATCTTACAGATCCGTGCGACATAGCGAAATATATGGCCAACCTCAAGGAGAAACATCTTGAGGCGCAACAATTTGACTCGAGTTTATCCCCGGAACCCCAAACGATTGTCGAAAATAGAACAATTGTCGATGTGTTACCCTCACCCCCATCATCTGCTGCTGCATCACGCGACAGCAGGGGTGAAAGTGACAGCAGCGATCGTACCGGAACGGGAACGGAAAAGTCCGAAGATTCCGAGGAAAATACCAGCTGCTTTCCTGTTATCCTTGACAAAAAAGTCGATAAAGTGTTTAGCTCGAAGCATGCGAAAGCCGAACGATCGTCGAGCGGCAAAGAATGCAAGAAAGTAGTCCGTTCGCCGCGACAAAGTATACATTTGTCACACTCTCCCGATCGTTCGAAATCACAAGGTAGTAGTCCCGTTAGGATCATTAGAGTTAAGTCACCACGTGTTAGTGTAGATCACAGTAAACGCACGAGCGTTAGTCTGAGTCGCGACAGCTCTCAAGATCGTAAATCGCACGAACGTTGCCCGAGACGCGCCTCGGAAGGCGGCATACTGAAACGATCTCAGAGTCCATGCGATGGAAATACGATTAGCATCCTTAAGCGATCGCAGAGCCCATGCAGCAGATCGCAATCACGGTCGCCTGATCGCAGCTGCCTTAAGAAACAACTGGGACCGGAATCTGCAGCGGATTCCAGCAGGTCACCGCGTCTCTCACCTCGAACCAGTATCGAACACTTATCGCCTGATCGGAGTTCTTGTGGTCGTTTATACCTGAAAGAGTCCTACAGTACCCCACGTGGCAGCTTCGACAGTCGATGCTCAGAGCCGACACTCGAGATTCCGAAATCCGCACTAAAAAGTCCCCGAGGCAGTTTCGATACGCGTTCGCCGGACCGTTATAATAATGGCGGCGTCCGGCAACGAAGTCTCAGTGCGCAGGGAAGCTTTGACACTAGCTCAAAGTCACCGGAGCCCTGCTATCATTACTATCCGATTTGCGAATCGGCTCGGCTTCCGAGTGAGTCGCATACGAATGGCAAGAAGCGTCTTAGCAAGTCCCTGGAACGTTCAAATTCCAGAGAGAGCACCGGAAGTAGTACCACATATCGATATAGTGTTTCGCCTGAACGTATTTACACGATCGGTACGGGTCCGCTCCGGTCTCAATCAGCGGAGAATGCATTCGCCAAGTATGGCGGCTACGATCCCAGCCGCTCCAATGAATCGTTGGCGCGAGCTCTCGAACAGCCAACTTGTGTCGAATGTCTGTACCAGCGGAAACCCTCCTAGCAAAGAGCCCGCGTACGACAAAGTCGTGCGCGGAAGAAGGTTCCCAGGGGAATGCCCATATCTTCTATTGGTCCTGGATCTTATGGTAGCTTCGAACGTGATAGTTCTCTCGATCAAAGCTGTGTCGATTGTCACGATTACTATGAAATTCACGTGTAATTTCGCGGATCCCAGCTACCAAACTTTCACTCTTAGCGAATACAAGGTTTTTGTACCAAACAAGAATAAAACGTCTCAACTATTTCACAAGACCACATCTCAAAGTAATTTTAATATTTACATATAAACATTGGAAAAAATGTCTTTAATATGCCCAATCCAAACTGATACTACGAGTAATTATATAAATATACAACATACATGTAGATTTGCTATTAATTACGATATTAACACTTTGTTTATCATGTTTTAATGATATCATCCAAATCGCAAAAAAAAAATATGGTTTAATAACATTTTTAAAGCAAAAAGAATGTATTTATTCAAAAAGCAGGGATTTTTTGAAGCAAACGATAGTTTCATAACCACTCCTCTTCGTATATTTACTATAATAGAATTTATTTATCAATGATAATTACACCTAAGTCTTTTAATATTAACACACCGCTGTTTTTTAATCGTGTGATGAAATTATAACCTTCACTCCATCTACGCGTAAGTTTGCCCGAGTAATATTTATATAATATAAAAAAAAACCAATAGAATATTTTTGAAAACATCAAATAATTTTATTTTACATATTCTACCTAGTTGACATTGTTGACATTGTTGACGGCATTCATTTCGAATTCATATTAGATTTTAATATGGAGAATTTCTGATTAACATCAACTTAATTTGAAACTTGAGTAGATATTTTATCAATATGTAGAAAAACATTGTGATCAGGAATTTTTGACAGTCAACACAAAACAAAACAAATAGGGGATTGAATGGTAACCGTTGTTACTCTGTAATTAAAGGCCTTACTTAGGTAGGCAACTCAATCAATTAAGAACATATTTTAAGAAAAACGAAAAACAAAAAAAACGTGTTAAAATCAAAACATTAAAGGAAGTATAACCATATATGACGATATATACTACTACTACAGGTAAACAAGACAAAAAAAAATCAAATCGACAAAATGGCATATTCGAAAAACAAACTATATAAAATATATATTTACATATATTTAGGCATTAACAAAGAAAAAACACTCATATTTAAGAAAATATTTCTAATTGCATATTTAAAACAAAAAAAAATATATTATATAAATTTAAAAAAAAAGTTATTTATTGAATTATATTTAATTTAAAATAAGTCCTGGTGCTAAACAGCAATCAAAAAACTGAATAACAAAAAAAAAACCAAAGAAATCTATAACACTGTTGTACAATGGCAACACTAAAAATCATTTTGTTTTCACTGTTTTCACTATGTTTGTACATAAATATCTTTTTCAAACAAATAATCGTTAAAGTTTACAGATATTCGTAAACTTATCCATATTCTTAAACTTATATAGCAGAGATATAATATATGTAAGTACATTGAATATCCACAAATATTTATATATTAGAAATCGAATATTATATCGAATATATATTGATGTCCAAGGTATATAGCAATCGAAAAACTATCAATTTTTTACTTCTTGTTATAGAAGTCCACTTTACATAGTCAAGCAGCAGATATGTGAACCATGACAGTAGCGGTTGACGTATATTCATGTCAACAGCTAACGTCACGTTTGAAATAAATGCTTCTTGGGTAGTTTTTGAACACTAAAGTAATATCCCAGTATAACTCTGCTTTAATTGTACTCACAACAGCTGGGAACAGTTCAATTTCGTCCACTATCAGTTCTGCCTTGAAAACTTTTAACCGAATGAAGCCAATGAAATCTTAGTCCTTTGAAACAAAACATTTAATCTTTCCAGTATCTGATCACATTATATATATATATATACATTTCTGCTATTAACAATCCATTCCAGAACGTATTCGAATAACTTTATTACTTGGACATCAAAACCGTTTTTATTAGAATACTGAATAATTTTTATATATGTGTAAGGCGACTCGATCTGTATAGGGATACCCAATAATATTTATATAAATTATACGAGAATTATATAAAAATATATACATATTTATTAAATAATTCGATCTAGAAATGATTATGACACAATCTTTTTATTATACACTTTTAATTCATCGAATAAGAGTTGAATACCAACCGTTAAAGTCAGATCAAAGAAGGTTATGTAAAATATTTTAATATTATACGCTGCCGCCGCTGCACCCCCTCGTTAAATGACCGTAAGAAGCTTAATGCCTCCCGGATTGTTTAATAACTACTAATCTCACTCACACAAAGTTCGATTTCCTGTCTATACCACAGAGCTATTTGCTCCCAGATTTACCAGACTGGCAGTTTTGGTTAGTACTTGGGGATTTCAGAAATTCTCTTACAATAATATACATAGTTGTAAGAAAATGAATTTACGAATCAGTAAGTACCTATTCTTTTCTAACCGTAATTCGATTTTATTTTTCAATCTTAATTTAAACGAGCACCCAAAAAAAATTCACTTATTTCCATGGCACATTTTTTTTTATTGGTGTAACACAACCAAACTCAATTAACCCGAATATGAAAATTTAATTTGCATAATTATGAAATCAGATCCTAGCACGTATATAAATCGTAGTAGATAAGAAAATGCATCCACCACCACCTTAGATTTTCACCAAATATCACCGAGAGTGAATTAATTATCATTAGGATGAGCTTATAATAGTGAGGTTAATTGAAACACCTGACAAATGAATATAATTATTCACTGTAGACTTCAAAATATTCGCAAAAGTAATTAAACATAATATAAAATGCATTAACACCACATATACGTATTAAAACATTACAAAATTAGCATAACCGTAACCTCGTTAACTAAAAACAAAACAAAACAACAAAAAAAATGTAAAGAAAATCCAAATATTAGAAACAAATATTAATATTAAACAATAAAAAGATAAACGTAATTTTTAAAAAAAAACTATTAATTAAACAAACAAAATACAAGTACATTGCATAAACCGAATCAAGGAAAAATCACGTTAGCTATAAAAAAAATATTCCAAAAACAAAAAAAAATAGGTAAATTATTATCGAAGACAACATTTTAAAGAGAATACAGTTTGTTATTAATTCATATTAACTGATAAATAAATACATAAATGATTAAAAACATTAGGCAAAAAAATAATACACATCTAAACCAAATACAAATATTTTAATCGATATAAACTAAACATACATAACTATAGTTCAATGGGCTTCGTAGCAGCAAAATCAAAATAACAAATCAAATTGAAACATAGAACAAATAAAAATACAACACTATAAATCAAAACATAAACGTAACGATCAAAATTATTAACAATAAAATGTAAAATCTTACTCAATGGAAGGATTTCTATTATTATTTAACGAGTTTATGCGAATTTCTTTGAATTATTAAACGCAACGTACAAACTAGTTTTAATCCTACTATCGTTTTTTGGTGTAAGTACCAACGCACACGGTTCATCTCGCCGCGGCAACTTTTGGTCCTCAAAATGCCTTTCCGACGTACACGTTTCTTCACTTTTTAGTAGAAAAAACTTGTGTACAACAATCGGTCGCTCGTGTGTGTGTGATTCTCATATATGTGTTGTATTTCCAGCTCATTCCCTTTCTAGCTAGCACCGAGGCAACATCAATTGCCAAAATAGAAACTGCCAACAATAGAAGAATAAGGACTGGTGGCATTTACCCTTTCCTACCTACCTGAAAAATAAAACTACCTGGAACTGGTATTTCACTATTTGCATTCAATTTTTGTTTATTTGGGATATGTTTACGAGTCGGTGGCTAAGCACCTACTGACTCAATGAAATTACGCACACATGCATGCTGACGTGCTACACGAGCGACTTCGTTTGTGTGCGTAAAAGAAGACGAGAAGAACACTTCTCGAGTGGCGACTTTTCCCCTCTTGCCGCACTCGTTTCTTTCCCACAATTTGGTGAAGTTGCGGCATGCTGATGACCGAAAGTTGCTCCGTGTACGCCCTCGCTAAGGAACCGTATTTTCGGGTCACCCTGTTATGGTAGGCATATAAAGTCGTGCTACAGCAGCAATTGAGATTTTTGAAATACATGAAATCCAGTCTTGTCAGCACTTTCTACTAAAGTAAGTTTAATGCACGTTGCCAGACCGATTTTCACGTAGTTGCCACTTTAGCACTATTTTATAGCTTACCATCACAGTACGCGCCTGGGCTAATAAAGTGGCTGACATCTAAAATGCTAGTAAGGAAATAAAGTCTATATAAGTTGAGTCTTTGGAAAATAAGTTGAGTCTTTGGCGAAATACAGCGTCTTTTTCTCCGGGCTTATCACGGAAAATCTATGATTTGTGAGAATGTTTTTTTCTTCTCACCACGAAGACATGGTCTGAGATTTCAGCTCACTTATCTTAGAAGACATGGTCTGAGATTTCAGCTCAATCGGACGAGTGTTTCTCAATTAGAGACCTTGCAAACAAGCCAAATCAACTTCGTTTTTGGCTAAAGTTTTCTCAGAAAAAATCACTTTGACAGTGTTTGACTCTAGAAATTGAGACCGCTTAAGCTTCCGCGAAAAAAAATCTCTAGTGATACGAATTGCATTATTCAATTTGTATAAAAACTGTAAAGGCGCTGAAAATTCGACTGTTTATAAAAGACTGCAACATATTTTTATTGGATTAAAACTACTTATGTTTTCAGAAAATAAGACATCATTTTCGCTTCATTTCCGTTAACAAAAATCATTTTTCGTAAAATTAAGCTAATTATCCCTTCACCATATCTCTGTACTATGTGTATCCACCCTAGATCCCACTTAAGTGTTCGAATTGTATGTCTGCATAAATAGAAAATTTGTTGCTAATAGTAGATGGTAGATTTATTCCGTATATATATTATATATCCTATATCAATTGAAAAATCGTTTATTGATAAAATCTTAGGAATTATGGATTTATCATCGGACACCAATTTTTCAAAATATACCAAATAAATCCGCTAAATCACATTAAAAATTTCTTCTCAAACATGCGCTCATAATATGTTTACCCATTTCGTTACTCGGAATAAATGAGTTATAATTTCTACGATTTTGTGTAAAATTATAATTTAGTGAAATTTAAAAAAAAGGGAAAATTTCATCAAGGTTGTATTACTGCAATATATATTGTTGTTACACTGAATATAAGATAATAATTAATATAAATTGTTAATTATGACATAAAAAATTTAAAAAAAAATTATATATCTAAAATTATAAGAAAACAAAATTAGTATTATATTTTTGTTAGATATTTAAACTCAATATACAATATATGAAAAGTACATACTATGAAAATAAATTAATTTAAAGAAAGAATTGACATGCAAAAAATTTAATAACGTTTTAGAAATTTAGATTTGACATTTAGGAAAAATCATGCGTTTTTATCTATTCTTCCAGTTTTTTCTTCTTCTTAATTTAATGAAAAAGAATTTTGTTTTATTCAAAAAACTTTTCT
Organism: Chrysopilus asiliformis; assembly: GCA_964034945.1. Classification (NCBI taxonomy): domain Eukaryota; kingdom Metazoa; phylum Arthropoda; class Insecta; order Diptera; family Rhagionidae; genus Chrysopilus; species Chrysopilus asiliformis. The sequence goes on along the minus strand of OZ035962.1, from coordinate 1,897,643 downwards.
ACAATTTTAAATTCGACATTTTTTTCGGTTAAATTCGATTTTTGTGTAATTTTTATACAGAAAAAAAATCTTTTTGTTTTTTTTGATCAGGTAAGCTCAGATCAATTTAGATAAACAAATTATTTTTGTAAGAAAAGGATTTACTAAGAAAAAGATTTATATATTATATATATGTGTTAACATCAGTGTTGAAATTTATGACAAAAAAATCAACTTTCGACTAGAAATCGATAACAATGTTTAGTGTTAATTAAAATATTAAATGTGAAAAAGAAAACAATGAATAATTTTTAAAATTGTTCAATTTGTTATTTTATCAAATCCGTTTAAAATCGTTATTTTCCAATAAAAACAATTGAAGGCTTGCAGCAAGAAGGGAGTAACGCCATTTTTGGAACTTTTGGCAGTTTTGGTATTTAAAAAAACGTTTTAAAATTCATTTTTTTTCTCATTTATGGTGTATGCCTTTATTACATGGCTTGCCACCATAATCAAACAATAATACCAATTCGAAACGGGAGAAAGTCTTTTAAATTAACTTTTGTTACCTCCTTTTGCCAAAAATGGATTCATCCCCCCTTCTTTCTGCAAGCGCTTCAATTGGTGAAATGTTAACAATTTAGGAAATTACCAGAAATATCAACTTATCCCGAATAAAAATGCTTGGCATCGCTTTTACAACTTTTCGAGTGTTTAGCTATTGGAAGTAACCTAAAACATAGAAATTTTTTTCATGAAAATTCAAAAAAAAAATCTTTTTTTAATACTAATATATTTGCAAATAAAAAAAAACTATAATCAAAAATATAATTTTAAGATAATTTTCCTATTTAGATTGCTATACACTCAATATGTCTAATGGTTAACACACTTCCCGTACCCCCTTGTAACTGTGCTAACAAAATTTTGTTAATAACAATTTAATAATTTACCATTGCAAAAGTTTTAGTAGGTATTTTATGATATGTTTTCAGTTTGTTTTCGCCCTCACATTATTCAATTTAGTTTTTTTTTTTTAAATAAATATAATAGTTTTAGTTTTTTTCTTACTTTTGGATTTCAATAAAATTTGTTGTAAGTGCTTTTTCAACGTAGAAAATTAGTACGAAAATTTACTTATAGTGATATTTATTTGTTTTCTTTAACCTTTAGACTGTTCGACACTCCACGCAATATGCAGATTCCAAATATATAATAAATATTCAAAAAAAACTTATGATTTTAATGAAAAAATGCCAATAGCCTAAAGGTTAACAGCTACCTGCAATAGATATGCCCTAATAGAATTTTTAGTATATAGCACGTATTTGTTACTAAATTAGATACACTTGTAGTAACAGATATGTGACATATACCAAAAAAATCCTCATGGGGATCTCATGGGGATCATAGCGAGGAAATCTTGTCTCCGCCCTACATGATTCAATTTAATATCTCAAAAACTTGAGAAAATCGAGATATCGCTTCCAGAAGTATAAATTCAAGATTTCAAAACCTTAAACCAGGCACGATAGAAATTTTTGTCAAAAAGATACACTCAGAAAAATTTCCAGGTCAACTTTTTGTCAGGTTAACTCTGACCTTACAGAGGTGTCTGTAAGCCAGCTAGCGGTCAGAGTTAACCTATCTAAGGTCAACTCGTGCAGGTCCCAATGCCCTACTTCACCTGCTGGTGGCTTAATTTCAAAATTTCTCCGACCACAGGTCAACTCAGTTTTACTTGCCCACATGCAGGCGAACGCACGCCTGCCCGAGGCCAATTACGCCGTATGTAGGTCGTCGAGTTAGCCTCCATTTTTCTGAGTATACTCTCAAGATTCCTAACAGCCAACTGTTAAGCGATTTCGATGTACTAAAATACAATAGTTTTTCAGTGTTCAGTGAAGCGGATTGTTTTATTTCTGTACGCTTTTTCTAAGCGATTATAGTGTTTCTTGCTCTATTCACATTTTTGGCGTATATCACGTATCTCCGCTAGAAATATATATTATTTAGTAGCTTGAAAAATGGAACGTTCATAATTAAAACAAATATTTATAAAAATGTCTCTTGAGAATTTTTTTTGCCGCTTGTGCTTGGTAAAACCTAAGTCGTAAACATTCATAACTAGTACCATATTTGCATTCAGCGATGCCAAATTACTTAAAAAGTAACTCTAATATCGAGCGCATTAAAGAAAAAATTTGCTTTTGTCGGTCTATATAAGAATATACTTTGGATAAAACGGTTAAAAATATGCCCCACAGGCCAATTTTCTGTGGGTTTTATCATACTAATATATAAAAATGAGTTGCTGTCTGTCTGTCTGTACGCAAAAAAGGCTGAACCGATTGACTTGAAATTTGACATGAGTGTCTGTGGTAGTTCTGGTTCCAACGAAGGCATACGGAAAAGTAGCGCGAGGGGTGGGGGGAGTAAGGGGAGGGGGTAAAGTTCAGTCCAGTTTTATTCGTATTCTGAAACTTAGACAAAAAACTTAACCCGGCAACGACGGGTATGCAAGCTAGTACATCACAAGTTAATCTACTTGTTGCCCACATGAATAGGGATGCCAACGATACCTCGATGTTTGCAAAACATCGAGGTATCGTTGAAAAATATCGAGGTTTAACCTCGATGTTGAACAGGCCGATATATCGAGGTATCGATGTTGTTATCCACGATGTTAGAACCTTACTCTTCATAAAATTAGTAGAGAAACTAATTTTAGGACTAGAGAGACTAGTTTTTAGATAGATTTAATATAGCCACTCTACTTAAAGATTTGTTTAAATTTTCTTTGGTATCAATTTTCGGTTTCATCTTTCTACAAGATTTCGCGAAAAATACCAGAGCTAGCCATGAAATTTTTCAGAGAAGTTTGGTCCTGATGTGGAAATCCGTTAACCGGAAGTAACCAAAACGACGGCTTTTTAAAATCTATGCGGTTTTTTGCGATTTATCCCGAAACTAACCATTTTCCAGTAGTCTCATGTATTACAAAACTTGGAGACAATAAAATTTGCTACATTTATGTGTTTTACTAGAACTCTGTATGTCAAGCCGTTATGAAGATATGCCCGTATTTCAAAAAAATTAGTTTTTTGCGAATATCTCGAAAACTAACCGGTTTTTGGTGGTTCAACGTATAAGAAGAATTAAAACCGTGTTAATTCTACCTGGGTGCACTCCACCCACAGTAGAGCATTCGCCAGGTGGCTAAATTATTTATTAAATTTAACTTTTTCAAAACATCGGAAAAACATCGAGGTATCGATGTTTTCAGGACGATGTTTTTTGACATCGATGTCATCTTAAAAAAAACATCGATTTTCGATATATCGAGGTTTTATGAACGATGTTGCATCCCTACACATGAAAGGCCGAATTTCCGTAAAGCCTCTCTCAATCAGTACTTTTTCTGTAGAGAAACTTTTATTTATTATTAATTCTATAGACATGATCTTCTTTTTTAACATTTGAAAATAGATTTTTTCGTTAAAAATTGCATGTAATTTGAAATTAAATACAATTTGTAACACCTAAATAAAACCGACCAACGCACAAATAGTAAAAGATCCATTAAAATTAAATTAAACTAATACAAAGTAGTGATACTGCATTTTTCATCTTATTATTTGTTATTTGGAGTTTTTTTTTTTAATAAAATTTTTGCAGTTAGAAAAAAGTATTAAAAAATTATGAAATAATATTGGGAAAATGTTGGCATGTTTCTGAAGAAAGTATATTATTTGCATAACATATTATTATGTGGCATTAAACATTTATTTTTTTTATGAGATTTTCCATTCGATATTTCACTCTGATATTTTATTTTAAAAATACCAAATATATATATGTATATATTAACATACTTTAAAAAGCGATGTCAACATTTTATTTGTTACGTTTTTATCATTCAAGTCACTAAGCAAAAAATAAAAATTTTATCATTACCAAAAGAAAAATCATTAAAATTTTGTTTGCGCACAAGATTTTTTTTCAAAACTTTTACGGGAATGAGAGAAGCCAATCTATTATTTATTGTCTTCTTTTAACAATTATTGAAAATTGTTAAAAAAAATTAATTTACATTGTTTAAAACTTTTCAATTTGAAATAATTTTTGTTGTTTGATTTTATTCGATTATTTTATTTACTTCATTCAACTACAAACAAATCTAATTTGGCCATTTTTATATTTTTTTATTGTAGGGTCCCCAGTGTGGAAACCACGAGACATGATTAGTTTAGGCGATGCACAGCCAACAACACGCAAAGATGACTCTAAGTAAAAATAAAGCAAAGAAATCTGATTAGTAAAGACATTTATTTTAAAGAAAAAAGAAACATTTTAAAGTAAAAAAAAAACAGTTCCCAGACAAGAAAAGAAAAAAAAAACAAATGATAGATTACATTCAAAAATGATAAAATGGATCAAATGATTAATAAAGTAATAAAATATTTATAATAAATTCGTTTTAGAAGAAAATAAAAAAAAAAAACAACCAAATGAGTGAATTATTATTATAAATAAATTAAAATTTTTTAAGTACATACTTTTATTGAAAAGAACGAAAAAAAAGAGATTACAACACTATAAAAACAGTTTTATTGATATAAATTTATAAAATTCACTTTGATATACCTATCAAAATAATTAAATAATTAAGGGTAAAAAAAAATGATGAAAAAAAAAACACTTCGGTAAATAAAGATACAATTTTTTTAATATGATGGATATAAGATCAAACATGAAACCAAAAGCGAAACAAATATTATGTGAATATAATTAAAACGACTGATGATGGTGTTAAACTCAGAAGCATAAAGAAATTAAACTATGAAGTATTACTAGAATTTAAAAGTTTTTTTTCTATAAAAAGCAACTAAATGAACAATAAGATCAATGTTTCAATTGAAAGTTCAAGCATCACCTGGAGAAATTGTGTAAAAGGCAATCGAAACCATGAAACGATGATTCATAGTTTAGTTTCTTCCTCTTAATACAAGAAATAACTAAAAATAAATTGAATCTAAATTTGATTGAAAATTATTTTTCGTTTTATAATAACTTCCATTAGACTTTGGTAAATATATTATTATTAATCGTAAATAACATATTTTCAAAGTTTTAGAATCAGAGTTACTATACACATTATATTATTTAGCAATATATATCTGCACGATATTTTAATTCATACATGGAATTGAGTGGCACAAAGCTGAGAGATTTATTAACTAATATTGAAACATTAGAAATTGTTTTATCCTTTAAAATAAAGTTTTGTTGTTTTTGAAAATTTCATAAAAGTGGCAATGTTTCTGAAGGTCCTTCTCTAACATTTACTTTTTTCGATTTTTGTCAGAAAATCTTTGGGTCTGTGGTGTTAAATATAACAGTATTTATGTCAACTATAACGTTAACGGTTGACAAATATCGTGAGAACTAATGTCAATCACTAACTTTACGGTTGACATAAAAGTTTCTTGAAAAATAAATGCAAAAAATTGCATATGAAGCTTCCAGAGCCGAAAATTTCACTCCTGGGCCCTGTACAAGGTTTAGTGTTAGGCCTTCTATAGTTTTTTTTTATAATTATAGGATAGAAATGCGAAAGATCTTCAAATTTACCAGAATTTCAAATTCACCAAAAATAATAACGAAGAAAATAATAAAAAATACGATTTCATGCCAAAATCGATTGCTTTGGAGACACCGGGAATAAGATATTCACCCCTATTCCCGTAACCGGGGGGACGTGTATACGCCACGCAAGTTTTATCTCGATCGAATGAAATTTTCTTATTCTAGTAGACGTAGAAACGCAGTTTTGTTCAACCCCGCGCTGACTATTTTGACAGTTTTGCTGATTTGATACGCATGAAGTTCTATTTGTTCAATTAAATGATTGTACTGCGTCTAGTTAGTTTTTCCTGACCTTCAAAACTTATTTAGTTAAAATTCATTGAATGTATAAATAAAATTCACATTTTTATTCAAACTTTCTATTTAATTGATTGGTCCCGCAACGATTTACTCGCGGGAAATAAATGTATGGAAAAGTCAAAACATTCGCGGGTAATACCAAAAAGTACCGAAAGTAAAACGTTTTCAACACCACGGCACACGCCGGGACAATTGCGTTTAGTAGAATGCAAATTTTCTGCGGGAAACGCCAAATCCCGCGGCGTACACGTCCCGCCGGTTACGGGAATAGGGCTGATTATTTGTGAAAAACTATATTTCAGCAATTTCTGACCCGTTGTTGCATCTGGATTATTTACGACTCTGGATACGCCCATTTAATGTTACTGATACTGAAATTCATACCAATATACAACTTAATTAAAGAAAATCCAAAAACACTGAAATTGGTTTTACCACTAAAATGCAGCATTTACGTGGTTTTAGTGGTTTACATATATTCTCAAGATATAGCGACATATGTCAACTGCTAACATTACGGTCGGCAGAAATGCTTCTTGGGCAGACCAACACTCGAATGTCTTCAGTAAACTAACAGCCCTACTTTGACGTTGTGACATTTTGGGTCCATAGATTTTGAGGCTCTTTTAACCGAGTTGTGACTAGTGATAGGTCACCACTGACAGACGCCAGAATAGGGCTGTAAAAGAACTTTTAAAAAATTCATTACACGCATTGGAATTTTCAAAAAAAAAAAAATCTCTCGAAAAAAACAAACAAAACGATCGACAGTGGAAGCTTTTCAGAAAGTACTGTCTATTCGAATAACCCGGATTATTTGACTTTAATTTTACAATAGCCTTAATAGAACCCTAAGGTAAAAACCCGTTTATAAATTTATTTATTATTCGTAAAGTTTTTCTTTTCTTTTCTAGACATTTTTAAATTATATGCGAATTAAGAAAGACCTAAAATAACCGAAGGATATATTATGTACGATGTTAAATACTTAAGTTATTGACATTTAATAATAATAAAGGATACTAAAAAAAAATAGGAAATATGTTTAAAAAAAACAATTTGTAAATAACGATGATTACTTTTAATTTTTCTATACGCATTTTCTTCGTCTTTTGACAAAGATGTTTTGGAACTCCAATTTAAGTCGTAATTAAATCTAAGACTTCAAAGTGACATTTAATAAAAAAAATACAATTATTATAGTTGAAGTAAACATTTAACATAAATATAATAATTACATTCTACACAATACAGGAAAAGTGCAATTCATTTAAAGAGGAAACAAATAAGACACAAATATTTAAAAAAAAAAAACTTTAATGGAATCTAATTCATAAAATTTTTGGCTTTATTTGAATATTGTTAATTTAATTTACGTTTTTAGGACTTATTTATATTTAGATAAAGAATAGTAAAAGATTCTTATACTAACGAAAACCCTATTGAAAATATATAGAATATCGACCCGAAAATATAAATTTAAAACAAAACAAATCAACGCAGTTTTTAACCAAACAGTTGAAGATTTATAGAAATATTTGAAAAAAAAAACAAAACAAAAAGAATACAGAAAATATAAATACTATTAAATTATTATATGTAATCAACACACATGCACTGTTTACCCTTTATACCAAAGTTTTGTTAGATTTTCAGTGATAAAGGATTTTTTTTTTACGAAAATGTTATACCTATTTACTGTTAAAGAGTTTTTTATTTATTGAATTTTTCTTATAGTACTTTATTGAAATGATAACGGCATCATAAGTATCTACATTACCTTAGCTTACCATCACCTGTTTAAATTTAAATTTGTATTTGATTTAAGTAATTAAAACACATTCCTAAAATGTTGATTTTTCCTCCCTGTTTTATTGATTTTCTTAAAAAATAACTTTCATTTCTAATAAGGTTCTGTTAAGTTTTCTGTTTTTGTATGTGTATATCGCAAATCATTTTCTTTTGAAAGAACGATTCATCAAAATGTAATTGATAATTTCCCAATAACTTTCTGCTAAATTTTCACATTGAAATTTTCTTATTCAAATCCAAAATCTTTAATGACATTTTCTTTTGTGTTTTAAAAAATAATTAAGTATTTTGTACACACTACATACACAGCATGTCAAAATGGAGATAAATCTTTACAAAATGTTATTGACTTAATTGAAGATATATACAAATCATATTTATTAAAACTAAATCAAAACAGCTAAAAGAAAAATAATGATAAAATATAACCTATCGATGATGAACTTTAAAAAAAAAACACAACCAAATAGGAAAAATTTTAGGAAATTAAACAAAAAAAATCATTTAAGTATTTAAAAATCACTAAAACATAATAAAACGAAAGATAAGCAAAAAAAAAGTTGTTTCTTTTATAAAATAAATAAAAATAATAATTTTAAATATATATATATACAATATATAAATAAATAAATTTTATATTTAAATTAATTTCGATATTTTTTATCAATTGTTTTTGTGATAAAAAATTTATATTTGAAAATAACTTTAAAAAGAAGAAATTGATGAGAAAAATTAAGTAAATTTCTATTAAAAAAAAAAACTTTAAAGTAAAATTATTATAAACAATAATAATTATAATAATAATGATGATAAATCACACGAAGCGGTTAGAAAAAAAAAAGCGGAAAACGGTGTTGCAACTATGTAATTTGTGTTTCATTGATTGTAAGTGAAATCTAACAAGTTTTACTTACACGAAGCAAACACTCAAAGGAAAAAAATATATAAATTATTATTATTATTAAAAATTAATATTTTTAGGTATATTAATAAAAATTTTAAATAAATGAAAGAGAATAAATCAATTGAATAATAAGTAAATTTAATACACACAAGTTTAAACTACAAAGTCTTTAAAAAAAATAATAAAACACGTCGATTTAAGGAGTTATTGAATTTTTACCACATAATTATTTACTTTTAGTTGTCATTTTTATAAAATTCTTTCCTCCTTTTTATTGTTTATTTTCAATGAAAATAAAGAAGAAAATCTCAAATCAATTATTGTAATGATGGTCGTTTAAAAACAAACTTAATTAACCTGATATGATAATCGACATGCGCGTTATTGTGAGAGTTCATGAAAAAATAAAACCCAAAATCGTATAATTGTAAAAGCATTCAAAAAAATGAAGAAAAAAAAACAAAATCAAATTTCTTTTTGTTTTATCAAATAAATAGACAAATAGACTGAATATTTCGAGTTGTTTTATTTCACACTACATACTAAGGAAGGTTTCGTAAGAATTGTACTTTTTTTTACAAATTTACATGGATTGCGAACTATGATTGAATTACAACATTATTTAAAAATTGCCACAAAATTGTTTCTGTTAACATAAAGATTGAAACAAGGATATTCAGGTGAGATATTTGAATTGGAATCATCCAAAAAAGAGCTAGCTGAAAAAAGTAAGTAAGGTTAAGTTTTAATGGAAATTTTTTCGATTTTAAGCTATATTCTTTATAACGAAAAAACTACAAAATATCAAAGAATTCCCAACGAAAATAAACTATCAAAAAAATGAGCATTCTCGCTTTTTAAAGTTAACTTATAAACCACTCTATCAATTTACTGGAAATTTTGGATCATTTACAGAAAGAATGTTAAATAACCACAATTTAAGTAATTTGTAATGTCTTTTTTAAGTACAATTTTACCGTTATCTCCGTAAACAAAAATATTAGATTAAAAAGGGACGCTAGACTCGGTTTCTCCACGGCGCCACATTCTACGTACGCGGAAAAGTTCCTTTTTTAGCCACGGCGTCACTTAGTTCCCGTTTTAGCCACGGTGATATTCTATCTGGTAACGAGAACACTTCCAGGTACTGTTTTTGGGAATGAAAACAGCTGATTTGTGTCAAGTGGAAAATCTGTTCTGGTTTTCTTTCGTGTAAAATTCTGCGCAAAATAGTGAAAAAGCCGAGAAATAATTCGAGACCGAAAAACACAGGATGAAATTTAGAGATTGAGCAGGGAAGCACCAAAGACGATGAGTTTTATCCTAGATTTCCTGCACGAATTCATCCAAAAGATGCTCCAATTGCTTTCGCTCGGCCGGAAATCCATTTCGAATTCACTCAGCATTTACATAAAAACAACAGCTGGGACCCTTTCCGTTGACTTGGACCCGAAATGGGACATCAGAAACGTCAAGGAAATCGTGGCGAGGAAACTAGGTCTGTTGCCGGGAGAAGTGAAAATCATTTTCGCTGGGAAGGAGTTATCGGATTCCACAACAATCGAGGTTAGTTCTTGCAAGCACTTTTTGTGATTTAACCGAAGTAAATTTTCACAGGAATGCGATTTGGGGCAAAGGAGTGTCTTGCATGCAGTGAAAACCAGGCCGGCATGTGTTAAAAATCTACAACGAAAGAAGCTCGATTTCGGTATTGAAGAAGAACCAGCAGAAGTGGCATCAAAGCCACTCAGTGAAACCCTGCTGGACCTTCAGCTCGAGGACGAAGAGAGGAAAAACCTCTCGGAAGAGGGTTTGTTGCACAATCAATAGTACATCCATCATAATTACAAGATTTCTTAAAAACTTATTGTAGCACGAGCGAATTTAAAGGCCCACTTCTTTGTTCACTGCTCGCAATGTAGAAAGCTGTGCACCGGAAAGTTGCGAGTTCGATGCTCCGTTTGTAAACGGTAATTACTAGATTTTATAAAAACAAAGCTTAAAGTTTATTAAGGAAATTTCTGTGCGAAAGCCACAAATACACCTTGAAAGGATTAGATTGAAGAACACTGATTCAAACTATTTTTATTAAATTTTCCAGAGGAGCCTTTACAGTCCACAGAGATCCTGAAAATTGGGACGACGTTTTGAAGCCGAGACGGATAACTGGACACTGCGAAAGCAATGAAGTTGCTTGTGTGGTACAGCTTTGATAGACAAAATTTCCTGAAAAAAAAACAAAATACTTTCCTTTATATTTCTCAGGACATTCAAGGTGGGGGGCCACCATTCACGGAATTTTATTTCAAATGTGCTGAACATCCTTCAGGTGGTGAGACCGACTACGCTGCTCCCTTGAATTTAGTGAAATCAAACTTTAAAAATATTCCCTGCTTAGCCTGCACCGATGTGAAGTGAGTATTTCACATTGTGGGCTGTTCATAAAGTACGTTGCATTTTTAGGGAGCAGGGGCGATCGGCGATAGGTGATAGTGTGGAGTTCATGCAAAAAATTCGAAAAGCCTAAAATTATTGCAACGTATTTTATGTACAACCCTTTATTCCTTGGCAATACGGTGTTAAATTTCTTCCCCACTACAGTGAAATCATCCTTGTGTTCCCATGCGTTGCTCAACATGTCACTTGCATCGATTGCTTCCGGAATTACTGCATATCAAGGCTCATGGAAAGGCAATTTCTACCTCATCCTGACATTGGCTACACTCTGCCTTGTCCTACTGGCTGTGAAAACTCCTTCATCGAAGAAGTTCATCATTTCAAGATTTTGTCGAAAGCCGATTACGATCGCTATCAACGATTTGCTACCGAGGAATATGTGTTACAGGCTGGTGGAGTTTTCTGTCCACAACCAGGATGCGGAATGGGACTTCTTGTCGATGCCGATTGTCAAAAAGTTCAATGCATTAATGGTTGCGGGGTAAAGTTCACAAAAATTTTCTAAACACCCAAAATTTTATTTGTTTTTTTTCTTTTCTTCCAGTATGTCTTCTGCCGAAATTGCCGTCAAGGATATCATATTGGCGAATGCCTATCTGAATCTGGAATTTCCAATCAAAGTGACTCTTGTGAATATACTGTAGACCCAACAGTTAGTTTCATTTTGAATTTTTGTAAAATCTTCCTCAAATTTTGTCCGCGAAAAACGACAAGCTGATTTAGGCTTTTTTCGACATACCTACTCCCTTCCCCCACTCCCCTTTCTGTAGACAAATTACGTTACGTTTGAGTGTAGGTGTGACGTATTTTAATGAAAATTCTCTGTCAATTTTTTCAAAATGTTTGTATTGACCTGAAACAATACTTTTCTATTTCTTAGCGTGCCGCTGATGCTCGTTGGGAGGAAGCCTCGAAAGTAACAATTAAAGTACTAACGAAACCATGTCCGAAATGTAGAACGCCAACAGAACGCGACGGTAAGTGCTTTGAAATTATAGACACAATCAGGATATGAAAAATATAATTTCTAGGAGGATGCATGCACATGGTTTGTACACGCGGTGGCTGTGGCTTTGAATGGTGCTGGGTTTGTCAAACTGAATGGACAAGAGATTGCATGGGCGCTCATTGGTTCGGTTAAAAAACTAGACACGCTGACTTTCAAAATAGAGCAATTCTCGTTGTTTATTTTATAATCGTCTATTTTATAGAAATTTTGCCAATCCGAAGAGTATACATGAAATATTTTTAAATTTTATTTCGAATTAGTCATTTTTAAATCGCGTTTTTAAAATCAGAAACGATGCCAATTGATTGAATTTTATTTTGTTAATTATAAATTTTTTGTGGAATAAAAATTCGATCTTTATATTCCAGTCATTCACTAAATCTTTAATTTAAAATCATCAACAAGTGACAATGAAAAGCATTTCCCGCGCAACTAAATTTCAATTTCCTTGACTATAGAATTCGTTTTCAAACTTTTAACATGTTTGAACATCGGAAAAGCTAGAATCATCCAAAATGAAATTGAATATTATTTGGAGGAATTGAAGTTTCAAAAAATTCAATGCAAAAAAAATTTTAAAAATCTTTGTAGGACTTGCGATCCAGAAAATAATCTGAAAGTATTAACAAAAATCTACAACTCAATAAATAAAACCATAGATTTTCTATGGTTTTATTTAATGAGTTGTAGATTTTTGTTAATACTTTGTGTTTTTTGAGGTGTGTTTTGAGTGTAACAAATAACAGAAAACAACAGATAACAACAGAAAACAACAGATAACAGAAAATATTTCGATTTACGGTAAGTAAAAAATTTGGAAAATTTTAATATCCTTAATTCTGTTATAAATTTGTCTTTCGGAAAACCATTTGCATTTCACAAAAATATACTTTTATGATTTTTAATAATACAGTAGAACGCGCTTAAATGCAACACGCGTAAATGCAAAACTCGTGTAATTGCACGCAAAATTTGTGCATGGAGGATTTTTAAGCATTTTTCATATAAATATATACGGATAAATGAAACACGCTTAATTGCAATACTTGCTTAAATGCAACCATTTTCACATCCGCAAAAGTATAAATTATATGAAATTTTACACTCTTAAATGCACATGTGCAAAAATGAAATGTAATTACACAAAAAAAAATTATTGTTATTTTTATTTGATAAAATGAATTCTTAATTAGGTTCTTTGTTTTTGTGTAGCCTTGTTGAATTTAAATGTTTATTACAGGAATATTAAAGTTGCATGTTTATCTTTTACTCGCATAATTGCACATTAATGTGCATTTATCCGTGCTTCCGTGCTACGTATAAATGTAAAACACGGATAAATGCACATAAAATTCTGCGAAATTCGATGTGCATTTAAGCGTGTTCTACTGTACCTCGATAAGGGCAAAAGATATCGGATCAGTGGCGGCTGGTGTATATTTGAAATGAGGAGGCAAAGTTTTTTTTAGTTCTATAATTTTTTTTTATGTAGGAAGCCGTATTCCGAATTATGTAGGAAGACCATTCTTCTGGAAGGGAAAAGTGAAACAGAGATTGGTGTTCGTATTCTATATGTGGCTATGCTTGTTCTTAGCAAAAGCTGTATGAAAGTATTTGTACGAATCGGAGGCTAGCCTCTATGAAGAGAATTTGTAGTTTATGTTTTAGAGAATTCGACATTAGAGAATAGAATTTTCTTTTAAATTATTATTTTCTGAACATACGGATTTTTATACAATCCATTATGGTATAAAAAATTAAAGGCATACGTTAGAAAAACATTTTTATAAAATGTTATGAGGAGGCAATGCCTCCGTTGCCTCCCCTATAAAGCCGCCACTGTATCGGATAAAAGTAAAAGACAAATTTATGACAAATTATTTAATTCAGTTCTGTTTTATGACATTTTAAAAAAAAATTATTCCTGTAAAGCTAGTTTAGCTCTGTTGAGCGGAATTGTTGATAAATTTGGTCAGGATGCCATGATCCTGAAATTCGATCAAATTTCAGTGCGACCAAGCCTTAGGTATGACGATACCCTTGATCGAATCTTAGGATTAGAAGAGTGCAACTACCGAAACGAATTTTCAACTCGCAAAATTGGTGTGTACTGTCTGGCGCATATAACTTTAAATAAAAACTTTATAATTGCGTACAACTGCGAAAGTTATATCACAAACGTTGAAATTGGAGAATGGATCAAAAATTTAATGGAGATTATAATATCGATTGGCGTAAATTTAAAGGGCACAATTTGTGATTCGTCGCCAACGAACACGTTTTTCTTACGGTCCTTGAAAACCAATAAAAATGATAACGAGTACAACTTGAAAGGACGAAAATTATTTGATTTCAGAAGCATCGGTCATGTTTTAAAAAACTTCAATCAAATAATGGACTATGACTTCAAATATGACTGGCGAGACAGCAAAAATAAGAAACCATTTCATGAAATAATGCACATGGGGAAGCCGTTAAGCCGAGAAACGCCAAACATAAATGTGTCTTGGAAGCAGTGGCGGCTTTATAGGGGAGGCAACGGAGGCATTGCCTCCTCATAACATTTTATAAAAATGTTTTTCTAACGTATGCCTTTTATTTTTTATACCATAATGGACTGTATAAAAATCTGTATGTTTAGAAAATAATAAATTAAAAGAAAATCCTATTCTCTAATGTCGAATTCTCTAAAACATAAACTACAAATTCTTTTCATAGAGGCTAGCCTCCGATTCGTACAAATACTTTCATACAGCTTTTGCTAAGAACAAGCATAGCCACGTATATAATACGAACGCCAATCTCTGTTTCACTTTTATCCTCCAGAAGAATAGGTCTTCCTACATAATTCGGAATACGTCTTCCTATATAATAAAAAATTTTATAGAACTAAAAAAAACTTCGCCTCCTCATTTCAAATATACACGAGCCGCCACTGCTTGGAAGAAATTATATGGAGACTTGGTGCCGTTCCTAGACACAGGGAATTTAAAGCGCATAGAAGTTTTGAAAAGATTACGACGCCCATATTCGGCCAGGACCTTAAAAAGCGCGGAAATTTTCTTTTCAATGTGCATCGAATCAGCAAAAATACTGTACTGCGATGCCTATGGTATTTCAGGCAGTATTGTAACATACGGGGATTATAAATTCAAAGTGCTGCAGAAATACCTACAAATGGTCGAAATTATGAACGCAACTTGTAGTTGTAAATTTAGAATAGTTAGATTTAATCCTCTATTATTCCATTTAAATAGTAGTTTAAGTTTAATTCAAGAAATGGGATTTGTAAATTTTCAAAATTTTAATTTAGATGTATTAGAAAACCTAAATCCAAGAAGCGGAATAAGTTTTCATGAACTTTTAATTGATGTGGTACACCACATCAATAATTATTGTATTGATTTAGGATTAAATGTAAATATTGCTCAAGAACGAATTTCGCCAAATTTAAATTTGAAAATTTAAATCCGACCATTGATTTGGAAATGACAATATTTGTCATTTCAAATCTAAACCGATACGAAGTACAATGCTTAGCCAACATAAGATGTGAGTCTTGTATGAGAAGATCCAGTCGTACGGATCTTAGTGGTTATATGCGGAAAGAGTCAAAAATTTTTGCTATTTCAGCAATTACTATGTCTTTAATAACAAAAAATTTCTCTTCGATATGCCATACAAAGTTCTTGTGTCAACAGTTAACACATAAAATATCTAATATTATAATTAGAGAATCGATTTTTGGTAATGATATTCGTGCGGCTGGATGCGAAAACCATATAATTTCCCAAATCCTAATTTTTTGGTTCTACTTTTACACCGTTTCCTGTTTATTCTATTGGGGCCAAAAACCATAGACTTAGATTATCATGAAGTGGGCAGGTCCATAGCTACGCTCATGTCCAACGAACACTTCCAGAAAATGGCATACAAAGCGGACGAACGCAAGGCACTACTATCTGCCATTAATGAATTCTTGGATATTTCAATTGTTTTACCGCCAGGTAATTGGGATCGTCATGAATTGCTTTCGTTCGAAGAGCTGAAGACGAAGAAGGATTGGATCCGATCGCGGAAGAATCAAGCCATCCAGGAGAAAAATAAGAAAGAGAAAGTTGAAGAGGAGAAGAAATTACTGGCAGCTGCTGGGGAAAAGAAACCCCCATCAGGACCTCTGGAGAAGACCAACCGTTGTTGGGGCGGCCTAATAAATGACATTAAAAGGCGAATTCAAATGTACAAAAGCGATATTCTAGATGGACTCAATACGGAAACGCTTGCAGCAGCCATTTTTATGTACTTTGCATGCCTTTCAACGGCGATCACGTTTGGAGGTTTAGCTTCCGATAAGACCCACAATATGATTGGAATTTCAGAGTCGTTGATATCGAAATGCTCCACATGACAATACCTGTTTCCATATCAGACTAATCTCACACTCAAATTCTCAAAAGGGTTGTTTCAGAATAGCAAAACTGGGAAAAAGCTTTTAACAATTTGGACGTTGATAGAGATAAGTCCTGTGAAGAAACTTTCACTTGAAGATAGTCGACTATGCATACACAGCGGAAGTCTCCGTCATGCCGGAATTTCACTCCATGTCATTGTACATTGTTTTTTCAAGAGAAAATAGCTTTTTTCGTTATACACCATCACTCCCAAAAAGGACAAACCTTTTCAGGATTTCACTCCCCATTAATATAAATGCAACAAAGTAAAAAAAATGAGCTTTTTTCGCTCAATAAAAAGTCACCAGTGGTTGTTGACTGAAAAGATTCTCAAAAAACGAGAATTAAATTCGAAGCAAAGAGAAAATTGATTTTTTGTCGCTCCACGAATCCTTCTTTAATTTCGCACAGTTCTCTCCAAATACTGTACTGCAAAAAACAGGCACACTAACAGAAATACACACCCTCGCTTCATCAACAACGACAAAAAAAAACTCTTACATCCCCAACAGTTCGGTTACGCTGCAGCAGAAGCGAATGAACTAACCAAGAATCGCGACGGGAGTCCTTAGGAAGCAAATAAAAAACTACTGTATAAAAATGTTGAAAAATGGTATTCTTATTGGAGAGCTTTTTTTTGCAACTCAAATATGATTCTTGTTGTATTGGTGAATTCATATCCCTCTGCATAATGTGACTAAACGGCAAATAAAAGCTTTTATTTATTTTTTATCTGTGTTGAAAATACTTGACACTCCCGGTCCGGTTCTCGGAAACAGATTCTGTTATCACTGAAGAGTTCAAATTAATCAATAGTATCTTGTACCGCTATTTGTAGCTAAATTTTGCTTATTTCTGTATTAATTTGAAGTAAAGTTTTATCTTTTAGACTCATATTTAAATTAAAAACAAGCACTAACGAAATCGATCTCTGCAAGTATTTAAAAATAAAAATCCGTTAATTTTAAATAGTTACATATATATTAGTAAACTTCTTTACACCTGAAAATTGTCAATTTTCACTGTTACTGATCCGGAATTCATCATATGGTCAAATTCAAGCGCAAATTAAAGGACGTCATTACCAAATAATTTAAAATGTCACCAAAAAAAAAATAAAGCAATAAAATTAAAGTCAAGATAAGATTTTTTTAAACTTCCGTTTGGTTGAAAAGAAGAAAGAAAGCCATTAAACTTTAATCAAAGAAATTGGAACTCACTATCAATGGATAACAAAGAAAATTTTCCCGTATTGAGTCTATAAAATTTATACGATAACTATACTATTACAAAATACGTAACAAATAAATAGAAAGCAATTTTCTGTTTCAATTTAACATTGTTAGATTCTTGCTTTCTAACAATGCTTTCTCAGATGAATTCAAAACTTATGGCTTGACTGCTTATTTCGAATCTATTTTTGTTGAACACAACGAGGTGCCAGCAACAAAAATCTTTTGTAATGTTGCTAAAATGACTCCTCAATAAATCTATCTCTGCGAAAATTTACTTTAAGCTGAAAGTTACTATAAATTCTTTTATAAAGGGTCTTTCAATAAAGACATAACAATTTTGTATTTTAATAAAAACGCACCCTAAAACTTTTTTTATGATCTGGCAATGCTAAAACGTCAGTCAGGGTTTACATTTTTATCATGGTGAAGTTCACGAACGAGCAATGCCACACAGCTGGTCAAACAATTGATCTATTGAAGGAGAAGTTCGGTAATCGTATAATCTCGAGAAATGGTCCGGTCGAATGGCCACCTCGCTCATGCGATTTAACGCCGTTGGATTTCTTTTTATGGGGTTATGTTAAGTCGTTGGTTTATGCCAACAAGCCAACAACGTTAGAGGAGCTCAGGAACAATGTCGAACGCGAAATGCCAACGTTCCGGCCGATATGTGCGGAAGAGTGGTGGAAAATTGGCTCCAAAAAATCAATCAGTGCAATGCTCGCGGCGGTGGCCATATGAACGACATCGAATTTCATACTTAAATGTAACATGTCCACTACACCTGGAATAAACTTCAACCCGATATCTCAATTATTCTGTGTTTTATTTAAATACAAAATTGTTATGTCCTTATTGAAAGACCCGATATTTTACCAAATTTTTCTTTAATTCTCAAATTTAAAACAAACAAAAAAGACGAATAAGTGGAGGAGCGTATTTTTAGGACCCACTTTGAAAAGCTATTTATAAAACTATTTATACACTACTACCCTATTTCAGAAAACGAATAAAAAAATCTGAAAATATTGAAGACGACAAAAACCCAATGTTCGGCAAAATTTGAATAGAAAAATAAAAATGTGCTGGAAGGAATTTTTTTTTAACCACCACTCTTCAAGAAAACCGAAAATCCTGATATTCTTATTCCTTTTTATAGAATAGAAAGCGATAAGGGTTGATGGCCTGGAAATTTTGCGTATGTAAGGATATTCTTCTTTCCACTCGTACGTATTATCCTTTCAAAAACGATTTTTTCATGGTGTCGAAGGATTGTCGTCCGAAAATTCAGTCATGGATAAAAATTATCACTCTGAAATGGTTTCCTATATTTTAATAATCACTTACTCGTAAGTGTGTGTACAAATTTCAGGCTATTATACCATTTTATAAATACTGTTCAGAAAATGTTTTTGATTGTAGAAACCCGATAACTTTTTCAAAAATTCGGGAAAAGCTAGTTGCGAAAATAGCTAATGGAGAACTAAGGGGCTGTCCCCGAAATACGTTACACATTTTCTGAACTAGAAGAAAGGGGGATCTAAAAAAATACATATTCATGGAATCATCCAACAAAAATTAAGAGAATGTAAAAAAAACCGACGTGGATGTAATCAAAGCTGATCCTGGTTAACTCTCCCTCTTTAACTCTTGGACCTGAGTCCTTAATTAAAATTCTGCGTAATAAACTGGTACTTAGAGCGACAGAAAATTCAGTAAAGCTGAAAAAAATAAACATTCTAATCGCACATGTATGTAAAGACCCAGCATATTGTATATGGGTCCAACAGGACATCAATGCAAGTTCGCTAAGTAAATGTCGTCGTTCGAACGGTGTTTTTGTCAAGTTGATGATGCCTTGTCCCCCTAGACATGAAATAGCTAAAAACTGAGTAGAAGGTAGAATTAATTAATGACAATTAGAAGAGTTAATCCTGCATTGGGGATTAGACAAAATGCTTTTGGTATGAAACTAAAATTCCCATCAACCATACTGTTTAGTTTTAGATCGGTTTTCTCCTGTCTATTCCTTCAGCAACGGCCGAGTTTTGTTCTAATCTAGCTAAAAACAATCGAAAGAAACTCAACAGGCAAACCAACTATGAAAGCTTTTTGGTGCGCTTCGGGTTTCCAACGAAAAACTGACCCATGATAAAATAGCTATCGATCCAACATTTCCAGACTATGAAAAATAAGGAAACAAACCGACAAACGTAGCAGCGAAAAACAACAATTTTCACTGGTGTTCAACTCTCAGCGATTTTCATCACCAAATTCAAACTACAAACGAATAGCCGTTAGTGGATATACTAAAAAAAAGTGGAATTGGTCAACAACAGTGTAAAAATTTACATTCGAACTCACGGCTATTTTGTGGCAATTTTCTTTATTTTTCCAATCTCTATGATTGATTTCCGAGCAGGCCCAAATATTCAATCTGATAAATGAAAATTTACGTAAACGGTAGATATTGAGCTTTAGTGTTTCACTTTATCGTGTATAAATCCTAGATTAGCTCGGAAGTGTTCAAATACCAAACACTATTCGAAATTAGTTTTCTCAGGCCCCAAAAACACTTTCAAGTATTAAAAAATTTAGGCGGGGTTTTTTTGCAAGGATTAACAAAAAAGGACTTGCATTTAGATTTTAAAAAAGTTACCTAATATTGCAGTAAACAATCCTAGTCCTTTCATGAATTAAATGTAGACTGAAGAAAAGTGCTTTATTTTCATTAATTTATGTAGTTCGCATGAAAGGGTTAACCCGCTATGACTTTAAGTATGGGCTTACACGGAGCAACTTTCGGTCATCAGCATGCCGCAACTTCACCAAATTGTTGGAAAGAAACGAGTGCGGCAAGAGGGGAAAAGTCGCCACTCGAAAAGTGTTCTTCTCGTCTTCTTTTACGCACACAAACGAAGTCGCTCGTGTAGCACGTCAGCATGCATGTGTGCATAATTTCATTGAGGCAGTCGGTGCTTAGCCACCGACTCGTAAACATATCCCAAATAAACAAAAATTGAATGCAAATAATGAAATACCAGTTCCAGGTAGTTTTATTTTTCAGGTAGGTAGGAAAGGGTAAATGCCACCAGTCCTTATTCTTCTATTGTTGGCAGTTTCTTTTGTGGCAATTGACGTTGCCTCGGTGCTAGCTAGAAAGGGAATGAGCTGGAAATACAACACATATATGAAAACCACACACACATGAGCGATCGCTTGTTGTACACAAGTTTTTCCTACTAAAAAGTGAAGAAACGTGTACGTCGGAAAGGCATTTTGAGGACCAAAAGTTGCCGCGACGAGATGAACCGTGTGCGTTGGCACTAAGATGCCATTTACATTTGCGATTTTTTGCGAAATTTCGCTCTCCGACTTAGTTTACGATAGTTATTCATCTATCGCTTAACAAAAGTTCTTTGAATTTGAATTTATCCTGGAGATTTTGTAGAAACTCGTTCGGAAATTTCATGGCGTAATGCAAAACAACGTATTTCTTTGGTTGTCAAAGTCATACTGTCTTAAATTGAAAGCCTTACTGTAGCCAGAGAAAACTGATTCTATATGTTCTGACTTTGTTACAGCGAACTCTCAAATGTGTCAAAATAATGCCTCAAGCGCCACTCCAGAATAATTCCGCCTGTATTAAGGAATTCATAAAATCTTGACGAATTTCAACACTCGATATAGTGAACATCCCATATGGGATCCCATATGGATCAACACTCGCTATAGTGAACATCCCATAAGTTTTGTAATAAAGTACTTTTTAATCTACATTGAACTAATAAATTGCAAAAAGCTCTACTAACAAGTACGATCACATTTATAATATTTACATTGCACAATTATCAATATAACAATATATCTACAACATTCGAATGAGTTTTTATAACGGTATAGCGGTTAAGCAATTATCCACTCCACTAAAGAGTCGTTTACCAGTAATTACTATCCTAATGATTGTGGTTACTAATTGTAGCTCCCGTTCTCTAAGAAACAAAAGCGCAACCAGGACTAGGAACATGCTTCCTTTATTTATTTCTTAATTTAAAATATTTGACTTGAGAAATTTTGAAAAGCTTTAGCATAAAAATTCTGTACAAAATTGTACAAGTTTACAAGATAACTGACTTGAAATCCTTAAAATGACCAAAAATTCTCAACCTCCAATATCTTCACCGATGCAATGCTACCCACATGTGTAAGAAAGTGAGAAATTGCAAGTTTTCGCACCTTTTACCAACTCACATTCATTCTAATATCGAGCGATAGCCAAGGAATAAGTCAAATAAGGGAAAATGAGCTTTTATCATTTATCTCAATGTAATAAGTTAATTTTCCCATACACACCTGGATGAAATATGCTTGAACTAGCGGGAAAATGTTTTTTTGCGAATTTATTTGCACATGTGCACACCATCGCAGATATTTTTTTTTAGATCATGCAGGTAAAAGCTAAATAATAGTTCAGTGCGAAACGATGTAAGAATCTTACATGGAATTCACATCGGTTTGTTGCCGATGACTGATTGTGTGTAAACGCGCGCACATTTTTGTATTTATGTATGTACATAAAAATGACACAAGCTAGGAAAATTCAATAGACGTCCTTGCCAGCCTCGCCCACGAAGGAAGAGAAGATGACGGGAAAAGCTTCCGATTTTAGCCGGTCTTCGTCTCTGTTATTCCTTAGGGAAAAAAAATCGTCCTTTACACTGGGTTGTGCCCGAATTCCGCAAGCGTGAGTTTCAAATGCACAAGAAAATTCTTACGTAAATTAAGTATGGGATTTCAAAACTCGTACGCTTGCAGCATTCTGGCCCAGCTATACACTTTCTCAAACATCTACAGCTTCCTTTCGTTGATTTCACCCCGAACCCAATTGAATCACTGCTCTCAAAATCGTAGAATCCTCGAGATGTACTTAACTTCATCCTTCTTTGCTTTCTGCTCACCAGTACATTTTACTCATCCTTCATTGAATACAATACTTTCCTCTCTGTTTTGACAATTTCTCTATCTTTTTTGATTGTCAATAAACCCCGCTTGGATGTGGTAGTTGTATTTATTACGATTTCCGTCCACTTTGTTTGTTTGTATTTCTTCGTTTGCGAAATACGTTCCTCCAATACAGATTTACGAAATATGAAAACACTGAGAGAATCCGTTTTTTGTGGAAAAAGCTTCCTCGTACAACTTTACATTTGTATTGGAATTTCGAGAGTATCTAAGCTCCTGGCTAAATAGACAAGGGACTCCCACCCACGGCGCCTAAACATATGCAAGAAACCTTTAGCGGTTCGATATTAGTTTTCGCAAGACAACCTAACGGCTCAGTTCGAATATTCTTCCAGCGAATCGAACCGTAGTCGGACACAAGTTCACCTTCTATTCGAATTTTAGGATTTTTGTGGCATTTCGTCTGGAAAAAAGTGTCTGAAATAAGGCTTAACCAAAAAAGTGACGACGTAAAAAGTACAAAGTGATTTTTTTTTCAAATCAAACTAAAAAATAACTTTTTGTTTGTGTTCGAACTGTGGTTATCGTGAGTGTCGTCATTTGTTGATTTCTGTCGACAGTAGTTTTTTTTTTTTGATTTGTTGATAAATTTTTTGATCACATTTAAGTGAAAATAGTAATATTTTTGTTACATTTCTACAATGGTAAACGAATTTCTCGAATGAAAACTCGTATTTCTTATTGGAAAATTGATTTTGGACTGATGGCCTCTTTTTATATACCGAAATACCGAGATACTGCAATTGCGGCCCACTCAAATACTAAAAAAGGCGCGTTTTTGTGGCAGTTGAGTGAGCCCCCATCATTCATGTCTACCAGATACCACTCATCAGGGCTTAACTTCGTTTTCACTTTAGTCGTCATACCTAATATTGATCTGTGAAATGAATAAATGTACAAAAGAATAACGTACTAATATAAATACCCACTAAAATGTCAATGTGTAAATTTTAAGAAATCAACAAAGCGAAACCAATTAAAATGACTCACTGAAAACCGTTGGAAAAATTTAAATCTTTTTTTAGAATTCAAGAAAATATTTACCTGCAATCCTGTATTATACGATTGTAAAGTTACATAAGTAATAAAAACGGTTCTGTTTAAAAAAAAACTGTCAACATCCCCGTAAAAATCATACACCGCTAAGAATATGATGCACATTCTCTCAGCTCTCTCTCATTTGACGGTAGACTAACAGGTCCCTGTTAATAATGTCACTTTGTTAAAATCATCACGAATTTTACAAGACCACAATTTGAAATTCCCACACCAATGTACTACACTGGTGGTCCTCAAAACTTGCACCGAAATTTGAAAATTGTTTGCTATAGGAAAATATAATTTTGTTACGTTATATTTAATTTCTGGACAAATCGCGATCTCTGAAATTGCTTAAACCCGTTTATAACGTATATACTTGTTTGGGTATAGATAGAATAAAAACGGGGTTATATCGCGCTTGCCTTAAAATTTTTTTTGTATAACAAAGCGTAAACATGTTTCCATATGGTGTGATGAAATTTGAATCCACAGATTTTGATTTAAAAAAAATGTGGTGCTTTTAAATCTCATTAATTCCAAAATGTTTGGATATGGCTTTTTTACTTTTTATCAAATTTCTTAACACTAAAACTACCAGCCAGTCATTTTTTTTTTGATAAAATACAATACGTTACACTTTTAGAGAAGCTTCTGGAATAGTGTGGCGCTAATCTAAACCCCATACTAAAAATTCGACAAGTCCTAAAAAGCAAAAAAAATTTTAAAAACCATTAATACTGTTAGAGAAAACAAATTAAAAACCTCGTATAGATTTTGAGTTTTTATTTACTAGTATTTGGTGTAATTGAACACCTCTTTTAATTTAAACATACCTATTTTAGAAACAATTTTCAAAGAGCGGTAAATTCACGTAAAGTAAATCCCGTGTCTAGCATATTTTAAAAGTGTTTCTACTACGGTTCAGAATCAGGACGAAAACGGGAAGTGAATTCATGAGGATATTTCTTAATTCAGCTTAAATTGTAAATACAAAAAGAAAAACAATTCTTCCTGGGTCCCTTCCCTAGAAAACCACGACCAAATTTCAGCACAATCGGTCCAGTGGTTTTCGAGTTAAATATTTTGAGAACGAATCAGGCCTGATATTTTGCTTTCAAATTTTGTGTGGATTTCTTAAAACGGTTAAGATTTCAAAAAAAATATCATGCACAATTGTTATTAATTTCTGTAGAGATCTGTTCATAAAATACGCACCACATTTTGAATGGGAGTTTACGGTGGTGTGACCAACAATTACGAAAATGAAAGATGAGAGTAGAGAGAGGAGAGTTGAATTAGAGTTACTAATTTTATGGAAAAGCCCAAATCTTTGTACAATTCGTTGTCAATAAAATATTGGAGGATTTGGAGTCAACAGCTCATAGCATAAAATCTTTTGTCGATTGTATTCACATTTACTTATATCCTTTAACTGACAATTTCATCCTAAATGAAAGCGAAATATCCTTCTGATCCATGTCTTTTTGCCACCCGCCTTTTTTTAAAGAAAAAAATCCCCAATCGACTAACGGCCTTAAATTAAAAATTCAACTTTAGCTACAGAATGCTCTATAGCTGGGAACTCTTTGTGCTATGGTTCCTGCGCATCCTTACCACTGAAAAAATTCAAAAATATGATCCGATCAACTCCTTGTCTATGGAACACATTGCTATACGCTTATCGTCCCTCCTGTATTTCCGCAACACGACCAGTTCCACCTTCCGCTGAATAAAAATCTTTACCATTTTTTTTTTTTTGTTTTTATATATTTTATACTATATATATGGGACTGACTCTAAGGATTTTTAATAGAGACAGTGTTCCATAGCCACATATACTCAAGGCTCTTGTCCTCCGTACTACCGACGATTTGTAGGCGTTCATTGGAGGAACTCAAGCTTTCCATCTTATTATTGCGAGAAATGCCACAAAAATCACGTAGTACTCCAGGATTCCTAAGCGAAATTAGGCTGCCTTTGTGATCTATATCCCACTGATGAGAAGTGTATGGCATGAAAGGGAAACGACTGCTGCACACAAATTCCACTTGAGATGCATATCAGGCGGCTATTGTTGAGAAGCAGAAGATGTATCCTTTGGATCGCGCGCTAATTCTGCACCCTACGAAGAATTTCTGATGACATATCAAAAGGGTTAAACAAGGAGCAAAATTTCGTCGGTGGCTACAAATTTGGATCGATGTCCTTCGAAAGTAATCTTACGGTGTTAGCAGAAAAATCTCTTCACATCGTTAATTAACTTCAGACCATTTTCACGGAAGGTTCGACTTAAAAATGCTTAACTACGAGTAATTAAGGCATAGTATTAACTAGACTTCAGACCCTCCTTTGAACTCCATTGAGCGACTTTTGTCATTTAATTAGTCGCGGTATTCCCCAATTACTGCCATCCCCATTCTCACACCTTTATACATAAGCCAAATCAAGTCTGACACCCCAAAAGCCACGATCTTCTGTGATAGATAGATGGAATAAGGGAAAATAAGGAACATATACTATCACTATTTCGTGTCGCAAATGGCATACCCTTCGTCAAGCGAGAAATGCGAAAGATGCTGTTTAATCCCCGGAAACTTCTCTAGCAAACATACCGACAATACCCTCGTGAAATGGGCCTACAACTCTATGCCAGATGCCTCCGTATTAAGTGTTCTGGTGAATGCCCGCCGTTCGACCTCCAATTGGCACCCCACTAAGGAATGAATTTGACGAAGGGACATCTATTGATTCAGTTATTGCGGGGGGCTCATTGCTGTCATTATACATATAGAAAAAAGCTCGCTGGTGTTGTGGCTAAAATTAGCTTCCGACTTGCCCTTTTTTTGCGGCAATATACGGCTTGTGCCTTTGACTGTGAATTTTTCCATATTTCCCGCTTATCCTCTTGTGGACTCACAAGTAAAACACATAAGCTTTTGGCGCGCATTTCACTGAAATCGATTACTAGACACACAACAAAACAAAACAGCAAATTTCCACTTACTGTCCCAACGGGTGTTCCACCCGAACCACGAACTGTCGTATCGCAAGGTAGCGAATATATTGCTAATGGTAAAAAGTAACGGTCAAAAGCACTCAACCAGCACTTGTATGTCTTCCTTGTTCCCGTCATGAAATTTCGTCTTCGCTCTATGATTTTCACTTCCATTGCGTAATCGATAGAGATGCCATGGACTGAGAAATCAATGCGCTCAATACACCTTCATTCGATGAACTTTTACAGTGTGAACAGGCGAATGACGGCATCTTGACAACAACCACCACCACCACATGTCGACTATCCAAACTAAACCAAGAATATGCAGAGCTTTTTGTGCCATCCCCCCCTTATCTTTAAGGTGGCTGGCAGGATTACCCATCTATTCATTCATCCAGTGATCCGTCGTCCTGCAACCCCAGCCAACCAACAGTCACACCAACACAACCGCCGAAACTCACTAAGAATCCATCATGGGACGCGACACATATCTACCGGAACATAACGAAAAAAAGGGGTTGAGGAGCTTGTAATATATGTATTTATTCCAACAGGGAATGCAGTGGATTTTCATTCTCATGTAGATTTCGTAATTTCGTGTAAATGTAAAATTGGGATAGAATCCTGTTCTACTCTTTGACTAAATACGGAAAAAACAGGAAAATCATAAAAAAAGAGCTGTCCATAAAATGCATCACGTTAAATTCAGGCTTTTCGTACTGTCGTATAAAAACGTCAGCCGTCACATTAGCGACCCCTTTCCCTTAAAAGCGTGACGTATTTGAAGGACAATCCATTTTTTTTAAAGAACAAATACAAATTTTAGTCGGCCCTGCACGCAAAAACTGGCAGGCTGGGTCAACGTAAAAATCTCTTATGTGGTTCAATTGATTGCAGGAGGAGAAAGGAGAGAGTTAGAAGCAAGGATTGTCTAGATTTCTAGATTTGACTGAGAAAAAAAAATCCTTGATGGCAATATAAATAATTACGATAAGCGGACCCAAAACCTAATTCTAGCTTCAGCAGATAGCAGGCGAGGGGAAAAGAATAAGGGAAAATTTTAGCCACCCATTGTTTGAACCATTTCCATTTAATTTTTCGCAGAATTTTTCTTAATTCAAATTTTGTTTCGAAAATATACCACATTTCCAAGAATTGATTGAATTCACCTTCACCCTTCATTAACTTGAAGATTTTTTTGATCCAAAACGAATTCGCTCATGTAGAAATGAACAGAAAATATTTTTTGTTCAAAAATTTAATAACGAAATGTTGTATTTTGATTTTTATAGTTGACTAGGCAGTAGACAATACTTACAAGAACTGACGTTTTTGGTGTTTTTAACAAATTCGGAGTGTGGAAAAATGTCAACTAGCAATTCAGAGTGCAGAAAATACTGACAGAGAAAAATGCTTATTCAAAATGTGGCCAAGAAGAAAGTTGCAGCAGTCTCCTATTTTTTGTTGTAGTCACTATCACGTTATATCTGTTTGGTACTTGCTTTTTTATTCGATCGTAATATTTTAAAAGTGTGGCGGTTTTTTTTTGCTGTTCTTACGTGCCAAGATAAATAAATCAACGCTCGAAACATACGCCAAACTCTTGGATACTTTGGCGGAAATCCATCAAGCACAACAAATTCGTAAATAGTGTAAAATCAATTAGCCGTCAATGGACTGTTGTACGAACTTTTTAAACTACAGACATCATCCCGTCTCGACAACTGGTTCAGGGTTGCTTGGGAATGGTGTGGATACGACGGCGGCGACAGGAATTGTGCCCGGTATGGGCGGAGGTGGTACAATCAATGGAAGCTTCCCCTTATCCGGAAACAGTTACTACGGTCATTCTCATACACCGTTGAGGTATCAACATCAAGTGCCGCCTCATCCACCCCCGCCAACATATCGATTTGGTGTGCCTGGCGGCAGTGCCATGGGCTACAATACTATCGGCCCACCGAATTCAGGACCTCCTTCTAATCTATATTCACATTACGAGCGATACAGTAGCTATCCGAACTTGCCACCCTACGGATGCAGCACGAATGCCTTCAGCTGTAATAATGTAGGGATGAGGGACCTAAATGGCTTCTACAATCATTACGATAGAATGGGTAACGGGTATTCGTATCCTCATCCACCGCCGCACCATCATCATTACCGGGAACAGTACGATAAGCCACTGTACCGATCCCGTGATCAAACCGACGGAGGGGGGTATCATTCATATGCATATCTCTTGCCCGGGCGGGGGGAATACAATCGTCCGGTCAGTAGTAGCACCGGAGTCCATCATCTGCAACACAATCACCGCGGATTCCATTCACATGAGCCGCAACACACCGCTAATCCTACCAGAGAGACTTTCCCAACGCACCCCAACCATCATTTCCATAACGTCGGACTTCCACCCAGATCAATTGATAATCAAGGATGTGCTCCCGCGGCTAGCAGTCTGGATTTTCATTCGGGAACGACATCCGCACCATCGCCAATGCCCAGTTGCAGTGTAGGGGGCGGAGACAGAAGCAGCAGCGGTAATAGTAGTAATCATAGTGCAGGCCCAACAGCGATTGTCACCAATCTTAACGGCAGTGGACGAAATTTACAAGAGAGCTATCCTCCTCCTACGGGAACTCCATTTCCACATGGTCATCCCAGAGAGGATTGCATCAGTGCAGACATAATCGGGGATCAACATCAAAACCAGCAAAACCATCAGCAGCAGCAGCAGCACCACCACCACCACCAAAAGAATTCGCCGCATGAAGCACAGCAGCAGCGTTCAACAGGTGAGTATCAGGACTCATTTTCCACCCTCTATAACTTTCTTAGCTTTCCAAGTTTGGGATAAACAAAGGGCGGTGGGCGGACGAATTCGAGAATATCTAAAATCAGAACGCGTTTTACAATATGCTCATTTATTCTACTCTACTTTCGACACTTGCACATAGCAAAACGCAAGGGTAGTTTAGTTATAACGGTTAGAGTAGAGTAATTACTGGTAAATAATTTCGATCAAACTGTAAAGAATTTGGTCAACAATTATAAACGGTTGGGTGGACATATATACAAGTAGAATTTGCTTCCGAATAAGCAGTTTCAAAATTTCCATAAACATATAACAACTGATTAAACAGGTGAGCCAGCCACCCCATAATGTTTACCTGCGGTAGTCACTTCTCATTAGCCACCGGCAAATATCCACTGGAATTTGAAGATTCATTTGAAATACGAATTATGTTAATCTTGTGTTTAGCTATATGTGGTGTTTGCGTGTATGTCAATTACTTCCAATGAATTTTCACGGCTAATTCACAATGTGACATCCTTATGACTTGACACAAATTCTGTTGATTAATGATCAACTTTGGTGTTGTTCTGCATAAGCAAGAAGCTAAAATAATTCAAATGTGGCACGGCAGTAATAATATTTTTGATTTCAGTTTACATTTAAAATACTTCAAGTGTACTTTTGACTAATTTTTGGGATTTGATTTGATCCATTTGTTGAACAGGTTTTTGAGTCCTTAAACAAATTTTATATGTTCCAATTTAGTGTGTTTATATTTTTTTTTAAAGCACATGCAAAAACACAACCCTATTCGCCTAACGGTGGAATGATACATTTCTTGTATAATTAGACCTCACACTATAAATGAAACTAGTTAAAAACTCGAGAACTAATTACTATAAAACATTGAGATGTAGCATAAATTCGTATTTTTCAAGAGTTAAATCAAATCCAAAAATTTCCTCTTCCTCAAAAATTTGCAAATTTTTCGAAAATGGTTATTAAAAAAAGTATAAACTGTGTAGAATACGATTTCGCGTAACTATTCCACACAACAAAATTCAATTGGATGACATTAGTCCAATTATAGTTTTTCAAAATTAGCTTAATGATCTTGATCTCAAATTTTATGAAAAACTCATATATACAAAATTTTAGACCTTTAGCTCAATTCGGTCGAGGGTTATCCTTTCCACGAACGGACAGACAAAACCAAGGATCGGTAGAAAGTTCCAAACCTGTAAGAAAACGCACAATTTTGGACAAGTTTATCATCGCCCTTTTGGACAGATTCGCTTCAAACACACGAGTGAAAATTTAAATTCAATCGGTCGAGTAATTTTTCAGTTAGCGTGTGCAACTAGGTGTCAGTTTTGGTCTAAAATTGTCTACATTTTTGATTTTCTGATTCTTAATCCTCACCCAAGCAACCATTTGCTACTCAGATTACAATGTCACCCTTGTCGCAAAGTACCGGTGGCAATTCTGTTTATGCGACGGTTGCTTTGCGGCCGGTCACAAAAAACCGATTGCAATTAAGTTGCATGATGACCGGTCACAAATAAACCGTTGCAGATCCGTTAATTTGTGACAAATCGGAAAGTTGTTATTTTTCGTTGTTTCTGTGGTGCTTGTTTATAATTCACAGTGGTATCGAAGTATAAATAGTCAAGTCTAATATACAAGTTTACATTGACGTCACACATGTTCTGCCTAACCTCTCCCCCTTGTGATATTTCGTCACAAAAGAGTTTCGCGGAAAGGGTTGTGCAACAATTATTTTGTAACTATAGCCACAAAAAAACTGGACAAACGGTTGCTTAAATGTTGCAACAGCCAATTTGTAATCCCATATAATTTGAAATCCACGTTGGGTGACCGTCGTGTAACCGGCATGTGACCCTTTTTGATTACTTGGGGAATATAACACTCGGCTGATGTGGTAACATCATTGATTTATTAAACTATTTGAATCCCTTATTCTATAGCAAGCTTTTAAAGCTCTTAATACATTGGCAAACGACAGCCCAATACATACAGAGGATCAACAAGTTGAAGCATAAATAGTTAAACTCTTTTAGTATTTGTCAGTTACAAGCAACTTGAAGGACCAAATCCTCGGCTATATTCTCGGACATGTGCAAAGAATAAAAATCGTGTAAAAAATGCTAGACTACTTAATTTTCACCAACTAAATTTGCGATTAACCAGAAGTAAAATTTTCACACGAAAAAATCCATGTCCGATACGCTTTCAACCTCTAAAAGAAATCACAAACATATAAGGACGGAGACATCGCTCTCCTGTTTGCATAAAGGATGATCAAGAATAGTAGATAATGGTTATCACGAGCAGTTAATTGCTATTATATTTGTGGTTATTCTACACATGTTTATACAGCCAATTTCATGATTTTACTTTCTCCCGAGCTTTTAGTATGAAATTGGATACTAGCGGGGCAGTGTGAAAAGTTTTGGGCCTAGCAAGAAAAACATGTGATTTCTAAAGAATTTTTCCTTCTGAAGCTTCTCTAAAAACTAGGGCCGTGCAGCTTTTCTTTTTAAACAATAAATTGGTAGCAGTTGGGTAAAAAAAATTTTTGTTCTTGGAAATTTTGAAAAGAAGAAAGAATATTTCAATTTTGATTTTTGTCCCAAAAATTACGCCGCCGCAAGCGAATTTCTTCAGAAGCGGGCAAAAGGTTTTTTTTTTTAAATCGTCGCAGCTATAAATATTTTAAAAAGTATGCGCTACAGTCGAAAGATTTTGGATATTAAGATCAAATATACCCTAGACTTCAAAGCCGAACAGTTGCCAGAGGACAGTAACTCCGAATTTTGTCCCTTTGACGTCTTGATTTGATAAAATTCGTACCCTGTAGGATCCAGTAAGTCCGAATGTTCTTCCTTTCACACCCTGTAGGATCCATCGCTCCTTCAAATCAAAACTTCAGATCAATCGGTCGAGTGGTTATCGGGCTGCAGTTCTTGACAACGAGTAAAATTAGCATATTCTCAGTTTTCCTGAAACTTTTCATCCTACCCATATAATAGTTATAACTTACGAGCCAATTTAAAATTTCAAATATACGAATTCGTATGGAATCAGAATTCAGATCGTTTGGAAATAAAATGTTTCACTTTAGTTCGACGTCATAAGAATTACTTTAACATACCTTTCCCCATTTTCTATCAATGTCAACAATTGGAATTATCCTGTGCCGATGTAGGAATAACCAACCAGACCGCCTTTTATTATTAAAATCACTATTCTATCGTTGAATTTCAGCCAAACTTGTTAAGCAGATACAATATAGTCTCCTGATAATCCTGTGAATATCTCAACCGTGAAATGGAATCCGACAGTTTCAGGCAGTCTCACAAGATACTCTGTCATATTGAAGATACAATAATAATATGCCAGACAATATATACAATGTATACTTATTAGAAATAAAATAAACTCTTGTGACACGCGGCTAAACTTGTGATATCTTTAAGATAAGGCCATGAAACCTGTAGAAAAAATCTCAACATCATGATTTATTCATTGTAGTATGATATTCTTCCGTCACCACATCCGTATTCCACTCAAGAAGATTATCGATCTTTGGTGCTGTTCCTTGTTCTCAGCCATCGCATCGCGTCAATGATTCATCAAACTTTATTGTCAGCAATTTGTTATCATATGTCAAGAGAATTATGCTAACGAATAGCTGACATATTTGTTTCTCTTATCACATATGATCTATTCAACCGCGCACATCTTCCACCGACCGAGAAACTACCTACCTTTCGCAACCTCTTTTTACACCTAGCTTAACTTTTTGTCGAGAGAAGGGATTCTTTTTTTTTCTCCGGCGATTAGTTTTTTTAAATTCACTTTCGCAACTCATATTTTTAAAGTGTCAGTGAGAAAATTCCTACTTCATTTTCAGGCGAAGGATATCGCCTTTTTATTTTTTAGATGATGTATTTTAAAAAAAATTTCGAGAACCAATTTTCGCGCCCTTTTTTAATGTGAAGAATGCCATTTTTTAACGTTTTTTCTATTACATTTTGTAGGACTTACATTTGGAGGACCGAAGGAGTTGAAGTCGCGTAGAACATCCAAAGATCGGGAGAAAAACTCTGGCAGATTGTCTGTAAAATCCGATAGTTCAACGTCATTGGTGAGTCATTAGATTTTAATAGACCCAAATTTCTTTACGTTCTTTTAGTTTTCCAATTTAAGTTTAGATTTAGATTATGAAACCAAATCAAATATGAATAACTTAATGAAAAAAATTGGGGGAAATTCGGATAATAAATAAGTATTTATTGCTGAAATTAATTACGCATTATTTTTCGATTATTTTCCAATTTATGCTAATCAAATTGACAAATTTAGGATAATATAACCACATATTATTTTTTAATGAAACCAGCAATTACCCACTATTGATCATTGTTTTTGTATTTAAAAAAAAAACATTGTTTTACGTTGACTGAATGGGACCTATTTAACCCAGCGTTTCTCAACCTTTCAGTATTCGCGGCCCAATTTTCAATCAAAATTGTCATCGCGCCCCCCCTGCATACAATAAAATGTATACAATAATAACGTAATTTGAGTATTTTGGCGCTAAACCTACACTACTACCCTAATTTTAAACACAAATTACCAAGAAAACAGTAATTTATTGACATTTGGCAACACCGATCCTCAGCGTTGACAAAACAAGAATCCGGTGCCTTTTTATTGCTCTTGCGTCATTTTTGCGGTCCCGCGAGAAGTTGTTTTAACCCTGAAATCACAATGAACGCGAAACCGACGCGAAACTGGCGCAGAAACTGTCACTTAAAAGTTTGGTTCCCACAAATTGTTTGAAGTGAGCACAGTGAACATATAGAACGCAGCTACAGCGTAACCGCAATGCAAAAGTTTGCAAACTTCTAACTTTGCCGCAGAATTCTGCGTTGACAGTTCATAAAGTGAGGTTGGAAAAATGTCGTTCGAGGAAAAATTGATAGCCTTAGTGCAAATAACAAAGATAAAGACCAACAAAGCAAATTATCGCTTCAAAATTATCCATTTTTGTAATTTTTCCAAGTTTATACCACTTTATATTATGTCACTTGTACTACTTCACAAGCTGCCATTGTCCTCTGCCGCTAGAATTTTGCACTGCGTGACAGTTCAGAGCGTTGTAGTTGCGTTGGTTTCGCGCTGGTTTCGCGTTCATTGTGCTCCAAGCGTAAGTTAATAAGTTAATTATTAAATGTTATATCGAAATGTATTTTGTTTTGTAGGTGGGTATGTACTTTCCTTTCAGTCAATTAATAAACTTTTTTAAATATTTTGTCTTGGATATGCTCGCGCCCCCCCTTCAATGTACTCGCAGGTTGAGAATCGCTGATTTAACCCCATATTCAATATAGCTGTTCACATTTACACACAGTACATAAATCAATAGTTACAGGGTAAAACATGATGTGAGCCATCTATTTCACATCATTTCTTTTATAGTTTCTGCCAGAGCTTATAGGGGAAGACCCTTTAATGCCGAAGCACAGCTTCTGGTTTACCATGACTAATTATTCAAAATCGAAAAGGATAAGGATAAGACAAATTTTGTGAAAAACTTTTTAGATGCCGTACACTTAGCATTTCATTTGGAGAGGGCTGCAAGTTAAACCCATGAAAAAAAGCGCCGCAAGTGAAATTTTTTCCTATCTTCATTCAAAGGACGAACCCAAAAAATCTTTCCTTGATCGGAGAGTTCCAAACAATTTTTTTTTATTTATATCAACACCAAGATAAACGAAAAAGGCCGACAACATTTTTTCGAAGAGATGGAATCAAAAATCAAGTGAAAAATCTGCGTCTATTTCATACGCAGGGCGAATTGCCGGGCATTTCATATTCTGTGCATGGCACAGAATAATTTGATTTTACAGTCCAATATAAGTATTATCAAGACCCTGTTATACCAATTACTGAAAAATTAAAAAAAAAAAGTCTAAAGCTTACTTACTATGACGATCCTTAATATTATAAAGGAAAATCTCATTTAAAAAATAACTAGCAACATATGAAATGCTGGGCAAATAAATAAAAGCTATTTTACGACATTTGAAAAACTATTAATTTTAAAAACAGCAGGGCAACGAGTATCTTATTTTCTCATCAAAACCCACTGTTTTTGATTGACCTGCAAGCAGGATGGCAAAACTTGCCCTGCGTATGAAATAGACGTGAAAAATCTTAGCCAAAAAAAAAGCTTGATTTAACTCATTTTAAAACATTATTCACACCTACTTAAGCAATTAAGGTTAAATTTTAGTTTATATTTTCTGAATGAAAAGGCCTAGGATTTGATCTTTTACTTGCAAATTTCCAAGTTTTCAAACTTTCCAAGCTTTTTTTAATTAAAAATAATTTGGGAAAGCTATACAAACGTACCTACGAATATTGAAAAAAATATCTTCCAAGTTTTAATACTACGTCAAACAAAGCTGGGAGAACCAAACTAAAATACATCTGTAGGCGAACTTAAATAAAACAAAGCGTGTTACTGTGACGACAGTTTATTCGAAAGTGATCCTTTATCACAAAAATACAAAAGAAAGCCGATCGGTAAAAGTTCATTGTTTTAGAGATACCACTACAATTCGGCCATACTGACAAATAATCGACTCGATTATTAAACCATGTTAAGTTATGGATTTGTAATAAACTGCTAAAACAATAGCGTTTTAACGAAGACTTTTACAATTTTCTTTTCTTTTTTAGATAATTTCCTTTTTAACCAATATTTAAACGGTATTACCAATTTTAATACAAATAAATTTCCTAAACGATAAATAATTAACATAATTCAATAGTTTTAAATGTTTTGGTTAAACTATAAGTTAATTGATTATAAATTTTTTCCATGTAATGTAAAATAACTGAACTAATTCTTAGCAAAATACGTCCGCAGCGTCGTCAGTATTAAAAGCTTCTTCTTTTCGCCACATAAATGAGTATGTATTTACAGATGCTACATCTGCTATTTGGTCCTCGTCATTTTCGTCCACGTGATTTTTTTTTTTAAAAACACAACCAGTTGCGCGCTCGTGAATTCCTCCGCAAATGAGCGCCTCTTTACGTTTTTTTCCCGTCTTCACCATTCCGTCTGAATGGAACATCCAAATTTCCGAAAATTTCGGCGCACCTATGCACCTTCACCATTCCGTCTGAATGGAACATCCAAATTTCAAAAAATTTCAGCGCACCTATGCACCTTCACCATTCCGTCTGAATGGGATAAAACTTTTAAAATTTGAGCGCACCTATGCGCTTTTTTGGTACTCCGTATGAGTGACAGACTTTAATTTAGTCAAAAATGTACTTCACAATATACTAAGCGCACCTTTGCACTTTTAACTATTCCGTATGAATAGATGTTAAATTTACGCGAGTCTTAATGATTTTTTTTTTTTAAACATTTGTGCCTTTCAAAAATAAACATTTTAATAGAATCTAACAACTTAAAATCTTTTGGCTCATTCCACTTCTGAAACTGTAGGCGAACTTAAATAAAACAAAGCGTGTTACTGTGACGACAGTTTATTCGAAAGTGATCCTTTATCACAAAAATACAAAAGAAAGCCGATCGGTAAAAGTTCATTGTTTTAGAGATACCACTACACATCCAGACTTTTCTTTTCGCAAGTTTTTCTCGTTGAAATGATTGTAGGCAAAATCAATTAGGACTTCCAATTACAAAACTGTCAAACTTTTCTAATTTTCAGCAATATTCCTCGCAGATTAACGAGAAATGAGGTTATTTCTTCCACGAAAAATATAGGGAAAGTTTGCGTAAAAACCCTTTTAATAACTCGCAAGTCAAAACAAATCATATTCCATGAAAAAAAAACTTTGAATCTATATTCTAGATTGACCTTTCCATAACGCATAAAAATTTGCTGTTTTGTAATGTTATGTACATAACTTTCTGCGAAATTATGTATATTAAAATTACATAATATGTCACAGTAACTGTCTAATTGTTTCAAATTGCATTGCATAACTAACCAAATTATGTAACATTTTTATGGAAATGAAACAAGGAAGCAAAATCAATTTTCGGGAAAATGAGGAACACTTAAACAGAAATTATTGTCCATAAAGTATCGATTCTCGACTGACAAAAACATCATTCTCCGACATGTACATAGTCTAAAATTCATTCACTTGATGATTAAATTGGATCCTCTCAAAGGAGTGCAGCCACATCAGAAACAGAACCGGAACCAGAACCATCAGCAGCATAACATAATCAGCCGGCATCCAAGCAGGGGGTAATCGATTCAAATTTTCTGTTTATAACTCAATTTACGTAGACGAGACAAATGTTATTATTGCGCCTGTTTTATGATCGAGTTTTAAAGAGTGAAGAATTTCAAGTAATCGCGGGTATCATATAAATAATATTGAATGCCTACCTCCCTATCAATGAATCTATGCAATTTGCCTCCTGGGCGACATACACAAATGAAGAATTTGTAAATGTACTGCATCCGATAGGATGATAAGGAGATTTCCAGCAAAGGGCAGTTAAATAGATGTAATCGGAGGTATTTGGTGTTGTCGTTCGGTCAATGGTTTAAAAAAAAACTTGAAAAAAATAAACAAAATACTATATTATTTATAACAATAAACGCGCCGCAGGCATAAGTGGGTTTTTTTCTAAAACGAAACCATTGTAAACAAAAATTCGACGTAGTCGAAAATCGTAAAGTATTTGGAATTAAACAAAAAAAAATGTGACTCTCGAACCAGAGCCGGCTCCCAAAGACTTTAAATCGGCCGATGATAGTCTCCTGCGTTATTCGAACACCACCAGAAGAAGAAATGGTTAATGCCTGGAGCCCAATGAACGCAACGCGAACGCAGAAACTGTCACTTACAAGTTTGTTCCATAGAAATTATTTGAAGTGAGCACAGTGAACGCAACTACAACGCAAAAGTTTGCAAAACTTCTAACTTTGCCGCAGAATTCTGCGTTGACAGTTCATAAAGTGAGGTTGGGGAAATGTCGTTCGAGGAAAAATTGATAGAATTACTGCAATAACATACGAATAACAAAGATAAAGACCAAGAAAGCAAATTATCGCTTCAAAATTATCCATTTTTGTAATTTTGCCAATTTTATACCACTTTATATTATGTCACTTGTACTACTTCAAGAGATGCCATTGGACTCTGCCGCTGAAATGTTGCGCTGCGTGACAGTTTCTGCGTTTTAGTTGCGTTCGCGTTGCGTTCATTGGGCTCCAGAGGTCAGGAGGTGGGTTTTATATTAAAAATCGAAAAGAACAGGACGAGTCGGAAGAGAGAAAGGGGTGGGAGGCGAGGGGGCGTTTCGAAAAGGCAAAAAAACGTCTGGCATTTTATGGACAGCCCAATTCTGAACACTGCAAGATTGTTAAAACAATATATCGAAAACCTTTGAAAAATGTTGAAACCTCCAGATAAACTCAAAAAACCATACTTCACACATATGTATACCTTTTCGCACCTGAAACTTATAGTTTGTCGTCTGAAGAGGACACCGTAGATGACATGGTTAAAATTAACATCAAAAACATTTTCAATTACTCTCAGCTAGATTTGATTGATTTTTTACCTACCATATACTCGACAACACTGAACAGATATACTTATCTACACATTAACAAGTTTCTTAGATTTTAGCATTTTGTTTGGAGAAAAGCACAAAACGCACACAATAAAAGTGATAAGAACTCTTTTATTGAATGAAAACTCCATTGGTCTCTTTACTATATAGACTAAAAGATTTTTCCCAAATCCCATACAGATGTATTTTTGCCGCTATATGAACTGATCATAGCTATATACAGCTAAGTTCAACCCTTTTTCAGGGATTCCTTCGCCGTATTCGCCTGACTTGACTTAAGTGATGTCAAAATTTGTATGTAAATTGACGAGCTTTAGGGGCGCTTTTACAAATTTAATACCGACTCATTTAATATATTGAATAAAAATTACGCATGTGCTCTGGAAAATAGGACAAGTGGCGCCCACTACATTCAACGTTGCGCCCTTCCTGTCCAACTATTTAGTTTAGCCGGATTCCTGCAACCCCCCCATACTAACTTAATAGGCCTACTCTACAAGGAAGCTTTTCCGCCTGAATCCTTCAAACGACATAATTTCGCACCGACAAACAACTGCCTCTGTATATTACGGTGAGGGAAACTTCAGTTGTAACGGTTCTTGAATTTTTCTCGTATGCTTCCAATTTAAGTTTATTGAGCGCTATATTATGAACTTCACTCTATTCGTCGTCATTCGTTTCATATTATGGAGGGATGGGCAAGGATGTATAGCCGAGGAAAAACTCTTGAGTCGCTGCAAATAGAAATTCAATACTTTTGTCTCAGGCGCTGTATATATCAATAACGAAAAAACGAAAAAAAATACTGGAAAGTATCCATCATAATATGCCTCATATGTAGTTTCTTACATGTGTGGTCAATTCGTTTTCAGTAAAATTTAAAAGTATATCGATGAAATTCAATGCACAAACTTGACTTGAGGATTATTAAAGCTCATAATATTTTATTGGGAAATTCGAAACTATTCTACCCTATTTATTTATATCTCTCAGGCAGTTGAGGGCTGACAGTTTTGGCTAGAATATATAACCAGTATTGATTTCATTTAATTGGAAGCCAATATACGGTCAGGGTATCTGAAATAATAAAAATTCCACCGAAAATTCAATCAATTGAAACAAAAATTATGATTCTATGAAATTCGAATGATAATAATTACAGGAAATTGTTAAAAATTAAAGAAAATTGGTGGCGCGAATTTCAAAAAGCCACTTTTCAAATCGCTTTGAGCAACAGCTGGTTGTAATCTGAATTCCAACGCAATGTCCTTACATACGAACATGTCATCACTTGTAGAACTTTTTGTTTTGGCCTCCCCTTTTCGTCGCGTCGGTATCCACTCGAAATTCCTGACTTTGAAACTTTCCCATCTTAGCCAGCCAAAAACCAATAATAATTGAGACTGGCACATAGTCACAACCATTTAATGTTTCCGTTTGTATTTGTGTCAAGATATTTGGCGCCTTTTAACTTCCATTTTTCTTATGATTTTTCTCGGTGTTTTTCCTTTAGTCCAATTACGAGGTCCTTGTCAGAAATAAATGTCTTACTTAATAAAAATAGACATCGAAATCAAATATACTTGTTGATTCGTATAAAAATGAGAAATTTGAATTCATTTTCTGAGAGATCAAATACGCACTGGTAGATTTTTTATTGTTTCTTTAGCATTATTGAGTTATTAGCTTTTATATTCTAGTGGATCTATTTTTGGTAGTAAAAAAAATACAAATTCTTTTTATATTTCGAACTCAGATAAGATTTTTCAGTATTATCTACAAAAAGAAATTGATGTATGGAAAAATTACGTAAAATCGTATTCTATTGGAATTTCTCGGCTTAAAGGTCTGCAAAAACAACAAAATTATATTATTTTTGCGGATGTTTTCACATCCAAATTTCCCCCAACAGGTCGGACATGTCTGCTCTGAAAACCCATCAGGAGAAAATAGTATTTGTATCAAAGAAGTGGGAAACTTTTATTAATTTAAGTTTCGATTTGGACAGTGGCGTAGGCGAGTTGAGCGTGTGGCATTGGGCGCAGATTTTAAGCAGCACCAAAATCGAATCAAGACGTCTAAGGGACAAAATAGGAATTACTCCTCTATGGCAAATATACGGCTTTCAATTTGGCGTTGTAATTGAGATTGACTCCCAAAATGTGTGCACGTGGCGAATTTTTTGTTTAATTTTCTGCCTGCTGCGCACTTTCTTCACGTAACCTCACCTCTGCGTTTTGAAAAATGGGAAGCTTTCCATCAAATACGACAAATATGAAGCGGAAGGGAGACTGCAACATGACGAGGATTTGGTTTCGCCTGCGGCGTATCTTTTCGATTTTTCGTGTTTTTTCACAAAAGCTTTCTATTTGCCTCCAGTTCAATTTGCACTAATCACAAATCATACTAATATATAAAAATGAGTTGGTGTCTGTCTGTCTGTCTGTCTGTTCCTCCTTCACGCAAAAACGGCTGAACCGATTGACTTGAAATTTGGCATGCGTGTCTGTGGTAGTTCTGTTTCCAACATAGGCATACGGAAAAGTAGTGCAAGTGGTGGGGGGAGTAAGGGGA
The DNA here is from genome assembly GCA_964034945.1 of Chrysopilus asiliformis. Lineage (NCBI taxonomy): Eukaryota > Metazoa > Arthropoda > Insecta > Diptera > Rhagionidae > Chrysopilus > Chrysopilus asiliformis. Next base: position 1,855,748 of record OZ035962.1, on the reverse strand, counting down.
GGGGGTAAAGTGATTTCGAAATTTAGTTTTTGCGCTATGTTACTCTTTCTTGGGGAAACTACTGAACCGATTGGCCTGAAATTTGGCATAGATGTTCGTCGGGGGTCCAGCCATAACAAATACCCATGAAAAAGTAGCCTGAGTGGTGGGGGGAGTGAGGGGAAGGGGGAAAATGATCTCGAAACTTAGCTCTTCCTCTATGTTACCCTTTCGCGGGGAAACTGCCGAGCCGATTGGCCTAAAGTTTAGCTCCAACATAGACCATAAAAAAAAATTGAAAAACTTAACCCGGCAACGACGAAGAGGTACTAACTGCTACTATGCTGGTTGTTGGAACAAACACCTAGAATGCAAAAACAATTTTGGTTTAGAAGACCAACTTTTTTTTCAGGGGCCAAAATTTTGTAGTTACGTTAATGCAAAAATTATATAAAATTTCTAAAAAAAATTGGTGACATTTTTTTTTTGTTTTCCATTACAGACTAACTTAGAAAGAACAGCGACTCCTTTTAGCCCACATACGAATTCACCTGTGAATTTTCCACCCCGATTGCAAAATGGCTTTCTTTCGTCAAATCAATCGAATTGGTATCCAGACTCACCTCAAAGTTGGACTCAGCAGTACAGCCCGAAACCGACACGGAAAAGACATTCACCAATGACGCAATGTTTTGTTAACAAAAACCGAGTCTTAGAATGTGATTTTATTCCCAGCAAGAAATCAAAACGGAAAACGAAATCCGAATCTCCAGATAATTTGACGGAATTTCGTGAGGAGATTAAAGTAAATTTCTCTTACATACAAAATTTATGAAACATTTTCTAAAAATATTGTCCTCTTTTTTCAGAATATAACTCCATTACCTGGCTTCCAACAAGCATTCGGCTCCACAGAGATTGGACGATTTTCCGAGACGTTTTTAAATACACCTGAAAGTCCTTTAGACGTTCCATATGAATCAGAAGCGGACACGCTGAGTCCCCAACCCTGGGAAACGGGCGACTCTCTCGAAGGACCACCACCTCATTTCAATCTACACATTGGAGCCTCGGTTCAGCCTGTCTTCTCCGAAAATCATAGTTCTATAGATTCACCTATAGATAACAGTTATTTTAGTGAAATTCGATGTAGTGATTATTAGAGATTTATCAGCATAGCTTTTAATTAGCGGATATTAACTATTGTAATTCAAAATAGCATCAAAATGAATCATTTCTGTTCTCACAGATATATTACATTGAAGAAAAGCACACTTCAAAACAAGACTGTGCCTTTTTGCAAATCAAAAAAAAAAAAAAAAATAAATAAATATGAAAAAAGAAGTTGCAAACAAACAAATAAAATCAATATTCATTATTTTATAGTCAAAATTGTTTCTCCCAACGAAATTCGTTAACTAAACAATGATTTTTTTTTTTACAATTAACCCCGTATGTAAGTAAATCGTATTTAGCGATTAAAAAATCAACAAAACTGCCAAAGTAGCATATTTTTATTTCGTCATATGTCAACCGCTAACATCACGATTGACATAATTGCTGCTTGAGTGGTATACGGATTCATTTTCCTCATTTAAAGTTTTTATTTATTTAGTCACACATATCTTTAACTCGAGGCGAACTTTAAACCTATCCTTGCAAAGGGACCAAAAACAACATCAAATACTTCAAATTTCTTAATTTAAATCTTTTTTACTAATAATAGAATAGTTTGTTAATCGATTTTGTAGATATGTATTTAGTACTAAATTCTAGATATTTAAACATTTCGGATAAAAAAAAAGAAAAAAATAAATTCGGCACGAATAAAAAAATCAAAGCATGGAAAGTACAATATAATCAATTTTAAATTTTTAAACAATACAAAAAAAGATTTAATTTTAAAAAATTACATATATTTCTTTCAATATATTTTAATTTAAAAAATATTTAATTAAAAAAGATTCATATTTGCCAAACTATCACAATTTTAAAAAAAAATTATAAAAATAAGATTAACTTATGAATATTTCTAATTATATACAAACTTGTAAAAATAGTAATGAAGATTAAAAAAAAAAATACAAATAAAATTTAAACATTATTACAATTATACATAACAATTTAGCTAGAAAATTTGTAAATGTTATTAAAAGGACAAAACAAAAAGATCGCGATATTCATTTAGATCTATAGATTAATTTAAAAATAAATTTGAAAACAGTAACTAAGAAATTTAGGAAGACAGCATGAAAAAAATACAATTAGATTCAAAGAATAATCATACTGTGCCATTTTCTTGTAAAACAAACTGAAAATTAATTATAAAAATATGTAAATAGTTTCACTTAAACAGTTGTCGAGAATACTTTTAACTAAATATAATTACAGTTGGAATATTTTGACTTGATTAATCTTATTAACTGAAAATGAAGTTTCATTAAACCTTCATTAACTTGGAAAGTTTATATTGCAATTATTAACACGTTGGCTACCAGCCAAAAAAAACGCATACTCCGCTAGTATACACTGGGAAAAAACGCAAAAATCATTTCTGTACTTTGTGAGCCACCAGTGAACACAAGATCAATACAGACAAAAACGAACGAATCGAATAAAATATAACGGACAAAAAAAAATCCCTTTGTACCGCACGAGCGACTGCACTCAAGCATGGAACTTGAGAAACTGACGGTAATGACAATAGTGTGTGTACACCGGTGAGTCACATGGTAGCCAACGTGTTAAGAAAAACAACAAATACAGCTTTTAAAGTTTGATTTCGCGATTTTTCTAACTAAAAAATCTACAAAACTTGACAAAACAATTTTTTTTTTTTAAATCAAAAGAAATTCAAAAGTTGTGATCGACGACTGTTTCAATCAATGAGAATTTCTTAGTTAATAAAACACTAAGATACGCTAATAAAATTCTGTACAAATTTTAGATGATAAAACATAAAAAATGTATTATACATAAATCATTAAAATTATGTAAAATAAAAGAAATGACCTTTTCCATTAGAATCATAATTGAATTTTTCCTTGATTTTTATATTTGTACGAAAAGTCATTCATATTTGGCCGGAAATATGTTGTCTGTAATCAAATTAGTAATTTTTTATATCCAAGCAGAGAAATAAAATTATTTAAAGAAATTTCGGTTTTTCGAAATGAAATTTTCATTTGAATTTCTTGGATTTAAGTACGGAAATTAAAGACTTAAATTCAATAAATACTAATTAGAATTTCAACCTCAAAAAATAAAAAATTTTGGTTGATTTTTCTCAAATAATAAACCCCTAAATTCACAAAGGCAAAACTTTATTGATTCTTTATTTCAGTAATACATAATAATTTTAACCTAATTTTAACGTTTTACCTCGTTTCATACAAAAACGAAAAATTGTCTTTTGATTATTGAAAATGTGCCAAATTTTCACTAAAACAATTTAAAAATGATAACAGCCATTTGTGAAATAAAATAAGGAACCAATTTTTGGATTGAAATGCAAATATATTAATTAATAAAAAATTAAAGCACAATCTAACCGAATTTTTTATATTAAATCAAAAACTGATACTAATTATCTTCAAAATCAAATTATTTATCATTTAAGGACTCTATTTTTTGTTAACCATTTTTGTGTAAATCAAACACAAACACACACCGGAAATTCTAATAGGAAAAATAATATTTTGTAGACGTGGCCGATTTGAATGATTTCCAAAGTTTTGACTCTGCATAATTTTACTACAATTTCAGTTACAAATTATTGAATAATTGCATGTTGTTCAGAGAAAAACAAAGAAAAGATTTTAAGTGCCTTATATTGAAAATCATGAAAAAAAAATATATGAATTTGTTTTAATAAGGAACTTTTTGTTATTTTTAATTTTTTCAATATTAAATTCGATAAATGAAATCAATCAATCATTAACAAATATTAACATTACGCATCTTCAGTAGGTAACAAAACAATCTCCTTAAAGGACCATGGAACAGGATAAAAAATAGATATTACATCCTAAGTTATAAACTATTGTAAAAAAAATATATAGTGTAACAATAATATCTCCAACACAAGTACATATATATTATTTAATTTTTTTATAAAGCTCAAGTGATCTTTCATATTATAGTTTTTTTGGTAAATAATATTATTGTAAAAAATCAATCTGTTGATTATAGATTCATCAAAATCATAATAATAAATACATAAATCTAAAATAAAATACTTATTAAATTAAGTATAATAAAGAAAACAAAATACACAATGAATCAAAAAAGGAAGGTTTCAAAGAAGTCCTAGTAAATTGTTAAACGAATTTTATGAATTTATCATTTACCAAAACACACGAATAATAATCAAAATTAATTAAATGAAATTAAAAAAATATACATTACTATCAAAATTATAAGAAGATGTAATTAAAGATTATAAAAAAAAATGTAATTAAAAATATATAAAATTAAAGAAAATAACAAAAAATTAACTTAACAATAATAAATTCATAGTAGAAGTTTTACAAATTTCGTTTTCATTCAATTTATGTTAAATATTGTCTAAGAATCTAAGATATACCAATATAATAAAATTTTAAATTAAATCAGAGAAATTTTCATTTTCTTTTCAATATTTTAAGTAATTTGGGTGATTTTAATTTTTTTTATTAGCCCTCAGCAGGCAGTAAGGACGGCGATCCAATTTATTTTTTTCGGCTTTTTGAAATGTTTTTGAATTCGGCTTTTTTGGGATTCGATTCGACAGCCATCAGCGCCATCTATTGTTCTGTAGACATTATGAAAAATGTTCTGGTGGTGGCGGCGGGGCGGCGCCACGGTCTACGTACGTGGAAAAGTTCCTTTTTTAGCCGCGGCGCCACGCCATTTGACGTTTCTGTCTCCAATTTTTTTTTTCAATAAAGTTCTGGTTTTCCGTGACATGTGCCAGGGCAAGACGCTGACAACCGCACCAAGATTCTGATGAAAACGAGTTGGTTTTCCGATTTCTGCTATTTTTAAAACCGAGAAAGTCTCCATCAATATCCACAGAACGAAAATGAAAATCCTGACGTATAACTTCCTGACTTCAAAAGCGATTCGCGGTGTAAAAATCGGATATCCGCTCAAATTACATGTAAGTATCCTGAAATTCAAGGGAATATTTTCTGAGAATTAACAAAAAAATACAACTTATTTGATCAACAACAGGTTGTGCAAAAGGACGTAGTGCAAACGGATTTCAGGCCAGAATTCGTGACGAGGATGATTCCGAGGCTGGACTGGGCCACTGTTTATTACGCTGCCGAACAGGTAAGCAACACCTTGAAATGGTACAGTAATCTCCGGAAAACTGCACAACCCTTTTAAATGCAACGATAATTCGGACACCATGTACATTTTTAAGAATTTCATACAATATTTATTGCTTAACTGCAGCCCGCTTATGAGAAACCATGTACTACTGCTACTAGTCTTCAATTAAGTCTCCCCTTCGTGTATTTTCCCTCGGATAAGTGCCCAATCGTTTTAATTTTTAACACTATTGTTTTTTTTTTATTTTCATTATCTCGTGTATATGAAAATTTGTCCAGAAAGTGCAGGGAAAAGTGCAATTATGTTCTGATCTTACAATTTCGTGCTCCGAAAAGGGTTCCACATTTTTTTTTGTCTTAGAGTATTGGATAACAAGAAATCAAGAATTTTTCCCATGTGTAGTTATCCGAAGATTACTATAACAGGATTTCGCTTTAATTACTCATTCTTTTTAGCTCGAGTGTATAGAAGGGATCCCCAAAGAGCTGGGAGAGAACTACGCCAGTGACAGCGAACTTCTGCAGAAAATCCATCACCTACTGATGGAAATCAACATAATCGAAGGACAATTGGAATGTCCTGAAACTGGACGAATATTCCCCATTTCCGATGGGATACCAAACATGCTGCTGAATGAAGACGAAGTTTAGTTATAAGATATCGAAGAGTTTTTGTTATTTATAGTATGGAGCCAATAAAATAAGTCGTTAAGTCTAGAATTTGTATTTTCCCTTCTGAATTTCTATTCTATTTGTCCGGAAATTTCGCATAAAACTGTTTCAATTTTTGGGAAGGAAGAATATTTGATCTTTGTTATATTTTTTTTATGAAGATTTCGCAGGTATTCGGGCTATTTTCCGAATTCTAGCACATATTTGTTAAATTTAAAAAGAAAATAATAAAATTATGCGACACAAAGATTCACAATGTCTCAGGTATGGTTCATAAAATACGTCACTCTAATTTTCTCCTTTCCTCCGTCCTGTCAATATTTTTCACGATTCCTGGTATGAGGGCCGCTACCCTCTCTAATTTATGGACAGCTCCTCACAAAAAAAAAACAACCACACAGAGAGTAAATGCATTTATTTATTTAATTATGATTACAACAACAAAATCCATAAAATCTTAAAAATAGAATTGCTAATTTTTTGTGTTTAAAATTTGGTTTAGTTTCATACTAGGAGTCTTAGGTAAATATTGTGGTAAATTCTTACATTAATTTAATAAAATGGAATTATTTTTTCGTGTACAAGAAATAATTTAATAAAAAAGACCAAAGACAGGAAGGTTTTTGGTTACACTTGGCAATAAGCTTAAGAGCTATAATTTCGGTTCTCAAATGAAATAATCTTACGTATTACAATTTCATCATTTTTTTTTCATAAATACGACGAATTTTTCAACAAAAAAAATTGTCAAAAAATATCTTTACGAAAATATATGCATTGATTTCTTTTATTCATTTGTGTATATAATATTTTACCTTTTTTTGTATAATTTTTTTTAAGTAGAGTAACGTTATTTCATAGTTAATTCATAAATTCGGTGAGAAATCTTTATTACTAAAGGGACGTGAATTATAATTGGGTGTGTTCTTCAATAAATGAACGCAGTATATATTTTAAATTGAGATTACAAAACTTTGGCTTGGTGTGAAAAAAAACACTTCACAAAAATACATTTACAATTAAAACTTTAATAAAAACGAAATTAACGAAGAGAGCAGTTTTTTTTTATATAAAAATAACAGTAACAGAAAAATTTTATTAAATATGGTAACATAAAAGCGACAAATTGATCGTTATTAACAAAAACAAATCCTTTTTAAATTATAACACATTTCCACAGACAGAAAGTTATTTTACAAATAATAAAAAGTTAGGCGTGAACATACATTAAAAAAAAAATATTCAGGTGGAATTGAGAACCTTTTCCTTTTTGGAAGTCGGTTAAAAACCAGACCGACACTGATTTTGATTGATTCCAAATATAGCCGGGTCTACTCTAGTTTTTGAGACACATCGGGTGGTTTATAATAATTCATTCAAACATTTGTAGATATTATTGGTCTGTTTTTGAGACTAGAGTTTACCCAACCAAACCACTGCCAGATTCAGATTCAATAATGTCAAACTACCAAAATTGTTTGTAAAATCGGATGCACCAAAGAAATTTTTTTTTTTTGTGGTCTGTGTAATACGCCACACAAAATTTTTTTATGCTAGCGCTACACTCCCGGAATGCGGGCGAATCGATTCCGGCTGCCATGCGTTTTTCGTAAATTGAATCCGTTTGTCCGTCTTAAGATTTCGGTTTATGATATACAATATGTTTAGAATATCATAAACCGAAGCTTTACACTGCTTAAATGAGAAAAACGTAATTCAATTTACAACAGGGCAGCTGATATTGCAATTTGCATACATTCGAGAAGTCTGGAGCTGGTATTACAGGAAAAAACATTCATTTTACGATAAACAAAAATTTTTACGACTTCTGGGTATTTTTACTTGCAGTTTTCTTCAAAGGAAACAATGTCTCAAACCTAAAAATAAATTTCATGTGCCTGTGTGTTTCCTTTTCTTAAATGCAACTAATTTCGACTTTTTAGCAAACCACTTACATATCAAGAGCAGACTTTTGCTAATAAGACCCCCAACTCGATAAGATTTTCCTCTGGGGTTATTCATAAAATACATTATGGCAATTTTCGCGTGTGGGATTAAATTTCCGTATCCCCCGAAATGTGTGCCGTATTTAATTGACAGCCCCAATAGGTCGATGTCTTGCTTCTATGCGCGATATTACACACGGCAACTTTCGGGCTTACTTAAGCCGATTTTTGGGAGAAACGACTGAGGAGGGAAAAGTTGCCACTCGAAATCATGGCTTATCGACAATCTGCAAACATGCAAACCGTGTAAACCGGTTTGTGAAAAGTAGTAGCCAGAAATCATTTTCGTTCTGACCGTCAGCAGGTAAAGATCTTGGGAAGTATATGAGCAGCAGCAATTTCAATGGTTTCAGTCCACACACACATATGTAAACTTGTGTAGCATATGCAAACAGGATTGGCTTATTTAAGCCACAAATGTAAGCACATTGGCTTAAATAAGCCCGAAAGTTGCCGTGTGTAATATCGCGCTATGTCTTGACAAAAATCTTAGAAAAAAATCCCCCTGCAAGTGACATTTCCATGACAGAATGCCAAACATAGACGAAATTTATATCTAATCGAGACCTAAAGTAAATGACAATCGATTATACCTTTAAATTCTTAATGCACAGTTTACATTTGTGATTATTGCGAGAATTCCGCGACACTTGTTTATCTATCGCAAAATTCGAATTCATTGCGGTGGTTGTGTATGAAAAAATATCAGTAGAGACTTCTTCTAGAATACATTTCTCAGAGTTTGTGTCACCGAATGAGATTCGCCGAATAAAGTGTCTAGCTTAACTAATGTAAACCGCCCCTAACTTTCTTAAACTCTGTTTGTTATGATCGTGCAAAAATTCGCCTATGGCTAGCGACATTACGAAACTACACATTTTTTTTTTAAGTTTTAACCTCAGTAAGGTATACAAACACTACACCAAATATATCTACGGTATTTAAACTAATCAGCATGCCCTTAATCTTCTATGTAAATTACACATAAGTATAAATGAGCAAAACATCTGCAAAGAGCAAGTGTTACAATTTGTAAATTCAAGCGTTTTTCATAAAATTCTTCAAGTTAAAAATTTAAAAAATATAGATAGAAAGAAATCCCTGACAGACATATTGATAATTTAACACTTACAACAAGAACAGCGTTAATTCAATTGTTTTGTTTTTCTCTTTCTTTTTTTTTTGACACTAAAAACTCGATAACGGAATGCAAATTTAAATACAAAAAAGATATTTTAAGTTGAATGAGTCAACTTTTCAGCAAGTTTCAGGATGGAATTTTGGTATTTGGACAGTAATCATGGGGTATTTCATATTTTTGTTAATAATTTTAAATATTTTTGTTATCATTTTTGGCACAGGCAGTACAAGAACGCCCGCTTGTTATTATTTCCATCGGTTTTTAGCGGATTTAGGCTTTAGTTGCACTTGACATTTCTATTAACCTGCGAGTAAAGGCTACCCTTAGCTAAGCCGACTTTAGGCCCCTTACAGAGTTCACCATTATGTCCATGTGTGGAATAATTCCGATCGGACAGTAGATTCTTGTCAGTTCCACTCGACAGACCTTTACGTCCTTGTGATATGTCAGGATTCGCACCGTTCCAAGTCACATAATCGGCGCTAGAACGAAACAATTAATATTTTTCGGTTTATTTTTTTCAGAAATTTAAAAAATTACAGCAATATTTCATCGTTTGGACCCTTGCATAGATCCGGATTAGGCCCTTTGTTGCCAACCCGTCCGACGATAGATTCAAAATCTTTTTTATGCTCCGAATTTAGTACAGTGTCAGTGGATCCTCTTGGAGTGCTCCTAAATTTTAAAAAAATAAAACAAAATCGACGCAAAACAGTAAAAAAAATATATATTAGAAAAACTTGTCTGAATATCAAGCTATAAAAATGCAAATTATGAATGATTATTTCGTGACTAATGAGTAATCAATGAAATTCCAATAAATTTTAATGATTAACGGATGGAAGAGAGCAACATTAGTTAATTAGGAAATAAAGTTTAAAATCATCTAAAACGTGATCGTTTTTTGTTTTCTCGTATTTTCAAATAGGATAAGATATAGAAAAATATATAAAAAGAAAGCAACAATGGCAAAAGTGCTTGCTGCTGAATTGTTGTTGAGATCGGGAACCCGGGTGTTGGTAGCGGTGAAGTGCCGTGAATTATCATCATCGCGTTTCAATTACTATTTACAAATTAAAACTTCGTACAAAATAAAAAATATATAAACAAAAATTCCTCTCATAGAAACTGGTGGATAATACAAATCTATTCACTTGTGAAACTTTCATTTTAAAGTTTTTAAACAAGGGAATTTTTACAGTAATCACTCTTGAAAATTAAGATTATAATTGAATGTTAATTGATTTTCGTTAAAAATGGATTTGTAGCTACGGCAGACCAAGTGTGTTGCGATGACGTGATGAATGAGTTTTAAAGACAGGTAAACAAATAACGATGCACGATTTAGCCCCCCTAAACTAACTTTTGAATTAGTGTAGTTTTCACTTTGCTTGAGCACTTTTTGGAAAAGGCGCTTTCTCTAGTTTCATCCATATATGGCTTCAAGAACCACCAAATTGCAGGGGGATGGTAAGGGCTTAACGAACTTTCTCGTGATTTTTCACAGAAATCATGGCATAAATGGAAGTTGTGCCCACGAGAAAGTTCGTTAACCCCTCACCATCCCCTGCAATCCGGTGGCTCTTGAAGCCATATATGGATGAAACTAAAGACTGTGCCCATTCCAAAAACTCCTCAACCAAAGTGAAAGCTGCACGGGTTCAAAAATTAACGCAGGGGCACGAAAAACTCTATTTTTAGCATGGTTCTTTATACGGTTTTCCCTCTACAAACGATTCTTATTTGCATAATATTTATTTGTTGTTATTTTGTTTATGCAAAAAATATAAACTGTATGTGGAGAGAAAAACGTATAAAATTGTTTGGCTGTCTTCAAAAATCACACAATGCAACGCTTTTGGAATATAACATAGATCATACGTAGCTAAAAATCAAGCGAAATGAAAATACTTTTGGAAAAAAAGAACAAAAATTATTGAATAAAAATAATAATAAAAATGAGTTTTTCTTTGGTTAATATGGCATACTTCAATTTGATTTTGGAACGTGACTTTTTGAATTTTTGGTTCCCGTCATTGGGGGAAGAGGAGGAGTCAGCTGATGATGGTTCAGATGTTGATGATGAGGAGAAAGATGATGAAGATTGAAGATGCAATACTGACGTTGTTGTACCATCACACTTTCTACTGTTGCTTTTCGTAGTGGCCTCTGCATTGTTGTTATTTCCATTCTCTTGAATATTATTATTATTATTATGATTGCTATTATCATTTGCTGTTGTAGTTTTTGGCTGTTGTGGACAATTTTGACTTTGGGACAATTCACCATCCCCCATTCCGGCGATTTTCAGTACCGCTGATGTTTCCACTGCATCGGACAATTTTACTTTGGATGATGTTAATGATGATTTTGATGAAGATTTTGGTACTGATGAGTGTTTTGTGAATTTTGTTGATTTACATGGTGTTGCGGATTTTGATGGACTAGCAGTTGGCAACGACAACACCTTTTGAGGATCATTTTTACTGTGTGAACAATGAATAGAGAGAGAGAGAGAGAAATATTTTTGTTTGTGGTTTGGTTGAGAGTACGAACGAATTTAATTTAAATTGGAAATGAAAATAAAAACTCTAAAAGAAAAACACAACAAAAGATTACCCCGGAGAACACATAAATCAAGAGAAATTAAAAATGAATCACTCAACAAAAACATAAAAAAACATTTAAATCCTTTAACGGATTTTCTTTTTACTTTACACAATTTATAATACAAACTACAAGGTATATAATGATGTTTAAACTACTAAACATTTTTTTTCTGGCATGCATTCGAAATTGGACTTTGAAATCGGGTGGGTGAGCTTTAGAGTGGAATAGACAGGAAAGAATAAAATCGTTAGTGTGTGCGAAAAAATTTTGATATCATCGAATAATGAAGAAATAATAAATCAAAAATATGATTTCAAAGATAAAAACGTCTACACATATTATTTATAATCGCATTTAGATGTTCTGCTAGTAAAAAAGTTATGTTATTTGCTAATACCTGTCTGGAACGGATTGTGATTCATCTTTCTTAGCATCGTCGGATTTAGTGGTTTTCTCTCGGGGCCCACCAGTTGCGGTGGCTTTAGATTCGTCTTCCTTCATTACAATGTCTAAAATCTGCGAGGCGCGGTCTTCGGAATAATCAACGCTCTCTAGGGCCATTAAAACTATGCGTTCCGCTATGCTGTTGTAGCGATTCTGAATACGAACTTTAACTGAAATGTGAGTAATGAAAAAAAAATATTTTATTGGACAATTCTTCTTCTTTCAATGGCTTAACGGAAAAATCAAACTCCGGCAAGATTTTTGTAATTATACTAACTTCAGGTCTGATCTTGCTTTTTGCGAGTTTTTGTATTTAATTTAGTAACGCCGTCACACTACAGCCCCTAACGGTATCTTCTAAAAACCGAAATCGATAATTCAAAAACGTATACAAAATACTTTAATCCGGCAACAACGTATCCGCCTTCTAACCGATAGGTATTTTGGTGAAACAAATTGAGCGGCACACAGTTTTCACTCAATTTTTAAGTATTTCTAATTCAAAATATCCCCACAACTTACCGGCATTTCGTTCTTCAGTTGTTAAGACTTTCGGCTGCAATGGAATGTGTCTCCCTGTATCATTTGCCCCACTTGGACCGGCGCCTTCCTGTTGCAATTCTTTCACCCGATTGGACAATCTCGGTGCGGACACCTCGCGCTTAACATACCCCATGGCGAGTAATTTCTCGGATGCGCTTTGCACATTGTTATCCGAATTCGCCAGTACATCGAACAGAAGCGTTTCATCAGCTTTCGGGAAAACACTTTTCAAATACCTAAAAGTGGAAAAGACAGCAAAACTGTTATTTTACGTGAAGATTTCGACATAATATTACAATATAGAAAAGCATTTAATTGGAATAAATAGCAACATTGCATGCACAATAATAATAATAAATCAAAGTGAGATATAATTTAACTGAAATTAATTTCTTCCAATCGATTTTTTACTAACAATAGTCAAAAACTGAAATAAACTGAAACGAAAGATTTTTTTTTTAAATTTCTACATCAAATGAGTTTAATCCTTTAACCTCAGCTTCATTTTTGGTGATGAATGCGGTTTCGGTGAGTTCCGAATCTGTTCCCCAATCCTCGGCGATCCATAAAGTCCACTAGTGACGCTGTTCGGACGTCCAGGTATTGGACTTCCGGTACGCGATATCATCTCCAAGCGCTTCGAAGGTGGAGTCATTTGATAGCCAGAATTACTTGGCCCCGGCATCGTTACCGGATGCTTTTCTACCTGCAAGGCGCTGATAACAACTGCCTCGCGATTATAATATCTTTTTTTGTTTGTTATTTTAGTTTTCATTTATGTTACATAACATTGCAATTTTCAACAACGCAAGAATTTTTGCATTTTGAGAAACAATTGTTTTGTTTTTGGTTTTTTGTTATAGTTGCGATTATAGTTGCGGTTTAATTGTATTATTTTTTATTATATAAGTGGAAAGCGTGAAAGCAGAACGCATTTGGTGAGAGGAAAAGTTAGTTATTTGCCAGAAAAACTTTCTTATAATTTAATTCAAAAAACTATCGGTAATGGGAATTCAATCAACTTACTTTTTGAGCAATAATCGAATATGATTTTCCGAAGCTGTCGGAAACATGTTGTTAATCTTAGCAACAATAGCATCTGCCTCGAATTGCAATTGATTCGTAAATGATGTTTCCTGCATCGCCTGTAATCTCAAGCTACTGTTGTTGCTGCCGTTCCCAAGTCTTGGAGTTTGTGGACTACCGTGTCGCAAAACTGGTGACATTTCCTATTTTTCAATTACACGAGATAATTTAAATGAAATATCTTTGACTACTCAATGATATATTCTACAATTAAACATTCATTCTGGAAGGAACTGCTTGTATTTCTTGTATTTTCCTACTCACCATTTGTTGCTGGGTTTTGGCTGGCAGCAATGGACTCGACGACACGTTGTACAAACTAGGATTCGGGCCCTGAAATGCCCTGATAGCAGCAGGGAAATTACTGGCAGGGTAAACATGATAGGGGGATCCATGCATTTGCTAGAGAAAAAGACAATATTACATTGGATAGACGTAAAAAAACACAAGGTCAATTACGAATTAACATCGAACTCAGCAAATTTACAAAATTCAAGTAGAATTTCAATTTACATTCACGACTTGTGCACAATATAAAGCGACGACGAAGCTAAAATCTAATTACCTGCATAGGAATCGATTCAGTTGAACAGCGCTCATTCTGCAGCTGTTTATATCGCATACGGGGATCTTCCAGTTGCATGGCTTTAGTCAAATAGTTGATGTAATAACTGTAAATAAACACGATTAATAAAGAATTAATTTTTAATCTCAAAAGGAAAAGAAGAAGAATACAAATTTGACCTTGGCCATATTGCCTCCGTACATTTTAACACCTGGAAAATTCTTGTGTTTCAAAATTGTATACTCAGCACCCAGTAAAAAGGGTGGGGCATACTTTCTCAGTAAAGTTACGAAAAAATGTATTAAAACCTAGAAAATTCAATAAAAATTGCGTGGCTAACGGGGCATCCAACCAACAAAGTTTTGCCCATTGCTATTTTTAGCATAAAATCATAAAAATTAGGAAAAGTAAGAAAAATTATTCAAAGTTCCGCCTTTTTTCCCAATTTCCGGCACAGCAATTTGAAAAATGGATGTTCCCGTTATTATTAGCTTTGACCTATTTGTGATTTATACGTGATGCAGAAATGCACTTTGCATAATTACAGGCGGGCGCTCCAAATCGAGTTATGCAATCGACATAATCCTCCGTCTCGCTCTGCACAACACACATCAATTATCGATTTTTCACGTCATCGTTGAGTGGACCTTTTTTGTTTTCGTCTTGCAGTAAACAAAAACACGCAAATTCACTCGGACTAATTAATTACTTGCAATTTAAGCATTAGGATTATACTTTTACTCACCATTTCCCAGTGGATTGATCGTATTTGCAGTCCCAGCCTGGCGGTAATTTCTCTGCCAATTTCGTGTATTCTGTCGCCATTCGAAACGTTTTTGAAATGATGACAATTAGGTGTACCAGCTATAAAATCACAGAAAATTTCCCTCCCGTCACATTTTCTTTAAATTTAGAAATCCTTTTCATTATGATTTTTACCATTATAAACAAAAGCATATTAAAAGAATTTTACAAAATTCTAGAAAACTTACATTTTATATTTATTGTTAGGCTAGTATGGCCATACAATGTTTAGGCGAATAACCTAGAATAGACAAAAATACTGTATAAAGTATAAACTATATCAAATTTTAGGTCTAACTTTGAATTTTAAATTAAAATTTATTTCAATTTCAAAAATTTTTGAAGAGGGAAAATAGTCTTAAAAAATTCCTATGGAAAACGTTACAATTGGCAACACAGAAACAAATTTTATTGACAAAATTTTCGCAGTCTTTTCCATCTGCAAAAGAAAATTTAAAATTCGTTGTTGATGCTGCAGAAAAGTGTCTGGTTATTGTGAAAATTCGTCGAGGATAGTATAACGGTTATTGTGCAGCTGAATTTAGTGCATTTTAGTGAATTTTCAGGGAAATGGAGGATATTTTTCACTGGTGTCGCGAGGGAAACGCAATTCAGGTTCGGTTGTGGCTGGACGAAACTGAACATGACATGAATCAAGGGTAATGAATGGAATTTCCTAATCAGCAATTTAACTAGTAATCAAAGTTCTTGAGACCACCGAAAAGTATTCGGTTATTAATGCCTATTTCGGGGAAATTTCGTCACCCAGAAAGTAGAAAAAACCTTGAGAGGGTGGAGGTGTTAAGTCTCACATAAAGGCTGGTTTACACTACCACCACAAAAGTCTCAAGACTTTTATGATAAAAATGTAATTTTTACTAGAAATTGTAGGGAACATTAAAAAAAATGCAGGCAAAATTTATATTCCGACACAAAACTCAATCCTTACCGGAACAAATTTAAATGAAAAATCTGTAGATTAAAATTCACTTTGTTAGGCCCAAACAGCGAGAACTCACGTTCAAGCCAATATTGGTAGCTTTTTAAAAAAAAAACAATATATTAAGCTCTTCATAATTATTAGAAGAAGGAACTGTCCATAAAAGACGTTTCTCACGGATTTTTTTGTGAAAAATTAGTTTAGATTTTTTGTCCGCCCTCATAGACAGTGCATAATTTAAATTCACAAATTCCCAATTCCAGTGATGATCATGGATTCAGTCCGTTGCACTGGTGCGCCAAGGAAGGCCACTTCAAATTGGTGGAAATGCTACTGCAACGCGGTGCCAGGGTAAATGCAACTAACATGGGCGACGATATACCTCTTCACTTGGCAGCTGCCCATGGACATCGCGAAATCGTCATTTTGGTAAGTTCGAGATATAAAATCAATTCACGCTTGTTACATTAAAACTTTTGATATTTTTCCATATAGCTCCTCCGTGAACGGTCCGACGTGAATGCAACTAACGAACATGGAAACTCACCGCTGCATTATGCATGTTTTTGGGGCTACGAGGTAATCTGCGAAGATCTTATCAATCACGGTGCCTTGGTATCCTTAGCCAACAAGGACGGAGACACTCCATTGGACAAGGCAAAACAAGCTCTTGGAAAACGGTATCTTTTGCGTCTCTGAATTACTGTTTCACATTTTCTTGATCCTAAAATGTTTTTTAGCCTTCAGGATTTAGCAGAGAAGAGTGGTCAAGATATGAAGAAGATTAGTTTCAAGGATCAAAGTTGGCTGGGACTAAAGACTAGATCTCGGGACGCAACATTGTCTCGATATAAGGGAATCAACATTGGTGATCTTGACCTTCATAGCAAACTATCTATCACACCTTCAGGAGAGACATGGCGTGGTCGCTGGCAAAAGAACGATATCGTAGCAAAAGTATTTTTTTTGGTTTCTTTCATGTTATTTTAATAATGATTTTTTTTTGTTCGAAGATTCTAAGCGTTAGACAATGCACTGCGCGTATTCCGCGCGATTTCAATGAAGAATTCCCAAAATTGAGAATATTTTCCCATCCAAATATTTTGCCAGTTATTGGGGCTTGTAATTCCCCACCTAATTTAATTGTCATCAGTCAAGTGAGTTTCATTGGCCTGCAGTTTGAAAAACAATAACGGAAAATAATTTTTTTCAGTACATGCCAAGAGGCTCTCTATACGATTTACTACATGGTGCAGCTGGTGTCGTTGTCGATACATCGCAGGCGGTCCGTTTCGCATTGGATATTGCTCGTGGTATGGCGTTTTTACATTCATTAGAGAGGATTATTCCGAAATACAATCTGAACAGCTATCATGTTATGGTAATTAGAATTTAGAAATGATAATAATTTCACTACTATAAACTCGTTTGGTGTATATTTCAAGATTGACGAGGATCTAACAGCACGCATAAACATGGGCGATGCGAAATTCTCGTTCCAAGAACACGGCAGAATCTATCAGCCAGCCTGGATGTCACCGGAAACCCTGCAGCGAAAGCCGAGCGATCGAAATTGGGAGGCCTGCGACATGTGGAGCTTTGCTATTTGTGTATGGGAACTAGCGACTAGGGAGATTCCGTTCTCTGATTTGTCGCCGATGGAGTGTGGCATGAAAATCGCTCTAGAAGGACTTCGTGTTAAAGTGCCGCCTGGAACATCGCCATATTTAACAAAATTGATCAACATTTGTATGAACGAAGATCCCGGAAAGAGGCCAAAGTTCGATATGGTTGTACCTATTCTCGATAAAATGAAGCGTTAAGAGATGCCGCTACATTTTTTTTATTAATTTGTGTTCAAGCTTGCTACATACTGTAAAATCAACAATCGCTGTTTAAATAGTTCTATTTTCCGAAATCAAAAAAAAAGTCCTAGTCTGTTTTTTGTACCAAAGACATGTCTTAAATGTTGAGTAGAATCTGCTTTTAGATTTTCATTATTGGTTTCTATCTCCTGTGACATCCAACGAGCTAATATTTCCAATTGTCCGCATGTTGATTTCGTTGTAGCAATGCATTTATTCGAATATTCGTATTAATTCGTACGATCGCTAATGATTTAATCAAGTAAAATATGGTATTACGATAGAATCGAAAGCTTTTTTGTCTATTTTAATATGAAAATCTATTAATAAGCTTTGAAATGTGCCTTTTACTGTAACCTGTAACCTTGTAAGAAAGAGCATTTTGCTCTGATCAAATGTGCCTAAATTATTCGTGTACAAAAATATTTTATTGACGAAAATCTTAGGATTTTCCAAACGCACAAGAAATAATCTTTTTTACCCCTAATTTCTAACAATCAGATAATAATCTGGTATTTACAGTTCTTTACAGAGTATAATTTTTGATATAAGTTTTTGTGGTGCTCGTAACATTTTATTAAAACTTTTTTTTTATCATAATCCAACAGATATTCTAATTCAGAAACAATTTTTTTTTTGTCAATTTAATTGTATTTTTAACAATTTATTGTAAAATTTTAAATTAATAATAAAATAATAATTCGAAAGAAATTCTTTTAGTGTTTTTTTCATTCATAATATTTCGTTTTATAAACCTTCCCTGATTGTTGACACTTTCGATATTTTTTTTGAATGGTACTGTCCATAAAATGCGTAGCAGTTTTAGGGGGAAGGGGGTATTAGGGCGTGCAATACTAATCGCCATACAAAAAATTACGAAAAAGTTTGACAAGGGGAGAGGTGTTCTTCCGAACAGTTTAAAATTAGCGTAACGTGATTTCTGAACAGGCTCAAAGACGTATCCCAAAAACTGAAACTTTTAGCAACCCATCAACCGTTAGTTAATACCATGTCAAATTTTTTATAATTGTGCAATAACGGTGACCCACTTATGTAAAACAAAAAAACACTCGTTAGACTGAAAGAATGTGAATAGAAATCATGTCCTAATTTACTTATAGTCATCATAAATTAAGATCTGCATTATCCTCGAATCCATTTTCTTCTTTAAAAGGAATGAAATAAAATATTCTTTTGTGAAGTGCTTGAATCGCGAAGTACTCTTCAAATTCTAGCTCTGAATATAAACAACACTTGAGTAGCTCTCATTTTTTTTTTTGAATTTGTTTAGGAAGAAACACACAAAACCACGATAAGCATGTCAAGAAGAAAAGTAAGAATACACACATAGACGTTAAGATAATTGTAGTAGTTGAATTAACCAATGATGGAGCAACGAAAGGTGCAATGATAGTTTGCTCTTGAGTACTTTTAAATTGCATTTAACAAATTTATGTGCCCTTCAAATGAGTTTCTCTTCATGTTTAGCTGATTTTGGGACATTTTTAAACAATCATTTTTTGTATATGTTTGCCATGGGACGAAGGAAGTACATTTGACGAAAAATATTTGAAAAAATATTTTTCCTTTTTCCGGTGAAAGCTTAAAGCTGTTCGTGAGATATTTATAAACAGAAATTTTTCTGCCGAAATTACTCCGTTAGATTATACCACAAAAACTAATCAACCGATTTTGTTTAATTTGAAAAAAATCGCATGAGGTGAGTTTTTAAGGAGCATAGTTACTTATTAGTACTTATTTGATCTAGGTAATCGTTAGATACTTATTTACTAATAGTTACTTATTTGATCTAGGTAATCACTAATGAATTTACCAACTGATGATTAATTTTGAAATATTTTATATTTTTTGCAAACTTTTAAAAAGTACAACTAATTTAAATTGACAAACTCACTTTACTTCAATGTAAGTTACATTTACACATGGTCAAAAATACAGTTTATGAATACCACAGATGGTTGTCTTGTAAAACGATTCCAGGATTTGGAAATAGGGACAGTTCCCTTGAATCAATTTTATGATTAAAAACAGTCAGCAAATGAAATCTACGATTCAAGTTTATAATCGTCATTTAGAAAAGGAAATTTAAACCAACTGTTAGCAACCAAAATAATTACCAAAGCAAAATACCAGCTTGATGGTATGCGTTACTATCCTTGGGAAGGGAGACAAGGATAGCCAGCTCGGTGGGTGTTGTGAGATCGATTGCCGATCGATATTCATTGCATTCTTGATGGGTCATCGAGCTGGTTCGGTCCAACAAAGCCTCTCTTTGAATCCAATACAACTTTCAAAAATTATACTCCTCATTCTGTTACTTACACAAATTTAAATTTGCTAACAAGTTATTTTCTCATTTATGATTGTCTTCAATTTTATTATCACTGAAATTTTAGACCAAAAACAATAGAAGTTTTAAAAATTCAACTAAATGAAATTTAGACAATTAAAAAAGAAAAAAAAATAGCCCTAGTCCTTTCACAAACAGCTGTAGATTTTCATAACCGAAAATGGATTTGCATCCCTTAACTAAAAACGCAAGAGACCGAATTTAAATCCAGCCTGATTTTAGAGATTCTCTTATTCTTTTGACTCTTATCACATATTGTTGCTCCATTCTGTATTCTGTGGTGTCATAAAGCGAACTAGGGTGAAAAACCATATTTTCCAGGGATGAGATTAAGTGGCATGTATACGAGTACAACGGCCATGACCTGTTTTCACCGTCGAAGCTTTTCAAAAAGTTCTCCTCTCTCCCCTTTGGCCTTTTTACTGTACTATACACCAGCCAACTATTAACAACTGTTAATAGCAAAGAACCAGTATTCAAGTCTGATATTTTCAAATATAATACACGACTATCTATAGATATACAGTGTAGTGTAGTTTAAAATATGGAACTATATGTGGTACCTACAACGGCAGAATAATAACGGCAGAAAAGCTCAGAAACGAAAGCAAATCGCAGTGGAAGAACGCTACCATATAGAAGAAAGGGGTTGTTTTGTTAGCTTGCCTGGCTGGCGGTTGGTTGGCGTTCGGCTGTTTAGGGGGTTGTGATTTCGATTCGGCTGTTCACGAGCACAGATAGGATTTTAGAAAGTAGGGGCCTCTATTTTCTCACCAGTTAGTCTTGTATATGTCGACGTAGGTATTTTAGTGGTTGATGTTTGTTCCCGTATTTTTTTTTCGGAGGGGGTATCTGACTCAGGGTTCTTCGAGGTGGTGTGCCTGTTTTCCCTTTAGTTGAAACGTTGACATTTCCGGGCTCAAACGTGATGTTTCGATTGGTATTAACTGAAGCCATTCGAGGCAATTGGCTTTATCTGCCTTAATATCATTTATCCTTACATATTTTCATTCGAATTACGATTATAATCGAGTGGACTTCAATTTTAAGTGCAAAATATTCAGTTATAAATCACACATTAATGTTGAGTGCATAAATCAATTTCAGAAACCAAACTTAGGCCAAAACGTTTGGAAACACCAAAACGTTTGGAAACACTGCAGAGAAAAGCCAGTAAGAAATACTGCACAAAGATACTCGTACAAATAAAATCGTGAATAAAAAAAAGGTGGTGTGATTAATCGACAGGTTAAATCATTTTGCAGTGTTTTATAAAGTATAGCCTGACGGCTTTCGTCCCTGCTGTGCAATTTGGTGGATTTTTTTCCTATTTCTTTGTATATATATATATACATTGGGCTAGCAAGCTTTCAGCTGTTTTCGGACTGCTAAATGTGTTTTAGTGCAATCGATTTAGCTCGGCCAGCCCCATCGAGGGCCGGCGACCCATGGAGTTTCCTACTTCGTCTAGTTTGGCTACGAATGAAACAAACAGGTGAGTTATACCACTTTTACTGCAAATAAAATTACCTCAACCCCTTGAAAATCCGTAAAAATTCAAAGAAATATTCATAGTACAAGTATAAAGATTTTTCATTACAATTACAAATTTTTACATATGTTACTCTAAAAATCTCTGCACATCCCCTATTCTAGTTGATTTTTTCCATTTTAAAGCGTACGAACGATAAAGACGAATGCCTCTTGCAAAAAGTTAGTGAAAAATCAATTACTTTGCTTCCTGGTATTCATCGCAATTTCATTCGGGACTACAGGATTATGGGGCTATACAACACAAGCGAAATTCTCATGGGCGCTCTGTGGGCTAACATTCATCTTCGTGATATTCTTAAGATATATAAGGCGTCCGAATAAAATAAAGAAGAAGAAAAACAAACTAAATAAATTAAATAGAATGCAAAACACTCTTTAAAGTTAAATCGATTTTCTTAAGATTTTCTCGAGTGAGAAGAGAAATCCACTTTACCTGTACCCTTGCTACCGCTCTTCAGAAATGACGCCAGGATAATTCAATGTGATTCCTGTCCACATTTTAGTGTAGGAGCTGTTGCCTGCCGTTCCGATTTGAAATTTAATGATGGGGAAAACTTTTTATTCCACATTTTACTTTAATGTTTATTATTTTAAATTTTCCTGCAATGGCAGGAAAGGAATTAATTAGCAACTCATTTATTAGAAATTAACATTAAAAAACTGTCCATAAAATGTGAGATTTTCCAAATTTTTCCTTTAACTGTTCTCAACATATTTCGAAAAAAATTAAGTTTTTTGAAAACTTCTCGGTTTTTTGAAAATCTTTCAAAAACTATGCGCTATAAATTGTAGATTTTGTAGATTTTCTTATGTTTTAAACAATTTTTTTAAACATTTCAGTGCGACTATAAATACCATTCACATAACATTCCAAATACGACCCGAGGATCGAACTTTGACTTCGTCAACATCGCCAGTTCCAACACCAACACCACCAACGCCAATAAGTCCTCGGGACCCCCAAAGTCCGGACGGACACACATCGGTGAGTTCATCGGGATCGACCTCCAGTGACACAGTTTTCGGTGAGTTTTAATTCAAACATTTTAAAATTTGAAACTCTTTTATTTGAAACATCTACAAATGTTCATATCTCTGAGACGAAACAATTTAAGATCGTAATTTGAATAAAAACGCTTTCAATAACAAATTTACAACTCAATTGCTTCCGCTTTATCGTATTGACGAACGGTGCATTATGATCTCAAGGATGCTGTGGTGTTTCATTCATCAATTCAAATTTTCCATCATATCCAGTATGAAAAATTTAACAATTTTCTGATGGATCAACGCATAAACTACTGTTTAATATTATCGAATGAAGTTAGGAAAAATGTCTCGACATTGATCTCGATTATAATAAATGTCGCAAAGCTTGATTTTCGCTCATTGTCAATTTAGCCAGATGTTTTAGTCTGTTGTGTATATTTAATCTTTTTATACCCGTATGGTGAAACCAAAGGGTATATTAACTTTGCTTTACCGTTTGTAACGCCAAGATCCCGTCATCACACACAAAAATGAATTACATCAGTGTGTTTAGAATGATAAAAAAAATTGAATTTTCCATGTCCATCCGTCTGTCCGTCCGTCCGTCCGTCTGTCCGTCCGTCCGTCTGTCCGTCTGTCTGTCTGTCTGTGGCGCGGATTGCGGGCGCACGGATTGAGCTAGAGACTTGAAATTTTGTGTGGATCCGTTTTTCGTAAAATGCGAGGCTAAGTTCGTTAATGGGCAAAAATGGACCATTAGGGGGGGTACCCCCCATACGAACGAAATCGTTTTTTGCGAATATCTCAAAAACGGTAAATGTTATCAAAAAAGTTCAAGAACAAAAGTTATTTAGGATATGATTCTACATAAAACTCCCATACATCAAAATCCGATTGGAATAAGTTTTAAAAAATCTTATTGGAAAGTTTGCCTTCAAAGTGGAATTTTGATACAACTGTTCGAATTTTGATACGAATATCACCATACGGGTCTTGAATAATTGCCAGATTGGCAATTATAGCTTTTGTTATGTTTATCATTTCAAATGTTCTTATTTAAGCCTCAGCACACGCAACCTTCGAGATACTCACTTTGGGATATGCTGGTATGAAATTCTTCCCTGTCCAGTCCGAGCTCCCACTTTTCACAAATTATACGAGAGTTGAACGAACCTCCGATTATGGATGTGTACTTACATAAAACATTGGCCATGGCCATACCTGGCCGCAAATAAATTCTTATGAAATTGAATTTACTTGCAGCATCGGGAAGTTAACTAACTGCTCTTATTCGCATTATGTTAAGATATTTTACGTATCACACTGTCCATATAGGTATAACGAACAACGAAATCATCGATAAACTTGTTTGCACTTTTTAGTATACATATCACATTTTTTTTTTCTTGACTGCTGTATAATTTAATGGTAATTTTTTTTTTGGGCAACCCCAGGTAAGAAAGGGCATTTTTGATATAGAGAAATATCTAAATATGTATCTTCTATGTTTTTTGGACAATTTACGTATTGTAAATATTTGCATCCATCATCAGTTCAACTACTTTCAAACTCTCAATTTCTGCAGAGCGTATTCTCATTTTTCCCACGATTTAAATTTACAAATTATTCAAAAAATATTTATGATTCGCTAGAATGTTAGGAAAATTTCCTACATTAAAAAATAAACAAACATCACAGAATTTATTATGAGGTTGTTGGCATCAAGCGGTTTTTTTCTTGGTTTTGTTTTTGTATAACTTAATTTTCACTCTCTCGTGCGATCAATGGTAGATGGTGATAAAGAAACAGGTGCCACTGACCATGTAAAAGTGACCGCCGATTTGGCACTTAATCAAAACATACCGATCGTCAAGCTATATAACTTCCCGGGTGATAGCCCTAAACTTTTATGCGATGTTTTCGAAGAATGCCGCATTCATTTGATCCGAAATCACAAATCTTAAGGTCTATGTTGAATTGCATTTACGCTGGGAGACGTCTTTATGCAATTTTCCTCATCTTCGATGTATTATTCGACAAAGGAGTAAATCTAATACAGCTAAAAATAAATGGATGAGCCAAAAATAACCTTATGTTGGTCTACGAATTTTGCGTAAAAATGAATGGTAAGACTGCTACATAGTTGGGTGCAATCAGGATGTGGCCATAGGCACATTTTTCAAATGTTTTACCAAAATTATATTTATTCGAGTAACAATTGTATCTGCAAATTTATATCGAAAGTTGTTATGCTGTTTTCGCATTCTTTAACGTAAGTCCAAGGGCTAAAATCACAAAAAAAACTGTTCAAAAACAAAAACGTGAACCGTCAACCGAACGTTGACCGTCATCCATCAACACGGTATCATACGAGATTAGAGTTCACAGACCGGCAAAACCAAACTTTTTTCGTGAACTCCATATTATTTTTTTTTTTTTTGCAACTTAGGGTCTCTGATCCGAATTGGTAAATGGTTTTGCTGAAACAGCTCTAATTTTTAAAAATACATTAAACTTTGGGGGTTTTTCTAAATTAAAAACCGTGAACAGGAAGGACGAAAGAAGGACAGAGCGGTGGGTTGGAATATAGGCTTAAATTATCGTCACACAGTTTATGCGCAACTCCTAAGATTTGCCACCTTATTTTTATTTACCTCAATTTTTTCTCGTGAATCCTTTAGCAACTTTTCCAACAGTTTTCCTAACAAAATTATTTTCCTAATAGTTTCAATCAAGTTCTACTGTAAGGAAACTTTGGTGAAAGCCTCGCGACATTTCTCTGAACCTTCAGCGGATCGGATCTTTGTTTTTGTTAGGTCTCGACGTTGGCTTATCCAGAAAATATATGGAATTGATCAACATAAGACGCCGCAATTTTATGTCGGGCCGGTCGTTCAATTAAAATCGATGCGAAAAAACATATATACGAAGAAACTACAGCACGGCATACTAAACGGGCGATGATGGAAAATGATAAAAAACAAAATTTGTAGAAATGACAACGGCCCAAAAGAAAGAATAGTGGACACAACAAAGTGGAAGGGAAAGAAAAAAAGAAAGATGGGGAAAAGATGTGGAAAATGGCAAAGAAATAATCGTCGCACAATCTACGGTCGATGAACTTGCAAAAAACAATTTCTTCCTTATCATTTTGTCCCGCTTTTCGGTGTATTTATGTTATGCTGCTCCATCCCTTTCCACCAGTCTGCCATGACTTACACACGGGGAGGAACAGGTGATAAGGGATCTCAATCTGTTGCATCAATGCACATATGACGACAACGATAATTACCAGAATATGCTCGTAGTAGTTATGAATTTTTGATTAAATTGTCATTTAAATATGACTTGTTGCTGTTTGCTGTTAACTTATAGAACAGGTAATAAAGACATTTTCGTATTTTTTTTTTAATTTAGCCAAATTTTTATGTGGTGATAATTCCAACCTTTTCTGAGATATATTCCTTTTGATTTAAAGATATTTTTCCGTTAATGCGTATTTGAATATCAACGGACAAATTGGTTTTTTGCTTATAAAATTTTTCAGCCGTTTTCGAGATATTTCATTGCAGCAGAAAAAATACGTCACACTTTTACGGGAGGGGGAAAGATACGAAGAGGCGAAAATAAGTGACGTATATTATGAACAGTCCTTTATGGTTCCCAGAAACTACATTTTTTATAAACATGATATTGATTGAAAAACGTAAAAATTAATTTAACCAACTTAAAGCCTCATCAATACATTAAGACAGTTACTGGAAATCCAGTAATTTTGGTAAAAGTTAATCAGAATATATTTTTTAGTAACTGGCAAATTAAAAGGTTTTTCAACCTTGACGTGAGTAAAGTAAACGCACACAAACCCTCGAACTACTCGGCGTAAACAGACAGGTACTGTTCCGATTTAAGGCAGTAATGTAAACGGCGAATTTCAGAATTATTGCAGAATAATGCTACATTTACACGAATGACAAATTTGTCATTTTTTTCTTGTCATTATGTTAATTCCCGTGTAAATGGCATAATTTTTGTAATTTTTTCTGTCAGAAAATGTCAATCTCTCATAAAAGAATGAACTTGTCCATTCTTTTATGCCAGATTGTCATTCGTGCAAACGCAATATTAGTTATGACAAAAGTTGAATACTAAAGTTGTCATAACTAATATTGCGTTTGCACGAATGACAATCTGGCATAAAAGAATGGACAAGTTCATTCTTTTATGAGAGATTGACATTTTCTGACAGAAAAAATTACAAAAATTATGCCATTTACACGGGAATTAACATAATGACAAGAAAAAAATGACAAATTTGTCATTCGTGTAAATGTAGCATAAGGAAGGGACTGTCAATAAAATACGCCGTACATTTATGGATGAGAGGAGGGTGGCCCGCGTAGTGTGACCATGATAATAAAATCGGGAGGGGCGGGAAGTTCGAAAAGGCGAAAATAATAGGACAGATCAATAAATGCGTTTAATACGCCATCGGAGGTATTAGATTTATGTTTCTTTTTCAACTTTTAATCAAATTCAGTCGCAGACAAACGCACGAAGAAAAGTTTTATTTCCGTGGCTGCGTATTTTATTTGTATAGATGGGTATTTACTATACCAAAAATGGCGAGCCACAATCATTTCATTCGCGCCAAAAACCGTGAAATCTTGGCCTTGCCTTTGCTGTACTTGTGGACATGTATGTATGTTATGTTGGTAGGTACCTACAACTTCTTTTCACTTCTTTAAAGTGTTCTTAGCAACGAAACACTCACTGCTGGTCGGGTGTAGATTGGATTCGATAGATACCTTTTGCCATTTTCTTAACATAGCTTTCTTTCTTTCGTTTCGCTGTTCTCGCTAAACAGGCTGAAGATTTTTATAGCCAGAGCCCGCTTTTGCATTATGAACTTGATTCCTCCTTATCCTCGTATTCTTTGCTTCCTCAGACTCAAAACTCGAGTTTCGTTGATCGTCTCTTCTTTCTACGCTGCCAAAGACGATCAAAGTTCTTCCACGGGCCCAGCAGTTAGTCCCAGTACTGCTCACACGGGATTCTTGGATCGATCGATTTGGATACCGGGAAAAAGTACTCGTAAGGTATCTGTTAGTTCTTATGGTGGTTTTCGTTGGCCAGGAGCCGGCCTCCCTACCTTTTGATCGCGATCATAATTTTCAATTGTTAATCCAACAGCCAAAAAGTTCATCCCAATGCTGTGGAGCCGAACATTTCGTGGCCGAATTCTTAAAAAGTCATATTAGATTTTTGTTCGATCGGTGAACCACAACTGATGGTTCCATAGTGCGTATAGAGCGAATATTGTGATAATCTGGAAAGTGCGGAGAGTGCGATAATATGGGAATCCGTATCTATTCAAAAGTCACAATTCGTATCAATCATAAATCAGTGCCATTATTCTAGTGATCATGGATGTGTTTAAGCTAGATCAGTCATCGGCTTTGAATTCGGGTCTAGTTAGTACATGTGATCGTGTGGTGTCAACATGTGGAATCCAGGATGAGATTCCGGAAGTTAGTTTCGATGCCAGTGCGGAATTCAATTTGAATTTCTTCGATACTCCCGAGGATTCGTCAACAACTGGTTTCAGTGATCCTGGATCAGTTGAATCCGCCTCTGTCGGGTCACCACCCCCAATCGTTATACCCAACAAGATTTTATTGCATGGAGGAAATGGGATCAGTGGCCACTGCGACGGAAATGGAGGAATTTCCATTGGTTCGGGGGGTGGTGGTGGTATGCTAATGCATTCAACTTCAAATGGCGCGATCTATTCGAAAGCAGGTAGGAAGGCATTCCAAAAAGTGAATCAAGTCGTCTCCGTTGGCTTGGATGCGGTTTTCTATTACACACTTTGATCAAAAGTCAATCTCCACTCCATCCATAATACACACCTTTCACATTATTCACTTCCCTGTACAGCGACATCTCGTCTCCTGATATCAACGTATCCGTATTTATAGTCGTGTGTAGATCTATCTATGCTAATATAGTATCGTACTGTACTTTTGCATCCGCAACTCGGCAGCTCGGGGTTGAGGCACTTTAAACGCTAAACAAAGTTTTATGTGTGTAATATTATCTTCCCGCGATTGCATAACCTTACAACCAACCCAGTGGAGAAATGCTGTTGAACCGACTTCGACCCTGCCCTGCCCTTCCAGCCTAGACTAGACCTCTCTCCCTTGTGAATTCATCTTCGACATCGCGTTATCTTGTGTTATTTGCTATTTAGCTGCGGTTAATGCGGAAAATTCTCACAGCTGTCGTTTGAATATATGGGCAAGACCGCAATTTCCTCGAGATTTATTCTTCACGCATTGATTTACGGACCCGATAAAGATTTATAAACGCCAGCCAGCTAATAAGCTATTTTCTTTCCTTCTTGCATCGCTTTCTGTATATGACAGTCTCAGTGCAACTATACGGGAAACAAATGTTTAGAGATTTCTCCACAATGAATGCAATCATTTAAATATAATGTAAACCCACTAATCGCAGTGTTAAACAATGTTTCACCTTATCGATGTTCGACTAGCAGATGACAATTTCCTTGTACTCGATATTAAAGCTCAACAGTAAAACATTAGCGTGCAGATACAGAAGAAGCTGACTATAATGATCTCGATGGAATCGAAAGTTTTGTCGTTGTTATGCGCGGTCCAGTAACGAAACAAGGAAATTAAAGACCGTTTTTTGAAGATTTGAAGAAAAACTCCATCCCCAAAAAATTTCCAGCGACAATATGGAAGGTTTTTTTAGTGATTTTTAGTGATACTTTTATCTCATTACCTAAAAACGTTTCCTAAAAATCGCTACTGAACCGGTGTTATTAATATCGTGACAGTGAAAGCACATTAAGGTACACTGTTGGGCATTGATGGTATTGCAACATTTCAAAAATTTGCAGCCATTAACAGTAGAGGATCTTGGGTTCAATTTTAACCTATGTCACGTTGTTATTTCATGTCCAGTCAACTCGCTTTTTATCAATATTGCTTAGATTACTTTGACTACCGATAGTGAAACCACTCAATCGGGAAAACTGAAAAAACCGTCACAAATCTACCGGCTTTTTCTTCTAGGGCCTGAATTTTTCACCCTAATATCATCCACTGCAACCATGAATTAAAAATGTCATTTTTCCCAGTTCCACTGTAGTTTTTATTTGATTTGTTTGAATTTGAGCTTTTCAAGCTAATAATCAGATAAGTCTTTTGTAATTCATGCGTGTATCGAATCTCATTGCCAAAAAATCGATTTCGTAAATAACAATGATTCACTCACGTTTGGTTATCACGTCAAAAACCAATCAAAAATACATTGAACCCTACTTCAAGTGTGGACAAACTCTTCTAAACCTTTCATGTTAACATTCGGTGTGCGTAGTCTTTTACAAGAATTTAGCAAAGAGTCTCAAAAAATTCTTATTGTCTTCAAAAAAATACATGAAGAAAAATTATTGAATTGGCATTAGAATGTGAGCGGTGCAAATAGAAGTATTATTGAAGCAATAATAAAGATAATCAAGGTTTTTATGAGGTGTTTAAATTTCATTAGACCAGTATCTTTTTTCATGTGCAAAAAACTAACCTACAATACATTCAAAAAATGTGCAATATCTTGAAAATGCATTTTCGTTTTTTAGATGTTTTGTTTTTAAGTTACCGTCGTGCAAAAAACCCCATAAATAAATAGAAAGTTATATTAAAACACAATATTTGCTCAAATAGAATCAAACCTTTCGAAATTACTTCAGAGTAATACAATTGTACCAATAAGCTATAATGGAGTTACTGAGATATACATATTTACATTGCAACGAATGCATATTTACTCCATCCAATGAATTTATACGAAGGTGCTCCAAACCCAAAAAGAAATAAATAAATACTTACGATGCACATTACATTTCCGTATATTCCTCCAACCAGAGCCGTACGACTAATACTGATTTTCTAAAACGATACATAAAACCCACACTTTATCTCCGAATAGGATTCATTGTAGTCTACTAGATTCCATGGTAGATTTCTATCTGCCAAAGTACTGCATTTGATCGAATGAAATAAGTATGAAATGCATTTCTGTGATATTACCAGATAATTTCAAATGATACCGTGGAGTATAATACTATAGGCTGAAGAAAAATATATTTAAACAAAACTATCTTATCTGAATTCTGCATAAATTACAAGACGTCTTTGTTTTTGATGAAAACCTTTTATCGTTTTACATTGCATTTAAAAAAGGGAACGTCCGTCCATTTTTGTATTGAGCGAATGAACCGCATTAGAATGACAAAAAAATCCCACAACATCGAACTAGGAATTGAGAGCAAGAACTTTTCAATTATATTTACAAGACTTAAGCGGCAAAAGGAATCACTGGATTACAAAATCGCAATTGTAGGCAATTATTTGCGAATTTGAAATCACCACATATCTATGAATCATGAACCTCTGTTTCATTCGAGAACAGAAATATAACCCCAAAAAATATTGAAGGCCAGACTAAAGAATTTTTGATTGCCGAATTTATTTTCAACTCTTCTTGCCAGACATTCGAAATAGCAAAATTTACCCGAATTTTTTATCATAAGTCTCCCAAAATCTCCTTAATAATTGCTATAGAAATAGAAATCAAATTGCACAACATTTTTAGAAATCAAATTGCACAACATTTTTAGAAATCAAATTGCACAACATTTTTAGAAATCAAATTGCACAACATAATGCATGGAACCCATCATCGGACACAAAAATTTGATGTAGTTAATTTTTTTGGGTATTAGGGATGACAAAAAAAAATTATTTCCGCATGCCCGTCCGTCTGTCTATTCGTCTGTCCGTGAACTTCATAACTTCCGAAAGGATTGAGCTAGAAACTTGAAATTTTGTACTGTTGCGTTTCTCGTAAATGGCTAGGCTAAGTTCTTGAACGGGAAAAATTGAACCATTACATATTGAAAAATTTATAAAGTTAAAATGTGTTTAGAATTGGATTTTACATAAATCATCCATATATCAAAATCCAAACCTGTTTTTCTCGGAAACTCTGCATCGTATCGAAAAATTTATAAAGATGATTAAAATATGATTTTACATAACCGTTTCACACATTAAAATCCCACCGCACCACCCCTTTCTCGTTCTCCTATACAAATGGATATTTTGTCTGTCGTCATATAGAATATTTGACGATTGGCCGCTGGCATTTGTAGCTTTTCTTATGTTTGAAACTACAATTTCATAACTTCAAAAATATTTTTTTCAATTTTAAAGTTAAAATGATCTATGACGCACAAATTTGATATATTTTGTGTTACACCCGTTTGGTATACTTGTATTTTGTGTTCTACACAGAATATTTTATGTTATACCCGTTGGTATCTGCCAAAGGTCCATCGATCACATTAATCACGATTTAAAAATGTCAAGTTTCCGGAGCTATTGCATAATTACCGACTTATATATAGATATGGAGATTCGGTGAGCAATATCCATGCGACTGACAAGAGGAAAGTTAAAATCCGCGACAATTTACGTCAATTGGCTCCCTTCGTAATTCCATCGGACCCGATTTTTAGCACTTCGGAATGACCAAACTATACCGGGAAGGAAATCAATTTCATGCGATCAATCAAATATATTAAATTCAGTACAGTTCAGTTCAGTTCACCTTAGATCACAACTCAGGTAACAAACTATATACGATTCGATATCGTCATCATAATCAACATTGGTGTATGGTTTGGTTTTGGGAATTAAACGTCTTCCTCCTCCTTTAATTACGATTACTATTTATAACGAGTCCGTATTATCTTTTTGATGATGATATGGGAATTTGGACTACCCTTCCTCCCAGATAATTCCTCATGTCAAGCATATTGACGGGCGGTCGACATCTTAACGATTTTTTCCGCCATGGTCTAATTTTAAAATTTTAATGGAGTGCCCTAAACGTGATCTTCCCATTCCTCGTGATTTTATTTGTTATTATTGCTGTAGCTGCGTTCGATGGTCTTATTTTTGTTGGCTATCCATTGTTTATGCTGATTTTGTTGTCGTTATTGCTTCTTTGATTCATTTCGCTTATGTATCAATCGACGGCAAGCAAGAAAAAGAAGACGCAATAATCTGAAAATCAACATTACCACCAACACAGTGAAATAGAATCCAATGAAATAGGGGGTTAATGAACCCCGTTTCTTTAACGTTTATGTATCATCGAGCTACATGTAAATATATAGGAAGGCATTAATATTTATGCTTGTACATTTTATATGTAGCAAAATCATTTGATATTACTCTCCTCTCATATATAGATATGTACGTATATTGTATGGACAAGTTACCTCCTCGTTGACTCTGTTTTCTTTCGAGATCATTTTTCTCGAACTTATTGCTTTGTTAGTCTACCAACAACTCCACAAAGTTTGTATAGTTATCCGCATTTAACAGACGTAAAACTCTCTCAGCCAAGTATATCCATTTAATACCTTTATAACATTTTACGCTTAAATGATTTTCATTTATGAGTATTGCTGCATATTTGGCACGAAGCGTATAAGTCAATTGCATCAGAGATATCACTTACTGCATTCACTAGCAAATAAAATTCGAAGCATTTCCTTAAAAACATTACTTTCCGCAGCACTCAATCATCCAAGTCGTTTAGTAAATTACTATTTTCAACACTTGCAGTTAAGGAAATAATGAAATTACCTTCAAATGACTTTTACGAATAAAATACGTACTATCAATGAATTTCCACTGAAAATATAGTTTCAAAAGTCTTAAAATTTAAAAGCCTCTCCACTCTTCACAAAACTGTTTGCTGTTAGTCTATATTTTTTATTTAAATCATAGTATCTCCCAACCTGGGGGTACATATACCCCCAGAGATACATCGGCTGGTTTCATGGGGTACCCGAAATCAAAGGTGTAGCTCCTTTGATTCACCTGAACAACTTGTTTTTGCTTTATCGACAGCGTAATTAATTTGCGGCTTGTAATTATGATCCTTATCGAAACGCCGCCTTCAAAGTCGCAACCGCTTTTCGTTGCTTTGAAATTGTTTGAGTTTTGTTTTAAACCGATTTAATTTGCTAAAAAAGCAAAACAAAATCACACCCTCTAGCCCATTGCTACAAACTTGATCAAAGATAAATTGCCGCACATTTTTCTCTACAGAAAAAATATCTTAGATGTAAATATTGGCCGCAACTGGCGGTTAAATTTATGTTTTTGTTAAACTTAAGAAAATCGAAATCACTTACATTTTCGGTAAATGAATTATATTTTTAGATCATATTCGGAATATTATAACAAGTACCAGGAAGACCGAGCCATGCTCGGCGACCTCAAAATCCTAATTTTGCTGATTTTTGGGGAAAAACTAAATTCACATTATCTTTACAGAGCTTTTCCAGAGTTTTTAAATTCCCGACCTAGAAAGCTAGAACTAAAACTAACGCGTGATAACAAAATTTCATAGAAATCGGTTGAGTGGTTATTGAGTAATCGCTGACACCGATTTTTGAAATGTTGTTTTGAGACATCAGGTGAGGGTTATCGAGGGGAGGGAAAAGTCAGGTTTGTAAAGCAGAAATCGAAGGCCCTTAGCCCCCTTAGTAGTACTGTAAAGTTTCATCAAGATCGGACCACGCAATTCGAAGATACCAGGCCAGGGGTATCGAGGGGAATTTTCTCAGGGATGAGACCTATCTAGATCGATTTCTTGTCCCCGAAAATCCCTAACCACCAAGTTTCGTGAAAATCGTTAGGCGGGTTTTCGAGATCGTTTGTGCAGACTGACAGACAGACAGACAAACAGACAGACAGACAGACAGACAGACAGACAGACAGACAGACAGACAGACAGACAGACAGACGTTCCTCGTTATTATAGGATTCGTTATCAGTTTTTATTAAAACTTCTTATTGTTAGTTGAAAATAATGGAAAAATTTTTGCCATATTTTTAAAATTGATGGCCCGCAAAAAAGATATCGGTCACTTTTATAACAGACATCTGTCAAGAATCTCAGCCAGTAAAATTTTGTGAATCATCGTATAAGAACGAAAAAAGTCGAGATTATTTTTTGATTCGCTCGTTAAGAAAATCTTCTTTTTACCCGACTCAGATATTATTAATGGATAAACACTTATGTTGTACTTCAATTTAAATAACAAAAATTTAATAAAGGGTTAACGTCCGTCAACCAATTACAGGTAAATAAACATCATACAAGAGAGATATCAGTTTTGCAAACGACATTTACAATAGTAAGTCAAGCGGAACAGTTAAAAGTGATTGCGATACTCTGTTATTTGCAACATAGCAGAAATCTCAATAAACAATATCATCTGTAAATGTGAATTATGCTGCAAGCATTATGTTGGAATGGACATGTTTCAAAAACCTAATGTTTTGTTCACAAAGTTTTACATCAAAATTCACAAATTTTCTTATTTCCTAATTTCAATTTCTAATTGAATTGAAAAATCGCTGCAGGTATTCTAGGTGTCCTTTTGCGGATATGAATTTAGCGACTCTTTGAATTAAAAATTCTACTAGGTGACCGTATTTGTAATGCTAAAGATTTTTACTGCGATTTCAAACAATACTGAACACCAGTGATGGAATCGCGGACTATCACCCATCAATTTTTTGGGACTCGATAGTGCGGAAGTTTTTCTAATTTTAATCATGAGCTGGTACTCTTGTAGCGGTCGCTTTTTATTCCAATTTTTTTGCCAAAAAGTCGATAGTTGCGATCTTATTGAAGTCCGAAAAATTGACAAGTGATAGTCACCATCAACTATCACCTTACACGATTCCACCCCAGTATTCAATACATCAGCAAAAACTTGCTGAAATTCATAATTTACTTGATTGTCGTGATCAAAGTTCAATGATCTGCCATACAGCCAGCCAGGGCTGTAAAATTTCAAAACCAAGAAACGAAAGAAGCCAAGAAGTTTATTCTTACTTCACCTTCCGCGCACGTGTCATGCAATAAAGAATTTGAATTCGTCACCAAGTCGAGTCCGGGCCACAAAGCCAAAACACTAAATGTCTAATGAAATACATAATCTAAATTTTATTTTCTAAGAGTAAAATTTGTAATTGTAACAGCGAAAACAAATTTATGTTAATTAAACTTGGATTTCGTGATCGCGCCACCACCAGAGAAGCTTAAATGGCCATTTGATAAATGAATGAAAGAACGTAAGTTAGTTGCTATATTTCACTGTTTGTTTGGTTGGACAATTTTAATCTTTATGAGATCTTTGCGGTCTGCTAACTCTATCATAATTCAATGGAGAAACTAGCCAAGAAGGTCTCCTAAAAAAGGTGTGAAAATTTTCTTGATTGTGTTTTAGATATCATTCGGCCGAAAAAAAAGAACCTCTGCAAATCTTCACATAAACTCGAATTCCCAACCCAATTTATATAATGAACTTAACAAACCGCATTTACTCTAAATAATATTTAATGTTCAATATTTGTTTTTTTTAGATCAACAATTTAATGCTGCGGATTCCAATTCGAATAGTGCTATCGTTAAATCATTTGTCCCGTGCAAAGTATGCAGCGATAAGGCATCGGGCTACCATTACGGAGTAACATCGTGCGAGGGTTGCAAGGTACATATTATTTTAAATAATGCTACAATTCTAAAATTCGATTTGGAAATTTTCTTAGATCGAATGTTCTAAATGTTTCCTCTTATCCTTCGATCTTCAGGGTTTCTTCCGTCGCAGCATACAGAAACAAATTGAGTATCGTTGCCTTCGTGATGGGAAGTGCCTCATAAATAGAATAAATAGAAATCGATGCCAATATTGTCGCTTCAAGAAATGCCTGTCAGTTGGAATGAGTCGAGATTGTAAGTTTTTTTTTTTCAAAAATATTTTTCTATGATGAGATTTTCATTTTATGGTCCAAAAATAAGAATTTTATATTGCTTTTTACTATTGAACCAACTTATTTTTTCAAAAAATTTACAAAGTATAAAATTTAAAAAAGTAAAAAAAAATGTTTTTGGAAAACGGCTAAATTTTTAGCAGGCCCTCTAAATTTATGGTGCCATTAGTACCAAGCAGTATCCGTCACTAGTAATGTAAAGAATCATTATTAAATATAACTCTTCATATATATTAGCCATATTAAGTGCAAGCTTTGAATTTCGGGACCCGTACATAAATACTTTTTTACTGAGTTGTAAAATATGCAAAAAGTGACATAAAATGTACTCCGGACAAAAACCTTAGGGAAAATATTCCGCATGTTTTTTAAAAAGAACCGCGATTTCAAACAAAAACATAACAAAAGCTATAATTGCCAATCTGGCAATCATTGGAGGCCCGTATGGTGATATTCGTATCAAAATTCCACTTTGAAGTCAAACTTTTCAATAAGATTTTTTAAAATTTATTCCAATCGGATTTTTAAGTATGGGAGTTTTATGTAGAATCATGTCCTAAACAACTTTTGTTCTTGGACTTTTTTGATAAGATGCACCGTTTTTAAGATATTCGTAAAAAACCTTTTCGTTCGTATGGGGGGTACCCCCCCTAATGGTCCATTTTTGCCCATTAACGAACTTAGCCTCGCATTTTACGAAAAACGAATCTGCGCAAAATTTCAAGTCTCTAGCTCAATCCGTGCGCCTGCAATCCGCACCACATACGGACCGACAGACAGATGGACAGACGGACAGACGGACATGCTAAATTCAACTTTTTTTATCATTCTAAACACACTGGTGTAATTCATTTTTGTGTGTGATAACGGGATCTTGGCGTTACAAACGGTAAGGCAAATCTAATATACCCTTTGGTTTCACCATACGGGTATAAAAATATGAAAATAAATACGCTGCAGACCTATTTCCAAAGCTATGCCAATCACAATTTATTCCAATGATTCAAATTCAGTGAATTTTACATCACAGCGTGCCATCGATTGGAATCAAAACCAAAATTTTCAGGTGACCAGCTCAGTGCTCTACCTCTAAACCATATCGCTACCACTTACGAAAATCTTTAAACAAAAGGTTTTGTTCGTGCTAAATTATAAAATTAAATGATTGAATCACCCAACGAATCTTTCAGATATAATGATCCAATAAAATTTAAGTTGGTAAAACTAAACCGTAATTTATTTTCAAAGAAATTATATTCAAGGTAATATTGATGAGTTAAGTGGGCTCACCTCACCTTAGCTTTTAACTCTTCAGTCGTGAAGTCTATTTGGTTTAGAGCAAAATTGCTAGCGGTTTAAGAAATGAGGAGCCAACTCTGAAGATTCCAACTAGTTGGTAGAATCGAGAGCTAAACGTTACAGTAATGAAGAATGCCGGCATATAACCTAGCGTAGGATTAAATGGCTTTTTATATTATTAAACAAAGGTATTTTCCTCTTCATTAGCCAATTATGTTTGATTCAAAGAATTAACGTACAATCTAAGTTTCGCCAATCTCGGTCAACAGACCTAGCTTCAATCACGTTTTTCACAGAACCACTCAAATTAGTTACGAAATTTAATGCATTCGAAACCGACTGACTGCATGATTGAGGTTCGAGTCCCCCCTTTTTGACCCACCCGGTTACCTAAAGTTGCAATTCAATTTCGTTGTTATTTTTGTGCGAAACTATCACCACCGCCAAAGCATTTTCGCTAAAAATGGGGATATTTGCATCAAACTAAACTAAAACACAATTCGTAACGACGGCTAAATAGTTGTGTTCGTTATAACCAGCTGCAACTGGAATATATACGTGAATAACAAAAGGCGACATCGACATTAGAAAAGTAACCAACAACAGCGGCAATGGTGGTTTTATTTGTCTGTAGGTTTTAATTGGGCAAGAAAATACTCAAAATTATGTAATCTGCTTACGGTTATGGATGGCTAATTAGTGCATGAGCGCATTGATGGATGCGATTTAGAAACGGTGCACAATAACCAAAGAAAACACCATCTCAACAGAAAACATTATGCCATATTTCGAGAGCTCATAATTGTTTATTGCGCACCTTATGACGATTTCTCATCAGAATACCTACAATTTTAATGCAAGTACGTATGGATATGTTTGTTTTCGTATCGTAATAGGAAACGTTCATATCTTAGGCCACCAAGCCGGCTAACACGATGACAAACATAATTGCTCGACACAATTTTTAGTGAAATTAGTAAAAAAGAAGTATGTATATAAGCAAACAAATATTTGCAGTTCCCATCTTTGTATCTGAACCGCGCTTAATCTACGTTCGTTTGTTATTTTCTACTAAACTCATAACGAGTATGCAATTCCCTTTGCCTAAAGACTATCGTTTTGTGGCATTTGTTTTTTGAAATACGAAATGTTTGCAAACGTTCCTCTATCGAATATTGTGTAAACTATAAAAAAGGTCATTGACTTTACACCTATCTGCATGTTGAGATCGAATTTGAGCACTTTTCCAAATAATAATGAAAATAGTAATTTTTCTTAGAAAATTCGTATTTTTAAAAAAATCAAATACAATATTTCTAACAACAAATATTTTACATGAATTTTCCAATAAATTATCACAGAAAGGATCAAGGATCTGTAATATACCATAAAAAGGATCAGTAATATCCACCACTGTTTACAACTGAAAATAAGGACATAAAAGAATCTCAAAATCATTTGCCGCTGAGGTGCGTTTCGTTATCGCATTGCGCGACTTCTAAAGACAGCCAGCGTATTTAGACGTTTTTCCTTCTACAAAATGTTTATATTTGCAATAAAATAAGTACATATAAAGGTTATGCAAATAACAACCTTTTGAAAAAATGAAACCGTCTAAATTTGGTAGCTCTTCGAAAGTTTTCTCACAAAAGTAACATGGTTTCGCATTCCCCCTCTACTGAATTCTCCATCATATGAGACTGTTGAATTTCTGCTCAATCGGTCGAGTTGTTTGTGAGTTAGAGCTTATGACTTATTTTTTTGAAAGACGTCACACTTTTAGGCAGGAGGTCCCTGGTATTAATCGGAAAAAGTGCATCGAGCGGTGGGGGCCTGAAACTTCTAAAGTTTGCGTGACGTATTCGTGACGGACTGATCCTTTCAGGACTTTTTTATCAATCCCGTTAGAAATTCTCCTCATTTTTTCTATGGTAACAAGAAGGAAGGGGTTGGTAAAGAATTTTTGTACAAGTCATACACGTCTTCTCTTTATATAAAAACTACAAAAAACAATAAAAATGCGTAAATCTAATTAGAGATTTCGTAGCATTTTTACTTAATATTATCTGTGAATGTGATTTTTGGGAAATTTTTAATCGTTTATTTTGTAAATCTATTTTTATTCAAATTTTTCTGCAAACATTGTTGAATTTTTTTTCCATATTGTCATTTTTAAAACGTTAAGCTATAGTTAACCTATTTAAGCTCTAAAAGCTCTCCAATTTAAATAATCAAGTAGAACCTAGGTTGCTATAATTTTTTGGAGCAAATGACTCGTAAAGCATTTGCTTTAGGAACGTAAAAAAACAAAAAAAATTCTTTCATTAACTGTGGGCATCCTTTTCCCGAAGACAAAAAGAAAGTTTGATATAATCTATAAAGAAAAAAGGAAAAACATTTGTTTTTCCGATAACAACTGACTATGCAGCACAGTCTGTATCCACCTCCACATAACCTACGTCAACAAGAACGCCATCCAGTTGGCAGGAGTTCGTGAGCTCGTCATAATTTATGCTCGCCCAAGGTAAATTATGATCGCAATTACCTCTCTCTACAATAGCACTGCGCCTTGAGATACAAAAAGAATTAGATAGGATATGCGAGCGAGTTAAATAAAGTTCATCTAATCCAACATTAAAGTTGCTATAACCAAATGAGAATGTTTGCATTTTCCCCCGATCGACTCCGCGCCCCTCCGAGGATCAAAGAGCAAACGTTTTGCAAATTCAGCAGGCAACATAAACGGAAGGTGCAAGGTATGCGAAGGTAGGCGGGTTTCGCGTTTTTTTTATTCCTTCCTTATTGACTTTCTTTTCTATGCAAACGCGACAACGACGACAACATACACAGCGGAAAATGCAGCTGGCTGTAAATTTTCTATCGTTCAATATTAGATGTAGCTGCATTTGCTATTTTCAAACGAGACCAATCCAGCCAGTTATACCTTAGATCGGGGATTAGGTAAAAGGTTGCAATCTTTGTTTTTCACTTAAATGGATATACCGTGTGCAGGCAGGCAGACCATTCCTTACCCAACCTCAAGAGAATCTCACCTCATCAGGAGATTGCATCCGCGGCCGAAAGTACAAAAAGGTGAATTATTTCTTATGCCATTCTTTTAAATGCAATCCACGCTTTTTATCTATCTATACCTGGTTATTTGGTTCGTTTTTCATATACGATTAGCCAGATAGATTCAAGCTGGATAGACGTTAGTTTGATATTTAGGTAGGTGGGTAAAAATGGCATTTCCTGAAGCCTGCATTCACTGCAATTTAATCATTGGTCACAAAAGAAAAACTGTAAAAGGTCTACGATATGTGAAATAATGTAGGTAGTAAAATGCTTTGAATAATGCAGTGAAGTCATGTCTATCTACTAGTAACTATGAAAAAGAAAACAAAATACAACTAAACTCTAATAGCATAGCAACGTATCGTCACATCAAAACGAGAGGAGCTAAAGAACCTTTGGGCCATTTGACTTTTCAACGTTTCAAGAGTTCAATATTGCAAATTCAATTCACTGGCAGAAAAGTTTTCCCTTTCAAATTTTCATGTTTTTAGGGAAAATCGATTTATTACACTTATTTCCATTTTATCGATTTAATCATGCAATTTTCTTTCCTCTAAGCTTCATAACTAGCAATCTTAAGGTGTTTCACTCACTAGGAAAAAGTTTCTCTCTTGATTGTATTTGGTTAAAACATTTTTTTGCTGATATCTCTTAACTTCCAGTACAGTATAGTTGTTTTCAGTGGCGTAACTATAAAACGGGGGCCTCACCGCGAAAATCTCACTGTGCTTCCCTGTTTGGGAAAATAATTTTATTCTGAATGATGATAGTAAAGACCATAGTGACGGTGCCAAGATTTATTCGTGGAAAATGAGTCATTACACCCATTTTCTACGAATAAATGTATATTAGCCATGCTCGAGAAAATGCGCCGCAGACGAAATTTTTTCTTACTAATACGGAAAATACGTACGCTTTTTGTCTCTACTCTGAAAGTTAGTACTGAGATTGAAATCGGGCACAAATAAGTGGGATAGATAATCAGTGGAGGTAGTGGAAAAAGGAAAGCTTCTAATACCTAGAAGTCGATCCAAAAGTACTTAACAAGACGAAGCAACGCTTGCGGCAGAAACTGTGTCTTACGCTACTACTGTTTTCCAAAAGACGCTAATTTATTCTTAAAATATAACAAAAAATGCGTCGCAGGCAAGATTAATCCAAAGCCTTGTAAATAAATATGCCGCATGTGATTTTTTCCAGAAGAAACAGGCTAAAAGCAGATTTTTTTTGGGAAGCAGATTTTTTTTGCGAGAGGAAAAATATCGGGAGCCACCAAAATACGCCCGTCACTCTACTACCGATACCGCTGCCCCATTAAATGCGTTACATTTTTACGAGCAGTTCCTCACGCAAAAACTACTTCACCGATTGACATTAAATTCATGCCATCAGAAGGCCCCTAAAAAATCCTCACCGGATCGTTATGTTTAAAAAATTAGAAATTAAATCCATCAAAACTCAATAGAAATAACCTGAAAAATTACTGAAATTTCCGTTCTAATATAAAAATCATCACACAGGAACCAAAGAATTTACATAAACTAGCAAAGCTCGCGTGCAACACGCTCCCATTTCTACTAGTCAGTCATATATTTACAAGAAATTGGGGTTGATAAACCCACTTTACATAAAAGGCGTCAACTTCCGCAGTTTGACGAACCTCCCATATATGAAAATCCTTTCGTATACACTTCGTATAACCAACAAATGCCCCATCAGTAAATTTGAGGTCACGTTACAATTTGTTGTCCCACAATTTCACCTTCTGACATCAGTTTCAGTTTGTTGTCCCAGTTTTTTTTTTAAACAAACAACTGGGTAACTACCTCAGGTATAGGAAACGGACAAACCGCTCTGCCGAATGAACAACAAAAAAAAGTGAAAAAAAAACAGTTTTTCTCCAGAAACAGTCACGGACTATCCAAAAAGCCCTGTTTTGTAAGCAGATAAATAGAGGATAGGTGATGGTTGATCAACGTGTGGCGTGGCGAATCTTAGAATACTAGAAAGTGAATGAAAAAGCCATCGATATCGCGTTATATGAGTGAAACGGAACGGTCGAAGACATGGAAGACGTAGAAGAACCTCTATTCTAGATGAGCGACTACAATTGGCCCTCTTCGGCCGTCTTCCAAGTTTCTACCTGCCACAAGTACCGCTATCTGGAAGGCAAGTTTTATTCTCCATCTCCACACGTTCTAGGGTGTCTTGGTCCCACCGCACATTCGAACCGTTCTCTAGAGAAAAACTCTGATAAAAATCCGTGCACAGAGCCATTCGCAAGGCAACGCACTCCCAACGCCGACCCCTGCCTCCCTACGCTGTAATGGATTCCCACTGGAAGACGGGATCGGGTGTACCTCTGCTGTAAAAACTATACACACAGTTCACCTGGACCCGAGTACCAACAGCGAGCGACAGGTGGGGAGCAGCGTGTTAGCTGGGAGCCGTTGACTCAAACGAGCTCACTGAGCTTTTGGGATTTCGGTACTTGGCTGCCTGCTTTTTCTGCAGCGATCGCAAGCAGCCACGTTGATCCGCTACTTCTCCACGTCCGAATCGCTGGCCTGATGGAGCTGGTGTGGGGCCAACATTAACGGAGTCAAAAAATTGCTGCTCGACATTTCGCAGTTATCTTCCGTTGCGGGCACTTCA
Source organism: Chrysopilus asiliformis (assembly GCA_964034945.1). NCBI lineage: Eukaryota > Metazoa > Arthropoda > Insecta > Diptera > Rhagionidae > Chrysopilus > Chrysopilus asiliformis. The sequence goes on along the minus strand of OZ035962.1, from coordinate 1,811,879 downwards.
CTTCTTCTTCCAATCCAGCGAGCAAACGTTCCGCGAAAATCGCTATTTGGTCGTTGCCACTTGAAAGATTCACCAGCGAAATTCGTGGTTGTGTGGCTCGTCGCGAGTGCACGTTGAGAAATGTTCTTGTTGTTATCATCATCAGGAACAACCCCAGTTATCGTTGAGATTTGCAAAGTGACTACAAAGTGAGTGATATCGGAAGGAAATCTGGGTATTCCGTTCAACAGGAAAGTGTAGAATCCTTCAAGTGTATTACAGATAGAAGCATTTTAAAATTGTGGTAACTGCCGAAGTGCGATAGTGTTCTAGTGTAGAAAAGTTGAAATTAAAATTCAAACATAGAACCTACAAAGCTGAGTGGATTAGGTCAGCCAATTTGCTGTGAGGGCCATTTAGACATGTGCGGATGTAGCTAAAATGCAGTGTGACCTGCCCAACAGTCTACTGTGCGAAAGCATCTCGTTAAGTGACAAAAGTAAGCCTAAAAGCATTTAATTTGATCTAGTTTACCCTTTCTATGCAAACATTATAGCCAACTATTAGAACTGAGCTATTGTTGGCATGTCGACGACCATCGTGATATATAAGACTCAATTACTATACTTCCTCTATTGTTGTATAGTAATTGTACAATAGAATATCAAATGCCATTCCACGCCCGACATTAAGGAATTCTATGTTATTTAAGAAATTGGGTTATGCATACACTTTTAATCTATGCGGTAATCCCACGAATATGAATAGAAGTTAGTGTCTGAAATGATGCATTCCCAAAATTATAGGGCAGAGGTCTCGTATATTTTAAAACGAAAAATTTTTCTAACGAAATATGAGACCGAAGAATTTTTCAAAGTTTTCGTACTAATATAGGACTTATTTTTTAATATGACCATTTCTTGATTGAATTGTTGGTAGTGGCGATACCCCAAAATTTAAGTCCCCCATCCCGCAGAATCTGTGTGGCCCACCAAAAGAATAAACAAGTTTCCCATAAAATACGTAAATGTTTGAGTTTTCAAATCTTCTTTCAGCGGACGACATTTTATGAAAACTGAAATTTTGCAGATCTTGTTTTGAAGAAACCGATATTCGTGGACCCCTAAATCCTTGTACCCTCACCTTGCGAACATACCCCCCTACTTATTATTCGGTCTATAAACTTTTTTTCAATCTTTGTATAAAGTTAGTCAGTTTTGATTTTGGTCAACTGGAAACTTTTGGGCCATTTGACTTTTCAACGTTGTAAGGGTTCAATAATGCAAATTCAATTCACTGGCAACAAAAAAACGTTTTTTTAAAATTTCTTGGGAAGTCATCATGTCTAATTTACAAATCTTTAATAACTAATCTGAGAAAGTCATTAGCAGGGCCCGGATATTTAAGGCAAAAAGGCATTTTGCCTATTTTGCTTTTTTCGTTCATTTTTGTATAATAACTGCCTTTTAGGCATTTTTGCTTATTTTCCCACTTTTTCGACCATTTAGCCTTTTTTTATGCCTTTTTTAATAATTCCGATCTTAAAAAGATTTATAAATTCTTAAATACCCATAAAAATTATCGTTTTTTTTTTTGATTTGGCAATGCCTATATTGATGACAGTTGTGCCAATGTGCGATCAGTTTAGTTTTGGTAGTAAATTGAAAACTTAGAAATGCCAAAAATCACACGAGAAAACCGCCTTATACTCGTGAACCTTGTAAATACATTTGGCAAAGACTGTTTCTCGACAGACGGGAGTTTACTTTTCTGCAATATTTGCGAAAAAGTAGTGAATCATTCAAAAAAGCATTTTGTGACACAACACATAAAAATTGCCAAACACAGGAATTTATTGCAGAAAGCAAGTTCAAAAAAAGTCGCGTTATTCAAAAATGCAATCAGCAGAACAAGCGACTCATCATTTTCTAAAGATTTATGTATGGCATTTGTTAAGGCAAATATTCCACTTTGGAAATTGAATAATAATATTTTGAAAGAGTTTTTTCAAAAATATTGTCATGAAAAAAATTCAGATGAATCAAAGTTACGAAAGAATTATTGGAGACCTGCTTTTTAGAAACAATTTCGCGGATTAGAAAAGAACTTTTAGGTAAGTTTTAGTTCACTTAATTATTTCTTGCAATCAGTATTAGATCCGTATTACCTATTATGATTCTCAATGCACCTAAAGTGACGTCACTATAACAAGTTGTAGGTAAAAAGCAGCGAACACTCATATTACTTAAAGGAAGTGAGACTCTTTATACGGCTATTAGCTTTTTATATATTTTTTTAAATTTATTTATATGAATTTAATTTATCTGAAATTATTTGCAAGCGTTCAGCGTTCAATTTTGTGATACATGATATGTAATATTCGTGCAATGAAAATGCCTTTTGGTTAAATAAATGCCTTTTTTTGAAAAAATAATGCTTATTCAGTCTTTTATACTGCCTTTTTGCCTGCCTTTTTTCGCATTTTATAAGCGCCTTAAATCCGGGCCCTAGTCATTAGCCTTTAAGAAAGAGTAATAAACTTTTTAAAACGAATCATCTTTTTATGTTATTGATTCCAAGAACACACAAAATTTAATAGACGATCGTTTGGATTATTAAATAAGCGTCAGTGACTAATAAATACGAACCGCCTTCTAATGCCTGCAAAATAAGAGTTCGTTTCATTGGTTGAATCATCAAATTCTGCTTTAAAAAACTTATCTAATTTTGTATTCTATCAAAACTATTTGTTGGAAACAATTAGATCGATTTTATTCCAAAATTTTTCGCCAAAAGTTTTCCCGGCGGCAATTTTAAAGACCTTGTTTGTAGAATTTAAAATTTCCTACTCTAAAGTTTCTTCAACAAAAATTTGAAGACCATTTTTGTAATTTTTTTCCAAATTCTCAAAAACTTTTCGGGTTAGTTTTCAAATTGTCCCAAAAATTTCTTTCAATCTTACATCGAAATTGGGGAATGTTTCAATACGTAGAGAAGAAGAAAAATTTCTGGCCTCATAACAATTTTTCGTCTTTCCTCTCTACCCCTTTGTCCAAAACACATACTTGATAGAAATTTAAAGGAGATTTAAAAGTTTTCCATTCTAAAGTTTTTCCAATGGAAATTTGAAAACCGTTTACCTGAATTCCCACAATTATTTGGCCTCCTCTGCTTTCGGCCCCTCTATTTGTTACGCTACTGACTGGGTTCTCCTTTTTCTCGATTTCGTTAAAAACAAATACTTTGCGGCAAGTCTAAAGGCCTTTTTTTCAAAAACAAAAAAAAAATTTTTTTGAGAAACTAAAATTCTTATGGATACTTTTTTTTTGTAAATTATGGTTTTAGTTTCTTTTGAAAACCTGCAATTTTTATCTCTTTGCCTCGATTTTTCATTTTCTTTGAGACGACTGAAATATGGTTCGAATTGTGCAAATATGGTTCAAAACATAGTTTGATTGATTTTGATGTCCAAATTTCGATAACCTGTGGACCAGATACCAAAGAAAAACCATCAGATCCAGATTTGATTGTTGTTTTTTTTTTCAAATTTAAATCCGGGTCAGAAATTCATTTGAATAAAAACCATGTAGCTTTTTTTATTTCAACCGATTCTTCGTGGATTCCTCTGTAGAATCGTTTGAAGATGAGGCAGATCTCTGATGATTCACAGTTCGGGTAAATCAAAGCCACGCGAGGTCATCACAGGAAATGAACCCACAAATTAAGATCTTCGAGTGCTGATCGCGTGGGGCGTCGGCAAGCTCGTGCGCTACTAAAAGTCGTCAAAATAATTGAATCAATGAGTAATGATAATTGAGGGGAGCCGAAAATTGCTGTCTCCGCTTTTTGCCACTGAAGATCAATTGAATTTGGAAGGCAGGCAGGCAGCAGATTTCCCTTTAATTTCGCCTTTGCCCAATAAATCGCTGACGCATGGGCGACCGATCTTTTCTGTTGAACCAATTGTTATTTCCATTTTCATGGTGATTTTCCGACACAGGAAAAACTGCCTTAACCAATTACAATTTTATTGTACGCTTGGCGACTAACCCCGATTCGGCAGCAGCCCATATTAAGCATATTTCGATTCTGCATTGCTCGATGTGCACCAAACCAACGACCGCCAGAGAAAGTTTTCCCTCGGATGCGTGCTTTTTGCTATCAAATTTGGCTGATTTCAGGCTTTTTTTCGCTATAATTGATGGAAGCTTTTCCTCGTTTGCGTTTTTTTTTATTTTGGCATGCTGTGCGTTTTCACCGGGCCCCTCAAAACGACAAGATCCCGTTCAGCTTGCGGTCAATGCTTTACTATGCTCTACTGTTTTGGTTGTGGCCACGCTCGGAATTTCGCGTATTGTTTTTATTTTTAGATTTTTGGCAGGTTAATGGCGCCATTAAATTAAATGGAAAGAGAAAATAAAGAAAACGCTCAAGGTAGTCAAGCTGGCTGCCACTGAAGTGAACTGAATGATACTCGAGTTTGTTGACTTCTGAATTTCATCCGGTCGCCCCCTACCTCGCAACGCCCCCTTAACTCCATGGGAACTACTCTGCCCTGCACTCGTCTACCTGATCGATTATCCACGCGTACACACGACCTACCCATCGATGTTCACCTTTCCCTATTTTGTTTTTGAGCTTTCCGCCGCCTCTCTTTCTCTTCGCCACATCAACAAACATCTGCTGCCAGGTGGAAACTTTGGTGTTTTTTTTTGGGGGGGGTTTTCTTCTGCATGGTATGGTGTTGTGTTCCTTAAGCTTTCCAAATTCTTGGTACTTTCGTCCATAATCAGGCGGAACCTACCCCAACCGATTCGCATCCCCCGGAAATGAGTAGGCAGAAAGGTCGTTGCGAATAACATTGCCGCCTGCTGAGCCTTGAGGGCGGACGAAATTGAGGTTGCTTTGGGGGTGGTGGTATCTTCATTCGATGACGCCTGTACGTTAGCGGGTAGGTCGTTGAGGGAGGCGATTATACAATTTTCGGGGAAGGTCTGGTGGCGCTCCACTTGAATTGGAGAAACGAGGAAGTCGAAGTGAGTCGAATTGAACTGAAGTGAACTGAACTGAAGTGAATTGTGTAAAGCTACGTTGTGCGTAACATGTGAATGTGATCTAATTCTGTTAATTGATGGGGTTGTCAACCTTTTCGGGTCAATGGTATTCCATTGTGTTTGTTTATTATCTTGGCCTTACCATATACCATTCCATACCAAACCAAACCAATCGGGAAGGATAGCTAAAGCGGTAACATTAATCGAGATGAAGGCGGAACAAGATGGGCTAGGAAATTCTTTTCTCGATCTCAAAATATTTACGCAAATGCTCAGCGAATGAGTCGACATCGAAAAGATGATGAGGAGATGCGAGTGGAATTAGGAAATCTTGGCTCGAAAACGAGAAATACATAAAGCGAAATGAATATCTGCCTACATTTTACTGTAATATAAGGCAACCTCAAACAAATTGTAATGATTCATTTCGTCGAGAAGAAGGCAGAAATGTTGCTTTGCTTTTGTGATAATTTCAGATTAATCTACTAGGAATGATAGAGTAGATTATTATGGGCCATGATTAGGTGGATTTCGTGCTAATTTCAACTCATTTCGTTCACAGTCTTCATTTCTGTATCGCTTAAGCGTAGGTGTGAAATATTTTCACCGATAATACAATAAAAAAAATTGAAGTTACCGAAAAAAAATAAATTGACCAGATATTGTTGAAAATATTTGACCATAAAAGAGAACTTTCGTTTGTGGTCATTGACCAAAAAATACTTTTGTATACTGGGATATGATGGTTCATACATTCGTTTTTTAGATAAGCCTTACATATTAGTTGCTATATTTTAGTAGGTACCAATCACTGCCTTTTAAACTTTAGTTATTACTTTCTAGTTTTTTTGATTGGAATTTATGGTGGCCCATAAAATACTTCACACTTTTCGGGGGAGGGGAATCTTCAGTTGTGTGCCGACAGTACTAAGCTCCAAACAAAAAAATCGTTAGAAGTTTGCAGAGAGGTTAAAATTACCGTAACCTATTTTAAGAACAGTCCCTTTAATTTTTACCCATTTTTGGAACGTCAAATTTTTGTATCCCTGACAAAATTTCGGCATTTTGCGATCGCCTCTTTGCAATTCAAAAATTTTGGCTACCGCTATTAGGTCTGAAATCTTAAAAAAATGGAAAATCTCGCCCTTGAGAGGATTTTTTGCGAATTCTTCGGATATTTTTCTCTGCATCATCTCACCGTTAGGTGAATTAAGCTGTTTTTTGCTCTTACCAGTCTATAAGATGAGCGTTCCAAATGTTACAAGGGCACACAATAAGTAAAACCCTCATCCCTTCGGGACCTAATAATCTTTACTAATAATCAAATCTTTTCTTTAGTTTAGATTAATCTATGAATTAGGTTTCAAAAATGTATTGTTTAAAATGTCGAATTCTTTTCGGGTCTTGGGGCCCTATTGCCGAATATACATAATACGAAATTCACGATTCGAACCACTTGTATCGTATTCGGTGATAGGGCCGCTGGGCAACACCCGCCGTTTTGCCATCAAAAGTTGGGTCACCTTATTGTTATTAACTTAACGTAGATGACTTTATACATTTTATGTGATTTTAATTGCGTTTATCTTAGACATTAGACTGAATTTAAAAAAAAAAAAAACATCCCCCAACAAAAATAAAAATAATAATCTAAAATTCTAAAAGGTCTTGTAAATTGTGTTTCAGCTGTCCGATATGGTAGAGTGCCGAAGCGTTCACGTGAACTTAATGTGACGGACGACACAAATATAAGGAGTACTCCTGGTACACCAAATACTCCGACAACGCCACAAATGTGTTCAGTAGCATCACCGCCAGAATTGGGCTGCACCGCCCAGCTGGCGAGTGATGCAGAAGTACCTGGAACAGCGGAACTATCTGTCTATGACGTTATCCTGTGCGTCTCCCAAGGACATAGGAGCCATTGCACCTACACGGAGGAGCAGACAAGAGGACTGATCAGGCGACCGATTCCGCTACCCCAGACCAATGCCAGTGATGAGTGTGAAGTAAGTAAAACGGAATTTGTGGTAAATTTAAAACATCCGCATTTAAATATTTTCGAAATGAATTTTTGTATACTGATTCAAATAATTCAAATGTACCTATTTCCGACCTTTGGCTCTCAACTCCGAACTTTTTGGTTTTTGTTTTAACAAAATTATAGACCTGATTTCACTTTAGGCAGAACCCACTTAAAAATTTTACAATTTACGTCATATGAATGCTTTGTATCGAAATTCGAAATGGGTTGCATCGAAAATAGTGTGAAAAAAGCCTTCTTAAATGTATACAATTTATATTTATTAAGCATAGAAATTTTATTTTTTTAAGATTGCTTCTTCAATGTCAGAGACAATCGAACAACAAAAGATCTGGCTGTGGCAACAGTACGCCACCCGGATAACGCCAGGTGTACAACATGTTGTTGAGTTCGCTAAACGTGTACCTGGTTTCTGTGATTTTACTCAAGATGATCAACTGATATTAATTAAGTTAGGGTTTTTTGAAGTCTGGCTCAGTCATGTGGCAAGAATGATAAACGATTCATCGCTAACATTCGACGACGGAGCGTTTTTGACGAGACAACATTTAGAAATTTTATATGATGTGAGATGCATTTTCTTTTTAAAAAAAATACCACCATATAATGAAACTAACGTCCTTTTTTCTGTTTGGAAATTTCAGAATGATTTTGTAACATCCCTCCTTAACTTCTCCAATATTTTTAACGGTTACAATCTGAGCGACACAGAAGTTGGTCTATTTTCGGCAATGGTCCTTCTAGCGTCGGATCGCTCTGGGATAACCGAACATAAAATGATATCGCGCACGAGAGAGCGGATCGCAGAAGCACTTCGAGTACAAATAGTTCGATCACGTCCTGGATCGACGAGTTCACTGCAGCTGATGCCGGCACTTGAGGCTAAAATACTTGAATTAAGAGCGCTTGGTACGAAGCATTGTTCACATTTAGACTGGCTAAGAAACAATTGGACTAGAATAAGACTTCCTCCGCTGTTCGCTGAAATATTCGACATTCCAAAAAGTGAGGATGATCTTTAAAACAAAAAAAAAACAAATACTTTTCAACGCTGCAGAACAAATTCAAGGGAGAACCACAAACTATAATGAGTGGGAAATTATTCAAATAAATCTCTTTACTCTACGAAAACAAAAGTAAAAACAACCTATTATTAAACGCTAATTAAAAAAAATGTTATTCTTGTTGTTCATTTAGTTAATTTTTTCTCATTATTTTCTATAATGTTAAATTGTTTTGTAAGTAATTTTTTTTTATTATTAAATATTTATTTATTCTGAGATTTTATTAATGCAAATTGTTGAATTTTAGGAAAAAAATGAAAAAAAACGCAAAAAAATTGCCAAAATTTTGAGTAGATGTAATTATAAATGACACATTTTAAATAATTGTAAAAATAAAATATTCTGTAATATTTTTTATACTGACGCATAGTAATTTTATTTAATCTCAAATCGTTTTTTAACTTTTCAACCTTAGCTTAAGTGTTTTATCAATCCAATTGTGGAATATAGAGATAATAATGTTATATATAATAGTAATGGTAAAACATATTTAGTGAGATCATGCAAAACAAATCTTTCACATATCACACATTGTTTTAATAAATAAGCAAAATAATTAATAATAATAACAATAATACAATAGAGAGTATGAAAAGTTAAATTAATCTATAGATCGAATTTTATTGAAACTTTCAAATGAATTAATAAAGAAATCGCTTTGATTTGATTATAGCAGAATTCTTTTATGTTGCTTGTCCCATTAATTGAGTGATGCTTGCTATCCACACTGCTTATATAAAATCCGATATTTTTTTGCTTTTTTAAGTAATTTAATGAAGAGATCACACTTATTCGCGTATTGATCAATTTTATGCAATGTTACACACTCACTTTGTACAAATACTTAAGAAAATTTAAAAAAAAACACGCAAATAGAATAAAACTTAACAGCAGATTTAAAATCCCACAAAGTTATAACCTTTCACGCTTTTTTCATATTGAATGGCTGTAGTGAACAAATAGTTTAGAATGTAATTAAAATGCACAAAACTTTGAATTTTTAGAATGAAATGTTAGGAAATCTTTGCATATCTTATGTTTGGAAAATTCTCGTCAATAAAAAAAATTTCCAAAAAAATCAGCATCAGTAGTGATTATTAATTTGTCCAATTGCGATGTGGTATAATTCTAGTTCTCCCCTCTTCCCCATGTTGGCGAATCACAGTCTCGGCTGCCAGATTTGGCACTTTTTTGTAAATTGAATCTATTTTCCCGTCTTAAATTTCCGCCTTGCGATATAAAATCTTTAAAAAAATACATATTTATAATATTATACACCGGATAAATGGAGAAAAACGTAATTCAATTTACAAAGAAAATCACCTAACCTGCGGAAATACATTGAAACCTCGATATTGCATCTTCAATAAAAACTCAATATTTTACAGTAGAATTTTCTATCACTCTAATGTCCACCACAAACGCAAACGAAACGCGAAGCAATCTTGTCATGATAGCTTTTCATAATTGCTAAGTAACTTTGGGCAGAGAGCACTATGAAGCGACACGAACTTTTGGCAGTCATGGCGGGTATAATTTTAATAGATCTATTAGGGTATAATATATTTCTTCATTTTACTGCATTTCTGAATTTAATTTTTAATTTAATTTTTTTCGAAATTAATTTTTTTCGCAACCTCGCTTCTTAAGGCATTTTCTTATATTTACTTTAATTTGTTCACAAGCTTATCATAGGATGCTGTCTTTAGATATTTATATGAAAAAACTTTGGATTTTATTTTTTCAAAAGCATGGATTGTCTCGATAAATGGCAAAAAAAATCGGCCAAAAAATAATAAAATAAAGGCACCGCCACCTCTGGATGTTAAAAAATGGATTATTTCGCGAAATAGCCACACACACACGGAATGAAGCACCAAATCGGTTTCGTTTCGCGAAAGTTTGGAACAGTTTGGGACAAAAAGCAAGCTTTTTTGTCCACACACATTAAGGATAAACGATAAATTTGGTTTGTTTCGTGTATTCTTTACGTGTGTGGCGGGCATAAGTGTAGCTAGAAATCAGAAAAAAATGTGCAGTGGTGAATCAATCAACGTCCACGAAATTCGCGTAAAAAAAACTTTTCTGTGTTCTTACATGTAATTATCAAAAAAAACTACAAAAATGCTTTAAAAGTTAGCTTGTAAACTTGCAAAGTTGTAAAAAATATATATATAGAAATATTATACAAAAAAATTGCTTTATACATTAATTTACATTAATGGATTGAGTTTTCCTTTTCAATCTCTAAATAAATTAAATGCTTTAGAGTCTAAAATAAAAATAATAATCGGTGCTATATTTGTAATGGAAATGAATTCAATTGAATATGAAAAAAAAATTTATTGAAGAAAAGAAGAGAAAAATGTTTTTTTGAGAGCAAAACAAAACAATAACTTAAAACAATTTAAAGCTAAATAATATATGTATGATTAAGTAGAATTATATTATTATTATTAATTTTAATTAAAAAAATATACATTACATTAGTTATACATTTAAAATTAGAGCGCTTTAAACTTTTTACTATAAAACGAAATGATGAAAAAACGAAAAAAAACGAAGGCAAAATGACATTTATAAAGAAAACAACAAATCCAAAAATTCAGAAAGTGTTTAAAATAGTATAAAAAGAGGTAAATGAAAAAAAAACTGGAAAATCTATGTGTCAAATTTTTCTATAAAAATATTGTTATTACAAACTATCTTCAAGCAAAAACTCTTCTCTTTTAAGCATAATGAATAAATAAATAGATGAGAAACATTAAAAAAATCATAAAAATTAATTACAAAACGTATATGAATCAATAAATTTTTAAACAATCAATGAAATCCACATCGTTGTGTACTATTAATATATATATGAAATTACATATATTATTACTAATTATGTCTTAAAAATAAAAATGAATTTATGCAAACAAAAATACAGACAAAGAATTAAGAAAGACTTATCTTGCTCAATTAAATGTCTTTTAATTATATTTTGTTTTATTATTCTTTAGAGTTGTCCATTAAATACGTCACACATTTAGCAAGGGGGGGCAGTCTGTAGTAATGTAATGGCTACACTAAATTCAAACGGGACTTCTTTGACCTAAAATATGGTATTTACAAACCAAATACACCTGTTGCCTCTAAACTTTTTTAGAATTTGCAAAGACTGTTATTTGTTCGGACCTCAGGTGAAAACGGCTCAACCGATTTTGATGTAATTTGGCACATGATTAGAGTTACTTGACAATAAAGTATAGGATACAATTATATTGACGTTTCCCTCTTTTTCATCTTTTAAACGGTTCGAGCTTTATATAGAAGCTAAGGAAAAAGTATAAGCGTATATGTACATTATATCTTCTAAAACGTCGAGTATTTTTGATTTAGCGCAAAGCTGGAAGCCAAGAAAGTTGCTAGGTCGAAAGCGAGGTATTACCATCCTGAGCTATGCTTCAACATTTAATGGGCCTTCCTTTAAGTTCTGGCAGGAACTATTTTAAAAATACGAGGTTTTTGAAGTCCACAAATCAAAATTATGAAATGTGTGCCCAAAGGTCCTGTAAAGAGCTTTGGTCCTGTTTTCTCAAAATTATTATCATGTGTTCTAATAATAAAAATTATTAATGTAGTAATTTCGGGATCGTTTTACAGTATACAAAAAAAAACAACTCTCTTCAACACTTGGATTTTTTATTTACAAATCTATAGTCATAAATAAACCAAATACATAAGATTCTCGAATGGATACAGGAATGTAAAAAGCATGGTTACACGCCAATTGCTTTGTACGCCGAATTAAAAACTTTTTAATAACAAATAATTTTTGGTACTAGTACAGTTTAATAGTGACTAGTTGCATTTGTATCCCACATCAAATAATTGAAAACTATCTTTATTTTTTCATTCCATATTCGTTTAAAAGACATTCACCAGCGAAATACTGAAAAGTTATATTTTTGGATACAAAACAGACTAGCCACGACTCTTTAACTTAAATAAAATCAAACTTAAACGACGATCAAATTTTTATGGAAATTTTAGTCATCTCTGGGTTGAGGATAGTATTGTTTAAGGTTCGAAGCGATTGCATCTCCCAATTCTTTCGTAGCTGCGAAGAGTGCACGCCTAGACATAAGATCAAAAGGTCCTCCAGCTGGGTCCATTGAGACCCCGCCAGCTTCCCGGACAAGTAGATCCGCAGCAGCAACGTCCCAGGAATGAATTCCCATCTCAAAATTCGCATCGGCAGCACCCAGTGCAACCATTGCTGCGTTCAATGCTGCTGAACCTAAAACCCGAATCCTACAAGAAATGGAAATTAGCAACTCAATATCATTTCAATTTATTTAACGTATACCCATGAGCTAATTGATACATTATTTTCATATTCTCGTGAACTACGAGCATTTTTTCAGGATCTTTGGTAGTACCCAGTTCTGTTGTGATCAACGCCTTGCTGAGGTCCTTCTGTCCACTTACCTCGATGCGGGCCCCATTGTAGAAAGCTCCCTGTCCTTTCCTTGCAGTAAACATTTGCTTCAACATTGGATTGTGGACAATTGCAATTTCGGCTGTCTTGTTAACCCACAGCGCAATGGAGATGCAGGAATGGGGAAAACTGTGTACGAAGTTCATAGTTCCATCAACTGGATCTATTATCCAGGTTGGATCGTCAGTTAATACAGTCTTCGCCTGTGTCTCCGCAGTTCCTTCCTCCCCTATAAACCTAAAAACATGCATCTTAGAATCGCTACTTATTCTTTGCCGGAATTGGCTACCGATGCGATGGAAACTTTGCGGAAATCCCATTTATGAGAAGCTTCTCGACTTGCTGGTCTGTTTCTGTGATCAAATCTGTATCGCCCGACTTGCAAACGAAATTCTTCCGACCTGCGTTCCGCGAGGCAATTATCTGGAACAATAATTAAATTAATTTCGTTACGCAATTACTTTAGTTTCTCTGGAATGACATCATTCATTTACCTGACCGGCCTCCTCCACTAATTTTAGGCAAACTTCGTAGCACTGATCCAAATCCATTTCTACCTGTTATTAATGTTCTTAGCGCAGCGGACTTGAGTTTCCAATTAATAATTGAATGGAAGTGGTGCAAAATAAAACTGAAGCACTTTCTGCAAGTCAATTGTTTGCACAATGTTTAGTTTACCTTTAAATGTTACTGGGCATCTACACTGGCAATTCTTTATCTCAAGGTAGAGGAAGAAAATTCCATGGGCAATTTTAATGCTGAATTTCATGAAATTTTTTTGACATTTCCCAAATCAATATGGTGGAATCTAAATTCACTGGACAAAGAATCGCGAAATAACTAATTTTTACAAACAACACGATTGTAAAGGTTTTGAAAGATGATTTATATACTATTTAGGGGTTTTTCTTTTCGCCTTCTATTTTTTGCTTTAAAAATTTCATATTTTCCATAGATTGTAATAACGATTAGTTGTTTCCTGCTTAAAGGCAACTTGAGAAGTGAAATTCCATGAAAATTTCTGCCCAGCTGTCAAAGAAATCTTTTTCTGGTGAAATATTTCTTGGGATTAAAAACCCCAAGACATTTTATTGGAAAAATCTCAAATAATTACACAAACAAAATAAACGAATTGTTGGATTTACGCTTCCTCTGCCAAGTGCAAATATAACTTATGTCAATTTGACATTTGGCATAGTGCCAACATTTTTTTTTTCCAAACATCAGAGCGGGAGAATTCAAATAAGAAAAGATAAACGTGATTTTTGGAAAACTTTTCTGATACGAAATGAATTACCAGAAGATAAAACTTTTATTATATTTACTAAAAAAACTGGGCTTTATTCCTTCTGCTTAGAGAGCAAACCATTGGCATTCACGGCTTCTCAAAACAATAAGATTTTGAAAGTGGTTTAGAATGTGATTTTACAAATCATTCTATCACTCTATCACATCTTCGGCATACAAACATGTCATTTTTTTGGAGTTGGTCTAAAATTGTGCACCAAATTTGTCCCATTAGAGTAAATATTTAAAATTTCAATGTGTTTGAGAATACTGAATTACATAAAAATAGCCAAACACTGAATTTCTGTCTGAAAATCGGATATAAAAGCAAATAATTTTGTAAAAGTTTGAACTGTAATTTGCTAGTGATATAAAATACCAGTTAGTGTCGGCAGGTGAAGACCTAAAAGAAAACAAAAATACTTACCAAAACTTTTCTTTGGACAATACTTTTTACAACCAACTCAGCCACTAGCCCCCTTGCTATATACAAGCGATAGGAAAATAAAATTAAAAGCAAATGATCGCCAAAAGAATGCAACACAAAATAGTTTTTGCAGCAAATATGTTTATATATATATTTTTTTTTTTGTAATATTTATGCATATTTATATTCATAAACTTTTAGCTTTTTCTTATATCATTTTAAGGACTCAATAACAGTTATTAAAAGTTATTTTAATATAAATTTACATCAAACATTTTCTTTTAAAATATTTTCATTTTTCCTGTTTTTCAATATAATCTAAATATTCAATAATTTCAATGTCAATAAAATGATGTCAAATAAATTGCTTAATTTTTTTACACCTCATTTAATGCAAGTCTATTGAATGTTTACAAGTCATTTTTATTTGTTAAAAAAGAAGAAAAACTTTATACAAAAAATCAATAAAAATGAACGTCAAAAATAGAGTTAGGAAAGGGGAAATCATTTTTTACACATTTAACAATTGGAATGTGATATGTCTTTTAAAAGAGGCGGTTTGCGTTAAATAAAACGCTGATATGTTTGCGAAAAAGTTTTCATTCTTATCAATTCTTATCCCTAAAAAATCTTCCTCTAGCTCGAATTTATTTTTATATCATCATATTTTTTTTTAAATTCCTTAAGCTATAAAACAATAAACAACTAGTTAACCTCATAGTTTATTTTTGTGGATAATATATTTAAATAAATAGCAAACTAAAAGCGATTTAATTTGTTGAATTTTGTCATACGTAGTACAACTAAATGATTGGATCTTAAATACATTTTGGAAAAGTGATGGGCGTTTTTTATTTTCTGAATTTTCGTATTCTTTTTGGAGTAGCTATTGTGTGATATTTATGCGAATCTCTTCTGGCTGGTTACCAGAAAGTAATCTTTGTGCTTGAAATCTTCATAAATGGAATATTTTTCTATTTGATTTAATAATTATAATCTACATACAACATATTTGTCCTTAATACACAGTGCCACTTATATATTTTTTTGTTATTATAACTAAATGTTTACAAAAAAAGTATAAAAACTAAATTATTATCATCATTAAAAGTAAAAAATTTATGGAAAAAAAAAGATCGAAAATTCTCAAAAACAAAAGTAAATATTTTATGAATAGACAACTAGTGCATAATACGCCCAACTTGAAACCTTTGAAGGCCTTCCATAAGCAAGAAAAATTGTAAGTTTTTTTTCTAATCTTACATTTTGTGTATACACAACTGAACGACTTTATTCCGAAACTTTTGTCATTGTTTCAATCTTATTACTTTATTCCATCGATGACACCAAGTTTTTAATGAGCCATAATTTTGACATATTTTTAAAAAATCTGAAAATTTTGTCCGGTTGCTAAAACACAAAATGCGTAAAAGAATTCATTTAAAAATATTCTGGTTGAGGTTCCACGATTTACCGCGTGTACATTCTAAAATATATTGCCTACAGATTAAACCAGGATACTTTTTTTTTGAGTCATAAATTGATTTTTTTTAATCTTTTGTTTTTACTTATCAAGCTAGGTAACACAGTCCATTTTCAAATTATAAATTACACGTCTTTAGTTTGCTTCTTTAGGCCGGTTTGCGAACAGCTCTTCCACAATTGCCTCATCGGCCAATGTTGAAATGTCACCAACCTCTCGATCATTAACGGCAACTTTTCTCAGTACACGACGCATTATTTTGCCAGATCTGGTCTTCGGAAGTCCTGGAGCGTTTTGTATAACATCAGGCTGAGCGAATGGCCCAATACGTTCCCGGACCAATTTCTTGAGTTCATCGGTGAGCTTTTTGTCGAATACTTCATTTTGATTTGGTGTTATGAAGCAATACAGACATTCGCCCTTAACGGGATGCGGACGGGCAACGACAGCAGCTTCGGATACCTGTGAGTGTTCCGTTAAAACCGATTCAACCTCAGCTGTTGACATCAAATGACCAGAAACATTCAACATATCATCTACGCGTCCAGTAATCCATAAATAACCATCAGCATCTCGACGAGCACCTGAAATCCATAAACGGAAACCGTTACTAATCCTGAAAGTACTTTTAAATTTCTCATTGCATTACCATCGCCAGTGCAGTAATATCCTGGGAATTTGGAAAAGTATGTCGACTCGAATCTTGGATGATTATTGAATAACGTTCTCATCATTCCTGGCCATGGTTGTGAGAATACCAAGTAACCCTCACCCTCCCCTTCAATCTCATTGCCACCTTCATCTAACAAACTCGGCTTCACACCAAAGAATGGATGTGACTAGAAAGAAATTTGATTTTATTTTTAAAAAAGTATATTCTTTTCGAAATTTATAGCTATTCTTACTGCTGATCCCGGCTTCATTGGGGTTGCGCCGGGCAAAGGTGTAATAACATGTCCGCCGGTCTCAGTCTGCCAAAATGTATCAACAATAGAACATTTCTCTTTGCCAATGTGTCTGTAATACCAAAGCCAAGCTTCTGGATTGATTGGCTCGCCAACACTTCCCAACACCCTGGAGATAACATCAAAAAAAAGTTTGTTTTTTTAAAAAAATCCAACAAATCTGCTTAGCAAAGACATACTTTAATGTTGTTAGGGTGTGCTTCTTAATAGGACCCTCGCCAAATTTCATGAGAGCACGGATAGCTGTCGGTGCTGTGTAGAACTGAGTTACCTTGTATTTGTCAACGACTTCCCAGTATCGGTCGTTGTCAGGATAAAATGGAGTACCTTCAAACTAAAAATGTTGAAATTGCGGTTAAATTGATATGAAATAAAATTTTAACTTAATATCCCTAATTGCAACACTGCTTCTAATTGCGACTAAGACAAATATTTTGATTATGAACTCTTACAGACACTTGAATTTATTTATGTATTTTGTTTCTAATATTACGTGTGTTTACTAGTTCTTCGTCGCATGTGTTATAAGTATTTGTATAATATTGTTAATTTGGGGTTCAAAAAGCCTAAAATTAGCGTGACTTATAGTATAAACAGCACCCTTTTTTAAATGCTTTAAGTATAATAGATTTACAAAACAAAAACCGTTACAGTCGGAATTAGATACAGTATCGAAATTAGGTACACTGCAACTACTCGGTGGTTAAATTTACCATAACAGAAGTAGCCCCGTTGGCCAAAGGACCATAAACAACATATGTATGTCCTGTAATCCATCCAATATCAGCGGTACACCAATAAACATCTCCTGGCTTATAATCGAAGACGATTTTAAATGTGGTGCTCGCATACAACAAATAACCAGCGGTGGTGTGAAGAACACCCTTTGGCTTCCCAGTCGATCCACTCGTATACAACATGAAAAGCGGATCTTCGGCAGACATCCATTCAGGATAACATGCTGCCTCCTTGTCCTCCATCTCTTCGTGCCACCAGAAATCTCTTCCATCAGTCCACGGAATGTCGCGTTCTGGTAAGGTCTCATTGCACGGGGTTACTCGCTTCAAATGCGAAACAACAATACACTTTTCGACCTTGTGGCCGAGTTCTTCGGCCTTCTCTAGAGCAACGTCACACAAAGCCTTGAGGAACAGTGGCTTCTCTCCCCGCCAAGCCCCATCAGCAGTCAACAGGACCTTCGCCTTGCAATCGTTCATTCGTTCGGCCAACGAGTCTGGAGAGAATCCGGCGAAAACAATCGAATGAACAGCTCCGATACGAGCACACGCCAGCATTGCAATTGGCAATCTAAAAATTAAAAATTATTTGCTGAATTAGTAAAAAGGCTTGAAACAGAAGATTAAACTTACTCTAAGATCATTGGCATGTAGATTGATACGCGATCGCCTTTCTGTATTCCATGATCCTTGAGGACGTTGGCAAATCTACAGACTTCGTCCAGTAATTTCCGGTACGTAAGACCGCGTGAATAGTCATCGGGATGATTACCTTCCCTAAAAAGATGTGATTTATTATTGACCTATTTATATTATTTTAATTTTTTTAAACATTCACAGCCCAAATAAATTGGCTACGTGGTCATACCCAGCCCATTTCAAATTTTTCAATACGCACAATGCATTTTCTAATATCAGATTGTTTACATTTACATTGTGTGCTTTGATAGCGTAACGTTTTTTTTTTTATTTCATGAAAACGAGATAGGCGTGCAGCGAACTTCTATATTATTTTTCCGAAACAAAAAAAGACCAGTTGAACACAATCAATTAGCAACTATTTAAATTATCTGGTTTAATACTTCATGTATTTCCATTCATTGCCAACTACAGTAGAATAATAACAAATGATAAGTTTTTGCCCTTCGTTTCATTGATTAAACCTACTTAAAAGCCAGTTCACACGAATACTAGAAATTGTGCTATTGAATTGTTGCCAGGGACGGAAGCTGTGGGAGATCATACGCTCATAAAGCAGGGAGGGGAGCACAAACATGTTGTCCTCCAATTAACGTCTTCAAATTTTGGTCTCTATAAAATGTACCCAAAGTTTCTGTTTTGAAGACTTAAAAAGTATTATAAAGACTTAAAAAATATTTTTATTTTTAAAGGACACTCGAAATTGTATTGCAAGGGGAGAGAGAAAGGACAAACTTTGTAGTTGCATCCGAGATTGCAGAAAGACAAAACATTGCGCAATGAAATTATAGTCTTTGATTCGATTTGGATATGATGTAACAGTTTTTGGTCTATAAAAGTAAATAGTTTTCCAGACTTAGCGTTGAATTTTATCTCAATCGGTTGAGTGGTTTTGAGCTAAGCTTCCAATATCAAAAAATATCACAGCTGCATTCGGGTGTAAAACCTGGACCGGCTTCATATGACTTATTTTCGATCCACTGACTAGTCGAACCTTAATTTGTTATGACCAAAAATTATTACACTTTGGCAGAGTCCAGCAAATCATTGTACCAGGTTCAAAGTTTTTCATTCTACCCCTCTAGATATTGCGTAAAACTTCACCGACAATTTTTCTGCCAGTATCATCATTTCCATGATCGAATTATGAACTTAGATTTATTGCAATGAATTTTTTTAAAAAAATCTTATCATTATTTTGGATAGACTTCCAAATGAAAAAAAATCAATTTTCACGTATTGATGTAATGCTTATATTGTGACAGAATTAATGCCCGACTAATTTAATAAAAATAAAAATTGTTTACCCCACAACAGCGTCGAATGATCAGAATTTTGTTATCAGTCGATTTTATTACATCACAAAATCGCCTGAATTCGAATCTAATAAGTGGATCAGGTGGTGAACTGATCTGTTGCCGAGTTCAAAATAAAATCCAAGTGAATGCTAATCCCTATCTTTCATGTGTTTCCCGACTGACTACCATAGACGAAATACTCATAAAGCGGATGGAAAATCCAAAAGAGTTTTTGCCAAAAAAAAAATCACTACTACCTCATACATTTATGCTCGCGGAAACTGATGACTAAAGCATAAATTCGAAAATCACGCGACCAAATTCAGCATTTTTTCCAAGTCGCGCGATGGTCTTTATGGCCAATAGAAATCGAACCATCACCAGCTGTTCTTCTGACGAAGGCGTAACGACGAAGTGTTTGTTGGGTCAGGTCAGAGATTAGAAGTGGTTCAGATTCAAGACCACTGATTATCTACTAATCTTTCTTCACAAAATTATCTGTTGGCACTCAATTAGAAAATTCATATTTAAAAAAAAATTAAAACTTGACCGTTCGCCTTCACAGTAAAGTCGTGCCATTTCCACGAGGGAAAAAATCTCCTCCTTGACCATCAACGGAACATTCATTAATCATATGAATACATACATATATTTGTTAAAGATTAGTGCGGCTTTTTTATGTCAAGAATGAATAAATGCAATGTGAACAGCTTTTGCAGCACCATTTCTAGATTTTTATTTAAAAATGCATGTAGGTATGGCTTTTAGATGCAAAACATAAGAATATCTAAGCAAAACTTCTCAACGACTATTCATATTCTTTTGTTACACGGTTTTGTTTCGTTGATAATAATTGCGTTAGAGCTATTTTTGGGTTTATTTCTTCAGAAAATCAATAAGAATAAGTGTTTTAGCTTAATAAACATAATCAAAAAAGAAAAAAAAATACTTTTTTGTTTAATTTTAGGTACAAGAAACGAAACGGAATCGGCATAGAAATAGATTCAAAATCTAAAATGAGCGAAGCAGCTGTTTTTAGATGTTTTACAATAATTTTAATTGGTGTTTTAATTGCGACGTAATACTGTTTGATTTTGAAGGAATTATTTTGAATTAACTTCTATGCCGCATCTTCGAACGGAGAAGACTTTTTTTAATAAAAAAAATACTAAAAAACCTTTTGTTGGGACTTCAGTATTTTGGGACACGGTTAGCATATTTAAAAAAAAAATACAATAAAATATACCATTTCCGGTAAACTCGCA
Source organism: Chrysopilus asiliformis (assembly GCA_964034945.1). NCBI lineage: Eukaryota > Metazoa > Arthropoda > Insecta > Diptera > Rhagionidae > Chrysopilus > Chrysopilus asiliformis. Next base: position 1,791,091 of record OZ035962.1, on the reverse strand, counting down.
AAAAATTTCAAATTTGCAAGAAAAAGGTGTGAACTGAATTTGCTCGTATGGCAGTAATATGTAACATCATATTCTAAACACTTTTTCTCGTTTAAATTTTTGGATATGACACACCGTTTTCGAGAAAATCGCATATCATTTGTATGAGGGATGGGAGAAAGGGATGCTCAAACAAAATAATTTTTAACCTATGTTTGAACCTCCTTTTTTTATGTAGTTCGAGCCAGAGCTTAGGGGAAGACCCTTTAATGCCGAAGCACAGCTCAGGATGGTCGAAAGGACAAAAGGAGATGTCGGTACTTATCATCAGCTTACCTGAAAAGCTTCATAAAATTCTGTCCTGCCGTTTTTGAGTTTAAATTTTGATGACAATTGTTTCAAATTTCGCAAAAAAAAAAATTAAAATAACCATTGGTTAGGGGCTGTCCATAAAATACGTAAGGCGTTTAGAGGAAGGAGGCAGTCTGTGGTACTGAACTCCATTTAAAAAAAATCGCGAAAAAGCCCCGCTTGGACCCCCTTAAAAAGCCGAAAATTACCGTGACGTATTTCATTGACGGACACAAATCGTTTTTTCTATAATTTTATTGTGCAATGTTTTGTCTTTCTGCAATCTCGGATGCAACTACAAATTTTGTCCTCTCTCTCTCCCCTTGCAATACAATTTCGAGTGTCCTTTAAAAATAAAAATATTGATTGACAGACTCAAATCGTTTTTTCTATAATTTTATTGTGCAATGTTTTGTCTTTCTGCAATCTCGGATGCAACTACAAATTTTGTCCTCTCTCTCTCCCCTTGCAATACAATTTCGAGTGTCCTTTAAAAATAAAAATATTGATTGACGGACTCAAATCGTTTTTTTAAACACACAGACATACGTTACCATTTCATATAAATATATTAAATAGACATCGCGAATTCAAGATCCAAAATGAATTGACCTTTTCAATAAACATTTCGAATCATTTTGATTTAATAAATTAACGGAAATGCAACTTCAAATTGTCTCAATAAAATAAAGACATAATATTTAACCAAATATTAGGGGTGGTTTTTTGTGTTTCAAATTGTGATTTACTACTTGCCGACATAATTTGTTTGACCACTAACACCAACTATTGTATTTCGGGGATGCGTATTACATAATTTGCAGCCTGATTATATTTATTTAAGGTGCCGCCACTTTTTTATTGAATTCTCGCACCCCTTTAAAAACTATTTTGGGGACCGAGAAAAAAAAGCTCTTGAGTAATTTGCCAATTATCTGACCATCAATGAAATTTTGCAATAAAAATTCAATTTTTATTAATAGCTGCAATTGTTCTAACTTGCATTACTTTGTGGTATCAGAATAATTTTATTTTCGTTATTTACATTTCAGAATTGGATGTGAGCAAGTTATTCGGAAAGTGTAAGTATGATAAAAAGTTCCGGACCTAGTGAGAAAAATACATGATCGTCTTATCCCGGACAACCAGGGCTAAAATTTCAATTTAATCGGTTGAGAGGTTTCGAATTGGTGAACCTTCAGTTTTTGCTTTTTTTACCATTTATCATCAGTTTTAACAAATCGTGTAGCCCGAGGCATGGGATTGGAGAGATTAAAGATGTTTTACGGATTGTTTTGGGGCTAGCTCACAGAACTATATAACATAGAACAACTGTCACCATACAAAGCTCTGCTGAAAAATTGTCCCAAAAGTATTTCCCTCTTTATCGTACTTTAACGCATCCACTGAACTGTATAAGGTCGCGAGATTCAAATTTAGTTTGCCGCGAAATTCAAATTTCACAAGTTTGAGACTAACTTTAGGCGCAAACAAATAACTTTAGGCGCCCACACCATTCCGAAAGTCTATTTTCCTTCACGGTTTAAACGAGAGGACTATATTTATTTTCATACGGTTATCTTGCTCTTACTTGAGTCGTTTTGATTCACTGAACTGTATTGAAATGGGACCATTTGAGACAGCAAATCGAGCGATCTAGTATATCTATGGGCTACCCATGAAATGGACGATACTAAACTTCATAAAAAGCGAAACAAGGAGGAAGGAGGTACAAAAAGGTAACAAAAAGCACCACCCCTGATTTAAAAAAAAATCTTTTGCACTGACTACATCCGTATAATTCAATTACTTTTTTTAAAAAAAAAAACTACGTAATTCCCTTTTCCTATTTAATTAACCTAGCCCTGTGATAATAAGGGCGATAAGATTTTGATAATCATAAATTTGGACCCTTTACGATAATTACAATTCGATTATTTGATTGGCATGCCAAGATGTGACCAATAAAAATATTGAGTTTCATCAAATACTCTCTCGACATACTTTCAATATTTAATTCATGGATTTTACCTTTGTCTAAAATTAATCCCTTTTATACACGACATAAAGGCCGTCTCAAACGTTGATGAACTTACCTGCATGTATTAATAATATGTCACCATCTTTAGCACATTACGATCAATTTTATGACGTCGATTGTAAATTGAAGAGAGTCTAATTTTGGAAAAGCCAGCCCAACCACTTAAGTCGTTGTCTTTAGGGCCTAATTATCATATAAAATTCAGGTATGCATTTTGGTACACTTTCCCATTTATAAAATTCCGTGGGTTTTACCGCGATAATTCATTTTTCATTATACTTGTCTAACGAAATTTGTTCTAAATTGAATGGCAAACACGAGTGGGATTTGAAAGAAATTATCAAAAATTCATAAAACTGTCGCAATTGATTTGTTTTTTCTTCTTTCGATTAAAAATTCAATTTAAATGTCTCCCATAAGTGATAGTAACTGATATCAAATGACATCAATGAAAGCGGTTTTTTGGGAAGAAAGTGAATCCCAAGAACTTTTATAAGAAAAAGGTTAACTTCAATGGCATTACAATTTTGTTATCTCAAATAGCTGAAAATAAACATCTAAAATCGAAAAATATTGTAGCCGGCCGCTTATTCGTCAAGTATTTTTACTGGCAAATGAAAGAAAATTCAAAAAGCTTATCATTGAGTTTTTTTAACGATGACTAAATGAAATGATCATTGGAATAGTAATTTAAACCGACTTACTTTCATTTTTTTGTATCATTTTTTTAAGTCAACAAAGTATAAAACATCAGAATTAAAATTCGCAACGAAAGATTCTCAATTAATCTTTTATGGCATTGAATATACCATGCAAAAAAATCTACAAATGCGTCGAAAATAAATAAATTCAAGCAAAAAAAAAATGTTTTATTTGTATGTAATCCACGTTAATTGCTCTTTGAGATTTTCCGGTTCAAATTACATAACTAAGAATCACGCGAGGAAAAGTCTATGAAAATAAAAAAAAGTATTAGAAAAATGTAGCAATTCTAGAGTATTTCTTACGGTTCTCTTTGACCCTGCCTGCACGAATGTGACCAAAATTTAATTGGTGTGAAAAACATTTAATTTATTTTAGTAAATTCGCTTGGAATACTAAAATCGGTGGCCGTACATAAAAAAAACAAACAGAGAACAGAAAAGGTAAACAAATGTAATATAACTTAATAGTTATTCTGCAAGAAGAAAAAAAAGCCTACAGAAAAGATGAAAACTAAGGCCACTGCAAATCAACACTGGTTTAAAATTTATTTGTCGAAGTTAATTTAATTTTTATAGCACGGTTAAACTGTAGTCAAATGTGTTTAGATTTTATAAACAAAAATTACGATAAAACCATTCTTTTTATTCCATTTTGAACTTGTTTATGGACGCAATCCCTGAAAAACTCTAGAGCAGGCTTGCCCAACCTGCGGCCCAGGACGTGTTTGAATGTGGCCCAACAAAAACTGATATATTTACAAACTTTATGAATTAACTAGCTTGCATAACCGTCGTTGCCGGGTTAAGATTTTTCAAATTTTTTTTTTTTGTTGGTCTATGTTGGAGCTAAACTTCAGGCCAATCGGCTCGGTAGTTTCCCCGCGAAAGGGTAACATAGCGCAAAAACTAAGTTTCGAAATCACTTTAACCCCTCCCTTACTCCCCCCACCCCTCGCGCTACTTTTCCGTGTGCCTATGTTGGAACCAGACCTACCACAGACACTCATGCCAAATTTCAAGTCAATCGGTTCAGCCGTTTTTGCGTGAAAGAGGAACAGACAGACAGACAGACACCAACTCATTTTTATATATTAGTATGATGAAGTTTAAATCACTTAAAACTGTAAACTAAGTATGTATATATTCTACGTTTTTTTACTAATCAGCTATCTTTAGGGTTAGTATATTTTGTGGCGCAATATAACTCTTCTTCTCCCAATGTGGCCCGGAAAGCTAAAAGGTTGGACATCCCTGCTCTAGAGATTCGAAAGGTTGCTAGAATTAAATTCAGATCATTTCAAACGAGTAAATCTGTGTTAAAAATTAGGTCAGAAAGCTAGTATTTTAACCACAGTTACCTTTTACTTTCATACGCTGATGAAAAAATAAATCTAAGCAACACAAGAGGTCTTAAAGTGGGCATTGCGACTATCTCTAAGTCAAGAAATTAAACCGAGTTTAAGGCGCAACCTCTTGTGTCCTTTTCGATCTATTGCGCTAATTTGAAGAAAAGTTACTCTTTGTCAAGAGGCAAAGATTGGATACCGAAAAATTATACTTTTTCATGCCAGTTTGAGAACAACCTTACTTTTCAACACATCAAAATTCAATCACAAAACTTTGAAGCTTTTTGTCCTCAAAATAGGGTCCTATTTATAAAAGTGTATTGTACTTTATTCCTGGACCCCTCCTTGCCCCCCGTTAAACAAATTATCCCGATTTTTATATGAATTTTTATTGACTGCCAACCCGATACCTCTTTTTAACATGCTTTTAGAGAACGTTAGACCTCATTTACACACCAACAGTTGCTAGACACAGTAACTGGAATTCCAGTGACTTTTTTATGAATGCCGTTTTCAGTAATTGGAAGACGGTCGGAAAAATCGGAAAAAAAAACTCAGCTAAATCCTTACACTGGCCAATTAAAGCGATTTTAAACTTTTAAGCCTGAAAATTTCAAAACTAAATACTACTATTTCAATTAAAGATCGTGGCATTAGTGAAATATTGATACGATTTATTCCGGAAAATCCATCAAACTAAACTAAAGTCAACAACAACCATGAATGTATGAAAAGTTAAGATTTTCGCAAATATATTAAATAAATTCTGGCAACTGATCCCAGGCAAACAGCATTCGCTCCATCAGTCAGAATGGACAAATATTTTCTTACAAAATTAATTCCATCAAATTGGAAATTTTCTCCACGAATTTCGAACAGACATTCGCGTAGGGGCAAAAAAAAAGATAACGAATTACGAACATATTTTATTTATATTTGCCAAATGCAAACAAAACCAGAGTATTTTCCGTGGAGATCTATGAAAAGCTCATGTTTTTTTTAACTGATTGTGATCAAAGTTTAAAATGATGCTTAATTTGTATATGAAATTAACAAACAAATTTTTTGTTGTGAATTGATGGTACCAACAAAATACGGTGAAAATGCTCCCAAATACTGCACTGAACAATGAATTAATTTTTGTGTCAAGGTGTCAATGCCCATATTGCCCTTATCTATTGGAATGCTAGAAAGTACATACAAATATGGTGATAAAAGAACTTTATTTTGTTGTTTAAACGGTAACTGGATACCACATAAGAACATGTGAAAAATCTCGTGCAAGGTGTTTCATTTCGTCCGTTTTTATTGTTTAAAAAATCGCCAGCAAATAAATAAATATATTCATTCGAAAGAATTCGTCAGTTAAGAAGGTCCACATTGTTTTCCAATCCGCAAGTCATTCACTGTCGACGTGTATGATATTGACGGGAAAATTTGAAATTTAAAATTCGTTGGTAATGCCAATACAAATGCAACGGAAAAATAAATTCCGTATAGATAGACCATATATTTGCGTACGGGAGCGAAGTGTTGGTATATTGGCATTTTAATTTTCCGCGGGGAAACTGTTGAAAATTCTTGTGTAAATATTAGGGTAGACTAGAAATTATCAAGAATCCAATTACATAACAACTATTATTTAATCAGTAAATGTTAATGTGATTAACTTTTTTTTTATATAATCGTTGTTGAAAACTAATTTGAAATTAGGCGCTGTCTATAAAATACGTCACGCTAATTTTAAGCTTTTCTCATTCTCCTCAGTACACTTTGTCAGGATTTTTTTAACGAACTTTGATACCGCCCTCACACTACCAGACACCACCCCCTCCCCCTCTACATCTAAAAACTGTGGCGTATTTTATGTTAAAATTAATTGCTTTAGCCCTCGATTAGACAGAAATTTCTTCTATGTGCAACTCTATTTAGTCGTCGGAATTATCCCAGTCTCTCCTAAAATGTTAACGCGCGCGATTTCAATTCAATGTGAATAATTTTAAAACGTATGCGGTAGAATGATTAGACTCCAAGTATTTCCACGGCGAGGACATTATAAATTGGGATTTAATTTAAATTCCATGGATATTTCAAATTCACAACAGATACAAAATTACTTCAATATTCGCGGATGAATTCCGATTTCTCTATATCAACAAAATGCATTTATGAATGGTGATAAATCAAGGAATTTATGAGTGCAAAGCTTCCAAATATTTCCGAAAGTATTGATTTTTTGTTAAGATACCTCCCTCATAGGTTTCAAGGTCGGTCCGTAAAGATTTTTCCGACAGAGTCCGGTGGGTTCTTTATACGCAGATGAGGGTAAGAATAAACCCAAATACATGGACCCGGAATGTAACCATAGAAGCGTTATGTAAATGAATTTCCTATTGGTCAACGAAACTGGTAGGAACCCACGTTAATTTTATTTATATCCACGGAAAAAAGCAAAGAATTACCAAAAAGTGCGCATTTGAAAAAATTCGCTGTAACGTAAAATTCGTAATCTTTTCGCAACAGCTGCTGTCTCTGAGGCACTGAAAAAATCGATACGCGGAAGGATTAAAAAAAACGTTACCACGATGACTACATCGAAAAGATGTAAATTCTCTCCCGAAACGAATAAATAATCCCATAAATTGCAATTGCCGTTTTTATCTTTAAATTTTCATACTTTCGAATACTTTTTAATTTCAAATCCAACTACACTACGTACCAATAGAATGCGATATTCTCGCCGAGTCCATTCTTAACGTTCCTATCTAATAAATTGTAGGAAATATTTGTTGAAGCTCCTTCCATCCATTTTATCTGGATTGGTCCTTTCGTCATATCAAAGTTGTACGACAGGAACTTCTTTGGGTCCGCCGCAGTTTCCCAGTGGAACTGTTTTGCTATTCGGCCCCAAAATTCGGCAGGATTCTCCAAGGACTCCTGATAGAATTTCTGATACTCTTCGATGCTTGAAATATAGGCATTGCGACTGATGGCCGAATTCGGAACGTAAATCGATTTTTCCGATGGCATTTCTATGTTTTTTTTTGACAAGGTTTTTTTTATAGAATTTCTACTCTACGGAAATTCAATCGATTGTCTATTCGTAGCCGTTTTGAATATCTTTAAAGAATTTCTTTTCCAAACACTAACGGCAAAGTAACGTTTTTTTCGGTCGGATGGATATTTGTGAGAAAATTTTAAATTTCCTTTTTTGCACTTGAATCCTGGAAATTCCACTTAAATCTTGGAAATTCAACAATCTTTCGTCAAACACTGAACACTCCTCTCACGATGAAGGTATCTCGCGAACTGAGAAATGAAATAACGAAAAACCCATTTGAGATTTGAAAAGAATAATCCCCTAAAAGTTCGCTGGGTAAGAAGAAACTCTGAAAATTCAAATGTTCGAAAAATGAGATTTTTTAAATTGTTAATTTCGAAAGCCGATAATTTTATAAAATTCAATTTAATTTTAATTTTGGAGGCAAACATTTAGAAATTTATTTCTTGAATTTCAACAAATAGTTGACTAGCTTAAAATCATAGAGAGTCTAATTATACTAAATTTGAACGGCTTAAGCAGTAATGCAAGAAATGATAAAAAAACTTATTTTATTTTTAATTTAAATAAATAAAGCTAAATGCGGTATACATTTAAAATGTTATAATAAAATTCAATGGTATTTTGCCAAAGGTGATCATCGCATTTTGAGATATTTTAGCCGAGCAATTTTAAAATCTCAGAAAATGTGGCATTGTAAATGTTTTATTTTGTTCGTCAGTTAAAAGCCTTAACAACATTTTAAAAAACGTTTAAATTAACTATCAAAAGAAAAATCTTACCATGTTACTTTTTTTAAGATTTTAAAACTGCACCGCTCTATAAATATGTTGATAACCGTATTGGTTTTGGCAAATTTTCACTGAATTTACGAATCAGGAGCTTTATTATCTTATTCTATAATATAATACGAGCAAAAATTGTTTGTTTGTATGTAATTTTTTTTTCTCGAAAACGGCTATATAGATTTTGATGAAATTTGGATACGTATGGTTTTTGGGGACAACAATGCTGTTGTCCATCTACGGGGAAATTCATTTGGGTCCTGTAATCATAAATATCATTTTTTCATTAAATTACCGTTAGGAGGGTTCTAGGAGTCTCGGGTCACGAATCTGAAGTTGCAATTTCAAAATTGGAAACGGAAGGTCCTGTAAGGAATATGCTAATATCCTTTCTATTATTTGCGCTTGAGAAAATTATCATTAGGGAACTTTTGGGATTGCTTATCTCGAATCTGAAGAGGTTCTGTGCGGACATCTTTTCATTCCTTTTGAGAAGACGGTTTGAATCGGGACTTCGAACTTCGAGGAAGGTCCTGTAAAGATTAAGTGAATATACTTTTTCTCCAGAATAAGAGAAGTCTCCAGGTACCGTAAAATTTTTGAATTTCCATAAATGTTTTTTAAATTTGATTAAAACGTTAAAATAAATTTTTTTTTTCTGCCAATATTTTCTTGAAGACTTTAAATCTTATTGATTTTGATAAATACATGCCACGTTGCACTTTTATTCACAATTTTTGAATCATAAATAATCCATAAAATGCATGTCCATAAATGTTTTGATACACTACTCCTCTTAAGTAGGTGATAGATCTTTTCAACAGTCCCGTATGTAATTTTATTCAACAAACCATCTTAAGAAATTGTTAAAAGCATTTAATTTAAAAAAAAACGCTTAAAGAACATTTGAACAGATCAACCGTTAAATTAATTAGACTTACCACATTCGACTGATCATAACTTTAAAACCTGTATTAATATTCAACAGAAAAATGTTGCTTGCTTTTAATTCATAAAAATGACTTTATTTGAATAGTCTTTCGTTACATCCAATCACCATTAGCCTTAGCCATGACCTTGCCGTATTGCAGTCAGACAAAAATTCAGAGTAATCGTAATATCTCCTCCCTTCCAGATATATGTAAAGAATTTTTTTAATAGCTTTACGTGGACGGGGAAGAATTGACCACGTTTCCACTAAATAAAATAAAATAAATCTCAACTTGGTTTGTCTGCAAATAATGCTGCAAATTATTTTCATTTTGTTCTACTTGTAGATAAGGCGATAACCTTTCGAATAACAGTCAATTTCCAGTCGTTGTTTTCACGTATTTCTGTCTAGCTTTAAAGGACTTAATAAAGTTAAATTTTAAATTAAAGAATTAAAATAATATCAAAAGAAACCTCACATTTTCAGCGATATGTTTAAAATATATTTAACAAAGATCGATTTCATTTTTTGTTGTTTCGGAATATGATTTAAAATCAATTACTGATAATTGTGTAGACTCCACGCGGATGCGGATTAACTCCGTCTCAATCAAAAATATTTTAATTTGTTTCATGTGGTAAACACACCAGATCAGATTAATATTTTTACACCAAATTGGCGCGTGAATCTAAACAAGGCCTATAAGATAAGCGCCTTCATGAGATCATTTTGAGAATTGAAAATTCCACATTTTACGTACGATATTGCCTTCAATTTAGGTTTTGTAAATTAAGCACTCAAACTTTTCCAACTCCCTTTTTATTATGAAAAAGTTCTTCTCAAATAACGGGACAAACAAAAAAATCTGGATGTCTACGTTTTTAAGAAAAACGACATTATTTCTCACGAAAATCTACCACATAGTCTTATTTTATTTTTAACAATTAAAAACATGTTAATGCATTTCTACAGTCAAGTATGATTTTCTGATGTGATGGAATTATAAAATTTACAAAAAGGGAATTTCAAAATAAATCCACTTTGCAAGCATTTTAAGCACAATCAGTTAACAAGAATATAACAATTCAACTAGTCATGACTAGTTTTAAAAGCTATCTTAAGAATACAAGAAAAATTAAAAACACAAAAACTAATAGAAAAATCAAAACGTCGTTGATCAGACAGTTGCCTTTAAAAATTCTTCGTACTTCTTCTCGTCCATCAGTCCTTCCAACTCAGTAGGGTCACTGAGTTTAACTTTGAATAGCCAACCTGAATGTAAAACCCATTTAGTGCCGAATCTCCAAAATGCGGTGCAAAATCAAACCTTTTTCATAGGGCGAAGTATTGATTAATGCGGGAGTCTCCTCCACTTCGACGTTCTTCTCTGTCACGGTACCAGAAACTGGCGAATAGAGTTCACTCGCTGCTTTCACACTTTCCAGGGCCCCACACTCTTCCTTCTGAACCAGAAGCGCCCCAACTTCCGGCAACTGGGCATAGACGATGTCACCAAGGGCTTCCTGAGCATAGTTTGTGATCCCAACAGTGCCCACTTCGCCAGCGACTTCCACCCACTCGTGCTTGTCGGTGAATCGTTTTTCTGAAAGGGAATCTTCTGGATTAGTGGGCCAACCTCACTTCCGGTCTTCTGGACATCTACCTGCACTCCTAATGGCCGAAATGCTGAGGAAACGATTACTGTTCCCTAACCAATTAGAATTGCCTCGCAATAGGCTCGGGGAGCAGAGGCATAAGGGCCGCAGTAGTTTGCACAGAACCATAACCAATTCACTTCCTTCCTTAGTTGATAGTCACGATTTTCCTTCGCCACGAACAGCAGTAAACCCCCAAAGAAAACAGAACGGCAACTGACGGAAAATTCAATTTTAATCAATTTTAATCGAGAAATAATTTCATAACAAATGGACTATCTCTTTGTTGTTGGAACCATATGAAATGGGCACCAGCGAGTGAATTTAGACCGTATGTGAGACGGACAGAGTTTAGTTTACTTCAAGGAAGTAAGTCCTGTGTTACCAGAGCACCGCGATAAAGTTCCACTCAAAATTCCCATTAAATGTGAGCGCCAAATAGAAGTTTTTGAAATAATTTGAAACGTTATTCTGAAATACAGAGATTTAACGGAAGATAGATGTCCAAACATCCCGAAATTGTTTTTTAAGTGCAATTCAAATCTGCATGTTCAAGTTTTTGAGTGTCCTCGAAGATTGATCATTTAAAAAGATTTTTATATTTATTTTGAATAAGTTCATTTTCATTTGATTCTGTGAATAATTAAATTTTTCAAAACAAAGTTCAAAATAAAGTCGATAACTCCGTCTAGTTGTATAAATTTCCAACAAGTTAAAAAAGAAAACACCATTACAAATGTTAATATTTATTACAGCTGATATCAATTTAATTCTGAATGGGTTAGTATCTCAATTTTGATCCTTTGCAAAAGTGGTTACCTAATCGCGAAAAGAATAGTGACAACACTAGATCGATGTCGAAAAACCCGCTATTCAAATACGCTGTAGGAAAAATTGAATTGAGTCCAAGTCCAAAATTAATAAATCCTTATCAGCATTTACGAAGCAAAAACAGCAGCGACAGATAACTATTGGCAAACAAATTAACCAGTGACCCCTTATTTAAGAAGACTTTGCTGGGGGCAACAGGCGTTATCAGTGCAAAGTTCAAACTATGATCACCCTTAGAAAAAAAATCAGCCATAAATACGAATTTCTACGCTTTATCTCAGTCAACACTTTAAATAATTTACAGATTATTGAAAAAAATTCTTAGACACGCCATTATTGATATCTCTTATTTAGAAATGCTGGCTTATTGCTTTCATAACTGGGTCGTCCAGCATTAAACTTCGGTTGCATAGGAGGTGTATAGTCTGGCCGGGGCACATAAGGTTGGTCTGGCTTAAAACTATTTCGTGGTGTCAATTCCGAAAGACTGTTATGATTGTTTTTCGCCTCTGCTAACCGTTTTTCACGTAGAGATGTCTCTGAAATTGCTATCGCATTCGCGCGTTTCAAAGAATCAACATTTAATGTCAGTGGTTCACTGAAACGCGTACTGAAAAAAAAATTTTATTGAAATGTGAAAACCATAATTGCATAAATAATTTGCTTCAATTATTATTTTAGTTAAGAACACTACTTACTTCATTTGATACGCATTAATCGGAGTATGTGTCAATATGGAATGTGTCTCGGAAACAAATCCTTTATTTGAATATCCTGTCTAGAATTGAAGTAGTAAAATTTAACATTAAATATTTTATAAATACTTTTTAATGGAATTTTTTTTGTACTTTAGGAGGATTATACGTTTTCTTATTAATAGCAATCGCCTCTGCTAGCAAATAAACAACCAAAGCAGCGTCCAATAGCCACAGGACAAAACCTTTGAAAGTCACTATCTACAAATTTACAATAAATTACTTGTTATGTCCATTAAATTAAAAAAAAGTTTAGAATTTAACAAATCAAAGAATCAAACAGTTTTAATGCAATTTTTTATGACATAATTTCTCTTTAGTTTGCATTTTATAAATAAGAAATTACAATATTTAAGCTTACCAACATGGACAAGGATGCCGTTTGCGCAGAAATGTATCCGATTTGTTTGTTTAACGAGGTATTGTCAAAATCAGTTAATTCTAAAGCTACCTCTCGATATCGATCAAAATCAATTCCAAAAATAATACCAAGTGCCAAGTCTATGGCCAGTATTAATAATGTTATACTACACCAAAGATATAATACGACACTAGTTTGTCTTAATTTATCTTTTTCCACGCCTAAAAAACCATTTTTTCATGATTATGAAAAATAAAAAGAAATTTGGTGGTTAATTCAATACTTACTTGTAAATAAACTAATAGAACTAAATAACCAAATCGCATTTAAAGCTAAATATACAAACATCCAACTGTTTATTTCACTTGGACCGAAAATTGAATGCCTCGAAACATCATCAAAAAGTTCTAGAGGAGTTGGCTGACTACATGAATCCCGATGCCGAAAGTAAATTTCATATAAAGCAAGTGGCGTAATGTTTCCTAAATTTATTTCTGCTTTTGATCCATTACAATTAAAATATGCAATTATTCCTGTCGTTGAAAAACTCAGCCACAAAAGCGATTGAAACTGAAAAAAAAGTTTGTAAACTTTATTAAAAAGAAAAATATTAAGGGTATTCACAAAAAGGATTACCGTGGTTGTTATTGCCGTAAAATAATACTAATTGTTAAAGTTTAGTAAATAACAACAAAATACACGGCATTTTTCGGCAGCTTTAACACAATTTTTTATGCGTAGTGTAAAAATATTAAATTTCGTTAAATTTGAATCGTGTGACGCACTTCCAATGCTGCCACATAAGCTAATCAACCAGAATACAAATAACTTAAATTTAATATTTTTACACATATATTTTCGAACAATCAAAACTTTACCCCTCTACAACACTTTTCTCCATACAAATAAGGTATAACTTTTTTGTGAGTTTATCTACAATGGTGTATTTTACCGTCCAATTGAAGTAAAAATAAATATTTAACAATATCATTGTGATTTAGAATATCGAATTACGTAAAAATAAATTGGTCTTTTTTGTCAAAAAAACCTTTCGAAGATCGGGTTTTTTTATGAATCAAAAACTAAAATTTCAAAAAATGAATTTTCTTTGATTAGCCATTCTTAACACGATAGTTATCTTTTTAAAAAATGTTATCACCATACATTAGAGGTAAAAAAATTTATCCCACCGATAATAATCATTATTATTTGCTTCATTGCAAAAACATTCCAAAACAATGCTTAATTATGACGACAGAATTATCAAAAAATAAAATGATTGAGCCACCTTATCTGTAGTACACAAATTAAACGAATTAATCTTTTATTAGACCAAGTTGATCGCAACCGATAACAATGATTAATGATTGGAAGTTATATCACATAATTAATACTATTCCAATTATTTGAGTCAAGCTTTTTTTTTGGAAATTATATAAATCCACAACGGAAAAAAGTCCTTTGGGAAAGCACTTAATTGGAATATGATTAAGTTTTCCACTAAATTAAATACAAACCACTCCAATAACACCAGCAAATTTAGTAATTGGCCGCAAAAAAATATAGTCCGGATATTCATTTATGGAGGTAGCCATTTTCATTATTCAAATCTAACCCTCTTTGAGTTAAAAAATTATCGAAGCACGTTTAACCGAATTTTATGTACTGTAAAAGGGCGAAATTTAAAAAAGAAATCAAAATTAAATTATTTAGCCACAAAATGAAGAGTTCATTTAGGTAAATCAAAAAATGAACTGAGATATAATTCCTACACCGAAATGTAGAAATACCGCTATCGCAAATTCTCTAATTGCTTATCATTTTACCTTTTGTTATGATAAAAGCATTTTTTTTCTATCGATGACCAGTTACGACGAAGGCTGATATCTCATTTGAGCACATGTTATCAAACCACCTTGCGTTTTTACCAAATTTTACTTTAAGTTCAATTTTTTTTAAAATCAAATTTCGGCACTAAAAGAGGTTTGAATTTATTGCGCCAATACAGGGAAACCATTATGTCATGTTTTATTTCATTGCTGTAAAATCAATCACTGGCGGAAACTAAAAGTGAGGACTTGAATTTTTCTTCGCAGGCATTTCATTGGCATTAGACAGAAGATGATTAAAATTATAATAAAGTATTTTTATTATCATTACTTTTGATAATAATGAAATAAACAGCGCAAAAATTAAAAAAATACCAGGCTGATAAAATATTAAGATAATAAATATTATCAGAGAGTTTTTTATGGACAGGAAACCCAACTTGAAGTGTTATCAAATTGTCAATACTCGAAAATTAGTTCTAAATCACAATTTGATCCCAAAAATGGAGAAAAAAATTATTTGAGCCGGACTTTATCAGAATCTTCGTCCATATTTTCAGCTTCCGTAATTTCTGAACAGGCTCTTCTATTGTATACATTTTTTGGTCCTAAACTGCGGCGATATTTTCGAAAACGGCTTCAGATATCAAAAAAGAGTACAATTTAGGCTTCATTTATGTTAGATGTTTTTATATGTTTTTAATTCTTTTACAGCCAAAATCAGAATAAATCTGTATTTATTTCAAATCTATTAATCCTAGATTGTGTACTATGGAAATTTTTTACTCAATAAAATTCAAAAAAACAACTCAGTCAGTTTGTTTTTTATAATTAAAAATTTTATAATTACACAATGTTGTTATTTTACTAAAACAAATTATAAAGTGTATAAAAAGTTATCTTTTACATTCATAAAAGTATGTAAAATATTTTCAACTTTATTAATATATTAACGAAAAGTCGCCCATAAGGTTCTAAAATTTATCTTATTCCAACATGTTTTGTCATTATCATATTAAAAGTATGATAGTTGAAATTTTCGTCAAAATATTGAAACATAGAACTTTTATTTTGGAACATTTGAAATAAATTAGTGCCCCTAAATAATTTCGTGAAACTACCAACGAGACTTCTGACCATTATTTTGCGATGAATTCCCATTTTTGTCGGTGCTATCTCGAATTGAAAGTCGATCTTGTCGTGGGAAGTGGATAGTATAATCTGGAACAGGGACAGGTGGTGATTCATCTGGTACTGAAGTTGTGTGTGCTAGGGTCCGTTTTGGTTTTGGGAAATTATCACGAGCGTTAAAATAGGACCAAGGAAGCTGACTACGAAGTTCTTCAGGAGGAACAGTGCTATGAGGCCTAGCGATAGCCGAAGAACTCCCAGGTGAAATCTGTTGCTGCTGTTGATGATGAGTTTGCGAATTGGTAGGACTTTGATGATGCTGCTGTTGGTTATTAGTTTTTTGAATTCCTGTATATTTTTTCGGATCATTCTTAAATGAACGATTTCCATTGCCTTGTCGTTGATTATGCGTCACATTACTTTCCGGTTTTCTTGTTCGCAAATTACTCGCATTGGAAGACTGTCGGGAAATGTGATTTGAATGATTTCGTGAATTTTGACCGTCACCAGTGTAAGCCAGTTGCGGTTCGTAAGCATTCATTGGTCTATCATCCTTTAATGGTTCGAAGTAGCGTCGTTCTTTGACGTGGGCATGAGGAATATGGCCATTGAAATCAGTATCTAATTGTCTTCCAGGTTTATACGACATTTCTTCCGTCTGATCCTGTAAGTAGAAAAAAAAATATTAAAATTAATAAACTTTTGATTTGGAAAGTGAAAATACCTGTTGATTTGGTAAGGGTTGACTATATGTGCGATTTTCCTGTTCTTTGAATCGTACGACGCACTTCCAAGCAATTATGCTGCCACATAAGTTAATCAACCAGAATACAACTAACTTAGTGGATAGACAAATAAATACAGCTGATGGAAGAATGAAATCGCTATGGAAATGAGTTTGTATGTATTCCAGTGGAGTTGCATTTCCAATCGACAAGTACTTCCAAACGCTAGCTGGATCCTAAAATCAATTTTTTCAAAAGTTTCAATTAATATTTTGTCTGAAAATACACTTTCTTTGATTGTTTTGCTTACTTTAGTATTGATTGAGTCAACTACAAAAAAATATGTGGCTACAACGTCCAATACACAGCTCGCTAATACTATAAACAGCCACGATTTAAAAAACGAACAACCAGATTTATGGATTCCTGGAGAACCTACCGAAGAACTGACTAAAAAGGAGTACATTTTATTATTATATTTTTATTGAAAATATGTTTATAAATAAATGAGTAATATTTTGTTTAAAAATGTCAGGTTTTCATTTTTTCCCATCACTCTATGATCAAAACCCAGATTCCGGTTTGTTTGTAATCGTAAAACTCAAAAATAATTGAATGGAATTTCATAACACTTCGAACTTAAGTTTATAGAAATAAGAATTAAGATATAGACTACTGGTGATTTTCTTTTTACATCTCTATCTTTTTCCCTTCAAACCAATGTTTTTTTGTGATTTTTTCTTAATCTGGGGAAAATACGTCACCAAATTTTCTAAGGATTGAACGTCAAATACCTAAGCGCCTCACTGCATCAATATTCCAAATTAAAATTTAAGTATTTTTGTGAAAAATGATTAATTTTGGAAAATCAAAAGTTTTCGATGAATCATTAGAAGTGATTGATGGCAATTAGACACTTATCACACGACAGTAAAAAAAAAGAGTGTAGCAACAACCAACATTGATAGCTAATTAATCTACTAAACAGAATGCTGGAAATTAGTCAAATTGAATCAATTTTCTAATTTCGAAAATCAATATAACTTCATTACGCACAGCGCGTTAAAAATATCCATTAATTGATTTATTCAATTACTCAATAGATTTTTTAACATTGATTAAAGCAATTTATTTTGAAGATTAAAAAACCAAAACGAAATTTTCAAGCATTTATAGCACGAGAGGTTTTTTAAATTACATAACATAAGTATTTATTGTATGTTTGGCAATTTAAAAAATGCTTTTTAACGAGGCCGTTTCCCAAATCGAACGTTGGCCCCAGATTTTCTTTACTATATACATTAGTGCTGATGCACTGGTGTTGAATATCGCGGAAAATATTAGTGGAAATCTAACTTTCTTATAATTATAATTCTTCTTATTAAATGGCTTTAGCTCGTTTTTCACGGCTAATATTTTTTGTCCAAAAATAATTTTGACTTGAAATTTTATTGATTACACTAACAAAAACAGGCTTTTTAGTTTTTTGAGATACTAACCAAAAGTATTTTGAATGTGATTCGGTTTTGATTCCAGGATAAATTGGATTTCTGGTTTTTGGTTCCCCAAAATTTCAATAGTTCAGTAATTTTTACTTTTGGTTCCTAGTTTTTGCGATTATATTAGTTATGCCATTTTTTTTAACTCTTTGATGCCTGATCTAGCTTATATAATATTTTTTTTTACAGTTTTGCAAACAAAACAAAAAATTTCAAATTTTGTTTGGTGCCTCTCTAGTCTCTAGGACTAAAGAACAACAATCGACAACATAATGACTTCTAATTGTAGAGAAAAAATCGGGAAAAGTCAAAGGGTTAAAAAGGACTCAGTGGTTTTTAGTTCCGTTCAAAAAAAAACTAATTTGTATCTCTGGTAATTTGGTGTCGCCGATTCCGACTCTAGCAGTGACTTGGCTGGTCCAGTTTCTGAGATATTAAATTATTATTTGGTAAAAATTACCTAAAAAACTGTTATAGTGTTTCAAAAATGCAATTAAACATACTGAATAAATTTATACATACCTAAAACAATTATTGAGGTTAATCCCATTAGAGAGTTGATAGTAACATAACTAATTGATAAAATAAATGTCCTTTCGGCAACTGCCGTCACATCCGGCATCTGCAAGGGCTCATTTTGCAAAATCTCCGAAATATTTGGGTCCATGTTTGACCAATTGATATCTCCGCATGATTCATCTAATACAACATTCAAAAAAAAAATACCGTGAATGGCGAAAGTTTAGAAATTAAAGCAAGATTCATTTTTTTACCTCTAAAATATATTAAATACGTTATCACACCAAAAGTATTTTTGGCA
This sequence comes from Chrysopilus asiliformis, assembly GCA_964034945.1. Taxonomy (NCBI): domain Eukaryota; kingdom Metazoa; phylum Arthropoda; class Insecta; order Diptera; family Rhagionidae; genus Chrysopilus; species Chrysopilus asiliformis. Next base: position 1,772,287 of record OZ035962.1, on the reverse strand, counting down.
ATATTTAGTTTACATTGGTGGATTAAAATGGCAATCGCTGATAGGATCGTGTACAAAATGCTTTGCAGCTGAAATTATTATTTTTTCGTTAAGATTATTGATTTTATTTTGACTATGTTTATCACAATGTATTTTAAGTAGCAACATTACGCACTCACCAGTGTTAAAGTGGCCACAATTATGATAACGCCGGCCGCTTTTCGTGTTACTTCACTCATTTAAAATTCGTTATTTTCTCCCAAACGATAAAAAAAACGTGCAATTGCCAGAAAATTATTCTGACGCCGAAAATATTGTAATGGTAATAATTATAACTGATTTCAATTTACATCATTGTATCACCGTTGCAATTTCGGGCTGTGTACAATACCGAAATATAATAATCACTGGTGATTTTTTTTCCTTCTCTTGGTAAACGGCAATAACAAATGATAAAACCTGTAATCGTTTAACGATAAGGTTATTTCGATTGCCCGGCCGTAAATTTAATCCTTCCGAAATACTTTATTATCAATTTATTACTGCAACTCCTTTGCCACTACCAAAAATATTCGAAATTGTGCGAATTAAATATTAGAAACTCCAGTAGGAAAACATATTTTTAAGCATATAGGAATTCAAACTGTTAATCTATTTTAAATACAGAAAAATCAATAGATGGGAAAAAATCACACACGAAAATATGTTAATAGAAAATAATACACTTGTCTACTTCAGAAGCCCAGGTTAAACTTCAGGTATTTCGGTTTTCACAAGCAGTGTGTCCTCCCTCCTTAGTTTAGCCAAGTTTTTGTCATTATTATTTTTTTTCCAAGATAAGATAACGTATGGACTCTCATGAATATACAAATGATAATAATTTTACTCTCGTACCAGCGATTCTATATGATTATGGTACACAAATAACTCCATATGAATTTCTTTGTTTTGATTTTTAGTTTCGCCATACAAAAAAAAAACAATTTCTAAAAAGATTAACGTTATCTTCCCTCAAGTTCTGTAAATTGTTACAAAAATATAATTATCCCTGATGAAAAAAATTCCATTTCCCCGACACTTCTTGTCCACGCAAGCCGATCTAAAAATGACTAATTTTCAATGTGCAAATGATAAAATTCAAGCTAGAAATATTTTTTAATTACAATTTTAGTTCGTTTTGATAAATTTTCGATGAAATGATAACATTCGTGCATGATAAAGCAGTACCTCTGTTAAAATTAGTTTAAATTTTCAATTTCTCGCATCTGATTAGATTTTTACAGTAGAGCACAAAATGCATTGAAAGTCTATCCAAAAGAAAGTATACGAGGTATAACAACATTTTCCGTTGTATGTTTTTTGAAAACCTGAAAATACATTTCCCACTGCATAAGTGTTTTTAATCTTCAAAACGTAGCAAATAATGTCGAATCGTATTGTTTTCCATCAGCATTTTCGTAGATAACCGTGAATTAGAAAAAATCATGATAAAAAACTGAAGATGTGTATCTTAAAACCTGCGTAATTTTTAAGTGAATTTTAAGATAATCTAAAATTTCCATATAAAAACGCTTGCATTAATGCGGAAAAGTAAAATTAGAAAGGCTTAGTTTTTTTTGAAAGTCACTAAAAACAATCAAGGTTTTTTTTCACTATAAAAAGAGATACCCTTCCGTATTTAATGAGTCTCAAGGAGCTTTTTTGTTTTGTTAATCGCTAAGAGCTGGGGGCCTGTTATGGAATACCAGCGTAATCGTAGCAATTGGAATTTGTGTGTTGTTGTTAGGGTATTCCACTAACAACAACAGGCAATTTCCAATAGTTGCGATTACGATCGTATTCAATAATAGACCCCCTGTCCATAAAATACTTCACGCATATTTTGGCCGTTTCGAACCCATTTCACCTTTCACGAGAGTTTAGTAACACTGTTTTCACAATCCACAAACCTTCCTCCGTCCTAAAATGTGACATGCTTTATGAACAACTAACCCAACATCATTTTCGGAAAATCTCCCTACAACAGTATTTCGACTCCTTTTCTAGTGTTTGCAGTGGGTAAACAGATTGGGTAAAATACAAGACGCGGTGGGTTTTTTCTTCATATGTCGAGTTATTTCGCAATACTCGACACAATAAACATAAAATGAAAAATCACCCAAAAAAAAATATTTTCCATTCCTTTGGACCCTTAGTAAACAGAATTTCGAAATATTGAAAAATGGTCAACATTGCAATCCATCTATCAAATTTTGTGATAGCAGCCTAGATTGATGGTCTCGTTAGCACCAAGTAGTAACCCTCACTATTCATTTCGATCAACAACAAAAAAAAATTTGGAGGAGTTATATCTATAAAATACGAGTTTTTTTCGCTTTCCTGGCATTCTGATGGACTTTTTTTTATACAATTGCAATTCATTTTTTGTTCAAAACAACCTAACACCACAATTGTTTCACAAAATAACGTATTCACCAATAAGATTGCTAAATACCACCAACAGGCTTTCTTTAAATTAAAAATAAACATTGAACGAGTGATTTTCAATATTTATTTGTGCAAATAACCACCACTGAATTTAACAGTAATATTATATTTCTTGAATGCTTTCAAAACGTTACAATCGTGTTTGATGTTTATCAAAAACTGCTTTCAAATATCATATAGAATTTCCAAAAATATTGTAAAAAAATCTGTATCAAACTATTAATCATTTGACGAGGTAAAGAAAATATCATTTCTGTATACTTTTAATAAAATTGGAACTTTGCAAGTACATGTAAATCAGTAAGTAAATACCGACTGATCCATGCTTGCAAAATATACTATAATTTGGTGATAATTGGATATATGTAGGTGCGCATTGGACATGAAAAACAAATTTGATTCGCTTCGATTTCGAGCAATATGCATTGACCTCCACCCCCTTCTTCTTGGTCGGCTAGAGCTTTAGAGACTTTAGGAAAAAATTCGTGGAAATTTAATATTTTCCAATAAAATAAGACGAAAAATTGACCACCAAAGATTTGTGATTGTCGCTTTTAATGTTATAAAACCTTTCCACTATTTGATAATTCAAAAAAAAATGTGAAATTTGCAACTAATTGAATTTTAATAATTAAATTATCAACGCGGTTTTGAGTTTGCTAATTTATTTCTACAACAAATTCGCATTAACACCTAAAAGTTCGTTTTTTTCTTGATTAAAATTTTTGTACAAACTGACACTTTAATTAGCATTATTAACAAATAATATTTTTGTCTTAAAATTTAGTTTTTTTTTTATTATTATTATTATTTTTGTTTATTATTATTTCTCTTTTACAAAAAAATCAAGATTTTACCACGGAAATCAAAATAAAAAACAAAAGACTTTAGGAGTTGAACAAATTTTTATTACTAAGTCACTGTTAAAATTACACGATCACAGAACACAAAACCATTAAGAATTGATCAAGTACTATTCGAATATTAGTCTTTAGATTATTAAGGATATCCCAGTCGAATAAAACATTAACTGATCTCGCATTGTTGTTTCTATTGTGGTTTTTTATCTGTGGAACTGATCGTTTTCACCGTTGTCTGACCCTCCTTGATAGTAGCAGAATCAGTTTTAGTCGGTGCTGTTGATGATAAATCTCTGAATAACGGCAAAATGGGCAACTGAGCGGAGCTAGATTGGTAAACTGCCACTCGATCAATCGCAATGTACGAAGGACGATCGTGTGAGGCTGGCACTTTGTTTGTGGTACTTCCTTCGACCAATTTTGTAAAACTTTCAGTTGTTGTTGTTGGTTTTGTTGTGGAAGTAGAGGTCGAAGTAGTGACATCGTCTGGTGATCGTTTGGTGATCTTGTGAAGATCACTTGGTGCGGTTGAGGCTTCCGGATTCTTCTCAGTTGTACCAGCAGTCTTGTCCTCAGTTGTATTCTTTGCATGGAAAACTGAACCAACATTTAGCGCTGACTGGACAATATTATGTTCAGCACGATCTATGAGATCGGAAATGGAAAACGTCGGTTTAGCAGTAGGACTCAATGTAGTTGCGGGTTCTTCAGTAACTGGAGCCTGCCTTTTCTGCACTACGTAAGTTTCTACTTGAACATCTTCTGAGTCACTTTCAGCAGGACTTTCCGCATATTGGTCGGTATCGGTATCGCCCGAAGCCGTATCCGAAAATTCCCCTGTAATGCTCGAGTATTCACCATCGGTACTTTGAGGATATCCAAAGGAAACTCCAATTAACAGAGAAAAAATCTAAGAAAACAATCAGAAAACTCATTAAAATTAACAGCAGTTCAGCCAAATGTAAAAAGGATTTTCTTTACCAAAACCCGCTGGATCATATCGAAAATTAGTGACTGGGTCGTCTAACGTAAAAACAAGAAATACACCTAATGATAAGACAACCTTCGTCAATTTATACCACACGACAAGATTTACCCAACCCAATACCAAACAAGTCTATCAGAATTATTAAAAGGTGTCAACTATTTTAACCAAACGGCTATCACTTTTTTTAAATGTGATAATTTGAATGCTGACGACGGCGTTTTAGCGACTAGGTACCCAGCTTCCGTCCGTAGAGTTTATATTGGCGATTTGGTGATGTTCGAGAACAAATTTTTCAGTTTCGTATCAATCCAGGAGAGGTGATTTATTTCTCCGAATATGATAAAAACATGTTTTCTTCGTGTAAATTTTAAGAAAAAAGACCAGCACCTGATTTCGGATTTGAAGAAAAATGAATCATAATCAAATAAATTATTTAAGATGTGATATGATAATTAAAAGTGATTGCTATGCGTTTTCAATGGAACTTTTTTCAGAGATTCTCAATGCGAAAAATGATGCGCAAATATACGGCAAATAGAAAGTTGTCAAAAGAACTAGGATTGAAAATGATTTTTAGGGCAATTGTTTTCAATTCACTTTTCAGAACATATGAAAAAGTTTTTCGATTTTTCTAACAAAAAAAATCTTAAAACAGTATTTTTTATTTTAAGGATTTTTGTGTGGGAATTTTTGAAATTATCTCCAGATAACAAAATGGAGCAAATTAAACTCGTTCTCGTTTATTATTGTCAAATACATCGAGTCCTAAAAAGCTAATAAATAGTAGATGTAAGTTAAAATCCGGGGTTTTTCATTTAAAAAAAGAATCAATCAAATTGACCCGATATTGTTTTATATGTTTATACATTTTCTTTAATTCATTCCGAATGTTTGTCTGTAAAAAAATGATTAGTTTTCGATCAAATTAAGAAACACAAAAAATGACCATACGCCCTCAGACCGTTTTCAGCGATTCAACTAAAATTTTGGGAAATGAAACCCAGAAGGGGAAAAATCATATGTTGTTCTTATTCTAGTCGTTTATTGTATCAAAAAACTTTATAAATGCTCTGATAAACGATGGACACCTCCCATAAACGGACCAAAATGTTGGGACCGTAAGTTTCCGTTACGAAATATGTGTATGAAAAGCTCCACGGAAATAAAATTGATATCTTGCGTAAATTTTCGCAACTCTATTTCGCATTTGAAACTTTCAGATACACTGATTGATTTGCTATTGCATTGCAAAAAGAAGACCAACGTAATAAAATTACGTAAATTGTGTTAATTATTTACAAAAAAAAATGGTGGACATTACTGGAAATCATTGCTTTAAACCGAAATCAATACTGATTAATCAGATCAGATATTAAATCATTTTCAAAAACATTCTAAAAGCGATTAGAAACAATAAAATTGTTGAAAATGTTTTTTTTTCACAAATTATCGTGAAAAATTGACACCAAAAATAACAAAAAGCAAACAATCAAATTAATATTTAAGTGAATGAAAACGTTTAAATTTTATTTTCCACACTTTTAGTATACGTCATTAGCGACTTCGTGGAACTCGTCCTAATTAGAGTATTCTTTGGCAATAAATTAGCAGATCGACGTATATAAGAGATGAAAATTATCAAATGGAAATCACTTTATTGTACGGTATCCATCAAACACGAGAAAGTATCGCGCATAAAAAGATCACGCTCAACCAGCAAATTTCATCTGTTTCTGGTGAGAATTCCTCTCCAGTGTTCCGTGGAAGGTGAACGGCTCCAGGTTGATTTTTTTTGAGTACTTCTTACTGCATCAAAAATCTCTGAAAAAAAACCCCCGAGACCATGGAAAGTACAAGGATTGCTATGATTTTGGTGGCGGCAGCCTTTGGATTTTGCATAGTTTGTAATGGACTTCCAGTCATCGAGCCAAATGATAGCTCCTCCAGTTCTAGTGAAGAAGAAATTCAAGCTCCTCAAACACTGATTTTAAGTAATACTAGTGTAAATGGCTCCAAAAACTTGTAAGTATTTCAAAAACGAAACCGTTAAATGAGAATTTTTACAACAAAAATCTTTAGGTACGTCATCAAAGCCATTGTCTATGAAATTGGAATACTAACGGATTCATCGGATGAGGACAATTCAACGAGTGAAGAGCAAATGTAAAATTTTTAACCAAATTTATAATCAATGGAAACTTACTAATTCTACTAATTGTTTATTCCTCTAAAAATAGGCAAGAGCGAGTCGATTTGACCTTCTTTGATACACATTCGAATAAAACCCATATCGACCTTGGCAATGTTCCACTTCCAGTTCAAACGAATATTAGTGGGCAGGTTCTCACTGGTATCGCCCCATTCAACATTGGGGCATTCTCGAATCCTGCAGATCTGCTTAGCACGCTTCCGATAACGGGCACCGTTGTTAACATTACTCACAGTAGTACAGCATATTTCCAGCTAACGTCAAGGAATGTATCTGACACCGATACATCGCATCTTTTGAAACCAGATGACCTGTCGAAGATTTCTGAATTGACCAATGCCATTCCTGGCATATCTAACGGGACGAAATCAATCGTTAGTTCACTTAAGCAGCCTAAAAATCCCAATGTGCTATAGAAAACCCTGGTACTGTATCGGTTTATAATAGATTTAAAATTAAAATGGACACAAAGACTGTAACGTAAGGCTAATAGGTGTGCTGATGTCATGGATCATTTCTAAGCGTTTTTTTTTTGTACAATGGAAAACTTCTTAATTGTGTTAATTGTCGCAACGGCCGGTGGTTAGAAATTAATTTTTGTTAAACAGGTTTTGTTTTTTATCTCTTGTTAACATTTGTATGCTATCAGTGATTTAATGTATCAACTATTTAATAAACAATTTTAAATCAATTTTTGTTTTTTTTTCTATTTAAATTTATGGGGTGCGTTGCGTACTTGAAATTATACTTGAATTTGAAGTCAAAATAACATTCTAATTCATTATAATTAATCTTTTACGTGAGAGTTTATAATTACCTTGGCGGTTATCACTTTAAAATTATGTGTGTTATTCTTAATTATAACTTACTAAACACATTTAAAGTTTATTCCAAAATGACGAAGAAAGGCTGCGCATCTCATATTTTTATAATTTTATACTATTTTTTATAAGTATACTGCTTGTAATGCATCGGAGCCAGCTTCCGACAAAAAATTAATTACACCAGTGTGTTTGGCATAAAAATAGAATTTCATTTCCGCATGAGCGTTTTAACTTCCGCTAAAGACCTAAAATGTTGCCCAGGTAAGTTTCTCGTGAAAGGCAAAGCTGAAATAGCTTTTTTTCGATTTTTTTTTTAAACGGTTCGCATTGAAAACTTTATAAGAGCAAAAAGTGTTTAGAATCTAATTTTACATAACTCTTCCATACATCAAAGTTCAATCGAACCATTTCTGCCACACAAATGAAAAAAAAAACTACCAAAATTTGGTCTATTCTCTTAGAATATTTGATGATTGCCCTCTGGCTTTTCATACGTTTCAAAATGTGTTGGAAATGTCTTAGAATTCGTGTAAAATTCTTTCAAGCTTTTCGCCAGTAATTTTGTGTTTTTTGAATTTATTTCTTGTCGATAAAACAACGTCACGGCGCACACTGGTAAAAAAAACATTTTTTAACCAATACCGTTCAAGTATTGATAAATACCATCCCATTCTTGAAGGTTCCATACCTAAAGCTTGAATGCCAACAATTTTTTTCTGAAAAATCATAAAAGCTCGGAAATACTGAATTACTGGCCCTTACTAACCCGGCCCTTACACGCGTCTATAGAGCTGACACAGTCTCGTGTAAATGCACTGACTGCCAGTTCGCTAAATGTCTTTTAATTCGTTGTCAGTAATTTGACATTTGAAGTCTGTGCTACTGACAGACTTTACAGTCGCGTGTAAAGGCCGGGTTATGCTGTGTAGCAAATCCGATTTAATACGCAGATGTTGAAGGTGTAACATGCGTTTGATTTTCTGCATTAAAGCCAGCTTTCAAGCTCTTCGGAACCAGCGTTGCAAAGGACACGGAGGAAAACGGAGGTAGAGAAATGCAAAGAATTATCGGAGGGTTTTATGGATAGTCCATCATGAATACTGCACAAAACTTTGGAAAAACTGTTCAGCAAATGTATTTCCTCCAGAGTACAAACTGCAAATAATCAAAGAAAACATAAACCAATACTTCCTTGGCACTAAAGGGGCTTCTCCTAAGTCTTTATTAACCCTAATCCGCACACCCGGTGACTTTGAGTCACCGTTTCAGTTTTGAGAGTGATTGTTACGAATGTTAAAAAAGTTATTGCATTCATGCTACTTGACTTTGTTTTTTTATGCCAATACTATTTAAATTTTTCCGGCATGGTGACTGTGAGTCACCGCCTGCGTGGATTAAGGGAAAAATTAGCCTGCGCTGATTAGAGTTAATATAAAAAACTTCCTGCAATTGCAATGCTGAGCATGATTATTTGGTATATATTAAAAACAATACGAAACGAAAACAATCTTAAAAAATTAATGAAGGACTTTTATTTCGGATAATAAAGATTTCAATTTTTATACATAAATTGTTTGGTTTTTGTTCCTTTTTTCTCTCTAAATTATTTTTTTATCATTCTTTAATATTTGTTGATTTTTTTTGTTGTTGTTTATATTATGATTTAATTATTACTTTTATAATAATTTAATTATGTATATAACTATATTACAAAGTTTGAACCTTGAACATAAAGTTTCTTTTTTTCAACTAAAAAAAACGTTTCACATGTTCGGATCTCATTGAAGAAAAAGTCATGTGGTTTTTTTCAAAATTTTTGTTTTAAGTTCTTTTTATTTATTTATATATACTTTTTTATTATTTATTATTTTCTAATTGAGTTCCATTCGAGTGGCCGCTTTTAAATCTATATTCCTCGTCATCAACAAGTTTAGTAATTTAAATTATCTTTTAGTATTTTTTATACTTAATCTGAAAAAGAAGGATACAAAATCTGTTAAATTACATTGAAAAGAGTAGTGGAGTAAAAGACAGAGAAAGAGTGAGGGATAGTAAATTAGCAAAAGAAATAACTTTATATAAAATCGTGTGGTAACTCAAATAAAAAATAATAAATTACAATAAATCTTTAATAATTTCTGTCTTTCAAAAAAAATTTTCTATGAAAAGAAATTTTTTGATCCCTATTTTGATAGACCTGCGACACGACAAATCATCAGGTGAATAAATTATTGCCGTATGTTGTCCGAAGTTACGAATAATGACAATCATCTATTCACGTAACGAAATGTAATGTGATTCGAATTGGCTGGAATTACGTTCGCTTTTCTCACTTTTTTTTATCAATATTTAGATAATATTATTACTAAATATTAATAAAAAAAATACAAAATATTACAAAAACACAACTTTTTAATGAAAAAAAATCCCATTAAAAGGAGTTGATGCCAACTGCGGCTAAATACGCCAAAACCGCTAGTCGTTTGGTTTTAAGTGGTCAGTCTATCACAATTGGGGTGTATAAATTGTCGCCTTTTTATTTAAAGTTCTATTAGTTTTCTTTTTTCTTGAAATATTTTAAATAATACAAGAGCCATTGGGCACTTTTAGCGTGAAGACCATGAATCGGAAATGATTCAATGATTAACACTAACTGCCACGCCAGTCAAAAAGACCTGACACCTAATTGTACACAACGGCCACAATGAAAATTATTAAAGTGTTCGCTGCAACCGCAACAATTTTTTGTAGTTGCACACATTTTATGGCAATAAAATAACATTTAGGTATAATTTTGTTTCAATTTTTTTCTCTCTTACCCCTAATTTATTCACTAGGAGTTAAGCCGAGTTAGTGAGTTAAGGGAGTTAGCTAACCTTATTTTCCATGTTAAAGGTGAGTTAAGGGAGTTAAGGCGATTTAACTCCTAGTGAATAAATTGGCCGTTAGTGCCTTTTTGACTGATAACTAAATATTCGAAAAAGGCTTAAAACTGTCGTGGCAGTTAGAGTGTTAAACACAAAATACATTTAAAAAGGTCATTGGAGTTTAGAAATCAAAAAAGACCAACAAGATCAACTTTTAAAGTTTTTCCGAATGAAACGAATGAAAGCAATTAGTCCTCGGATTTGTTCCTAGATTAAATTAAAACTTATCTCGTGGAAAGTAAAAAATAATGATTTTTTTTTATGGAAATGAACCAAAGAGAAATTTACCAGAAAAAAAATCATGTTCACAAGAAAAATTTATAGATACACCCATCCCCCGATCTGTACAAGTAACAAGGATGTTTCAGAAAATTCTAAGTGCATATTTTTGTTAATCTCTTGAATTTAAATTTCACTTGGTTTAGAATATGTACGAAATAAATAGTAAAATTCATTAAGTATTCGAAGAACGTTTTCACGGACATCAGTTGTGATTTTTAGCCAAAAATTGCGTAGTTTTCAGTTTTCTGAACTTTAAAGACGATTTTATTTTGCACTGTATCTATCGTGTAAATCGGGAGATGGATGTATTGTAATTAAATTCTATTATATTAATATTATTATGTTTAAGTTAAGCCTTATACACTAGTCACATATAATAATTATTTTAAATTAAAAATTTTTATTTCGTAAATAGTATTTTTTTAAAATGAATCTACTTAATCAAAGAGAGAAAATTATACTTAAAAAAAAACTATAAAAACACACAATTTTCTTAATAATTCTTTTAGTTTTCGTATATTTTTTAACGCTCGAAATGATATATGTGAGTTCATAGGATAAAAAAAAACTATAGCGAGCGTGATTTTTTTTACTATAAATCGTAGTTAATAACTAAATGTTGTCTTAGACTACTTAAAAAAGGGAATTTCTTAAACAGAGCAATTATATAAGTTCTAATTTACAATTAAAAAGAAATTAAAAATGAATGAAAATCAGGAAATTCTAAAACAAGATTTTTTTTTTTGTTTTTGTTGATTTGTTTTTATGGTGAATACATTTGAATGTACTTGTTTGTAGTATAATAAGCATTTATTATTGTTAATAATAATAAATGAAATAGTGTCAACGTCTTGAAAACTTACCAATAACATGACTTTCATAATCATTCGAAGCTGATCCTCGAGATTTGGTTGCTGGCTGTGGAATAATTGTTATCTCATCATTGATTTTAAGTGGTTTCAGCAACGAATCACCACCAGTCAACGCTGTTACGCTTGTCTTATTTGATGTTGAGATACTAACACTATTATTGACACCAGACGATAGGCTAGCATTACTGATACTGACGCCACTACTATTGCTGCTACTTTTCTTCGAGTCCATTGCCTTCTTTGCAACAGTACTATGCGCCGTATACACATGATTCTCAAATTGTTTATACATTCCGAATGTGGCAGTACAAACAGTACATTTATATGATAGATGGGCAGGTTTCAATGTCATGTGATGATCACGAGATACATGATTAAGAAGTTTCCATTGATACATCTAAAAAAAAAATAACCATAAGTTAAAATTTGAAAAACCGCGGCGGTAAAAAACGAATCTCACCCTTCCACAGACAGGACACCTTCCAGCATCACGTCCTTTATTCGCGGCTTCCTGCATCGAACTTGTTACTAAACCATGAGAACCTAAAAGATGGCGTTCGAGTCCTTGATCGGTGAAAAATCTGAACTGGCATTTCTGGCAATTCAACGGTGGTCGATTGTAGATCATTTTGGGGTGAATCTAAAACGAAAAATCGGTTCGTGTTAAATAAAATAAAACAACAACAAAAGAAATTCGAGCCCACCTTCACTTTATGCATCCATTGCATGTGATTTCGTAACTGTTCCAAATCCTTAATGTATCCATCGCAAATTTCGCATATAACAAATGAAGCCTTGCCACCGGTCGGGCTCTGGCCAGGTTTTAGTCCACCTGCCGGCTTTGTGGGGGCCGTTGCTAGCGTAGCCGCTTGAATGCTTGTTGTGTTGGAAGCGGCTGCACCTGGCTGCCTTGGTAGTGGCGTTATCGATATACTTGGCTGTTGTCCTGTATTTTTTTTGTTATTATGAGTCTAGGGGAGAAAATTTCATCATTATTAAGGATTTATTTCTCGGATTTTTTCGATTTTTTTTCGAAATACATAAAATAAACACAATAACAACATGAAAATGTGGAAAAATAATTTTTTTTTTTCACACAATCGATTTTGTATACCAACCTGCAATGTTAGGGAACTATGAGAGTTAGGCAGAATAGCCAGACTCGAACCAGCTACCTAAACGTAAAAAGACGTTCAAGAAAAGAAAATATAATTTTTAATCAGCTATTCATCATCTACTGAGTTTTACAATAACTTTTATTTTATCCACAATTCAAATGTTATTTTGGTAAAAAAGAAAAAGAAAAATCAATTTCAATCGAATTAAACTCAATAATCTCCCATGAGTATTTTGCTGTTAATTGATGCAATTGATGGTTAATTTGTGCAAAAAAAAAAGTATATTTTTGTCGGCGTATCCTGTAATTAATTTCTAGACTAAGTAATGATGTATGTATGAGTAAAGCAAATATTCCAAGCACCAATCATTTTGATTAGTATTTTTTTGTTTTTAAAAATCAAAATGTGTAATTTTTTTATCTGTACAAAATTTAAAAAAAACCCCCCAACAGGCGCATCGGACACAACTGAAAATCTTACTAGCATTTTTGGTCTGCCACCCTATTCGACACACTAGTCTAGTGGCAGACACGTGTCATACACCAAAGATGCTAGTAGCGTAAAAGACATTTTTTCTTCTACAAAAGGTTTATATTTGCATAACCAAACAAATAAAAAAAAGAACAAATATAGTCTATGCAAATTCGTAGAAAGAAACTCGTCTTAAAAAATCGCGCAATGCGAGAACGGACTTCAAAAGCTCTAAAGCCACCATAATTTAATTCAAACCTCACAAAAATCATCGATTTTGGAAATTTTCCAAAAAATTCCAGCCTGAGGGGTGTCGGAAGGTATATTTTTTCATCTGCGGCTCATTTTTTAAATAATTTTCGTCCAGGACGCATATTTATTGATTTGAGGACGCATATTTATTGAATTTTAGGCATTTCGGACATCCTTCTCGTCGGGTTTTTTCTCAACTTTTTGTTTAAAGTTTAGCACCACCGTTGCCATACTACTAATTCCCGACATAATTTTAAAAGTTTCCTTGATTTTGTCGCCTGAATTCTGGTTTCGATCACATGTATAAGTTTTGCCATAGACATGACCGAAACAATATTTCAAGCAACGTTTTATTGGGGGAGCAAAAGTAATAATTTGATTTCTAAAAAACAATCTTTCGATCTAAGATTCTCTAAAGCCACAAAATAAATCAAATTCTTTCAGTAGAATTTTTTAAACTTTTTATCAAAAACGCACCAAACTAAGTAAAAAGAAAACCTTGCCGTATAAAATTTACAGACCTACTAAATTATTAACATTTTTAATAATTATCGTACAATATTTTATTAAAAAAACGTGCACAAAATCGGCTTATTTTCATGAAACGCCAAAATAAAAACAAACCTCAGGAATAAACTAACTACCAATCACCTCCCACTACCATAAAACAAACCATGAACACATTTTTAACATTTTGAGAAATTCTATTTACCTGAATTAGCTGTCCGCCAGCCGTAATTTGATAATTATTTGGCAAAACGACACCCGCCGGCATTTGTGGCCGAAGCGGCGTTGTATTACGCATCATTGTGCCACCGCCTGGTGCTGGTCTGGTAACTGTCTGTGGCCGGCCTCTATTGCGTATAGCTGGCGGTGTATTATTAGCAACAGGAGTTATATTATTCCGCGCAGCTATCGTAGCCAAGGCGGCCTTTTGTGCTGCTGCCTGAGCAGCCATCGCCTGCAATTCGATGAAAAAAAAAATACCGTGTTAATATGTTAAAAAAAACAATGAATTCTGTGATTTGGACGCACCTGATAAGCAGTGGCAGTTCCAACTAAACCATGCCTTGGTTTGATCCGTGGAATTTTGGCCGGCGCTTCCCAATCATGTGGGGGTAGTAGATTTCCCTCGGGACGGAACTTCTTCAAGCAGACGGGCGCATGTCGTGCCAATTTCGATTTTCCGTTATCCTCGAACGGACAATTCGGGCACTGATGATACGATGGCGCTTTCTCCAATCGACCCTTGATATTATGAACGGCCTCCATGTGAAACAGAATGTCGTGTGGTGGCCGAGTCTCGAACGGACAGAAATTGCATTTGTACGCATAGTTTCGCATGTGCGGCGTCTCGTAATGATGCGCCATTGACAAAGCCGATTCGGACTTGAAATTACAGTACTCGCAGCGCTTCATTTCAAATTTGAATGGCTCATTACGTTTTTTACTCGTCTCCAGATTACTTTTCAGCGATTTTATTGCCAGCTCGATTTCAGCTGTTGGCATCTTGGCACGCTCTTGCTTACGTTTCTGTTGACGGAGTAGATCGGCCTGTACGAATTCCTGCACTAAATTAATACCAATGTCAACAAAGAATTTGCCAAGTGGACTCTCGAAATAATTGTCCGCCTTCTTCTCCACGTCGGGCGATGCTTGTATCGTCGTGCCCTTAACCACTTCCGGAGTAAGAATATGAGCTTTCAAACTATCCAAATCTTCCTTGGCCTCTTTGATGAGAACTTTAGTCCGTGATTCCGAGTCGGAAGCTTCTTCATCGGTTGAGGTGTCCGATTCATCCCAAGAATCATCTGGATTCTTGCCTTTTCGTCGACTACTCTTCTTTTTCGATGTTTCCGCTGATTTCTCACCGGATGTCGATGCACCGGCCGCATCATTCTTTGCTGCGTTAGACATTGAATCTGCATTTGCTTTATGGTCCTCCGATTTATCACCACCACTGCTCGTCTCCATTTTTAATTTCTCCAACTCGTCTCCAATTTTCAAAACGATCTCCTTTAGATTCTCTGACGGTGGCTTCTCATAGATATAAGGAACTATAAACGATGGAGCCTCTAGCACAAACATATCATCGGTGAGCGCTGGCAGTAATGTTGGATTTGTTAGTGATAACGGCGATTGATTTAATGTTGGTGTGATCGGTGCCAGCTTCGGTTGAGGCGTTGAGGTCAACGGTGCCAAAGTTGGTCGAACATTTCCCACAAACACGCCCTGCCCTGGAGATCCACCTGGTATAACGGTAAATGGTGAATTTTGTTTTGAGAGATTTTGCAGCGGTGATTGATTACCCCCTTTAAATATTGAATTTGTATTAATTATTTGTAAAAAAAAAGATGGTTCTTTTAAATTCTTACCAGTAGCCTGAATGAATTGCTGTTGAAATGTACCTTTCGGCGTACCCTCAATATAACTGGTGCCCATTAGACTTCTAGCGTCCTTGATGGTGATCTGGCCGACTTGTGGCATCATATTCGATGGAGTCGATGGGGAATTCGACGCGGAGCTTTTCAATCTTTTCGATGGTGGCTGGTCATCATCGACAATCTCTTCGATATCATCATCATCGTCATCGTCACCGAAAGCTGAAAAATCTCGCACTTTGACGACACTTTTCCGCTGTCGATTTGTTCGTCGCACTTGTATATCTTCCTTGTCCTTTTTATCATCGTCTTCGATCACTACGCAGTCGTCTTTATCGCTTAGTATCTCATGGACATCATCATCTTGCTGTGTCTTATTTTTGCTTGGCGAGTCTACTTCACTCTCCGAATCCGATTGGATGACAACAGCTCCATCATCGTCGATTGCTTTCGATCGACTGGTAGTCGTATCACAACCTCCGGTGTTTCCATTTGTTGTCGAATCGACTTCCATTTGTTCGACGTTCTCCTGCACTTTGGAGATCTTCAATTGAGGTATATCTGAAGAACTGTCATTTGTGGTGTTGTGGACAATATGATCGGTTGGATCTTCTGGTATCGGATCTTGTTCTTCATCTGAAATCAATTCTATTTCATCTGCAGATTGATTTTTCGTCTCCGCTGGCGGTTCGTCTACTTTACCATTTTGAGTAGCGGAAGTCTTCTCCTCTGTCTCGTCGTCGACTTTTTGCTTTTCTTCTTCCTTATCGACGACCTTTTCATTTTTGTCGCATTTCTTTTCACTATTTTCATGGGCCTTCTTTGGTCCTGCAGATTCGGCGGATTCAGGACCATTTTTTGATACCTCAGCGGTTTTATTTTCCGCTACTGTCTTTACTTCCTCTTCCTCCTCATCCTCCTCTTCATCAGGTTTTTCTACACTCGATGGCTCCGGAGATTCTGGCAGACCATTCTCTTTAATCTCGTCTTTGTTCTCCGCAGGCGTTTCAGTGTCCTCATCATCATCGTCAACATCATCTTCGTCATCATCATCATCGTTTGTATTCTCATCCGCTGCTATGTTATCCGATAGTTTATCTGGTGAGGCATCTTTCGAATCGGATGCCTTTACTTTCGAATCCTCAGTCACGGATTCTGCTTTTGAGATGAGAACTTCTTTAGTGCTGGCCTCCTCTGAATTTTGCGAGATCCCATTTTCTGATGACGATATCTGAGAGTCTTCTGTGTCGACGTCCATTTGTTCGGTTTCGTCTTCAGTTGGTTTGCAAACGCCGTTCACTTCTCCATTCACTGATGGCGATTCGGTTTGTTTTTCTGGTATAGCAGCTCCCACTTCACCCATTTTCTGTTGAATTTTGTCTTTGTTGTGCTTGGCAATTCAATATCGTCTCGAGGCTTTAGTAAATTAATCTGCAAGAGAAAATAGCGTAAACGTTATAAGTTTAAAATGTTAAATACTGTTCAAAGAAATTCGCAGACCTCCCTCCAACGTGTGACGTATTTTATGGTAAAAACAATGTTTTAGATTTTTTTTGTTGGGTAATTTGAGGTCGCTGAATCCGAATCTGACAGTAGTTTGGCTGTACCAGCTCTACTTTTTTCCGATATGGCGCGTAAACTCGTAAATTGGTTTAAATATTTATAATCTGGAAATCAACAATTATGTTTTGCCTCATATCTGAGAAAGTAGATCTGATACAGCCAAACTACTGGCAGATTCGGACTCACCGGCCTCAAATTATACAAGAAAGGTAATAATATTGTGTTTGGTCGACTAGATAGTCGACCGAAAATAAGTTATATGAAGCTACCCCTGAAGTTACTTTTACATTCCATGCATTATAATAATACGCTTGTCAGTCTGTTTGTTCGCTTGTAACTTCAGAACTAGTCAACCGATTTGGACGAAACTTTCAGGAGATCTTATTTGCGTTAAAGAGCTGGTGCTAAGCCATCTTTTAGTGCAGTTTTTATACCACCCCAATAAAAACTTGAATTTTGTTACGAGGCCAAAGGTCGATCCGCGAACCGATCATAGACGAAGACCTGGGTAATTAATTGACAGCAGACAACTGATTGTTGTTTAAAATTTGATAACAAATCTATTTTGTCAAGTGTTAGCAAATGAGGCAAAATAAATTCATTTTAGCAAATTGTCAAGTTTGTATTATAGCTAAACTTCAATCTGTAATCTGTAATTTTTAAAAATACACAGTTAGTAATTAAGAAAACTCTTTTGAAACCCATCCCAAAATTCCTAAATACTAAAAATCCTTGTCCTAACTACAAGCAAAAGAGGAACGCCAAGTCCACAGCTAATAGGGTTATTGGATTCGTTGTGCCATGTACATTGTTTAGAAAGTCTCTCTACTAAATCGTGGGATAATTGATGCGGAAAAGCCGGGGGGAGTGGACGATTTGTTCAACATGACGTGAGTGACGTAATGAAGCTATGCAAGGGTATATAAAAAAAAATCCAACTTTAGCATCTCAAAACGTCGAATCATCACTCGGGAGACATGGAAATTCTTAATAACCAAATTAATCCCGAATAGAAATCAATTCCCATCAATCCTTGATGTCTTCCTGTTGGAACTGTTGAATCGAGTTATTGGGATTCCTCACTATCGTTGTAGTCGCCGCCATCTTGAATTTATTTCACAAAAAAAATTAGTTACCGAAGAATCAAGAACGGCAGCCCCTTGTGTACGTCACGACAGAGCTTGGTCTCGGTAGGGCTCCTTTGAAGATGACCTCAAAGACACCGAATTTTCACTTGGAAACATCAAACAGATTCGGACATTGACTGTAGCTACGGTTTGGCCATCACTTTGACGTGATTTCAGGATGAAAACAAATCATTTGAGGGTTTTTTTATTGGCCATGTTGAGGTTATGGGTGACCACTTTGGAAGTCTCTTGTCGTCGGAAGAGAAATCCCAATATATCGAGGGATTTTCAGGGATCACGACCGGAATACACATCAATTATCGATAACTGAACAAAACTGCCGGTGTTTCGGATGGATTTTCGTGGATAATTTGTGATTTTTCAATGGAAGCAAATCGAATTGAATGAACTTCTCACCAACAGCTGATTTACACATCAAAACAACTCGACTCTGTATATAAGTGGCACGTGCTTTTATCACTGAACTTTGTATGAATTAAGCGGATTTCCGTTTTTACAGCCTGGATCAATTACCAAAGGGTTTTCGATTGGAAAATTCAACCCGGGGAACACTAATTTCGGGCTACTATGCCCATCGACGCCATGTTGGAATTATTTTATATATTATTCCATGTACGCTTCGCTACATACATACGCTATATACAAAATCGCTGCTTCACATTCGAACAGCAGCGGCGGCAGCAGCACAACCAAGCGAAAGACTCAACAACAAAAAAACCCGACCCCGACGAGTAGTGAATCAAACACAGCGTGCGTGCTGCTGTGCAAACTTCACTTGACAGGGCAGCCGTAGTAAAACTACACAGCGGCAGCGAGTAAAAACACAGCGGAACAGCAGCAGCGACAGCTGGCATTCTCGCATTTTTGACACGGCAGCCATAAATATGGACACATTCGCACCACACTCTGCTATACTAGCTGACACAGCATCCATCCGTACGATTCGGGCCACCAACACCACTCTAAATGGCGCATGTATTACTTGCATGCAGCCAATGCTTGGCTGCCATCAGCTTATGTACAAGCTTTCCACTGTCGCTGCTCTGCCATTGCTGGTTATTCTTCTCTTCGCTTTTTTATTTTTCCCATCCGATTCCGAAATGAATGCAGTTATCAGTCGCGAATTTCAAATAGCATCAATCCGTAAATATAAACAATCAGACCTTTTGCAACACCTGTCCGAGCACTCGATGAAGTTTCCGAATCCTTAATTAAAGTCCACTATTTAACAATGAACACTAGAAATATTTCACTTCTTCAGCAGGACGTCCTCCATACACTACTTCGTTCCTCTAACGCTCTCTGCTTTCTACTGCCTGCCTGCCTGCCTGCCTTCTCGACCTCTACCTCTTATTCCACTAATGGTCCCGCCACTTCTCTTCTTCGTCTATTTTGTACTACTTGTACCATGTTCCAATTCCATCCCCTTGCGTCTACCTCGACGTTATCATTATTTCTCTTCTGCTTCTTCGTCCTCTTCGTTCTACTGTGTTTTAATTCTTCTTTTACAAAAATTTTATCGTTGAAATGGCGTCAAATGGTCACGTGATACATTTTTAAACTGTAGCCAGTACTTCACCCTTCGATGGTACCACCAGCAACCACCGGTATCCGGAAAAATTAAAAATGTTTTTAGTTGTGAAAAAAAATATTCCCCCATTGAAATCGTATGGAAAATCATCCCCAAAATATCGAGTTTCAAAATGAATCCGTAATATAACGGTTGCTACGTTACTTTCAAATCCTTACAGCAACTAGTATTCTTAGTAATTAGCTTGGAAATGATGAAAGAATTCTTAAATTGGGAGTATTTAATCTTTAATGACATCCAATAACCCCATTTGATGTACCGTTAGAAAAATATATTACGGTCCGGTAAAACGTATAACTTTTTCTATTTTTATTTTATTTTTGAAAAATGAATCTTCCAAAAAAAACTTTGAAAATAGATGATTTTTCAAAGTTTCGATAAACAAAAATAATGAAACCGTTATGTCGAATTGACACATGTTGACAGTTGCCAGATATCAACATGGCATTTCGTTGAAACTATGATTGTCAACCATTGACAGTGGATAGAATATGTTCAATCAACGATATAA
Source organism: Chrysopilus asiliformis (assembly GCA_964034945.1). Lineage (NCBI taxonomy): Eukaryota > Metazoa > Arthropoda > Insecta > Diptera > Rhagionidae > Chrysopilus > Chrysopilus asiliformis. Next base: position 1,751,824 of record OZ035962.1, on the reverse strand, counting down.
TGACAGATTCCGTTGACCGTCAACGTGTTTTCAATAATTTTTAAGTATTATAATTAACAGGAATGTAAAAGTACACTTTATAACTGTCCTCCTCCACACGTCTCAGATTCACCGGTACATACTACATAGAAGAAAGTAAGAAAAAATTTATTGCAATTGATCAAAAATCGAATAATTAACTGGAAATTCTAGATATCCGCATGAAAAGTTGCAAGTGATGAAAAATTCTCGTTTCGACCAGATTTTATTTATTTAATAATAACTAAATTACGGTGTGCGTCATCAAAAGAGCATAAATGACGTGTCGTGTTTGTCATGTTTTTCGAATTTTCAGACTTATTAAGTAAAGCTTTGGACTGATTAAAAATATCTCTTTTATATAAATTCAAAGATAACAAATATCTATTTAATCATTTTGCATTAAATTTTGTGATTTTTACAGCACGAAAATTTGTGAATTTTGGATCATCTTTTGGAAAGTTTAGGAATTTTGGATCATCTTCAGAAATATTGCTTTTAAATGTCTATCCAAGTTGTCCAAGTAAATGCAGAAAGTGCAGAACTTCACAAATTTCAAAATCATACTTGTTCAAAAATCGAGTAATAAATGCAAGTAAATAGCGCGGATAAATGCAAGTAAATAGCGACAAAAATCGTTGTTCTATTGTACATTACTGAAAAAATTTTAGGATGTGATTTCAGAGGATTTTAGGATTTTAATACAATCTACATCAAAATCATTGTCAAAAGGGGGACAAATCCCGGAAAATTGGGAACCGAGTATAACGATATACCAGATATATCGACGAAATTTTGATCAAACACAGCATTTTCACTAAATATCTTTTTCGGTAAAACAAAAGATTTACATTATTTGGGGAAAATTGAGGAAACACATCTGAGAGTTGATCAATTGAATGAAAATTTAGTCTGTCTAATTTAAATCAGATATGAATGAATCAGATGTGACTGGTATGAATCATATGTGACTCATAATTCCTACAGAAGAAACTAGTATTTCCCTAATTACTCTTTATTACATTCCTTCATGATTAACACAAGTTTCAAGGTGGAGTTAAAAATATATATAAAAACACTCAATGAAAAGTATTATCAACCTGACAAAAATAGCTACCATCCTAACAAAATCATTATTAATTTTGGGTATGATAAACGGAGCTCTATCAAATTGATAAAAATCAAAATTACTCCAACGGAAATTTTTCTTAGCGTTTAGACTCCATTTTTGCTGTCTTCTAAAATGTTTATTAATTTTATAATTCATTTTATCAATTTGATATCATCGAACTATAAATATAAAAATGAGTTGGTGTCTGTCTGTTCCTCTTTCACGCAAAAACGGCTGAACCGATTGACTTGAAATTTGGCATGAGTTCTGGTTCCAACATAGGCATACGGAAAAGTAGCGCGAGTGGTGGGGGGAGTAAGGGGAGAGGATAAAGTGATTTCGAAACTTAGTTTTCCCTCTATGTTATCCTTTCGCGGGGAAACTACCGAACCAACTCAAAAGACATTCATTCTTTTAGTGGAAATGTTTGTAGAGGTAGTAAGTGAGACAGTTTGATACAAGAGACATTTCCAAACAGTTAACCAAATAAACTACTTTTTCTAGGGTTTAAAATTCTTTTCTCGAGAAAGTGTGGAATTCAGTAGTTTATTTTCTGGGTCTCAATTCGGCGAGAAATTTAATCTATTTGAAAGTTTACGGTGTATGAAACCATCCCCATGATGTCTAGTTTCATTAAAAACACAATATTGATTATAGCAAGGCCATAATATGAAGAAAACATAACAAAAGCTATAATTGCCAATCTGGCAATTATTGAAAACCCGTATGGTGATATTCGTATCAAAATTCGAACAGTTGTACCAAAATTCCACTTTGAAATCAAACTTTCCAAAAAGATTTTTTTAAATTTATTCCAATCGGATTTTGATGTATGGGAGTTTTATGTAGAATCATATCCTAAATAACTTTTGTCCTTCTACTTTTTTGATAAGATGCACCGTTTTTGAGATATTCACGAAAAACGTTTTTGTTCGTATGGGGGTACACCCCCTAATGGTCCATTTTTGCCCATGCCCAAGTAACAAATAAAAAATTATTGTGAGTCTCGTAAAAACTAAAATATTACTTCAACATGAAGTAATATTCCACGGGAGGTCAAACATTTGAAGGTTTTTTAAGGGAAATTTAATACTATTATTTTTACTTTTGAAAAAAAAAACCAAATTTTTTGGAGCTGTCAATTAAATGCGTCATATTAGTTTTAACCTTTTGGAACTCCTCCCCTTATGATATTTTTCGTGATTTTTTTCTAAGAAATTGAATGACAACGTCACAATATTGTATACTTCCGATTTTCTGAACAATCTCTAACCTTTTCAGAATCCTTTCATTTTATATTGATAACAATTTCAAATTTTTGCCCAATGATATGAGAAAAAGGAAATCAAATTTTTTCAAACTTTTCTTTACAAAAGTATTTTGCAAAAATGATAACAAAAATTTGGATACTTTTCAATATTCTTGATCCTTAAGAAATCTTCTGCAAAAATCTATATTGCTGAAATTTTTAAATTACAGACTTTCAAACTCGAAAAAAATGTATTTGCAAATCCTCGAATAAATTAAGATAGATTAATTTCACCCAAGATACATACATCTTAATAATTAAGGAATTCATGATAAATGAATTACAAACATCTAATTTGAAAAATGTTTAAAGAAAAAAAAAAATCAGGACTGCATCGCAAATGTGAAAACAGAATTAATTGAAAACAAAGTGGAAAATTCCAAATTCGATCGAAACGAAATTTTCGCTACTATTAAATTTCTTTGTTCGATAGGAAACAACATGGCGGACCAACACCCCTGCTAAATATAATATTGCGACTCAACCGACAGTATATAATGTATAAATAAGAAAAATCATAAAGGCACGGACGGGGACTGCGACGGGGTGGTCTGCGACATGTCGAGGGGGCGCCCAGCAATACAAAGCGACTGCTGTGACCTACGATGGCCAATGGAGCCGCCGGGAAAACGGGAGGACGGAGACAGGGACAACAACGGGGCTCATTCGACGTTCGCTGTTCGAGAGTAGGTAGTGGTGGCGGCGGAAGCGACAGCAGCAACAAAAACAGTCGACATTGCAGCAACAGAAACGAAAACAACAACGCGCGCCAACGATTATTTTGTTGAATCAAGCTGAGTTGGCCGTCTCTCCTCTGTCGGCTGCTGCTGTTCCTATGCACCGCACCTCTTACCGCGGAGCCTCTCCGCACAACCATCCATCCATCCATTGCCTGCCGCGGCGTTCATCACACTCACTGCCGCCTGCCAAATGCCGATTCCAATGAAACCTGGATGACGAACAAGCGTGTCGTCTGAGGAGGGAAAACCAGGGTCGAAAGCAAGCATTACCCCGCCGCCACCCGTCCCAACCCCTGGCAAACCTAACATTTGCTTCTTTTCCCCCTTGGCAGAAAAAAATGAACGACTAGCAAGGAACATCACATTCACCAGCACCACCATTCCAGATGCTTCTTCTTTGCAAGGATCCTGTGAACAAATCTGGGCTCGAATTCGGTTTTATTAGAAATCGACTCATAAAAATATCACAGTTTCTCGCAAATGTATTTCCAATGTTTCGAAATTTCCCCTACAATGTGGATACGTTTCACTGAAATTAGCGATTAATTATAAGTTAATTACCAAACGTTTTTTTTTTTAATCTGCATTTGATTTGATCCTCCATAATGTTTAAGTAGGAGGAAGGAGATTACTCGATTAATCGATAATTTCGCATTATTATATAAGATTCCCCCCCATCCCTTGCCCCTCAGCGACAGGGCAGATCGTAAACTAGCTGGATAGAAAATTCATCCCTTTTTTCAACAAACAATTAAATCATCCTGATGTGAAAGTACGGGGAAAAATTGAAATTGTGAAAAATTGGAGATAAATAAATTAATGGGCGACCGGATATTATTGTACATGTAATAAATTTCATATTGTTTAAAGATTCTGCAATAAACCTACATTCTACATACAAACCCAAAAATTTTATACATATGCAAAGCGATAGTAACCCATATACTAAAATACGTAATCTACTTGACGGTTCGGATAGTACATAAGCACTATACATATTACGATTCACACCAATACAATCTAATATCACATGAAAGTTCAATTTCAGTTAGATGAAAAAAAAAATAATCGCATCTATTTATATATATATATTTATAGTCAGTAATACTGTACTATCTACCTACGTAGATCAACATATCTATAATTTGTACATGGCAAAATATATACAGCATAAATAGATATCCCCCCGAAAATATACATAGCTATGGTTACACTTTAAGTTATATACGTAACATTAAATGTAGCAAATGAACGAGGCGACGAACGAACGAAGAACACCCCCTGCCTGCCTGCCAGCTCGCCATACCGCATAAGCCCAGCTCCAGAATTCACCTCCAATCGACTCGACACGATATCAGCCCCGGTCTACTACGTCTCGGACACCCGCGATATTCCCTCTATAATTCCCGGTCCACACCCAGCCCCCTTCCCGGATTCCAAAAGCCATCATCGAGAGGACTAATAACGTTTTCAAATATTTTCTACCAGCATCAGGCTGCCACCGCTACAGAGTTTAAACCGCCCTTTCCCCTTGCACCATCCCTTCGCTCTACTCACAAACAACCATGTATATTATATTATTATGTACACAGCATAATGTTAGTACAAATATATAGGCAGATAGTAAAATTGGAAAATGAAACCCTGTATTTTATAAAGTAAAATTTAAAAAAAATATGAAAAAACCGTACAATAATCAACTTTAAAACATGAAAATCTATGGAAATTTTGCGTTCTATTCGATTTAAGGAAAATTGGGCTGTTTTTCCCAAAGTTACTTTTGATAAATTATACTTAATTTCCACCGAATTGTAGTAAAGTTCCGTTTCAGTTATTGAATAAAACTTTTGAAAACTACTTTAAACGCTAAACATAAGTCATTCACCTCTCTCTTGCATAGAAGTCTTAAACAAAACAAAATCGAAGCATAAATCTTTGAGTGTAAATGAATAAAATTTTCGCCAGAATTTTCAACAAACAGTTTCGAAAATGATTAATTAAATTACTTTTTTAATTATAAAAACATTTTTGTTAAAATTACTTTTAAAACGACAAAATTATATGCTAATTTTTTTTAATAATATGAAATAGAATCCATTCCTGCAATATCTTAGTTTAAATCCCAAAAAGGGTAACACAACATTTTGTAGGAAAATTGGGCTGTTTTTTCCAAAAATCCATGGAAGAAACTTTTGATAAACTTTGTATCTTTTTTTTTTCAGGGAAAGTATCAAACTTTACTTTAAAAAATTTAACCTGAAGAAGAAAAACAGTCGCCCGCATAGCCGCATAGTTGTCGAGAACTTACGTTGTGTTTGGATTCCACCAAATTGCGTCGTATATCGAAGCGTCTTATATCAAGTTCTTGAGCTTCTTTTCGTCATTTACTATGTATGTGGAAAGAGTGGATGAAAATGTCTGACTAATGGCTAAATTTGTAATATTAATAGATTAAAAAGTTCGAAGAGTTGAAAATAGCGTTTTTTTTCTTTTTTAATTTAGTGTCGTATAGCAAATTTTTTGTCGTCATATATCAAGACCAGCAACAAGACATATAACTTTTTGCAGTTGAAAATTACAGGAATGTCCTCTGGAGAGGACACCGGGAACGAATGGGTTAAAAATGGACTTCTTTACGTAATATCAATTCAAATATTCTCCTCACGGAAAATTCAAATTAAAGGATTCAAAATTTAACAAAATTTCATCTATGATCGATCGGCAATCATTTCAAATTTATAACATTTTTAATAAAAATCGTGATGAAAAATATTATCAAGAGAAAAGATATGCTGATTATAAAAAAATTCCTTTGCAATCCGATTGATTATCGTCATTATATAAATCGATTATTTAATAAAAAAATATATTTCTTTTTCATTTGGATAACAATAAATCATAACAATCGCATTTGACCAATAGATTTAGATTAACCCTCGTCGATATCCATATTTTAACGTATAACGTATTTCTAATGTTTCTAACGTATTTTGCCAGTTAAAAATACAAGTTTTAAACTGGCAAAACTCAAAAACTGATGGTGGTAGAGATATGAAATTAGGCTTATTTTATTCAGGTATGAATTGGGAAAGAATTCATTATTATGAAAGAGAGAAATAAAAAGTTATACGCTTTTTTTTAACTTATTCTCAAAAATTCAAATCCCTTTTGGTTCTAATCAAATGTAAACAAGTTCTCATAACTTTTGAATAACTGAACAGATTTTCATGCAGATTTTGTTATTGATATTCCACAGGGACGGTTTTTGTGTATAAAAATTTACCCTTTCCGCCTTAATTTATTCCCCCTCCATCCTTATAAGTTTTTCCTCATGATATTCATCTTCTGTTTTATGACAAATTTTTCTCAAAAAATGTAAGTCAAACTATTGATACACATGTTTTGGAAAAATGGAAAAATCCAGATTAAATCGGCTTATAATTTCGCAACTAATAGTGTTGGGAGAAGTGGGGTTAAAATAAGGGCAGGGATCACATTTTTCTACAAAAAAAACCTTCCTCCTAAATTAAGCTGAATAGCAAAAGCTCCATCAAAATCGGTACAGTTATTCAAAAGTGATGATGTCTTGGTCATCTTTGATTAGAACCAAAAATCAATTTTCAATTACAAAAATGTTAGAAAAAAGCATATAATGCACACATAACAACATAAGAAAATCTCCCTCAAATCGTTTGTGAAAGAGAAACCAGCACCTCGTTCTAATGCGAGGGTGTTTGTGACCCAAGTAGTGATATTTTTGAGTATGTTATTTGTTGGACCCCCCACCCGCTGACTAAATTACTGGGTTCTAAGTATATTCTATACTAATGGCTCTGTATTCATAACAGTATCTCCAATTACCAGCCAATTTTTTTTTTGTGAATTTATGTAAATTTAAGAAATTTAAGGGCTTGAATTAAAATCGATTGTTACGATTCAGAAAGTGCAAACGATTTGAGGGAATTTTCAAAAAAACCGTATTTAAAAAAAAATTGTCTGGGAGGTAGCCGTTATAGCTAACGATTTTTAGTTTCAAAACTGAATAGAAAATTACGATTTTCGTAAAACTCAATTACAAAAAAATTGAACTCGCTAGGTGAACGCGTTCTCGAGTTATTAAAGATACCGAAAATGGATAGACCGACAATCAGATGCACGGACATCCTCATAATTTGGTCATGAATACAATACTTTCCTCTATAGCAGAGGAAAGTAAAAAAGTAAAATTTTACTTTAAACAATTTGATCCGTAGAATTTCATCGACGCACCGTTTTCGAGAAAAACCAAAAATATCATTTCATTTATATCGGAGAGGGGTGGAAGAGTGGACTGATTTTATCCGTTAAAGAATTTAGATTTATCTTTCAATTCGTCTATCGGTTTTATGAGTTATTAACCTTATGTAAATCTATTTATCGTTGCACCATATGTGGTATAAACATATAAGAAATGAGTAAATATGCGCAATTTGCAGATTTTTTTGCTCCGCTAACTTTTGGAGGATCCTTTGTAACAATGACATTCGACAAATTGAATACTCGTTTTGATTCAAGCCAATTCTGATGAAGATACTTGAATTTAGAATAAAAAAAGACAAATTATATCGGTTACACAGATATATCAGGCAGAACGAGAACGAGATGTTAAAAAATCTTAACCGATCTTTTAATTAAACATATAATCATGCAAAAACGCAATTTGTAAAGAAAGCATTTTAAATATGGATAACATTTATAAAAGGCGATGTAAATTAATAAACTGTTTTTGAATACAATTTTCTGAATTAATTTCAGGATCATTTATAAATATTTAGACGCGATATGGTGAAGAAAGGGGAGCTTGATTACTTCTAATCTCGACTTAGACGGTCTTAGCCACAAAAACCAAATTTTTAAAATTTCAAGGATTTTTCTAAAGAACTTACCGTTTTAGGCACTCAATTCTCTTCGTCTTCGTCGTCTTGATCGTTGAAGGACAATTTACTTGTATGGGCTTTTTTAGATTTTGAGCTTTTCGATTTTTTCTCCTTTTTATCCTTTTCCGATTTTGCCTCAACAGTTGTCTCGTCAACGGCTTTCACCTTGGCTTTAAAAATTACTCTTTGGCTAAGGTCGGCTGGCTTCTCCTTTTCCTCTGGGGAACCAAAAAAAAAGGATAATTAGTAAAATTTCTACTGAATTTAAATTCAATTCTTTATTGCTTAGCAAAAAAATTAGTAAATTATAGTTTTACAATGAAACTTAGAAAACGATAGACAAGTTAATCTCTATTAGTAATTATTAATATTAAAGCGGGGAAAGAGAAAGTTCCCATTCTTTGGTGGCGCGAAATTCAAATGATCTTGAAATTAAAAATCCTTTTTGGACAAGAAAATCATTGGTACGGAATTTGTTGTAAAGCCAATCATTCCTTCACCCCTCGATTTCTTCCTTTCGTCATGATATCCGTATCCCCCCGCACTGATTCGTTCAAAAAAAAAAACTATATGCCATGAAAAGCTCAACCCGTCTTCGTTTTTTTGTTATTATTATTATTTGTTATTCCTTCTCTTCGTATTCTCATTCGTTGGACGAAACCACTTTGGCCGAGCGGGGAAGTCTGCCTAAATTCTCGGAGATTGTTTTTATCGTCAGTTACTTTTCCTCACGTTTGCCCGATGTGGCCTTCGACGTGCGTTTGGTGAAAATGGGACTCCGGTGGGCAAGTTGCTGGGGCCCCACGAAAAGCACGCCGACAGCAATTATGTGGCATAATTTCGATTTTTTCCCTGCCATTCACATCGAATGCAGTCGCGTAATTAATACGGGAATCTTTGCTTTCATACTTACATCGATTGTTGCGCTTTGCCGGTCGAATTGAATCGCGGCAATAAACAAAAATCCGCCGTTTTGTTTGTGGGCTGGAAAAGTCAACTGAGGAAAACAGTTTGGCAATTTTTCTGGTCTTCTCGATGGTTTTCTCAATCTGTTAACAGCACTTGATTTTCACTGGCATCGTAATTTGGAAATTCATTGAAATCGAATTGTTTGTTTTCCCGATAATTTTCACTCGAAAAAGTTGGAGTTAACATGAAAAACGCCACACTCGGTACTGCAACAACAACACGATAGAAAAACCAAAGCCTGATGAACAGTTTTCACGGAGGCGACAGGGCGGACGGGAAAACGACAAGATAATTCAACGGGAACACTGCGGGACGCGGAGGGGCGGGATAGTGCGGTGTTCTTGCTTGTGTCTCGCTGCACCTACCTTTCTCGATTCGATGTCTCTCTTGTTCTGCCTGTTCGTTGGTTAAGTCTCCCTGTTTTAGCACGACTACTTGCGGTTTTTCGTCCGCTCGGTCCTCCTCCCCCTCACTTCCTGATGACTCGTTCTCTAGTTTTTGGCGCTAAACGGAAAGCAAAACGTTTGACCTTTGAAATGCGACACACTTTTCTGTGCAAATAATTTGTTTCGCGGTGAAACAAACCGTTTATCAAAAGTTTTTCCTTAAAATACCGTTGTATGTTTTTCACCGAAAATAGAGCTGGAAATTTACCTTTGTTTCTACTGTGGGTCCTTCTTTGAAACCAATTTGCTCCTTTAGTCTCTTCAAAAAACTGGGATCCTGCGGTTTCACGTACGTTATATTATTTCTTTTCGACATTTTCACCCCTCCGAAATCAAAATACGTGCTAGTTTTTCAAAATTTTCATTTTTACTTAACGGAAACACTTCTTTTTTGCGATAAAAAAAACTGTTTTGAGCGATTTATTTACACTTTTAATTACACTACACAAAGTTCCTGCAGTTTCATTTCGAAATGTGCAAAGATATGAAAATTCCGAAATAAACAACACCTTTATAAATGAAAAATTAAAAACGAAAACTCCGAAAATGCGCTCGCCAACGAAGATGCTATTGTCAAAAATCATATGGAAGAATGGGTTCCACAATCCACATTGCTTGGGGCAAACGAAAACAGATTGTTTGATGGAGATCATTCGGGCTGAAATTGAGTGATTAGAAATTTGATGAAAAACTCACCAACATCGGGCAGCACTTTTTTAAAAATATTTTTTTTTTCAAAATAAAATTGTTTTTGATCAAAATAGTCGAAAACATCGCTTTTCCAGGCACAAGTAATAAAAAGAACTACTTAAATCTTGGGGTGTTAAATTTTGTTTGCAATTAATTAATTTTGTTTTTGACGCTTTTCAAAAAATCCCAAAAAAACCTTTTTTGTTATTAGATTTTGTAGTATAGTTTTTAAAATTCCTGATGCACTTTACTTGAATTGATAGTGAATTAAATTATAATTAAATGAAAACTATATAAGTATCTTGTTATTTTCGTATTATATGAAATTTTTTTGTAGTGACATTTGTTGTAATTTGTAGATTTGTTATTTAACTAGTAATTAAAAGGAAGAGAAATGTAACAAATGTAACCATATGAGAAATTGTGCCTTTTTAAAGGTTCAAATAAATATATAAATCAGGGATGGGAAACGAAATAAAAAATCGTAACGTTATTCATTTCGTTACGTAACGAAATTGAACTTTTATTTCGTTACGTTATTTCGTTTTGTAACGATAAAAAAATTCATTTCGTTACGTTATAACGTTATATTTCGTTACACAATGTATAGAAACTGAAAACAAAAAAACGCACTTTAATAATAGTTTGTCACAAAGTAATTCAGTTCAGTTTCCATAAAAATAAATTCTATAAAAAATAATAAAACTTAGCCAAAAGAAAATACAAATAAAAACAAAAAAAATAGTGATTACTAAATTAAAAAATCGACATTTTGGTCAATATCAAAGATATAAAATTTTAGGCTATTTTGACGTCGCTGATTCTGAATCACACTTAGCTTTCCCGAAATTCACTCTACTTCTGGAGTTACTAAAATATTTTCGATACCAACAAAGTTGCTTGAAAGATTTCCTTTTTCGTATCTACAGAAATAGAGGGAATCGGGCTAAAACAAAATCCGATTTATGTAAGGGCCACATCTATCAGTTTTCCATCAGTCGCAACTATTACGGTACTCGTTAGGTATTCATTTTGATTGTAGAGTTCAAAAAATACCGGTGGATAATAAAGACAGAGTGTGGGTATGCATTATTATTGCATTAAGTTCAAAAAATAATATTTGGTTCTATTCTAATGCGATACGACTGACGCGACTGACGCGAACGTTCACACCAATCAGTTTCCCATCAGTTTCCCAAAAACTGATGGAAAACTGATAGATGTGGTCCCTACATTAGAATCAAAATACGATTAAAAATACTACTTCAATATTTTTAATTATATTTTATGCAGGTGGCAGGTCTGTGGGGTTATACTTGATGAACTTTTGTGGAAACTTTCACAAAAATATAATACTGAACAAAACAAGGAAAAATTAATAAATAACGAAAAAACGTAATATTTTTTTTTTCGTTACGTTTTTCGTTATTGTAACGGAATTGAATTTCTATAACGTTATAACGTAATTATGAAGAAATAGCCCGAAAATCATTTCGTTATTTCGTTACGTTACGATAATGTTTCCCATCCCTGATATAAATAGTTACTAAAATTGTTAAATGAAAGATTGCGAATTTAATTAATTGTTACTCAAAATCAGTGTTGTTTCTCTACGCGTAGACTTTAATTGTCTACACTTCAGTGTAGACAATAGATTTGGGGTAGACAATGTAGACTTTGGCGTAGACTATGTCGATTTTGCGTAGACAATGTAGACTTTCTCATATCTGTCAAAACAAAGTCATCAGTGAGTTATATATTCTCAAAGCCGAAATCGACTGACCTTTGATTGGTCTTAAAAACTACTCTATATTTATTATTCTTGGCGAATAAATCATCAAAGCTAGAGTGGACCAACCCACATGTCGAAATCGTGAATTTTTTTGTGTTTGAATGACTATTGCGATTGAATTTCTAGATAAAAATGTTTGTATGCACAAAAGAACATTTCAACATTGAGTAATAAAGTCCACAGAATGTTTTTTTTCCAAAAATTTACAGTAAATAATAGTACAAAAGTGAAAAAGCTTCAAAAACTCGATTATGTGGGTTGGTCCACTCTAGCTTTTAACGCCTCATTTATATTACGAAGAAGACAATGATTCGGATTAAGATTGATTTATGTGCAATATATATAAGCAGAAAAAATAAATTCTTCAATTACTTTTCGTAGTTTTTATTTTTAATATTTTTAATATTCCACTAGGGGTATTTGATTTGAATTACTACCATATAGATTTCCGTCTATCTGTAAATACGACAACTCTCAACGGAATTAAGCTACAGACTAGAAACAAACGTGTTTTTCGAACAAATTAAACAGATATTCTTAAATGAGCAAAGCCATCCCCTACAAATGAATCAGTTTTTTAAATAAACGGTTCGGTATATTGAAAAATGTGTGAAGCAAAAAGATTTTAGAATTCAATGTGATTTCAATTGCAAAAATTAAAACAAAAAGCCGCTTAGATTGCATGCATAGAATTTGAATTGCTACTAAAGTTTGCTCCGAAGTTCTCATGTACAGAATTTGGCGATTGCTTCCTGGAAATTATGCTTTATTATGTTAAAATTAATTGAAGAAAATGAGATTTTAAAACTAAATCAGCTATCCTTTATTTTATTGATTGTCTACATTGTCTACGCGTAGAGAATAGACCATTGTCTACAGTAATAGTCTACGCGTAGACAATGGTGTAGTCTACATCACGTATACTACGCGGCACAACACTGCTCAAAATTGATTCTAAATTTTTAAAAGTTTCATCAAATGCTTTTAAAACAATCACTTTATCAAATAACTAAAAACTTTCAATCCTTTTTAGGGAAAGTTGTTTGAACGATTGAAAATCTGTTAAATTTCCCGCCAATTTTCAAATCTTACTTTTTTGGGAATTTATTTCCCATGACTTGAAATCAAAATACAGTTCTTGAAAAGCACAAATGAATTTCATACTATTAGTCCTCCACTGACAGTCTAAATTGGGTTGTTTTATTTCATGCCATCGCACTCGCACTAGTAGATTTGTTGTTTGACGTGCGCACAATTTAACCACTTGTCATTTTTTGCTGCACAAATCCAACAACAACTCGGCTGAGTGCGAGTGTGACGAACTGACGCGGAGAAAGAGAGGGAGTCAGCTTCTCCACTTTCGTTGTTAATCATTCGTCAGCGGAAATGTCTGAGAAGAAAGGTAAACAATATTTGGTCGCCACAAGAATAATTATTTTAAAAGTACTTTCGTTTTTTCGTTTCTGAAAGGATTTGGACCCCAACCACCCAGCGCTCCACATGGAATTGGTGTTCCAGCCCCTCCAGGAGGCTACTTGCATGTAAGTAATTTTCTTATCGCTCGTCGATCGCTTCAATTGATGGCTTTTGAATTTCACAATGAATTCCAGAGGGCTCCTCCGCCCCCTTACGAGCAGGGTCATGCGGGAGCGGGAGTGGGAGGATATTTTCCACCACCTCCGAGCTATCAGGCTTCGATTGCTGGCCAACAACAACCCGGAATTCCCGTCGCTCAACCAGGATATGGATATCCTGCAAGTGGAATGTACCCGGCAACAGGATCAGCCTTTTATCCCACAAACACACCAATTCATCAAGCGATGGCTCCTGGAACAAACTATCCAAATGTAAGCCCTTCAAACTAATTTCCCTACCACTGAACTGTTTTTAAAAGCTGTTTTCCAAAATTCCAACAGACAGTAGTCTTCGACGCTGGAGCAAGATTTAGTGGAAAAATGGGTGGTTCGATTAGTGTCCCGCCACCTCCCCCCGGATATGCACCAAATGTAGCACAGGCAGCGGCCCTGCAGGGGCAACCGGTAAGATTTTACGAAGTTTTCTTTTGTTTCATCATATTAATGGAATTTTCTTTCAGGTTCTGCTTAAGAAGAAACGAAATTCATTTTTCTAGCCATACCAGAATATCAACTGGATGGAGATTTCTACAATTTAATATCGTTAGTTAGATTGTTAAATCCCCTGTAATTCTATGCGGTTTCTTATATTTTGTTACCGAATATAGCCCTATTGGTGAAGAGTTGAAAATCGTTTATACTTAAAACTCGTGTCGGAACTTTTTCCACTTAATTATTTCCACGAAATTACGCAATTTGTCAAATTTACGCGGAGATTAATACTCTCTTAGTATGCATTTCCTAGGTTTATGTATGTAAATTTTCATAAAAATTACTTAAGAAATTGTCTATCTTCCCTTAAAAGTCGATATTTCTCTAAATATTATATCAACATATTCTCTTTTTATGTTACCTTTAAATAAACATATTTTAAACAAATTAATGGTTTTATTTTCCTATTCTTGTATTTTTCAGAACGTAGAAATGCGCAATTTAATTTATATTATGTGGCATTTATTAAAACAAAGAAAATTATATGAAAATTACTGGAAAGAATAAACGCACTTCTAGAATTGCGGCGTTATTTGTGAATAATAGACGATTATAAAACTAGTGGTAAAATATAATCTAGAGATTTTGGTTTTGGATAATTAATATAATTCTTCGAAAATACGACTTTTAATTACAATTCAGGAGGCTTTTGTTAACTGTGGCGACTAAAATATGCAGCACTTGAATTTCTTATACAAAATCTACTTTCATGCGCAATTTATAACGTCGAATAGAATAGTTTACATAAAAATATGGTGTTTATACGAAATTTAAAATATCTGAATAACGGTAAAAAACAACGGATAAAGAGAAGACAAAATTGTGGGAAATATTCTCTTCAATTAATCTCACACATTGAACTGCCGAAAAACCGTTAGTTTTCGAGATAGTCGCAAAAAACTGATTTTTTTTAAATAACGGTATATTTCGATACCGGTTTGATATATCGAGTTCTAGTAAAAGACAAAAGTGTTGGAAATTTTACTGTCTTCAACACATAAGACTGCTGAAAACGCAGTTTCGGAGTAATCCGCAAAAAAAGGAAATTGCGATTTTCAAAAACCCACCATTCCGTTTAACGGATATGCACTATTCCGGTTACTAATATCCACGATTTTTTCGAATTTCTTCAAAACCAAAAGTTTTTTGAAGAAAAAAATTCTCTACATTTTTACCGTTTACAGTTAAACGATATCTTTTACCGCTTTTAAGATAACCTACAATTCGTACATTTTTTTTCAGCTCTTTACAAAAACTAACCATTTTTGAGGAGATCTTGGTCTGCCAAGAATGTCACAGAGTGCGATTGAAGAGTTGTAGTATAAGAAAGTGGGTTCACATCAGAAATTTTCTTTAAACGAAATTTTAGAAATGAAACACAACTATTGGTATTACAATTTATTCATTCAACTGAAAGAAGTGCAAAGCGCAAAACTTTTAATGCAACATTTCTGATAAAAATTTAAATTGTTGTAAAACCTATAACTAAATTATTTATTCTTCATCTGTATCTCTGGTGGTGATTTCAAAGATAATTTCACAATCATTTGGCGATGTTTCTGATTCCTCCGCTTTTTCCTCAATCTCGTCTATAATTTCCTGTTGACTGTGCACAATCGTCACATTATTATCGATATCGTCCAATGGAACGGTTTCAGGTGATTGAGATTCTTCATTTTGAGTTGGATTTTGATTGTCTGAACTCAAAATTGGATCGGTATCGTCCTTGGGTAAGTCTACTTCCATTTTAATTTCCTTTTTGATGATCTCCTCGTCCTCCTCCTCTGTTCCTGATTCATATTTCTGAAATATTTTCGTATAGAAATGTTTTGTTAGATTTATTTTCAGAGAATCTTACGTTGATCACGTAAAGTAGAGATAAAGTTTTACATAGAGAAAGATTGAAGATGTTTAAGACATTTTTGTATAAAAAAAAAATCTTAACATTACAAATTGAACATATTTTTACGCAGAGAATTCAAATAATAATAATAAAAAAATACAAATACACAAAATTGTACGAGGCATAAAAACTGTCTTCAAGATAAGCGTTCTTTATTTCTATTCTTTGTGGGATTTCATTTTCATTTTCTTTTCCAAGGTTCTCGCTGGCTGTGCTTGTTTATTTCATTGCGTTCCTTGGAAATATCTTTAAATTTAACACATTTAGTGACACGTCAACAATCTAATTGATTACCTTTTGTGTATACGTTCGAACCGGTGGCAATTTAATGTGTAGAACGCATGTAGAATCATCGAATATGTTGGGCACTGGCTCCTGGCAAACCACACCACTCTTCTCGACTCCGCAAGCTCGGAACAATACTTGCTTTTTATCCTCGAGAATGTGTTTTTTGCAAAACTTACAACACGGCAACGTACGCTCGGCACACTTCACACCACCTTCAGTGTAAATGCATTTCGGGAAGGAGGGCGTTTTGTGAATAAATCCTCCTTTATTTCGCTTTTCCAAATATTTGCGGTGTAAAATCGCCTCAGCACCGTACCGTTTGTGGTGATGATTGAGCGCCTTCAACTTTTCATACAATCGACGTTCCTGTGGTGAATCCTTCACCTGATCGTGAATGCTGCCTACAAATTTTTCAATCAGATTAAGTGTTTTTTTTTTTAAATTCCCTTGAATCGATCTTACATAATGTCTCTCTCTCCTTCCGTATGGCGTGCAAATACTTTCGTCTCTTCTCCCGCAATATATGCTGGAGCCTTAGCACCTGTTCGGTGTACAAATTCTGCAATCTGAGCATTTTCTGCTTAGTAATCATTGTTGCCTCCTCTGTGGTGTAAATTCCAGCGTGCCTACAACATGAATGAAACGTTTAAATGGATATATATATATATATATATATATAAAAAAGAAACGCTCAACTCACTTGAGTAGATCTTCGTCTTGTGAATCAATACTTTCATTATCTGAATTATCACAGTCCACGCCCTTCCACGTATTGTTCATGGTTGGGGGATCTTCGTCAGAAGAACTATCAGAGGCATAGTCTAGAATTCGATGCTTTGCGGACTCCTGCTTGCCGACCATATCAAATTCAGCTACATGGACAAAATTTACTAAATTCGACGTGTTTTATTGTTCATTAAATCAAAACTTACTAAATGGGTCCACATTCGGTGACACCACGTCGATCTCTTCGTCAGCATCGGAGAATCCTGTCTTCGAGGAGCCGCATTTGGTTTTGTCCACTTGGACATGGTGTGTGAGGTCATTCAAATAGCTTTCATTGGACTCCACCTGTTTGTACTTTCCCACAGTATTCCTCGTTTTATTCAATTGTGCCAATCTGCTGTGCTCGAAGCAGTAGTTTGTCAGTCCAGGATCCTTTTTGCCATCTTGTTTTGGGGCTGGCTGGAGGCACCTTTTCCCATTTAATGGATATGTGTAGGCGCACTGTTTGTACGGAGCTCGAGGATCTTGTAGAATGTGTCGAATGCAAAAGTTGTGGCCTTCTAATCTTTGGATGGAGCAATCATAGGTGGGATTAGAACAGGCCTTAGTTTTATTCTCAATCTCGATGTGTAACTGATCTCGCAGAGCCTTGTCTTGTTCGGCGGTGGTTGGTTGAGGCTTCCTGATTAAAAATCCTCGATTCGGGGGCTTTGTTATTATTTTGTTCACGTTCTTCGACATTCTACTGGAAATAAAAAAACCAAACTGATTAAAATCCGCGAATATAGATGCGAATTTCATAATTTTAGGAAATGCTAAAAAATCGCTGTCAAATTTAAATCTTCGCGCCACACTATCCATAATTCATCCATAAAGTCAAATTGCTGAAACTTTATAAAAATCACTGGAAAAACCGTAAATTCAACGGAAAATACAATAATAAATATTTATCCGAATTCTAGTTGTGATATTTTGTGAAAACCCATCAACCAATTTAAAATCTAATGAAAAACAGCACAAGTTTTTGTCTCCTGTTGTGGGTCAGCCATTTCTTACGATGAACATCAATTCGTGAAGTGCTACGAAAAATCGGAAGATTTTCATATAAAACTCACATCGATTGCCGTAATTTTCGCACGTAGAGCAAGTTCAAGACGAGAAGAACATTTTGAGCCGAGTTACATTAATTAACAAATGAATTAATCCACTAAAACTGTGTCGTTTAACTGGAGCGGTGTCCACAACCAAACAACGTAACTCAAGTAATGGCGTCTGAGCTCTGAGGAAGTCGTGTTCAGCAAGACGAAGGAGAATATTTGCAACCAACTTCCTCAAATGTAGCGTCGAATTTATCTACAAATCCTGCTGGGAATAAGTAAGAATTATTCGGAAAGCGCGTGTAATTGGTTTTAGTGCATCGATTACATTCTTGAGACTTCATTTTGGTGAATTTTGACTTGAGTACACTCGAAGTATTCGCGGAGTATACTCCAAGTACACTAGGAGTAAAACTCGTATTTCCCGATTCTCACAGCGTTGCCAGACTTTCAACAAACGTTGAGCCGGGAAAATTACCCCAAAAAGGTATGGCCGAGAGATTAGAAAATTTTTTCACCTTGACTTTGTAATGTTTTTCCTATTTGTCTAATTTTGCAAAAACTGGTGTCTCTTTTTCCTGAAAAACATTTCTCTATTAAACATTTTTTTTATTTTTTTTAAATTCAATCAAAATTTCATAATTTTGCAGAAAAGAATTTAATTAATTTTGTGATTTGTCGTAAAAAACGGTCATAAAAATTTCCTAATTAAACACTAATAAAGTTTTACGATCATCTAAGCTAGATGATCATAAAAATTGTCTAATTAGGCACTAATTTTGATTGAGCTGCTCCTTAATTAAGAATTCAAGTTCAGTGCGAGCAAAACTTCGTGATTGGAAGTATCTACGATAAAAAAAAATCAAAACATTCTGTCTTTTGGTTATTTTTTTCTCAAAAAAAAAATAAAGAAAATTTCTCCGTTGTGCAGCAATAAACGACATTTCCTTCAAAAAATTAACAAAAAATTACCACAACGCGCGGGTAATTTGAATCGGCCATCGGGAATCAGAACAATAGCGGGAACGACCGCTGCGGCGCTGTGTACTTTCATTCAGTGAACCCGATTTTCGTTAAGTCGTCATCATTTTGACAACTAACTTACCGAAGAGAAAAAAATTAACACTCGCTCGATAAGTGAGTTTTGTTTACGTGCACGAAGCCCCGAAAAAAAGGTGAAAGTTCTCTAAAAGTTTCCGATTGAATCAGTTGAAGTCGGGGAGTCTTTGTTTCCGTGGATAATCCAATCAAGCGGCATCCAAATGGCCAACGCTGGTGGTGCTGGCGCTTCGGGCTCATCGTCGTCGTCTTCTTCGAACACGGAACAGAAAGACAGCAAATGGTACTTCACAGCCGAGCAACTAGCAAACTCCCCCAGTCGGAGGTACAACATCGATGCCGATAAGGAACTCTCCTACAGACAACTTACGGCATACCTAATACAGGATATGGGTCAACGGCTACAAGTGTAATTAGCAAGCGATTGGGGCTGTCCCAAACAGACGGCATAAGTAATCAAATATTTTCTCATTTGCAGTTCACAACTATGCATCAACACGGCGATTGTTTATATGCATAGGTTCTATGCGTTCCATTCTTTTACCCACTTCCATCGGAATGGAATCGCGGCCGCAAGTCTCTTCCTTGCGGCAAAAGTCGAAGAGCAGCCGCGGAAGCTCGAACACGTCATCAAAGTAGCGTCCTTGTGCTTGAGTCAGGAGCTGCCGCAGGCATCGTCAGAACTGTACGCGGAACAGGCTCAGGATCTAGTCTTCAACGAGAATGTCCTGCTGCAGACGCTGGGCTTCGATGTTGGTATCGATCATCCCCACACGCATGTGGTCAAGACATGCCATCTCGTCAAAGGTTCACCCATTAAATTCAATTAATCTCTGTATATATTTACTCAATTTAAAGATTTGTCGTTCACAGCTAGCAAGGACCTGGCGCAAACGTCGTACTTTCTAGCCTCCAACAGGTTGGTAAAGTAACGTAGCGAATTTTACTTTCTTATACGAAGCATAATAAAGTATTGTATTCATGAAAAATTAATTAATTTGTTGATGAGCATTATGGCGGCTTTCTAAACATCACAATTTCGTTTTGTGCTTTTACATCAAATCTACGCGTTTTCAGTAATCTAATGTATAGCAAAAGTTGGAGTCATTAAAATTTCCTACACTTTTGGCTTTTACTAGAACTCCATATCTCGAGACGGTATCTAGATTTACCGTTATTTCAAACAAGGTTTTTGCGATTCCCTCGAAAACTATCGGGTTTTTGGTGATTCAATGTATGAGATGAATTGAAGATAATATTTCCCACGAGAGATTACCGCTATTTGCTATCTTTTACCTTTATCGAGATATTTTCATGAAAAAGTAAAAAAAAATAGATTTTTGCGAATTGCTTGCAAACTAACGATTTTTCGGAAAGACAGTTAAAGCAAGAATTAAAGAGATCTACATTTTTAAGTTTTTGCAGATTTCTTAAAAAAGTTATATTGTATTCGCCGGGTTATAAATTGCGCAGGAATATAGATTTCGTATAAGAAAGTCATCAAATATTTTATTTTGTTTTGCAATGTTCTAGAAAACGTGTTTTTGGCTGTCCGTAAAACATGTCAATTGAATTTTTGGCCTTTTCAGACCCCGTCCTAGTCACCATTTTTTGTGTGACGCATTTTATAAACCTCCCCAAGTGTGACGTATTTTATGGACAGTTCCAAAGTTTTGGTGGTCTTGTCCGTTTGTTTCACAAGATTTTAAGATGAGGCCTTTCAACTCAACATGCTTTTAAAAAAACCAAAAAAAAACAGCATTTTCGACTTACACTTTTTTTTGATCGATTTCGCAATCAAATTTGAAAAAAAAATCAATTTTTCAGCTTACATTTAACTTCAATGTGTCTGCAGTATAGACCGACGGTTGTGGCGTGTTTTTGTATATATTTAGCCTGCAAATGGTCAAGATGGGAGGTAATTTCAATGAAATCAACAAAAAATTTCAGGTCTTTCGAAAACTATAACGTCAATTTTGTTCCAGATACCACAATCAACGGAAGGAAAACATTGGTTCCAATATGTGGACAAATCCGTAACGCTAGATCTATTAGAACAATTGACTAATGAGTTTTTAGTTATATATGACAAGAGTCCAGCCCGACTTAAGTCCAAATTAAATTCAATTAAGGCACTAGCACAAGGCGCTAGAATAGTGAGTTATCGAATTTTTCAATTACAGTGGAATCTCGGTTTATGACTTTAAATCTTTCCTAAATGCGGGTCTCGGGGATGTTTTCTGCACAGGTTTCCAGGGCATAACAAAATTTCCGCTGCAATGTTTTTGTTGATGTCTAAGATTTTTGTCCGAGGCAAAAAAAAAATTTCTAGAAAATCGGTTTCCACTAGATTTGGCAGGGTATGAACGAAAGAATAATTTTTTCCTAACCGAGAACGCGTTTTACAGACATTTCGAGCAGCTTTGCCCAAGAATTGAAACGAGAGGCTATGAAAACTTGCATTTTTTTTAGTCGCATATCTAATTTTTGTCTCCCAAAATTTCCGCCCTGATGGTTTCGCCAATGCCTTGAATTGTTGTCCAAGACATTAATAATTTCGTGAAAAGCAGGTCTCCACTAGACATTGACAAAAATTTCGATTGACGATGCTCAGTTGATACAGTAGCTGGCAACTCCTAATATCAGCTTTTTTAAAACCAGCACCAGGCTAGTTTTGAAATTTCCAACTTTTTATACTGGTTGCCAGCTGCTAGTTACTAGCCTAATGTCAAATGGGCTTTAATAATATTCATAAACAGAGATTCCATTGTAATAATTAGAGCTTTGGCATGCCGCATTGCGTGATTTTAAAAACAGTGAAACAAATTTTGACGTCTTTCCATCAAAAATCACACAATGCGGTAACGAATTTGATTTGAGCTCATAAACTAGAATTTTAACATTTTTTTAATTTATTACAATCGAAATATTTTCACAGAACGATGTTCCACGGCCTATCGCTGAATCACCAAACGGTAGCAGTTCACAAATGCCTCAATTGGAAGCTAGACGCCCTGAAAATTATTCTAGTCATCACAGATCACACCATTCATCCTCGCACAGCGGATCGCATCATCATCATACGAAATCGATACCGACTAATGAACTTGGGGGTGAGTTTCATCACATTTTGACATCGAATTTCAAATTGAAATCCGTGAAAATAATTTTTTTAATGGTTTTATAGAACATGGGAAATCCCCATCATCGACAATGGCTCATAAGCAATCCTATAGCGGATCTGTTAGCAGCCATAGTAGTAGTCGATCGAAACCGGATCGGGGTCTTCAGCCGGCTCTCAGCGATTCTCAACACAATAATGCCCCATCGTACAATAGTAGCAAACAAATTCTTCCGCCTCCTAGCTCACGTTCATCGAGCTCTAATCGTCCACCGCACGGTATACCGGGCGTGAATCTGCCCTCGTCACAGCGAGGTACACACGGCCACGATCCCAACTATCATAAGAGTCGAAGTGGTATGCCACCACAGATGAGCGGATCACATAGTCTAGGAGGCCATAAAGTAAAAGGCGCCGATCAGCGTCACTTAGCCAAAGAGGCGTCTGGAAGGCCGATCGATTCCAGCAAAAGTTCAATCAAATATCCATCGCAGAATCCCAGCAATGTCAGCCTCGATCGATCGAATCCTCTACAGCAGCCGCCAACTTCAGTTCCATCTGCGAATTATAATCAATCGCAGAATTATAATCAATCCGCTCGTAATGTTAGTAGTAGTAGTAGTAGTATGAAGTTTGATCAATCCGTCCATCAACAACAACAACAACAACAGCTGCAGCCGCCGCAACAACAACAACAACATTCTTCTCAGTTGTCACAGCAGCAACAATTACAAATACAGCAGCAGCAATCCCAAAAGCAATCTATAGAGTCTTCCTACAATTCAACAAATCTAAATAGACATCCGGATGATATACAAAAGGCAAGCGGGAACCAAATGGAGATCTGTTCGCCAACAAAGTTTGCCTATCCTCAAGTTAACCCCCATACGCTATCGTCCTTACAAATGCAAGACGCTCCTTTACCTAGCCAACAAATTGCTCCTCTATCGCTCAGTAGTAAACAGTCGTCGATATTCAGCCCTGAATGGAACGAGAAGCCATCGAATATGTCGAATCTAATGAATCCAATCGTCGGTAGCAATGGCAATAGCAATAAACAATCGTCCATGAAATCGAGCAGAGACAAGCAATCGCAATTCGAAAAGCGATCGTCGAAAAACATCATAGAAAATCCCGCAATGTCCGGTGGAATGGGTCCGGATGAGTCGAAATTCTTCCCAACTGCTCTCAATCTCAGTGGAGCGAAACGATTGGCTCCGGGTCATGATATGCCAGGTGTTTTATTGAAAACTGAAGACGATTACATGCGAGAGAGTAAAATGCGAAGAATTGAGTCACCACCACCGTCGAAGATGATCGATCAAAAGCCACCGCTACATCTGTTTGAGAGCTTGAGTAACGATCAAAAGCACCACAAGTCCTTCTCAACGGTGAACGGTATCGAAACGAATCCTGATTTAGTTAGCAGTCTCCTGAAGGAGAGCCTATGCAATGATAGCAAATTCACGGCACAGGCGCTGGTCAAAACGGAACCAATCGAGCGACTCGTCGACAATGTCAAGCCAATGGATATGGAACTCGAGAAGCCAAAAATAGTGACTGTCGTGCCACCACTATCGTCTGAAATGTCCTACGAGGCTGCTCCGGCGAAGGAAGAGCCCGCCGGTAGCCAGCCAAATGACTACATGAAATTGAAGAGCGAGAAGAAGAAGAAGAAGGATAAACACAAACACAAGGAGAAGGACAAGTCCAAAGAGAAGGAGGAGAAGAAGAAACATAAGAAGGACAAGGACAAGCATAAGGAACGGGACCGTCTCTCAGGTAATGAGAGTGAATTGAATCCGGTGAAAATTAAAATATCAAAAGACAAAGTGACAATGCCACCGATCGAAATATCAAATCAACCAATGTCTGGCTTTAAAATCAAGATTCCCAAAGATCGACTGTTAGTCGCGTTTTCCGATGAATCGAAGAATATGCCGCCCCCAGGCAAACAACAGCCGCAGCAAATGCATTCGCAACAGCACCAGCAACAGATGCAGCAGCAGCAGCAGCAGCAGTCTCTGCCACCACCACCGTCAACCAATTCGCTGAAAATCAAAATCTCCAAGGATAAAATCGAGAATTACAACAGCAGTAAACATTCCAAATCCTCGGCTCCGTATACCACGACCAGCGGCAGCACTGGCGGGGGTGGTGGCGGCTTATCAGCGTTTGAGGGTCACAGCAGCAGTGGCAGCAGCAAGAAAAAGGATCGCGATCGTGATCGTGATAAGGATAGGAAACGCCATGCCAACACTAGTGGAGGTGTTGACTTCAACAAGCAGAACGGCAGCGGGAATGCTGGTTCATCGGGAGCTGGAATCGGCGGCGGTTCAGCCGGTGGTCAATCGACCGGCGATAAGGGTCAATCGTCATCGAATTCTAGCAAGGTGAGTCGATCGTTTTTAATTTAGTTTTAGTGTTTTTTTTTTCTTCTTTTTCTTTATTGTAAATCTTAAGATTAGAAAATAAATACTTAGTAATTGCATAAATTTAGAATGTATTGAGTTGGCTTGCTATGGCTGGAAACATTGATAGTATTAATCATCCTCCTAATACATACACTAATAACAACATTAATCAAAATGTACTACTAAGCAATCAAAATACCGGTGGCAATAGTAATATAACTGTAAATCATCAATTTATGTACACAAATCCATATTTTGATGGATTCTCACAAATTGAAATCCATCCAGATGAGATCAATGCTAATTTGAATTTGCAAAACTTGTATAATTTTTACAATTTAATGAGGCAATCATAGACACACACACATTCAAGCATTTAAGCGCTGTTATTGAACACATGAATTTTGAATACAATTTTTGCGTTTCTTAAAAACATTTTAAATAACTGAAAATTAAATGTTTTTATTGTAATTTTGTTGCTTTATTATGTTGAATTCACATTTACTTTTTTCATATATATTTTTTAATATACTCAGCTTTTAGTGTTTAAAAATTACATGCAATTTCTCATGTATCGAATACAAATGGAAAAGATTTTTTTTAAATTAAATTAAATATTATTTTGTACGTTAACATTATATACACTATGGGTTTTTTTTTATTTTATTTGTTATGACGTTTTGTTTATAATTTTTTTATGTGTAACCCCATGGGGTCCATAAAATACGTCACATTTTTGTGGTGGCAAGGTGTCTGCAATATTGTAAGCATATGCAGCCACAGATGTTAATAAACCAGAGATGCAGATCGAGAACCGAAATCTTCGATAGAATTAGTTACTGAAGTCATGACACAAATCCTCGAACAAACATTTCCAACAACTGAACGTTCGAAGCAATGCAAACTCAAATACTATTTTGAGCTGTAAAATGTATTAAAAAACAACAACAGCTCTTTTTTGATTAACACGTTGGCTACCATGTGAGTCATCGGTGATCGCAGCGTGTCACCCACAGGGACAATGTGAGTCACCGGTGATCGCAGCGTGTCACCTGCAGGGACAATGTGAGTCACCGGTGTACACACTATTGTCATTACCGTCAGTTTCTCAAGTTCCATGGTTGAGTGCAGTCGCTCGTGTGCGGTACAAAGGGGGGTTTTTTTGTGGAGCATATTTCATGTGAAAATTTGTTGTGGTGAGTTTTTTCCGTTATATTTTTTTCGATTCGTTTTTGTCTGTACTGATCTTGTGTTCACTGGTGACTCACATTGTACAGAAATGATTTTTGCGTTTTTTTCCCAGTGTATACTAGCGGAGTAAGCGTTTTTTTGGCTGGTAGCCAACGTGTTAAGAACATATCAAAAGGATATCATTGAAGGAATAACAGAGTACAAATTCCATTCGTTAGAAATAATTTCATTAAGAGTTTCACAATCCGGGGCTAAATATCATTTAGTAAATCAGAATGACTGCTTGGTACAAACGGCACGATCAATCTAGACTTCTATCACGGTTTCCGCTGTTGAATTGTTGCAATAAAACCTTACAAATGTTGCTATTAATCAATGGTTCGCGAGACATGTAAAAGTAGGTGTGGGAGCAAAAAAGAAAAATTGTCACGAAACCTCTATTGAGAGAAAGCCCTTTGTTTTCATGTATTCGTTTCAACCGCTGAAACAAGTAGAAAGCCTTTCTACTTGTTTCAGTGACTGAAAGAAAACTATCAGCCTGACTGAAGAATGTCAATATCGCTTAAAGAACCAAACATTCCCGCAACACGTTAATAAGTTCAGAAATTTTAACCCTTCGTTGGTGTAAAGATCCGACGGAAACAAAGGATTAAAGATCCGGCATTTTGGCCAATTCTGGTCAACGGAATTTCACCAAAAGTGAACAGAATTGACCACACCAAACATGTGTGTAAAATTGCTGTAGCTCAAGTAGTTTTCGAGAATTTAGCCCTACGTTACCGTTATGAGGAATGTCATATTGCACCACACCAACAAAAAACAGAGAGATTTTTTTGTGAAACCCTTCAGATCAACCTGCAAAATGTTTAAGGAACGTTTCTGAGTCAAAATCTAGATGTCAATTTTTTGTTTAATAAAAACAATCGTTTCGGTACTGTATATTAAGGTAGAAATAGATGCTGCGATGGTCGTACCGACTTGTGTTGGACCGATATCGGGCCGACCGTCGTACACACGTTACGATTTATTTGCGATTTTGATCGAACAATTAGTTTTTACTAGCAAATATCTCTCGAACAGCACAGCACAGTTGTGAAATAATATCGTATCGACGGTCGCATGGCAGACCACAAACGATACAATCTGCCGCATGCGACCGCAGGTTTTGGCTCAGCGACGTACGACCGTGCGATATCGGGCCCAACCGTCATTTCGTGCGCATACACTATACAATTATCGCATGCGACCGCAATTCGGCCCGACGATTGTACCGACCATTGCAGCGTCTATTTCCATCTAAGTCATTAAAAATCAGGTAAAAGTGTCACAAAGGTTTTTTTTTTTTGCAGCGTTTGATCAAATTTTTAGCAACCCTTTCTAATTTATATTCCTAACCTTGTTTTTGTATATACGGAATTTTTAAAAAAATAACTTATTAATATTTTTTGCATGCGCCTTGTAAATTTTGCAATTTAATTTTACTATTAAAAACATTTATCTATTAATTTTAAGAAGAGTCAAGAAAAACAAATTACGTAGTGAATATTGATCTCAATTATTTGGTATTTGGAACAAACATTTCAATAAAAAATATATTTTTTTTTGTTTCTATGGTTTCAGGAAATTTGGGTTAATTCATGATAAAAGCTTTGTTCATTAAAATAAAAATTTGCTAAGGTTTAATGGCATATAAACATAAAACTATTTATCATTTTTATATATCTATGTAGAAGGCATATGTATATGAAATTATCAATCATGTAAATAAATTGTTTCATACTTAAGAAGGCGATATACGAATGGAGAGTGGTTTAACAAAAAAAAAAAGTTCGCAATTGTTATTTTTCTTCTTTTTCTTGAAATATAATAAGCATCGTTTCTATTTCTCTCTAAATTGTTGGCTGTACTAGTTTAAAGAGAAAACACAAAAAAAATAATGGAAAATTGAATATTTGATAAACCAAAAAAAAAAAAGTAAAACAAACAATCAAAAACAAAAAATAAAGATAATAGTGCATACTAGTACCGATCTAAATATCTTACAGATCCAACAATATAATAGTAGCATTAATCAACTTTTCGGTGATACATTCGATGAAGGAAATTCACCGGAACATCCAGCTTTAATGGCACCTCAGCTATCACGGTATACGCACTCAGATAGTAGCAAATATTATCATCAGAAGCAACAGCAGCACCAACAACAGCAAATGGGTAGTAATAATTACTACGGCAAACAGTAGATACCAAGAAGGTGCTGAAATTGAACAAAAAAAAAACATTACCTTTTTCGTTTTATTTAAAAAAAAAACATAGAAAATTTAATTACATCGCAAATAAAAAGAAATTGTTATACAAAAAAATGTAATGATCCGCTTTATTATGTTGGAATAAAACTCAACATATATACGACTTTATGTAAATGATATAAATGAAAATATTTTATAATTCAGATGAAATTCAACAAGTATATTGTGACATAGCTACATTATATCCGAATGTATTTTCCTAAATATCAAAAATTAAAAATCAAATCCGAATTATAAAAGTTTATAATTACGATAATATATTGACAAAGATAAATCTAATATACAAAAATTGGATCAAATTATAATTATTTTAAACAACAATTTAAATGAAAATATCTGTTTTGGCCCTATGTGAAGTTGGTGTTTAATAACAGTTGAAAAATCTATAAGTTTCAAAAAAGTCTTATTCTTGCTAAAAAAAAAAAAATTCATAACATCCAAAAAAAAACTCTTAGTGGACAAATTTTTTTATGAAGGAAATTTGTTACTATTCGAAGAAAGTTTTCATTTGCTTTTTACCCAATTTTCACAATTTGTACCAAATTATACGTACATACTCCTCCCAAAAAGTGTAGTAAACATTTTAAATCATCATCACGGAACATTTTTGTTTTAGTGCATTGCGAAGGTAGTTCTTTGAAGATAATCCAAAATGATTTTTACCAAAAGAAACATGCTATAAATACACCCATACCTCGATATACGGCCGAGATTGGTTCCAAAAATTTAGGCCGTATATCGAAACACCGGAACATTCTTTTAGGAAAGTATTGCATTTATTGATCGCAGTGCATTTCAATGTAATATTGTCCGACTTTTCAAAAAGCAATTCAAAAAGCGGAAGGCCGTATATCGAGGTATGGGTGTATTGGATTATAATTTGAGGGTAGTACAAGTTTTGGGCCAAAAACATGATAAGAAAATTGTGGAAAATTTGCTCTTCGAACTAAAATATGAGGCAAAACGCTATTCTAACCCTTTTGCTATAAAATCAATAACATATTACCATTAAAAAAAACGCTATAAATTTTGCAAAATACTTTAAATGCTGTTGAAAAATCCCGGCTCTGTAGAAATAGTATTTTCTAATTCTGCTTGACAGCTGACGAATGAAACTTCTATGCAGATAAATTTATACCGATTATCCCATATTCCGGATTACGAAATCTAAGATCTTAACTTTACAATTTTAATAGAAATGGTATTCTGGATTAGAGACTTTGGTGGGTTTCGATTTTAACAGGTTAAGAACTAATTATAATATGCAAGGTCGTAACCACAAACGTCAAATTTGGCTGTTTTTTGTAATTTGATTTTATTCGGAACTAATAATGGAGAACTTAATGTTCGGAATGCAAATTTGCATAATTTTCCAAAACATCAAAATCTTGATGGAGCCCTCCACGAAACAAATTTCATTGAAACTTTTATTGAAAAATGCAACACCATTAAAAGGTTGACATCTCTTAACTTGTAATTTAGAATACGAAATTTATTAAGACCCTCTTAATTCAAGTATATGCTAGTCTCTTTTCCGGAATCAGGGGATTAATTAACGAATTCTGCTGAGTCGGAATTTTTCACTAGACATAAAGTTATTTTGGTTACACATTTTTGCGCTATATTTTGAAGCGTGTAATTGAAAAATAAGTTTTATTAAAGGTCTGTTTCAGAAAATACCTGAAAACTTTGTTAATACGGTGTGGATTTTTTCTTTTTCCGTATTTTTCACATTTCCCATAGTTCAACAAATAAAATGAAATCGACAGAAAATAGTAAGCAATCATGTATATTTATTATAAATTAAAAGAATGGACAAATCTTTTAATAGAAATTACCTTTAAACAAATAGGATTTAACCTTGAAACTAAAACTTTGAAAAAAAAACCTGCAAAAAAAATGATCGCAATGGCCCTATTCACAAAGTGGAACCTATCTTTTAAGGCAAACACATGATACAATGAAAACTAGATAATCTATTCCGCATCTTCTCATCCTATGGAGTTATTCATCTTCCATTCAACATCTCCAGAAAGTTTTTCCGTTTGATTCAATGTGAATTTTTCGAAATAGCAAATTAAACGATTTTTTACCAACATTTCATTGTAAACTATTATAAATTTAACTGAAACTAACAAACCATATTAATTTAAATTTACGGTTTCATTATATATTGACTGAAATTTACAAATACAGGAAGATCCAATAACTGAACTTGTCGTTTCTTTACTATTGCGTATGAAAACAGTCGAACTGATTCGTACTCGATAACTCGAACATAAGATTTAAACAATGCTTTAGACCTTTTTTGCATGAGATATGTAAAAGAGCATTAACTAATTCACCCCTCTATATCTTCTAAGCGATGTTCGACTTTTCGCGATCCTACTGTATTCAATTTTTATTACAAACATACAATTAGTTTACTTAAATGTCGTGGATAGGGCCATAACTTTTAAAAAAATCGTTCCTAATTAATTCTTTCGTGTAATTTTTCTATCCCGGGCATTTTATTTTTGAAAAATCAATGAAAAATTTTGAAAATGAGAAAAAAAATATTTTATTCATATATTCCGAAAAAAAAATTAGTAAAGCATTGGTTTATAATGTTTGAATTAGATTCTGTTTTAAGTACAGAATTCGGGAAAACAAATGAAAAATTCATAAGAAAAAAAAATTAACTAGATAAATAAAATCACTTGATATCCCTTGATTTATTTATCATCCATATTAATTACATTTAATGATGTATGTTTTTTCAGTGTGACGATTAACAAGTTTATGTGCAGTAATTTGCACTTAAAAATTTAAGTTATTCAAATCTAAATAGTCCGCCTATTGTAGTAATTATGAAATTATTGTAAACTTATTTTTTTAAGTCATAACACAGACATCATATATGAAATCTGTGTCTGTTCACAAAAAGTTAATTTGTGTCTTAGTTTAGCATGTGATAAATACTAGGATCAACTAAATGATCTTAACTTTTGTTCGGTTTTCTAAAACAAAAACTTTAATTTCGTTTATTTAAAAAAAAAGAATCGGTACAAACCGTGTGTGAACTTTAAATAAAAATGTATATAAGAGCAAATAGTTTTTAGGTTTTCAAATATCCATGTAAATATCTATCAGTTTAAATTTATTTAAATAATAAATTTCATATTATATACTAAAAATTAATGCAAAAGCAAACAACAAAAAGAAAAAAAAAGAAATTTGAAATTATAATTAATTTAGCATTCGTTTTAGTTTTTGTTATGTTTATAATAATAATATAATTACAGCTCATTTTTATTAGAAAATTATTAAGATTGTTTTTAATTTAGAAATATTGCGTTTATACCAATATTGTAATTCAAGAAAACAACCCATGAAAGTTGTGTGAAAATTCTTCTTTTTTTTCAAATACAAAATAATTTAATTAAAGGATTGTCTAATTGAAATTTCCTGTAGCTGATATTATCGCAGCAAATATTCTTTCGCATTTGAAATTTTGCAGAAGATTTATTTTTACTTATAGTTTTTATAATTTGCTTTTAGATAATTTAATCATTATACTTTTTATCATATAAGAAAAAGCTAGTTTTAAGCTGTTATAAAAAAACACAAAAACAAATAAAAAAAAAGATGAGAAAATCCAGTTGTTTTTTATTTAGGTTGCTTTTCCCAGCATATTGTATTATTTTTACAAAAATTAAAGTTTTATGTTTAAAATATTGACTGAAATCTGGGGGCATATTGCGTATCTCGAACAAACGCTAGTTCGATCGAGAAACCATGAATTGGTATTGCCTATCTCGATTTTGTGTTCGACATTGCATACCAATTTCTCGAAATTTAAGATTAGTCGAAACAACATTTTTTTGCATAAATATCGCA
The DNA here is from genome assembly GCA_964034945.1 of Chrysopilus asiliformis. Classification (NCBI taxonomy): domain Eukaryota; kingdom Metazoa; phylum Arthropoda; class Insecta; order Diptera; family Rhagionidae; genus Chrysopilus; species Chrysopilus asiliformis. Next base: position 1,719,720 of record OZ035962.1, on the reverse strand, counting down.
AAATTCGCATTTCCAAAGAAAAAAAAGTGGGTGCTGGCTTTTAAAAATACCTAAAAACCACAAAAAAATGTTCTTTCGAAAGTTATAATTTTTTGCTGAACGCACATAATACAAAATTCTCTTATTAGTGGTTTTTTTATAAAACCCAAATAAATATTTAAAGGGTTTTCTAGCATACCACTTTAAAGAATTTATCCGCATAAAGCAAAAAACTGCGAAAAACTTAAAAATATACAATGCATTTGAAATTTCCCAAAAATTTGCCTTGGGCTCGTTCGTTTTCTCGAATTTAATGCCTGATTGCTTATCTCGAAAATCGAGGGTTTCTGACATTTCTCTCTATCGATATTTCTCGAAAGGTCTTGTGCTTTCGAGACGGCAGTTGTTGATTTTAGACGGCAGTTGTTGAAAATGTTCGGAAGAAACATTTTACTGAATAAAGAGGAACAATTAAATGCAACTTTTCACTTTAACACCACAAAAATAAATAAAAATTATCTGTCAAAAATATTTCCCTTGAGGAAATCTCGAAATTGCATGTTCGAGATACGTAATTCCATTATCTCTCGAAATCGAAGTTGCCTCTCGAATTCGCTGGTCTCGTTTTTCGAGATCCGCAATGTCTCCCCTGGTGTGTTTTGGAAGCGAAAATGTGTTTTCAGAGATTCTAAATAGTATTGCATTTTTAAAATTTAAAATAATCGTTTTTATCGTAAAAATAAATTTTGGAAAGAATAAAAACGGCCATTTATTTGAAAAATTGAAAAATTGTTGACTTTATTGAAATTCTTGGTCCCTCTTTCGATCCCTTTTTATTCGATCCATTTTTTGTCATTTAATTTAATTTTTTTAAGTATTTTCGCGCCAGCCTAATAAAAGCTTTCCTGTGTTGTCTCAAAAGCAAAAGAGGTTTCTAAAATTGACAGCAATGCTGAGTCCACTCTGGCTCGTGTCTGGAAAAAGGGACTTTTTTTTGGAAAACGCCTATTGTTTAGTTTCTTGGGAAATACTTCCCAGCAATAATATCACAGTGGGTGATATTACTTAGAAATAGCAATTGGAAAGAGTTTCCGATTCTGTCAAGGGAAATCGCTTTTGAATCGTGTTATTTAATGAAAAGGAAAGCGTTGCTGTGAGATTCGAGAACGGAAGGTCAATATTCGCGGAATATTCGTGTAGTTTACGACAGGAAATTGGTTCATTTGGAAGAAAAAAACTTTAGGCTTTGTGCGGGCGAAAATTTGTCGAGTTCATTTGCGGTGCAGTGTGTGTGTCGCTCGTGTCGGTACGATTGTTTCCTGGCGTTGTGTGTGAGACCCATTAACTCTGCAGTTTTCTCAAAATTTTCATAAATAATGAATTTCGACAAAACTCTACCCTTTTTCCTTGGAAGAATTTAAACGAACTTTCCGATTTTTCCTAATAAATTTTTTCGGAAAAAATTCCAATTTTATTAGCTTGAAATTTGAATTTGCCGCGATTCGACCAGTCGTTTGAGGAATCGTCTAAATGTTGGTTTGCGTATCTGCTGAGAATTGTCAAAATTCGCAGTTTTTTTCGCCATTTGGAAAATCCAGCTAAATCTGTGGCCAATTTTCGAGTATTTGTTTCGTACTGCGATGTGTAGGTGAAGACAATTTATCCTAAAAAAACGACAAGTGAAAATCGCTGGTCGATAGAAAACAGTTGAACCAGAGTCAAGTGAAAAATCGGGAAAAGTTCGCATCGTCGTTGTTCTTGAATGGTGGAGGAAGTTAAGAGGAGGTCGCAACGAAACGAAACGAAATCACACTACCGCGCGCTAATGTTTTTTTATCTGTGATCCTAAAGGTAACGTACTTTGCTTTCTACTTTTTCTGCACTAAATTCGCTCGTAGCTCGGAAATTGCTGGAGCATTTCCTGTTAGCGGAGCGACAATAAAATTCCTTTTGTAGGGTGTAGGATGATGTGTCAATAGTTTTGGGGCGCATTCAACTTCCTTCCCCAGAAATTTCCCGTAGTTCGCGTTCCGTGAGTGCGAACGAGACGGCGACTGGTGTAAGGATTTTCAGTACAGTTTTTTTGGGCAGCAGAAGAGGCCGAAAGCCATAGACCATAGAAAACCATAGGGAAACTGCGAAAAGCAGAGCAGAACTGACTAGAAGTGCCGTCGATTTTATTTCGAGTGCCTTTTGGACGCGACGGACAACCACAAAACTATGGTGCGATTTATCATTAGTTGCAATGAATTGCAAAATCAGAGCTTGTGCTACGCTATTTTGCGGTTCGTTTCGAAACTCGTTTTGCGTATTAAAAGTGTCGCTTGCTCGCTCGCATTTCATTCAGTGCGCCCTTACTGAGCCCCTCCGCAAACAGCCCAATAAGTAAGGGGCGTTTTTCACCAGGAAAATCCATCAGGAAGGGGGTTCGGCTGACTACATTCTTGTCGAAAATGTAGAATTGATCAGAATATGTTGAATTTTCCGATTATGTAATTGTGATTTGTACTGTGATTTTCATTACGTAGCTGGACGACCATTATGTGTTGATTCTCCGCAGAGACGGGGGAAGGATTCGAGGTCGCACCCTTGCTTCGAGAAATCAACAAATCCTTCTTTATTCGGTGTCCATCGGGCGGCTTCAACTGAGCCCCAATCTCTGCTTTGAGTAGGAAGTCTCAAACATATCTTTAAACGGTCGCTAGAATAATCAAAAGTCCATAAAATGCATCGAAAGTCGGGTAGGCTTCGATCTCTGAATGAATTTTCAATTCCGGACCAATGACCGAACATCACTCTCGTGCTGAATGCTCGTGGGGAATCACCCGGTTCGCTTCGTCGTGATTCATGACATCCAAACATTCTCGGCTTTTCTGCACATAAACAATTTGATTAGAAAATATGCTATTCTTTGTTTAAAATCGTTGTAAGACATTGAAAGCCGATAATATTGTCTCTTCTTGTTGTGGTTTTTAAATTATAGCAAAACATATGGATTGACGCTTTAACATTAGAACTACAAATATTTTCCGCCTGTAGTTAAGTACATTCTCGCCACATTATTAGAATTAAAATGAATGTTTCACAAGATGAGCTACCATTGCAGTTCGTAGTTGATGTGTTTTCATTATTACTTCATTATTATTGTTAACCCCACGATCCAGGCTGAATTTTGACCTTTTTAATACAGTGAAATCTTTCCGAACCGAACACTTACTGTCTTAACGATTTTCTCCGATTATGGGAGCTTTCCTTACGAACCCTTTTCCAAACTTGTATACTTTTAGTTCATTCTGTTATCATATTTAAAAAAATGTTCACAGAATTTTTTTTTTTTTTTGAGATATGCAGAGTGGTTCATGAATTGGTTCATACTTTTTTGGGTATTGATGGCTTACCCTCAGTATTGCAAAAACTAGAGCCGATCTATGTCAAATTACCAAAAAAAACTTTGATATTGAGTGCACCAAACCGAGTATCATCCTGTATTTCTTTAACACTAAAAAGTTTTGATTTAGTATTTTTTTTTTGTTTTACCAAAATCCTGATTAAAAAAATTTTTTTTCTAGTGCTGTGCTAGTAAATAGAAAATTATTCAAACCATCACAATGTTTTGGGAAAAAGGATACGGATCATCGTCAGCCAATATTGAGGCTTTGCTTCAGAAAGAGGTGAGAAATTTTTATTTAAATTTTACATTTTTCTAATGTCGTTCCATTTTTATTGTGTTTTGTTTATAGAATGTTAGAGTAGAGGAGCTGTTAGACGATGAGGATATTCTGCAGGAATGTAAAAGTCAAAAGAGACCTTTAATTCAATTGTAAGTCTTATTAATTTGTATTAGAAAAGGCATGGACCAAATTTTTATAAAAAAAATTCCATTTAAAGTTTAACACGTCCTGATATCATGAGAAGATTAATAGAATTGATTACTACAGAGCCACCTGAGGATTTATCTCTAGCTCAACGCTATAAGCACGCCAATACTGCTTGTGAAATTCTAACTTTGTAAGTGAAATTTGTTAGTTTTATGGTAGAGGCTGTCTAAAACATACGTCAAAGTTTTAATAAACTATTCAAAAAAAAATCGTCCAATAGTTTGTCTAGTGTACGGGGGAAGGGGAGGAGGGTATTTCGAGAAGTCTTAAATGAGCGGCACGTATTTTATAGACAGTCTCATAGTAAAATTTGTATTTGATACCAATAATCTTATTGAAATTAAGAAATTTCATGTTAAAACTGAAAATCTGTTTGTATTTTCAGTGGATTACCGTCCCTCGATGAAAGACTCGTAGAGGAACCAACAATTTTAGAAACATTGTATTCCTTTCTTGAACAGAAACCACCGCTTAATCCCCTTTTATCTTCGTTTTTTAGTAAAACTTTCAGCATGCTCATATCAAAAAAGTCTGAACAGGTGACATTCTTTTAAATATTAGAAAATTTGTAGTAAATCCTTCTTGCTAAATAAAAATTTTGTTTTCAGGACTGGTTTTTATACCAAAAAATGTGCCTACAAATGCTTGAATTTATTAAATCTCGAGATAATTTTCTAGATTTGATAATTAAGCACTTTGCTATTCCAGTCATAATGGATTTATTAATTCAAATTATCAGAGAGGTACGAGGGGGAGCTTTAAAGAAAAATTTGTACGAGGTAAATTTTTAATTCGTTTGTCATTGTTTTATAAATTTTAATTCATTTCTCTGATAATTGCTGAATTTTAGTGGCTTACTGAGCAAAAACTAGTTGAACGATTAATTTGTATACTAGGCGATCCAGATGAGAGTGATAAACATAGCAATATATGCGAATTTTTGTGCGAATTAATAAAGCATGGACGCTCAATGCGGCAAGGTGAAATCGACAATGATTCATTTGAGCCGGTGTTTGTTGGTAGTAATCCAATATTACAAGTTATTGAGAGTGAGTCCTTGATCCAATCGCTACTTGATGTTATGCTAAAAAAGCCACACAGGGAAAGCAGTATCGTGTCCGGTATTCTTATTATACTAACTCTTGTTGATGAGTCAATTGTGTAAGTAGTAATCGGTTTACAAAAGCGTTCGTTCCAACTTCATGTGTAAAATACTTTTAAGTACTTCCGAATACCCCTTTTTTATTAAATAGTTTTCATATGAGGTTGGAACGCACCAATAAAATGGTTATCATTTTTTTTTCTCTAATCTTTGATTTAGTTTTGAAATGGATTTGCGTGGAATTTTGATTTCTTATCAGTCGTGCTAACTTAGTGGTTTTGTCCGTTGATTATTCGATTTATTGTATGTAGCGAAAGTCTATCAACAATAGCACTCAAAATCAAGATTTTTTTTCAAGAATTTCGGTGCTGAACCACGGCATTGAAAAACCAATTGATTTCAGTTTCATTTAGGAATCTGTGCGTGTAAATATAGAAGCGATACTTGCATCTCTTTTACATTTACAGTCGGTTTAAAGCAATTTTTTCTTCATTCTTCTCGTGTAATTCATTTTAATCGACATTTTGATAGATTTTTTTTAAAAATATTTTCTACATTTTGATCTAAACTGTAATTGTGATAGTTTTTTTGTGAAATCCGTAATTCTCTACTATTTTAAAATTCGTAAAAACACAATATTTCTTTAATTACAATTTAGTGATGAGCCAGCCTCAGAGAAAGCACTCCAAATGATTATCGATAAGGAAAAAGAAAACCACCATAGAGTAGTTTCGACTGTGATTAGTGCGATAGCTCCAAGATTAGAGGACTTCCACGAAATTCTTCTTAATCCACCAACTGTAAGTTTTACATTTATGGCAAACCAGGTGCGATGCGTTGAAAATTCGGGAATTTTACCTTCTTTTTAATTTTTATTTGTTGTTTTTTTTCTTTGGTTATGCAAATACAGTACAATCGCGATTATATGTACTCGCGATTATATGAACCTCGCGGTTATATGACTGCCCAAAAATTTGTATGAAGCCTCAATTATATGATCATTGCGAATCGAAAAAACCTCGATTATGTGATCATCGATATTATTTCGAGTAAATAACTGGATTTTTTTTAAAGGAGGATGCAGTGAACTTTGAACTTAATGCTTGGACAAATGATATTCCAGATCTCGTTGAAGATTTTAGTGTAGATGAAGACGATTGTCAGCAAAGTGAGGATGACGAAATTTTTACTTTGAAAAAAAATATCACCCAAACTGAGGCGATCAAAGCTCTCAATATTGCATTGGATTGGACTGTTGAGAACGACGTTAACTCAACAGAGATCGTTGCAAAGACTTAAAAAAAGGCTGTTTTAACAAATATAAGCAGCATTAGACAAAAAAATTTATTAAAATACTTTAACAAAATATAAATTTTTGTGAGAAGATTAAAAAATACTTAACACTTTAACCTTTGTTTGTATTAAACGTAAGGAAACCTGAAAAAAAATAGAAAATTTGACCCTCGGTTATATGAAAACCTTGATTATATGACCCACCCCAACATTAATTAGATCATATAATCGCGATTGTACTGTATAATCCTTTCGTATAGGCAAAAGTGTCTAATTTTTCTTGGCTGTCTTTAAAAATCGCATGATGCGACAACGCAACGCACTTGGTACACCATACTTCTTATTGTTTTTTTTTTTAATTGAAATTAATGGATTTTTTGTTTTTTTGATTCTTTATTGTAGAAAACACAAGTTCTTACACCATCAGCAGTAGATAAAGCTCCACCATTTGGGTTCACAAGACTACAAATCTGTCGTTTATTTACAGTATTACTGCAAACAGGAAACCAAGATTTTATCACAAGGTAAAAAATAATAATCCATGTGTTGTGGGTTAGTAGACGAGATTGCAAACAGTGACGTAACTACGAGGAGGCGCGAGATTTCCAAAATTTTGCTGACCCCTTGAAGAATCTTTACTTTAGGACCATTCTACATGGTTACCGCAGCAAAATTGAGAAAATGTAATGTTGCTGCATGGCATTCGATACGAAATCGCTGTCAATTTGGTTCAACACTTGGTTTTTTTTTGGGCCTTTTTCACACACTGCTCCAAATCCTTTCGCCATTTTAGTGCACACTCGACCTAAGATTTATCTTAATGTAATTTCGCCGCTTACGTCGGGATTGACTTAAAATGCTCATTGAAAAGTCTAGATTTTCTGGAACTTCACTAGCATTCCCGACTTTAGTGATAAGGTTTTGGCAAGGAACGTATTTACAGTTGATTTGTGACAAAAAATTTCCACTTTCCTTTCGGTCCTTTCCGTCAGGAGGAATGGTGACACCTGAATTCCAGTTTATGTCATTGGTGTACGTTTTGCTATGCCCTTGGCCCAAATTAGCGTTCAAGTGACTATGAGTCAAAATTTCAGCTCAATCGGTTGAGTGGTTTTCGAGTTACAAGTTTTGAGAGCAAGTAATGTGTGTGTTTTTCGATATCTACCGTTGTCGGGAAGATAAGAATTCAAAACAAACGACTCCAGACTTTTCCCGAATGCAGGCGATTCACACGGCGTTTTTTTTAAATTAAATTTGTTTAACTGTTTTATAATTACGGTTTGCTTGCCTTCAAAAGTTCTAACTTCAAAACTAATTGTCCGATTTACTTTAAGCTCATTTATTCTGTCAACAAAGGCCTCCAGGGGGGAGGGGCGAGTATTTCTTTACTAGTATTTCTTTTTTGTGTACACCACGTATTTGCCACTGAATAACTTACACTTTTGGTAACAGATATGTGTCATACACCAAAAATGCTTCTAGGGCTGTCATAAATCACACGTTTTCATTGCGAATCTCTAATGCTAGTCTCGTAAGACTAAGCGAAGAACATTTGAATACAATTTCTATAAAATTAATTGAAAATTTCATCTATTTTCTTCCAGAGTATGCGAAACAAACTACTTTAATACATTGCTCAATCTATTCAAACAGTATAGTTGGAATAATTTTTTACACAGCGAGGTTGAAAAATGTTTTCGTTACGTTTTTGCTACATTTGATCAGAATGAAAATGAAGGTTTTAATACCAATCCGACTGCCTTACAATCACATGTAAGTTTTTTCTTCGTCTTCTTTTAAAATATAAAGTAATTTGAATTTACATTTCAGGTTATAGTTAACTGTAAGATAGTATCAAAGCTCATAGATTGTTGGATGCATAATCATGGAATTCAGTAAGACGTTTTTTTTGTGTATATTTTTTTTTAAAAACATATCAAATGATTGTTAAATTTCAGACTTGTTAATGGACGTCGTCTCGGTTATATGGGTCATCTTATTCAAATTTTGAAACACATTACTTTGTCTATATCAAAGTCAGAAAATTTAGGTGCCTTAATATTAGAGAATTTAAGTGAATCAAGCTTAAATGATTGGAAATCAATAACTGACTGCGATGAAGGTGATTTAACTAGGGAACTTGAGACACAATCAAGATTCCTGGCGAATTGTGATCCTCATATGGCAGTCGATGATGGCATCGGAATGATTAAGGAATTACACAACGAAGGTGGTGGAGTCTATTTTATCGATTTGGATAGTAAGGAGATGACGTGAGTTGGCAAATGAATCCATATTACGAATTTCCGGTAATTCAAAATCGTTTTTTCTTTTGCATAATTAGCGACCTAGATAATCAATTGGGCCTCAGTCTCGATGATGATTCACCATTTGACAAGAATTTCTGTGACGTGAGTGTATTTAAATAAAAATCTTTATGAAATCCAATTTTTCTTAATGCATTTTCTTATTCGCATTCCAGCAGATGACTGTTAAAACCCTCTCAGATGATCTCTCCAAGGTCCTGGACATGATGGATTTAGATTTATTTGCTGATACATCGGCCAAACTATCCGAAACAGGTAGCTTCAACGCAAACGCAAATCCATGGGGCGCCGATCCATTTTCCGATATGCCAAACGTGAATAGCTCATCGGGTAGTGGCGGTTGGGCGGATTTTTCAACATATAATTTCGCTGATTTCGATACGCATTTTAATTCGTTTGCCAATGATTTGGGGCAACCGATTAAATTCGATGCTAGTCAATCAGATTCTGCAATATTTGAGAAGAGCGATAGGAATGCCAATGTTGAGAAAATTGCCGTTGAAAGTGCCGATCAACACGAATTGAATTTGAAAAATGCCAAAAACTTACATATGATGAACTGCGATAATATTAACGATAAATTAATATCGAATATCAATAGCAAAATTTTAGACGATCAAGGAGAGATGGATGAGAAAAAGGAGGAGGGGGCATCAAATGGAACCCAACAACAAGCAGCTACAGCAACATCCAGCAATGAATCTGATGGCGAATTGCCGCCACAAAATGAAATGGAAAATGAAAATGTCGCTGGCGAGAAATGTGATGAGATGCCACCGTTAGTTTCAAATGGGCCCACCGCTGAACACATCGATGAAAACAAATCGTAAGCAGATTTTTTTTTGTTATATCTTAAATTAGAATTTGGAAAGCCTGAAAATTTTACCAACAAAAAAAAAGGAAATTTGTGTTTTCCATACAGGAAATTCTTACGGCTTTCCCGTCCCTCTCCGGCCTTTTGCCTAACGCTAAAACCACCTAATATCCGCTACACAAACCAAATGTAACGTTTACTAGCTTGCATACCCGTCGTTGCCGGGTTAAGTTTTTTCAATTTTTTTTATGGTCTATGTTGGAGCTAAACTTCAGGCCAATCGGCTCGGTAGTTTCCCCGCGAAAGGGTAACATAGAGGAAGAGCTAAGTTTCGAGATGACTTTACCCCCTCCCCTTACTCCTCCACCTCTCGGGCTACTTTTTAATAGGTCTATGTTGGGGCTGGACCCCCGACGAACATCTATACCAAATTTCAGGCCAATCGGTTCAGTAGCTTCCCCGCGAAAGAGTAACATAGCGCAAAAACTAAATTTCGAAATCACTTTACCCCCTCCCCTTACTCTCCCCACCCCTCGCGTTACTTTTCCGTATGCCTATGTTGGAACCAGAACTACCACACGCTCATGCCAAATTTCAAGTCAATCGGTTCAGCCGTTTTTGCGTGAAAGAGGAACAGACAGACAGACAGGCACCAACTCATTTTTATATATTAGTATGATCTTCCTTGTGTGTGGGTAACAGAGAGGGCAAAACAGTTGATGGCCTTTTGCGACACAAAATCAGTTTACAAGAAACCTCGTGCGTGGCCTTTTCGGGAAAAAGGTTCAATATTTTTATTATGGGATTTTCTTTTTATTTTCTTTATTGAGAATCAGAAAACTCCGCCACCCACTGAGAAAAGTTCGCTACGCTCCATAGTTCTCTAAAGTGACAAATTTGTGTCGTCCTAACCAGCACTTCAACAATTGTACGACATGAATGGCTGAAGTATGAAAAACGAGTTATTTTCATACTTTTTACAACGTTTCTGAAACCATTTTTTATTTTCATTTTTTTTTAACTTTTCACTTCACTTTTGTGTATGTGTTATTCAGTAAAATCGTCGTTCTTAGTTCATACCTTTTTTCTATGATTCTCTTTAGATTGCCGAATTCGGATCTCAAACAAATTGAAACTGAAAGAGAAAATCTGGCTGTTCGTGATACTGAAGACGCTGATAAATGTGAAAAGGAAGCGAGCCCGCTGTCCTCTGTTGATCAGCAGGCTGGGGATCACTGCGAAGCGGAAACTGTGAAAACCGCCACAGTAGAACCAACTGCAGATGTCACAGTAGAGCCAACTGCAGATGTCACAGTAGAGCCAACTGCAGAGGAAACGTCCACAATTTTGGAGAATGGACCCGCTTAAGTATGTATTGAGTGAAAAAAAAACACGTACGCATTTGAGCAGATCATTTTTTTTTGTTTCAAATAAAGTAACGATAAATAATGCATAATTAATAACCATTGGAAATTAAATTGAACGTTTCAAAAATTTCATATAAGATCATTTCATACGGATCGAATGGCATTTAACAATCGACTAATAACAACAACAATTTCTAATATTACTTGAACTATCGTTGCTATCATATCACTTGGTTGAAATGACGGTATACACGCATACATTATTAATTGATTGAAATTATATATCTGTACTAATTATAAATTTAGAACTAAAAACAATGAAACAGCAGAAACTAACACCGAAACAAACGATATAATATAAATATAAAACAATAAAATTGAAGAATTAAATAAAAATCGATTAAAGGTTTTCTTAATCTTCCACTTATGTGAGGTTTAAGCTTTTTAAACGTTACAAAAATGGCTTAGAAAAAACAGCCAACATTCGGTTTATATACAACAAAGAAAAAAAGAAAGTAAAATATAAAAAAAATGAGACTCTGTGATTTTCGATTTTTTTTGTCTTATAGTTGTCATTTGTCTACTAAAAGTAAAGTATAATTGACAAATAATCAATTACTTACAATTAGACACGTACGTACACACTTTACTATGTTTTTATTTAAAAAAAAATCTTTAATGATAAAAAAACTAAAAAAAAAATTAGAAGAAAAATGAAATGTGCAACCACTAGGACCATTTAATTAAAATAAAATTAAAAAAAAGAATGAAAATTTTACACGTATAATGATGAGTCTACTAATATTCTTACCTGCATATATACCTACTATTTATCTTTGTACACTAAATAATTAATTCAATGTTTTATGTAATTTTATTTAGCCTTCTATTTACGAAGAAATTAAACATACACTTTTAATTCGATTCGATTTGATTTTGTTTTATTCATAAAGTAAGAGAGAGAGAAAAAAATGTGATGTACAATGCAACAGATTTTTAGAAAACAATGATAAACATTCAATTTCGTCTGAACACAATTACAATTGTATGAATAAAATGGGAATTCTGGTTAAATAAATATTAAATAATGTATAATAATAATTTTATAGATATTTTAATTAGTTTCAATGACATGATTTTATGAAATGCTTTGAAACGTTTTGGATTTTATTAAAATAAAATGTTATCATCCAGTAATCATCGAAATTATTCGAAGAAAAAAAAAACTACTTTGGAATTGAAAATTGGCATTGTTTTAATACATAATTCAAATATTTAACATTGATTAATTGGCCTTTTTATGTGTCTTAGCTGAATTATAAATTTTGTTTAGTAAAAATTTGGGTTTTTACTCATCGTTTTAAAAAAAATCTATCATGTGGCTTTTTTGTTGGTTCTTAAAGCTGTTTTTTAGGTTTATTTTATGTTTTGACGAGTTTACATCAAGAGCCAAAACAATTCGTGGAAACTCTGAAAAACACCAACGGTTTTCGCAGTTTTTGAACTACCATAGGCAAACTCTAAGATAGTCTGAGCCATAGATATACTAGATCGCTCGATTTGCTATCTCAAATGATCCCATTTCAATAGAGTTCAGTGAATCAAAACGAGTCAAGTAAGAGCAAGATAACCGTATGAAAATAAATACAGTCCTCTCGTTTAAACCGTGAGCTGCCAAAGGAAAATAGACTTTCGGAATGGTGTTGGCGCCTAAAGTTATTTGTTTGCGCCTAAAGTTAGCCTCAAACTTGTGAAATTTGAATTTCGCGGCAAACTAAATTTGAATTTCGCGACCTTATACAGTTCAGTGGATGCGTTCAAGTACGATAAAGAGGGAAATACTTTTGGGACAATTTTTCAGCAGAGCTTTGTATGGTGACAGTTGTTCTATGTTATATAGTTCTGTGGTCTGAGCAGAACAAAGAAAATATTGAGCGAAAAAGCAAAATTATTGAACGAAAAAACAACTTGAGCTTTGAAAAATCTGATTGATATTGAGAAAAGATACCTCCACAGATATTTCTTTGTTTTGATTGGACTATCTTAGAGTTGGTCTATGAAATTCTAACAAAATAAAAACATTTTAAAAAAAGTTTTGGAAAAGTGAAAACCCTCTTCCTAATGAAAATTGCTTTTGATCTTTTCTACTGGATTTTTCAACATTGAAGAATGTCATAAGTCAAGTTACGATAGTCTTGCACGGAGGCGTCGATAGACAGATGCACGGACATTCTCATCATTTTTCCTAATCACCGATCAGAAAATTTCTATCTGCCTCCGTTATCGAGTTGGTATTGTATGAATTCAAAATTTTCCTTCTATAACTAGTCCGAAGAAAGTAAAAAAAGCAATTACCCAACGTCTTCCTGAGATACAGAACCGAACATACGACGAGCCACAACAATTTTTTCGTTTTATAGTATTTGATTTTCTTTAAAATCGCGAAAAACCAAGTTTTTTCATGGACATTTTATTTTATACACATTTTATTATTTCAACAAAGAAAAAATTTAGCTACGACATAGAATATTGCCTCGTCTTCCTTACATTAATCATGATTTGTTTTCATTTCCTATTTCGAATATATTTTCTTTAAATAAAATCTAAAATTAATGTTTTATTATCGAATATTGAAATAAGGAACACGTATGCATGAATTATGCTTATTAAATTGTTAAAAAAAAGCTTGTTATAATGTGCTTTGTACTTTTAGTAAATAGAAATAAACATAAATTTACAGAAAAGAAGATTGGATACGGGAAAGTTTAATTGTATGTGCTTAACTACCAAATTGTCGGTAAGGGGAAGAAAAAACTCATACTTGTTATGTGTTTAGGAAAGAAATTTGATGAAATATTAAAGAGGGTAAAACCAAAAACTTTAAAAAAAAAAAAAAAAAAAAAATGAACATTTCTTTTCCAAAAAGACACAAAAAAGAGAAAAAAAAATATAATAATGAGCTTTTCATAATGTTCAACTCAACGCCAATCTATCGTATATATCAATATTTTATACGTATAACTATGAGTAATTAATTATATTTTTACCATTCTGTACTAATTCACCTGTATATTGATGTCTAAACACAAAATAAACATATTCAAGTATTATCATTGACATTCGAAACTCATAGAATTTTTGTAGCTAATCAAATATTAAATGTGTAAATTAAATATTTAATAAAGTAAACATAATAAAGTTTAAACAAAGAAAAAAAAAACACAGTACGAATAAGAAAGACATGTGTAGATAATAATAATGGAAGTAAATAAACAAAAAAAAGTGAGAAAATAATTTAAAACTAAAGACATAAAAAATAAATGATCCGAGCCCCGTTTTCTCTTTTGGAAATCAATATAAATTATATTAAATGCATAATTTAACGAATAAATAAGTAAATTTCTAAGATAATATCTAGATAAACTTCTCATGTTGTGACGGTAGGCGCCTTTCGGGAATTCAATTATGAACAAATTAACATAATTTTCTTATTTTTAATGCGTATTCGGGCCTAAACAAAACATCTATAGTTGAAATTTACATTCTTTTATCGAAAATTTTCCATTCAATTACAAAATATCTAAACTAGAATGAAAAGAAATACCAAAAAATAATGAAATAAAATTAAAAAAAAAAAAAACGCGGTATAATCAAAAGCAATCAATTAAGTGCACTTATTACTTGTCAATCCAAGCCAGGCAAAACATATGAAAATAAAACATAATCCGATTCAATAGTTTCTCAACGATAGAATTACGATTTTTTCCCCAGTGTGTGAATATTCGTCTTGTAATTGACTTTTCGAAAGGCATTTAACGTTAAACTTATAAAATTATTCTAGAAGAGAAATAAAAAAAAAATAGATTGTGTGTCGTTTCAATATTTGTCTTTTGCTCTTCGATGTTTAAATTAAAGTCACTTTCATGGTAAGTTAAAAATGCGTTTTGCGGCTGTACATAAAATACATGACACCGTTAGGGGGAGGGGATCTGAAGTAGTATAAATTCCGTGCGAAAAAGCGTGCCGGTGAGGTGAGTCAAAAACCAGAAAATTACCGTAACATATTTCATGGACAGACCCTCAGGTAAATTAAAAAGCCTGTCAATTTTTGAGGAAATTTAATATCTACTAAATAACTATCAACTAAAAGCTATGGGACATCGAATGCGTTGGCGCACTATGCGATTCTCAAAGAAAGAATTTAAACGTCTTTAGTTTTATTTTTGCAAAAGCAAAGGTTTTTATTTGCATACCCAGATCAAATGAAGATTATACCCTCCCCCCTCTCTCCTCCCCCACTTTTGTAGAGGGAAAAATGACTAAATATGTTTCGTTTTTTTATAAAATTGTGCAATGCGGCAACGTAACGCCCTCGATATGCTCTAACCGGACTTTTAAACATATTTCACAACATTTTCAAACTGGAAACGGCACACAGCCTTTAATTGTGATATACACAGAAATTTATAAATGATTTATGACTATGATTTCTTAGAATTTTTTTCTTTGATTTGTATTAAGAGTAAAAAAAAAACTAAAAAAAAACGCACTTGTGTATTATATTATAGCAAAGAAGAAAAATACTAAGCAATATATGAATATATTTAAGATTATTTTGTATTCTTTAATGGAAAACAACAACAGAACAAAAAATGTTAATGACAAAATTTACAGTTGAACAATATATTTGTATAATACAATATTGGCGTGTAATTAAAAATACAAAAATCCACAATGAATTACGTTGATATGTCATTTTAAACGTCGTTTAATGAGACTTAAAATTATGTTTAAAAGAACTAATTTGTCAATGTTTGGATGTATTTGGATTGCAACTAACAACAAAAAAAAATTGTTCGTTGCGTGCTTTTTTTTTGATGATTTCTATTCAACTTCCCATTGGCATTGACAAATAATTTAAAGTTGCTCATTAATTTTAACAGGAATCTGAATATAATTAACTAAACTAAATGAGTATTTAATGTAAGCATAAACATGATTAAATCTGTCTCTTGTATCATATAAGAATTTATGATACCAGTAGTAAATGTTACGTAAAAAAACAAAACCTATAATCGAAAACAGTTTATAAAAAGTCGTGAGAAAATCTTTTCAAGTAACACAATATTGGGCTTTAAGTAAATTTACCGAAATTTTCCCGGGATTTTTTTTTCGTTTAATTTTTTGATTTTCCATTGAATTGTTTTACTTTTATTAACAGAACAAGGATAAAAGAAATCATTGAATAATTTTTAGATCTGTCTATCTTTTGCTCTGTTTCTGCAATTGTAGTGCTAGTCTTTTTTTACTTCAATAGAAGGGTCGTGCCGGGACGGGTCTAGAGCGTAGGATTCAAGGGGCGCTAAACGTGAATTTAAGTCGAAATTCTTATGGGATTTTCTGCATCAAATCAAGAGTTACTCTGCCCTCGTATCTTTAATACCCAAAAAATATGCGTATTTGATTAGAAATTTTTATTGTTGATTAGAATTTGGACTCGGCTTCGCTCGGCTAAAAGCGTGAACAGAAAAAAAACTTAGGAAAACTAAAGTCAGTTGGTTAAAAATTAGGTAGCCTGCATGCTGTTCGTTAGTTTTTTCTCTTTGGAAAATGATTAACAAACTAACGAAAAATTCCAGCACTTGCATTCGGTATTACTTTACCCCCCTCCGCTTACTCCCCCACCTCCCGGGCTACTTTTTAACGGGTCTATTTTGGGGCTGGGCTTCCGACGAACATCTATGCCAAATTTCAGGCCAATCGGTTCAGTAGTTTCCCCGCGAAAGAGTAACATAGCGCAAAAACTAACTTTCGAAATCATTTTACCCCCTCCCCTTACTCCCCCCACCTCTCGGGCTACTTTTAAGGGGTCTATGTTGGAACCAGAACTACCACAGACACTCATGCTAAATTTCAAGTCAATCGGTTCAGCCGTTTTTGCGTGAAAGAGGAACAGACAGACAGACACTAACTCATTTTTATATATTAGGATGATATTTCTTTCTAGTTATTTTCCCTACGACACAATTTTTCGTATATTCTGAAGATATGAAGTACCAATAATTCGAAAAAGAGGGGGTGCAGGTCTAGGTTTTGCTCTGGGCGCCACTTGACCTTTACACGACTATTCATTGGTGCAACAGTTCAAATCGAACTTTCAATTATGACAAAAAGTCACAATTTAGCCGGGCTGCCCATAAAATTCGTCTCAATTACTGTTACATAATTGAGGCGTTAAAAGCTAGAGTGGACCAAGCCACATAATCGAGTTTTTGAAGCTTTTCCACTTTTGTACTATTATTGACTGTAAATTTTTGGAAAAAAAAATCTGCGGACTTTATTACTCAATGTTGAAAGGTTCTTTTGTGCATCCAAACATTTTTATCTAAAAACTCACTCGCAATAGTGATTCAAACACAAAAAAAATCACGATTTCGACATGTGGGTTGGTCCACTCTAGCCTTTAACGCCTCAATTTATGGACATCTCCCTATGTAATTCCCGCCTTTTGTGTAGGCAACCAAGTTTAATTCTCTTAGAGCCAACGCACACGCTTCATCTCGTCGCGGCAACTTTTGGTCCTCAAAATGCCTTTCCGACGTACACGCTTCTTCACTTTTTAGTAGGAAAAACTTGTTTACAACAAGCGATCGCTCATGTGTGTGTGGTTCTCATATATGTGTTGTATTTCCAGCTCATTCCCTTTCTAGCTAGCACCGAGGCAACATCAATTGCCACAATAGAAACTGCCAACAATAGCTTCCTTGCGTAAATTTCCAGATAATCGTGAAATTTTAATCGAAAAAAACACAACGCACTGAACTATAATTTGTTACAAATTTCTTTGATCTGCCACCTACCAAGAGTAAAAAAAATTGCTTTTAATTGCGAAAAATTTGAAATTAATTTCGTTATTGTTAAAACTTAAAACTGTGCGTATTGTTATTAATATGAACCAAAAAAAATTGTTAGGAGACAAATCCTTAAATACATTTAGCCAATATTTGCCAAAACTGTTATTCTTTTTAATTGTGTACAAAATTAAATTTTACATATCAAAATTCGATAAGTGGAAGATTATATTATTTTTAAGGTTTTATACAATAAATTTTTTTTCTTTCAATTGAAGGTGCTCGAAGCTACATAACAAATGAAAGAAATGTTATTTTAAGGATGAAAATCAATAACGGAATTATGTCAATGAATTATTTTTTTTTCTATTCAAATCTAATAACATTTTAATTAGTCGAATTTCAGACTAATGTAAAAAATTAATTTATTGCGATAACATTTTTGACGTCAAAATTGGAATCTTTTTTTTTCTAGCAAAACATGAAAAAAAACTTCATTACCTGCAAGGAACCTTTGGTTTTTGCTAAAGGTCAACTAAATTGGTTTTACATTAGTAACGGTGTTATGAACTTTTTTTTTAAACTTTTCAGGACACCTAGTAATTATTTTTGTGTCAATATTTGACGGCTGTGCGACACGTTTATTTTTATTGCTCATTAATACATTTTACATATAAATATTTAGCCTGGGGCTAATCATCACACATTTAATATTTGTTAGGAATTAAATGGCTATTGAAATACTACATCTTAGATATTTCCATTTGTAATGCATGAATTTAAAAAATAAGTACATAAATTAACTTAAGTGCAACTCGAGCTTTACAGGTTTAGTGCAAATGAACATTTTTTTTGTCGAATTTGTTTTAATTTAATAAAATACAGGAAGAATAGAAAAATACCTTAGATGGAGCATACTATAAAAAAATATCAATTGTAATGTTAGCTTAATGCAATTTAGATTCTTGGTGGACTTTCGAGAAACTGTGAACTTAAATACGTATTCGTGCTGTAAACCCAATTTTAGTGAATTAGAATTTTAGCGCATGTTTACATATTATTCCACAAAGATCTTCCAAAACTTTATAGCGCACGTCGATATTCTGATCTTATGGAAACTCTTATGCCAAGTCCACATGATCAACCAAAATGACTTTCACCACGTTGACAATTGCTCGGATATCTACACGGCTTTTAACCGTGAAAAACCAATGAAAACCTCTTAAAAACGGCTTAATTCTAATTGAAGAAAAACCTGGGCCCTATCACCGAACACGATACGATGGGTTCGAATCGTAAATGTAATTTTGTTAGTGATTTATACCAACAACAACATAATATTTACCATTCGTATCGTATTCGGTGATAGGGCGACCAATCTGTTTTCAGTAATTTGACTGATCGTGTGCAACGATTCTTGAACATCAACAAGTGTTTTTCATTGGTTTTTGCAATCTAATAACGTGACAATATCCAGGCAACCGTCAACGTATTCATTATTGACACGCGAGGCTTTTTCGATTTTATGTATGGCAATTGCTCTTTTCAAAGTGTTGTTTTTTTAAATTTTAAAGTTCGAAAGTGCCAAGAACTGTGCATGGTGGTTTATGAATATTCACGTGAAATATTCTACCTTACGTAAATATTTTTCAATATTTTAAGATACTTAAATGCAGATTGGTTAAATTAAACGAAATGTTGATAAGAACAATTTAGATTGTAAAACTGAGTGATTGACTCAAAAAAAAAAAAAAAGAAAATTTTAGATTTTTTCGAAATTTTTACTCTTTGATTACGTTTTAGCTTTATCTACATGTAACACATTAAAAGCCTATTTTACTTATGATAAATGTCACTAATTTTTATTTTTTTCATTTCTTCCCTACTAAAACCTATGGTATACCGAATGCGTTGTATTGCCGCATTGCGGGATCTTTAAAAACAGCGAAAGTTTACACGTTTTTCCAGTGCAACGCAACGCAGTCGATATGCCCTCGTATTGTTTTTCACTGACACAATTGTTTTTCTAATAAATTTTTTTTCTAAAAATTTTAGTAAATAAAAAATCGGTTTTTTCGTGTTTTATTGATTTTTTTAGAAATATCATTCAATTTTAATTTTTTGCAATAAAAACTTTTAAGTATTATTTATAGTAATATACAGCGGGAGGTGAAAGGTTACTCGATCCAAAAGCACAAAACAAAATGATGACTAATGGGACGTGAAGAGTGTATGCAAAACTTTTTTTTATATATAAAAAATAAAGAAACATGAAAACAATAAGAGTTTAAAATAAATTAAAAATGATAAACAAAAGACATAAGAAATATACTTAAGTGTTGTTGCACTAGCCTCAGGTTATAAAAAATAACGAAATATTGAGAAAAACAAAGAAAGTGTAAAATAATAATAATGGAAAACTATTTAAAAAAAAAAGAAGTACACAGAATATACACAAACTAAATATTAAACGAAATGCATTTCCTTGCCCCTCCAATAAATTTACTACTGTACTGTGACATTAAATAAAACAAAAATGAAAATTATATAAAATGGAATCCCTAGCTAAATAAGTAAAACTAAATAGTAATACGTACGTACATATTTATATACAAGAAAAAAAAAGAAATCTACAGATTAAATTGTTAGTCTTTTTGTTACTTTAATATGCAAAATCAGAGATTGAAAAAAAAAGTTTTAGGAAGCAAATGCACTAAAATAATATCCCTTATAAATATGTACGATTAGATTTATTTTTCATTAAATTAGTTTTTTTTTTGTTCATTTTAAACAGTAATTGATATAAAAACCAATGAAGCTATTGAAAGTTTAAACTACTTTAAAAGACTTTTATTTGTATTTACTTAAATATTATCTTAAAACAATTACCGCTGATCTGTGAATCATTTATAGCTAATTATTACTCATTTATGATTAATGTTCTCGCATATTTGAACTTTTCTGCAATTAAACATTCTGTCCTTAAAATGTCCTTTCGAATGTAAAATTATGGTGACGTTATCGAATTTAAGCCAACTATTTTTTTTTTGTTTCAATGAACAAAAATATGCGTATTGAATATTACGAAAAAGTTTTTTCATGCTTTTCTCAATTTATACACCAGTTTTTGAACAAATTTTTATAAAGAAAATTCGTTAGAGTCCGTAGATGCGATTGACTGTGTTTACATTGGGATTCATTTTGAGGCGGCACGTCTTTCGCTCCGGCCAAGTGATGGTGAGGGACGCGGTGGGGAGGGAAACCAAAAAGAGCGAACGAAGTTTAGATTCATTTAAAATTATCGGTCGCAAACCGGTTTTTGAGTCTGGTCGTTGAAATCTGTGTCTTTAGTTTTGTTGATGAAACTGGTTTAGTGAATCCAGATGAAGCGAACCGTGTGCACACGGCAGAAAAATGACGAAAGACGTGCAGAAAAATGACGAAAGAAAGTGAATCCCAATGTAAAGACAGTCATTTGGACGAGAGTCGTACTGTTTGAAGTGACAAACCAATCAGAATCGGCGTGTAATTTCCTAGTACAAACTAGTTTGTTTGAACAATTTGATAAATTACTTCAAAATTCATAATTATTTTTAGTAATTTTTGACCACATCAATTAGAATTCACCAACCTCTAATGATTTACTGAAAATGTGTTTGTTTGACATTCTTTCGTGCTAAAATGCTCCAAATTTGTGACACATTGGAATCCCAATTCTTATAAACGGCCGCTAAAAATAATAAAATTTGATAAATAAAAGGATTTTTTTTGATTAAAAACAGTAACGTAGAATAGGAGATGTCTGTGAACGAGATATGGGGCCGCACATTTTTGATGGTGGGAAATTTGACCCTGTTAAACTCTACCCTCTAACACTCCATTTCAGTTACAAACGTATATTTCTTTTAATTGTTGACAATTGGTCGATTTTAAAAAATTGAAATTTCTCTAAACTTTCAATATATTCCGTATAGGCAATTTTTTACAAGGTGTGAATGAAGAATTTATCTGAAAGGTGTTTACTTTCTTCGATCTAGGATTGGCTGTGGCTTTTTAGTCTTTTATAATTTCGTTCTTCTATGCCTTAGAACCTCGTTTCAATCACTCGACGTTCCACAACTTTATAGAAACTTGAAGATTTTTTTAAATTAAATCCAAACAACAACGAAATATTCATATGAAATATGTTTTAATCCATTGGTTTCAGTACAAAGACATATTCTAAGTGTAAAATAAGGGTATAACAATATTCAAAAATATGAAATATATAAAAAAAAAACAAAGGAAACGCAGCAGGCATCTTGAATAGATCCCAATTTTTATACGCACAAAGTCTGATGAAAAACTTTTTTGAACCCGTTATTATGCGGTGTTAATTTTCTCTTTCCTTCTTGACTTAAACAGAAAATACTCACGATGAATAGTCAGGGTATAGATGTATTAGATTCTTTGTTTTCATTCATGTAGATTTTTACTGCATCTATACAATGCTAATATTATTGCTATTATAACAAAAAAAATCACTATATGGATACTATCTACTGTAAGCTAGACAAAATGAATTTCCACTTGGAAGTACATAATTTAAAAAAAATGTATCGATTTATAATTTGGCTATTTGAATTTTAAATTTAAAAAATTTTCTGTCCGTATTTACTTAACTATTTTACGTAATATGTTAACGCATAATTATAATAAAAAAACTATAGAATCACACAAATGCATATTAATGCATTTATATTATATAAAAACTCTAATTAAATAGAAGAAAAACTAACAACACCAACATCAATAGTAAGACAAAGAAATAAATAAAAATCACTAGGAGCTTTAATGTCGACGAAGAGATTTTCGAGCATTTTGACAAATTTGATTATTTTGTTGGTTTGTTCTTTTTTTTTTTTAGAAAAAATGTAATGAAGAGGAGCTGAAATTTACAAATTATATTATTGTACTAAGGTAGTTGTGTTATGTATTTAAAAAATATTAATATTATATAAACCTAAGTAAACCATAAAGAATAAAATGAAAGTGAAATAAATTAAGAAATGGGAAAGAAAAATTAAACAAAAAACAAAATGAGAGACCGATAAATCTTGAAAATTGTTAAAATTACTTAATAGAATTTTTTTTTGTGTATAAATCAAGTACCTGTTTCTGTAATTTATTGTAATTATTTTATATTAAATCATGTGATTTAGAGAGACAACAAAAAATCAATAAAATGAAAAAAGAAAAAAACAATTCAAGATTGCATGCAAATTTCTTACAATACAGAACACACAAAAACTTATTAAATAGCAACATCAAACGACGACGAAAAGATTAAACTGAATGAAATTATTAAAAAAAAACTTAATACATAAAATTAATTATAATTTTTATTAATTTCATAGGATAATTTCGTAAAAAAAGACAGACCAATCCTACCTTAATTATATATACATATAAATATATATATTTAAAATTATAAAATATAATGAAAATAAGAAATGTGTAGACTACATATTTGGATATTAAAAGCATTGTTAAAATATCATTGACTGCTTAATAAAAGAATCTTCTCTTTTTTATAAAAAAAATGAACATCAAATTACATGAAAACAAAATAGTACCAAGGAAGTTTTAGAAAGAAACTAAATAATAGGTTTGTATCACGTTGGTTTAATGGTAAGAGTTTTTCAAAGCTTTTATTTAGGTTGATTTTTTGTCAGTATGTGTTTGCCTGTCAGGGTCAAATCTTGTAATCTAATTATGACCGAATTCCACTCATCCGATTGGTTTGAAATTTTGCACACACACGTAACTCCGGTGACAATACGATATTTTCACAACTTCGTCCTCTTAACACGTTGGCTACCATGTGAGTCACCGGTGATCGCAGCGTGTCACCCACAGGGACAATGTGAGTCACCGGTACACACACTATTGTCATTACCGTCAGTTTCTCAAGTTCCATGGTTGAGTGCAGTCGCTCGTGCGGTACAAAGGGGGTTTTTTTTGTGGAGCATATTTCATGTGAAAAATTTGTTGTTCGTTTTTGTCTGTATTGATCTTGTGTTCACTGGTGACTCACATTGTACAGAAATGATTTTTGCGTTTTTTCCCAGTGTATACTAGCGGAGTAAGCATTTTTTTGGCTGGTAGCCAACGTGTTAAGGCCAGGATATTACTTAAATTTTTCGGACAAAAAATCTGATTTGGGGACGGTGAAACAGATTTTGAAGACTGAAAATACTAAAAATACAATTCTAAGGCACCGTTTAGGCCTGCGATTTTTTCTTGAATTTTTCCACGAATTTTTCCATGAATTTTTCCACGAATTTTATTCAGAATTTACTTCGCAAATTTTATTTACTCAGCAAAAATTCACAAATTTAAATTTATTCTGGGAATTTTTTATGAAAATTTCAATAAAGTCTACAAGATTCGCAAAGAAAATCCGATAAAATTTGTGTTGAATGAATTGCTTTTTTTACAAGTATATTTTCCTGCAACTTTACCAACTTTTACCCTTAAGCCCGTAACAGATTGACCGGCAGTAGCAGTAACAGTGGCAGCAAAATGTTCTGATTGGCTGAAATCCGACATGTGGTCGGATTTCAGCCAATCAGAACATTTTGCTGCCACTGCTACTGCCGGTCAATCTGTTACGGGCTTTACCATTGAGTTTGTAGAACCCCTTCGTGTAATTTTATTTGCTGAGGATCACTTCGTGCTTTTTTGCCTATTTACGATGTCTCGTTTGAATAATTTTCTCACGGAAATACACCTTTCTGTAAAATACGTAAAAATTCACATAGCCATTAAGTACTAGTTTTTGAAACAATGGGAAAATAAAATTTTAATATTGATTTATGCTTAACTAGCTTGCATACCCGTCGTTGCCGGGTTAAGTTTTTTCAATTTTTTTTTTTTGATGGTTATGTTGGAGCTAAACTTCAGGGCAATCGGCTCGGTAGTTTCCCCGCGAAAGGGTAACATAGAGGAAGAGCTAAGTTTCGAGATCACGTTGCTCCCTCCCCTTATTCCTCCCACCTCTCGGGCTACTTTTTAATGCGTCTATGTTGGAGCTGACGAACATCTATGCCAAATTTCAGGCCAATCGGTTCAGTAGTTTCCCCGCGAAAGAGTAACATAGCGCAAAAACTAAGTTTCGAAATCACTTCACCCCCTCCCTTACTCCCCCCACTCCTCGCGATACCTTTCCGTATGCCTATGTTGGAACCCGAACTACCACAGACACTCATGCCAAATTTCAAGTCAATCGGATCAGCCGTTTTTGCGTGAAAGAGGAACAGACAGACAGACACCAACTCATTTTTATACCCGTATGGTGAAACCAAAGGGTATATTAACTTTGCCTTACCGTTTGTAACGCCAAGATCCCGTCATCGCACAAAAAAATGAATTACACCAGTGTGTTTAGAATCATAAAAATATTTAATTTCTGCATGTCCGTCCGTCTGTCTGTCTGTCCGTCTGTCTGTCTGTCCGTCTGTCTGTGGCGCGGATTGCGGGCGCACGGATTGAGCTAGACACTTGAAATTTTGCACAGATCCGTTTTTTGTAAAATGCAAGGCTAAGTTCGTTAATGGGCAAAAATGGACCATTAGGGGGGGTACCCCCCATACGAACGAAAACGGTTTTTGTAAATATCTCAAAAACGGTGCATCTTATCAAAAAAGTCCAAGAACAAAAGTTATTTAGGATATGATTCTACATAAAACTCCCATACATCAAAATCCGATTGGAGTAAATTTAAAAAAATCTTATTGGAAAGTTTGACTTCAAAGTGGAATTTTGGTATAACTGTTCGAATTTTGATACGAATATCACCATACGGGTTTTCAATAATTGCCAGATTGGCAATTATAGCTTTTGTTATGTTTATATATTAGTATGATTAAAATTAGAATTGGCTCTACAACCCCACGTTGATTAGGGTGGATCATGCTTTTTTCTAAAAAAAATAGATAGTGTTCTTGTGTAACCATATTCCAGTTTGTTATTTTCGCTATACAGAAAAGTTCCATGTCGCCTTTTTCCTTCTAAGATTGATTTTGTAGAATTCCCTTCATCACGCAATTCAAGTTTTATAAACTCTTATTGTTCGCTGAATTGGAAATCGTTCAGGAAACTGGTTCAGCTAAGTGCCGCTGATTTTAGGAAATTCTCAAATGGGTAGTAATAAAAACAATCAAAATATATTATGACTTAACTGCATTTTGTTATTTAATATAACTTTTATTTTCTAGTTCTTATAAAAATGGCATTTACTTCTAAACAAAAGTATTTTATTAAATTTACATTTGAATATGAACATAAGTCAAAAGTAAAGAAAAATCAAAAAAAAAAAATCATTAATGATATAGATCAATATTTTTATATTGCGAATATTGACTGGACTTAAATGACTGAATCGCAGATTGGTTAAGTCCGAAAGCATTAGAGAAATTACCAAAAATCCAATTGGATCGAATTTAGTGCGAGATTTTAAATCTTCTTTAATCTTAAAAAAATCATTTATATTGAATGAAGAGCGTAAATATTGTGAAAGTAGTTAAACGTAAGGAAATTTCAATAATTTCTAATCTATTACGATTCTAGAAAATATCGAAATTAATGAATTTTATCATCTAATTCGGCATTTAAAATGTTAGATAGTCATAATTTCAGTCCAGCAATATTTTTATACAAATAATGATATATAAATATGTTATGATCTCCGAATATTTTTTTTTTTATTTTATTATAGCTACATATATCGTAATTTTTTGATTATAAAAATTAAGTTTTTTTTTTAACAAAATATAAAGCTGAAAAAAGAAACATATTTCGATCGCAAAAATATTTTAGAAATAGTAAAAATCATTAATAAAATCAAGAAAAAAATGAAGGATCAAATGATGAGAGAGAGAATCTATTTTAAGAGTTCGCAACGAAATCTGGATTTGAGTAGATTTGATTGTTTTTTTTTTACATGTATGTATTCCTATCTTAATAATTATTAATTTTGAGATGAATATCTCTGTTTTTTCCTTTTTGTTACTTCATTTTTATTCCATTATATATTAATATTTATCAACTAAGGATATTATTGTTTCATTCTTAAAAATCCGTAAGAATATTGGAATTAAATATATGTATGTGGTTTTTTTTTGTATATTAATTTTTCAATGTTTTATTTATTTTTTTCTCCGTTCAACGAGACGACACTGCAAGCGTTTCGATTAGCGCGATATACGTAGCCACTGGCAGTGCGTTTTTGGAGCCAATTATGAAAGATCTGAAATAAAAACAATAGAATAATTGTGCGGTTGTTTAGAGATTTGCGATATTTGAGGGACTTACAACTAGGCGCAGCTTCATAACGTCTTTGTATTTGATCATAAGTAAATTTCACGAATGCATCATATTGTTCGGCAAGCTTTGTTGTTAGGACGGCGTCATATTGCTCACGGAGAGCATCCTCGCGCTCCTTTAACATTCGCTCGCAAATCAATTGCACCTGTTTCGTATTGAAAACAAAAAATGCTTTTACGTGACCAAAAGTGTCTTAAAAGTACGATTCATACCTGCTTAAACGTAAATAGGGCCTTTTCTGGATTTCTTACTAAGCTTGGTGGGCTATCGGGGCGTCTAGGACTGTCGGGGCCCATTTCTGAGCCGCTCGATTCGGAATCCTGCATCCTCTCTAGCGCTCCAGACGAAAACGGCAACTGTTTGCGTCTATGCAGTCGTTTGATCTCATCACGTATATTTTGTGCCATTTTATCTAAACGTTCGACATTCAACAGTAAGCGTTTGTAGTTTTTCTCAAGTGAATCAGCATTTCGTAACATACCTGGTGAAATTTTTGCTAAATTCGATTCGGCGAACGGCGAAGGCTGGGGCTCCATTAGTCGGCCGCATGAGCTCTGTGGGGGGGAGCCCGGATTGGAAGACGACGGCGAACCATTGCCGGAAGCCCCAAACGGATTGCAGCGTCGCCGTTTTGTTGGACGTTGATTGATTGCTTCCCAGTCGAGGGATCGCTTCAATGTGGCACAGGCCATTTCTTCGTCGTCGCTCGGTCAGCACAACACAAAGAAGGGAAAAGGTGTCCCAGCGTCCAACAGCTTTTGAAAAATCCTTTTTTTTTCGGTCTCCTGCGTCCTTCTGCACTTCCGACACTTATTGCTGGCTAGGGCTGTTTCTTCACTGCTCTCTGTTCACTTTCTTTATTCCACGATGCTCTGTCACACCAATTCACGCACACCACCAGACCGAAAGCAGCTTACACGGAAAACCAGACACTACAAAGGAAAGCAAAAAAAACATGCAAGCTAATCACACACCAAAAAAAGATTAATGGGAAAAAATTGCTCCTCCCAGGAATTTCTCGACTGAATATTGAATCAAAATTCAGCGAATCGATTTCGAAATTATTAAAAATTGCAGTTCAAAGTCAATCTCTCCGATCGAATATTTAAAATCAAATGAATTTTGCCTGCTTACCTACTACGAATTATTGTGCAAGTCGATGTCGACTTTAAACCTGGGCTTCTTTTTTCTTCCTCGCAGTTTATTTCGGGCGATAGCGATATAATTCGCGGATTTTTGTAGAATTTAAGGAATCGAACACTAGCAAAATCGAAAAGGCCACAGAATTTTTGGTAAGAAACTCTTTTGCCAAAAATCATTCGAATTCGTCGAAGGCGGCCATTTTGATTGGGTCAGGTTTCTATTCAGCAAAACCCATCAACAGTAAATTCAAGAGTTGGTCGCTGTTTACGATAATTTGTACTTTTTCGCTTTCGCTTATTGTGTTTTGAATTTGATTAGAGATATAAAAAAATATTAAAATCTAGGTTTACAGTTTCTAAAATGCTTTTATTTGATATTAAATGCAAGAAAAAACGATCCAATCTAAAAACAAACGCTCATATGGAATTCAATTTGTTTCACGGGTTAACTGAGCGGGAAATTTGAATTCTCGATAAATATTTACAGGTTTTTCTAGCTTTTTGATTTTTTTTGGTGGTTTTTTTCAGAGGAAAGTAAATTTAGAGAAATGTCACAGCTTTCATGGATAAAATTGTAAAGAAAACCAAAGTTAAAAAATATATTGATTTTTATTGTGTCCCAAAATAAAACAATCCCGTTTTTACTACTAGAACATCAACCCTTAACATCCTCAACAACAAGAAGTTTAACAAAAAGTGGTGCTCGACTGCAGTCCGGACAAAGAAATCCAGGATCATTCCCGATAGCAGCATGGATGCAATAGAAACAAAACACATGTCCACAGCCAATGTGATGAGGAATAACTGGACATAGAAAAAGGAAATAAATTCGATTACGCAAAGAAAAGTGAGCAAATAGTTGTACAAGGCAAAATGTACAGTAGTTTTCTTCAATTTCTCACCTGGTCGCTTTTCGCAACATGAGCAAGTTGTGTCCACAGTGAATTCAGGGGATTTCTGTTCGTCTTCAGTGGACTTTATTTGGAATAGAAATCTTTTACACGTCCTGTAGATCCTTTTATAGTTGATTAAGGGCAGAGTAAATCCCAGCACTTCCTGAAATACCGATTTAATCAACTATCAGAAAAACTACTTAAGAAACTCACCATAAATCCTGTCCACAAAAGCTCCCTCGTTACATGGTGATAAGATATTTGCCGGTTTTTATATTCCGCAGTTGGAATGTATTTTATTTGGAGTAGGTAGTCTAGAATTGTAGGACTGGTTCCCGTTTTCATAAATCGAAAGAAGTTAACGAGACTTAACACTAGTATAAGATTTTCCATGTACTCCAAAGCTTTTTGAATTGACTGCCTTCGACTGGTCCATCTCTGCTCGACAACTTCTTTCGCATAAAGTAAACAGACACTCCCCAAATAATGTAGAATCAATTTTAATCTCGTGACATCGTTTCCGTAGCGGAGAAGTAGCAAATCTTGACCAAAGGATGAAAACCTTTTCCCAACAGATCCTGCCCAGAAAATCGTTCGAACAAGGAACTTTATTTCAGGGGCGAATTTCGTGTGAGCCTCGGGCTGCCGTGCGATTCTTTCAATAGAATTTCATTTGAACATTTCCTAAATTACTTACCAAAACATCATGTAGGGAATTTAGCAATCGAGTGAGCAATAAACTGTGAATTTCTCTATTGAAGTCCAAAGCGTCCAACTGAAATAGGTTATATTATTCACTCCTGCAAAACAATGTCCGATAAAAACCTGGTCAGTCCGAGAAATGTAACCCGTGTCTTTCGACATTACATCCGGAATTCAACTACAATTTTAAAATTTAGTTTAGCTTTGAAATACTTTCCGAATGAAATCAGCTGGTGGAATATTTTTGTGTATTTTTGTTGTCGGCATTGTCAACGATTCAGCAAAATGGGCTGTAGAAAACAATGGCTAGTGTCAGACAAAGAACGTTCATTTTTGTATGCTCCACTTGCTATTGAAAGCGACATCTGCCCGATAAGATTTTTTTTTATCGGGCAGATGTCGCTGGCACACCAATATTTTTTCGAATTCTTATAAAAGAAATTTTTGAATCAAATCTAAATTTAAGAAACTTTATAAAAAAAGCGTGGTAACAAAAGGATGAAATCCCACGCACGCAACTACATAGAAAATTTAAATCACTAGCCTAGTAAATGACCTCAACGAAAAAGACCTTGAGATCGGGAATTTAGGAAAATATTTTGCATTTCAAACAAGTACTTTACTTTATAAATACTTCAATATCAAAAAAAAGTTTTTTTGTTGTTCCAGATTATAAAATCATCCAAAATACAGGATCATCCGAAAAAGTGGATCATCCAAAATACAGGATCATCCGAAAAAGTGGAGCATCCAAAATACAGGATCATCCGAAAAAGTGGATCATCCAAAATACAGGATCATCCGAAAAAGTGGATCATCCAATCCGTTTTCTTTGACTTGGTGTAAAAATTTGAGTTAAATGCACTCTAAAAAAATGTTTTTAATGAAAGATAGTGAAAATTGAAAATAACAGTTTTTCTTGTAATGGAAAAGTTGTAAATAATTCATTCCGATAGCATCTTTGCCGAAATTCGGATATGATTTATGCATAAATTTAAAGTGTTTAGGGAAATTTCTTTCTAAATTCGATTGTTTTATGTGTGCAAAGCCGCAACTTGCAGCGGTTTTTGCATATTGAATTCCAGGTGGATCCGAGAATTTCAGCAATGTGTCAGTCACAATGAAGGTGACCAGTCTAAGAAACAGGCGTTGTCGCCGTAATGTCTAATCCTGACATCAGCGCCGTATGAAAAGTGTTCAACAAGCATGACGAAAAAATTTCGTCACAGCGATATAAACAAAGGGTTAAAAGTTTAAAGAAACAGTAGTCGAGAGGGTAAATCTTGTTCTGCCGCGTCTAATTCAAATTCACCATTAACTTGAGACTCATTAATTCATGAGGTCCGTTGGTATTCAAGCGAGCAGAGCATAAACGTAAATTAAACTAGCGGGGCATCTGCGGGGCAGATATGAAGGATACCAGTGTTTTTGCAATAGCCACGATGCATGTACAGAAGCATAAATTCATATGGTGAATCAAAAAAAAAAGGTATTCATTTTCAGCTTCCTTAAAAAAAGGTCCTTCAATCTCCAAACTGGAAATAACCTCCATTGCTTGAAAATTAAGTTTTAAAAGGAATTTTTTTAATGAATTGTAAACTTGTGCAGGAATATATCAACAAATTTGCTGCCGCAGTAAATAAAACAACCATTTAATATACATTAATTTCTGTATTTTGGTTTTACCATCGTACATTTTGAATTTAACTAATTAATGGAATATATTCATTTTTTTGTGTCTACAATAAAATTAACACAGTCAATAATATTTTTTTTTGTGTTCTTAAGAAAAAGCTACTGAATGAATAAACGTAAAAAATGTAATTCATGTTGATCTTGTTTTTTTTTTAAATTTATAATAAATCGGTATAGGAATTATACTAATTGAAAGTTAAAATTAAAACTATTAAATAAAATTAATTCGTGATCATTCATATAAAACGCTTAAAAATTTTCTTAGTTCCTTTTATTTTTGTATTTATTTAATTTTTTTATTAATTTCCATTTTCGTTCAACAATTAATAGAGGCAACCGATATTTTGTTTCTGTTTTCTGGTGTAAAGTTGACGAGATAGTTTTTTTTGTTCAAAGAAAAACGCAATTTAAAGTGCATTTAATCTAATTCTTGATTTCCTTCATTTTTTTGATTCATGCTTTTTAAGTAGTGATATTTTGATAAAATGGGAATTATGTTTATATATTTGTGTTAATATCATACTATTACCGTTAATTATGTAACAATTTTGATTGGATTATATAATCGAAACTAATCTATGAAATTTTTAATTAAACTGCACTGATTTTACTTTGCTATGTAGATTTGTGGTGCCAATTTGGAACAAATATGAAATGTAGATTGATATTTTCTTTTGATGTAACGAATTGTAGGTGAAATTTTGTATGGAAGAAATTTGGGAGAGAAATTAAAAAAAAAAACGATCGCCGGGGATAATCTAAATGGAACTGATATGTACAAGTATAATTGGATAATTGAAAGATTCATAGAAAGTTGAGTTTTTGAAACCGCATTCATTTACCTGTTTTAATTAGTGATAAAAATTTCGATTTAAATTTTATGAAAAAAAAAAATGTCATGCGATCTGTTCGAAGTTCGGGATTTTTAACTGAAACGAAGACGAATTTTCAATTCCTAGCTATAAATTTTTTTTTATTGATCGTCTTCTTGTAAATTTCGCGAACAGATTGTTTCTAATATTTGTGGAATAGTCTTACAAATATTAAAAATTTAGAGTCTGCCCCGTCGTTAGAAAAAGACTGTAAAATGATGAGAGATTTGAGCGGCAATAATTTTAAATTTTTCAATAATTTTGAAAGATTGAAAGTGAACCTTTGTTTTTTACAAGCAATTCTCTGTAGGTTACCACATTTTGAGTCATTTCTAATACACACATCTATATTTTTGCTGGAAAAATCAGTGCAGCAGTGAAAAAATTTCATTAAATCTTATATGAAAAACAATTTATATTGACAGGGCGATTAATAAAATTACGAAATGTCGATAGAAAGTTTAACCAATTCTTAAAAACGTTCGGTTAAATAATGATAAATAATTGAACTTATTGACAATTATTAATGTTATTTTTTATCATTTTTTAAGGTATTTGTGATTTTATAAAAAACGTCTTAGCGATTTCTTCTACGAGGTATGCTGCAAATATATAAAACCATAAAAAACTAACAAAATTTTTCTTTTTAGAATCATTTCTAATTTCATCAAAGTTTTTTTTTTCACTGTTTTTTTTACACTGCATATATGCCTAAATGTACATTGTAGTTTAATAAGTGGTTATATGTATATCCTTTTTTAGAATTTTTTTCATTTTAAACACACTTTTTTGCTTTAAAACAATTTATAAAACTAATTTTAATTCAATTTACAATTTGTTTCTTCCCTTTATTTCCCGTGGCGAAAATTGAGGCTCTAATTTATACCCAAATTGCCATCCCTAAATGATCCAAGCATTTAAATTCGAAAATATTTCGAAATCCTACAAATATCGCTTGGAAGGGTTTCGTTTTGAATTATAATAATTTTTAGTGTGAATTCTCGAAGATAATGTTTAAAAGATCACGTCGTAATAAAATTAGTTACAACCTTACGTTCGATGTAAGAATTTTTGAAGGGAAATTAACGAGTTAATAGAAACATCTCGCAGAGATAAACAGGAAAGATAATAGTGGAAAAGGTATAATTAAATTTAGTGTTTTTTTCGGCTTAGGGCAATTTTGAAAAGTGAACGATTTCAAAAGAAAATGTTTTTTGCAAGCCTCAATATTTGCCTTCGTATATATGTACATATATATTGAATATAATACAACATATATTATATACATATACATATATTTTCGCTCGACGATTCACATATAACGATTTTACTTTTATTACTTTTTAGTTTTTTTTTTTTGCTTCATGTTTACCTTTTTTGACATCTAATATTTTTAATCGACTACTTAACGAGTTAGTTGGTTTTTTATTAATAATTTTTTTTCTTTTGTTTACTCATATTATATATATTTTAAGTAAAAAAATATTTGTTGTAATAAATATCATCAATTGTATTTAATACAAATCGAGGAAAAGAAGAGAACCAAAAATTTTTTATAAAAGAATTATAAAATATCTTTTGAACCGCCGTTTTTAATTTATATTTTATTAGTTTTAGAATTTCACGTTTTTTTTTGTTTTTTGTTTATTTATATAAACTGCTCCGAATCGAAAAGCAACCTGTTTTAGGTATTGTGGGTAATTTTTTAACCTTTTTTAAGTACGTTACGAAGGTACTGCCGCATTACCGAACAGTGTTTTTTTTTTGTGTCAAACGTTTTTAAATTACTATTTTTATTTCATTATTTTTTTCATTATTTGTTATACTTTTTTGTTTGTCTATAGTTTTTTTTTTAAAGTAAATCCTTTCGAATCGAAGTGTTAATATATTATTTCACATTAGTTATTTTTTTTCGTATAAATAAATTTTTTCGCTTTGTTTTGAATTCACTAAATTTTGTTTATATAAAAAGACCGTAAGAGATATTGCTTCTTTATATTTCAATAATTGTTTATATATATTTATATGTATATATATATATATAAATAACCCATTAATTCGAAAGGAAGTGCATTTATTTTTTTTATAATTTTTTTTTACTTTTTTTTTCTTTTGCTCAATATAAAATTTCCTTATTTATTATCTAATAACACGCAATTATATACATGTATTTTTTAGGTATTTATTTTTTGTGTTTATTTTTTTTTTGAGTGCTAAAAGAGTGCTTTAAGTGTTGTTACTATTTTTTTTGTTTATTATTATTATTATCAATATTATTATTATTTTCTGTTGGTTTTTATTATATTTTTTCCCCTATTTATATTTATCATTAAAATGAAAAGTTTCGTATTTCTTTTAATATATATGTATATATTATACACTATATATATTTCCATTGTAATATTTTAATTAATTTTATTTGGAAAACCTTTGTTTGTTTTAAGGATATAATTAGAATTTTATCGCAGTTTTGTTTTTCTGTATCCATGCGTGTGTATGATGCGCGAATTCGAGTTAATTTAATATTTATGTGGATTTGAATAAAAAAGAAGAAAGCCAACTATTGCTAGAAATTTTTTCTTGGGTCAAAGTAAGCTTTCGATATACAAAACGGATAAAATTTGGCAAAATTGAAAGGTTTTCTTAAGCCTTATTTTCATTACTGCCTACTAGCTAGTAAGTAGCTCATCGGTACACGCGATTTGGATAATTGTATTGGGTGCGCATATGTGAAGATGAAATTTAGTTTAGTTGTTCAGTCAGTGACAACAAATCCATTCCCATCACCCAATATAAATACTGGGAAGTTGGGCACTGAGGAGAAACGAATGTACAGGAAGAGTTTTTGGAGGTTATTTTATCTATACTTACCAGGCAGTAGTCAGTAATGTAAACGAGGCTTTAAGCAAACCCACCTAAGGCCAATCTCTATTGCGACGATATTTCATGTGACAAAAAAATCAGAATCAAATGAATTTATGTAAATTTTATTAGAGGGATTCGAATTAACACATGAAATACTTTTCGCGGTATTTATTCTTCAGTCATTCTCGTTATAATTGAAAGAACTGCATTTCATTCTAATTTTGCGCACTTTGATAAGGACTGCAATGAAGATTGGCATAGGAATTCTTTCTTTTTTCGTTTTAAAAATACAAAATTAGAAATTTCAAGTTAAAATTATCTTTCTTTTGGCTAGAAATTGTAACATTAAGTCAAATCCAAACGATAAATCAAACAACAATACTTTGACGGTTACCTCGGTGTTTACACGGCATTCAATTTGACACAAAATTTTCAATCGATTCTACGACAGATGCCGATAAACAACGTGTTTTCACAATTTTTTGTCACCGTCCAAATTAGGCTTTAAAAGTGGAAATTAACGAAATTTTCAGGTAGTCAATAGTCGAAATACAATTCCTCTTTTGAGCATTTCAACCATAAAATTGTATAAAAAAAGTGGAAGATTTGTTGAGAAGCCGTAAGCTAGCATTATTGTAAAATAAGATCGTGCAAAAAAAATGGGTGTCTATATGTCTCTGTTATCAAAATCGTCTTGAATTTCATTGAAAAGTGTAGTTTTTTTATTCGCCTTAACAAATTTAAGGCAAATCGGCTTAGACGTTTGCAATTATGGAAGTGTAACCAAATGGTTTTTTTTTTATGATTTCAGACAATCTACGGCATCTAACGTATTTTCGATATTCGTTAGATACTGTACTTTCAACTCGTCAAATTGTGTACAAATATCTAATAAATGGTGGTTTTACCAGATTACTCGATTTTTTTACCCCAAAACAT
Organism: Chrysopilus asiliformis; assembly: GCA_964034945.1. Lineage (NCBI taxonomy): Eukaryota > Metazoa > Arthropoda > Insecta > Diptera > Rhagionidae > Chrysopilus > Chrysopilus asiliformis. The sequence continues at coordinate 1,683,635 of OZ035962.1, read as the reverse complement.
ATTTTTATTGAATTTAATGTTAAGAATGATTGATTTGTTTCATTGAACGACCGAGAAACCTAAGAAAACAGTCAAATCTGCTACAAAATGGAGTCAAATCAATAAAAAACTATTCGCGCTGTTTAAAAAAAATCAGAAATCACCATAGCTACCGTTAATTTTTATTATTATAAATACTTTTTTTTACTACCCAAATAATTACACGTTGCTATTCCCGTTTGATATCGTCAAAATTGTATGTTAGTAAGATTAGGTAATTTTTGTGCTTTTGATGAATTTTGTGGATGTTATGTAAGTTTGTAGTTGTAGATTTATATCAATGTGTGTTTTTTTTTGTCTTGTTATTCTAAGAGAGAAATAATTTGTGCTAAGTTAATAAATTAATTACAAATTCAAATTTTTTTTCACGTTTCTTATCATCGGTTGTTTAGTTTATATTATTATTATTATTTTTCCTTTTTTTTGAATAATAATGGTTGTAATACGGTATTTAGAAATTTAGTGTGTATGTTTGTTGTGCTGTATAAATGATGTGTATTAAATTTTGAAGGTAATAAAAATAATTCAAAAATTGTGTGTCGTTTACAAATTTGATTATTGGATTATGTTATTTTTCGTTTTGTCTTTTTTTTTTAATGTTTACTAACTTAGATTTCTTCTTTGATTGAATACATCTCTACGGAAACTTTAATTGTTTACATATTTTTTATATCATGTGATGTTTTAACTTTTTCACGCTTCGCAGATTCCTCCTACCCCCTTCGACATTTCACCCATTCGCAACATGTATGTTTGGTTGTTTGTAATATTTTTTTGGTTGACTTCACTCGTATTATATAGTATACTAATACTCGTAATTTAGCCGCGTATGTTGTTTATGTTTTAAGTACAACCTATATTTTAAGGATAAAGTTTAAGGATACGTATAACGTAACGAGGTTGCATGAATGTTAATATAAGTTGTAGTTATTTTTATTTTCATGTTATATTTTATAATTTATTTATTTACTTTTTGCTTTTTTCTTTGTTCCTTAAATTTTTTTATACAAATAATGCAAATGAATTATAGGTGTTTTTTTTTCTTTAACTTGAAACTTTTTTGAACCGAATTGAGTGAACACACGTACATTTTGTTTGTCATCATTTATTTTTTTGTCTTGTAGTTGTAAGTAAATATTTTGTTTTTAATTCATTTACGTTGTAACTTTAAATATGTATAATAATTAGGAATTTTCGGTACTGTTTGTTCTTCTTAAATTGATTATTATTTCTTCTTCGCACATTCTAGTATGCCCCGATGCCAATCGCGAGTATTAAAAACTACAACTTATTATGTATTTGTTCATTTCATATTATTAGATTCTTTACATAATCGTAAGGTCATAATATATATATATAGTTTTGAAATTCTCTTTTCAATATTCTTGTTTTCTTTTTGTTTAGTTGTTGTTTTTGAGTATAAAAAAAAGTCCATATTTTTAATGACCGAGCAGATAGTAACAGAGATGTTTAAGAAAAACATTTTACGTTTACACAAATTTAATCAATTTTTTTTTTATAATATTAGTTTCCTTATACAAGTAGATCACAGTCTTTATCATATTTACGCCACGCGAATTTCCTTAAAAGGTAAAAGTTCCTTTGCAAGCCATAATAATCATAAAAATTAACTAATATATAAATGATTCTAAACAAATGCAATATAACGTTTTTTTTTATTAATATAAACCTCTATTCGTGTTAATTAAGTTCAACAATCATAAAATGCTATTTATATGGAAAAATTAAATTTCATTTTAAATTTCTAATTAAGTAAAAATCACAAAAAACTTTTTTTTTTTATATTCCTTGTTCAGTGAAATAAGTCAAGTCTAGGTGTGTTAGAAATAGAAATGAAAATCGTCGTTTAATATAGGAAAACTGCATCTTTTATATGTGTAACGAGATAACGAACGAACGAACAAATATCGTTAAAAATTATTGTAACAGTTTGAACACAATTAATTTTAATTATGTTTTTTTTTATTAAAAATACTTAATTGGAAAATTTGGCAATAATGCTGGAAGCGTGTACTAAATTTAAATTCCTGTCAAATATTATGAGCGACAATATTTGATTAACTGGCTTTTCATTTAATTAATTTTAATTTAATTACATGTTTTAAATGTACTCAATATATAATTTATACACTTTTTACTTGTTTTCATTTTTTTTTCCTCATTTCAATATTAAAAATTAAATAAACTATTATTAACGTCCGTCATTTAATATTTGTTTTTACTTTTTTTTCTCTTTTTATTTAAATATAAAATAATTGATGTCTGTTTACTCTTAACAATGCATAGAAATTTTCTTTAACACTAACTTAACTTTTAAAGTTTTTCATCTTCATATCATTAATATTCATCTTCGCTGATAAATTTTTTGGTATCTTATGAGTTGTTTAAAATGACAGATTTTCCTTGTTGTTTTAACTGTGTTGTTTCTTTGCATATAGTAATCAATCAATAATGATAGTGATAATAATAATAATAATAATGGCCATCGGGTCGCATAATATAGATCGTAGCTTGTTTGTTCTGTTGCTGTTGTTGGTGAGCTTTGAACAAAGTCTATTTTTTTTAATTATAAATATGGTATCGAGTTTGTAGTTATGTTTTACTATGTATTTCTTTAAATATTGTATTTCACTGAAGTTTTTTTTTTTTGTTTTTTGAATTTTATTTTAGTTTTCGGCAATTTACTTCTCCTCTCCCAATAGTACAAGATCATCGGCAACGACATCGCTTACGTGTAAATATATGATCCAGTACATAAGATTAAAACATACGAAGCATACAGGAAATACTATTCTGGAATATTTATCTATATCGGAAGGTGTTATGCCTAATAATTTATTTATGTCCTGAAAAAGAAGAAGGAAAACGGATATTAGAAGTGATTTTAATTTGGAATTTCCCCAGCAACATGAATGTTAACGTCACAGTTAACATAAGTGCTGCTTGGGCTGTTAAATAAAAAGAACTATAGATATAATAAACTACATCACGCTAATTTTAACTCTTTTCAACCAACCCCCCTCGCCCTCTTGGGCTATTCTCGACGACCTTTTTGCAATTTTTTGTATGAAATTAAATATTGCCGTTACACTACCGCCTTCTCCGTTAATGTGTGACGATTTTTATACCCGTATGGTGAAACCAAAGGGTATACTAACTTTGCCTTACCGTTTGTAACGCGGTCATCACACACAAAAATGAATTACACCAGTGTGTTTAGAATGATAAAAAAAAATGAATTTTGCATGTCCGTCCGTCTGTCTGTCCGTCTGTCTGTCCGTCTGTCTGTCCGTCTGTCCGTCTGTCCGTCTGTCCGTCTGTCTGTCCGTCTGTCTGTCCGTCTGTCTGTCTGTCCGTCTGTCTGTCCGTCTGTCTGTCCGTCCGTCTGTCTGTCTGTCTGTCTGTCTGTCCGTCTGTCCGTCTGTCCGTCTGTCCGTCTGTCCGTCTGTCCGTCTGTCCGTCTGTCCGTCTGTCCGTCTGTCCGTCTGTCCGTCTGTCCGTCTGTCCGTCTGTCTGTCCGTCTGTCTGTCCGTCTGTCTGTCCGTCTGTCCGTCTGTCCGTCTGTCCGTCTGTCCGTCCGTCCGTCTGTGGCGCGGATTGCGGGCGCACGGATTGAGCTAGAGACTTGAAATATTGCGTGGATCCGTTTTTCGTAAAATGCGAGGCTAAGTTCGTTAATGGGCAAGAATGGACCATTAGGGGGGTACCCCCCATACGAACGAAAACGATTTTTGCGAATATCTCAAAAACGGTGCATCTTATCAAAAAAGTCCAAGAACAAAAGTCATAAAACTCCCATACATCAAAATCCGATTGGAACAAATTTTAAAAAATCTTATTGGAAAGTTTGACTTCATAGTGGAATTTTGATAAAACTGTTCGCCATTCACTTAAATCACCATACGGGTTTTCAATAATTGCCAGATTGGCAATTATAGCTTTTGTTATGTTTATGGTTTTTTTTTTAAAAAGGTAGCCACTACCAGAAATTTCAAGAGTTCGAAATTAAGATGGACTACAAAAACCGTCTAATTCGGACTGCGTCAGTTTTGTTTAAAGCAATCGTGTTTCATAAATATTCAACAACGCTGATTCCAAAAATGTACAGTTTTTCAACGCTAGCCGTTTTTTTTATTAACATTGGATACCTTATTGTGATAGCAATTAAGGACGTCTATGTTATGATGCCTTTTGTAAATCATGCATAATCAACAAACATTTTTTTTACTCACTTTTCCCGGATGCAGGAGATGCTGTGGTACAGTGCTACCGGCTTCGGCGTCTCCTCCTTCACCTCCTCCACCGCCGCCACTTCCGCCTCCGCCCCCTCCTCCGCCACCGCCGGCACCGCCACCTCCTCCGCCTCGGCCGCCGTTCACTGTATTTTCTAGAGTTCCGCCCTTGGAGTGTGCCTTGGGATCGTGGACTTTGAATCTCACCTCCTGGAACAAGGGTCCCACTATCGAGCAACCGCGCGATCCAACATTTTGCTGGATATTGGAAAACCCAATTGGGCGGCTACTCACTGTTTGTTTCGCTGCATGAGGATGGCCATGGCTATGATGGCCATGGCCATGCCCATGTCCTCCGTGTTCTCCAGGATTCATCGGCGGCTGTCCACCATCTACTTGAAGCTTCTTCTGCTCAGCGATCTTCTGTATTGCCATAAATCTTTGTTTTCGCATTTGAATTCGTTTCGCCATGTAACCGACCGTGGCGTATTCTAAGGTTTAGTATCAACACATAAATAATAAATCAATAATAACAAAAAGGGTTCACATTTTGTTTTTGTTTTTTGATCTTTTTTTTGAAATTATTGTTATTTTTTTCAACATCAAAAGCCAAACCCAAAAATTAAAAGTTACTCTTATCCAAAGAAAAAAATAAAATAAAACTTTAATTACATTTACTCAATATACATTGATTTTGGAGAATGGAAAAAATTTTAATTCAAAAATACTCAGACTGTTCTTCTCTTCTACAATACGCAATTATTCAAACTGTATTTTTTTTTTAAATTTTTTTTAAATGCATTGTTTTTTGTTTTTAAATTTATCAAATATGGTCTTCAAAATACTAAAATAGAGTTTGAATCACAGCTAATATAGGATAATCGACACATAAATAAAATTAAAAGAAGGAAATTTTTTTGAAGAAAACTAAAAGAAGAAAATGATAAAATATTGATAGAGACAAAAGAATGCCATAAAAGTAAATACAGAAGTAATAAGATTAAAAAGTAGTAATATATAGGAATTTCAAAAAAGTGAACAACATAAAAAAATGTTTGATAATTGTTTTACCCAGAAGACTGGCAAAGACCATAACGAAGCATGTTCCTAGATAAACGTCGATTGACTTAACATAAGAAATTTTTGGTAAAGCGGCATTTGTCGATGACATAAGTGTTGTCATTGTCAACACTGTTGTCACACCGAGTGCGACACGGGCCGGTGTTGCATTCCTGTTAAGCCAAAATGATACCCATGAAATAATCACAATCAATCCCGATGGAATATAAATTTGGATTAAGTAGTATCCCATTGATCGAACAAATTGAATTTCGCAGGCCAGACGAGAGTAGTTTCCTAAAAAATCCAATCAAATATTAAAAACATTCAATTCAATCGATAATTGTCGATTTAATATCGTTTGGTGGTTTTTTTTGTATATAATTTTAATTATTATTATAGATTACAAAGAAATAACTGAATATAGGAAAAATATATATATACACATAACAAATTAGAAAAAAAAACACATTTTTATATTGTTTAGACAATTTTTTTTATGGTATATTATAAGGATTACTTTGCCTTTACACGGAAATGAAATTTATAGACATACTTCGTTTTACGACGCCTCGAGATGTGATGTTTTGATGTACGATGTTTTATTTTTGCTATTTACTTTTTTTTTTGAAATTATGAACTATATGTTAAAGAACCCAATTTTTTAAAAAAATTGGCTAATTATTGACATAAACGACATTGATGACAGAAAAATGATAAATTATTAATACGTTTTAGCGTCGTATATCGAGGGATGTCTATATCAAAAAATAGTGAAGTTATATATATATTTTTGGTAAAGATTATTTTTTTCATTGTATTTATTACTTACTGAAAAATTATTAAGCAAAAACAACACGAAAATACAGGATTGTTGGAGAATAATGGTGGGTAGGAAAATGATTCTTATTATTTGGTAAAGAATAAATATTTTTTTAACTAATAACAACTAAAATCAAATGATCAAACTGAAAAACTCATAATCGACGCTTTTTGTGAATAACGATTTGGATTCTTTTTTTTTTTTTTAAATATTGCATTAATTTTCGTTGAGTGTATTTCAATTAAAATGTAGGTACTTATAATTTTAAAAAAATAAATATATTTTTTGTTCCGATTTTCCAAACTAAAAACAGAATGAATTGCATGCAAGTTTTTATATTATTTAAATTTATTAGGTGATATGAAATTGAATTAAACAAATGATTAATGGAATTTATTTTCATATGGAAAAGATTTTGTCTGATGTATGGTATCTGAGCTTTCATTGAGTTTTAACTTAGATTTTCTCTACATTAATAAAAATATTTTTTTGAATTGTTGTGTTTTTTTTAAAGTTAAATTGTATGTGATAGAAATGGTAAGAAGATTGAAGCGCAATTTAATTAAATTGCAATAAAATATATTCACATAATTTATAATTAAAAGAAACATGCTAGTAGTTAAAAATTCTCCTAAAGATTTACTTAATAATTCTTTTTTTTTAAACTGCAAAGATATTTGCGCCGCATAGGAATTTCGGTCATGCAAATGTGAAAATCAATACAAAGCAATTAAAATCAAAACAATCAAACTAAATATTAGATATTTAAAGAATGAATTAACTTTAATGCTTTTATTTATAATCAAAAGAAAACAATCTTTGCAATGCTATTAATGCCAAAATTTGCTAGGTTATTAAAATGATTAATAAAAATCTAGGGAATCACATCTCAAAAATAATTTTAAACTATATGTCTTTGAATATGTGCTGCTTTTTTTAATCTTTTAAAATATTTTAGTTGGTTTATTGTTATTTTTTTATTGAATTTTTGGAAATAAATATTTATTGGATTTAATATACGAAAATTCACAGCATATCAATGAAAGATTTTTCTTTTAACTTTTTATGTCGGCACTGCACTCTTGCTGAATGCATACGAATCACAGCGAATAAGAGAATAGTACCGGGAAAACCGAGCCATGCTCGGCCACCTCAAAGTCGTCCTTTTGCTGAAATTTTGGAGAGGTGAGACCTATCACCTCTGTTAGATAAACATACGCAACATGTTAGAAAAAACACAGTCTAATCTACCTAACGGTGAGACAATACCTTTCTTACATAATTAAACTTCATATGACGAATATAATTGGGTATAATGTTGATTTTTTTATATAAAAACATCAGGTTTGTAGTGAAAAAGTCAGGTTTGTAGTAGGAAAATCGAAAGCCCTTAGCCCCCTTAGTAATACTGTAAAGTTTCATTAAGATCGGACCATCCAATTCGAAGATACTAGGCGAGGGGTATCGAGGGGAGGGCAAAATCAGGTTTGTAGTGGAAAAATCGAAAGTCCCTAGCCCCCTTAGTAATACTGTAAAGTTTCATTAAGATCGGACCACCCAATTCGAAGATACCAGGCGAGGGGTATCGAGGGGAATTTTCTCAGAGGGGAGATCTATCTAGATCGATTCCTTGTCCCCGAAAATCCCTAACCTCAAAGTTTCGTGAAAATCGTTAGGCGGGTTTAACGTTTGTGCAGACAGACAGACAGACAGACATTTCTCGTATTATATTATAGGATAGACAGGATTCATCTAAGTTTGGATTAATGGTGAAAACATCTAATAGTAATGCCAGATGACTGAGTTTTCAAACACAAATATATGCAAATTTTCGTCATTTTTGTGTTATGGAACATTTTTAATGATTTGGAAAAAAAAACTGAACTATCAGCACCAATTTTAGTGGATTTTCATTAATTGAGTGACGACTGATGCATTCGGAGAAACTTAGTTTCGCCTGCATTGGACAAGACTGTTGTGGCATAATGAAAGGTACGTTAAAATTATGGAGCAAAAGAAATACTGTGTCGGAAAGGGAAATAAAAAATTTAGGCCCCCCGCAAAAATAATGTCTTGGTTCTCTAAAAAAATTAAAAGATTTGTTCGTGCGACAATGGAAAATTTAAGGAGCAAAAGGCATATTTCCTTCAGATTGCGAGGTCCTGCACTCCCTTACGCGAGCAACCAAAAAGCACAACATGTTGTGCAAACAAAAATAAATAGACAAAATTGCGCCGCATTAGGGTCAGAAAATCTTGGAAAATATGCGCCGCAAGATACGCGTCTCACACCAAAAATGTTAGTAGGGATACTTCCCTAGAAAAGCGCTTCGCCAAAAGTCATTAAGAAACCCCCTGGAACGTCTACCGCCGGGCTTAAAGATGACAGTGTCCGGGAATAAGGGGATGCATAGCAACTCTTTTTGTGTGGTGCTAAATTACAGTTGGGGGGGATGCAAATTGATTGAAAGTTTACGCTATTGATTTTTTTCAACTCATAATGTCTTTATTCAGTAACTGGCATTGCTGCGTTCGATTGTTTTAACCATTAAAAGGTATAATTAGGGATGCGACATCGTTCATAAAACCTCGATATATCGAAAATCGATGTTTTTTTTAAGGCGACATCGATGTCAAAAAACATCGTCCTGAAAACATCGATATCTCGATGTTTTTCCGATGTTTTGAAAAAGTCAATTTTTTTTAATTTACTACATTAAATTTAATTAATAATTTAGCGGATGCTCTACTGTGGGTGGAGTGCATCCAGGTAGAATTAACACGGAATTAACACGGGTTTAAACCACAAAAAAACTGTTAGTTTTCGAGATTTTCGCAAAAAAAAACTATTTTTTTTTTGAAATACCGGCATATCTTCATAACGGAGTTCTAGTAAAAGACATAAAAGTAGCAAATTTTATTATCTACAAGTTTTGTAATACATGACTACTGGAAAATGGTTAGTTTCGGAATAAATAGCAAAAAACTAGCTCTGATATTTTTTGCGAAATCTTGTAGAAAGATGAAACCGAAAATTGAAACCAAAGGAAATTTAAACAAATCTTTAAGTAGAGTGGCTATATTAAATCTATATAAAAACTAGTCCCTCTAGTCCTAAAATTAGTTTCTCTACTAATTTTATGAAGAGTAAGGTTCTAACACCGTGGATAACAACATCGATACCTCGATATATCGGCCTGTTCAACATCGAGGTTAAAACTCGATATTTTTCAACGATACATCGATGTTTTGCAAACATCGAGGTATCGTTGGCATCCCTAGGTATAATTGAAAAAAAAAAATCACTTTAATCGTATCATATGGTTACGAAAATACCCTAATGATTGAAAAATTTGCTGATTTTTGTTGCTGATTTCGAATCCAGTAATGGTTTAGCTGTATATGAGGTTTTCCGTCATATAGGGTAAAAATCTTGAAACACTTTCTTAAGAGATAAAAGGAAGTGTTTTCTAAGATGGCGCAAAAAGTTACATAATCATAAAAAGGAAACTTTCTTACAACATCAATATGCCATGAATTGTGTAAATCCAATCGATATTTCTTATGACAGTTAAGGAAAAACGTCCAAAAAACAATAGGGGTATTCACGAAATGTATTAATTTAGCTGTTATCGTCATAACATAATACTAATTGTTAAAGTTTTGTAAACAACAACAAATTATATGGCAATATTATTCGTAGCTTTACCACAATTTATTCATGCCTATTCTGAAATCCGAAGTAGAGTTGAGTTTTTTCGCTTTCCCTCGATTGAACGCAATTTTTATTCCTTAATCCGCTGCGTTTTACTTCTGTTCGATTACGTACGATCTAGTAACGTTTTGAGGATAGAATTACTCGTTGTAAATTTCAGAATACCAAAATACCAATTGAGTGGCGAATCGAATCGACTGAGTTTGGTTTTATGTTTTATAACTTCGGATTCCAGAATAGCCATGATTATGTATTAATCGCTTTGTGTGAAATATTAAAGAACGATGTACGATTTTGCCCCTCTAAACTAACTTTTGAACCCGTGTAGTTTTCACTTTGGTTGAATACTTTTTGGAAAGGGCACAGTCTCTAGTTTCATCCATATATGGGTTCAAGAGCCACCGAATTGCAGGGGGATGGTGAGGGGTTAACGAACTTTCTCGGGATTTTTCACAGAAATCATGGCATAAATTATATGAAAAATCGCGAGAAAGTTCGTTAATCCCCCTGCAATTCGGTGGCTCTTGAAGCCATATATGGATGAAACTAGAGACTGTGTCCTTTCCAAAAAGTATTCAACCAAATTGAAAACTACACGGGTTCAGAAGTTAACCCAGGGGCACGAAAAACGCTATTTCCTGCATGGTTCTTTAGGTAAATATATGAAATCAGAAAAAAAAAAACCTAGTGAGATTAGTGATCCGCTCATATTTGACAGTAGCGGATAATTTTTCATTTATAAGGTACAAAAAGTGTTCAAAAATAGTTTTTTTAAGTGTTTAAATTAGTGTTTAAATTATTTCAGTGGTTTTTGGAATTAGTTATCCAGACTTTTAGAAAAAAAAATTAGAATGAAAATGTTAGTATCGTTTTCAGTTTTAATACAACCTCGAAAAGGTAAAAGTGTGTAAATCAGTATGATGTTATGACGATAACAGCGCAGATATCAGTTTTTGTGACTACCCCTAATATTCTTTTTCGCATAGCACATATACAGAAATACTTAACGGAAAAATAAAACTATTGAAATATTCATACATTTTTGAATGCTTGAAATCATTATTGTTTTTTTTTCTCTGAATTATATATTTAAAAAAATTACTTCTTTTTTTTGTTTTTTAAATTTTCAATATATATAAAAAAAATTATATATATAATGGCCAAAAAAGCCGGTCACCGTTTACAGGTACCTGTTGTGAGACTGATTTCCATAGCTCTCTGTCGATGACCCAAAACCTTAAATTGGGGTAGAGATACTTCACTCGAAACACCAACTGAGTTTGGGCCTTCGTTCCATTTATATCGAATATCTCTCATAGTATATCCAACTAATGTTTAGTTTGAGGTTGATTCGATGTGTTAGTAGATCAAGTGAAATGAATATTAAAAATGCATAAACATATGGTATTAATGAGACTATTAATTTTTTTTTCTAATTGTTTTTTTTTTAATTGTTTTGTTTTGGTTTACTTTATTCGTAAGTTCTTGAAGTAATTTTATTAATGATCCTATTTTACCCTGCAACGTATAGTAGCAATAGATCTCTTAATATACACACACATTTTATTAATTAATTAATGCCTAATCATGTGATCGATGTGACTGTGGTTAATTGATTTTACTGTCATAGTTTGTATTTTTTTATATTTTATTTAATTTGATTTTAAAGAGGGGATGTCTATAAGGTCTTTTGCTTTTAGCTATTAATAGTCTCATTTATAATATTGTAAAAAAAGTATCCTTATAAAAGCTAATTTTTGTTAAAAAATCCTATTATATATAACTGGAGTTTGGTTTTATGTATATATATATATATATACACTTATACATAAATGTGACCGCTATATATAATAATAATAATAATTTTTATTAAAAAAAGGTATTTAAATTTATTCCAAAAACAAAATTAATATTACGACTACTGTTTGTTCATTTGCAGTAGTAATTATGGAAGTATGGTTCACTTTGCTTAGGATTCATTATTTTTTAAAGTGTTTCTCTCAAAATTTTGGTATACAAAAATAAATATACATACACTTATTACTTATCCATTTTAATTAAATTTATTATTAGTATTTCAAAAATATACATCATGTAAATGTAGGGGGATATGGGTTGAAATTACTATCTCATATTATTCAAAAGTTATATGTCTGACTACTTGAAAGCATTGTTGTTTAATTAATAAAAAAGACAATTTTTAATGTTAATCACGCTGATTGACCATTAATTATGAAGAAAAAAATTTAAAAGACTCAAAAAATCCGTTATTCGTATATTTTTTGCACCTTACCATAAAATATACTCATCATACATGGTTTGTGTTTAATGAAAAATAAAAAAAACTATAAAACTTGTAAGGAAGATTTTGTTTTCCATTTACAGGATGGATGATTTTACAAATTACAATGATAGCTCAATTTCACTTTATTTAATTCGCTTGTAATTTTCTGTGTTATAAAAGTGTTTTTTTTTTTTGTTATTTTTTGTATTTTTTATATATAGGGGAATAGCGTGATAATAAAAAGCAGACTTGATCAGCTTGTTGTAATTAATATATGTGTAATTACAATTTTGTGGTAAGTGTTTTTGTTAATTTCATTAAAAAAATGGAGAGGTGGAATAGGAAGAATTGATTTAGTGTTGTATACTTGATATTTGAAAATATAAAAAAAAACATGGTGAAATTAAATCAAATATGAAAAATAATAGAAAAATTCTAAAAGAAAGTATTAAAAAAATATATATTTGTGACTGACAGAGAGAGTTAGAGAGAGAGAGAGAGAGACTAGTTAGTGGTGGGTACCTGTGGTTAGGTTAATTTCGGTCGCCCTCTGCCTGTGTCCCAATACACGAAACTGCGGAAGTTCAACTTCGCTGCTCATTCCAACACTACTAAGGCCATCTCTCCAGAAGTACCGGATATCTCGCATTGTGTAACCGACTCCAGAGCCAAAACAATACACAAAATGCCGTCATTCCCAAATAAACAAAAATTTTTTTTGTGTTTTTTTTTTGTTTTGTTTGATTTTTAGGTTATAGAATTTCAAACATCAACAGATCAACTTTTTTATGATTTCAAATAAAGTATTTTTAATTTTTTTTTTTGATTTTCAATAAACTTAAAATGATGTATGTACATTAACTGGATATTAAGTAATTGAAGTCAAATCTTAATGTATTTTTTTTTGATTTTCTAATAATACCGAATAAAAGAAGTGAATAATCTGTATTGCAACATTGGTTTCAGGGATCAGAATTTGGTTCAAGGATTGCCAAATATTACAACAAACCTGATAGACCGAATGCTCGTCGCTTAAAGTCTAATTTAATTTAAAAATATTGGCATTTGGATATAGGTGCCATCCAGACGATCTTTGGCTAGTTTTTTTTTTGATCATTTGGCTATGGTTTTAAATGAATATTTAATTTGACAAAATTGTGTCCAAGATCTTTGACGATTTTATTTGATCGTCTGTATGACGCCTTACGAACTTTCAACGATATGAAAGTTCGCCCAGGAACTTTCAACGAAAAGAGCCTGGCACGGAAAACGCAATGTTTGAAAGATTTTTTTAACTGCTTGTACTATTCTCCGATATTGCCAGTCGGTATTGAGATAATTAAGGAAAATGCATTGCATGCTTTTAAAAGATCTAGCTTGAAAACCACTCCACCGACTGAACTAAAATTTTAAGCTCATGTTGTCTGAGGGAGAATTTAAGAGAGAATAGACTTTTTTTTTCAAATCATGTGTTTTGGTAAATCTTTCATTTCGACACATTTTTAGTGAGTAAACATCTTAAGAGAGTTAACGAACATTTTATCATTTGGGATTTTATCATTAACCCAAGTAACACAACAAGTCATAAAGTGGGCGTTGCGCCCTAAATTCTCACAAATTCCTTTAATTTGAGGTCATGGCGAATAACTGGTGATCTTTTGTGTTAATTTGTCCACAATATAATTTAATTCGTTTTGACTTCGAGTATATTTTAATAAATTTCATGACTTTTATAGCATTTGCTGATTCACCAGAACTGAATTTTACAAATTAGGTACTTTGAAAAGCCGTAAATTGAAATCCTTTTTTTGCGACTTTTTTTTAATGCATTAAATCGGTATTCACTTTTAATTTAAAACAGACGATGTGAAATCAATTAAAAAATATCCAAAATGATGTAAGCAACGTCGAATTGTGTTCTCAATACGGTATATTTGTAATGAAAATGAATTAAATGATTTCATTGATACCAAAAAAAATGTTCTTTTCTACATTATGAATATAGAATAAAATAATATTTTTCAAATATTTGAATAAATAAATATGAATTTCAGCCAATTCGTTAGTATGTAATTTAAAACAAAGTTTAGTTCAATTTCTTTTAATAAATTCAAGGATAAAATTTCTTAATAACAAACAAATTGGCTTTCTTTGGCACTGAAATATTAATATAATTGATATTCTTCCATAAAACTGAAGTTAATACAATAAATTTTGATGAAAAACGAGAAGAAACTTTTCGAATTAATACCGGTAATTCAAATGTCTTCTCTCTTTTACCCGGCCCTTACACGCGTCTGTACAGCTGATATAGTCGCTGAACAGTCTCGTGTAAATACATTGACTGCCAGTTCGCTAAATGTCTTTTAATTTGTTGTCAATAATTTGACATTTGAAGTCTGTGCTACTGACAGACTTTACAGTCGCGTGTAAAGGCCGGGTTAGTTGTGTTTTTTTTTCTTCAAAAAGCACTTTTTTGCATGCCTAATGTATTTCTGTTTCAATATTATATTTCAGTTAAAATCGTTTCAACAAGGAAATTATAACATTGATAAAGTAACGAATTTAATAAAAAATACATAATTTAATAAATAATAATAATGTTATTATTATTATTTTACTAGCTGCGGAAAATGAAATTTTCATAGAACTGAAAATGATTCAACGATTCATGCATACATAGTTGAAATATATATATTTTTATTATTGTTTTTTTTTTCTTTTCTAATTTCGTTCAAGTCATTTTCAAAGATATATATTTTTTTCATTACAAAAAATTCCTTCGTACTTGCTATTTATATATTTTTTTTAAATTGTAATTAAAGCGCTCCTGTTTGAATGTCTTAGAAAAATTAATTAAACTCAAATATTCAAATATTATAAATTTTAACAAATATGGAACAAAAAAATTAATGAAATTATATAAATTTTTCTTGTCACCCAAATCATGCAAATAAATCAAAATTAATGATGTAGAAAACCATGCAACATTTAAAGGACGATATTTTATTCACTAAGAATTCTTAAGATATTGCAAGTACTTAAGTAAAGCTTGAATGTGGCATTTAGTAGTAGTTAAGCGACAATTAATTGTGAAATGCCTAAATAATGAAAAAATAAAAAAATGCGAAATAAAAGTTACTGAATTTCTTAAGGAAACATATCAAACATTTAAAAATAATAATAATTTTTTTCAAGTTTTATTTAAAATTTCATGCAATGGTACGCAAAATCCCTCATAAGGACTCGGTGCACATTTTACGAGATGTCCGTCTTTTAATACATTAAACAATTCGAGTTCGGTTCACATCTTGGCGTTTTACTCATTAATCATATATGTATGTAAATGTAATTTTTTTCGAGAATACCAATTTTTTTTTGTATTAAAAATCTTTCAAATTATTGTATCTATTTCTGCCTTAAGATCTTACAATATTGCCGAAAATACACGAGATATATTCTCTTTTTTTTGGTAATACATTTTCAACGTTTAATGAAATAACCAATTCGATTTTGGAAAGAAAAAGTACAAAAGTCTCTTAAAGTGATTTTTAGTGCCATTTTTATAATATTAAAGCTCTGTGCATTAATATGTCGCTATTATTTTTATTTTGACTAAATTTAGCGTCATTTGTTGAACATATTAAAGCATAGATTTATGAGATTAGTACACTTGACCATTTTGCTTATTGACTTTTTTTCACATAAATAAATTTTGACAAACATAATCGTTCCATCAGCAAGTAATTTTACTGTTATTATGAATATTTACCGCTGGGTTTTTTTTTTTTGAAAATTGGAAAAGATCTAAATGAAGTTAAAAAAAAAACAGTAGAGAAAGAATTCGAAAAAAAATCGGATATGGTTAATTTATAAGATGACATAGTCCTAAGTTGTCAAGTGTGGTTTATTTCCTTTTTATTTGTAATTTATAATCAAATGCATCCACAAGTCGATTTACACAAAAAAATTTAATATAAATTGTTACATTTAAATCTATATATAAATAATTTATATATGTATATATATGTATATATAGAAGAGAGCAAAGTTACACGCATCCTTGTGCGATAGCTTATTACTTTTTCACATATTTATTTATATTTTTTTTGTTACTCGTTTCATGTATAATATAAATACTATCAATATTTAATTATGATATGTATATTTGTTTGAATAATTCTTTCCACCCTTGGGTGACTTGCCGTAGTCAACCTTCTGCGGTTGCTGTATAAGAGAAGGCGACCGAAAACCAACCAATAAATCATAAATAAAATTATATATATATATATTTTATGAAAATAAAATGATGTTTTCTGAATTGTTTTTTTATTCTTGATAAATTTTTTTTTATGAAATTAAAAGAAAATTTTTTTTTTTAGTAGACTTCATGTATATAATAAAGTTGAAAACATACGTTATGCATTTTAGATCAAATTAAAATGCACTTATTTTCTCCTTTTTATCAATCAGACATATGTAAACAAACAGGGGGCGTTTAATTAGTGTTTTCGAATCAAAGCTGAAAATTCTTTATTTTTGATTGGCTGTTTTCTGTGTTTTGCTATTAGTTGTATGTTTGTATTTCCTCATCTATCTATAGAAGAAACCAAATCAATTTGAACTTTTGTTTTACATTTTTACTGGCGAGTTGTATTCAAGCAATCAAACATATTTCAAGTGATCGCGTTTCAAATACAGTTTTTTTTCAAAATAAATTCCAAGTTTCTGATAAACAAAATATGAATTCGATAGCGTAGAATAAGGTACAGAGGAGGGTAGGGTATTAGGGGCGGGCAAACTTTACAGTTCGCAAAAAAAATATGGGGAATCCTACAAGCGATCTTTTATTTAACGCAGAGAAACCGTTTATCATACATGCTATGAACACACATACGTAGCTGCTACGTAAAAGATCGGTTAACCATACCGAAAATATTAACACGTTAAATCTCGGAAATAATCTAAGTGCATGTGTTTTTTAACAATTTTGGCCAAATAAAGCAAGATTTCTAAAATTTTAGATCTAAACAAAAATTTTGTGAGATTTTGTTTACAATCCGTTGTCCGTTGAATTAAGGAGGATCTCCATTGCCGTGATTTCTGTAACTGCAAAAAAATGCAGAAAAATACAATAGTATAAACGCTTTCCCTTCCAGTTTAAAAACTTTATAGCAATCATATCAAACCTTATGCTATGAATATAAGGTTCAAATTAGCATAGAAATAAAGCTATACCGCTGCATGTGTGTGTTTGAACTCCAAGAAAAATGACAGCTACGCTATAATAGCACTTTGTATGTGTCTGTGCTCACTATTGACTTACAGGGACAATGTGTGATTGTAGTAGAAATCGCTATAAAAAAGTTCAAGTCCGTCAACTGCAACCATAAAATCGCCATAAAAAAAGAGGGGAAATTATTTTTGCAGTTGCCGACAAATTTTTGCAGTTGATTCTTATCTCCCTTTCTCGCCAAGGTATCTTCACATAAATGTGTCTCTATTTTTTTGCAGTTGGGAAAAGTCATGGTAATGGAGGGCCAACTTTAACCAAAAAAGTCTAGCGACATCGAGAAGATATCTTAGAAGATAACGACTTCAAAATCAAAGCAAGCCGTTTTTGATTGCATAAAGCACATTTTTTGTGCACTGCATAAATAATTGCGGACACACACAGACAATTTTTTTTAGTATCTACAGATTTTAGATGGTCAAAAAATACACAGGGCGATAAAAGCATTTTTTGATGCACTCGAAATTAGAGTTATATTTTGATTTGGTGTTGTGATTTCGAATATGGCAGTGGTTTGGCTGGATCAGCTATGTCATTTGAAATATGCAGAGTGGTCCATTAAACCAGTTCATACTCTTTTTGGGTTTTATATGTAGTCCTAAGTATCATAAAGCTAGAGTTGATGAAACGAAACCATTGCATGATTTGGAACCAAATTACCCCAAAAAGATTAATATTTATTGACTTGAAATGAGGGTCGGCCTGTGTTATTTATGACACCCACATATGAATGTGTGCATTTTTTATACATTTATTTGAAACGGAAATGTACAAAAACGGTATGATGGCTTATTGTGACTCGGCTGACCTACTAGCATTTCTGGTGTATGGCACGCCACTGCCACTAAATAACATCTGGTTGTGCATACGTGCCAAACACCAAAAATGATTGTATGAACTGAATTTTTAACTTTTTTTTTGAGCGAAGGGTGATTTTTTCGATTTCACAGATGATCAGCAATTGAAGTGCATCTTATATATTTAATTATTTTACATGGTTTTTAGTTCAATTTTGTAGTCACTTGAAAAATGAATGATTGAATTATGTACTATTTACAATTATTAATTTTAGTGCTGTAAAAAAAGGATTAAATACTGAATTATACATCCATACCACGCAACGTTAGCAGTTGACATATCCCAAGCATCATTTATGTCAATCGTGATGTCACAGTTGACATAAATGATGCTAAAAAAAACTATTTATTTGAAAATTGTTCCCCGCTTTTTCTAATATTGGATGGATTCCATTATTTGGTCCTTTTAATTTGTATTGTGTTGTAAAAACAGCGATAACGAATTTTGTGATTTGATTTCTTATTATAAATTTAAACCTCTTGAGCTATTTTTTTTTAAGTATATTAACATTGTTATATTTCCTATTTGTTTAATAGATTTCTTGTTGCCTTACTTAATTTATATCAGACTTTATGTAATCGTTTAAGTATTTTAGCAAATTTAGTTCAAATAGAATAATGATACTTACAGCTCTCGATTTCAATGTGGCATAACTGTCTATCCATTGGAAAATATTGTAAATTCATTGGGCACGATGCCGTAATAGTTAACCTATTTGTTATTATTTAAAAGGAAAAAGTGTTAGTAATATAGTCTAAAAAAATCATTATCTAGTTTAGGAATTGATTGCTTAATTACTTACCGAATACTTCTTGTAATGGAACCGGAATGATGAATACGAATGAATTCATTGCTAGTTGTCGCAATGTGAAAATATGATTGTTTTTCGTTTACAAAAAAGGTGTCAGGTACCCAAATATTTTTTATAAATTCTGATCCAACAGATAATGTTTCTACACCTGGTCGTTTTCTATAAGCTAGTCGAGGGTCAGTCCAAAATTGACGAAAATAAAAGTCCAATGTGAAGTCCTATTGAAGGTTTTTTTTTTATGTTTGGTTTCGAATTTTTGCATTCGAAGAGGGAAGATAGAAAAAACACGTATTAAAATCATTTTTTGTTATTCAAATCAAATATTTTGTTTCTTATAGATAGTAAAACTATGCTGATGTGGAAATGGAATTTTCAAAAAAAAAAAAAAGAATGGATGATTCAATAGAAAGTAACAAAAATTAATAGAATTTGAATTGGTCTCATTAATCTGATTATAAAGTAAATAATTAAATATAATTTTCGTTACAAATCACATTGATAAATATGCACAAGCAAATCTCATGCAAACGTGGTGATAACGTTTTAGAAACATAATAATATGTTTAAAGCGTTTTTTTAAGTATTAGTTAATTAAATGAATATCCCAATAATTTTGAATTGATTTTTTTTATTGAGTATTTTAACGCTTCAAAGTTTTGTTTTGTTTTCACTAATAGCATATATTTAAAAAAAATTATGTACTTGATATTAAAAGCGAAAAAAGCTTTAAAATATTTTCGCAATCATTTGTGAAGCTGTATAATTATTACTAGTTTGATTGCGAAATAATATAAAATTCAATTCAAAAAAGAAGCCATGCAATTTGCATTATATTTTAGTAAAATTTATATTTATGATTGAAAATTATACAGTACTTTGATAATAATAAATAATAAATCAACTTAAACTTTTATGTTTGTGGATTTATCGAAAAAAAAAATTATTTTCATAAGAAATGGATAACAAAATATTTAAAACTACTATCAATTATTAAAAATGAAAAATTATTTCCAAGATTAAACTAAGAATATTTAAAAAAATTAATGTTAACTTGAAAAGGTTAACTTGAAAAAAAATTAATGTTAACTTGAAAAGGAGTTACCTAAAAATTATAAAAAAAATTGTAATAAAAGATAATTAGTAAAGAAATAAAACTTTTTTTTCCTGTTTTAGAAACAGAGTTTTGTTTTGTCTTCGCAAATATTTTATCAATGTTTTATTTCATTTTTTTTTTTTTTTTGAAATATTACGTAAGGATGTTATTTATACCAGCAGGTGAGCAATGGGTCACGTCCTGCAGTGACTTTCTTTTTAAAATGTATTAAATGTATTTTATAGAAGTACTGATTATAATAATAATAATAATAATAATATATACATATTATCTCTATGCATATATGAATTTCATATATAGATAAAATTTAGTTTTTGTTTAGTAAAAAAAATAAATTTGATTTGGTTTCCACTCGGGGTCCTTCGCCCATGTTTATGATACATACAGTTAAATGAAATAAAATTTTACAAACAATACACACATACATACGTAAACATATAAAAATATACGAGTATATATTTGAATATATATATTCATTTGAAAAAAAAAATTATCATTAATATTTTTTATGATGTATATATATATATAAGGTTATAAATTATTTCGACAAATATTCGAGGTTTTTTTTTATAAAAAATATCACTGAGAGCTACATGTTTACTGTTCACAATGACATATAGATCGTTTGATTGAAAGAGTTTAAGCAAAAATAATAGTGCGATGAAATCAAGTTTGTAATAAAGATAAAGAAGAGTATAAAAAAATAATAATAACAAAAATAATGGCAGAAAAAATAAAACAAATACATATATATTGGTTCGCTGTTAATATATTCTATGTTCAAGTAAGGTTTTATTAAATCACTTTTCATAAGTTTTATTAACTCATAATTTAGAACATTTCAAGTATTTAAAAATGGAAAAGTGATTTTCACAACAAACGAAGAGAAAAATTTTCTTAAATGTATGTTTACATCTTTAATTATGGGTGAAATACGATCTTCTAAAATCAAAATTCAACAACAGCTATACCAAACATAACAAAAGCTATAATTGCCAATCTGGCAATTATTGAAAACCCGTATGGTGGTTTAAGTGAACGGCAAACAGTTTTATCAAAATTCCACTTTGAAGTCAAACTTTCCAATAAGATTTTTTTAAAACTTGTTCCAATCGAATTTTGATGTATGGGAATTTTATGTAGAATCATATTCTAAACAACTTTTATTCTTGGAGTTTTTTGATAAAATTGACCGTTTTTGAGATATTCACAAAAAACGTTTTCATTTGTATGGGGGGTACCCCCCCCCCACCAATGGTCCATTCTTGCTCGTTAACGAACTTAGCCTCGCATTTTACGAAAAACGGATCTGCGCAAAATTTCAAGTCTCTAGCTCAATCCGTGCGCCCGCAATCCGCGCCACAGACGGACAGACAGACGGACAGACAGACGGACAGACAGACGGACAGACAGACGGACAGACAGACGGACAGACAGACGGACAGACAGACGGACAGACAGGGTGACAGACAGACGGACAGACAGACGCACAGACAGACGGACAGACAGACGGAAAGACAGACGGACATACAGACGGACAGACGGACGGACAGACAGACGGACAGACAGACGGACAGACAGACGGACAGACGGACGGACATGCAAAATTCAATTTTTTTTATCATTCTAAACACACTGGTGTAATTCATTTTTGTGTGTGATGACGGGATCTTGGCGTAAAGCAAAGTTAAGCAAAGTTAATATACGGTAAAGCAAAGTTAATATACCCTTTGGTTTCACCATACGGGTATAAAAAGGCGTTTTTGCGTAGTATGAAACACACTATCATAAATATTTCTGAAGTTTATTATTTAGAACAGAGGCTATCCACCTCTCTTCTTCACGACACCATTTTAAGGAATTTACAGTTATAAAAGAATCAGCAACTCCCTTCTGCATATTTAATCGTAAAGCCTAGCCTACACGGTCAATCAAAATAGTGAAAACTCGTGTATGTTCATTGAATATGTTCTATCTACCATAAACGGTTGCCGGTCAACGTTTCAACGTGACTTTCATTGGTTTTCGGGAGTTTTTATCTGATATTCGTCTAATCGAAAGAATTATAACAAGTAAAATTAATAAGTTTATCTTATACACGACGATAATAATAAAATAATCAGAATACCAAACTGTGTTACCATCAACGGTTGCCGGTCAACGTTTCAACGTGACTTTCATTGGTTTTCGGGAGTTTTTATCTGATATTCGTCTAATCGAAAGAAATGCTGTGCAAGAAGAAAAACTTACAGAGGTAATGACATATTGTAGTTTTCTGGAACACAAAATCTGCATTACGGACAAAAAATTACGAAATGCAATAAACTCTGAGTAAAGACTTTTAAGAAAAATGTATCGCAGACAAAAACTTTTGAAGAAGAATATTTTGAAGAAGATTTCTTCCACCCGGTTGAGAAACACTGTTTTCTAAAGTAGCACAAGAGGGGTTATTGCGTCTTAAAAAACCCATGAGGTCGAAATGTGATCGTCGTGGCCCAAATTTTCACTGAATTTGTGTCTTTATGGTCGAGTCACCACTTTACAACATTATGTGTTGCTTATATTAGAAAATCGGAATTGGATGTTAATAGCCCGAATAAACTCTACGCCACAAAATTAGCAATACTATGTACAGTCGATTTAACTGGAGCAACTTATGATGTCATAATGGACAATTCTATTTAAATATTTTATCTTGATTGTATAAAGAAAAGGGCCACATTTTGAAGGAAGCGGGTAGAATACTAAAATTTAAACATGGTAAGATCTATGGTTCGTTTGCATGGTAAAATTGTGGATTAAAAATTCTTGTTGGAGGATGAAATGGATTTTTTTTGCGATTTTTGGCAATCTCAAAATATTAGATTAAAGATTTTCCATAAGGAATTTAAATTGCTAATCCTAATAAAAATCTGAATGAAGTTTTAGTACAAAACAACCGAACTATTTGAATTACTCAAGCAGAATTTTTGTCAATCGCGACGTTACGAGTTAACTTATATCATGTTAACCGCTAACGTCACGGCTGACATAAATGCTGCTTTGGTGGATATTCGATGAGAAAAATAATAAGAAGTTGGCATATAGAGTTGAAATTTTTCAAAGCGATGTTTTAAATGAATGTTTAAAAACTCCTTTAGTAGATTTTACTCGAATACATATAATTGTAAAACAGTTCATTTCACATTACTACAAATACAAAATTAATAGATGACGTTTAGACACATGATTAGTGCATTTGTAATATGGATCTAATTAATCAGCGTGCGTTATAATTTGGCAAAACGAAAATTTTTTTTTACTTATTTCCATCGAATATTAGCCTGTTTTTATTAACTTAATTGTATTTCTAACACAGAAGTACATATGTACGATCAACGATTGCTTTCCTACCAAAAACTGTTGGAATTCTAAAATATATATATATATAGCTACCTATCGACTGAATTTCATATTTAATAAGATAAACATTTATTTAATAAAAAGTAAACAATTATAACAAGTAAAATTAATAAGTTTATCTTTTACACGACGATAATAATAAAATAATCAGAATACCAAACTGTGTTACGTTACGCTGCATCTTTATATACATAAGCAGTTCAACCATTTGAGAAGTGCAATTTACCTCACTTAACTCTTATTTGTATATTGTTTTGAAATATCATAGCGGATAATTTTTACGGAGCGTATTTAACCTGTTTTTATTTTCATTAGCGTATCAAATAAATTACAAATTTAATTTTTAATCATAAAAACTTAGGAATTACATACGAATGTAGAATTTCTTGACTGTGTGAAGTTTTTTTTTGATAATCAAATCCAGTCTTGGAGGTTTTACGCGTCTCGAGAAACGGCCTCTAGACAAAGGCCGGAAAATTTATGGTCGTCGAAAGGTTTTAAAAAAAAATCAATTTTTTTTAGAGGTGGTGGGGGCATTAAACATGATCTTGACTTTTTCAAAATTGCCTCAAACTTTTCAAGGGCGTTTAACACGTTGGCTACCAGCCAAAAAAACGCTTACTCCGCTAGTATACACTGGGAAAAAACGCAAAAATCATTTCTGTACTTTGTGAGTCACCAGTGAACACAAGATCAATACTGACAAAAACGAACGAATCGAATAAAATATAACGGACAAAAAAAGACCCCTTTGTACCGCACGAGCGACTGCACTCAACCATGGAACTTGAGAAACTGACGGTAATGACAATAGTGTGTGTACACCGGTGACTCACATGGTAGCCAACGTGTTAAGTTTCATTGCAGAAATTTAATTTATTAAAATCGTGGTCATGTTTGTATTTACCTAGCGCTTTTATCGATATCCTTCAGATAAATCGACGTACACAAGCCTATTATTATAAGATCCAGCTAACACGAAAAGTTTTCCAGATGCACTTGCGCTGCTATTGTCAGTGGGACGATAGTGAATCGGTCCCGAGGGCGACGCCTTCTACCCAAAAGTTGTCGGAATTTTTAAAAGTCTCGTGTAAGTTGGTATTAAGAACAATGTCATTTGTAGCGGCTTTCAATAGTGAATTTTTCGAATATGGGCTTGAAAAAGAGAAACTCTTCTAACTGAACTTTTTGTGTACATATTTTTGAGGGACCTGACCCGCTAGCACTATACTAGATATATTTAGTGGCAGATACGTACCGAACACCAAAAATGCTAGTAGGGTACGGAACTTGTGGTTACACTTGATAAAGCTTACACATGCCGACAAAAATAGGGTAGATCGGCATAGCTGATCCTGAATATGTAAGTGGTTTGGTTGGGTCAGCTCTCGTTTTCGTAATATATGGCCATATTTACTATAAGATTTCAAAACTTTCGCAAGTCTGGATCTGATTACCATAACATCACAGCCTTAAAAACTGATTCCATTGAAATAACTCTCAGGTTAATACAATTAATTTGCATTTTGTTCACGTGAAGGGATTTTTAAATTTGAAAACAAAAATATTATATTTAAACAAATAAACATCTTGAGCAACAATCCGCAAATTAAAATTTCTTAAAACCATGCGCGCAGTCCAAGTATTCAAGACTGCTAATGGCATTTGTTATGTTGTCTTTAACATATTTATTTTTTTTTAGTTCTTTAAACTGCCTGGTTTTGTGGTAATTCTTATACATATCGAAAGCATATTTATTGATAATCTTTTATGTTATTAAAGGTTTTTATAATCATCATTTTTATACTTTAAATAAATATTTGAAATATAAGTGTGGCAAATGCATGGTTCAATGAAAGACATGAAATGGGATGCAAAACATGTACATGTATTAAAATACCAAGAAAAACCAAAAAAATAAATCAATAAGACGATTTTTTAACAATTTTTGGGAAAATATATAAAAAAAAGACGAATAAAATAATACGTAGTTAAATTCAATTTGAATATTTTGGAAAATGAAAGGCGATTAAAGTAGTTGAACAACATTTATAATAAAGTATAATTATGGCACATTTAAATCTTAAATGTTTGAATTTGAATTATTATAATTTGTTAAGTAGTTAAAAAACCAATTTATCATCAAATATAGGAAAATAAATAAATCAAAACTAATGTAATGAAAAGACAGATATTTTCTGGAATGTGAAGAAGAAGAACAAGTTAAAGACTGTTGTTGTGTGATAGAAAAAATGATGTGAAACATGATATTTCGAGTAAAATAAAAATTTATAATAAAGAGAGTAAAAATAAAAATGAAATCAAAAGTCGCACATTTAAAATTTAAATGCGAATAAAAATAACGAAGAGTTATATTTATAGCCAGAATAATTTTTTTTTTCTGTTTAATTAAATATGATATTTTTTTTTTGATCTTTTGTATTTTTTTTTGTCTTAATTTAGATTTAGTTTTTTGATGTACCATAAGGACTTCCGAAACCGAACTGATACTGAGGACATACATTGTGACACCAACCTCCACAGGGGGACCTGGAATTATGTTTTGGCTAAAAATCTTCAATCAACTATTTAAAAAAATTAATGATTTGACAACATAAAAAATGATTTCATAAAAAAAAATTATATATATTTTTTTAAAATTTCAATTTTGTAAGAAATTTTCTTCCATTCGTCATTTTCTTTTGGTTTTTCAAAAGAATGAAACAACGAAAAAATCACCCAAAAAAAATCTTCAATTTTCAATTTTTTTTTCAAAAAAAAAAAAAAAAAAAAAATTAATGACAAAAAATGTGTTGATGCAATTGGTGAAACGCAAATCGGTTACAAACATTAAAGCTGTTGAATTGATGATTCGAGGACATAATTATTTTTCCGACAAGTTATAAATATTATTATTGTTTTACATAGTTTTTTATTTTAAGTTTATCTGTTTTCACTTTTAACTAATTGTGTTTATTTATTCATTTTATTAAAAAAAAGTCTAGTAGTTGTTATAATATTTTATTTTTCAAACTTTCATTAATGTTTAATAATTAGAAAAAAAAAATCCTGCCTTGTATTAAACGGAAGGTACGTGAATGAAAACCAAATCAATATTTTGTTTGAAAATTTCTTGTTTGCTCATTCGGTACTAATCACAATTAAAATACATTCGTTTATGTTCTGCTAAAAGTTCAACTTATTTTTTAAATTCTATTATTCAGTTTTCAAGATTGATTGATTCGTTCCTTGTTTTCGATTTTGTTGAGAAATTTTTATTGTATTTAAAAAAAAGAGGCCCCATCGCTTTGTTAATTGAATATATTTTAAAATATATTCAATTGGGTTTAAAAAAAAATTCACTGATTTAGGATAATAAAAATAAAAATAAAAAATCAATTAAAAATTAAACTGAAAAAAAAATCTTTGCATTAATGTTGAATTTTACATGTTTTGTGGATGTAAGGTTGTTTGTAAATGTTCAAGTAGCCAATAATAAGGCGTGCATTGTACAAGTTATTTCTTCAGTAAAAAAAATTTGATCTTAAGTGTTGGTTTTTATTTCTGTGAAATATTTTGATTATAGTAAAACATGATAAATACGAATTCTGTTTGTTTTTCTTATGTTTTATTATTGTAACACTGCATAAATTAGTAAATATATATTGTATATTGCTTGTTTTTGATCTTATTGAGTATCAATAAACAAAAAAAAAAAAAAATGAAAAAAATGTCAAAAAAAAATTAAGTAAGAGCAAGTGGGAAAACCCAAAACTGTAGTTGGATTTAATTTTTGTGTTAACTTTGAAAGCAATTTAAATTCAAACTAAAAAAATAACGAAAATAAAACGAAAATGTCAAGAAACAATAAATTGTTATCAGATGTGATAGTAGTTGTAATAATAATTTTTTTTTAATAATGTTAATTAATAATAATTGATAAACAGTTAATCGGAAACAAATAATGAGAGAACTAAATTAGGTACATGGTCTAAATTGTACCATTTTGACTTCAGACAGCGAACTGATCGACAGCACATACATGGTGACTCCAACTTCAACCGGAGGTCCTGAAAGACGGATACAATAGATTTTGTTTCATATTGGAGCCTTTCTAATTTGCGTTTTCAGAAAAATTTCTTTTTCTGTTTTTCTATATATATTAATATATATGATTGTAAAATATTCAAGTAAATTCATTTCTTTTTGTCAAAACTTCATTTATGTATAAAAATATTTTTACTATTATTTTTTTTTCTAAAAAAAGCGTTCAATCAATTATTTTATTTGTAATAAATATAATTCGATATAATGTATATAGCCAAGCATAAAAAAGTTTCAGGTATTAAATCCAAATAATGAGAAAAAAGTAAGAATTTCATTTCTAATGTCAATTTGTCATTCAGAAAGAGAAAAACAAAATAATATTTTTGGGATGTTTTCTAAGTAAATTTACATTAATTAAATGAGAGTTATAGGAGCTATTAAATATTTTTTTTTATTAAAAAAAAAAATACGCAGTAACCCGTGGATAAAATTTTCCCCATTTTTGGTGTGATATCCCAAGCAACTAGATAAGGCATAATGCCTTAGATTAGGGCGTGGTGTCTTAAAAAACGACCAATTTTAAGACACCACGCCCTAATCTAAGGCATTATGCCTTATCTGGTTGCTTGGGATGGTAAAGTTCTATAGCTCGATCCAAAACGTCCTAAAATTTTCGGTTGTCGAAACAAGATTTGACAAAGTTTCAATGTTTAGGGCAGGAGGGGGGCGAGGAGTTGCTGGGAAAATTTGATGTGAGCTCTTAGGTAGTCCATAAAATACGTCATGCTAATTTTGGCGCTTTGCTTTCCTCGCGTTGGAATTTTTATTCATAAGAGTCCTCACATGAATGTGTGTGTGCAACGATGGAAAAATTTGGAAATATTGAAATTTGTGCCCAAAAGTTTTCTATGGTAGGTTGTTAACCCTTTCGGTACATGTTTTTTTCTATGGGTTTTAAAAATACTCTCTATACAAATTCATGATGTTTAAGCTATTAATATTCATTTAAAACAAAAAAAAAAAAAAAAAAAATAAAAATTTTAATTTTAATTTTTTTCAAATACGTCCACTGTGGTCCAGATTTTTACTCAAAAAATCAAAATTGGGTCAGAAATGCACTTAATGGTGCACTGAATGAGAATAGATTGTTGAAAATAAATAAATAATAAGACAATTCAATTTTTTTAGCATGATGCCATATGGCATCAAAATACCGAAAGGGTTAACAATAAGACGACGGAGAAGACACAACCTCAAATGGCAAGACGGCGTTAACCCAGGACCCGAAGAGAATTGGCATGCAAAACCGGAGGACATTGGCACTCGACCGGGGCCACTGGCAAAAGGCAGGCTAATACTGGAGACAGGCAGAAGCGCCGAAGAAAGAAAGAAAAATATTTTGAAAATTTTAAATCTTTTTTGTGATTTCCCATTGCGATAGGCGTCATTTTTTGTCAGTGACCGAAATTTACCACTCCTATAGCCATTACTGATTTCATCCTATTTCGTCTAATAAATCGCCAAATAACTCTCATTTAATTTCCATTTTTGAATTGTTTTTTTCACATATTGCTTTTTTTCTCGTTACTCAAGGAAAAAACTTAAGAAAACTAGGAAATAGTAGTTCAAAGCAAAAGTAGTACAAAATCTTTATTTGGTATAAAGGTATAAAAATTCAATCACTTTTCATAACATAAAAAATGCGGTTTCAATTTACTGGTAATTAAAATATTTATAAGTATTTAAGCACTAAAAAAAATAATAAGAAGTAAAATAGAAAAATATTCTTGTATGTAAATATAGGAAATGTCGGTTGAAGGTAGTAAAACGAAATAGATCTTTCTATAGGTAGTCATGAAGCATGACTGCAGACATTTGCACTTTCTTGTATTAAAAAAAAAAAAACTTAAAATCACAAATAAAGGATTCTGCCCTGAATTTTGTTTTAATTTTTCTGAAAACTTTTCTGCTGATTAATATTGAAAACAGTAGAGTAAAAAAAAATCTGAAATGCTCTTTATGCGTGTTTTGTGCATGTATATCTATATATAATAATATAATTAATACAATACGCTTTAATATTACAAATGAAACTATCATTACAAATTATAATATAGAAATACATACAGATTTTTTATATCGATGTTTTATTAAAAAAAAATTTTTGACAAAGATTTAAGATTCTAATGTTTTTGTTATCGTTTTGCTACCAAATTTCAATATATTTCTTATTTGAATTTAGAAGATTTTCGTCCTAGGTTATTTCTTCCCATTTTGCTTTCAGACTTATTATTTTATGGTCAATTATTTTCGTTTTGTTTTCAATAGATAAATATTTTCTTGAGGAGAAAAGAACTAGAAAACTCGTTACTTTTTACAGTAAGAAAGTAAATGATAAATTAGAAATCAATAAAATTAAATAAACAAAGCATAAATTCAAAATATTTCTTCTCATCTCATTTTTCGTCGTCTAACAAAACGTAAAACAATAAAATAGTAGATTAAGTAAAATTATTAAGAAATTGACACATACCTCCATAGTTGGGTCTTACTCTTTTGTCATAACTAACGCTGAAAGAGTCCAATATTGCAGATATGTTAACATCACCCAACATGCTGCCACCGCCAGTTCTAAAATGAAACATTAATTATTTTAATGATTTTCAGCATAAATGCAGTTTCAAGTTGTAGTTTTTAAAGCTAGAACCTGAATCGTACGTTGATGCGTCCGTCATGCGTCCGTCCGGTAGACAGTTTTATGCGGTGACAGTTGGGTACGGCAACGAATCACATCTTCTTCACTTTTTTTGCACTTCTTCTATTAGTTTATCGTCGAAACAATTACTTTCAATTTGTTCCATACTTAGATTGCTTAAATCGTAACCAAACTTTTTTGCGAAATGACATTTCCGTGCACTGCCGCATGTAAAAGTAGAAAGTCGACCTACTCTATGCGGTGACGGTGCGTTGCCGCATTGGACAAACGCATTATTAGGGGAGTACTCATAGCAGCCCGTTGATTTTACTTTGACCGCATCGAACTGTCAACGTGACGGACGCACGGACGTATGTTTCTGGTTCTACCTTAATAGTTCGTCCGCTCAAAAAAAAAAAACAACATCTAACAGTGGGAATTCGACCCTTTAACCAGAGAACAAATAATCTAGAGAATAATTTCTTAGAACAAATTTTTGACAAATTTCCCCTTCGAAGGGGGGAAAAATGTCCCTATCATTCACTAGCTACGGCCTAAAAGTTAATTACTTTTAGACTAGGGAGCACGAAGCACAGAGAACATTTTCTAATCATTATCGTCGTATCTATTCAATGAGATGGAGGAATCGTATGGATAATTTTTTCCGTGTTACATCGGATCGTCTTGCTTCATCTCACAGTGGAAAAATTTTCTCTAAAAATTTGTTCTAAGAAATTGGTAGCTCAAACAATTTGAAAATTTTTGGTTAGGTACGAAATGTGGTGACAGAAAGATTCATGATGGCTAAGATTATCTAGCTTGTTTTGTTTTTCTCTATTTAAATAAACCGTCCGTATCAATTTTGGCAATTCTGTTTAATATATTTACATTTGGTTCTCAAAAAATTAAAAGTTTTTAGGACATTTTTTCAAAAGTGGACCCGTATTTGTCGAGATAAATAATTCTATTGTCGTTTTAGAAATACGGGAAAAATTCCACAAATCTCTTTCTTCCATAAAATATGTCACACTTATTTTTGGTCTTTTGAACCTACAGGTAGATACTGAAATTTTTTGAAAAATTTAACATTCCGAAGGAGAGCCTCAATAGCGTGTAAAACCGCTCGTCGTTTTGTAGCTCTTGAAATAATTTTCAAATGAGATCTAATTGGGAAAAATACATGTTTGTAAACCGTTGGTTGCAAGTGGCAATGTTTAAAAAAAACTACAGATGAGATCAACATAAAACTTTCCTCTGCAATATTTTGTTTCGGAAAACATTTGTAAAAAATAATATTTTTTTAAATATCTCAAGAATTGTTAAAGGTAACATATTAACCGTGAAAGGAAAAATGTGGGAAATTTGATTTTATTTGAATTTCATTACATGCATTTTTTCATAATAGAGCATTTGTAAAAAATTTCAAGTCGCTAGCTCAACGAGGTCTCGAGTAATTTAAGATAGGTTAAATAGACAGAGACTGACAGACAGAATACAATACTTTCCCTCTATAGTAGAGGAAAGTAAACATTTTGTAAGAATTGGTTTGTGATTTTATTGAAAAAATGTCAATACTACAAATTTCTATATTGGTGAGTCTCCATTTATTCAGATTGGGGAAATTGACTATGCAAAACATTGAAGCAAATGGTTCTTCTATTTTTAGTTTTCATTCAACCAAAGATTTTCCACAAAATCTCAATATGTACCTACCTTTTGACTTATTCATTCATTTGGCTGCTTTAAAAAACTATTTATGATTTTATTTAAATTAGGTGTTCTAAAATTGAATTGAACACTCAATACAAAAATATCTTGATGTGTTACTGTTATTATTACATATGTTCCACAAACAGTAGTCAAATCTAATAGCAGATTGTCAAATCGAAATTGCAAAACTGCGCAGTACTACAGTAAATAATTTTCTTTTGAAGGAAAGTTACTCCGAAATTGGGGGAAAATCACGATTATCACCGATTTTGCTGTTGTTTTCATATTTGTCCCGAAGTAGGTAATAAAAAAATATGGCAATACACATTCGGTTTTAATTCGATTTCACAAAATTAGTACCCACGAACTTTAATTGAATTCGGGAGCGATTTCACTTATGCGACAAAAATATGAGAGTGTTGAGCGTGTTCTATAATTATGCTACAATAAGTACAACAACAACAACAACAAAAAAAAATTGTTACTTGAACTGAAATTGAAAATGGAGTTGGAGCTGCAAAGGACACAGACAAATATGGCGTCGCAGGAATGTTGGTTTTACTTGCCAGCAGCATTACCCCGTATACTCATAAAGTCAAGGTGTATTTATGGCCTTTCATGGCACTATATATATCCTACTATTATATTATATACCTTTTTGTCATGCCTTTTTGTCTTCTTTTTGTTCATATTTTAGTTAATGTTACTTTATGCAGTATAACTCGCAGGACAAGAACTCAATGACTCTGGTGTGTGGCCTCCGTTCTCCGTTCCATTCATATCACATACTGACATAAAAGAAAATTACGACAAAAAAAAAAGAATCTTGAAAGCCCAATGAAAAATTACCCAAAATTCTGTTAAATCTTTGGTTGTTTCTTTCATATTTTTTCTCCTCTATTTATTTTTTATTATCATTTTTTTTTACATAAGTAGCTTTTCTAGTTGAGCATTGAATGAACGCTTCGAGAGCTAAGTGTTGAGATCCATCTTAGTATCCACTCATGATTTTATCTTTATCGAGTACATATGGCGCCTTATAAAATTGCCCTCAAGGATGCTTCGGATTGAGAGATATTCACAAGTGCAGACTTTAGAGCCATCAAGAATAAGATATCCACTTATTTGGTTCTTTTTTTTTTAATATTTAAGTTTTGATTGGATTCTATGAGATGACTTTTGGTACACCATTAAATGAAATATTGAGAGATAATAACATCTTAAGAAACATTCTTTGTGTCGTAATTTGAATTTCGAATCTTCACATTAAAAGTGAAAGTAAATGTGGGCGTGTATAAATTGCTCTGGAATTGAAGGGATCGTTGCGTGTGTAATTGGGAAAAAGGACCTGTCCCTTGTTGTTGTGGTTGTGCGGTTGTGTATTTGATACATTACCATACACAATTATGTTTTTTTTTCAGAATAATATCGAGATTTATATTTTTTTTAGATAAATCGGGAAAAAATGGAATATATTTAATAATATTTAATTAAAATTTTACTTACGCTGCATCGACAGCAGCCAGCTTTTTAGTTGGCTCTTGAATGATGAAGGCTACATTGAATGCCAGCCAAAGGGTGATGAAACGAGCCCTAGGCAGCAGGTCGATTTTACAATACATCATTTTATTTATATCTTATTATTAGCACAAAAGAGCTATAGAGCTCTTCTCCCCCCTATTTGAACCACTTTGTCACCCGTATAGTGTTGGAAAAAGGTTCATCTCACCGTTTGCACTTTTTCAAATTGTTTAATTTATAATATTGATTCGTTTCGATCACACAAGCGCACGCCATTTTACATTAAGTATATTTTA
The DNA here is from genome assembly GCA_964034945.1 of Chrysopilus asiliformis. NCBI lineage: Eukaryota > Metazoa > Arthropoda > Insecta > Diptera > Rhagionidae > Chrysopilus > Chrysopilus asiliformis. Next base: position 1,649,716 of record OZ035962.1, on the reverse strand, counting down.
TTTATATTATTTCCTGGTTAGTTAGGTATTATTATATTCGTTACTAATATTATATATATATTCACTTAAATCAATTGATCTTAATTATTATGAATAGACTTTTTACTTACACTTTTACTTTACTAAAACGTTATTATAATATAAATATTATTTTGTGTTATAAGTGTAATTTTATTTTTACATGTTGGGACATTTGTAACACATTTTCATCCCTTATTGAAAAGGTAAAGAAAAACAATTTTTCAGGTTTTTCTTGATCTTATATCCAGCAGCAAAAAAAAAACCACCCGGATTTTTCACGATTATGTTTCTTTAGTTGATTTCATATCCCAGATTCTGTTTCGATTGTTAGAACATAAAATCGAATACAAGTTTAACATTTTTGAAAATTTGATATCCTCTTTTCTTTTTTTTAATTGTAGATCGATGTGAGCTTTTATTCTAATTTACATTTGATTTTTTCCGAAAATCTCCGTAAATTACCGTTGAACTGTATGCTTTGATGTGTTTTTCTTTGGGAAAATGTATAAATTTCACCTGAATTGCCCCGTATTTAAAATCCAATTTTACCTTAATTTTCTACTGCTTCTGCAGCAAACTAACGTCTGCTCTTCAGCTAGCAAAAATCTGGGCGGGACACGCAAAACACAATCAAATCGACCACTGCTTATACGAAAAATACTGTTTTTTTCTCTGCCATACACATACACATTTGCTAATGTATTTGTTCAAAAAAAGCAAACACAATTAAAGAAACTTGTAGCGCCTGCGCTAGTGCTATGATAACAAAAATAACGATTAATATAATTTTTTAGTTCCCTTTTTTAGCAAAATAATATTACAATTAAAATTAGGTGCTGGTTTTAATAAAAAATAAAAATTATCATTATCGTTATTAGTATATAATATTTATTATATATTTTTTATATATCGCATAAAACGATTTTTTTTATTCACGCTCTGTTTCCGATTTTTTTTTTGATTTTTGTAAACTTTTTTTGCGTCTGTTTTTTATCTTTAGTTCAAGAGACCTGAGCTATTTAAATTTTAACGTATTATTAGGAGATATCCATAATTTTACCGTGATGGGTGTTGGACTATACTGTCATTAAACCCGTTGGGATTTTTTTTTCAACGCGTTTTTAAAAAGCGATTTTTTACAGGATTTAGAACAATTTTTTTTTTCACGAAATCCAATACGACATACGGGTATAGATTTTAATTCCCACCGAACAAAGTTTTTTAAATCCATCCAAGTAATGGTGGGCGATTCAGCTCCAGCTTGAATTTTCGTATCCTTGATGTTCGTTATTCCAATTTTTTTTTTTCAAACCAACTTTCCGTTCAATACGGCTAACGTTTTCCGTAATTTTCTTGATAAACTAAATTACTTTTCACAATTGCGTTCAATGGAATCAATGGATATATTTGGCTTTAATTGAAATAGTTAAAAATCTTCAAACGAAAAAAAATAGGCGAATCAAGTTTTGTCGATTTTTGCACAATAAAAACTGAATAGAGTAAATATGGCCTTTCTGAGCGTCGAGCTAGGACTTACATCACTTAAAATTTCAGGGTGCGACCAAAGCACTTTTGGATAAGGATGATCATTACGAATACATTGACAATTATCCGTGTTGACACGCACACCATTGAAAAGAACAATATGGGCGAGAGAGGGAAAAATATGCAATGGACTCGTATTTCATACAAACATAAATTTTTGGAATACTGTTAAAAATTTAGGAGCGCGAGTGCCAGGAGCACTAGTCGAGCAGCAATTAAGGGAGCAACAGCAAACTGCCAACGGAGCCACGCCACTTTAAACAACCGTCTACGTTGTTTTGGGCACTGAAAAGCTCCACATTATTTCATGTACAGTAGGGTCCGGAGAGTTAGACGCGAAAATATTAATAACGGGTTGTCCATGTAGGTTTAGCCACCCATCATATTTTTTTAAGATTTTTTGTACGGATTTTAGGTCACAATACCGTAGGTCCGCTTCCTCCGAAATATCTGACGTATTTTACGGACCTCTATTACATATTTATAATAAAGTCAATACGATTCGAGACAAAGTTTTCTGCTTCCTTTGGGCTCCTTTTCTAGGAAGACCTGCACTCAGAAAAATGTCCTGGTCAACTTTTTGTCAGGTTAACTCTGACCTTACAGAGGTTTCTGTAAGCCAGCTAGCGGTCAGAGTTAACCTATCTAAGGTCAACTCGTGCAGCTCTCAATGCCCTACTTCACATGCTGGTGGCTTAATTTCAGAATTTCTCCGACCACAGGTCAACTCAGTTTTACTTCCCCACATGCAGGCGAACGCGCGCCTGCCCGAGGCCAATTACGCCGTATGTAGGTCGTCGAGTTAGCCTCCATTTTTCTGAGTGTGAGCTGAACCAACATTTTAGCTCAAGCGGTCGTATGGAAAGCTCTTCAAAAGGGGCTGACCATAAAATACGTCACACTTTTAAGGGGGTGGGGTCTGCGGTGGGGTCAGGGCGGTACTAAACTCCATACAAAAAATTGCAAAAAAGCGAGACGAAGGAAAGGGGAGGTGGTTTCGTAGGATTGAAAATTAGCGTGACGTATTTAGCCCCAAAGCTATTTTGGGTCATATCTTTTGACGGAGGGCGAGCTGGACTAAGGGCGAGAAATTTAAATGGCAGTACAAGTTTGGGCACGAGAAGAGAGGAAATCTGGTCTGTGTAGGGCTTTGGGAAATTTTCAAAATAATCATAGCGAAATTAATGATTTGTTAACAGTCTGCACAGTGAAAACACTAAGATTGTTAGAAAATAGAATCGAGTCTGTAGGCGCCTTTTTTTTCTTATGATAATCATTAATATAGTGAAAATCACCTCTTCCGTATTAAACGACATATCGCACATGGTCCCGTAGACTGTAGTATCTCAAAATCGGCCATTTTGAGAAAAACGCATTCAAAGTTTTCATTTCAAAATAATTGTTTATGAATAATTGTTTTTTCTGTTGTCTGTGCAGTAATATTTCAATTTATTACTCTTTTGATAATAATTTACAGACCATTTGCTTCATTTTTTTTTTTTTTTGCAATAATAAAAGATAGAGATAGGTTTGTTTTCCACAAAATCAATTTAAATTTTAAAAAATGGGAATTTAAAAAACCAAAAAAAAAAAAATTTTAGGACTACGTTTACATTTAAATTTGTTTTTCATTTGATTCAGTCAATTTTCCTTTACATAATGGAATAATTACTCAAAAACACATTTTTTTGAGATACTACAGTCTACGGGACCATGTGCGATATCACTTTTCGCGTCGTCTGAATGTAAAAAAAAAATTACCTTCAAATTCAAACCTCTTGCAAAGGATTTTTGATGTGTTACTATCCGAACCCAACTGTACGTTGTACGTGTAATGCAGGAATGACACAAAAGACAAGAAAATCGGGAAAAAGAAACGTAAATGGATGGCGTTGAACGGAAAGAGCAATTTAGAAATTTAAACCATTGCATTGGCAGCAACGGGAACGGACAGCAAATAATTATACTATGCGGAGAGTGATAAAAGCTGCAAAAGCAGCAGGAGCACGGACGCGACGGAGCAGTTTATAGGAGACAAGGATATATTTGTTGTTGTATTTGTAGTGTTAATACGAAAATAGAGAAATTCTAGACGATGAGCGAAAGTTGTTAAATCGTCAGTGAGTTGCGTATGCATGTGTGGTGGAATTTTAACAACGTCACTCGAACATCCTATTTGGTTTAGTTCATTAGAACGGGTATCCTTTATATAGTACTACCTTGTACCTTGCCCTATTCTAAACACAATGATAAAAGGGCGCAGGCGTTTCCCCGGGAATTCGAATAGCTGCGAACTTTATCGATTTATGCGCCAAAAAAGCGTTATTTCCTGAGAAATTGTATGTCATTACCGGTCTATATGGTTAGCAGTAAAATTTCAACAGTGACGTCATAGAATAGACCTCAAAAGAGAAACGGGCAACACAAGGAAATCATAAAAAGCTCCCCAAAAATTGTAATTTTCCACCTCTATACTAAAATATGACCAGGACAAGATAGATAGATAGATACGTTCTTCGTTGATGCTTTTTCATCAAATTCCTTTGCCTGTGTGTTTAATGCTATTTTGTCTTTTCGACGTTTGTACATTTGACTTGTCTTATGAGGTGAAATATTCCTTTTCCTTGATAAATTCCTACTTCTTCCTATTTTCAAAACTAACAATGAAATGATCCTGGTTCATGATTCTCCTGTATAGGGATGGCCTTAACGGAGGTATTATGATCTAGTCGGGCATTGCAATACAGAATTTTTTATACAGGATTGCAGGTACATACAAAAAAATACAAAAGCAACTGTCCAAAAGATTTCTATAGCATCTTGGCTTGTTCTTTCTTGATCCTTTTCTGAAATGTGTACGTACACCTATTGTGTTAACCCATTGTAAATGCAACAAAAACGATTTTGTAAAAGGATTTAGAATAGTTTTGAAAAGATTTAATGCCACTTTGTAATCCGTTTCCTATTCTTATTTATGAACATGCAGATTGATTAAAGGGGGAAAAGGTCAGAGAGGGTGAAATGAGAGGAAAAGTAGTATAATATATTTTGGTTGATAGATTTCTGTTGCCAGTATGAAGTTTTGCCGGAACAAAAGCTCACACCCGATTGTATGTAGAACAAAGCTTACAAAAAATGGGGAAATGAATAAAGGATGGGATGATATACGTACATATTCACACATGCCTTACCCGATGTCAGTATGCAATTGTGAATGACTGAAAGTAGAATGTAGGTTACTGAAACAATGCATTAATGCTGTGTATTAAGATAATTGGAATCAATCTAAATACCAATCAGACGGCACACTTAAAATGAATCACTGAAAGTTTTGTAGATTTGCGTATGTTATTATAGACGATAATTTACACACAACTTTTAATATATTAGAGGTATGATAAAAAAAAATTGGAATCCCGTTCATACTTTTCGGTATACGCTTTGACGCAAGGCGGCTACCATTCTGACGTGTTTGTAACTTAATTTTAGATAATTTACTGGGTTGTTTCCTCTTTGCTATATTTATAATATTTCAGGCGTGAAAATCTTTCATTTAGAAGTTTCATCATTCTGATTTTTGTTTCGCAATTGTCTGGCTATTTTTACAGCATGGTTTGTTCGTTAATAAGGGGTTGAGTTAAAAATAAAAATTATAGACAATCCGACGGGTTTTGCGTATAATCAGGTCCCTTATTAAGTTTAGGTAGGTATAATTGGACATAAAATGATGTTATCGATTTTTTAAAATATGTGTCTAAATTTACATGGTTTTTTTGTTATTATTACTGGAGATATCTTTAATATTACTTCGTGCGACAATATTTTTGTAATTCAAGAATTATGCCAAAAAATAACTTGCAACAATTACCAAAAAAAAAAAGTGGATTAATGCTAAAAATTTCTCTTTTTTTGGAGGTTGTTAGGAGCAGGCAGGGGGGGGGGCACTATTACTATGACCACTGTCATTACACTGAGATTATTAGAAAATAAAACAAATTTCGGTTGTTTTAATGGGCCTCTATTAAATTAATATAAATTTGAAAAATCCAATCAAGAATCTGACACAATCTAAGCAATATTTTTGTCAACTGTGACGTTAGCGGTTGACATATCGTCACGGCTGTCACGGTTGACATAAATGCTACTTGGGACGTTTATTAGTTTTATTTCTGCGTAATATTTTATTTCTGATTGAAGGATACGCTATAGAGTGTTGCTGAAAATTAAAGTGCATCCAGTTATACATATTTGTTAATAGATGTTCGATTTGATGCAGTAGTGGGGAGTTTTTTTTTTTTACTTCTTTTCGTATTCCTTAAACTACTTATCCAATTGCCGTGAAACCCACTTTATATTTTTGATAAAGGTTCAGAACTTTTTTGGGGAAAGTCAAGGAGTTTTAGCGACGTTTTGTAATCGTGAACAAAACATGAATCCATCTAAACACACCAGAGACCAAGGCGCAATCAAAACAGTGGACTTTTTCTGGCGAATCGAAGGCGAAGAAGGTCTGTCGGTCAACAAGGTAACGGCCATAGTGTTTTGGGATGTGCGCACGGTATTATCCACATCGATTACATTTAAAAAGGGTGGACGCCAAAGCGGCGGTGAAGATTTGGTGCAGAAAATTGCAAAATTCCATGAAATTGCAAAATTTCATGAACTATGTTATGAATTGGTTCCTCATTTACTATTATTCATTTATCTCCATACTATTATTTATTTCCAAACTTCAAAAAATGGCTCGGTTGTAAGAAATTTGGGTCGAACGAAGAGGTTATATATTTTGTGAAACAGAGGTCTACACTCAGAAAAATGTCCAGGTCAAGTTTTTGTCAGGTTAACTCTGACCCCTAGCTGGCTGACAGAGGTTTCCATTACATGACATTACATCCTCGAAATGCCTATCTAAGGTCAACTCGTGCAGCTCCCAATGCCCTACTTCACCTGCTGGTGGCTTAATTTCAGAATTTCTCCGGTCACAGGTCAACACAAGTTTTACTTTCCCTCATGCAGGCGTACGCGCGCCTGCCCGAGGCCAATTACGCCGTATGTAGGTCGTCGAGTTAGCCTCCATTTTTCTGAGTGTATTTTGTGGGCTTCGAGTAACCGCTTTCTTCGGAAGGTATCGAAAAATTGAAGAATCGTTGGGCAAAGTGTATCACCCTAAAAGGAGACTGTTGTGAAATAAAATAAGTTTTGCCGAAAAAAGCAGTGTTTTCTTACCTAGGCCGATTACTCTTTTGCATTAAATTTAGTATATCGTTTGTAGCGCATCAAATCCATCGCCGAACACAAAAATAAATTACACAAGGGTGTTTGGGATGACAAAACCTTTTGATTTCCGTCTCTCTGTCTGTCCGTAAACACCATAACTATCTAGACTTGAAATTCCAAAGTTAAGTTTATCGTAAAAAAGAGTTGTTAAGTTCTTGAATGAGCAAAATCAGACCCCCGTCTCCCACACAAATGAAACAGTTTTTTGCAATTTTCTTGAAAACGAGTCACATTGAAAAGTTTATAAAGACGAAATGTGTTTAGAATATAATTTTACATTTTCCATTCCATACAGCAAAATCCAATCAAGCCAATCCTTCCGCCCTGTCCTATACAAATGATTTTTCTAAATAAAAATTTGGTCTGTAGAGTTTTTGACGATTGGCTAATGGCTTTTCTTATGTGTTTTCTAACAAAATATTTATAAAAATATCTCCCAAGAAACAAAGTTTTTCGTTTTAAAAAATTGCTAAATGCTTTTTAGGTAAGAAGCTGTCCATTGCGGACGTTCTGAACCAGTTTCAGCCATGTCTAAAATTTTCAATAAATTTTTTAAAAATATCGATTTTCATAAAAATATAAGGAGTATCAAGAGATTGTTATATAATAATTCATGAATTAATAATTAATTATGTAAGAATTTTAAACACTTTAACCCTAATCCTCCTAGGTTGAGTCTTTGGGACTCATTTCAACTTTACTTTGGATGCCACCAAATGGAAATCAAGTCCGTTTACATCTGGACGAACGTGCTCACATAACATTATGTGAAAAAAAAATATTCTAATACTGTTAAATTTAGTGTTTTATATATAACTTTCATATGAGAGCGCGGGACTCATCCTAGGTGTTTTTGTTTGTAAATTAACCCAGCATGATTAGGGTTAAAATAAGTTTTAAGTTTTTTTTTTAGATTGTTAATTAGCAGCCATACATAATTTGTAAAATTTTGTACTTAATTCAGATGGTGCTCCGCACCTGTTGAAATAAATAAATTATAAAAAACGTCACACTGTTAGGAGAAAGGATGGTCACTTCCGGTGGTTTGACGTCGCGCTGGTGCTAACTTCTATACGAAAAATTCGCAAAAAGTTTGGTGAGGGGCATCCAAAATGGCTGAACTTAGTGTAACGTATTTTATGGAAGACTCAAAATGAATGAAAAACAGTTTGTGTATTCTTTATTAATTTAATTATAGTTTACATAAAGAAGTAAAAAAAACATATGAAAAAAATGGTTTTTAAAACTTTTCTATTAATTTATTTTACTTACCTTTACACAATAAAAAAAAAAGAAAAATATTATTATTAAATTAACACAAAATTCGTCTAAAATTAATAACAAAATCGGTAATCAAATACGTTTTATTACTTAAACTTACATCGAGTTTGGTTTTTATTTCATGTGTTTTTTTTTCATTTTGTTGTTATTTATTTGTTTTCATTTATTTATTTTATTTTTTAATTTTTATCATCCTATTCAATATTGTGTGCATAATAATTCTTTAATATCATCATCATAGATTTATGAGTTTAATTTGTATGTTGTTTTCGGTTTTTTTATTTTATTTTTATTTTTGTTCAATTTAGTAAGAAACATGATTATAATTTTCTTGTATTTTTATTGTTTTATAGTTTTATTTAAACTTTACAATCGTTTAAATTTTTAAGTCTATTATATTCATTTTTATTATTCTTTATTTTAATTTTGATTGTTTATTTCATAAATCTTAATATTTTCCATGAATTATTCGGGAAGAAAAACAAAACTATTTGTTAATTGTAAAAGGTTTTTTTAAATCTTGTTTTTTTTTAAATAACTGTAAATTGTGCTGTAAATGATAATTCCAAATGATAATTATTATTAATGAAATATATTAAAAAAATATATTGTTTCTAGATTAATTTTTAATGATAGTCAGCATTTAGCTTGGAAATTTTTGTGTTAAGGATACACGGATTGAAAGTTGCCACACATTTATTAATACACAAGCAAATGGTAACTATCATTAATGAAATAATAAAAAAAAACAACCCATCAAAACTAATGTAATACGGCATCGTTTAATTATACATAATATCAATTTTATTTACATTTCACTAACATTGAATTTCAATCTTTTTTTTTGGTTTGATACTTGAGCATTGTATCATTGAAGAAATTATCCTGAGATAAATGCATAGTTTAATTTTTAGTAATGATAATTTTTTCATTTTAAATTTTACTAATTAATATTGTGTCAAACAAATGTTTTGGCGATTTCTTTTTTTTTTTGTAACTTCTATGCATTTGTCTCTGATATGATCAGAAGTATTTATTTTATAGATTTTTCTTTTAATTTTTTTTCTTTTAGTTTTGGTTTAATCAATTTAATTATAACTAAATTTATTGATAAATATAGTTTATTCAGTTAAAGTTATTATTTAAATATACTTATACTTTTTTTCGTAACAAACTTATCTAGGATATGATTAATTACATTTTATATTAATTTATTAATAATAATAATTATACAACTCTATAAAAAATTTTATTTGGGGGTGCCATTTTTTTACAATTATTTAATCGTTAGGAAAATAAAACACGTCTTTTTTCGATACTCTTTCATATCCTTGCAATCCTTAAACATTTTGAGTGTTTTCTTTTTGATTTTTTTTTCGAGTATTGATTAGTGGTAAATTTCTTTTTAATTCATTTACTGTAGTTGCAAAGGTATTAAAAAATAGCACCTCAAGCAACATTGGAAGTAACTATTAAAATATTTTATAACATTTCCATAGATTTTTGAGTTACTTTTGCTTGATTATGGGTAAATCTAGCGACTTTTGCTATTTTTTTTAGTCAGTTTATTTGCTTTTCTTTTATTTAATATATCTTTTATTAATTTTATTATGGTTTCAATCAAATTGGGTTTCTTTTAATTAATTACATACATTAGTAATAACAATGAGCTTTACACTTAATGTTAAATACTATAACCGCTATCATCATCATTTTTTCATATCAGTTAAACTTTTCTCAATTCAAATATAATTTATAGCTACAAATATTATTTATATATCATTTTATATAAAGCTAAACAAATCACTCACTAGTCATCAGTCACAATTAGGAATCGCTTAAAAATACCTATAATTATATTTTACAATAAATTTAATAATACATTTTACAGTTTCTTATTGGTTGGTTTATTTTGGCTTTTTTTATTACTCATACACTTTATCGTCCAATTTTTTGCATTCAGTCCGAGTATTCATAGTTGAAAAAAAGAACAATATATATATATTGTAAAAGAAAAACAATAAAATCTCGGTTTTATAGGGAAAACAATAAAGATTTACATCTTGAAAAAATATATTTGGAATTTTCTGGTTTTTTGTTCAGAAGTTTGTATAGAAAAGTATAGCGTCAATTGAATATAACAGTTATGGCAGTGTATTTTAACGACTTTTGCTGAATGTTGCGATCTGCGCAACTTTCTTATATTCCTTTTGTTAAATGGTAAGTATTAATGAATAAAAAAGAGTAATTTTGTGTTATAACCGATAGAATTGAATAAAAATTATTCGATATAATATGTAATATGATACAATAACGTTTCTTTTAAATATTTAACTAATAGTCCATTAATGTTCAGTTATTTGCTGCTCGGATAAGGTGCTGTCGTAACTGATCCTCGCGTCAATGTGTTAGTTTGGTGTGCAAGATTCTCATGGCTCAACATTTTCTCGGTTTCTTGGCGGCTGTTGGCCATTATCCTTCGAATGGTCGGTGCGCAGGGAGTTCGTCATAGCCGCGACTCCTGCGCATGGTCTCGTCAAACTTGCGCATGGGCATTTAAATGCAATGTTTCCGATTCCGGTGTCGGATTCATTTGTGTCGAGGACGGATAATACTAAAATGAGTAAAGTGAAATAGCTTTTAATTATGTCAAATCAAAATGGAGAAGTAAAATTTTATGAAAGTACGAGTGAATCAATTAGGATATTGTGTTAATACTGTTATGATTAGAGACCGGATTATCTGCAAATATATATATATATATATATATAACATATTAGATTTGCCTTACCGTTTGTAACGCCAAGATCCCGTCATCACACACAAAAATGAATTACACCAGTGTGTTTAGAATGATAAAAAAAATTGAATTTTGCATGTCCGTCCGTCTGTCCGTCTGTGGTGCGGATTGTGGGCGCACGGATTGAGCTAGAGACTTGAAATTTTGCGTGGATCCGTTTTTCGTAAAATTCGAGGCTAAGTTCGTTAACGGGCAAGAATGGACCATTAGGGGGGTACCCCCCATACAAACGAAAACGTTTTTTTGTACTCCCATACATCAAAATCCGATTGGAATAAATTTTAAAAAATCTTATTGGAAAGTTTGACTTCAAAATGGAATTTTGGTATAACTGTTCGAATTTTGATACGAATATCACCATACGGGTTTTCAATAATTGCCAGATTGGCAATTATAGCTTTTATTATGTTTTTTAGATGCTTTAGCATATTTCATCATTTTTTTTTAGAATTTTTGGCATGTTTAAATTACATTAGGTACTTTTTTGCTTATTTAGAAAAATATCCAGGTACCTCCAAAAAAGGCTCAAAGTTTTTTCCATGTATTTTTACTTTCCTATTTTTATAGTGGAAAAGTATTGTGTTCATGACGGTTTGAGAACACGTTAACCTAGCGACTTGAAATTTTTTGTAATTCAGTTTTACAAAATTTGTAATTTTTTATTTGGATAAGAAACGGTAGCTATAACGTGGAGGTACCCGTTATAGCTACCGTTTCTTATCCAAATAAAAAATTACAAATTTTGTAAAACTGAATTACAAAAAATTTCACAATTCTTTTGAAAAAAATTCTTTTGAAAAAAATACAGTTTTTTGATAATATCTCTAAACCTATGCGCATTTGGGAAAATTAAATAACAAAATTTAAAGGATATAAAATTTTCTACATTTTTTGCTTTAAAGATTTTTACGTATATTTAACAGTTCTCGAGATATTTGAGTAAAATATTATTTTTTACTTATTTTTTCCGAAACAAAAATGCTATCCTATGCAGTTTTGTGTAACAAAGTAAGAACTGTCAAAAATTAAGTTAAATTAAGCTAAATTAGGTTGAATTAAATTCAAGCCGAGCGGTCAGTGTTCATAGAAAGATCAGATTGCCTCTTACTCGCGTCAATATATTTCAATCCAAACTTTTCAGCAAATTTTTAAGAAAAAAAAAATAAGTATCATAACAGCATAACGCAACCGAGTGTGGCACCTTCAAAGAAATTTAAATCTTATTCCATTCACCAACGGGTTTTTCTTGCACAATGTGGTGTTTTCCGTGGAAATTAAAGCCCCTTGGTGGTGTGGTGATAGTAGAATTGAAATTTCTTGTAAAATGTCATTTTTTTTTGGTCAAAAATCAAATACAATAAATACTTACCCCAACCCTTCCGTTGTCATATTCCCGGCCACTTTGAATTGTTAATTTTGTCTTCGAATGCATCGAGTCGGGCATTGAGTTTCGACTTTGTGATGATGGTGATCGACTTTTGAAGCAAAACTCAATGATGGCGACTAGAACGGCTAGAAGTAGGCCACCAATTAAAATATAGAATATTCCAGCCACATTACTCAAAGATAGTTCATTGCGTGATGTTTCCTGGCCATCTCTGTGCTTATTGCATTCTGTCTTATCATACCACCATTTATTTAATAATTTTGCTAGTTCGCCGTTTTCTTTGAGTGATAATACAGCTAAATTAATTGGATCCCTTTACGGTAATTAAGTTGAATGGAACAGAGCATATACGCGGGAATATAGAGAGTTGGTAAATTTAGTGTAAAATTTTAATTTGTTTAAACGTTCATTTTACCTTAATGGTGATCCGAGCGGTGTCGCAATACCAAATCCCTTGGTATCCAGATTCCTTCCAACTTTCATAGTGTCGCATGGCTCCCTGGCATTGATGTAATCATTCTTTGGTGATTCAATTAGCAATGCATATTTTCCCTTTGATGTTCGTACTCGTCGAATTCCTTCATCATATGTCCGCACGAAAACATGCTTTCTGGAGTTCATATATTCCCACATTTTGCTGTAGAGAGTAATTTGCGATCGCTGTACAACGAAAATAATGGCTTCTTGTGATGAATGTGTAACGGGAATTAAATCAGTTCGCCTGAAGTAGGCGGACATAAATCTATCTTACCCTAAAGAAGTCCCATGTCGAGCCGTGGTACAGGGTGCCGTATTGCACTTCTGTTTGGGTTGCTAGGTCCTCGGGTGAATTGATTGGTGTCACCATGCGTTCCACGGTTAAAAACGCCGCCAGATTGGCTGTGTAGGATGATATTAAGATTAAGGTGAAGAACCACCACACTGAGCCCACGATTCGTCCTGAAATCGAGCGGGGCGAAATATCACATCCCTGTTGCATGAACGCAGCCAAGGCGAACCAAAACGAATTCAAAATGCTAAAGTCATTCACCGTAGTATTAGGTAGTGGCTGTGGAGGCGGTGGCATTGGCGGCGGGTCATGTACTTCATCTAAAAAGGGTTAATAGGTTCATTAATTCATATTAGAACTTTAAATATGATTAATGTAATTGTAAAAAGTATTGTGTGGGTAGCATTTCTATCATATTTTATATTCTATTAAATGAAAATACAAGAAGAGGACGAAAAACACCGGTCCTGTCAAAAGCAAACCATTGATTTGTTAGGGCATTTTTCAAAAGTATTTATTTTTGGGCTCGGTAGATGTGAGCAGCTCTGGAGGGTCCAAAACCCCGCATCCCAAGTAACCAAATAGGGCGTAAAGTGGTCGTGGCGACTTTAACATCGAATCTTTATGGTCGCGACGACCACTTTACGCCCTATTTGGTTACCTGGGATCACTTACAGAGAGTGGGACCCCCCTCCATCCACCTGGGGGGCTCTGTTGATAAAAGTCTAAATCCCCTAAAAAATTTTCGGTTTCATTACGCCTTCAAAATACTGGAGCATGTGTATTATTAACACGTTCGTTGCCGGTTGTATTTTTTTTACGGAAATTTATGGAAATTTATGTCACCGGCATTAAACGTGTTAAGGGCTTTTTCGTTTTTTTTAGCAAAACAGTGAGAATTTGAAAAATTTGGTTTCGGTTTGGAATATCCAGTGCTGAGACTTTTTCTATGTAACGCATCGGATATTTGTTACTGGCTGGACTGTAAAGGAGCAGACCATTTTGATCATATTGAAATATTTTTTTTTATTTCTGAAAAAAAAAATAAATTAAATTCCCAAATACTTACTTGAGTATTGGATAAGGCGCCATTCATATGGAGAAAATCTCGAAACAAAAAATAAAACTATGCTGACACCAATATAGCTGAATATTACGCTAACCTAAAAGGAAGAGAAAAAAATGTTAATTTATTTTTCGAAAATTATTAACCGTCATCCGTCCTTAAAAAAAAACACCTTTTTGTGTGCAATTTTTTTTGCTCATCAGAAAATTTCAATTTTTTACAGAAAATTCACTAAACTATCGTCTTCAGACAATAATAGTTTTTCTGTGAAATAACAAATCTAATTTTCATTTGGGTGTAAAAAGACGCGGGGGACGGATGAAAGTTAACTTCTCTAAGGGAAGAGTTATTTAACGGTTAGGGGCTGTTCATAAAATACGTCCCATTCTAATGGTGGGGGTGTCTGCGAGGTAGTAAGATAGCGGTATGAATTTCAACAAAACAAACGCGAAAGAACGTTACAAAAGGGGAAAGAAGAAGGAGGGAGGGTCCAAAGAGGGAAAAATCACCATGACGTATTTTCTAGACAGCACCTTAGTAAAGAGAAATTTCCGAAAAATAAAAATTTTAATTAGTTATTAATAAAAAGTTATTAATTGAGATCAGATCGATCTTAGTAAACATTCTTCGTCTTTGTTTACATCGCATTTATTTGCTGATTATCCTGAATAAAGAACTTTGCAATTTATACAAAAAACTGAAAAGTTATTGCTATTGGTTTTGTTCAGTAGGTCAGACAGTATAAACAACAGAAAAGTATTTAATGATTCAAAAGACGTTTTGCAAAAAGGAAAGACGAGTTACGCCGCCTCCGTATCGCCGTGCGGTGCGGTGTCGTTGCTGGAAATTTCGCTTTACATGAATTGTAATTTATAAAAGTTAAATACCCATATCTCTTGCGATAAAGGATCTAAGAAGCTGAAGACTCCTGGAATCTGTTTAACTGGCTTTTTAATCATTATGGATATTCCCAGCGACATAAAGGGCTTACTAAAGTCAATGACACGCTCCCTCTCCGATGTGATTGTCATTGAGGCAATCGCAATATCAGCTTCCTAAATCAATAAAACGAAACAAGGGAAAATATTCAAATTAAAATGTTTCTTTGCTTTTCGCCCATCGCATCGATGTTGTCTTGATTTTCAATTTTTACCCTACGAACAAGTTCGCCGACCATGCCATCCCATCCGCCCTTTACTTCAGGATTCTCCGACCCATAGGAGCCATCCTTAACGGTTCGCATCTCATCTGAAATTCGTAAATAAGAAAATGTTTAACACAAAAACAACGCACAAAAAAAAATGTTTCAGCTTCGTTAGAAACCAATAAAATTCACATTTAAAAATATTTTTGTTCCTGACAAAAAAAAAACGTACAACTTATTCCCAATCTCTTGGCAATCAAGTCTGCTAAATCCTTGCAGTATCCTTCAAATCGATCGTTGCCCTCGAGCTGTTCACCAGGGCCGGGCTTTTTCAGCATTATGTAGGGCTCTTCGATTATTGTTGTCACGATATACGTTTTGTTCCGCTCGAATTCCGTATTCGCTCGCAAGCGGACATATTTCGCGGAAACTGGAATGAATCCGGTCTCATCCGACCATTCTGCTACCTTCACCATGGCACTGTTCACCGTCATTTCTACAACGTGCAAAGTGTAATTTTGGCGACGACCGTCCTCACTGAATTTTATCTCCCCCGTTAGACCTTCAATTTCCACCTGTAAACAATATTGAAACAGATTATTATAGGGACACCAATCTACACCTGTTGCAATTGAGATTGATTGATAGATTGTTTTGGCCGGAAATAGCAAAGGTTGTGTTGTTTTTTCTGCTCACCTTTCTCAGATACCTGGATATCTTGTCACCGTGCTCCCAAGGGTTGACCCAACCTTTCGATGTGTTGCAGTCTAGCGCCCTTGTTGCACCACCGCCGCCACCATTGTTGGGATTCGTACTGCTATTATTGTAGGTGACATTTGTAGTCGGTTGATTACGTCGTTGAATATTATTCCGAAATTGATCCGGTTTCTTTCGCAGGATTTTATTGAAGGCCTCTACCAGAACGAAAACAGCGTCGTACATGAGAGCGGCTTGTGCCTGTTTTAGCAGAGAATTTTTGTTTAAAATCAGGCGCTAAAAATATTTCTTGATTTGCATCTATAAATACCGAAATTGATTCCTTTCCGGCGCCTACTGACGTAACCGGATCGAGTCGCTTCCATCCGTCTAGGAATTCCCGGACGAACCTTCGGGATGTATCCACAATCCGAAAACCGGTTATATTTATAGCTCCATATTCAATCACTTCACTCTCCCAGCGATCGTCCATTACCTTGCAATGTTTAAATGTAAAAATGTATCGATATTGTGTTCAAGTTTTTTTTTTTAGTTAGGTATAGGCAATAACTTGAATGTAATCAACAAGGGAACCGGAAGTTGGTAAAAAATACAGACTGAAAAAAGCAAAAAAAAAAAAATCTAAGATTAAACTCTTACCAATCCACTTAACAGGTAGTGGTATGTCCTTCGTCCTAAAGATATATCTCGTACGTGGCTGACGACAATTTCCTTTGCCATATCTGTCGGACAATCTAAGACGATGTACTTCTTTGACCAGCGATTCAGTTCCTCGAGCGTTCTTAGGAACTCTATGGCCATGGTGACATTTGCTATTCGTTTGACCATTTCGACTTGAAAGGACTCATTTCCTGGCTTTAAGCCCTGATAAATTTGTTGCAATCGAAGTAATCCTGAATAAATTTTCTCTTTGATTCTTTTCATTGGATTTTCAGCATAAAAAAACAAATCTAATTCCACATTTCCGGATTTCGCTCTTTTCTGGTAACGACTCAGACACTTAAATAATTTTCGACACAAAAAATTCACGTAGGTGATTTCGACATTTTTTGTTGACAAGTAATTATTTTAGATTAAAGGGAATCGAACCATAGTTGCCCCTTTGGACATCTAATTGATTGGCGTTTGAATGAATGATATAAAGTAACTTAAGTTCTTCTTTTACTCTACAGTTTTATATAGATAAGATCGTTTTAGTTGGACTATTTTATGTTTCGATGAAACAACTGTTATTACATAATAAATCATTAAAAAAAAATCAAAGGTAGATACTCAAAGGTATTATATTTTATACTGAACTAGCTTGCATAGGTACCCGTCGTTGCCGAGTTAAGTTTTTTCAATTTTTTTTATGGTCTATGTTGGAGCGTTTCTCAGCGAAAGGGTAACATAAAGGGAAAACTAAGTTTCGAGATGACTTAACCCCCTTCCCTTACTCCCCCCACCTCTCGGGGTACTTTTTAGTGGGTCTATGTTGGAGCTGGACCCCCGATGAACATCTATGCCAAATTTCAGGCCAATCGGTTCAGTAGTTTCCCCGCGAAAGAGTAACATAGCGCAAAACATAAGTTTCGAAATCACTTTACCCCCTCCCCTTACTCCCCCCACCCCTCGCACTACTTTTCCGTATGCCTATGTTGGAACCAGAACTACTACAGACACTCATGCCATTTGAAGTCAATCGGTTCAGCCGTTTTGCGTGAAGGAGGAACAGACAGACAGACAGACATACACCAACTCATTTTTATATATTAGTATGATATGATCAAATTGGCTGCAATGGCGGCTTACCAGATCCTTTCGTAAATCGATCAAGAGTTATAAGGCGTTAAATGAAAAACATAACAAAAGCTATAATTGCCAATCTGGCAATTATTGAAAACCCGTATGGTGATTTAAGTGAACAGCGAACAGTTGTATCAAAATTCCACTTTGAAGTCAAACTTTCCAATAAGATTTTTTAAAATTTATTCCAATCGGATTTTGATGTATGGGAGTTTTATGTAGAATCATATCCTAAATAACTTTTGTTCTTGGACTTTTTTGATAAGATGCACCGTTTTCGAGATATTCACAAAAAACGATTTCGTTCGTATGGGGGGTACCCCCCCTAATGGTCAATTTTTGCCCATTAACGAACTTAGCCTCGCATTTTACGAAAAACGGATCTGCGCAAAATTTCAAGTCTCTAGCTCAATCCGTGCGCCCGAAATCCGCGCCACAGACAGACGGACAGACGGACAGACAGACGGACAGACAGACGGACAGACAGACAGACGGACGGACATGCAGAAATTAATTATTTTTATCATTCTAAACACACTGGTGTAATTCATTTTTATGTGTGATGACGGGATCTTGGCGTTACAAACGGTAAGGCAAAGTTAATATACCCTTTGGTTTCACCATACGGGTATAAAAAAGGACTTCTATTAACGCTTTAGCCTTCTTTAATGGAAATATTTTTTATGGGATTTTTTAAAAGACAGTCGGGTTGTTTACCTTAAAAAAGTTAAAGATTATTTTTTTTCAATTTCTATGGGTTTTTGAATGATAAATCTTTGGAAAACTTTAACGATTAATTACTAAAAAAATTGATGTCATAGACATACATCAAAAGTGCTAATACGAGTAGATCACAAAATATGACTTTCTTATACAAAATACAAAACACAAAAATCTGTCGAATAAAATTTTTATAAAATCTAACGGTGAAGGATATTGATTTACGAGAAAGGAAAAATGTAGACAATTTTAATATTTCAATCAGAAAAGAACCAGTACTTTTCGCTAAAAACTGATTTTTTTTAAAATAACGATGTATGAAAAATAAAAAAATATAGGAAATTTCTTTGTCCCCAACTCTTGTTATACAGAAGACTAGTTAAAAATGCGTAGTTTCGGAGTAAATCACGAAAAAAGCAATTTGGATTTTAAAAAATCCGCAATTTTGGTTATCTCTTTTTAACGGATATTCACGAAAAGTTGATGGTTTCATGCCTTTCCAGGACCAAGCATCTCTGTAAAATGTTCCTAGCTCTAATAGTTTTTGAGAAATATTGTACATAGACTGATGAACCGAAAGACATTTTTGTAATAATGCTCAAATCATCTCAGAAGTGTTCGACATTTTTCATGAATCCAATATTTTATTATTATTAATATTTATTAATATTTAACTAACGTAAATCATCGCAAATTCGAAAATATTTTTACAAGTGCATATAAATTTTACGTTATAAAATCATTGCTCATATAAAATCTTTGCTCAAATAAAATCTTTATAAGCAAATTTAAAATTTCCATCAACAAAATTAATATCTCTTTAATTGCTATATTCATTAAAATCAATATTTGCGCAGTATGTGTAAAAGGAAATAATATATTTTTATATGAAAGAAAATTAATTTATGTTTCAAAATATTGGGGAAGGCTGAAATAATATTAATGGAAATATTTAATTGCACATATGCGTAAAAATATTGTTATTAATATCAGCGGCGATGTTGGTTAAGTAATTTTTCCATATTGATATATTTAAATATTAATATTGTAAAAATCTTCATTTAAGGAATTGATTGGAACGATTAAGCAAACAAAATATTTTTTTGATATGATATTTTTCAGGGATTATTTTACATTTTATTTGTATTTCAGAAATATTTTTATTTAATAAAAAAGCCTGTAGTGAATGGATAATGAATAAAGAGTTTTTTTTTATTGAATATTTATTTGAAATCAGAAGATTCAACGTGCAAAAATTGCGTGACGCAATTTTTGCCAGAAATTACAATCGCTACAATTTCTTATAGTACTGTATTTGAGCCTGAAACAGGTTGCCGCTTTCTTAGCTGGATAAGTACAACAAATCCATTAAGGCTTATAAGTTGCAAGTTCTCCAAAATTCAAAAAAAGATATTTTGTAACAAAATTTTAAGATCAATGGCCAAAAAAAAGGAAACTCTCTAATAAATTTACGAGAAAATCCAGTCAATTATTTAAGGTGCCCAAAAACGTTTAATTCGAGGGAAATTAGGAGACCACCCTAAAACTAAAATCGCCTGATCAATAAAATTTGATTAAATTATAATTTTCGTTCTTGTATACAAGCGGATTAAAACTTTGAATAAATCCTCAAGTTCACAACCTTTAAAAGGGATTTCAATCTTTTATGGAATACGTTGAATGGTTTAAGATTTAATTACTATATCATGTGGCAAAATATTAAACTTATAAAACAATTCCTGGAGAAGAATTAATTTTTTCAATGTTTTCATGAAATAAACTCACCGAAAGTTGATGATGAAAACATGAAACACAATTCAAGCAAGCCCTTAATGAGAGAATTTTTAATGAAATTTTCATTAAGTGACCTTGTAGGTACCGTTAGAAGAATTATTCTACGTGGAAGAAAACTTTTTTGAGAGTTATTTACAAAGTTATTTAATTCCCTTCTGAAGGAAATATTCTGCGATTGATGTTGGAATAATTTTATTTAATTATTACAGCAGGTATTTTACACAAAGTTGAAAAGTAGGGGTAAGAGGGAAGTTTTTACTCAGCTTAAATTTCTCGGCAAATAGAAATGCGCAAATGCCATATTTGATTTTAATTTTCTTTGATTGAACAAATGGCGATTAAAAACGGATATGTTTTATGGAGAAGGTGTGATAGAGTGTTCAGGAATGCGATTTTATGCCAATCGCATTCAAATGTTGGCCAACATGAAAAAAAGAAATTTTTTTAAATGGTCGTATAGACACGTTACCCCTTCATTTATAAAGACTAGAATGTGAACTCGTCGTTACTGGGTCAAAGTATATTTAATACGCTTGAGAAATATGGAAAAAAAATCCAAAATGGGAGTTATCGAAAACGATAAAATTGCATTCTTTTAGCAAGACTTCGTGTAAAAGTTTAGTTAATACACTTCGTGTAAAAGTTTTGTGATCTGCGACTAATTTCGCCGAGAACAAGGAGAAAAGGTTTTTTTTGCGTTATCCTTACAAGACATCTACCAATGTTTCATCACTGTTTCAGTTTCGAAAACATTTTGGAATTTTAGGTAATCCTCGCGATATTTTTCAAATGATTGATTAACTTCTTAAGTAGGCTACACATCTATTAGTTTTCCATCAGTTTTTGGGAAACTGATGGGAAACTGATTGGTGTGAACGTAAAATCAGACAACTGATGGGTAACTACGAAAAAATTCGTGGGCAAATCAGTTTTTTTTTTTAAAACGGATGGCCAACTGATTGGTGTGAACGCATAACTAGATGTAAAAAACTTATGGAAAACTGACAAGTGCCATAACAGTCGCGACTGATCGAAAACTGATAGATGTGTGCCCTACTTTAGACATATAGTTTTACTCTTTGATAGCTGTGAAAATTAATTTCATGTGATGACATTTATTTATTGTTGTCGGTATTCCAAAAGTCTGAAGCCAACAAATAGTAAAAATCGCGAAAAAGTTAAAAAAAACTTATTGCTTTCTTACTATTATAGAAATGTATTTCTTCTACATGAAGGTTTTTGCCAGAAATGCCAACCAAATGTTTTTTTAGATATGATCCGGTTTTGGTTCAAATGTAAATACTTGGTTCACTAAAGTTCAGTAGTTTCTGGGTCGGTTCAAAACACTTTGGCGCGTTTTGTGTACGTAAGAGAAAAATTTACAAATTGACGAAAATCTAAAAATAAAAAGAATGTAAGACTGACTTTAAAAGATTCATTATTTTCTCAAAGAAACCTTTTCTGGGTTAGTTAAACAATTACAATGTCCCCTGCTACCAAGTTGTCGTAAATCGTGCTATTTTGATTACTCGGAAAAGGAAGAAAATTAGCAATACGATTCAAGAGTTGACATTTTATTCATCTAATTTTTACAAAATCTGTTTTTAAACCAAAACTTCTTTAATAGCTATCCTGTTTTGTAGATTGGAGGGTAGATTTAATGGCAGACAAGTAGTTTCGCAATTTTTCATTACAAAATCATACTAATATATAAGAATGAGTTGGTGTCTGTCTGTCTGTCTGTCTGTCTGTTCCTCTTTCACGCAAAAACGGCTGAACCGATGGACTTGAAATTTGGCATAAGTGTCTGTGGTAGTTCTGGTTCCAACATAGGCATACGGAAAAGTAGCGCCAGGGGTGGGGGGAGTAACGGGAGGGGGTAAAGTGATTTCGAAACTTACTTTTTGCGCTATGTTACTGTTTCGCGGGGAAACTGCTGAACCGATTGTCCTGAAATTTGGCATAGATGTTCGTTGGGGGTCCAGCCCCAACACAGACCCATTAAAAAGTAGCCCGAGAGGTGGGGGAGTAAGGGGTAATTTTGAAAAAACTTAACCCGGCAACGACGGGTATGCAAGCTAGTTTTTAATAAATCTAAAGTTGAGAAATCGTCCACAAATACTGGGTCTTTAAAATGGCTTGCTAACATACGAAAAAGTGTACACATGCACTGAAAATAAAAATTAATATTAATTTAACGTGATTTTTCCCACAATTTTCGACCAGCATTGGCTTTTGTATTATTAAGGTATTAAACGCAGGTGAATTTGACATTGTTGAAAATATCCGTTTAAAATGCTCTGGACTTATTAAGGAAAAACAAACGGCCTGCAATTGACATTGTTAAATTGTTTATCTTGTGATTTTTATCTGAATTTTCGTTTTATCAACATTGTTATTGTCAAAATCGCACGAAATTTAGAGGACTTCATGTCAAAACAGCAAAAAATTCATGTTGACTGAAAATTCTCGGTTCTGTATGTTTTTTAAAAACAAATTCTTCCCATTGTTTTTCAATTCACAAACAATTTAATAAAATATCTCAACCTCCAGAATAAATTTATGCAAGAAATTGACGTTGAAAAAGTTTTAAAATTTTCCACAACAAATTAATGAAAACTTATATCTGATTATATATCTCAGAAGAATGTTTATTGAAATGATTAAATTGAAATGGAAAAAAAATTTACAAAAGTTTAAAAGTTGTTAAAAAGTTTCACTTGTCAACAAAGAATGTTTATTTTTTCTGATAATTTTAAATGATAAACGATTCATGGTTTTGCGTCCTTTTGATTTGTGCTTTCTTAAGGGAATAAAATTGCTTTTTGCTTTTGAAATGTTTACCTTTAGTGAAAATGAGTCGTCATCATTAAAAGAATTTAATATTAATATTATAATATTGAAATGTTAGAAATGTTGATGTCACTTGATTTAATATGTGAACATGTATGTTCAATCAGATGAAATCAAAACTTACCATCATGGGAATCGTATAAGTAAATAATTTTCTCCCATCCATAAAATTGAATTGTATCAATAATTGCTTGATGATAATCAGGTCTCATACTAATTGCAAAATCTAAGAATCCTGACGATGGTGTCAGTACCTATTCGATTGAATTAACATAATTCATTATAATAGGTTATTGATCGTTTGTGGATGTAATTTTGTAATTGGATTCTCAAGGTAATGGAATAAATTTATTATCTACACTGATGCCTGGTTTTACACGGTTTAATCTTACACGCTTCTGAAATAAAATCATTTACAGAACCGAAATACATCCCGTTTTAAACCCAAATATATATTTTTTAGTTAGTTTATTCTCTGTCATTTTCTTCAAAGTAGCAGAGGCATATTTTTGCTATATATTATATTCGAATTAAACTAGTTTTAATCCACGAGTGTAGGGTAAAAAGTTCAGGGCCTGTCAAGGAAAACATACAATTTCTAAAAAAAATATTTTTGCTGTCATCTGCCATAGAAAAGGTAAAATTTTAGCGAGTTGTTTTTAACTTAGAGCTTTAGGAATCGAATAAAGTCAGATTTTTTCGAAAACGAGTCATTATTGATACCGAAATACTGTGAAATCTGTATAAGGAGGTGTTCCTAATATACGTCACGCTATTCCTTCTATCGCAAACACCCTCTAAATTTCTAACGCATTTTATGGACAGCCTCTAAGCCGAAATCGCTCCTCGGCACTAGACAATTCCAAGTTTGCTTACAACGGAAAACAAAATAACAGGTCCTTGAAAAAAGTTCGGCTTAATGAAGTTCCCGGTTGAGTCTGGGCCTGGGCACCAATCATGTATTCCGACGTGTCTTTCGACTTCGACGCAGCTTTTAACTCGTGACTTCGCCATATCAGCAGCTTCAAATTTCCTGGAGTGACAGTCAGAATCACGTTTCGATTCATAGTGACGATTCCGCGAAATTTCAAGCTGTAGATATGGCGAAGTCGAGAGTTAAAAGCTGCGTCGAAGTCGAAAGTCAGAGACGCGTCGGAATACATGATTGGTGCCCTGGCTTAGACAGATTTCACTAAAAGAATTAATTAAAGAACATAGAAATTGCAACTGTGTTCGCTTTTACAATTCTTTGATATCTCGAATCGTTTTCGAGAAAAACAAAGATAAAAAACTGAGCCAAAGCTTCAACTTGAAAACGAGTTGACCGATTTTTCAGGTAACTTTTATTTTGGCAAGGCAAAGAACGAAGTTTTTCTCTAAATTTACGTGATTTATTTGCTAGACCCGTAACTTTTCACCCCACCTTGGTAATATCAAACGATTTTATATTACTATTTACAAATTTTAGAGTAACTGCGTGTGCTTCGGACGAACATTGTTTGTACACAATATGCTATATTCACACAATTATTTACATTTCTGCAGCGTGCAGCATTTATCTAACCGTATAAAACCAAGGATAAGTGCTTTTGGTATACTTTTTCGGGAAACCATGGTGTTACGAATGGCATTTGAAATGTGTTGCTGTACGAGTGCAGCGTGTCAAAGGAATCCGGTGAGACTGCACCGAGCATCGAGTACACACCCCGGGAAAACTGATTACAAACTGAAAATGCCAAGAAAAGATAAAAATAGTTTCATTGAAAGTTCAACGTGGAGACGTCAATATTTAAACACGTACTGAGCCTCGATAATTTGAATGCATCGGCGGTGTTGATAACATCGACATAGGCTTGAAGTTCAAAACGTCGCGATGTAACATTGAGGTTATGATTGAGCATGGCATATTTGAATGCTGATTGCACCTCGTCGGTTCCTTGTTCGAATATCGCTCCTGTTGCGGAGAGAAACGTTGGAAAACTCATTAGAATTACTTTTCGTTATTCATTTGAAAAAATCTTTTGCTCTACTTTTTTTACTCTATATTTTTATATATATTGTTGTTTTGGTGACTTTCGTGCAAAGAAATGCTTGTAAGTAATATTAAAACTTACCGAGCGGAATCTTTTCTGTTGGTAACTGTGCTGTACTGTTTGTGGTATATCCAAGAATTAAGTATATAATCCATGTAAGAAGTTTAATCCCAAAAAACATTTTGTTAAAATGGTATTACGAAAAATTTTCTGGTTTGCGTTTTTTTTCTATTCCTTGATTTTCGTTATTAATTTGTTTTATTGAAGCGAACTTAGGTATATTGAACCAATGACAATAACAATAATAAAAATTATAATTGCACTTGATTTGTATATTCTTTAATTTATTTTTTTATTATTGATAAATTAATCACGTGAATTGATTTTGTTGATTTATGTAGTGGTATTTACTTTGAAAAATAAATTTCTCGTATTTTAGTTGCGGTTGTTTGACGATGGCTTTAAGAGATTCTGAAATTATTGTAGTCACAGAGGAAAGAATGGCCCGGCACTGAAAACATTTTTTGCGAATTCGTTATTGTGTACACTTTCTAAAACACCAATATGAATAGTGAAAATGCCGAAATCCCATCATAATTTCCAAGATAATCGTATAAAACGCGTAGCACTTAATACAAGTTTAATGATTCTATTTCATTGACTGTTGTTGGTTGGCAAAATATCGTATTGAGCACGGTATAAATTTTCATTATTGTATGAATTTTAAATAACTCTCGATTGGGAATTCACGAAATTGGTCGAGTCTCCTTTCAATTTTCTTTTGATTTTCTTGAATGAACAAACAACCAAACATTCACACACATCTCTTTTTCAAACGAATTGTTTTTTTCCGAGTAAATTTTTAACAGATTTTCATATGATTTCGATTAATTGATTTGATTTTTCGACATTTCGTACATTTTCGTGCATACATAAACGAAAGAAAATTACTTGATTGAGCACTTTGTAAACCGGAAACAAAAATATACATATATAAAATTTTTTACATTATAGCAGTTCAATGTGACCATTACAGCCTGCGATTCGAGATGTACTAAAATTACCATATCATCTTCTTTATCCGCACAGTTGATTTTCTTTGAGAAAGAGAGTAGCAAAGGGAGCGAGTTCCAGAGGGAAGGTACAAATATTCGTGAAAAAAAAGCTTTTTTTCCCGTAATAAGGATTTTTCCCTATTTTCCACATTTCACCATGTTCCCGTCCATTTCAGCTCATTGAATGAATTTCGCTTTATCATTCGATTTTCTGCCTTGAGTTTTTCCACTTGTAAAAAGCCTCACCCTAAATGCGTAGTCGTTCCCTAAAGCTCCGATTATCATGTAACCTGGAATATTGCAATTGTGGTAGGTACTGCATGCATCCCTCCATCTGCGTTCAAACGCCGTATGAATGGAAAGTAGTCCCTGTTTCCGGTACACGGCTGGAATGTGGCACAGCATCCCTCTGGACTCATTCTCAATGGAAGGAATAAAATTTAAGAGAACGAATCCCGACTGGAATGACTGCGCAGTAGCCTTGGAAAAAAGCTTCCTTTCGCTGTATTTAAGAGAGATGCGTAGATTTTTTGGGGTCGAGTGGAAACACGAGTACATCAATCTGCCCAGTTTTGAGCCTGGACTTGCACTGGATTGACTTCTTATCGCTATCCCATTTAGCATCCAGAATTTAAAATGGGTATCTGCGACTCCATTAAACAAAATGTCCTGCTTCAGAAGGATTTCGCGATTTTTCTGTAACGAGGATTTTAGAAAATTCGTAACAAATTTTGATTTTGGTTAATAAAAACTTTTGAATTATATTATCTGCTATTTTACAAAAAAAAAAAAAAAAACTGGTCGACAGTCAAGATATCTCGAAAAATAACGCAAGCCAAAAAGCCAGACTTTTTTTTGGTGCACTCGATATAAGAGTATTTTCTGGGTAAGTTGGGGTCGCTGAATTGTAATTAGTTAGTAGTTTCGCTGTCCATTGAAAAAAATAATAAAGGTGATCCGCAAAAACTTTTTGACAAGTAACCTCTGGCCTGCAGCAAGTAGACAGAGTTATCCATTACATGACATTACATCCGCTAAATACCTATCACAGGTCAACCCTGTGAAAATAATCGTTTGGCAAGGTATAATAAAGATTCCACTTTCGCTAGGGGATTTTTTCGGGTCCCAAAAATTTCTTCTAGGTTTCTTATCTTTGTTTACCTTATGTTTGATATAAACGCAGTTATCGCCTCCTTGCCTCCTGCTCCAAATGGAAAGTTTTGTCCTATTTTCGGAGAAACGGTGTATTTTGGCAAAAATCGTACATACGATTTTTTGAAACTACTTAAAAGAGGTTCCATAAAATACGTAACACATTTTGAGGGTATGCGGGGGTCGGAATGTAACGGCATTGTTACTTATCATGCTAGAAATAGAACGATAGAGAAGGGAGATGGAGGGGATGTTTAAAAAGCCGAAAATTGGAGTGTTTTATTTTATGGATAGTCCATTAGGACCAATAAAATTCGGTTGCACCGTTTTCTCACACCTAGCTCATACAAATAGATATATTCTTGCAACTTTCCTGAAAATAATGAGTTTTATTACAAAATTTTGGAAGACGAGCAGATTTGGAATCTTGTTTCAAGTAATTTTTCCATACAGCAACTTCCAATTAAGGCAGATACTCAAAATTTCCACAATATTCATAGGTAGCAATTTTTTAAAATTATCTGACCCGAAAGTCGAATGAAATAAATTGACATGGGTTTCCTTTTTTCCGTTTTTTGTTCAGTATGGAAATTAACTATGAAGGTTTTAAAAACTTTAAAAAAATATTCCAGCCTTCAAAAACTGCTTTAAAAATGTAAAGAGGAGTCGGTATTCTGTTTTGAAATTATTCTACAGTCGGCTTATCAAAGGGTTTCTGAGTACTCAGAATTTCGCATCCAAATTCATCGCGTCCTATTATTAATTTTCTTGCAGTCAATTAACGTCACAGTTACTTACTATGCTTAAGAAAAATGGGAAGAGACCAAAATTAAATCAAATATCCAAGCTAGTGGGAGCAGAAGCAAGTAGAAACCAATCCCCACCGGGTAACATAACTTTCGGATGGATGAGATTTTGATGGACACTCTTCGCAAAGGATGCCGGCTATCTTAAAATCGGATCTTTGCTTTCTAAAAAGAAATTTTGCTTTACGTATTTTTTTTTGTGTTCGTTTTCCTTGCTTAAATTTATTGATTTGATTTCCAGGGCCCTGCAGCCAGAAATCGTTTCTCCCGGTGCCCGTTTAAGAATGAAGCCAGCATGTAATCTGCCTTTGGAAGAGATCTTAAATAGAAATGTGGGAATAAAAATGTATAGGAGAGATCAAATTTTTAAAATTGAATTATGCTATAAAAAAATTCTCTTGTTTTAACGGCATCAACAATAGTGGGAAACGAAAGCGGCAAATTTCTGTACAACGCCAACACGGGCCAAGCAGGAAATTGTGTTTGGGCGTGGAAAAGTGAATATTTTTTATTGCTTATTCTATTTCATATAGTAATAAACTGTGTACAGTTAATATTGTATTTATATTTGCGCTGCTTGAAAAGTGTATTTCAATTTTCTCAAGTCGTCCTGCCACACCTTATCGAGGGAGCATAAAGTACACAGGCATCTGTACCACAAAACACCCTCAGTGAATGCTCAATTTCCTTTGGACTCCATCGATGCGCAATTAATATACTTTTAAGAGGCGAAACTGTCTATAAAAATATATTGCGATTTGAATATACCTGGATTCTTGGTTATCTTGCAATCAAAATCGCGAAATACGTACAGACAGCTCTAATGTAAGTTTATATCAGCGAGAAGTGTTTTGATATACGGGTTTGTATTATTTTATGATGTTGTACGAAAAAAAAAATATATGTATTATAGTTAAAATATTTTATATATTGTAATATTGTTCGATAAAGTAATTCAATTTTCACTCTCTACGTCAGCGCGAAACGTGACTTGTGATTCAATGGTCCGAAAATATCTGGAAATTGCCAGTGGCGTGTATTGAACTGCGTTTGATCATTTACTCCTTTCACGAGGATCTCATCCCATTCCAGTTACCATACATACGAATCTGTATTAAACTAAAAGCATACCAGATATTATGTCGGAGTTCTTACTTGTCCATAGAAGTACAACACAATACATATTTATGGTGTGTAAAAATATGATGATAAAAATTGTGTATAGTTCGTGGGTAGAGAGACAGGGAAATATATATAGAATAAAAAAAAATGTAGATTCCTTTTTACTTGGTAAGGTATTAGAAAGGACGATGATAGTGAATTCTATTCATAGCAAAGAAGCATAGAACTGGCATAAAACATATTTATTGAATTCAAGAAATTCTTCTTCAACTTGAAAAAGAAATGAATTCGCACGGAGAGTACAAGAAGATTTCATCTTTCCTCGAATCGAACGAACGTAGGATGCAAGAAATTTTCTGCTGGAAATCAATTTAATTATATTTACTTATATATATATATGTATAGTATATTATGTCGACGTTTAATGCGAATATAAAAGGAGTACATATTTGGAATATTACGTTTATTGGAGAGTCGTTAATTACTATTGACTGGTTGAAAGCTAACAGAACAAGCAGAAGTTGAAAGGTGTTAAAGGAGGGGGACAAAACGAAATATATATATGAGAATATTTGCAATGTGGATGTAGTCTTGCGTTGAATTTATTTTTGTTCAAGAAACCGAACTAGTAAATGCATTACGTTTGAATGTTTTTTCCTAAACATCCTTTTCCAGACGCAATTATCAAGCTTTAATGACTTAGAAATATATCGCCAAAAAAGTATAATATATTTCGTATAGTTAACGATTGTGTTCCGAAGATTTTATGAAATTGTGGATTATGTGTGGATTATGTAACATCAGTTTTTACCAGGATTATGTGTGAATCATATTTTCCCACACACTCAGAAAAATGTCCAGGTCAACTTTTTGTCAGGTTAACTCTGACCTTACAGAGGTTTCTGTAAGCCAGCTAGCGGTCAGAGTTAACCTATCTAAGGTCAACTCGTGAAGCTCCCAATGCCCTACTTCACCTGCTGGTGGCTTAATTTCAGAATTTCTCCGACCACAGGCCAACTCAGTTTTACTTGCCCACATGCAGGCGAACGCGAGCCTGCCCGAGGCCAATTACGCCGTATGTAGGTCGTTGAGTTAGCCTCCATTTTTCTGAGTGCAGAAATATAGGTCAAGGTTAGTGAGGAGTGTGGATTAATTAACTCAGGCTCTGAATTTTTTGAAATTTTCTCGAAAATGGATAATTTATATAGGCGAAATGTGTTTCGAATATAATTTTACAAAACACACTCAGAAAAATGTCAGGTTAACTTTTTCTCAGGTTAACTCTGACCTCTAGCTGGCTGACAGAGGTTTCCATTACATGACATTACATCCTCGAAATGCCTATCTAAGGTCAACTCGTGCAGCTCCCAATGCCCTACTTCACCTGCTCGTGGCTTAATTTCAGAATTTCTCCGGCCACAGGTCAACACAAGTTTTACTTTCCCTCATGCAAGCGAACGCGCCCCTCGCATAGACTAAATTTTCCTGCACGAGGCCAATTACGCCGTATGTAGGTCGTCGAGTTAGCCTCCATTTTTCTGAGTGCAGATAAATCAAAATCCAATCGGACCACTCCTACTTCCCTCCCCCATATAGATGGATTTCTTTCATAAAAATTTTGTCTGCTTTCATATGGAATATTTGCCGATGGGCCCCTGGCAATTGTAGTTGTTTCTATGTTCTTACATGAATGTCGTATTACAGTTTGAAATCGTAAACTTATGTCGTATTACAATTTGAAATCGTAAACTTATCAGGGTATATTTTTGGTTAGTAAAAACTTTTAAGACATTTCTTTTCAAGAAATTCGAATGAATGAAATCTGTCACTATGGAAAAGATGTTCATTTTTCAGCGTCATACAATGCTTTTGTTACAGGAAAATAGTTTTGGTTCCAGGTTTTCTTATCAACTAAATGGTGTTCCACTTTTGGACATTTCAGACTGTTTACAATGAATAAAAACGACAATTGAAGTTTTCAAATTTTATTGCAAAAAAAAAAAGTTTTTAATGATCATTGAGCTACATTTTATAGGAAAAAATTAAATAATTTTCCTAGATACATTTTTCACAGAGGCAATGCAAATTTAAACCGATCGCAAGATTTTAATTTTCCTAGTAATTACCTTTACACATTTGTATATATTGGTGTTTTATTGAAAATACTCGTACTTAAGTATCGTCTAAGTTTATCTACAAATTTAAGGATGCTCTAGGAAGCAAAAAAAATGTTTTTTTTACCAGTCTTTACGTTTCCCTTGCCGTTTTCATTTTACGATTTTTTTCGGATGGTGGTGGTAGTTGTGCGGTGAGGTTTGAAAGCATTTGTCGGAAGTATTTTGTGCGAGGCGCCAAATTGCAAAGTTGCTCGTTTTACTGGTGAAATAAATCCAACAGTAATGTGTTTTTAATTATATGCCCCACAATTTAGCCCACTGTGAATGAAATGTCTTGCCTTGCTCCTCTGGCACAACATATTTACTCCAAGGACATAAAATTTAGGAAGTGTGACAAATGGAGACTTAGTTGTTTATCTGCTTCTCGAGGAGTCTTAACCGGACTAAATAAATCACTTGAATGGCCGTTTACTATTTAAGAATTTTATTTTTATGTCCTGATGAAATAAATCTGGTCCTTTATAACGCTATTATTACTACATATTTGCAACGAATTCAGGATATTGCGAAAATTTCAAAATTGATTAGTTATTGGTAAACTTTTACGAGTTGGCCGGCCGGAGAATGTCCTTAGAAATCATATAATATCCCAGGAAATTCTCATGTGAGGGTGGGCTTGAAATATTTCAACATATTATCTAAATAATAATCGAATATAGGGGAAATGTTAAGAAAGATATAAATAAAGTTTAGGAAATTAAAATTAATTTGATGAAGCCATCCGATTTGGTTTGAGTCCTTGATTCGCTTTGAAATTTCCTTTTTCTATCCCGTATATAGGAATCGTTTTTTTTGTGATGATTTTTTTTTCATATTTTTTTTTTTTTGAAATGTCGATTGCCGGGGAACGAAAAGGGAAAACTTCTTTTAGGAAGCAATCAAATTTTACGACTGATGGCAGATAACTTTATTGTCAACTGTCGGTTGAGGCAGCAGCAATCCCGCAACATAGCAACGATTTTAGTGTATCAAGAGCAGTATAAATGTGTACCAGGCTAGAAGCCAATAGAATCGGTATATTTGGCAAAGAGCCGCCCGTGAAAATCGTGAAGTATAACCACAAGAAGAAGGATATATTTTAGTCCTTATCTTGACAAACGAACTCCTCTGAGTGTCTAACCGAGCTAAGGATCTGTTGTATGCGAACGTAAAAAAAACTCAATAAATTTTTATTACTGCGCTTAATACAACGTTTCGGAAATTTATATGAAATCTTTTGTGATCGAACAACTTTTTGAAATTTATATCGCCCGCACAAAAGAAATGAAAACTCCATCGTTGAGAAAAAATCGCAACTCGAGAAATTCAACCGAATTTCGCTTCTATGGAATTGGGAAGCAACATAGGATGGCAGAGTACGAGTATATTAACTTATATTTGCCGAAAATCAGAGCAATACACGGGGATTGGGCGAACAGCGTTTTTTGCATGGACCCATTAGGGTTGAAATGTGGGACGAGGTTATAGGTATGAGATTTAAGCGGAAGCCAACAAAAATTGCGAAACGTTAGCAACGTGCCGTATGAATGAAGCACGGAAATGAGGGGAAGGAAGGAATGAAGGTAAATTTCTGAAAGGTTGATATAATTATACGATTATCGGTTTAAGGGCCAATTGACTATGATATTCAAGCTGTTGCTAAACAACAACAACAACAACTTGATAATTAAAGCCATCAGTTAAGGTGATGTTGATGATGATGACTTTTAATACTCATTTCCCTTATTTTAAATTGCAGCCATTTACAAGATTCAGTTTAGGGAATCCCATAAAATCGATAAATTTTAGAAAATTTCCAAGATGGTTCATACGATGAATGTGGATAGCTAATGTTGAATCCAATTTGCTGTACTGAGCTTTGATTTCAACAAATAACGATAAATCAATAATTTATTAATTAAAAAAAAATATTATTTTAGTAGCTCTGGGTATATTGGTTGTTCGATAAAGAGTATTGTCTGGTTTTTACGTGGGTCGAATAAAAGTCCCGAATCTGTTTGATTTCTTATTTTTGCTCAGAAAACCTCAGCTAGAATTTCGCCCTAATTGGTCGAGTGGTTCCCGAGCTGAACTTTTAACAGCCAGTGGAATCATGTCGTCACCTGAGATTAGAACTATCCTAAGTCGCGTTTTGCAAATTTTTCAGTCCCGAATCTGATTTTTGAAGAGTTTTGGATACATATAGTACACTTACAATTTTCTGGGAAATAGAATTCCATTTGCACGATTTGGAAAATTTTGAATTTTTTGCGAAGTGCGAAATAATATGTACATAAAGAAAAAGTCTTGACAGGTTCCGACTTAAAATAGTTCTAATCTCAAGTGACGATGTTGGTTTTTGGCCAAGATTTTATTTACTTATTTATTTACATAAATATAGAATATTCTGTATTTAAGATACGTATAATGGACTGGCCGACAGTCCGACAGACATAGGAGTCGAATTGAGAACTTTTTTCGTTTTGGAACTCGGTTGAAAGTTGGCTTTAACTGGATTTTGATGCATGGGAAATTTATGTGAAATCATATTCTAAACACGTAATCTCGGAACAAAAATATGTTTTTTCATCATATGAGGTTTAATTATGTGAAAAAGGTCTCACAAACTTACAAATAAATGTGCTGAACGTTTTTGTGGCGCAAATAACAAAAAAAAAACAATGTAGGTAAAGTAGATTCAAAAGTTCCATGCGGTAATAGCATTTTAATCTATAAAATGTAGTGTATTTTAAGTTTGCTATTGTATACCTACAATGTTATTAGAGAATCCTTTGAACCAGACATGTACAAAGTACAGAATTTAGGCAATAAATTTTGACGCCTAATTGTTACCTTGCTGATAAAGTCATAAAAGCTTTCCGGCAATGATTTTCGTTTGCGGAATGTTGACCTGGTGGTTGTATGATTTTCCCTTTATTTTTCTTTCTCGGTGTTTGTGCATAAGAACTTTTTCCACTGAGGGATTCTGTACAAAGAACCTACCATAGCATGAGTGCGGTCTCGTGGCTAACATTCTCTTCTCAGTTTTTTTTTCTCAAGGAAAAGAAAAGAAGAAATTTGCATCATAATCGGCCATAAATAATCTTTACGAGGTGAGAATTCATAATTTCAGCAAGAAAAATATTCAGTGAAGAAGTGAAAAACCATCTCAAACTTTTCCTGCGGCGGCAGCGGCAATAGCAAGTCATTTTCATTGAAAATATTTTTTGTAAAAATTTACACGAAAGAAAAGAAAAATAATGTGCAAAATGTTGGATAAATAAAAATTCTAGTGCCAAATTAATGGTTTTGGTTTCGGTTGTGCAGGTTATATTCGTGGCAATGGCGGGTATGAATAGATGTTTGCTTCTTATTCAGAATTTTTATTTCAAATTACCAGATATTCGGTTTTTATTATTTTGCAAACATCACTAAAGTCGAAGAACCGTATATCGCAGTCCTAGAAAATTATGAAGAAATTTTCAGAATTTAGGATAAATGATTCTGGTTTTGTTAAGAACAGATACAAGATGCTTTCAAATACAACAAAATAATATAGCAGTTATATGGATTTTCATTTAAAAAAAGTTCAGGTGCAGAAAATAGGGTGAAAATGTTGCAGAGAACAAAAGTTGCAGAGAATAGGGTGAAAATGTCCGGATCTTTTCTTCTATTTTGGGTATTTCCTTCTATATAGGCTGCACATAAAAACGACACGCATAGTGCGACGATGGTTTCAGAAGCGTTAGGTGTAGGGGGTGTCAGAAATGTGATTGGCAAAACCTAGAAAAGCCACCTTGCACCCTTTCCTATACTGTAGAAAATGTTATCGAGATTTCACGTCTATAATACAAAAAGAAACGAGTTCCTTGTATCGTTAGGGTAAAATTACATATCAACAAAATTTATCAAAAATAGTTTAGGTTAGGTTAGGTTCGGTGGCGGCCTGCTCGATTGCAGGGCCTCGCATAGACCGCTAGGGTCCATAGCGCTACCACGAAGGATGCCTAGGTCCTATTGTCCGTTGTGGCTATGTCTTTGTGAGATCAAAGACTCCCGTAGCCATCGCGAAGTTTAAGATACTTTTCAGATCTAACTTGGAAGCTACCTCTAGACTTCCACCCAGATGCTGGAGCCTTGCTCTTACCAATGCAGGGCATTCACATAATAAATGTTCTAGGGTTTCTGCAATTCCAGGCTCCTTGCAGCTCCTGCACAGGTTAGAGTCCACTAGGCCCAACCGGAAAGCGTGTTCATCTATAAGAACGTGTCCTGTATAAATTCCTACCAGTGTCTGACATCGCACTCGTGGTAGCTGTAGAAGATTACTGGTCTTTTTAGGATTGCGTGACTTCCACATCATTTTGGTTACTTTACAGATTTCGATCTCAGCCCCCCTCCTTGCCGCTGAAAAATAGATTAATTTTTACTAACTTTTTGGAGCGAGTTCACATAAATTTAAGATCAATTTAAACTTAGAAATTTCCTCTGCTTAGAGTAAGACTTTAAGGGCGTAGTAGTTTATATTTACCCAGTTTTAGATGTAATTTTAATTTTTTTTTTGGTTTTTCGATTGTCCAATTTAGAATTCCCCCAAAAAGAGTCGGGTGTAAAATAATTTTCTTCACATTATCATAACTGTGCATTTCAGCATTATTCCTTTGTTACGTCAATTTAATGTAGTTTTAATTTTTTTCCGACACCAAAGATTTTAGTTTTGAATTTAAAATTTATTTAATATTTCCCCAAGAAGACATTTTGAGCTATGCAAAATAAATTTGAATCCAAAATGCGAAGGAGTGGCTTCGGACATTCGGTATAATAACCAAATAATATTTTATATATCCTATTAAATAGTAAATGTTGAATAGAAAATGGAAAAGGGAAAAAGATTTAAAATTTCCATCCAAAAATAAATGGCGGCATCCGATTTGTGGTGTAAATCCTGGGATTTGAATTTGTCATTGTCTGCAATGATTTCTAATGGCATGGTATCAAATCCTCCTTTTTTTCTGTAAAACCCTTAAATAGGTAAAATACACATGCACACGAATAGATAGAGTCGAACGGTCTAAATTGGACTTGAATCCAGGATGATTGTAAGTATATATGCGTTTAGTAGATATTGTATACGGGTATGTTGTATAGTATCCCGTGTTGGTATACTTGTTTCACGAACGAAAGGGAGTAAATGTGAAGAAAGCACCGCAGGTTGCTTTTGAGATTGTAATGATGGGATTTCTTTAGAAGGCGAAACGAAAACGTACCTAGCTTGGGACGATACAAGAAGAACTTTATTATAATGGCACAAAGACGGTCCGGAACATTTCTTGAAAGGCAAAAGGGTAAGTAAATCGGCTTAAAGAAACAGTGACAGTGGGCCCCATTACTGCCCGGATGCCTAGTGACGAAAACCAAGCAACCAAGATGACTACAATCTACTACTAAGGCTTGGGCTCAACCCGGCCTGCGCTGATGCGGGGGTGTAAGAAGTTTCGGCTTGGGTTTGAGTAGTGTCCTTTTTCAGTTCTAATTTAATTCCACGTGGCTTCAGTGATATTCTTCTTATAAAAGGATTTAGGCTTGAAATCACTTCATAATATTATTATCATTATGATTATTATTTCCCTCTTATTTTTTTTTTTTGCTAATGCCCATTTTACAAAAGGTCTTCATTTTCGGTCGGTGTATCGTTTGCCGAAATAAATTTTAGTTTGGGCACTTTGGGAATTTTTCCTCAAGTCTATTTTTCCCAGCCTTTTCATTTCACTTTTACCAAGCGTTAGAGTGGGAAACAGAGCCAGAGAATAGCAAAATGAACGAAGATAAATTTTTTACTTTAAGTGCTCTAATGTCCAGTCCCTAATCTAATTGATACTTAAGTTAACGCAGTCAATATTGTAGTGATGTAGAACCTATCCCGATTTCTCCCAATGGGAAAAGAATTTTCCGAGCCGTAAAAGATTTACGACACCGTTGACTTTAGAAAATTTTTGCTTAGTAGAAAATAAAAAAGAGAGAAACTTCTAGTAGTAGATTTCATTTTCGTCCTGATTCTTTCATTTGTTTTTTTTTCTTCTTTCAATTTTCTCTTTATTTTATTTTTGGTGGGGGTTTTTAAACTTTCAATATATAACTTCCAATATACATGTTTTTTTACTTTCAATATTTTTTCGATGTGAATTTTTCGTTTTTTTTTTTTTGTTTTCTTTGGGTTGAGATCATAAATCAGTCCCAAGTTCAAAGAGCAGGTCGCTAAAGTATCTGAAACCCATTTCGAAGTCAGCACTTTTAAGGAGGAAAAGCTTTCGTTGACAAATATTTGCAAGAAAATGGGTGAATTCATCGTCAGCGAGTTGGCATGAGAAATGGCGTACCAATAGAACGCAAAGAAGTTTGTTTTAAGGTTTACAAATAATGTTTTCTTGTTATTATTGTTACAGAAACAAATTATCCTGTGGTAATGAACACCATGCCAAGGTATATAAGTTATTGTTGCTAATTAAAATGGTCCCAGATCTTATTTAGAGGTCTTCCATAATATTTTACCATGGCATCATCATCTTAGACAATCTAAAAACACCTACTCTAGGCAGAGGAAATTTCTAAGGCGTCATTTTTCTCGGTCACGATTTAATTAAGTGATTAAGTAATTAGTAAAATATTGGAGATTTTCGGTTAAGGTAAATTTATTTGCAATGGCAACAATTTCTAAATATTTTGAATGAGTAGGCATTATATTTGTTATTCGATGCTATTAGGTGTGCTGAGTGAAAAGTTTCGAGGCTGGTGAAACAAAAAAAACGTGGTGGAGAAGTTTACCTCAAGAACAACAGAAGACATAAGCAAAATTTTGGCTCAATTGGTTGAGGCGAACTGGAACTGCGAATATTGAAACAAGACTTTGCGATTCTTGATATTCTCGAAAACGGTTAAAGATATCGAAAAAGGTACACAAATATTTTGCAACAAAGTATATTGTCTTTAATTAATGAGAAATCGTAAACTTTTGGTAACTTAACGCATTTTTAATGACCAAAACCAATCAACTCATTGATGTAAAATTTTGGCTAAGACCCTGTCCATAAATTAAGTGCATGGAACTTTTCATTTCACCCTCCTAAAAACTCCTAAACAACTTAGTTGTTTAAATAAAATACCGAAAGATAAATTAAATCCTTTGAATTTCATTATAATTTTTTAAAATAATTTTAAAAACGATTTTTTTTTAATGAAAATTTTGTGAATAGTTGAAAATCCAGGAAAAATTAATTAAGACTATCTAAGATATGTAAATAACTTTTAATAAAGCAAACCCCAAAGAAAGTCGTTTGTGTTTTGGTTGTCTTTGAAGCGTTTGGATTTTGCCCTCCTGCTATGAATCCCTAAATATTTTAATTGTTGGAAGAAAGCACTTGAGGTAAATTAACTCGGTCAATATTAAGGAAGAACTGAAAGGCCATTTAGTGGTTAAGCTCTGCAGCTACCATGAATTTTCCAGTTATGAGGCTCGTGTGCGCTGGGATTTTTCCTGGATGATCCCTTCCGCCGACGTAATTAATTCAGGTTTAGCTTCGGATGAAAGCAATTTGAACGAATTTTTCCTTTTGGTCTCTATGGGAAATAAACAATTTCCGTTTCAAAGCTAAAAAAATCCCGAAAAAAAAATTATTAAAAATGCAGAAAATTAGGTAAGCATTTTTCTCGTGATTTCCGCACAGCAGGAGTTGTTTTTCACATGCAATTAGATTAAAATTGCTTTTTTGGAGTCAGGTGCAGAACTCGTCGTTATTTTAATTTCGAAAAATTGCGATGGAAAATCACTAAGAATGGTCTCAATTTTTCACCCAAAACAAATAGTTTTTTTTTTTAAGTTTCACTCTCTACCACTTCAAATTATTGATTAGATTAAAAGGACATAAAATAAGATCTGAACAAATTGAATTTATGGAAAAAAATGTTGGGATTTCGTTGTTCAATTTAATCGGATAAAAGGACAGTGAAAAAGACTTTTCGGTCCGATGTATATAATGAAAAAAACGGGAAAGCTATAAAACTTTCCTATTTATAACGAATTTGATGTATTTTATGTGTAAATTTATGCCGCCATAATAATTTCGTCCTTTTTGGTATATTTTTTATGATGTTTCCAAGAGTGAAGAGTTAATAAAATTTTGCCGCGGATGCCAAGGAAAAGCCGAATTTTTCATGTTTTTATAAGATGCTCGTTTCCATTTCGATATATTTCTAAGGAAAAAGAGATTAGTTTAAGATTAATCTTTGAATATAAAAGGGAACTAAGAGTTGTTTTTGTTACATTTTTTTATAGGAATTCTTTATTTGCAATAAAATTTGGAAAGGATTTCGGTCTGTAGGATACAGTCAGTGTGGCGATATGGATTTTTTTTTAAATTTAACAAATTCAAAAACTAAAGAAAATTATGAAAAATATCTGTTAATATCTGCGTCTATTGGTTTCGAAAACAGACGAGTCCATCTTAAGTAGTTTCTTGATTATATGTATCATACTAATATATAAAAATGAGTTGGTGTCTGTCTGTCTGTCTGTCTGTCTGTCTATCTGTCTGTTCCTCTTTCACGCAAAAACGGCTAAACCGATTGACTTGAAATTTGGCATGAGTATCTGTGGTAGTTCTGGCTCCAACATAGGCATACGGAAAAGTAGCGCGAGGTGTGGGGGGAGTAAGGGGAGGGGGTAAAGTGATTTCGAAACTTAGTTTTTGTTCTAAGTTACTCTTTCGCGGGGAAACTAGTGAACCGATTGGCCTAGATGTTCGTCGAGGGTCCAGCCCCAACATAGACCGATTCAAAAGTAGCCCGAGAGGTGGGGGAGTAAGGGGAGGGGGTAAAGTGATCTCGAAACTTAGCTCTTCGTCTATGTTACCCTTTCGAGGGGAAACTACCGAGCCGATTGGCCTGAAATTTAGCTCCAACATAGACCATAAAAAAAATGAAAAAAACTTAACCCGGCAACGACGGGTATGCAAGCTAGTATGGCAATATTAACTTGGAACTTTTTGTGTTTTTTTTTATTAAAGTAGAGTAGAATAATAGCAACGGAATGTATGTTCAACATATTTATGCGGAATTGTCGACTGGATTAGAAATCCAGGTGGCACGGTCGTTTTTAAAAGCCAATTGGAACAAATCATGGCCGGGATATCATTTTTATACGAATAACACCTCTATACCAAATTTTATGTCTGTAACTCTGCATTTGACAGAACTATCTCCAAATTTTTTTTTCCAATATGAACACGTCCGCCTTTGAAGCCAACAACGTTTTTGATTCTCTTTTTTGCGTCTAGAAGTGTATAAAAAAACTTTCTGAAAAAGCTTTAAAAAATAAATCAAATAGCATCCTTATCTCATTTAAATTCCTCGGCATGTCCGTTTTTGAAACAAATATATACACTGTTCTATGTTAAAAATTATTGGAAAACCCTTTTTTTTAATATTTACTTGACCATATTTTAACCAAAGGCAAATAAAGAACTTTTTTAGTTTCCTGCAGGAATCTCTGGATTTAAATCCCTTGAATTGCACCTCAAATGAGGCACCACACCGACATTGGCCGCCCGTATACTGAACATAATGACCATTTGGACGGTAGTTTTCTGTATAAAATGCACCATCAGCTAAAGTTTTATATCGTTTGCAGTAAAACCGTAAATTTACTATGTAGCTTTCAGTTTGATATACTAACGTAAAATGCACTCATTCTGCCCTGTTTAATCGTTAATCGTTAAATTTTTATAGGCTACCACAGTTTTAGATATGTCCAAAAATAAAAATACATACCGAAGTCGATATTCCTTTGCATAGTAAAAATATTCCAGTATGGATCAATCAATACATATTAATCAACTATTATAATGGGGAATCGGGACTATTACTAAATTAACTAATTTATAAAAATTGTAAATTTAACCACAAAATAGTAAAATTTACTACTGAGTTATAAAAATAGTCAAATTTGACTATTTTTGCAATTTAAATTAACTATTTTAGTTGTATTTCCGATTCCCCATTATAAAATAGTTCGATTTACCATCTTTTTCTTTTTTTTTAAATATTTTTTTTTGCTGAATTTTATTTTGGATTGTTTTGTAAACTATGTAAGAAAAATCTTTGTATGACCTTAAAGAAATCGAAGGACATAAATGCTAACATTTTGAAGCAATTGAAAACCAGTACAGCCGTCAAAAGTGAATCCTTAGAAATCGTTTTTCATGGGCATTCTGTTGTAGTTTGTGTTACCATTTTGTGCCATGCCGATTCTATGCTGATTCTATACGCCACCTTTTCGGTGAAATGCTAATAAAGTAATAGAGCAAGTGTGTCACGTTTTTCGTATAGGTGAATGAAGACACAAATGGAGCAAATGTGGCAAATGGGGCCAACGGAACGGAATATGGTTTGAGTAACTTTAGTATACAGTTGCCTATGCCTCGTCAGGGCAACTATAAAGTTTCCACCAACAATAAAGCTATTTGAGTTTATGTGAAAGAATGTCTTTCCCTTGAGTGAATTTTTGTACGCAACAAAAGCAACCAGACCGTGGCATAAGGGCGGCAAAATGAGCCTTTCAATATTATGTCAGAAGCTAAGGGGCCCTGATGTGCTTTTCTAACCATCCTACTATGCACATTTCTATACGCACATGAATATACGTAGTAATACAATATATCTCAGATGATGG
Organism: Chrysopilus asiliformis; assembly: GCA_964034945.1. Lineage (NCBI taxonomy): Eukaryota > Metazoa > Arthropoda > Insecta > Diptera > Rhagionidae > Chrysopilus > Chrysopilus asiliformis. The sequence goes on along the minus strand of OZ035962.1, from coordinate 1,607,510 downwards.
TAGATACGTAAGTATTCTCCTATTTCACTGTTTTCTACTTCAACTACGTTTTGTTGGCATTCAGCTTCTTAATCCTGTTCAAAAGTCAAAGAATTCACTCGGATATACGTCAGTGTATAGTGTTTGTAACCATACACTTTGCTGTTACTGAAACGAGTCACAGCTCCGTTGGGAGATGTTAGAAAAACGCTATATTTGCGTATATGACCCAGAAACATTCAACTTAAGTAATTCTAGAACAACATCCACGAAATATTTTAATAGAATCATTGACAGTTTTATTATGCAAAAGAGAGACAGACGCCCAATAATGGAAGACTGACGGATGCAAAAGTTGAAAAAATGATGCAAAAGTGAGGATAAATCGGGTTGGGGCGACAGGGAAACGCAGTGAAAAAACAAAAAAAACTTATGGTGCTGTAATTTTTTATTCAAGAGAATTTTTCGTGGTAATGTTGGAAATGTGGTGGTGTTATGGTACTAAGCTTAAATGCCAGCCGTAAATTTTAAAAATTTATCAAACATATGAAGTGTGAAATGTTTTTTAGCGACTATAATGACTTGTTCTTGTTGTATCTTATGATATTGTCAATAAACAAGGAATATTAAAATTCATATTTATGCAAAATTTATTTTTTTGCGAATTGTTTGAAATTCGTGAGGTTTTATTGAATTGCAAACGCGATGGGATGAAAAAATTGTTTGAAATTCGTAAGGTTTTATTGAATTGCATATCCGATAGGATGTAAAAATGGATTCTATATTTACCGGAGTAGTCGGTTTGTCTCTCCATTACCAGAAGATCTGAATTTCAGGCCAATCTTTCGAAAGCAAGTTGGTTTCCATTTTTGGCTTTTTAAAAGTACATCAGAGTTTTACAGTAAAACCAGTATAAGGCGGATTTCGGATTACTTTTTGTAGTATTTAGACACGTTTTTTTATGTACTACATATGGTACACTGGAACTCCCTACTTACGTTACTGCACTGGACAGACTTTCTAACTTAGAGTTTTACGGATAAAATTCAGAAACTGTACGTATTGAGCATATTGAATATCTCTTCATATCAATTTTTCTGAAATTGCGGCTCGAAAACTTTTGCATTACGAGTATTTACTCAGTTATTTTATGCCTAGTAAAATGAAAATATTTTTGCTCTTTGGATTATAATCGATCGATTTCGATAAACATTTTAAGGTGGTATGATGGTTACCGGCACGTTTCTTCCAACATTACATTACGGTTTTTGTTATAAAGTTTAACATAAAATCTTCATTATCTACGGGAAAAGTTTTCAGATTACCCAAACAGGATTATCGGCTGCTTCGACGAAACATCAAATCTAATTGTCTTTAATATAAGTGAGCAAGTGAGGATAGAACACCGACTTCCATCTACCCTGTCTACATTTATTCTGTTGCAAACATGTATATTTATGGGCTTTCGCCCAAAAGCCCCGATCAATGTGAATGGATTTTATCTTTTATCTAAGTGAGATTTTGATACAATATTCAAACGTTGGTATATTGAAGGGCGTAAATAACTGAATTAAAGTACCTTCTAGTATAATATATGAGAGTTTCTACTCATTATACGCTATACTAGTATGTATCTATATTACATGTATGTACACATATAGCGACCACGTATGCTTGCCTGTGTCGTAAAGTGGTATATCGTCGTTATAAATCGACCAAGATTAATAGAAAAACAATGGTAAACTTTGTCATAATTAATTACATTAAGAATTACTAAATTAAATTCCAACTTCTGTTCACATCGCATCGCATCAGATTTTCTTTTTGTTGGCAATAACTTTTAGACCTTGTGGATCGTTCGTCCATAGTCTTTTTGCAAAGTATTATGGGTTGAGAGGCATCAATAGATTGTTTAGATAGTCTTATATGTGTGTATTTGTATACATACTTTATGTATTAGTTTTATAAGAATTTCTATATTATCTATAAAGGACAAACCGTAAAAGGATATCAGGTTGAAGGCACAAGATGAGCATCAACTTCTTCTTTTATTAGTCACGAACTTTTACTTTGAAGTACTTTGTCTTCCCATCCAACTTTTCTTTTAACAAGAAAAAAAAAAACTTTAGGATACTTTAGTTGGTCTTTGGCCTTTTCTTCGATGTCTCAGCAAACCAGTACTTGGTCTGATCTCTAAGTTTTTTTTTTCGTTTGTGATTTTAATCCAACTATTAATTTAGTTGCCAAGCAAAGATTTTCAAGAAATCATAGTGCAACCTCTCGACATTACCATCGATTAATATTAATCTTTCTAGTTAACAATTAAAATTTCTTACATTAAATAAAACTTTAGTAAAATTTTATGATAATTAATCAAGTTTTTCCGAGTTTGGGAAATTCAAATGATTTTTCATAAGTAAAAATTTCTGATTTATTCTGGTTTCTCAGTAAGTAGCCATTACTGAGCCATGTGAACAATTTCATGTTTGGTGTTTTATACTCTATATGATATATCATATAGTAAATATATATACAAAATATTTTTACTTCCGCATGTCCGTCTGTCTGTCTGTCTGTGCGTCCGTGAACTACATAAGTTTCGAAAGGATTGAGGTAGAGATTTCAAATTCTGTGTAATTGCGTTTTTTTCAATCTTCTTGCAAACGGTACACAGTATTGAAAATTTATAAAGACGCAATGCATTTAAAATATGATTTTACATAACCGTTCCATACATCAAAATCCAATCGGACCAATCTTTTCCCCCTCTGCCATACAAACGGATATTTTCATAAAAATTTCGTCGGCCCTCATATAGAGTATATTTTGTAACTTTCTTATGTTTTTCTTGACTGATTGAACTACGGCTTCGATTCCTGTGTTTGTAGAAAAGTAGACCAGAGTCCACATGGAAAATTTATAACAAATTTTGTGTTTTTCTTATCACACACTGTACTTTTCAAAATCGTATCAATTTGTTGATTTTTTTTAAGTTGATAGGAGATAGTTTAAAATTTCACACGGGTGGCGGTAGTGCTAAATTCGATAGAAAAGCATAAAACTCCCACCCGTCGTTGGTAGCTGGGAAATGTATTTATACGAGCATAAATAATAATTTTGCATCGCGAACTCGAATCACGTAGAAATTACAAACATGGAATTGGCAAACACAATTAGAAGGCGCTCGTGTTTACTCAAATATGCAAATTTTAGATGCTTTCCAAAGTTTACTCCTTAATTGTGTTAAGTACTCGATAAAATAACTTTTTGGTTACGATGGCTGAGTACATAGAAGCGCTAAACTACAATATATCACAAGTATAGGGAAAATTGAATTCTTCTTGGAACTCAAGTAATTTTCCTCACCCTCCAAATTTGATATTATATTGGGCTGCTTGTTCCATTTTACTTTTAGAAAATACACTCATATGAGAATTTTAATGCAAATCCACAAAATCTCATTAATTAGTTTCAAAATACTTCAACGAAACCTTTTATTTTTGAGTAAAAATGTAAAAGTTGAAAAGATTCGTCAAAAAAAAAAATTTTATTCTCCCCTTATAAGCAACGATCGCATAAAAAGGATAAATTGAATTCGATTGTAATATATTCGTAAAATTAACCAACTTTTGCTAAATAAAATTTTATTTTGAAGTCGTTACTCCGTTCATAATTAAAATTTGGACACGTTCGAATGTTCTGTATGAAACTTTTAGCAATTTGAATTTGGCTTCAAGCATTATTTTCAATCGAGTTTAATCCAAAAACTTTCCATATTATCAAAATTTGATCAACTTGTACGTTTTATGAAATGTTCACTTATATCTAGATATCATGGAGGATTATTTGAGGGTGTAAGCTGAGCAACAGAGAAATGAATTTATTTATTTATTTTTCAATGATTCATTCAATTCAAGGGATAAAAATATGATTTAACCCTACGATGTGCGATTTTTTAAAATTAAAAATAAAATGTTGGGCGTAACCCCTCACCTGCTATTTCCTCTAATTTTGAAGAAATCTTGACCGGGGCACCAATCATGTATTCTGACGCGTCTCTGTCTTTCGACTTCGACGCAGCTTTTAACTCTTGACTTCGTCATATCAGCAGCTTCAAATTTCCTAGACTGAGAGTCAGAGTGAAATTTCAAGCTGCAAATATGGCGAAGTCAAGAGTCAAAAGCTGCGTCGAAGTCGAAAGACAGAGACGCGTCGGAATACATGATTGGTGCACGGGTCTTTACTATTATTATAGATTTAGAATCTTAATGGAATTTGCCACCCTTTCATACTCTCGTCTTTTTCCCCACGAACCTTCCTTGATTCATTAAAACCATCAAAAAATTGCTGCGAAAAAAACTTTCTTGACAAAATCATAAAACATCTATAAAAAAGTAAGAATTTCCACATATCCTTATTTATGGAGTTCCGCCGGACCGATTCAAAAGATTATTTTTTCAACCGAAAAATACTATTATGTAGGTTTGCACAAAAATATCAAAAGTCTCATTAATTTATAACGGTTGAAGTATGTACCAACAATTATAAACGTCACGACTATATTGATCTATTAGTAGAAAATTTGTATACCAGAAATACTGATCGGTCATTTAGAAATGAGTGCGAAAATTTTCTAAATTCTTAACAATTATTTCCAAAATGTTTTCATGGACGAAAAAACGATTGCGCTAGGTCTCATCTTCGGGAAAATTCGGTAATACTGTAAGGATAATGCTATTTAGTATAATTTTTTCAAGAATATTAGTTTTAGAGATCGCTGATTATGATTCAGATGTTAGAATTTAAAAATTCAAAACGGAAGGTCCTGTGGGGATAACGGAAATATCCTTTTTGACATTTTTCTCACTACGAAGTTTTTGAGGCCACTGATCATGAATCTAATGTAAGAATTTTGAAATTTTGATCCTGTAAAAGTAAAGTTACGTTCTGAAAAGTTGTTGAACTTTTAATTTCTGGAGTTTTTTTTTCATCCCGGCAACGATGGATCCACATTCTAGTCCACTTAGAAATGATATAATATCGTGTTCAAAAAACCTCCGGAATGGAAAAAATAATTTTTTTTATTATAGTAAATACCGCAATTCTGAGATCTAATATATATATATATTATATAATCTGCTTATTCCATTTCTGATTGGAAAGAATTTTATCCTCGACATCGCTGGCCTTTAGTTTGATTTTCGCCAAAGGCCACAGAAAAAAAAAACAAATAAAGGATCCAATCGAAATTAAGCTGTAAAATAGCGAGGAGACATTTTCATTAGAAATAAGAAAATCCATAAATGTGCCAGATGGTGGTATATTTGTAATAAACAGAAGGAACGTAATATCATAAAACTTGAAGTAATCCACCCTTCGTGGAATTTTCACTTCTTATTCCTTGCAACTGGATGTTATAGTGAAAGTGACTTTGCAGGAGGTGGCCAGGGCGCGAGAGAACGGAGAAATGGACCCCGAAACTTGTGTTAGAAAGAAATCAGGATATCTGCTGCTGGGCAATTTCGCCGTGAACGAAATGGAAGTGGAAATAGTAAGGGTATTAGAAATAAAAGTGGAAATGGTATATATTCAAGTACGAGTAGAGTATCCAAAGTTATTTCTTTTTCTCGTGTTAATATTGAATTGGGTGTAGAGGGTTTGTTGAATAGGAGGTTCTTATGTCGAAGACACCACAGCAAAACAAAATCGTTATGGTATAATAACAGAGTAAGGAAATGGCCCCTTTCACGGCCCTAATCCTGGAGGGCCACATCACATATAATATGTACACATAAAGTTTTTTTTCTTTGATAGAATGATGTACGGGGACCGCATACGGAACCTAAATTTGATGTATTACTTTGCTCAGCATGGACCTTATGAGGCCACAGGCGAAAACAGACCCAGCTGAGTGATTGGGGTACAGCTTTGGCCATTCATTCAATTCCAACGAACATTAAATTCCACGCATAAAACTTTCGGAATGCCTTCTTATAGATCCTAATGGTTAATATACTGTATTTTGCTGTTGAGGCAAGTTAAATTCCATGAGATGGAGTTGGCTCTGTTTCAGCATTTTATCTATGCACCAATGGATGATGATAATAATATTTGACATTTGGCCTACATTTATTAAAAACGGGTGTAAGGTTAGCTACACATTTCTTAAAATATTTTAATACACATGAACCATTTGTTAGCTAATTTGCATGTTAACACGTAAAAGGGCACAGCATACAAGATGGGACGTTGCCAAAAATCATAAAATGTTAACCTTATCTGTATGGATGCACGCTCACTAAATAGGATTTTTACACGTATCTACCTACCAAGGTATATTCCTCATATTTGTGTATAGATAGATAGAAAGGATAGGAGGATATTACAATTTTATAGTTCTTATAACTACACAGAATTCAAAAATCCAGTACGGGACCGTACGAGTAGAATACATGAAGGACTGAGTGACCTTTTGACCAAAACCCCTGCGGTTTAACCCAAAAACATCTTTTATTGGATTATAACGAGTTAAGGCGATGAAAAGTTTAAATGGAGTTTACCTTTTCCCAAAGGAAAGTTGAGATTTGTACCAAAATGCAGTAAACTTTTTTCTTAACTTGAAGAAAGTTGCTTGCAGCGTGAAGCTAGGTACCATTTTTGTTTTTTTTTGTTGTTCCAGCAAAGCCAATTTCTTTCATCGCAAAATTCGCTTGTGCAGTTGGTGTACTCATGTGGAATTTCAATGTTTTTCACAATACTTACATTAATATCAAAGTTGATCGTTTACACTTTGAGTGATAATTCAAAAAAAAAAAATCGTGGTTACTTGAGGTAGAAAACTTTTTTGATATTTTTAATATATTCATCTTTGATTTTTGAACCGTAGATAATATGATTGAACGTACAATTTATGATAATATTTTGGAATTTTTCAAAGTATTAAGTTCCTAAGATTTAAAGTTTGGTGATGGTGTGTTATGAATTTATGCATTCTGTTTTTCAAAATTTTCCGAATGTTGATAGGGTGAAAAATCTTAAGCATGGCAAGGAAAGGCAGACCGAGTCTTAGGTGGCTGAACGACGTGGAGCTGGATGCAGCACACCTTACATTCCGGAACTGGAGAACAGTCGTCCGAAATCGTGAGAAGTGGAGCCAAAATCCTTATTTCTTGTAGCGTCACAAGAAAAAACCAGAAGTAGATACACGGCAAAAAATCCTGGAGTATTTTTGAATCCAAAAATTATATTGACGAAATCTTAATACATATTTTGGATTGGAATTTAATACATGCGAATTTTTGAAAATATTTTAGCCTTTTTTGCAGTCATATTTGAAAAGTTTTTTATTATGTATCGAACTTAAGTACTTTTAACATTAATGTCTACAATTTAATCAAAATTTTAGACTTTAATACTGAATTAAACCAAAAATAAATTTATAAAAATTTCCAATCCATATTATTGGATTAGAATTTTCCATTGGATTACATATAGGTCCAGCGTAATCCAGTTTTGATTGGAATTCACTCCAAGATTTTTTGCCGTGTAGCGATGAAAACGTTTGATTTTTGAACCTCTCCCTCTCTTCATAAAATACGTCACTCTTTGAGGGGGAAGGGGGGCCTGGGCTAGTTGAAGTCTTTTTCGCAAAAAAGTTAGTGACGGGGGTCTGAGGCGTATTTTGCAAACATCCCTTCCAGCAAAATTTCAGCTCAATCGGTCGAGTGATGTGGAGAGTAAGCACAAACTTCACATTTCCTTCGCCCCCCCGAGAAAGGTGTTTGTGGCCTTTAAAAAATTCAAACCTTTTTCAAATTTACTTCCGAGGGATGAAAATTTAAAAATCGTGTCAAAGACACCAAATCTAGCCTCCCCCGCTTCCTCTTTAGATTAGCCAATGGTCGAGTGATTTCTAGTTAGATTTTTTTAAATTGGGTAAACTCTGTATTTTGATGTTTAAGTTTAATCTGCTCGATAATAGCAGGAATTATGAAGTCTGTACCCATAGAAATTCTATTAAACTGACCTACTCTGCTTTTGCACTTAATTTTATGGAGAGCTCTGTACAAATTGTAAATATGAAATGAGTAAAAATATTTCCGTCGTGTATGAAACATTTCACTGTTTTTGGAACTGAAGAAAATTATAAACAAAATTTCAGTCATTTCACTATAAAATTAATGCAGATATTTCATACGACTTTAGGTTCGTATGCAGTTGGACATGAATTAAAAAAAGTTTTTTTTTTTCAGGGAATAAAAAAATGAGGAAAATCGTTTTAGCGGAAATGGAAAATATACGCGAGATAAAACCTCCTCTCTTCCTGGATTAAATGAATTTCTTGGGGACAAATTTTGCATATATTAAAATGAATATCGCTCGAGGACTCGGACACAAAATCTTCATGTACGAAATGTTAGAAAAAAAGGCTATGTACATATGAAATATAGGTATGTACGCGTACAAATATAGGCAAATCAGTAAGTATAACGAAAACGCAGAATAAAATATAGAGGGAAGAAGAAAAAAGAATTTGTATTCAGCTCTGTCTGAATCGCTAACGTAATTCTCGGCGGCGCCCTTAATTCTCATTTGCATGCAAATGAACTTACTGCTCAGATTTTAAGTGTTGACGTCCCGGTAACTTTTTTTTCATATCACATCGCAAGGTTTCTGGTCTTCCGTTCACATTGCAGGACTCTACCCTCGCTACATTCTTTTCCGTTTCGCTTTTGTCTAAAAATTACAATTGCTTAAATTTAGGTTGAAGAGATTTTTTGGTGAAATATATAATTATATTTTCCTTAAATGGCGAGAGAAAAAAAAATCCAAGAAAGGGACTCTCCTAAAGTAATTATGCGAGATTTTCTATGCCGAAGAAAGACCTGTTCCTACTAAATTTTTACCAATTTAAAATGTATATAATTTTGGCTTAATTTCAAGAGGAAAAAATTAAATTGACTTTCAAATCGAATCCTCTGTATCATGAAATATGAATATTTTTGTTTTTCAATGTATTTTTTTTTCATTTTGAAGATGGCTTAGGATGTCATTAAATTTAAAGCCATATTTTAGAACGTTTCATTTGATAATTCCTCGAAATTGGTTCGTCATTAAAACAATGTTTTCAAAAGAAATTTACATAAATTGTCCATACATTTGAGTTCAATTGATCCACTTCGTCTTATTCCCAACACAATCGAAAACTTTATTTATTATCTTGAAAACGATCAAATTTTAATATTTTTTAAACAGATTGCCGTTTTTTTTGTCATAGGGGGGGTTATGTCATGATAATTTCTCCCTTTTTGAAACCTTCTCCCCCTGCCTTCCCATTTTCTTTCTAACTTTCGTCGCACTTTTTCATGGTTCTTTGTATAGGACTTTATATCACGAAACCGTGATGTATTTTATAGGCAACTCTATATTTCAAATTTTTGAATCACACCAATGCGGGTGATTAACTTGTTAGTAATTTCTTTTTTATTTTAGTTTTCCAAAAACTTAAAACGGTTGATGCAAAATTCCAGATTAGTTAGTTTTCCAATCGTCAGTAAAAATAAAATACACAAAAAAGTTTGAAAATCAGTTCGATGGCACCATAAAACCCATCTACGCATTCCCCACGAATTACCCCAATTTATTGCTGTTAAGGTATTTATTGTATCGTTTTGCCCTTTGCTCTTTTCTTGTACGAAAAAATCATTTATCATTGAATTAGCATTGAGTGGTTGGTGGATTGATGAGGCTAACTGGTAGACAAATTGATGCCATTGCAGCCAAAACCGCCGACTAAATAATTACCTCGATTATGGCGTTGGGTTTTAAAATAAATGAAAATAGAGGCATCATCCTGAAATCTAGCAAGAATTCTATACCCATTCCCAGTAATTTGTTTCTGGCTATACTGGAAAAATAACAAATGATGAACTCAGTGGGAATTGTGGGATTCGATTAACACAAACAGTAGATTCTCGTATGCTGCAGGGGGAATATTTTCTAACAACTCATTTCTGTGGTGATCAAGCAACAAGGATCAATAGTAACTTGATTTTGTTTGATATGCAATTAATTGACAGGACGGAAATTCAACAGGAAATTGACGTAATTTGGAAATTGAGGTGTGAAAATTGTTATACGAGGGCAGTCCGATAAGTACTTAGCCTCACCGCCCGATGGCGCCACTATCGCAGGAGAAATTTACTATCGTGTAGTACATTCTCATAGACGGCTACAGTCAAAATTTCAGCCGAATCGAACTCGTAGTTTTGTTTTGACCGCGTATGAAAGCGGGCGTGTCTGCGGATTTCAGAAATATGGAAAAAGAGCAATATCGGTCGGTGATTCGATTCTTGTTTCTGGAAGGGAAATTGCGCAGCGAAATCAAAGAGCGCTTGGATGCTGTGTACGGTGACTCTTCTCCTTCGATGGCGACTGTCAAAAATTGGTGTAATGAGTTTCAACGTGGTCGCACGTCGGTTTTTGATGAGCCACGCCCAGGTGCTACGAAAACGGCTACCACGGAGGATAACATAACAAAAATCCACGATCTCGTATTGGCAGACCACCGATTCAAGGTGCGCGAGATAGCTGAGACAGTAGGCATCTCAAAAGACCGCGTGGGTCATATCCTGCATGAAATTTTGGGCATGAGAAAGCTGTCGGCGCGATGGGTGCCGCGTTTGCTCACTCCGGACAACAAGCGCAACCGTGAAACCACTTCACAGCAGTGTTGGACGCTCTTTAAGCACAATCCGAAGGAGTTTCTGCGTCGTTTCGTGACTGTCGACGAAACATGGATCCACTGGTACACACCAGAGACTAAGGAACAGTCGAAACAGTGGACTTTGCCCGGCGAACGTGCTCCGAAGAAGGCGAAGACTGTCCTATCTGCCGGAAAGGTGATGGCCACCGTTTTCTGGGATTCACAAGGTGTGATCTACATCGACTACCTGGAGAAGGGCAAAATGATCACAGGCCCTACTGTACCGAATTATTGGGCCGATTCGACGCCGAATTGCAGAAAAAACGGCCCCATTTGGCGAAGAAAAAAGTGCTCTTCCACAATGACAACTCACCGGCTTGGTCGAATTGGGCTATGAACTGCTGCCCCATCCACCGTATTCTCCAGATTTGGCCCCATGCGACTTCTTTTTGTTTCCAAACTTGAAAAAGTCACTCGCCGGGCAGAAATTTGAGTCGAATGAGGAGGTCATCGCCGCTACGGAGGCCTACTTTGCAGACCTCGAGAAAATGTATTTTTCAGACGAAATAAAGAAGTTGGAGCATCGCTGGGTAAAGTGTATCGAGCTAAAAGGAGACTATGTTGAGAAATAAATGGTCACTTTTCCAAAATTTTCGTTTTTTTTTGTAGGCTAAGTACTTATCGGACTGTCTCGTACATGTAAACCTTTTAGTACCTTAAAGGATTATCCCGACGATGATACCTAGCAGAATTGCTTGTTCGTCTCTGAAACCATTTTGGAGAGAATTTGTAAGAAATAAATTTTCCATTCTGATGAACTTATCTGTTATACATGTTCTCTACTAATTAGTGGTGTAGGTTCTCCACTCGCTTAAAGCTTTGTGAAACTAACATGATGTGATGAGGTTTATTATTCTTTGTACATAATTCACTTTGAGTCTTCCAAAGTAAATAAATAATAGCTGAACATGAGAATCGCGAGTTTCTAGATCTTCGTGTGCACCTACATAATAGTAGTTTTCGATTAAATAACGAATCATTTAAATTGGTGCGGCAGAACTTCATAACTAAGGATGTATGAAAAGATTGCATTGAGATTTCACCGACATGCAGCTTCTCACAAAGCTCACAACAGAAATTTCTCAAAACCCTTATGTAATCATTTTCGTGACATTCAGCAAATATGAAATCGCCCGTTTTGTTGGTATTGGTTGCCTTTTATTATTATATCATTTTTTCAACAAATATTTCATATTTAAAAATCTGTCAAAAACAATGTCATCCCCCCCAATATATAATTTCAGCCCGCATATTTTCCTCACATATCTACGTCACTACAAATATTTTTTCCAAGAAATATGTGGCATTCATATTTTATTTAAAAGAATGTCTCCACCGAAAAGTGTTATTAAAATGTTATATTCCTGTTCAAGTTTGTTCCCCTATCGAATGATTGTACTTATTTCAGTTCGTTTCATGCACCTCATTGAACACAATAAATATCCCTTCGCCTGCGTCTGTTTCTTGTGGAGGATTGCTGTGTGGAGGAAAATTGCACGTAAGGTGGTGGTTGCCAATATAATAATCGAAGGAAAATTCTTGCAGTTTTCCAATCGCTGCTCACCCGATTTTTTTTTGCGCTTTCTGCTTTTTATTCCACATTGATCTCAATATGGTTTTCTGGCAGCTGGCATTGGTGTGCAGTGGCGTGAAAATGTAATATTCGAAATATATTAAAGAAAATGGATGATTGTGGGGAACAAAAGGGACGAAAAAACTGGTAAAAGGATAGAAGAAAAAATAAAATAAATTCCTGTGGTTCGCGAGGGAAATTTAAGTGCAACGACTTTTCAATTTATGTTGCTTTTGTACAACTCCGAGTAGGTATACCTAGTTTTCGTGACGGTGGCTGGTGGCACTTTAAGCTACAGTATTAAATAAATGAATTTTTAATATAACCATAAGCCACTAGGATTCCTCACTTTGTTTGTATCCTCTGGTGTACAGCTGTGGAGGCTTGAGATGAAAACTAAGGCGCGGTTCTTCTGCCATTTGAAACAAGCTAGGTGTGGAACGGTTTTCTGGGCAATCATCAGTCGCAATATAAATAATTTCCACGTACTTATGAAAACCACTTACTAATAATGAGATTGTTATGACAAAGGATATTTGTGCTAATGAGAAGTTGTAAATCATTTATAGTCATCATCGTTGCCGTCACTAGGATATCATAATAATACTACAACAGTGTACTAAAAAAATAATATCTGATCCATTTTCACCGTAATCGCAAGTATAGAATACAAAGGACTTGGCCGAAAGGTTCCCAGGGATTCCTTTGATTTGTATTCATCGCTATGTTAGGCCAAATGATATAAAATTTAAGCACGTTCAAATTTCGCGATGATTAATTGCAGAGTTCGTTTCCACCTCACTTTGAAACGCGTCCCGAATTAAGCATTCACCAAGTAAACTTAATTAATCGGATGACTTTGATATTGAATCGAACTTTAAGTTTCATATCATACCATTCTTTTTATTATGTCCTAGATTTCCTCTTAATATTCCTTATTATGACTTGCTGGTCCCGGTATATTTATCTCCATTCCAGGAACTCTATAGAATATTATGGCTTCGATAAGAATTCTCAATTGAGAATGGCCTTCATGGGAAAACCTTTGGACACAAATAGATTTATCCATGGTACTTTCATCGCTTTAAGAAGGAGACTTGAAGTTGAAGAATACATTTTAACTAAAAATTAAATATGGATGTACTATTTACGATAACTGTTTTTGTATGCCGTAAGCTATTGCACTAATGTTGAAGTTGAAATCCATTAAAGTGAAAAACCTTGAGATTTTATGGCATAGAAATAAATCATAAAATATTGTTATAGCTAAATCGAACTGGAGGTATTGAGAGAACATTATATGAAATATATCTACAATCTAAAGGGGATTTATTGAACATTATAAGACTTTAAGAGAATAAGCAGACGTCTAAATTAGTTTCTTAAGGTTTTACTCCGTAATAACCGCAATGGTTTAAAATGTCAATTTCTTCAATTTTCAAGAGGTTTTAATAAGTTTATTTGGTTGTTTTTCTTAAAAATTTTAGTAAAATCGGGCAATTTCCACAATTTGCGATTTTCAATTTCGTTATCATACTAATATACATATAAAAATGAGTTGGTGTCTGTCTGTCTGTCTGTTCCTCTTTCACGCAAAAACGGCTGAACCGATTGACTTGAAATTTGGCATGAGTGTCTGTGGTAGTCCTGGTTCCAACATAGGCATACGGAAAAGTGATTTCGAAACTTACTTTTTGCGCTATGTTACTCTTTCGCGGGGAAACTACTGAACCGATTGGCCTGAAATTTGGCATGGATGTTCGATTGGCCTGAAATTTGGCATAGATGACATAGACCGATTAAAAAGTAGTCCGAGAGGTGAGGGAATAAGGGGAGGGGGTAAAGTGATCTCGAAACTTAGCTCTTCCTCTATGTTACCCTTTCGCGGGGAAACTACCGAGCCGATTGCCTGTAGTTTAGCTCCAACATAGACCATAAAAAAAAATCGAAAAAACTTAACCCGGCAACGACGGGTATGCAAGCTAGTTTGTTATAAAACAGCTTTTTAAATGGGTAGAGAAGGCTAGAGGACCTGTCTAGTAGAGAAGTATTTCGTCATTTCAAAACGAACGCGAAAAATAATTATTAAATTATTCCTAAATGTTTTCAGAGACGGGAAAACAATTCCAATTGATCTCATCTTCGGAAAAGTTGGTTAAAATTATGTAAGGATAACGCGAATGTCTTTTTTTTAGCTTTTTCTCGACAGAATTAACGTTTAAGGATTCTTGATGTCACCAGTCATAAATTTTATGTTAAAATTTCGAAATTTTTCCACGAAGGTCCTGTAAGGATAACGCAATTTTCTTAAATGCTGTTGAGAAAATGATTTCGGGAAAATTCGGGACGTTTATAAAAAAAAACACTGCAACGACAGGTCTATATTCTAGTCTAATAATAAATTTACTTAAGCTTAGTTTGATGTAATTCCTATCTAAAATAAATTCGCTTCCTAATCGAATCACAATTGCCAGTTTCCTGTGTGTACAAATAGAAAAATAATATCTTATTAATAACTATTTAACAGTTTTTACTTGATTAAAATGGAACCGATGGAATCATTGGAAGAGACTTTAGTTGGTGGTCTGACATGTTGGAAATAAGCAGAGATTTTCCTTTCTTCGTTCTCAGATTGAATTGGACGATTTGCTATTGTTTCATCATCAAATTAGGGAAAATGGCGATTCTACGTTATTGCAAACATTCTATTTTCGGTAAAGAATTCTTTCCGTTTTTGCACATTACGCTCATCAATCTTTGGATTTGGGGTTAATGTGTTTGATGGGAAAGAAATTGCTTGGAACGGAGTAAGACTTTATGTCCATCCATCTTACAGGATGAGCTAATAGGATTGGAATTGAGATATTGCGCGCTTGGTCTAGGATCCAGCTTCTGCTGGTCCTCTTGGCTGGTCATTTTTTCATTACATAATTTTGATTTTGGCATGGTCGATCGGGTATAGCAAATTCTTTCAACAAATGTATGTAAAAACAACAAAAAGATTGGTAAAACTATATCACAAAAATAATAATAAATACGAGAAGATAAAAAAAAAATCCAAAATTCTTCTATCATTTTTATGCTTGTTTATCGGTTCTCAGCCGTGAGGAAAATTCACCACATTTGTTGCCCGAAATTGACATTGAGTGTAAAAAATTGCTGATAAATATGACCAACGAAATTGATCCAGAAAGACTTTTCCTGTAGTAGTGAAAATATTATTTTCATAAATTTTGTTCGAACCATATAATGAATATGACAGGCAGAAATTTTTCTTCCCTAATCAAATAACATGTTGTAATTATTTCGAAAAGTATCTAATTCAGATTAGAGAAAAAGGAAAATTCTGTTGATCTAGGTTATGTTGTATTTACTGTAGCAATGTAGCAGCGTATGGCATTGAAATCTTATCCACCGTATCTTTTACGTGGTAATCGTCCTGCTATATGATGCCGTTTTACATATACCGAAGAGTGTATTCTTTGGTACAAATATGGGTATATGAAAAGCCTGCCCAGTTGCTATTTTGTTGACTGTGTTAAGTATGTATACGCCAAGGAAGGAAATCCATTTCTCTGAATAACTAAAGCGAAACAGGAGATGATGTTGTTTGTGCTGAAAGCACTTAAGACAAAGGGTGTTTTACTGAAATAATGGCAGTACTTATAGCAAGTACCCTATTCCGTATGCGAAATTGAGAAATTTTGGCACAACGAAACTTATATACCCAATATGCTGTGGCAACGATAATTCTCTGTTGGGTAAAGTCCGGATGGATGCCGATGTTGGATAGATGCCTCACTTTCAAGAAATCATATGGCCAAAAACAAAGTTGAAATTATTTTATTATACGTTGATAACACTCACTTACAATTAATTGCAATGCCAGTTTGCGTCAAGTGCATATGTGGAGTGGGATTTCGACAAATATAAAATCAACAAAAAAAAACCTTTTCTGACGCACACCAATTTTAATTTTGATCTAATGATTATTTTATCAATTTTAAAGAATTTTTTTAAGCGGGGACTTTCAAAATATACAACCTTGACCTTAAAAAGAATGAAAAACAAGAAGCTGCGACTTTTTATGAGCATTTCGAGTTTTCCTCTGTAAATTATAATGACACTATTGAAATATTTAAAGAAAATTTCATTTATTTCCATGGTTATTGAATTATTTTCTACAAAATTTCATTTATTTCCAAATTTGACTGGCTTTGCTCAAAGTTTCCTTATAAATACAATAACAATCCTTGGTAATGTTTTATCGCTTAACTTTTTAAGAAAAATCCCTTGAGAAAGCCATGAAAAGCAATCATTATACATCGCTCATAAAACTGCGAAAAAAGTACATTTTGATGAGCAAAATATAAAGCATTTATGAGATATTTAAACACTGCTGGGGGAAGTTTGGTTGGCTTGGAAAAAATCACGTTTTTCAAAGAATACGAAAAAAAGCAAATGTTAGACGCGCGTACGTCTTGGCATGTGTTGTCATCGCCACATATCAGTTTTAAAATGATATTTCTCCCTAGATAGGAGGTAAATCAAGACTTTCGCTTGTATATTTTATATTTATGGCGTGTAAATTTATAACTTGGCTATAATAAAGTAAGCCTTAGATAATTTTATTTCATTTCACATACGTTATCCATTCCATTGTTGTATCTGGCATCGCTTATACTATTAACCGCAAAACAACATCAGAGACGCCTGATGAAAAGCCTTTCGAAAATGGTTTTTCTTCCACGGTTATAATTTTTTTTAGCTTTTTTTTTGAAAATCTGTGCAATAGAGTAAACGATATGCGTGTGAAAAAGTGAAAAATAATATATAAGAGGTTGGTGTTACGTACGTATATCGAATATTTAGTAGAAGATGATTTTTTTAGATGAAAAGAAGAAGAAGAAAAAAAAATGAAACAACAAAGCCCCGGAGTGTTCAGTTCAGCACAGATTACTTGACTTTATCGCCGAAGATGAAGCAAATGGGACATAAATCACAAATTTAACACTTTCCATCAAGCTTAAAGCTCACATTTCCATGCATTACCTAAGCTCATGCATTTCAAATCCGCTCGTTTTTGGGGGTTGTGTGGGCGATATATTTCGTGGATTGGGATTGGGATGAAATGGTGCGGGTGATGCTGGGCCAAAATCGATTTGCCAACCATCTAAGAGCATTTCTTAGAGAGGCGAGAGATTGGGCCATCCTTAGCTGGCGAAACGGAATTCCGACCGAGTTGAATAATTTACGGAGCCTCGAACATCTTTAAAAGGATTCCTCCTTTCTCCTGGGGATTTGATAAATGGTTTTTGCTTAGTCTAATGCTCCCGGTATATATTGAGAACGTGCACATACCCACTAATATAACGACCCTGCTTTCTCTTCCGCCCCGTTCTGTGTATACTTTTTGCTTTTCCGCATAATAGAACGTCTATAGCACTACCGACTAGCTATAAGCATTCATTCGGTCGATTCTATAAGATATCAAACGTCTTTCTTTATGCTGCAGGCTTCAATCTCAAGAATCTCAAGTTAAGACGCTACTGTTATTATGTGTACTTGTACTTGACTCTCGGTTTACTACTATGTGAAGGTTGCCTAAGGATTATCTCAAAGTGTGACGATGGTTCATGTTTCTCTCTAATGTCATACCACATCAAGAAGAAGCAAAGTTGTTCCATCGACCAAGAATTCCAGGAAGCAAGCGTTTCTAACCACATAACTGGCTAAAGATTCATTTCAGAACGTCTTCGAATCCCATTTCGAACTGTATTTTAAACATTGCAACATAATTTACTTATTGATAAATTGGTCTACTTACGAGTGTTTCAATGTTAACTTAGGGTACATGATGTTAGAATTTTAACGATTCACTCATGATTGAGTGGTGGGTTTGGATTCTTGGAGGATGAGACGTTGATGCATTTTACTTTTAGTTTTCTGATATGTAGTTTTGTGGTTTGAACATAAGTGGTTCTAAATTGGAATGATAGGTTCGAGCTCTTGTGAAATTACGTTGAACGGAACTTGCCAGAATGGCAGACTTATCAAATTTTTTATTTCGATAATTTTAGTTTTTAACTGTCTTTTGTCGTTATAGAAATGTAGTAAGAATTGTATTTTTTTGAAAGTTTCGAGTAATATACCCAAGAAACAACTATGCCGACCGATGCAGGAGCGGTTGACATATGTCGTGTCGATATAACTCAACCGTTAACGTCACAGTGGACATAAATGCTGTTGGGGGTTGCCAGTTTATTAGGCAGCCCAGTAACACCGGTAGAAATATAAATTGCACTTGCTGTAATATAGGAAAGTCTTACTTTTTCGAATTTGTACAATTTACCTTAAGTTTTAAAAATATCTGTTCACATAAGATAAATGCAAGATAAATACACAAAATGCGTTAAGCCGTTCCAGATACAAAGGATTAGAAATTGTTAAGAGGAAAGCAATAGAATTAAGAAAGCTGCTTGTCTTCATTAGAAACACAGCAAAAGGATGGATTAAGTGAAACCCACTAGCTGTTAAACCTTATTGTTGTGGTCTATATAGATGCTTTTGTCCCCCTAGGTCTGCGACCTTCAGGGCAAGTATAGCAAAGGAAAGGAAAAAACCAATGGCAATGCCAAAAAAAAACCCAAATAAATACATACAATCGATGTTAAAGAAAAACCAAAATTTTCTTTTGGTTTCATGCTTTTGCCACGCTTCGTAGTGTCTTTATAGAGACGAAAAAATAAATAAGGAACCCGGAAAGGACTTCAAAGCATTGGATGCCTCTGGGCCTCACTTTATTTCAGCAATACCGATACCGCCCCTGAGAGCTTTAATGGCTCCAGCATAGCCAACAAAACGTTTTTTCGCCCTATTGGGAAGAAAAATTCGGCAGTATCCCACTTCAAAGGAATCTTTTATTGCTTCACTTAAAGAAGAAAACAATAGCTTTTGGTCTTGCTTGTGCCTCAATTTACGTTTTGAAATTTCTTGGCTCGTTTTGCTGGCTGGTTTGCAACGATCACCGCCGCCGCCGTCCCATCCCAGTGATATTCGGATCCCACAATTTCTTAGCTTGGTTGTTCTTCTGGGGTTTTCCAAAGTCTGCTTTCGTAACATCGGAAAGGTTTCTTAGCTTGATCTGGCAGAAACTTGGCTCCCATTTTCCTCAAATTTGTATCACAAGGATTTTATTTCGTGCCCATTTCATGTGATTCTTGTATAATATTACCACATATATATTTCCCGAATATCTCTGTTGAAATGTCTATTTATCTGACGCTTCCGTATAGCGAAATGTAGAGGTTATAGTATAGCGACGCGTGTGACCTACTATGCATTGCCGAACTTCCTCACCACCTTCTTATTAAAGTTGGACCAAAACGGCATAAGACGTGTTATTACCGAATTGCCTACAAGAAGTTCATCCGCCTTCACATAAAAGGCGAAAAAGGTTCCCACGTTGCTTAAGTTCCACGCCCTGACATTCTTTTGGTGCAGAATTTTCGGCACATTCAGTTTTATCTTAGTCACAATTTCGGTTATTATACCGCTATCACTTTTATACTATAATACAATAAGACGAAAAATACGAAATATACGTAAACGTCGACGGCATCGAAAAAAAAAGAATGGTTATATTCTCATGCGGTGGTGGTATCTTTTTTTCTGAACTAATACTATCCAATAAGTGTACAATTTGTTTCGTTTTACTTTTCCTAGCTCGTAGTAGGAGAGGTACTGATGTTTTTTTTAGCTTGTTATTAACGGACATCTAACAAATGGTAATGATGAAAGCCGCTCTTGATGAAGTTTAGGTAAAGAACAACGGAAACAAAAGAACAAATAATAAGGAAAAATAAAATGTCTAAGGGTATTCTTTTGAATAAAAAGAATAATAAACCCAAATTAACTTCATTGAATAACATTAAAAGTATTTAAATCATTCTTTTTGAAAATTTTAGTGAAATAATAAAATTTTGAAACAAAAACCGCATAAAAATAAACAAAATAATAAAAAAAACCAATGATTGAAGCATAAATTTTCAAATTTCTTAGGAGCACTGCCTCGAATTCAGGATAACCATTTTTTATATTGGTGGCACTGGCGTAACTATTTTAAACTATGGTATATAAGCAATACAGGGGTTTAGCAGTGTTTTACGGTATTTACTCACCAAAATTAAAAGGAGTTCTGGATGGTCGGTAGCAAGCCTAAAACATCCTATTCTGCTTTTGTCATAATTATAATGGGCTATCCATACAATACGTGTTATAGGCTTCCCCGCTTAGTAATATTTATACTTAACTAAAAGGAATTGTCGGATGTGTGAATTATAACGCCCGTTGTACACTTCAGCTAAGCTATGTGAGCGAGGCTAGCTATAGTTACATAGCTTAGCTGGGTTAGCTCGCCTCGTTGCACACTTGAGCTAAAGCTACGCGGCGATATTTTCGGTAATTGGCACTTACACATTTATGTCCACAAAATACTATACTTTTGCAAACACCGATTCTACACTGTATAACGCCGAAAGTGTGTATATGTGAGTGTCAGCGATGCCAGCGAAGTCGTTTGCGTAGTTGAGGTCTGAACTACGCGAGCGAGTCTCGCCCATTTGTTCTTTTCCGTCTCGCCCATGACTAGGCGACGTAGTTTCATAGTTTCGCTGAAGTGTGCGGTCACCAATGCAAATGCTAAGGATTTTACTTTCTGCGAGAAACTTAGCTCACGCAGTTGAGCTCGCTTAGCTGAAGTGTGCAACGGCGGTAATGCTAGAAAAATCAAGCCCCAAAATATGACCACACATGAGAATATTGTTTGTTTAAAAATCTTAGCTGTACGGATATTTGTTTATGAAACTCAACCGGAATTTCTATATGAAATTCCAAAGGAATTCCTGTATGAAAGTTTTACCTATAAGAAAAATTCTACTAGGTATTCCCGTGTGAAATTCTGCATGCAATTTTCATGTTCTGAAATTGTAACTGGCTGTTATGAAACTTCATTATTTGTAAGAAATATTTCCTCACTAATTTCATGCGGGATCTTTTCTTGAATTTTAAAATATTATGACGTGACTCCATTATGGAGCCACGAAATCGTGATTTTTTGTGTTTGAATCACTATTGCGAGTGAGTTTCTAGATAAAAATGTTTGGATGCACAAAAGAACATTTCAACATTGAGTAAACATAATCAAAAACTCGATTATGTGGCTTGGGCTACTTTTGTTCTCAACGCCTTATATAAGAAAATGTAAAAATCCCACAATCTTAAAATATTTTTTATAGCAAATCAAAAATAAAGCTGTGTTTTAATTTTTTTATATTCTTATATTTACTACTTTAGATACACATGCAATCGAATCTATCCATATGTTATACTCATAAAGTGGCCTTTTCAGTAGTACCACAAAGCCGATTAAATACATCCTTGAGAGAAGAATAACTGAAAGTGTCATCGTCTTTCGAAACATTGAAATGTCATAAACACTTAGCCGAACCAATTTCAAAAGTGCATTTGTCACTTTATCATACTTGTCGGTATGTAGTACTCATCTCTTCTTGTTTGTGCCCCGTAACTTTTCGACATTTTCTTCTTTTATGATTTTATATGTCGTTTTTATTTCTTGGCGTGTGTGTAGTTACGGGCTATATGATTTCTATATACCTCTATGTGATTTGCCAAGATCAAAACTAAGTCGACTTCGGTTTCATAGGAAGTTTTTATATCGAATTGAAATTGAGTTTTCTTTGCTTTTCCACTTTCATTTCTGTTTATTTATTTTTCTTCTTATTTTCCAGATTGGGATTAAAGCTCTCTATATTTGCTGTACACACAAAAAAATATATTTGATATCAGTAGGTTTTTTTTTCTATTTTATACTTACATATTTTTCCTATTATCTTCGGATAAATGTGTATATTCGTGTGAACTCGCACTTTGTGTTAGGATTCCATTTCCCTCATCTTACATAAAATGTTTGCAGTATTACAGGAAAAATCGCATAGTACTGCTAAAAACGATGTGATGGTGAGTGTGAGCGTGATAATAACTTTTTGCTAATCCAATAACAGAGCTAATCGAAATTGAACTTTCTGTGACATGAAAATAGTCGCAGGTTTATTGTGTGGACTCGTCTGCCTATGGGTATAACATTCAGAAACAAAACACCATAGAATAGGAAAAATTGTGCCAAACGAATGTTACCGGAGGGCTTTTCCAATTTCTATAGGATTCGGTTGCCCGTAGGGTATTACAAATTAAACAACAATGGGAATAGAGTCGGGGCTTCCAAATACGAACTGAGTTTAACTTCTATTCTGGGCTGTGTTGTTCACCCTGTTTGGAATGAATGTGTGAATTATAGCACATTTGGAATGGAAAAAGGGCAAAAGGTTAAAAAAAATGCCATGAATTTTCCTATCTAAATGTCATAGATCTGTCAGAGGATATTGGTTACCGGAATTGCTACTTTCTTAAAATTGTGTATCAAAATCTTAACTGATTATGGTTTGATATTTCAATAAATCTAACACGAGTAGAGAAGAGGTGATACGTTTCTTAAATAAAAATATCGCGTGAAATAGCCAACAACGACTCATTCAGGTGCCGCGATGTCATTAAAAATTATAGCAAACGCAGCCAACTGCCCGACGTTTTTCTGCATACACTTTTGTAACAAATAGAATTGAATCCTATATTTAATTTTTTTATGCTAATAAAATATTCTATTTTGACGTCAAATTTACTAATAGCGGCTCATGATTTTGATTCTGTTTACCACAAAATTTCGATCAGTAGTAAAATTAATGATTTTGTGGTTAAATTGACTACGTTTGTTATTGAAATTAACTATTTTAGGCGTTTTACGGGTTGTTGTCAGTACTTTTATACCAACAAACACATGTAAAACGGCTCTTGTCGAAAATGATACGATAATCGCAATACGGGTGAGTATTATAAGCGTGTATTGTAAACCTACATATATTTTGTAAAGAAAATTGGTAATTTTTAGTGGTCGATTTAATAATTGTAAGGGTTGTAAAAACATGATAGTATCAAATTTTCTCTGTATGATTTCAAAGTCAAATTAGTACAACATAATATTTTGACCAAAAAGCTGCTAAACAACAATTTGTTGTAAAACATTTTCTGAAAGCAAACAGGAGTATTTGTTGTTTATCATTACACAACAACTTATTATATTTAGATTCCGTTAATAAAAATCTGTAGCATAATTTATTAATTTAAAAAGCTTCTGTGCTCATCACAAACTTTTTCAATTCAATTGACTGAGCGTGAGCATCAAAAAGCTGAACGGCGTAAAAGAATGAACCAAGCTAAAAAAAAAGCTGTGAAATGGACAAAGACAAGAGCCCTTCAAATGATTGTTTTGTTTACTTTAAGGAGCCATTATCTCATGGAAAATGTCCAAAGCTCCCTTGGCTCTATTACTTTTCGTTATTATATAGATTGTTATTTTTTTTATATTGTCGGAAGAAATACTTTTTTAGTCATTCTTGTTGGTGTTTCTTGTATTCGTTTTTGTCGTTTCTCGCTCCATTGTTGAAATCAACTTGGAGTTCTATTTTCAAGCCGAAGACAACAAACCAACCAACCAACCAACCAGCCGTTTGTGTCATGGTGATTCTCGGACGGAAGACAACCAGGTTGTGGAGCAAGATTCACATTTACTTGATAGGTAGGTCTGTACACACTCGTATAAATGTGTACCGCTCGCTATACACAAAAACGCAAAAACTAAGATTTTCGCTTCTGTATTTGATTGACGATAAGTCCCTGACATTAAGCTCCGATGTCGTTGGGCATTAATCCTTTTTTATCTCCCCTAACCATTTGGGGCTGGATGGTGTTTTGCTTTTGTGGTTTTGCCCGTAAATTTGCTTCAACAAATCGCCACAGCCAGGACGAGGAGCAGAAGATCGTGAAGAAGCACCTGAAGGAATTGTTCGCCATTACTAGCAGAGATTTTTACCACCTCATCGTCAGTCGTCTGTTTCTTTTCATTTCTTACCGGATTTGTTTTTTTCCCTTCTATTCTTTTGCTACTTGGCGAGATTTTTTCCCTGCCGATATTCATTTTTTGTTTCATGATCCCCCTTCCCCCTTACAACTGTTCACAATACACCACAATCTGAGCATATATTGTCTATTATATACTGTTTTGTTCATGAAAGTCCTTTCCATAGAATTTTCCTTGCAAAATTGTTGTCTTTCAACCACATAAAATTTCCGTTGATTTTGATTATTATATCGAGACAAAGAAAATTTCCCTCTTTTGTTCATTTTACACTAGCATAAATCTCCAATACACTTCTACCCTATGCTACATAAATATATATATATAAATTCGTACACTCCATCTTTTTCTTCGTCCAAGCAAACAACAACAACATCAAAAAAAAATTTAATTTGTTATCATCGAGTGGAATTTTAGAGCTTTGAACCTATTTATTCGTTTCGTAGAAAATGATAATTGCTAGAAATTTAGAACAATTTTTAATGATGATGCCTCACCATTAAATAGGTTTACCAAATTCATTCTAGCTGAATGAATCTAAGGGTCATTTACCTTGTAGGTATTTCTAAACCACGTTTTATTATCCAAGCCAGCCATTTCATTATTTCGGTGAAATATCCGGAAAACCAGATCGTTTGTATTAAACAACCATCACATTGAATTGATTATATAAAGCGTGTATTGTATTCGAAGCAATTTCTCTTAGCAACTCAATAGGTAAGGACTTAATTCGTATTGTTAAGTTTGGTCAATTTTCCTTGGAATTTCACTGCCATCTTATGTTTCAATCCACAAAATGAAATTTTCGTAATTGACAACAAATTCTTGGAAAGTTTCTTTTCTGTTTGCGTATTATCTAAGAAATTATTAGTAAGCATAATTTTTTTTTATTATGTAACTATGTCAACATAGTCGAATGTCAACTAAATATTATGAAACAGAATTATGATCAAAATATCATTAGAGATATTCAGAAAAGGTATTAACTTTGCTGTATTGAATAAGTAGGGGAGACTGGGGTGTTCTGGACCGCATTTTCATTTTGGCTAAAAACTCGCAAAAAAATAACTTTTTCTGAAAATTTCAAAGCTTGAATTTGTAGTACGATAAATAACCTTTCTTTGGGTCACAGCAGTTCGGTCAAATTGTATTAAATTATACAAGTTTTATCAGTTGGTGCAAAAATGGCGTTTTTGCGATTTTGAAAAATCTCGGGGTATTGTGGACCACTTTGTAAATCGATTAAAAATGGAAAAATGTGATAGACAAACTTTTTTTTTGATTTATATATTTATTATATAACAGACAAAGTGAAATGAAGTGAAAAATTGCAATGAAAATCAGTCCGAAACGCAATGTTCGCAAGTCCAGTAACTTGCAGTCATTCCGGAGCATCCCAAGTGAACAGCTCGATCGCACACGTTGCAATGGATGGTATTTCGGCGGCTCATTTTTTTTGGCATATTTTTCTTACAAATTATGCAGAAATCGATGTATTCTTCCACCTCACAATAGGTTGAAGATGGTTGTTTCTTCTGTGATGTCTTCGATTTGACACGATCTTTTTGCTTTTTCGATTATGGTTTATCACCTTTTCTCTCCAATCTCTTTCGCTTCATATCAGCCTTCTCACGAAGGTCATTTACATCCTCTGGCGATGTCAAAACGGCCGATTTAGAAACTAGCTTGTATACCCGTCATTGCCGGGTTAAGCTTTTTGTCTAAATTTTAGAATACGAAGAAAACCGGAAAGAACTTAAAAACTTTTTAATGGGTCTATGTTGGGGCTGGACCCACGACGAACATCTATGCCAAATTTCAGGCCAATCGGTTCAGTAGTTTCCCCGCGAAAGAGTAACATAGAGGGAAAACTAAGGTTCGAAATTACTTTACCCCCTCCCCTTACTCCCCCCACCCCTCGCGCTACTTTTCCGTATGCCTATGTTGGAACCAGAACTACCACAGACACTCATGCCAAATTTCAAGTCAATCGGTTCAGCCGTTTTTGCGTGAAAGAGGAACAGACAGGCAGACAGACAGACACCAACTCATTTTTATATATTAGTATGATTAGTATGATTGCCGAAAATCTAATGCTGTGTTTTTGCATGAAAAAACACTTATATGCATCAAATACACGAAGTTTGCTTGTCAAATGTCAAGAATTGAGTGGTCCATAATTCCCCGACAAAAGTGGTCCGAATGCTCTTTTTTACAATATGGCAGCTATTAGTAACACAATGCAAACTTCATGCAAAATTTCTTGTCAGTGTCGAATGCTTAAGGCTCCTCGAATATTATCAATATATTTACTTGAGTTGATTCTCGAAAAATGTGGTTAAATTTAAGCGAAACACAAAGTGAAAAAAAAAATTTCGAAGTATCACTTTTCTATTTGCTATCGAAGCGAGGTGATAGTGCGTATACACAAGTCGAGTACTGTTAGGAAAATTAGCTTAACATGAGGCAAACTGATTACAGCAGCTACCAACCACTACTAGGGGAAAAAAATGACGCTGGTCCGCAATTCCCCGTGGTCCAGAATATCCCAGTCTCCCCTACTAATTGATAAAGTTTGCTGCGAACTGTGAACGCACATTTTTCCGCTTGGTATAAAATATAATATACACTTACGATGTTGTTTACGTATCTTTAGCTGTTCATGAGATATTTGTAAAAATATGATTTCTGCATATTTTATTCCGAAACTAAATATTCCAGAGGAAAGTTTTGTATTGTACACAACTGTATTGATTACAACGCAAGCCACTCAATTATTTAAAATTATCATTAGCTTACTTGTAAAACTCACCACTAAAGATTCAAATAGCATTATTTTGCTACGATAACAGTCAAGTTAATATTTTTCGTGAATACCCCTATTCCATTTAATTGGATTTTTTTTTGTAATTTGATTGGAATTTCTTAAAGCGACTTTAAGCTGTTATTTTTTTTTCACGAAAATTATAGTAGAAACTGTATAACATTTGAAAAACTTGTTACAAGGAATTTTATCCACGATTTAACTTTCACGGTTTCCAGTTCGAATTTAAAATCTATCAATCAGTTACGAATAAAATTCCCATTTTTATTCATTTTTGTACTTTAAATTTCGCAGAGCGTGTCCTAAATGCAAAACATCATAAAAATCCGGTTGTATATGCACCACTTCTTCGTATAAAATGTCATATTGCGAAATACGTAATAAATCACTTTGACTACGTACATGTGAAACACATATTAGAATTTGAGGCGGTTGTTATTATTTTATAATCGCCGTTGATTGATGAAGAATCCTCCACGAAACGAAAATAATAATAAAAAAAAAATACTCATAAAATGCTCGGATAACTATAAGTTTACGGTTTGACTGATATGACATGTCACGTTCACTCTCCATTTAAACTACATATTTTATGATATTTACAACACTTTGCTGACTTAATTTTAAGTTGAAACCTTCTCTGCAATATGCACGGAGGGATTGTTGTTAAAACGTGTTACACTAAACGATGTATTACATGTCGATGAGTTTATTATATTGATCTGAATATTAGAAAAGGGGAAAAAGTCAGTTAAAATTAATAAGGGTTGAAGTAAAATTGTGCACAAAAATAACAAAAGCTATAATTGCCAATCTGGCAATTATTGAAACCCCGTATGGTGATTTAAGTGAACAGCGAACAGTTGTATCAAAATTCCACTTTGAAGTCAAATTTTCCAATAAGATTTTTTAAAATTTATTCCAATCGGATTTTCATGTATGGGAGTTTTATGTAGAATCATATCCTAAATAACTTTTGTTATTGGACTTTTTTGATAAAATTCACCGTTTTTGAGATATTCAGAAAAAAAGTTTTCGTTCGTATGGGGAGTACCCCCCCCCCCCCCCCCCCCCCCCCTAATGGTCCATTTTTGCCCATTAACGAACTTAGCCTCACATTTTACGAAAAATGGATCTGTGCAAAATTTCAAGTCTCTAGCTCAATCCGTGCGCCCGCAATCCGCGCCACAGACGGACAGACGGACGGACGGACGGACGGACGGACAGACAGACGGACGGACAGACAGACGGACAGACGGACGGACATGCTAAATTTAACTTTTTTTATCATTCTAAACACAATGGGCCTTACCAATGACCCGTGACTAACTTAGTAACAGCTTTTGGTGTGTGCGAAACGGGCTATTTGCTTGCTAATTTCGGTTCAAATCCTAGTTTTTATTGAAAAGTTTTAAATTCGCTGTCATAAATGTGTGAAAACTTACTAGAATTAGCAAGCAAATAGCCCGTTTCGCACACACCAAAAACTGTTACTAAGTTAGTCACGGGTCATTGGTAAGGCCCAATGGTGTAATTCATTTTTTTGTGTGATGACGGGATCTTGGCGTTACAAACGGTAAGGCAAATCTAATATACCCTTTGGTTTCACCATACGGGTATAAAAATACCAGTGTTGAAAATAGCAGGGGAGAGGTTGTAGGCATGGGTATATTTAAGTGGACAAGAAAAATCGTTAGGCGACAATCCATTGAATTGTAAAAACCGGATCAAAATTCTGTGAGAGATTTTAACGATGGCAGGCGCGGAGTATTTTCTGGATATATAGATAGTTTTTATTGTGATTTAATGTGCCAAGTGTTCAAATGGTCATAAAAATATGTCACACATTCAAGGGGGAGGATTGGGGTCTGTCGTATTGTGACGACGGTATTGAAATCGCAAGGACCGTAACGAGGGGGGGGGGGACTAAGAGGATTCGAAAAAGCCAAAATTAGCGTGACACATTTTAAGGATAGCCGCATAAACCTAATTTATTTTTCTTGATCGAACTTTCATTTTATTTCTTATCAAGCCATTTCTTAAAGTCAGTTTGTTAAATTCTTTAAAAAATTCACCTTGGACTACCGTATAAAGCGATATATTAAAAAAAAAAACGGCCAGCTCTGTGAGGTGTTTTCTTATACGTGTTGATAGATAAACTCACTTCGGTAGGTAAGAAATTCAAAAGTTTGAGAGGCTTAAGGAATGAAAGTGTTTTTACCTAAAGCGCTAACAAATGCCCCCCGTAATATCTCATGACAGTGTAATAAGAATATGCAAAATCTTCAATCATAAATCATAAAAAGAGAGGGAAAAAGTAACATAAAAAGCTCAAGATAACAAATGAGCTCTTTACAGCACATGAAGTGATAAACGAGGCTATAAAGGTGTTCGTTCATAGTGAATACATGCCCGAAAGTTTCTCATTCTCATTCTATCTGATCCTGTGCGGGAGTCGGGTATTCCTTGTTAAAGTTCAACATATGAAATTTTGCAAGTTTCGTTTTTTTTTTACCGTGGAATGTGATTCCTTCGTACTTTGACATTTGGAAAAAAAAATATCCAACCATGATATCCAAAATATTGGTGAAATGGAGTATATTTGGGTAGAATTTTCTTAGAAAAACTGATTAACCAAAAAGAAAAGTTTATGATGCTTAAGTTCCAGTTATTCGGTTGAAAAAGTTTAAAAGGTTTACAGAGTATTTTTTTTTGCCTCCTCTTCAGTTTTCATTTCTTTCTGGGGTTATTTCCTTTGGTTTTTTTTCTTATATAATTTTTTGTCAATACTTTTGGTAGTCTCGCCTCTTGCTATACGGTGCGTCGTCAATCGTTTGGGGTATCCAAAATAACGGGAAAACTGCGTAGGGTTTTCCGCTAAATCCAGAGAAGTGAATTACTTTCTTCTCAATTTACCATCACAGGATGGGGCCTTTGGCTCAATTTCCAGCAGCAGAAGAAAACTTTGGTCCCGATCCCTGATACTGCGGTTGTGTTGTCGTCCTTTGATGGAAATTAAAGGACGACCATGTTGTCTATATGCACGACATTGGATTGGCAACAGCGCGAGCAGGAGCAGAATTACCAGCAGACACAGACGTAATCGACAACAGCCACGAACAACATCACATCGTGTGTGAGTGCGAGCCTATTTGCGTTCATAGTAGAGGAAGCAATGATGGGATCTTTAATTTTCAACAAACTGCCGCGGGCTATTTGTCCAGACTTGAAGGTTATTTTTTCTTTGGATACTGAATTTTTTTTTCTGGTACGTTACGGTATACGCTTCAATTTTCATCTGTGCCATCGAAAAACTCGATCTCCGCTTCATTTTTCTCTTCTTTGCTTTTGAGGGTGCTTTCTTGCTGGGGCGAAATTGTTTCAATTTCCGGTGGATAATTGTTAAGACTTAGAACCTCATTTTAGCGTTAAATTAATTTTAGAAAGCGAGTAATGGCTCGCTTTTGCTATGTTTGGTTAAATTAAATTGCCCTTTGCCCCAAGGTAGTAATCATCTACTAAACTTGCAAAGTTGATTTCATACATTTATCTACTTTAGCCTCTTTTCGTCTTTAGTCCTTACGCTGAAGGATATTTTTTGTACACGTGTTTTTCCTCTGTTTCTGCTTTTAATATACTTATTATGGCGTAATATAAGGCAAGAAAATCACTGTTTTTTTTCGTTTTATTTTTAGCGAAGAGGATAACGTATTTATACCCTATATGAAAAATGCAGAATATATAAGATCAAAAATACCTTTTGTGCCGCATGAAATGAAATGTAATTTAGGTACACCAGTATTTGTTTAAGGATGGCATTGCACTAAAATTTTGCAAATCACTTGTACAGTTACAGTATCAGTACTTTGGTACGGGCAGTTTTTCTCAAAAACAGTACCTGTACTCTTTGTATTGACACTTAATACTCAAGTACTTTTTCAAGTTCTCGACGTTCTGGTACTGGAACTCAAGCTTTCGGTACTAGTACCATTACAAGTACTGATACTTGGGGTATTTGATAAGTATTATAAGCGTGATATTACACATGGCAACTTTCGGGCTTACTTAAGCCGATTTTCGGGAGAAACGACTGAGGAGGGAAAAGTTGCCACTCGAAATCATGGCTTATCGACAATCTGCATAAATGCCAAGCATGTGCACCGGTTTGGGAAAAGTAGTAGGCAGAAATCATTTTCGTTCTGACCATCAGCAGGTAAAGATCTTGGGAAGTATATGAGCAGCAGCAATTTCAATGGTTTGAGTCCAAACACACCCATGTAAACTTGTGTAGCATATGCAAACAGGATTGGGTTATTTAAGCCACAAATGTAAGCACATTGGCTTATTAAGCCCAAAAGTTGCCGGCTTAAATAAGCCAAGTGTAATACCGGACTAAAAAAGTAGTGGTACAGATGAAAGTGTTGCCCAGTACTTGTACTTCTTCAAATGTAGGTACTGAAAAAGGCATTGAAGTACAAAAAGCACTAAAAGTGAAAATTGTCGTGACGTATTTTTTGGATAGCGCCTTATGTCAAAAGTGCTTCTTTTAACCAAAAAGAGGAATAAGCTTAATATTGTTTAGAATTTGATTTTGAATCACTTTTCCACAAATAAAATTCAAACTGCGCTACTTTAAAAAAATCAATTCTATTTTAAGTTTCCATGTAGGGTATTTTTTGATTGGCTTCTCGCAACTGATGCTTTTCTTATGTTTTTTGAGTGAAATTTCCGTCAGGGGGTAGTAGATCAATTTATTTCGTTTTTTTCTTGTGTTGCATTGGTCGTAACTTGGTCCTTTTAATTTTGTTGAATTATGGTAGAAAATTTATTTTGGCATTGTGACAAATTGAGTCAAATTCTCTCACTCCTTCTATAGTCAATTTATTCATTCATTTACCTCGTCTAAATATTTGGTATTATGTTCATTTTACTTAAGGCGTACAAGGATATGATAACTTTTCCGACCAGCAACAAAAAAAATGAGCAAAAAATAAAACTATTGGGACAGTAGAAAGAAGCAATAGGGTGAGAAATTGAGAAAATTGTATACTTTCCAACTTTTATTAGATGGTTGGTGAGACTGCGGCTGAATGTGGTGCAGCACATGTAAATATGTGCTAGGATTTGGCATTCATATGTGATTGTGGCTGCAGCTGTGGCATTTAGTCATTCAGACAGCAAAGATAAAAACAACTCGGTAAAAACTGGTCGAAAATATTTGAACATGAAAATATTTACATAAGAGCGCCCTCTTCCACTTTCTTTTCAAATGTTTCCTTTTCACCAGTTTTTTTTTTGATTTTTTTCTTTATGAAAGTTTATTTTGTTTGTTTGGTCAGTTCAGAAAAGCATCGTCCCTATAGTGAACCGCAAATGGAAGTGGAACGAACGTTTGCTTGCACTATGTTGGCAACAGACGACAACCAAACTTTAGCCACAATGCTTATGCAATTATGTACCTTTGCTCCTTTCGACAATAGCACTGAGAATGGCATTAATATGACCGGAAAACATCACATTTTTTTGCACTCTTATATTCACTTTTAATGTTTTATTTAACGTACGTTTAAAGCGACTGAAAACTGTTATTTCCCAAAGTTTGGTCTCAAAAGAATATGCTTTTTAATTCACTTCTCACTTTTATGTTTCTGAAAATTGAATTCACATAAAAATATTTCCATTCCTTCCTGCTTTTGTTTGCGATTTTTTTCGAAAGCGGTGTGTCATCGTATTGAAAGATTTACTGAAATAGAAAGGACTTGAAAGATTATTTTACATAACTTTAATAGAAAATATAACTCCGATTAAATTTATTTTTTTTGGAAAATTTAAAAAGATTGCATTTTGATCAAAACTCTGCTTTAAATTTTCTTACATGAAATTTTATAACTGCCCCCAAACAATTCTGGGTTTTTTTTAGAAAAATATCTGCATAGTTGCTGAAGTATAAAAGATTGGAATTTCGTAAAAAAGCATTAGAAAACTTGTCAAAGAAGGTCTTCAAAAACCTCCCTAACTAGAATTGCCATTCCGTCCTCTTTTATCCAGATATTTTGCTCCATTTAAGGCGTCTGCGGGGGAATTTTTGGAATGTGTCTGAGACACTGCTTTTCTCCATTGGACGGCACTTTACTGGCACATTCGAAAAAAAAACAAAAACACCCCCGAACGCCCTTAAATAGAGGACAGAGTAGGGGTTACTCTATTTTAGGGCACTATTACCACATTTTATTTATTATAGTTACCGCTTCGGATCAGAAAAGTTTTCGCCTGTGACACAAATCGTTCCCTTTTGATCTCTTATACATTTATTATTGTGATTTTCGAACATAATGTTATAATTCTTAATAAGTATATTTTTGCGACACAATTTTTGCCAACAATTTGTATACAATTATTATATGGGGTACGCTAGAAAAACTAGCTCGCTAGGAGGTACGCCAGCGAAAAAGGGTGGGAAACACTGGTCTATAGCATTAAATACAAACAAAATATTTTTTAAACGTTACATTAAAGGCGGATTTTCAGTTTCTAAAAATTCTCTCTACTTTCGGCCTTCTTCGAACTACGTTGGCAAAGGAACAGCCCAATAAATTCCCGTATTACAATCTTTCATAATTCCCCCCCCCCCCCCCCCCCCCCCCCCCCCCCCCCCCAAATCCAAAATCAATTAAAACTAGTTTTAGTTTTCGTTGTGGCTAAAATCCAAATAGAAAGGTGATTGAGATGCATAATCTATTAGCCGCTTAGCATAAATTCGCGTAAGTTAAATGGAAATCCTTTTATCAGAAATATATTCAACATTACTTGAGTTATGAGTGCTTTGTGTCGAACATTTTAAAATCCGCTTAAGGTAAGAATCCCAAAAAGGGCTTAACTGCATCCCGAATATATTTGGTAGTAATTGCATTGTTTGCGACCGACTTATAAATGATCAATTTGTAGAATTCAACATTTATCCATTGTACAAATCGATTTCATACCATGTACATATAGATATAGTCTCATGTATGATGATGAATGATATGAATTGGGATATGTTTGAATGTACATCTCGATTTCATGTGTACATCATAAAAAGCGATGCTAACAAATATTTCAAATACTTAGCTCGTATATTATGCTCGTAGATAAACATACAACCCTTTACCCGGAATGGGTGAAAATGCGACGCGATAAAAGAACGAGGAGTAGGGGAGCATTTGGCAAGTTATGAACGAGTATATGATATAATATTATGGGAGCTGGGCTTAGCATTCTGGGGATTGGGGTTGGCATCGAGCTGGTAGCGGATCCAAAGCTTTGTTCTTCTGCAACTGAAACGATAATCATTTCGAGTGAGATTTAGGTCAACAAAAATCGTTGAGCACGTATCTAATTAATGTACGAATATGTACATTGTTTGGGGATATTATGTTACGCCATGAGTATATGTTTGGCTACCATTATCATATAGAGACATCCCGCAATGTTCATTGAATTGCAAACTGACGGAGATCCCGTATGGCATCGAGTCAATTGGGAGAAAACCAACTGGATTCAAAAATATTTTCAAATTCCCTCCATGTGTGAATCGGATTCGACTAAATAAGCAAAATTCTAATACATATTCGCTAGCATTGATGTTGAATGAGTTTCTATATAATTAATGTATTATGTTTATTTGATGTTTATTTGCCTCATTCAGAGCATTATCCGGGTTGAAAAATATTTCTTTAAAAGATTGAAATCTCGTGTTGATATGTTTATACTATTAAAAAAAAGTCTGTTGCAGCTGCCACTGAATTGTCGTGCGGCGCGGCGTGGGACTATTTTTAAATGCGTGCGTAGGGTGGATTGGAGCTACTTTTATTTTAAGGACCTGAAAGACGTTATTTGTGTATAAATGAACGCAAATTATTTTTTTCGCATCTCAATTTTTAATTGGTCAAAAACTTTTGGCATTGAAAAAAAAAACGTCTGCGGAGTCATTTCAGAACATTCTGCAAGTGATTAATTTTAGTTTGATTAAATTAGGCTCGAACGTTTCTTAGACATTCTCAAGAGTTCAAGAAATGGCAAACATATTTAGACCCGCTTTACCCCATATTTTTCGTATAGCTGCGAAAACTGTTAGAACTCTGTTGAATATGTAATAAACATAGTCCTATTGGAAAGGGGGTGGGTGGGTAAGGAGAGGGGGTAACATGAACCCAAAGTTTTTTTTCCCCCTATGTTACTCTTTCGCGGGAAAACTATCGAGCCGATTGGGCTGAAATTCGGCATATATGCTTGCCGGATGTTCGGCTTTAACATAGATCTAGTTTAAAGTAGCGCGGGATTCAGAGATGGTGGCAACGGAATCTGAAGCCTTGTTTTTCCTCTATGTTACTCTTTCGCGGGAAAACTACCGATTCAATTGGCCTGAAATCCGGCACAGATGTTCCTCGGGGTCCATCTATAACATATCCCCATTTAAAAGTAGACAGAGTGATAGGTAGAGTAAGGGGGAAGAATGGGGGGAGGTAAAGTGAATCCGAATACTTCGGAATTTATCCAGAAAATTCTAGTATTTCATATAACTTTAGAGTAACAATTTCGACACTTTTGGCCTAATAAAGCCTGAACTACACTATTCGTATAAAAAGCCACCAAAACAAAAAGATTTTTTTATAGGTGGTTGGCGTTGTTATCGATGGCCGCTATAACAAAACGTAATAATTTATTTGCCAACAGGATGCTTTTTTGTATTGGGGGAGGGTGATAAAGGATTGAGACTGGTTTGAAAACTGCTTTTAGCATTTAATTGTTGTGTGTCGTGATTTACAGCTTTATGACTTCCATTGTAACAGATGAACGCGCTTTATCTTGTCGCCGATTACTATGGAAATGTTGCAATCGTCCATATGGTTACGAAAGGATTACTATATGCATTCCGGTGTTATTTATTGCATTCAGGAAAATTCATTTCACTATAATTATTCGCTTTATTTTTTATATTAACGCGGAATTAACAGAAAACTTGCAACAGGTCTGAAATAAATTCCAATATATTTATCAACATTTCCGATATATACTTAACATAAAAACATATAGATTTTCAGTAAAAATATTTGCATTTGGTTGCCGATTCTAGGCAACGAAAGATTAAATAGACACTCGTAAATTTAAAACTTTTGCTTTCCAATTAGCGAAGGCTAGATATAAATTGGTTAAAATAATGTTAAAGGTTCTCATTTAAATGGAAATTGCAAAATTCACCGTCTGTTTTTGTATATTTTTATGATCTATAATACTAGATGTGTTATACCCAGTCTCCGAATGTAAAAATATATCTTGGGTAAAAAAAAGGGAAATATATGCGTGCTTTTCAAAATTTTAGAAAAATTGGAAACAGAAACTATTTTACGTAAAGGCAACACACTAAACACTTTTTTTCAACGCCTGATATCAAAAATCACTGATAAAATACAGCCGCATAAAAAAATCATTATGTATTAATAACCTCAAAAAGTTTTCCAAGTTTTCAAGAGCATTCAAGGACCAATTAAATTATGTTGATTTTAAATAATTTATGTGTAATATAGAAAAGTGCCGCCCTGGGACTATAATGTGTTCCAATAAAAAATTATCTTTCTTTATACATCAACGATGCCATTATCGTTTTCATTGTTTTTCGAGGATTTTTTTTTCATGTTCTTCATAAATAGTAGAGAGTATTGCAACATTTAGACACAAACACTTGTGTATGGAAAATATGGATTTGAAAATATGTACCTCATATAACCAAGCACTCTCGGCACTGTTGTCCTTTCCGTGTTGATGATGTCTGACTGTATGAAAATCGCATGTATGTCATAGAATATACGCTATGTTATATAGATGTCAGTAAAAAGCTGTAAGTACCATTAAATTTGAGATTATGGCAAGTGATGAAAATGAAATGAAGTCCTTTCTACACCATTCACTAGTGTGCTTTTACCCACTTGTATGCTGATGATAACACGATCATTTCAAGAAGAAAACTTTTTGGATAGGAAATTAAAAGCATCCATTCCACTTAATGTCTTGATTTCCCTCCAGAGCGAGAAGGTTTAATAATCTCAAGGGGAAATGGCCAACGATAAATTTAGTTTTTGGCAACAGAAGTTAATACTTTCCTCCTTTATGCCATCTTTAGTCTTTGTCTGCAATAACAATTGTGATTTAGGAAAGGAATGGTGGCCCGCCGCCGGTTGGTGGTCGTCGCGACCTTGCTTTGACGATAGTACTACCATACATATTTGCATGGTTCGGTATGGGGTTAGAAAAAAAATATTGAAGGCCATGAAGAATGGTTAGTATAGGGTGAGGAGTAAGAAACGGGGAGAAAATCACACCAACAGACTTCCATTGGCACGAATTCTACGGAGGAAATGTTTTTCGCTGGAAAATTAAACGCGATATTATCGTATGAGGATGTGTTCATTGACTTCTGTATACTTTACTGTATACTTTTATCCATTTAATAATTCTGATATGCTAGGAACAGGATATTGTATTTCATCCTGAAGGAAAACGTAAATTTAAAGAGCTACCAAAGTCTATCAACATAACATAACAATTTCTGTATATTCACGCAACGAAATGTGGATTTTTTTTGTCCGATAATATAAATTAGCATAATTATGGGTAAATCATAACATCATAGAAAAATAGTTTAAAAAAATATGCCACAATTTACATCTGAATAATAATATTGTTTCATTATAGAACAAAAAATGAAAACCACGCCTACACTGAGTGAAAATTATCATTCGATTCAACGAAAAAGCAGTTAATTTCGATAAAAAAAATCGCTAGATTTGCGCCAACGGTTTTTGGTATTTGATTCAAATGAAAAGTATTTAATTACCATAATGATGGATAAATCATAATACTATAGCCCGATTTCCCGCAGTATAGTAGGTACAAAAAAATTCGGTTTTAAAGAAAATGAAAATGAAAATTTTATCAACAGAATTAGGCTCATTATTTTCCCGTCATAAAGAGTTCGTTTCCATATCTGTACGGAAGGGTTGAGGAGAATTCTCTGCCTGAAGAAAATGACCATTAATTTATCTAAGAAAACAACATTTTCAGTCAACCTCCGGAATCGTTCTAAAGAAATATATCTATTTACCATTTCCGGATAATAAATGAAATGTGAATTGCCTAATGTCAATGCCATAATAATAATCTGTCAAAAATCGGTTCCATTAACCTCAGGCTGATGACAATTTCCAAAGTCTATAGAGAATTTTTCTGATATTTGCACGAGTAATTCAATCTTATTGAGAACATCAGTTTTGAGGACGTGACTAGAGAGACTATCAAGTACTTGAAAAGTTGCTTCACAAAAATGAAAAATTGTTAGTGAGTGGTGGCGGATAACATATTTTTTTTATTTTTCGTTTTAAGTTATACCATCACTAAGTCGTAAGGTGGCATTGAATGCGACAAAGCATTGGAATCGACATCAACCAAAGAATGGAATGGAAGTAGAACGTTACCTTCCCGATGAAGTAGATACTTGGGTGAGCATTTGAAATCGATAAAGCACTCCTCCAAAACACCTTCGTGCATCCTTTTGTGAGGATGGAGCGGATAGTAAGCGGAGTTTCGATACAAATTGATCTACAGCATCCACATAGGCGTATTACGAATTGCAAATAGTATTGTATATCGTTTTATAGATGCCTATAGTCATACATTCGTGTATAGTTTATTTTATATAGTGGAAAGGCATCCCTACACGACGTCTCGCTCAATCATCTTTATTGACGTGGAACGAACGACGTACTATTACAGGGCTTCGTTGTGTAATCGGCCTCATGTTACTCCCAATTACATCGTCAATTTGTTTCCTGTCAATTCCTGTTAGCATTGCTGATCGACTGATATCACTTCATACATTAGGAGCGGGTGGATCTAGATTTAGGTATACCAAAGTTTTATGTTTTTTTCACTTATTTCTTATTTCTCAGGTCCCCATAATATTGCCATCCGTGGATGCTGATCGTAGAAGACGGAAGCATCTCCTAACTACCTTGAAGAGACCTTCAACCAGGCCCCATTCAATTTGCTGTATTGCCAAACAAACCACCCACTATTCTCCCGTTTCTGTGAGTGCCGTTGTTGATTCCAACATGAGTCGAATGACAAATTCCCAATTGAGTTCGGTGCTGGTTATGTACAAAATATATCGGTTTATAAACGCGTGTTTTCTCATGTATCGTTTTAGGTATATGCTATATATATAAAACACATATATATATATATTGCTAAATGAGCACAAAAGGATAATTTTGTTAATTTGACGCATCTATACTATTAACTTTTAGAAATGATTACAGCAAATTGCTTATACCACGAACCGACTTCAGCTTGTAATCCAATTTGCAATGTAACTAGACTCGACAGTCGCAGAATATTTTCAAAGAGAACAAAGACAACTTTATTCCATATGTGCGACATTAACTATTGTACATAGCCAGAATTTTCCACTTAGTTTTCTATAACAAATATATCACATCCTCGTACTTATTATAGGCACACCTAAAATTTAATCATGTAAACGAGGAACTTTCAAATAATAAACTAAGGTTATGGTTTCACACGAAATTTTCAACTTTGCATACAGATTACGAGACTGTTTAACATTTGTGAGTAAATTACACCGAAAATCTAATGACGATTTGTAGATAAGATATTAAATCCTAGTTCATGGTATAAGTTGATCCCAAATCTCGCTCGTATTGTTACAAATTGTTTTAAGTTATTCTGTCAAGTTTTTAATTAGAGAAAACCAAAATGGGAGAAGCAAATGTAATTTCATCAATAGTGATGATATTTGGAAGGATCACTTTGCTACGGGCGGGGGAGGCATCAAAGGCTCAAACGGGACATTTTCCCAGGGCTTCCGCCAGTTGAGGGAAGTATCAAAATTGAAATTTGGAGCACCGGAATATTCATATTTGACCTCTACTACAACCCACGATTGTACGATAGTAAAACAAATAAAAAAACCTCCCCGATTGGGATTCGAATTCGGTTCCTGAAAGTCAAAAAAAAAACCAAAAACCAGCCGCTCTACCCACGACGCCACCCGGCGCATTTGTGAAATCGCAGCTAACGGTCAATATATCCTAGATGATTCTTATAACGAAAACATATAATGTATTGAGATCAGTGTTGTGCCGCGTAGTCTACGTGATGTAGACTACACCATTGTCTACGCGTAGACTATTACTGTAGACAATGGTCTATTCTCTACGCGTAGACAATGTAGACAATTAATAAAAAAAAGGATAGCTGATTTAGTTTTAAAATCTCATTTTATTCAATTAATTTTAACATAATAAAGCACAATTTCCAGGAAGCAATCGCCAAATGCCGTCTTAGTCGGCTTTCGGCAGTATTTTGCAAAAAAATTTTGCACTGCAGGCAAAAAGCGGAGTATTTGTTGTTGGCCTCAAAGCCCAGCACTTTAAATGCTTTGTTTTTAAGCCTTCCTGCCATATTAAAAAAAAAGACACACACAATTTCACTGTGGGCTCGTACGATAGGAAATGAGGTTAGATTCCCATACAAGCGAAAAAGACAATAGAGACACCACGCTGGTGTCGCTGAGGAGCCCAGTTAGCGAGTTTTCATATAAATAGTATTAGATATATGACTCACTGATGACTTGGTTTTGACAGATATGAGAAAGTCTACATTGTCTACGCAAAGTCGACATTCTCTACGCCAATGTCTACATTGTCTACCCCAAATCTATTGTCTACGCTATTGTCTACACTGAAGTGTCTACGCGTAGAGGTAGAGGAACAACACTGATTGAGATAACCTAGACCACTATTTAGTAGAGAATATTATATACCAGAGAAGTCAATCGACTATTTAAAACTAAAAAGCTCTAAATCCTTTTATATTTTTTCCGAAATGTTTCCAAGGACGAAAACCGATTGATAATCAGAGAATTCGTTAGAGTCCCGTAAGTCCCGCTAATATTTTTTTCACGATTTTTTTTTTCAGAAAAAAATTAATAAAAGTTTTTGAGAAAAAGTTAATAATTGTTTTCGAGTCTGATGTCAAAATTTTGGAAATTTCACTCGAAGGGTTTGTAAGAATAATGATTTTTTCTGAAAAGTTCTTAGGAAAGTGATTTTTGGATTTTTTTCATGTTTCTAACACAAATATAAAATTCTTTAGCTCTCTTCTGCAACGACGGGTTTACCGTTTTTTTTAGAGAAAGGTCATGATGCGATACAAAAAATCTTATGTTTTGCATAAACATTTCCATTTCTATTTTGAAAAAAACTTTATGCTTTATTTTAAAGAGTGGATATCATATTTTCATTAAACATCGGTTTCCTAGAATCTATAGATGTTTTTTTCTATAGTAACTGCATCTGATGTTGATATTTGATGTGGATGCTATATATTTATATAAACAAAATTAAATTCCTTTGATTATCCATTCGATGAAAGCAAATCAATTTCTGGCCAAAATTCGACTGAATAATTTTCAAAGTCATTCGAAAGTATTTTAATTAGATATTTATCAAAGGTTATGTTGGCTGC
This sequence comes from Chrysopilus asiliformis, assembly GCA_964034945.1. Classification (NCBI taxonomy): domain Eukaryota; kingdom Metazoa; phylum Arthropoda; class Insecta; order Diptera; family Rhagionidae; genus Chrysopilus; species Chrysopilus asiliformis. The sequence continues at coordinate 1,565,737 of OZ035962.1, read as the reverse complement.
TTCACATCAGATTACCGTAAATACTCGCAGTATAAATGAGCAGAATTTCGCCATTTCGGATTTTCAGTTATTTTTACTTTCCTGTGCTATAGAGGGAAAGTATTGTATTCATGATGAAGACCGAATCGAGAACAGGGGCAGGAAGAAACCTTCTAATTATCACGACATCCGTTTCGGGCGAAATTATGAGGCTGTCCGTGCATCTGTGCTTCATTCTGTCATTCTGTCGGTTTGTGTGTCTGTCGATCTGTCTGTCTGTCGATCTGTCTTTTTGTCGGTTTGTCCGTTTTATGTATCTTAACACATTGACTGCCATGGCTATCTTTTTGATAGCCAGTGAAAATTGGCACTAATTCATGAGCGGCCAAGGCTATCATTTTCGGTAGCTGGGTCTACAATCTACATGCATACATATATACATTCATACATACGTACATTCTACATACGTCTACATGTATTGGCATCTCCCTCACATTTTTGCAAAATTGGTCTGGCAGTCAACGTGTTAAATAACTTGAGAATGCGTTAAACTTAAAAAAATTTTCTAGCAACTGGAAATCTTTTGTAAATTAGTGTTACGGCTTCCCATTCAATTTCTTTTTGAAAAAAAAAAACAGTTTTTTGAAAATTTCTCGAAATTATGCGCTTTAAAAAAAATTAATATTAAAAAATTTAAAAAATATGAAATTTTCTAAATTTTTTACTTGAAAGGGTTTTACGTATCTCTAACGGTTCTCAAAATATTTGAAAAAAAATAATTTTTTTGAAAATTTCTCGAAAACTTTGTGCTTTTTTTTAAAAAAATGCATATAACCAAATTCAAACAAAATAAAATTTTCTGCATTTTTCCCTTCAATGCTTTAACGGTTCTCGAGATATTTCAAACAATAGTATATTTTACATATTCTTTCTAAAACTAAATATTGCAGAGGAAAGTTTTGTGTTGATCATAACTGCGATTTTTTTTCCCATACGAGTTTTTCGCAGAAATAGCAGTGAATAACCTCCCGTCGAGCATAATTAAAAATTCACAAAAGGATTAGGTGCGTTAATCAGCAAATAAATCGAGCGACCCAGTAGGGGTGCAGACATGATCGGAATGATGTTTCTGGGAACGGTAATGTGTAATTAAATATAATTTATAATGAGGACTAAATAATTTTCCTTTACGAAATGTCATGAAAATGTTTTTACATGAGAACGCCAGGAGACCAAAATAGACTTTAAAAGCATTTTCAGCTGAACTTGACGAAAATCCTAACTTTTCGCTAAACTTTTTATCATTAAAATACAAAAGTAGCGAAATTTCTATTAGTATTTAAAATTAATTTAGCATGATTTAAATTTTCTATGTTTGTAGAAATGTGGTTATATCTTATTTATAATGATTCTCATTCCAGATTTATTAAAAGCCATTTTCCCAGGGGATAGTCTTCATCAGATTTGCACTTGAGTTGAATGTATAGTAAAGAGTTAACAAATCCCATCTTATCTGTATGCATACTGGTTAACTTCAGGCATAATACCTGATTACCACGTTCATATTATATCCGGATTAAGGTCGTATTGCAGGACTTACAACTCTGCTAACCAGTGTAGTCATAAATTGAGGAAAAGTCCAGGTCGGCACTATCGTGAAAATACTGACCTTTAAATAGTTTTTAGTTGGAATTGTGTGCTGGTAACTGGGTCCTTGTGCTAAAAATGAAAGGCGAAAAATAGGGAAAGAGATAAAAATATATACCCGGATCTCGGTTCCGCCTTTGAATTTTAAACTATGGACTTTAATTAAAATAGTTGAATTACAATTTAAACGAGAATTCCAATTAGCAGTTTCGGATATTTATCGCCACTTTTAATTACCGGCAGTTATAAATGCAAATTGCACTCTAAAAGTAAAAGAAGAGCGTAGTAAAGTATTCTTTCTTAAGCTTAAGCCATTCAATGACACCACCGACACGTTGACATGGACGATATGGAAATACTCGTACGTACAGATTGTAGATATGTGAATATGGACAGACAAACCGTTTAAGCCTTTCATATTAGATGAAACCAGCTTCGTCTTTGAATTGAACATACTTGGATCCATTTCCATTTTCATATATTTTTACTCAACTTTTGTTCGTTTTCCGTTTGTGAGGGTGGGGTTGCTTTCCATTCGTTTTAGTAGTTTTTCCTTGAAATACTGAAATGCCATCTGCCACTTTTTGACTCCAAGGTTCAATTGGTAGCGAGTTTTCCTTTATTCAGCACCCAAACACAAACGTATAGACAGAGACGAATATTGTCAGTGGACACCAACGGGACGTTCAGTATGGTGAAGGTAGCCACGGTTTTCTTTTAATCTCACCTTACCAAAATTTATTTCTTCATAAAGTGCACAAGTCTTTTTATAACTTGAGCGAGCTTGTATTAAGCTTGTGCCACCCTTCTGCAGACACCCTATCAGAACAACGGAACGTAATATCCTTTTTTATGGCTGTGTTATGACTCTTTTATGGCTACATCTGCACAGATGTGGCTTTCATTGTTATTGGGAAATGGTACTTGAGGATGCTGCCATTCGATCTTCGGATCTGTCGGAAATCCTTACTTTTACATTTAGCACATCAACGCGCATTTACATTTCTTCACCCTTTCACCTAACTAAAAATCATGACCTTGGCGAAATTATATTAAGCTTATTTGGTAAGGATTTTTACAGGATATTGATTTTTTTGCGTGCAAGCGCAAAAGCATTGAATTTTTAATCAAACGATTTTGTTATTTGTTTTTTGTTTTTTGTCTTATGTCCTGTGCAAATGTTACAATAATATCGCAAGGTGTGACAGAGTTTGACGATTTGTTATGAAGGAAAAAGAGAGGAGTGAACGTTTAATTTTTAGATAATTTAAAGTACTGTCACACTAGGGGTTTGCGGTAGTGTATCGGCAGTATTAATTCGCATAAAAAAAGTCGTGAAAAAATCGGTACGATTGTAACGACGTATTTTATGGACGCAGGACATACCATGATTCTTACAAAGGGTTGTATTCCTCATTATTTTAAGGTGCAAGAAAAAACTTTTGGGCAAATTGAATTTCAGTAGCAATTTTTTTTTATAAAATATCACCTGATTTAAGGACATTCGTCTTTATTCACTTTACAGTATTCCGTTAACAATTGTTGAGAAAACGATGACATAGCTTACGAATTGAATTAGCTGAGCTATCGATGATATCAAACGGAAAAGTTCTTCATTATCCTGTTCTGTTGACAAAAGAAATGAAAAAGGTAAGAAGCATACAGGAAAAAGGGAAAATTGAAGTCCCTTCGGAAGTCTGATGCTTTTCTATCATATTATCGAAGCTTTTAGCGGCAAGATAAACATCAAGAGCAAATAATCCCAAGACCGTGAGGGAGACACCAACAACGCTTCTAACTGAATTCACGGAAAATATTCCTTCTTCATTTAAAGAAAAGAAATTTAATGCGTATATGATACGTTTACGTATTGCAAAATACAAACACATTCACGATCACTATATCTGTGGGAAATATATGGTAAAGTTTCCTTAGCTTTTAGATATATTTTTTTGAACAGGAGAATTCAAGATGCTTCAAAAGCAAAAGTTCTCTATTCTTTATTTTCATATTATTTGCTGACTTTAAATAATAATGAAAAATAAGATGTGAAAATAAGAATCAGACCTTTTCCGCTAAGATAAATTTCTATTTTGAACCTGGGTGGTAATAGGTCTTATCCATCGATCTGCCCATTTGAAATTTATTTTTTGTTAGCATTAAATATAAGGCTGGGATTTTATGTTTCTGTACAAAAAATATTTTGAATTTCAGATGAGGACTCAATTTATTATTGTTTTTTTTCATGAGAAAATATTTCAGTACCTGCCTGCTTTCTATTTTTTTGAGAAAGTGGACAGTGTGCTCCTCTCAGTATTTAAAAAAAATCCCATTTCCGAAGAAATCTTTTAGTTTGTGCGGCTTTTAAGTTCCTTAGCCCCTAAATCTTAAGCGTCTCCACTAAGCTATTTGTCCCGGCAAGAAATTTTATCACAAAACAAGAAAATATACTTGGTATTCAATAAAAAAAAATGTCCCATTAAAAAAAAATATAAAATACTCCCAACTTTTCCACAAAATACGCAAAACTTCAACCATAAAATTATGTTACACAATATAGACATGAATCCAGTATGAGAAAAAAAAATGTGCCCGTCCGTTTCAATTAAATTCATAAAAACGTTAAGTAACTTAAAATCAAAGGCGGGAACCATAAAATTCTTTGATTATCATGGGTTTCTTGGCTCATACTAATAACAAGTGATCCGGAATAAGTTTTTTTTTCGTTGCTGGGTTGTAGTAAAAGTTATTGGATCGATGGATACATTTAAGTTCATAGAGGGACGAAAATTTGATAAAAGCTTCTTTGGGCGGGATGCCAAAAAATTCCGTTCTATAGTTATTCTGAATTTTAAAAAGTCGGAAGGCAGAGCCAGAAACAGTTCTCAGAATCGGAATGGACACCGGGGCCAACCAAACCAATAAATCCTGTTCGTCCCAATCTTTTTGCATCAATTTAGTAGTAAAAAACATGTTATCTGTTAGTTGTGTTGAAGAAAAACCATTATAAAAATTTCAGTTTTTTTTTATTTTGCTAAGCATTTTGAATCAATGGGTTTTTTTTTGTATCGCTATGAGATTTTCGATTGATGAAAAATTTAGGGCATTTTGTATACTTGATAGGAAATTTTCATATAGTTTTATTATAATTTTTATACTCTATATGAGATATTAGATTTAGTATATAGAAGTATATTATATTTAGTAACCATTTGTAACGCATCGAACCAATTATCGGACCCAAAAATAAACTACACCAGTGTGTTAGAGATGACTAAAGATTTTGATTTCAGCTTGTCCGTCCGCAGAGAAAAACATTTTGTCTGTCATCATATAGAGTATTTGACGATTGGCCCCTGTAATGAAACTCCCTGAAAAATCGAAAAAAAAAATTTCGCACGGCACTGCATTGGTAAAAAACAAACTAGAAAATCAAGGCCATGCGACGACAGATCCTTTGTGCCTCGGGATCGTTGCAGCCACCAAAAATTTACCGTTCAGTTTGAAAATGTAACTCACCGAAAAATGAAACTATTTCATTCCTTTTGATACGGCTGTGCCTGCTAGCCACGGCATAGAGATAACCAAGGTATGCTGTAAACTCAAATCTGACATTTCGTTGCTACGTCACTTGTGCCGATTAGTTCGTCAAGTGCAGAAGGAATTTTGTTTTGTGGATGGTTATTTACATTTTTGTGCGATCTAAATAAGATATTTGTAAATTAGTGGACTGATTGCATTAAATAGTGATCAATAAACATAAAAATTAATTAAAAAAAGTCGGCACAAATGACGTCACACCTGACTATCAAAAGTTTACAGCATACCTTGGTTGTCTGTATGCCGTGCCTGCTAGCCACCAACGAAAATATCCCGTTCGTTTTTCTTTTGTGATTCGTAGGCTAAGAACAGCAAGTGAGTGTTGGCTGAGAATTGAAGGCGCGTGGTGCGAAATCGAATCGGGCAAATTGAGAAGAATTTGTGGCGGGTCGAAGTTCATTTGATCGACAGGTTGATAGCGGGTGATAAGAATCCACCCATTAACTGGATTATGGTGAAACACAGTTAATATCCCCGATCAACTGATAATTTTCGTTCGTCGCCGTGTGACGTTTTCCTTTTCCGCGAACAGCAGAGTGTGGCAGCATTAAATTGTCCGCAAAAAAAGGGTGTTTGCCCGCTGCTTGAGCCCTAGCAGCACACCGCAGCCGTAATAGGACCACTGCCGCCCTATCATCAGCAGCAGCCATTGCCCGCTGCCTCCAAAACATTTGCTCGTTTGTCTTGAGCCGCAGCAGCAAACAGCAGTAACCGCCAGTGTACATCGAGAAGCAACATTTCGGTTTCGGAAATTTTTTTCTTTTTGTTTTTCCCCCTTCAGGGACTAGTTTGAACCGCGCGTAGTTTATTGTAGCTTTTGCTTCTCTTTTTTTCGCGCTTAACATTTGGCAAAAAGAGGGAATCGCGTCCTTTTTCTAAAATTTGACATTTCAGGATTCATCGGCTCCAGGAGATGCTGCGCGCACCATCACCAGGAACACCGAGTAAGTCAATTTATTTTATCATTTCTATTATTAATAATATTAATATCGTAATTGCACTTGAATACAACGTTTTTACGAATAATCAGAATAGTTTTCACGTGTGTTTAATATAAATTGATCGCGTGGGGAATTGTATTATCTTTTCAAAAAAATATTAAGTACGTTTTAGAGTAAAACTCATTGAAAATTGGAATAATTTGAATTCTTATTAATGATATTTAGCAATTTATTAAATTTTTTTGGATACGGATTTAAACTATATTGGAAATTCAAACTTACCACTGAATTTTTATGATATTGTAATTTTTATGAGCCGATATTGGACTATTACATTTATAAAAACATAGAACGTTTTTCATTTTGAAAGGTCGCAAATTTTCAATGTGTTGAATAACGATCTGAGGAGAGAGAGAGAGAAGCCGAGGATGGGAGGAAGCATCCGGCGGGATGCTTAAATAGTTTCCGTTCCGCCACCTTCCCCTGTAGAGTGTTTGGCCCTTCAGGCCCGTCTTGATTAACTTTGTCCGTGGCCCAGAAGGAGTTGAGCTAGCCGTTCTCCTCTGGCCACCCCTCTTCGTGCTCGACACGACTACGAAGAAACCCACCCCCATTACACCCCTGGTAATTGTAGCTTCTCTGATCTTTTTTTCTTTCTATAATTAGAGTTTTATTATAATTTTATTCTAAAAAGAGCCCATCGTTTTTAAAATTACCTGTGATATTTTAGTACTTGTATTTGTTTAAATGATGTCGAAAACTGAGACCATAGTAAATTTACTTTTATGTAGTAAGTAATTTTCATGATTATCTTGGCAATTCGTGTACGATGGAATTCGCTCCCGGATAGGGTTTGGTATTCTATCCATTGGTAAACCGGCTGAATGGTTAAAGCTACTTTTCATTCGACCCTATTTTCAGAGGTGATAAAAGCAAGGACGAAATTGTGCGGACAATGGTATGGCATTAACTAAACTGTCTACAAAAGATCTTGCTGTAAGAATATTCTAGCCATAAATCTGACCAAGTCAATACCAATAAAGAGAAATACGAAGGGAAAATTTACCAACAAAATATAACACCAAGTAACAACACCAAAAACTAAAATGACATACAAATGTATATAACATAAGTTGGAAGAACAATATTGCAAAATAGCAAAGTATAAAAAACCGAATGTTTTTTTTGTTAAGAATGGTCGATGGGTGATCACACAAGCCATAAGAAAGTAAGAAACACTGAAAGGTATGTGCTTGTCGTACGTAAAAGCTTTTCCACACTTACTGATCATCCCTTTTGGATATGTGAGTGTCCCAAGTGTGAAACGCCATATCCTTTTTCACATCGCCTGTGTGATATGAAATCGCTATATGGCTATCCCGCTGTTCTTCGTCTTCTCAGAACATGAGATGATGATTCCATTTTCGACCCCCAAATGCTTCGAACATGACTTTACCACCCAATAAAAAAAAATAGAGGACCTAAGATGGGAGGTCTGTATAGAGGGTTTTTATGATTCAACCGAAAACGAAACCTTTTCCCATGGCTATTGATGGTCTCCCACACCGCCTCCTTCTACAACAACAACAAATCCGCTACAAAATCACGCTATATCCGTAGGTATGCTAGATCTCGAACAAAATCTAGTAAGCAAAATGAGGGTCCTTAGTCCTTAGCCTTCAGCATTCTCATCATTTGCCATTCGTTTTCTCGAATTTCCACAATGATGGGATATCACCACCATCAGTAGAAATGACATCTGGAAAAGTCATTGTTTTCCAGTTGTTGGTAGAAAATTCACCAATTTTTTTTTTCTAGATACCCACTTATATCTATTTTTCTTATTTTTCGGATTTTTCTTTGCTTTATTTTAGCTGTGGGTTGGTTATTTTTCTTTTACGCGTTTGCTTCGGTGAAAAAGTGACTATCAAGAGGATAAGTATTGTGCCGAAGAAAAACGTCACAAGTCTGAATCATTTTTTATCAGAAATAATGTGGAACCATGACCTTAAAACTATATACCCGTGTCCACATACATACATAAAGCTCAAAAGCTTAGATAATATAAGTTATATTTTAAAAAAGACGAATGTCGGTTGGAGTTTTGAATTCAAGAATTTAATTTAAAGAAAAAAATAAAGAAGTATGGTTAATCTTGTTGCCGCTTGAAACTTTAAGTGCTTGCTATATCACCAATGAACTCCTATATGAATTCAATAAAGTTTGAATTCAGTAAGTATTATTGAATTGTCATTGGACTGAAGTGAATTTTATAAAACTTTTAGAAAGTTTCCGTATTAAGTTTAACGTAATGTACTAGGAGTGAAGTGAATATGTTGATGTTCGTGAATTTTCCTAATGCACCCTTGAGACGAATATCCGAGTATCTTTTCAGGGATGCTTTTTTTCACTTGACATTTCTTTGGGTTCCGTTGTTGGTCGTTTTTTTTTTCTTCGGAAACTTCCATTAGAAAGTATTTGAAAACTCGCTAAGATGTAGCAGAAAAATGGGAGAGTAGAAACTCATTCCTGTCGCCTGGAATCTTCATATCAAATCTGAAAATGTGGTCCAGGTTCAGATTGATGTCCAGTCCGTTGGGTACACATCTCGACTATGGATCCGATTTACATATGGTAAAATACTTGAATTTCTATGTGAAAATGAGATTGAGATGATTTTAAGTGTAGCTGGAAGCCTAGCGGCAAAGAACTGAAATATATAGGCGGGAACAACATAAGTAAATTCAAACTTTACTCTTCCGTTCTGAATTTTTAATACTTTTCAGGGAGTAACGGCAGAAATGAATCAGGATGAGTGGAAGCTGCTCAGGGAATTGTTGGCCAAAATGGTCGATAGAAGATGAACTTGTCATGGTGTCCTGTCCCTTTTCAAGCCTTGAATTAAAAAACAAAACTCAAAGGTTCCGACATTTTCATCTCATTGCGGGATTTTTCTTTAACTGAATGTCCTGAACTGTATCGTCGTCGTCGTGTGTTTTTATTCAAAGCAAACTTTGCGTTATTTTTTCCCAGATTTTTTTTCTAGTATTTGTACCACTTGGGATTACTTTTTTTTATTGTTCGGGACTCGGTCCACATCATCGTCATCGTCATCATCCTATAGTAGATATGATGGTATTTCTGGTATAAATAAACACCAAACGGGAACGCAGGGCGACGGGTAAAAAGACGGGTCGAGTCACGCATAAAAAAAATGAGAAAAATGAACTAAACTTTTGATATTCACTGGAAGAATTCGTTTCGTTCTTTTAGCAAGTCATGTTCTTGAAGTCTAATTGACATAGGTCTGGTTCCCTAGATCTTCTGGGAGTATTTCGTATTTCTATCACAGGTCGAACTTTCCTCTCTGGCGATTCTAATGATAATAACTTCAATTCCACCAGTGGCATAATAATATACAATATTTTGCGCAAGCCAGTGGTTTAAATTGATTGATTTTATCTTTATGAAAATTCTTCTAGACAATTTTTCGTGGAAAAAATTCAGAGTAAATTAGTTGGATTATTTGTTGAATGAAAAGGATGCCACATGAATTTAAAAAGCTATATTTTTAGTCAAAAAGGAAAGAGAATAATATTGAATTCCGAAATATTATGTTAAAATTTTCATGTGGGCTGCTTATGAAATGCGTCATATATATGGGGGAAAGTGAATAGGCCTGTGATAGGCCTAAATTGCATCCAAAACACCGAGAAGAACATAGTTTGGGCAGGGAGGGGGGAGGGGGGAGGAATTTAAAACACCCAAAAAAAAAAAAGAAAAAAAAATAGTTGAAAATTTTGGACCGAATTTTGATAGGAGCACCAATTCAGGTCAATTAATATAACTGAATTTTCTTGATTTATTTCAAAACAATTTTAATATTTTAACGGATAGTAAAAATTTCACTCACACCTAAATACCGCCCAAGCTCACAAAAAACTTCCTACTTTAGCTGAACAGAAACTTTTGCTTTCTAAATTGAGCCGTGTGGCTCGACGATCGTCGTATTTATGAATACGAGTACAGTAATCCCTCCCACTGCGCGGTTTCTAACTGCGCGGTTTCGCAACTGCGCGACTAAGTATTTAATACCAAAATTTCGAACTACACGGTAAAAATCTCGCAGCAGCGCGGTTTTTTTTATAATTTTCGTTTAAAAAAACATGTTCCTAACCCTAAAATTTCATACAAAGTAGGGTTCACAATGCGCGGTTTCGGTTAGCGCGCTCTTTTTGTGGAACGTATCTACCGCGCAGTTGGAGGGATTACTGTACTATTTTGAAAAACAAAAAATGTGAAGCTAAAGTATTGTTGATTTTAGTACTACTTCTACAGAAGTGAAAGTATTTTATTAATGACGGAGACCGACTCGTGAACGGGGGTAGAAAGACACTTTCTAATTACCACGACATCCATTTAAGGAAAATTATGGGGATGTCGGTGCATCCGTCTATCATTCCGTCGGTCTGTCCGTTATACGTATCTCAAGAAACGTTGAGCTAGCGACTTGAATATTATCTGTATTGCTAAGAATTTAAATGTAAAAGTATATAAAAACTGACGTAAAATATTTGTGTAATATATTACACAAACTCGACGAAAGGGTTAACGGTTTGTACGAATCTTTGACGGTTTCTTTCAAGGTATTTGAAATTCTGCAGACATTTTTTCCGAAACTAAACATTGCAAAGGAAAGTTTTGTGTTGGCCACAACTGATAATTTTTAATAAAGATCACATCGAACCCTAAATTCACGCCAGGAAATGTCACTTGGAATTATTAAAATCTTCTGGACTAAGAATTTCTAAAGTAACTCGAAACTTCGGCGATTCTTCGTTTTTGGCTTTAGCATTTTGATTTTTTTATTCAGAAACCTAATTTAACTTTTTGGGGGACTAGCGGACAAAGTTAACAGCGACACCAGCAACAACATAAATTGCAGCTTCGGCAGCAATATAAGCAATTTGAATAAAGCAAAATTGGCAAGTAGTCTGTGCGTACTAGTAAGTACGATGTAAAACTTTTCACCGGATAAATTCCACAGGGCAGAGTTTTAATATTTATTACGAATATTGTATAGAGACAGACGTCCCTCGTTGGTGTACTGTTACATAGCTTAAAGTTTTGCATTTTTATTTATTTATTTTTGTAAATTTTGTTTTTTTTTGCGTTGTGCGATAGATACTATTATTATTTTGATAGTATAGTAAAGCAATTTCCCAACAGTTATGGGAAACCCATAAATTTCTAGTTGGAAAAGAACTACATTAAAGATAAATTCCGTTAGGAAACGATGGGCGAAAAATAAACCACAGAATGGGCCAAGGAATTATCGACCGAACCTACCGAATCCCTATTTCTGTACATAGGAAGGATCCTTTCTTAACTCAATCTTTCCGTGCCGCACACAACACGGCCCCATGCAATGTTACGATTTGAAAAGATAAAGGTACAAACCAAGTCTATATATGCGAACCGAGTTTACAGAGAAGACAAACAAGTTCAGGGAACACAATTTGAATATTGAAACTTGTTTGCATATTCTGTCTGCGGGATCTTACGTGAATGGAATTTAGGATATAAGAAAAGGATCTGGCCGCCAGATGAATACCAAAAATGTCATAAGCTGTCTGCACTTGCAAGGATTTCGAAATTCTTTTGCAAGGAGCTTATAGTATGTTTTTGGTATCCCAAGCCCCTTGATCCACAATTTTACCACATTTCATTACATTTTTAGTCATTCTTCAAGATTCCGGTGCTCCCTTGTTTTTATTTTCAGATTTATTAGGTACGCGTATATATGTAACTTGGAATTGCCTCAGGTCACAAATTTCAAAATGTATACACCTACAAAAAATATAGTCCGTATTTACGAGTATATGAAAATTTGTAATTAAGAGTGTTGTAACTTCCGTCATTCATCTGAGCTGACAACCAACGGCATCGAAACGAGGAAAGGATCTTCATATTTGTCTGGAATATTAAATAATTTCCCATGGACATCGGACATTTTTGTGATATTCAATGATATTTGTTCGTACAGGAGTACCTTTGAATTTGTCTTTTCTTGTCATAATGATATTGTGATTTTCACTACAAGTTTCTATTGGAGTAAACAGCGTAGATTCTGTACGTGGAAAACTGAAGGTAACCCTAGATCGGATCATGTATTTGGACATTCATCGGTAGGATTCCATGCACGTGCAATTTATACGTGAAACATGAAGGAACAATTGTGCATGGTTGCAATTTATGAGGTACAACAAATCTTCAGGTTCGCACAAAGCATTTTATACCGGAAACCACGTCACGTCCGGAAAATTCAAAAGCCTTTGATCAACCAATTTGTGGTATTTGGAGTGTGATTTTTTTTTGATCCAGAAAATTGATTACATTTTGCTTATATGTAACGATTCCATAGTTAGTTGACGATATTAAATGACGGATGAAGTTCTTTTGTCCCTCGGAAACATTTTTTGGTAAAAAAGTTGTGATATTTTGTACCACAGTCCACGGAATATTTTATATTTAAGGCTATATTCGAAAAAGATAACCGTGACAATGAATGGGAGGCGATAAATGGGTGAAATCTAACGCTTTTACTGAAAGTAAATGTTTCTACTCATATTAGATTGAGATTCTAAGATGTTTTCCTATCATCCTCACTGGAAACACTTCAAAATTTCACATAAGCGAGCAGCAAGATACTCGCTGTTGGTGTTTAACTCCTTTGCTCATTTTTAACTTTTAAATCCTTTATTCAGTGCTTAAGTGGTCTTGAACTTTGTATAGACTCTCGATGAGCATGAAGGAATAAATCTTCAGAGCTTTACATGCGAAAAGGGGAATCTTTTAGTACCGAAAGCAATGTGTGTATAGCAAGTCTCATCTTATTTACGGGTTATATTTGAACATATGTAGGAATAAAGTTAGCGCAAAAGGATTTCCTTGAGAGTGAAGCAATGCCAGCGAAACAAAAAAAAAATGATGCGCATCAAAAGAAGTTGGTATTTAAAACAAAACAGTCGCGATAAACACACCCAAGCCTCTGTAGTAGGATCACAACAGTCAGGGATAAAAGGGTTTACTTTCATAAAGCTCCTCTTCCATGCATATATGGTTATATGCCTTTGTTATTCCGTTGAATAATTTATGGCATTTACATTGTTCCAAGACTCTTCGAACATATTTGAATGAAAATGTGGTGTGCGCCGGATTCTCTTATAGATTCTTAAAATTCAGGCCACATTATTTATATTTTTGCGTTTCGAATACGACGAGTTATATTGACAGGATTTTACACCACGAAATTTTTTTCTTGTAATTACGAACACTGGATAATTTTGTTCAAGTTTATTGAAATTAACACCAAAAAAGGGCACCCCTTAAAATTAAAAATTAGCATGTGTGCTTTGCCAAGTACATGTCTATATCCTGACCTTTTGTGTTGCTGGGTGCCAAACAATCGCATCCGTGTTTTTAAGACTTTGTAAAACAACAGGTGCGGCAGCTTAAGACAGAAACTTGTCCATAAAATACGTCACAAACTTAGGACAAGGGGCGAAGGTCTGCATTAATGTGCCGGGATATTAAATCATAAACAAAAACATAACAAAAGCTATAATTGCTTTTCGTTCGTATACGATTTCGTTCGTATGGGGGGTACCCCCCCTAATGGTCCATTTTTGCCCATTAACGAACTTAGCCTCGCATTTTACGAAAAACGGATCTGTGCAAACTTTCAAGTCTCTAGCTCAATCCGTGCGCCCGCAATCCGCGCCACAGACAGACGGACGGACAGACAGACAGACAGACGGACGGACGGACAGACAGACAGACAGACGGACGGACGGACAGACAGACAGACGGACGGACATGCTAAATTCAACTTTTTTTATCATTCTAAACACACTGGTGTAATTCATTTTTTTGTGCGATGACGGGATCTTGGCGTTACAAACGGTAAAGCAAAGTTAATATACCCTTTGGTTTCACCATACGGGTATAAAAACTGGGGAATAGTCGGTAAACGCGAAAATGGAAAATTCGATTTAAGGAGACTTTAACCCAGCCTGAAATCAATGTAATGCTTTTGAATTTGCCATTGATTTTAATTATTACCTAATATACAAAAGTATAGTTATTATTGAAAGAAAAGAGCCAAAAACAAATGTTAAAATTGAAAAGTAGATTTATTTAATTATTTTTCTTCAGATGTTCTTTTTTTTTTAATTCGCCTGTTCAGTCAAGTTTTCCATTTTTTACTTGACAAAATCCTTTCGGGGTACTTTTAAACAAATTTTGTCCATTCGTCATGCTACCCAGGTTTTTAAGAGAAACTTTCTTGTGACTTTCTCAATAATACTTTTTTCTGGCGTTTCTTTCGCTTTTTTTTGTTTGTTCCGGCCGGTGTTTTGATTGTTTTCATCAAGTTTTTCATGTTGTTAGACTTACATCGTTAGCAGCGAAAATCTTTCCTTATTATACCTTGGAAATGGACGATTTCGGGAAAAAACTAGGATCAAAGAAATCTTAGTTAATTAATTGAAAGACTAAACCTCTCGGTAGCTGTGCAAATTATTATTTAATATTATGAGAGAAAAAGATGAGAAATCAAAATCCTGAAGAAGGAAGAACTAAGAGGTAAAATATGAAATACTTTTTTTTTATTAAACAAAAGAATGGAGAAATGGATTAGGAGGAGAACTATGTCCAGAAGCTTTGAATTTCTATGTTGGGTTGCTGGGTGGACGGTTAAGTGCAAGGTGAAGTGATGAAACAAATGAGTTGGATGGTGACATTCAGAAAATATAAACTGGAAAATGAGTCACAAGGGAGACGTTTATATTCAGGCCTAAGTTTTATTCTCATTAATTATATGAACATGAAAAGGATTAGTCGTCTTAGAGATTTCTTTCTTAAAGTTTAATTAAAGAGCACCCATTGAAGAAGTAAAATTAAAGATGTGTATTCGACGAATAGAAAATATAAATGGTAGTTAAGAATTTATGGGAAATTTCTTTAAAAAGGAAACAATCTGTTTTGGGAAACGATGTTATTTTAATCGGATGCAATAAAAATTTGTTTTTCTAAATTATGAATATGGAAAAAGATGGGAAAATATTTAATTTGTCCTTAATTTTTCTTGTAATTAATAAGCAATATAATATAGAGAAAACAAAGTGAAACATCTTAATTAGGGATGATTTACGTTGGGAAAACAAAAATTTGAAATCCACTCGACCGATTAGTCTGAAATTTTGGATTCTATTGGAATGAAAAATAATAAAAAGTCTTGTATGTTTTTCTATCGTTTTTAGATTTTCGTACCAACCTATGTTGATTGCATCCGTGTGTAATCAAACAACAAATGATATGTCCAGTTCAGATAGTTTACAAATGAATTGAGGTGAATTTTCTGTCCCCGTCATTGATGTAAAAAGACAGACAAATGGAAAACACAATCAAAGGTGGTAGCATCGAAAATCTGGAACTGAACACGACAACAACAAATTAGAATAGAAATGGTTATCGATATAAGAGAAGGGGTTAAATATTGAACAAAAAAGAGACTCCATGAATAGAAAACGGTTTGGCATCACGTTTGAAATTCGGTGTATTTAGCTCCCGATCATCTATATTGAAGTGCCATCGAAAGTCTACCGCAAAATGAACAAAATTTGTATTATCTGCCTTGCCAATAATAGTTAGTATAAAGATCTGTGGGAGTACTGCAAGTTCTTAGGTTGAACATTGGTCTATCTGGGGTAACTAAAATGTTTATTTGAGGACAGCTTGACACGCTCGCATTTATACAATAATGTTGAACGATATTTGTTGTGTTGTTGAGGTTGATTTTACTATAATGTGTGTGGCTGTGCTTAGAATACCTTGCTTCTGATTGTCCTTAACACAGGATAGCAGTTGTCTTGTTAAAATGACTCCCAACTAATTAAAATTTCATAGCAATATTAAATGCACGAGGATAAGGTGAAAAGTTCCAGCTTCGGTAGGGAACACATAAAATTGTTACTGTCTTTGCAAAAAGTCTTAGTCAAATAACATATCTGGCCTTAATAGCTTTTAAATATTCTAACTCGCAAACTGTTTCACCGATTCACATGAATCTTGATTCATGTGTTGTGAAGAAGAAAAAGTTTGTTACGAATAATTCGTGTTCTTTGTCACAGGCGAAAGTTTTCATGCTATCATGGTATTAACATACAGTTAAACCTCAGATGGGGAAGGTTTCGATTTGTGAACGCCCTTTAGAGCCGGATTAAGTTTACGACCCGAGGTTCCACAGTATATTTTATGTTTCAAATTAAATTATAAGTAATTTTATAAAATAAGCGATTAAAATAATTAATATATATATATATATATTAAATCTAATGTGCTTTCCTAGTGGCAAGATAATTGCTACTGATAGATTCTACATTCCCTGTAATAAAAGTCCCTCTATTCATCGAGTATGCAAGCAATATACGCTTGTGTAAAAAGGAAACTTTCTTTCTAAATAAAAGACTGTTTTCTTTGAAAACACAGGTTCCAAGACGAGTAAATGAAATGGCTATATAAGGATAAGAGACAAGATGTTATGTAGATTAATTATATGTAAATTGCGACTGCATATACCCATATACTTATTAAATCTGCAAACTGGAATCTGATATCAAATCTTATTAAGATGCTAAAAAGCACAAGAGAAATTGCAACGTTCCGTAATCGGAGTATTTTCCTCTTAGACGGGATTATGTTAGGAGAATATATTTTTAAGATTGTTTTACACTGTTGGGTACGTGATCTAAAGTGTTTTCAAGAAAAACATGCGAAAAAACATTTAGAAATGTTGAATAAGTTAACTAAGTTTTACAAAGATTTTCATTTAAAAGAAATCTTTTTAAACCTTTTACGCGAATTATAAATATTGTAGCAGCAGTTTCGATCGGTCTCATAGATCGATGTTTACGAATTGTGGTTGTCAGCTAAAGGCGGGGTAGGCATGCTCGTGATCTTGCGGCTCAGCTCGCCGGATTGGGGTATGGTTCTTGCCTTAGCTAACGTCCTCTAAACTTGCCACAAAAAAAATACATGCCTGAAGGGGATGAAGGTGTCTCTCTCCTTTTTTATAATCAAATAGGGATAAGGATGGGATAGATAGGACTCAGGATGTAACTAGTCATCAAGCGATGCTCCTCTATACTAACTCATGGTTAGTGTAAAGGTCGAGATAATCGGAATTCTGTATAAGATAATTCATCCCCTTTCTCTCCACAGCCAGCCACAAAAAAACGAAATTCACTTCATAATGTAATATATTATAACCGTTTTAAATGCCATTGAACATTAATTTAATCATCTAAATTCCGTAGTTAAATAATAAGTTAATCTTTTATATTCTTAAGTTTAGTCATTTAAGTTAATTTTATAATATTTATATAACATGCATTTATAGTTTGTATAATAATAATAATAAGAAAAATATTTATATAATTAGAGTTAACATTAGGCTAGTTTTCTAAAACCACTGCAGCCACTTGAAATTACTAGGACCAAGTGTAAATTTTCCTATTTAAAAAAAATGAAACAAACAAATTCCCTAGGAGTATTTGGGCCCAAATATGTACGCTAACTTAGGGATTTTAAGGGTTTAATACACCTTGCGCGAATAAACGAGCGTATAAGTAAGTGGCGACAGATTACAATAATAGAATACACACAAATTAAACTTTACACTATTTAAATAAGTTAATTTTATATTCCAATATTATTTTAAAAAAAATTTAATATAATTTTAATTTAGCGATAACTGGAATTGAAGAACGGTTGTTCCCGGAACGGTTATGAGGACCATGCGGTATTCATCCCCAAAAATTTCGAATTTAGTTTATCTCAACTTAGTTTATTTTAATTTTTATCTAATTTATAATCTAGCATTAAGATTTTATGCAGATATCTTAAAATGTTGTACTTTATTTAAATTTTTATTTCGTTTAACCTTATTTTATATTTTAAATGGGGAAAGACTGAAGAGGTTACGTTTTTTCTTTTCCACGCGGATATCAAAACTGCACTAATATGTAAAATTTCACTAATTTTAGCCCGATCGTCTTATTTTTAATAAATTAGAAAGACCTTACTTGAGTAAATTTTTATGTTTTTTCCTACGTAGTTTTTGATTTCAGCTGCAGACGTTCGACCATGGAAAATATGATTCGGTCTTATTTCCTTCTCAGCGTCCTTAAAATTTTACAGGAACCAATATCGCCAGGAAACGCTGATTCTTGAAATTCAGAAGGATGATTCTGGAAACGGATTTTTCCTCTATTTCTCCCGAAACTACAGGCCGGAACCTTTCCGGTTCACCACGCGGTGAAATTTTGCCCAAGAAATTCCTGGCTATTTTCCTATGTTTTCTTTCAGCTAAAAAGGTTAGTCCGACTTGAGACTATTCTAATCACAAATTTAATTGCAAATTTAACTTACTCTTTCCCCTGAACTGCCTAGATTAAAATTTCAGATAATTTATCCTATATTGGCTCTGGATTGTACTCTAACTAAAAATGTGTCTATCTTACACTAGATTAAAGAGACCAATGTAGAAACCGGATAGAGATTTACAATCAGAAATGGGTGTAAGTGGGTGTATGTGAGTCAAATTCGGTATTTTTAATATGACTGAATCAAATATTATCGTATCATCAGTGGTATCATGTTTAAAAATCGAATTAAAAACTTGAGAATTTTTTGATACATTTAACTGATGATTTCCGATAATTATTTGCGTAAAATTGATCATGGGAAACTACTTTCTTTGCATATACTACGACTAACAACCTTTTCTTTTAGAAATACAAGTTGTGTGATATACAATTGATGTGGGAGTAAGTAAAACAAACAACCACTAATTGAAATCATCAATATGGCTGATTATAACTCTCTTCCCGAATGACCAACTCAATAACAGCTATCGCAGATGATAGTGTAATTGTTTGTGCTGAGATTTATATGTCGAACATGATCGTAAGCTTGTTTGATCTGTTTGGTCCAACTTGGTTGAACATTTTACTCTCTAAGTCATGTTGATATTCTTTTGTTTGTTATTTTCTTTTTCCTTTCGGTCTTTATTAGGTATGAACAGCTGATCGGATGGTCAATCGAATAAATTAAACAGTAATAAAATGGACAGAGTTTTTTTGTATTGAATAACAAAATTTTGAAATCAAAAATTGTTTTGATTTTCCAGGCGGCGGTAACAGGGCCAAAAATTTCGATGAGCTTGCGAAATTGTAAGATTTGGAAAAACCAAGACGCTGGAAATGGTGTGATTAATAAGAAAAAAAACTGAAATCATTCAACGTGGGGAAGAACCCACATAAAGCCGGGCACAATTAGTAAAAAAAGTAGAACTATTGTAACTCACAGAAATTACATAGATTAATTTTGTACTATTTGTGTGGGCATCAATTATGTTTAAACTATTTATGCTTTGAGGTCTTTCGCATGATAGATAGCCACTTTTTTTGACGAAATATCTTCTATTTCGTACATATTTCTACCTATTTGACGTAAGATTTTCCCTGGAACGAATTTTGGGCATAACTTTGCATTTATATGCTTACTTTTATCGCTCAGCACAAAGTTTCTCCGGAAAATCATCTGACCTGGATTATAGACATGGTTTCGACTTCGCAAATTATAATGTTTTGCTCCTTTCTCATAAGCTAGGTGTAAAGCTTCTTTGATTTTATTTCTGATAAGTTCAAGATGGTGTTGCTTTGGAATGTTATTAAAATCAGGGTCTGCTAACATTCCTAATTTCCGACCAATTCTATAGTTACTAGCATGGGTTTGCATATTCAATCCGAAAAGGGCGAAATAAGGTGTGGTTCCGATAGCAGAATGATAGGATGTTCTAAGCGCACATTCAATATCTGAAAGTCCAGTATCCCAATTCTTCTGATTCCCTTTTAAGCAGGAACGAATAGCGGCTAACACAGACCTGTTAACGCGTTCCGAAGCGTTGGACTGTGGCGCGTAATATGCAGTTTTCAGGTGTTTAACGCCAAAGTTATTTAAAAATGTTTGGAACTCGCGAGAAATGAACTGCTTTCCATTGTCCGTGTGGACTATTTCAGGAACTCCGAACTTCTTAAATATTTCCACATCTAAATATTTAATTATACTAGAGGAATTAGCCTGTCGAAGAGGTTTGAGAAAAACGAACTTAGAGAAATGATCTAATACCACAAAGATGTAACAATTCCCAAGTTTTGACCGGGGATAAGGTCCCAGAAAATCCATATAAATTTTCTGAAACGGTCGTTCGGTTACAGTTTCTGATCCCATGGGCGGACGTAGTATTGTATTATTGGATTTACATTCCTTACAAGAATCGCAGCGTCGCACGTAATCTCGCACTTGAGATGCCATATTTGGCCAAAAGTAAAATTCTCGAAGTCTTTTCAGGGTTTTAGCTATCCCGCCATGCGCAGCCTGACGCGATTGATGAGCTTGAGAGACCAGGTTTTGGGTTAAACTAGATGGAATCCAAAGCTTCCATGCGTGTTCCTCCGTTAATGGATCACTATCACAGGGCATCGTACGCTTGTAAACGTAACCGTCCATAATTTTCAAATCGGGCTGAAAATCCTGATTTTGCGAAATAACTTTTATTAAATCGGTATATTCAGATGACTTAAACTCCTCGGAATCGAGGTCTACAGAAATTATATTGTCATCTAAGGATATTTCTTCCATCATAGCCCTGGATAGTGTGTCGGGAACGATGTTTTTAGCACCCTTTCGGTGTTCTATCGTGAATGAAAAGCTTTGGAGTTTTAGGCTCCACCTAGCCAATCTGCCACTCAAGTCTTTTAATCCCATCAACCATTTCAGACTGGCATGATCGGTAATTATAGTAAACGGCATGCCCTCCACGTATTGACGAAATTTTTCGACAGCCGTGATAGCCGCGAGACATTCGCGCTCAGTTACACTATAATTTGTTTGAGCTTTATTTAATTTTTTTGAAACGTAAGCGATGACACGTTCTTGATTGTTATCATCTAGCTGGAATAACACAGCTCCTATACCAACTGAAGAAGCATCGCACTGGATGTAGAAGTGTCTGGAAAAATCTGGATGGGTAAGTATTGGTGAAGTAGTCAATGCCTCCTTTAATTTTTCGAAGGATGCTCGAGCTTCCTCTGTAATCCTGAATTTTGTCGATTTTTTTAGAGTTTCAGTGAGGGGCGCCGATATTGTTGCATAATCTTTAACGAATTTGCGATACCATCCCGACATTCCCAGGAAACGTCTCATCTGGCGAACCGTGGATGGTACCGGAAAATCGGTGATAGCTGAAATCTTATCAGGGTCGGTCTTTAAATTACCGCCTCCAACAATAAACCCAAGGTATTTTAATTCACGAAAACAGAATTTCGACTTCGCCAGGTTGATAGTGAGATTGGCACTTCTTAAACAATCGGCTACTTCATTCAATAATCTAATGTGTTCATCAAAATGGGCAGACACAATGAGAAGGTCGTCTAGATACACGAAGACTTTGTCCCGTAACCTGGAAGGTATCACCTTATCCATGAGCCTGCATAATCTCTGCGGGCTATTGCAGAGGCCGAAAGCCATAACGGTGAATTGGTATAACGGCTTACCAGGGATTGTAAAGGCGGTTTTAGCCCTACTCTGTCTCTCCAGCGGTATCTGCCAAAACGCGTCTTTTAAGTCTATGCTACTGATGAACATAGTATCTTGTAGACGGCTTAGCAGCCCCTCTATATGAGGAAGGGGATAGGCGTCTTTGACTGTGAGTTTGTTGACCTTTCTGGAGTCTAAGCATAGTCGATTTTTGCCTGGTTTCCTTACCAAGACCACGGGACTAGACCATGGGCTGTCAGACTCCTCTATCACACCCAGTCGCAGCATCCTATCCACCTCCTCATACAGAGGGGACTGTACCGCTGGGGAGACAGGGTAATGCCTTTGTTTTACAGGAACTGCGTCTCCCGTATCAATACTGTGCTCCTCTAAATGTGTCCGACCTAACCCATATTTATTAGAACACATGAAACGGTCTTTCGCTAAATCCAGTTGATGCTGTTGTTCAAGGGTAAGATCGTGCTGATTACAATCATTTTTGGTTATATCCAAACTACTGATGAGGTGAGGGGCGATTCGGAAAAGTTGCCAAAAATCAGTCCCCAGATACAATACTTGTTCCAAACTTGGTACAAGAAATATAGTTACGGTTTCCGTGCAGGATTGATACTTTACAGGTACTCGTACTTGACCTACAATTATTTGGCCTTTCCCATCGGCAGTACGAATTTGCGATTTGTACGGAAAAACTTCTAATTTTAATTGCTTAACTAGCTCTAGACACCCTTTTCCTAGGCAAGTGATATTCGCACCACTATCCAAAAGTCCCATGATTGACACACCGGCAATCTCAACCTTTGCATAAGGGCGTAAATCTGTTAAAGTGGCCAAGGATGAGCTAGATATAGACCAACGTACTGTTTTTCTATCGCGAAATCGTTGCCTAGCTCTGACAATTTTTTTTGACGGAGTCTTATTGTGGTTTACCGGAAAGAATATACTATTATTACTAAAAATCTCTTGGCGTTTAGCTAAATATTCTCTAAGTCGTATATGATATGGTTTTATAATTTTAACGTTAGTATTAGAATTAGTATCTATTGTTGCATAATGATTAGGTTTTAAGATAGAAATAGGTTTAGATATACTATTAGGTAATTCTTCAGATGTTGAAACATTTAAGTTCGTGAAAGCGGAGTTTTTCATTTCTTCTCTGGGAGAAGTTGGTTGGAACGCAACTTGTCTCCCGGATTCGTTGCGTCCCGATTCATGTTTAAATGACAGCGGCGACAGTCTCGGCTGGTGACATTCTCCATTCCGCACCTGTAGCAGAAGAGATGACGCTGGGTTGAAGGACAATCGTAAAATGTATGGCCCGTGGCCTTACAGTTCCAACATACCAAACCAGATTTGTTAGATTGTACTCCAGCTTGAGGATTTGTAGTCCCTTGGTGCCGTACCGCTTCTAGGAATTTTTCTTCATTCCACTGATCCGAATCAAATCCGTTTACATCTATTTATTTATTTATTTATTTATTTATTTATTTATTTAATTACATTTCGTCAACAAAAACTGACTATTTAAGCGAGTAATACAATTTTTAAAAACAAAAAGAGAAAAAAAAAACAATATATATATTTATACATATGTTCAATAATATGAGCAAAAAAGGAAAAAAAAAAAAAAAACTTTTACAAAAAAAATTATTTTAACAAAGCTTTCAGAGATTCTAAGCTAACACAAAAATCAATATTATAATACATAGAGTTAAATAAACGCGACATAGACGATACTGGTTCATTTAAGCCGTAATTCGTACGGTGGTGACGAATACTTAAAAAATCAGAGTTTCTGAGCATTCTAGTAGGTGCCATTATATTAATTTTGGACAATAGGTGAGGGGAGCTAACCAACCCCGTCAGTAATTTAAATACAAAGCATATTTTAAAATTTTGCCTACGCTCTTTTAGCGATTTTAAATCAAGTAGCCTTAATCTACTGGCATAAGGGGGGAGAATTAAGGAGTTTTCCCAAGGCAATTTATTAAGGGCGAATCGCAAAAACTTTTTTTGGACACTTTCAATTCTATCCGCATGAATAGAATAAAATGGGTCCCAAACAATAGAACAATACTCCAAAATAGGACGAACGAAACAAAAGTATAATAATTTAGTAATAAAAGGGTCAAAAAATTCTTTGCACCATCTTTTGACAAACCCAAGAGTTGAATTGGCTCGACTCACCATATGATTAATGTGGTCCACGAAAGTAAGACGAAAGTCAAAGAGTACACCAAGATCCTTAATTATATTAATTCTAGATAAAATACTCCCATCAAGGGAATAGTCAAAAAATAGAATATCTTTTTTTCTGCTAAAACTAAGAATGGAACACTTACTAACATTTAAGACCATACAATTTTTATCGCACCATACACAAAAATTATGCAGGTCAATCATTAAAAGACTATGGTCAAGCGTATTACACACAGTTCTATAAATTTTCATATCGTCAGCATAAATTAAAATACTACTGTAGAGAAATACTAAGTCGATGTCGTTTATAAATAAAATAAATAGTAGAGGACCAAGATGGCTTCCTTGTGGTACTCCCGATCGGTTCAAAATTGGCTTAGAACAAGAATTACGAAATAATACATTCTGTACCCGACCATTGAGATATGATTTAATCCACCTAATAAATAGTGCCGGGAAACCAAGAACAGAGAGTTTGTATAATAAAACATCATGTGATAATCTGTCGAAGGCTTTAGTGAAATCAGTGTAAACACAGTCCACTTGTAGCCCATCTTCAATCATTTACCTTACGTGTAGTGGGAATATTTCTCATTCGGGTAAAGTCTTGGCTTCCAAAAGAATATTCCGCAGTTCGACACGCATCTCGAAGATGTTCGAGGGTGTAAATAGTCATTGGGTAAACGTAATGGGTTAAATATGGTTTTATATTTTGTTTCACCAAGTTTATTAAATCATGTTCAGGCAAAGGAGCTCTCATTTTATTGCGTAAGTTGATAATTTCCTCAAAGTAATCATCGAAGGTTTCGTTCGACTTCTGTTTCCGTTCCAGAATCTTATGAATAAGCACTAGATCCGTTTCCGAAGTCTTAAATTGTCGGAAAAGTGCCAAGCGCAGTTCCGGCCACTTCAGATTAGGGGTTTGTCTCCGATATTGCCACAACCATTTTTTTGCATTTCCGTTCAACAGCAATTGAAAGTTTTTAAGAATATCAGGCCAGGGAGTTTGGTGATGAGCTTGCATATACTCCACCTGGAAAATGAAATCCTCGATTGTCATTGATTTTGGCGTACCATCATAGCATATGCCCCATTTGTTTAGGTCAAATCTAAGTGGAATCTTCATTGGATATTGATAAGAAAAATTTGGCTGACTTAGCGGTGGTAGTAAAGGCAATTGATACTGTGGTGGAAAAGAATTTTGGTTATGACTTTGAAATGAAGATGATGGTATTGGCATTTCATTTTGAAACTGAGGCAGATTATGAGACTGACCTGAAATCATAGATGGAACTGACGATGGAACTGACGATTGAATACTTTGATTTTGAAATACAGGTGTGTTTCGAGTCTCATATGGCATTTTAATTTGATTTTGGGCTTGAACAGCATGTGAGGATTGCTCTAACTGTTGACGAACTAAGTTCTGAAATTGCTCAATTTGGGCTAGAAAACTAGGGTACAACATATTAGTAATAATATTTTGATCCCCTTGACTTGGTAACAGCGGAACATTATTATTGAGAATAGGGATTTGCATCGTCGCCGATGAAGCAATCGCTTCATTATTGCTGGGGATACTATTCGCTGTTTGCAAATCTGAAATCGGAAAAGAAGTTCCACTACTTAGCTCCGTATTAGCTTCTTGGTTGTCTGGGAGTTCCTTTGAAACTGATATAGAAGTTGACGGTCGTAGGGAAAGTAATTGGGCTTGCAAGGTTGCAATTACTTCTTCTAGATGTTGTAGGTGTATCGTTTGATTCCCTAAAGTTCTGGTATCTTGTGCACCATCACCCGTTCGAGCAGTTTCTCTTCCTGCGGTATCACCTAGTGATGCTACACGAACAGGTGAGACCGTATTGCTCATAGGTTGACTTGGAGGATTATCTTGTGGACCACTCAAGTTAGACGAGTTGCCGTCGGGTGGAGGGGTTCTAAACATTATGGGATCTATATGTAATACTCTGCAAAATGAATCAGTTAATATACGGTTCTCGTCAAAAGAAAGGTTTCGTCTATCTTTTACAGCGGCCTTATAAAGATGAAATAAATATTCGTTCATGCCCTAAGGCAATTACTTAAAAAAATTGTTTCTGCTCAACCAGATCCGATATTACAATTCGCAATGCACTATCAGCTTCGATCGTGTATGATTAATTATGATCAAACTAGGGTATAAGTATTTTATGGACAATACCTTACGGAATACGAGTAGGTATAACTATTAATTTTTATTTGACAATCTAACTATAATCATATATTGTGGTGGCTGTGAAGATAATAGAGAAGAACCTTCATACTTGGCATAATTAGCTTGATGACTGAAAGATTTTAGTTGGAGAAAAAAAAAACGGGTTACTTACTTATGTCTCTAGCATTTCGATATGACAGCGCGAAACAAATTAATGTCTATTGCTTCGGGAAACATATCCAAACTCTAAAAGACTTCATTGCTTGATATGTTAAAAATACTTTAAACCAATGTTTGCAATATTTCGGCAAGCGAATAGTTTTGCTACAAGCTATACTCCTTCGCGACTCAAAATAAAGCCAGCCAATGTTCAAGTTTATTGTATACTCCTTATGCTTTGTTTCTACAAAAAGTACCTTCGATCTTGTTTCGTCTTTAACATCAAAGCAATGAAATTTATCTTGATTATGCTTTCTCACATCGAGTGTAGCATAGCAGCTGATAGCATTATGTCGAAACTTTATGCTTCAGGACCAATGCACATCAATAAAAGATCACAGAATCAAAGTATCAAAAGAAAAGAGAGAGGGAAAAAATTTGGGAAAGTGATAAAATTCATTTGAAATTTAAGGAAATATGGGTTTGTGATGGATAAAACTTAATTTGGACTTTAGTTCGTGAAGAACTTACTAGACATTAAGAACTTTAATTAAATTCGATGTCAAGTGATATATCCGCCATGGATATAGTCTAATAGCAGTAGGCCTCGTCCGTGAAGGAGTTGACCTGAATGCTCTACGTTGGGCGCCATTTTTGTAGCAGCAGTTTCGATCGGTCTCATAGATCGATGTTTACGAATTGTGGTTGTCAGCTAAAGGCGGGGTAGGCATGCTCGTGATCTTGCGGCTCAGCTCGCCGGATTGGGGTATGGTTCTTGCCTTAGCTAACGTCCTCTAAACTTGCCACAAAAAAAATACATGCCTGAAGGGGATGAAGGTGTCTCTCTCCTTTTTTATAATCAAATAGGGATAAGGATGGGATAGATAGGACTCAGGATGTAACTAGTCATCAAGCGATGCTCCTCTATACTAACTCATGGTTAGTGTAAAGGTCGAGATAATCGGAATTCTGTATAAGATAATTCATCCCCTTTCTCTCCACAGCCAGCCACAAAAAAACGAAATTCACTTCATAATGTAATATATTATAACCGTTTTAAATGCCATTGAACATTAATTTAATCATCTAAATTCCGTAGTTAAATAATAAGTTAATCTTTTATATTCTTAAGTTTAGTCATTTAAGTTAATTTTATAATATTTATATAACATGCATTTATAGTTTGTATAATAATAATAATAAGAAAAATATTTATATAATTAGAGTTAACATTAGGCTAGTTTTCTAAAACCACTGCAGCCACTTGAAATTACTAGGACCAAGTGTAAATTTTCCTATTTAAAAAAAATGAAACAAACAAATTCCCTAGGAGTATTTGGGCCCAAATATGTACGCTAACTTAGGGATTTTAAGGGTTTAATACACCTTGCGCGAATAAACGAGCGTATAAGTAAGTGGCGACAGATTACAATAATAGAATACACACAAATTAAACTTTACACTATTTAAATAAGTTAATTTTATATTCCAATATTATTTTAAAAAAAATTTAATATAATTTTAATTTAGCGATAACTGGAATTGAAGAACGGTTGTTCCCGGAACGGTTATGAGGACCATGCGGTATTCATCCCCAAAAATTTCGAATTTAGTTTATCTCAACTTAGTTTATTTTAATTTTTATCTAATTTATAATCTAGCATTAAGATTTTATGCAGATATCTTAAAATGTTGTACTTTATTTAAATTTTTATTTCGTTTAACCTTATTTTATATTTTAAATGGGGAAAGACTGAAGAGGTTACGTTTTTTCTTTTCCACGCGGATATCAAAACTGCACTAATATGTAAAATTTCACTAATTTTAGCCCGATCGTCTTATTTTTAATAAATTAGAAAGACCTTACTTGAGTAAATTTTTATGTTTTTTCCTACGTAGTTTTTGATTTCAGCTGCAGACGTTCGACCATGGAAAATATGATTCGGTCTTATTTCCTTCTCAGCGTCCTTAAAATTTTACAGGAACCAATATCGCCAGGAAACGCTGATTCTTGAAATTCAGAAGGATGATTCTGGAAACGGATTTTTCCTCTATTTCTCCCGAAACTACAGGCCGGAACCTTTCCGGTTCACCACGCGGTGAAATTTTGCCCAAGAAATTCCTGGCTATTTTCCTATGTTTTCTTTCAGCTAAAAAGGTTAGTCCGACTTGAGACTATTCTAATCACAAATTTAATTGCAAATTTAACTTACTCTTTCCCCTGAACTGCCTAGATTAAAATTTCAGATAATTTATCCTATATTGGCTCTGGATTGTACTCTAACTAAAAATGTGTCTATCTTACACTAGATTAAAGAGACCAATGTAGAAACCGGATAGAGATTTACAATCAGAAATGGGTGTAAGTGGGTGTATGTGAGTCAAATTCGGTATTTTTAATATGACTGAATCAAATATTATCGTATCATCAGTGGTATCATGTTTAAAAATCGAATTAAAAACTTGAGAATTTTTTGATACATTTAACTGATGATTTCCGATAATTATTTGCGTAAAATTGATCATGGGAAACTACTTTCTTTGCATATACTACGACTAACAACCTTTTCTTTTAGAAATACAAGTTGTGTGATATACAATTGATGTGGGAGTAAGTAAAACAAACAACCACTAATTGAAATCATCAATATGGCTGATTATAACTCTCTTCCCGAATGACCAACTCAATAACAGCTATCGCAGATGATAGTGTAATTGTTTGTGCTGAGATTTATATGTCGAACATGATCGTAAGCTTGTTTGATCTGTTTGGTCCAACTTGGTTGAACATTTTACTCTCTAAGTCATGTTGATATTCTTTTGTTTGTTATTTTCTTTTTCCTTTCGGTCTTTATTAGGTATGAACAGCTGATCGGATGGTCAATCGAATAAATTAAACAGTAATAAAATGGACAGAGTTTTTTTGTATTGAATAACAAAATTTTGAAATCAAAAATTGTTTTGATTTTCCAGGCGGCGGTAACAATATGCTTGCGTTTTTCTATCAGTAATGATTTTTTTCTTCGATTTTCCGACTAATTTAGAAATATTTTTGACGGAAAACTCTATTGAACTTTATTGACCTTTAATTAATTTTTTTATAAAAAAATGCGTCATAAAAAGAGTTTAATAATCTAGTAACCACCATATACTGGACTTGACATCATATGAGATTTTTTTGCCATGTAAAATGAAAAGAAAAACTAAAAAAACAACATTTTACAACTAAACGCTTCACTGTTCCAGCAAAGTTTAAAAGGATCGAAATTGCATAAAATTTGTGATCAAAATTGCTAATAAAAATGTTCTGATTTGAATACGTGTTTAGTCTAGTTAAAATAAATTTCCATTAGCTACGAATTTTAAAATAAAAAGATTTCCGTGTTGTATACATTTGTTCTAATCGAGAGTATGTTTGCTCCTAGCCCTTTTTGAAAAAAATTTCCGAGAGATGGCCTAAAAACTTTTCATAACATTTTTTTGAAAAAAAAGCGCCTCGAAGGAATCTGCTTTGCCCGACACAATCTGTATATAGCTACTGATTTGGGTGTCGTCTCTAAGGCATTATATTTTCTCAACATACTTTGCCCATTAAGGCTTTTTCTATGTCAAATGTCGCAAAGATATCCTCTTTCAATATAATTTCATTCTTTAGGGTGGTGAAAAATGTCGGTTTAGGGGACATTTGAGGTAAACGACGATGATGTGGGGGGACAAAATATGGGTGGTAAACATCAATGCAGAAAAAAAAGACTGCATGTCACGCTATCCTAATGCTATAGACTTACATGAGATTTTTAGCTTGAACGTGACCACCCATGCGAGATAATGGAACTAAATGGCGCTTTAGCCTCCAGCTACCAAGATGGGGAGCTTCTATACCACTTCATACATTGCCACAGGATCCTCTTCTCATGTCCCGTTGCTGGGTAAAAGCATAAAGTAAAACTCCATGTCTGTAGCATTCCGGTTACTCTTCGCCGATCAAAACATTTCGGCCTGTTTTTTTTGCGTTTTCCTTTCATTTTCTATTCTATTCCCGGTTTTTCATTCTTTTCGTTTTAAGCAAGAAGAAAATTCAATTTTGATTTAATTTAAAACTGAAATGCGAAAAAACGGAGGAAAATTTTTACGGTGGATCACTTTGCCAAATACAAGCCACTTCACCTGCTTTTCCTCAACCCGGACAGGACTCATCGCCCATCGCATATGGAGGTTTTCAGGGACCGTCGAAAATAAAGGGGGATTTTTTTTTGTTTGTTTGAAGACATGGGGCTTTATAGCGTTTGGAATTAATACATATTACAGTAGGATAAAGATATTCGACTTAATCTAATTTCGTGATCATCCCATCATAAGACCAAATACTTTTAAAAAAGGATCAAACGACGAAAAATTGATATGGGATGTTTTTGTTGTGGGTGTAGAGGAATATATTTGCTATTCCTAATTCAATAATAATATATTTATTCATATATCAAATATTCATCTTATCACACCTGATATAATAGCTAGCACCAACAGTATAATAGTCCAACTGGAATGCTTTAGGAAGCGTCTAGGAGCTGTTTATAAAATACGTTTAATATTTGCCTTTTCGAAGACCCCCCACCTCTCCCCCTTGTGAATCGCTCATCGCTTTAAAAAAAAACCATTTCCGACAAATTTTGTATTAATGAAAATTTAAAGTTGTCGTGAAAATTCATATTTATTCTTAATTCGTATTTGATTTTCCTGCTGCGATCTAATTTGAATAAGTTAAACGACTCCACTTTCAACTCCAGCCAGATGCCAATTCCATAGTTAATTCGTTTATTCATTCATGTATACAGAGTTAAGTGTCAACTTATAGCATGAACGTTTCCCCGCATTCCGCAACGGATAGTACGAGCGAGTATAGTAAGAAACATTAATTCGCACTTCAGTAAATTGTCATTGATTAATGGACAAGCTCATTAACACCGCGTAAAGACAGATAACGGCGTCTTTTTGAGAGATGTCATTACTGGACTGAACCAAAAAGGAAATTATCCTTTTGGCGCGATGTCATGAATTTGATTGATGACATGGCGAATCCCGAAAAAAAACCATATAATAGAAAAGATGAAGACAAGTTGAAAAAAAAAATGTGTGCTGGCATGAAGGAAACACTCAAAAGAAAAGGAAATCGTAATGCAAAAAAGGCCAAAAAGAAAGAACAAATGATCGGAAAAAAATCTCATAGAAGATAAAATAGATGCAAATAAAAGATTTATTGTGCAAAGTATGGAAACCATTGACCTTCAACCTCATCCAATTCGTTTCGATTTAATGTTTTCATTACATGAATCCCATATCCTTGTACGGCCCACAATGAGCAAATCAATTCGAATTGGGGTTTCGTTGGGTGATGGCTTAGCTATAAGGGTATCATAGAAATATACTCGTAATAGCGATAGTATGAGATGGGCCTATACACATTTAAGATGAATGAGGATCGACAGAGAAGAGATTTTCTGATGTCTTATCTTATCACTTGGCAAGTTTTTAAAATCCCATGACATAGGGTAGCACACCAAGGTCTATCGGTTTGGTTTGATTGACTTAGGCCTGGCTGTCCATAGTGGTCGTTTGTCACTTATCCGGAATGACAGGAGACGGCGTGAGAATTCACCCTTGTCCCTCCATACACTCAATTATCATCACAGCCCCCCGAAAACGGGTTTCCATTGACATGACAGAAATCATTTAAGAAACCAGACGGATGAACAGCAATAACAGCCAAACCGAAATTCGTGAATATTTCCAAGTTCGGGCAAAAAGTTGATAAAAATCCACACCCCAAATAATAGTTTTCGGCAGAATTTTATTTATTTTTACATGTGGTTATCTT
The DNA here is from genome assembly GCA_964034945.1 of Chrysopilus asiliformis. Classification (NCBI taxonomy): domain Eukaryota; kingdom Metazoa; phylum Arthropoda; class Insecta; order Diptera; family Rhagionidae; genus Chrysopilus; species Chrysopilus asiliformis. The sequence goes on along the minus strand of OZ035962.1, from coordinate 1,533,468 downwards.
TAATTTAGTTTAATAAATTATTGTTACGGCCTGTATAAAATACACCTATTTTGCTGTTTCAACATTACGCTTTTACAAGATTTCTTGCATTGGATTTGACACGACCGTAAAAAACAGTTTCAAGCTACATTTATATCAACCGTGACTTTGACGACTGATAGAATAACAGCTAATATCACGCAATTGACAAATATGCTTCTTGGGATGGTAAAAATTGACAACAATTAAAAACCAGAATAACAAACGAATATAAATGTTAAATATTTAAAAAAAAATTAAATATTTTATCAATAATTTTTTTTACAACAAAATAAGTTTCTTCACAAAAAAAATTCTATACAGGTTCGACTGTCTATAATCATAAGTTATAATGGAAGAGGCTTGGCGTATTAAATAAACATACAAATGTACAAAGGAATACACTTTGACTTTCTCATGAGCCCTGGGGGGACATTAATCTTTGAAGGATTGAATGCGAATCTCAAACACTCTGTGGAAAGGACAAACTTGTCATAAACAGCCCAAGGAAATGAATTGGCCGAGAGCGGAGTTTCTTTCAACTGAAGAAGATGATTTAAAACGATTCCAGATTTTCTTTGCACTAAATTATGCACCCTTTGAAAAAACGAAAGGCGATGAGGTGAGCTAATATGATTAATTCAGTATCCAAGGGATGGATTACAGCAAGAGTAGGTATTGGAAAATTAAAATTACGGTGATATGCGATGGATAAAAAATATTTTGGTGAATATCGACGAACGAATCGAAATCTTGTTGCTATAGTAGCTTTGAAAATATGGGCGGTTTTCTTCTGGCCCGGATTAAAAATATTAAAATGAATTCCATCAGAACATGTAAACAGCTTTTCCGGACCACCTGTTCTTTAGGGTGTGTGTGTGTGTGTGTGTATCTGACTTGAAATTCAATTTGCTTGAAAAAAATAGACGAAAATGATCCAAAAGAAGGACGAAAACTGAAAGCGAAACCGCTGTTCAATTAGAATTCTGGAGAATCAAAAAACTTCGATTAGATCTGTTATGTTTTCCTTCAGGTTTTTCGATTCAATAAATCCTCAACGAATATAGAATGGCGAATGCTTTATTGTATAATCGCAAAGTCTTGCAATTCAATTTTTATTTTTCGTGGAATATTCGTTTGGAATATGATGAAAATGATTGTAAACATCCATAGTTACGTTAGGATAGGATAAAATGCTCAGTTCTGGCTATATCGGAGTGTGGTGCGGATGGTGGGACTGTTTGCATGATAGAATAGGACATAAAAGCTGGACTGGGAATTTGACGAACGTATACGAAAATCCAAACCGTCTACGACAGAAATCGATGAAGAAAATTTCCTTATGTTGTGGTCATTCGAGCATACCATGTGAAATATTTTTCCATTAGAAAAATCGCTCAACTTGCGGAAATTCACCCTCTTTAAGCTTGTAAGCGGATTGCAGTCCTTTGTGCAATGTGTTTTTTATGATGTGGCTACATTTTCGGTTAGAAATAGTAGATATTTTTGCCGCTAAAAATTAGCATAATTCGAAAGTTTTTCCGTGTTAAATATTGATGGAGTGAAAAAACTGAGAATTTGTGCCGAAAATTGTAACCAGTGCGCGTATTTCAAAGAAATAAAAAAAAAATCGCCTGAGGCGCATTTTATTCGGATTGTCTTACATTTACTTGTAGAAAAGATGTCTGTCAGCGTTGCGAGTAAAATGATTTTTTTGAACAGGCGGACCTGAATGAAATTTGGGGGAGGGGATTAATAGTTACGCCACTGGGAGTATTGTTTCGCAAAAAGCAAATTGTATTACGTTAAACGATTGATGAAAAGCTTTTTGTCAGCATTTCTAATGGTGAACTTTACATTTTTTTTAAACAAATTCCTAAAATTGAAGCAGCTGAAGTGAAACACGGGGAATGTACACGTGGAATCTACACGTGGAATCTACACGTGGAATCTACACGTGGAATCTACACGTGGAACATGTTTTGAGGTCATGTGTTTCAGGCATGTGTTTTGTTAAATTTAGTTTTGGGTAAAAATCAAAATGAATCAAAGTTTTTTATGCCCAATTTTAAATAGGTACTGAGAAATAGTTTCCAAACCCTCTTATGGGCGGAAAATGCTGTCAGCTGTAGTTGAGTTAGGCACAGTGGGCGTCAAGTTTTTCACCAAATCAAAATTGTTGTCGAAGAGCTTTCAATGAAAGTACTTTGAACTTATTTACAGTATATTTCTCGACATAAAGAAACTGAAACCAAATCGAATCTCATATCCATGCACGTATGATACGTCTTAATTTGAAATGTCAAGTTCAAAATGAAAAATCCGATACGGCAGGCATCGCATCGGTTGCCAACGAATCGACAGTATTGGATCGTCAAAATCACAAATCGGTAACGACACTTTAAAATGAAGCAAATGAAATATTTTTTAAAATTTGCATATTACGTTTTTTTCTCGTACTCCGATATTTCCATTCTTTTGCGCTTCGCACATTTTTTCTTAGTTTATCATCAACGTCTACTCTTTTCCATTCGTCACTTCTCGGGAAAGTCATTTCCAAAAGGGAAATGCGAAGCTATGGAGCATCGTGAAAGGAAAAAAAAATCCAGTCGTACATCAAAGGCGAGAAAATTTTTCCCACATCAAAGTTGAATGAAGGCATCCAACAGATCGAATTGGAAATGCAAATTTAATCATTTTTCTCGTTGACATCGACTATTTACGCTAACCATGAGAGTCAACCCTTCTGTGATTACTGAATCAGAGTTTTCAATATAAAAACATGAGGGGTGGTATACATACTCAATAATGTTTTTAGGATCGTTAGAGAGATACAGCAAGCATACATATATGCATATTTGTATGTGAATGTTTAAGGCAGCCCTTTCTAGAATTTTCTTAGAGTGATTCCTCGTTTATAGCTTTCCCCAATTTTCTACACTGTTTTTTCGAAATTTACGTAGGGAGGTAGAAAATTTTCCGACTTTGCATTGTAAATAAAACTTTCAGTAATCTCTAGAAATTTTAAATCCATTGGGGGTCGACTGGTTTTTGAGCTACACTTTCGAAAAGCTTCCAGAAGACACAGGTTTTGTTAAACATGAGTTGAAACTGACAGTTTGCTGTTGTCATGAGTTAAAACTCATGTTTAATTAAACCTAGGTTTGAAAATTACTAAAAATACAAGCCAGTGAGTTTTAGTTTTTTTACTTTGCTCTACTATAGGGGGGAAGTATTGTATTCATGACGGAGACCGACTCGAGAACGGGGGCAGATAGAAAATGTCTGATCAGTAAGAAATCCGTTTCAGGCAAATTTGTGAGGATGTTCGTACATTTTTCTGTCAGTATATTGGTCAGTTCATTTTACATATCTTAAATAACTCGAGTATACGTTGAGGTAGCGTCTTGAAATTTTAGATTTTTTCTTCTTCCAGCTTGGGAACAGATTTTTTTATATCCCTATCTAAAAAAACTACTTAATGGAATCAAAATAGAGAGTCCGCCCTTAGTAATGACTTGGTATGGCTTTACCAGAATCTCAATGGTTTCAAAATTGTGTAAATTTCGAAAAAATGTAAACGTTCACTGTAATAAATGTAGAAAATGTAAAAAAACTAAAAAAATGAATTATGTTGTTCGTGTTCACTGAGAAAAAAGTCCCACTTGACAATGAAAAATTGTAAGTTAAAGTAAGTTAATTGATTTTCCTGCCAAACTAGAAACTTTTCTATCTCCCTACGTAAGTATGTCCTAGCAGACAGCTTCATGTGGAACTAATGCTGAAGTCATTTGGTGGATGATTCTGGTGAATCTTCGTGACCAAGCGACGATGGATAGAAATCAGTCAGTTGGAATTCCAAAGTTTCATCATTTGACAATTTTGTCATTCTAAAAAGTATGAAAATATCGTAGTATATAAAATGGGTAGGAGACGGAGGATATGTGTTGGCATTTATTAAATTCTTTTCGCATTACCTCCTTTTATACGTTTGATATATCCTTGAGGAGGCGAAATAATCAAAAGCAAACACGCACATCTCGTCTATACAGTCAAAAATTTTGAAACATGTTTGCAAATAATTTCCAGTGTAGATTTTTTCACATTTTTCTAAACTTATTTCAAAGTTATCGATGAGAGGAAAATGAATGAATGCTGTATTCAGCCAGAACTAAGATTATTGTTGACTCTTGATATGTAAGTCAAGTGTTTTGCAAATAATCTCATGCATTGATGATGCGGCAGTGGGCGACGTTCAAAGGGCATCTTAATAACGATTTTTCACACCCAGCAGGGAAAATTTGTGAATGCGGGAAACAGAGTCGTTAAAGGAAAAGAAAAAAAATGAAGCTATAAAAAAATTGAAAAAAAAAATATTGATGTTTGTGTACAAAGAAAAGAGCAAAAAAATCTTGAAAATTTTAGATTGAGAGCAAAAATTATGAGTTTTCATTAAAGTCGACGTGTTGATATTGTTGTTGTATACATACGACCTAACAAAATGATGTTGAATAGGAGAGGCAAATAGAAACATTTTTGTAAGTTTCCATAACACCATTCCCTATTTTTCTACATAAGGATGGCAGTGTAATGGCCTGAAATCAAGTCGATCGATACTAGAAAGAAATTTTCTGGCATCTATTATTCGTGGCATAAAAACCTCTCTACAAGTTCAACCAGCACCGGGGATACGATAACATCCGCCAGTCAAGTCCTGTTGGTTATTCCTGTTCGGGACTAGGACTCTTGTGACTAGAAGAGTAGAGATTCCTTCGTCTTCATTGTCGTGCTATTACTAAATCCAAGCTATCCTCTTATACCGCTATTTCGTTGTTGCCCTATCATTGGGCATCATTCCTCGGCGTTCCTGGAGGGCTTTTTGAATTCCCAGCACGAACTGAATGCCATGTGGCGCTGGTAGGGCGTCTAATGCTCTGAAAATATGATTAGGACTCCGAGTATAAGAAAGTATAGGAGTATTATTTTTTTTTTTACAAAAATTTATGCTGTATGCCAAAAAAGAGGAAAATCAGCGTTGTTATGGGGGTTGTGAAAGTGGTGCGTAGATGTGATAAAGTCAGTCCAGGCGTATAGCAGCTGGATTCGGAAGCTGGTCCGGAGCCTTTAGATAAAGAGCTCACATCTGGATTTTTCACACGTTCTCCCGATTTTGTGTCGTCGTCCCTTATGCCCGGTTTCTCAGTGCGAGATTAAACTTTCGTTTAGTTAAACTTACAAGCAAGTTTAAACCAAGGGTTTAAACTAATGGAGTTTCTCAGTGCGATGGGAACACGCGTTTAACTAAACTAAAGATTAATATTTCCTGTCGGTTTTGTAGCCTCCTGTACAAGTAAAATTTATTATAATTTTCTACTCCATTGATTTTCCTGTCATAATTTTGAAATTTGTTACATGTAATTTGAACCGTGAAATATATTATAAATAAAAAAATGAGTGCAAAACGGTGTTCCAATTTTAGTTCGGTGGAAGTAAATAAATTAATGGAGTTAGTTAAAAAATATGGAAAAATAATAGAGAGCAAGAAAAGTGATACAGTTTTTCTGACTGAAAAATTGCAAACGTGGAAACTATCACTGAAGAATTTAACTGTGCGGGTATTTCCACCTATAGAGAAATGAAAACTTTAAAAAATAAATACGAAAATATAAAAAAAGACCTCGAAAAAGAAATTCGCAGAAGAGAAGAGGCAAGTGTACGCTACTGGAGGTGGAAAACCAGCACTAATTGAAATGACAGATGTGGACAATATGGTCCACGAACTTTTAAAAGAACAAATTACCGGTCTTCAATCTATTTTTGATTCCGATATTGTATATTTTCAATATCTGAATCCATTATTAATCACAAACAAAAAATTACCAGCAAAATTCGTTGAGAAAATCGAGAAATGAAGCACTAATATATATTTGTATTTAAACGTCAGTTTAAACCCTCATCCATGGACAGTTAAGTTAAACTACGTTTAAACGTTTGGTAAAGTTTACAGTGTCACTGAAAAACATCATTTTGCCTTAAACGACAGTTTAAACTAAATTATCAGTTAAACTGAGTTTAAACTCAGACTGAGAAACCGGGCCTTAGTGTCATACACCTTCACTTTTCCAGCCCCAATACATAGTCGAGGTCGAGAAGAACTGGTCATCTTCAAGATTTCGGTTATACGTTGATAAGTTTGTATTCTAGATCAAAGGCAAAGTTTGCTACATCTTTTCTTGGCCATCAGCAGCCAATTTAAACAATGTCCAATGGAAAATAGCATCTTTAATGGGCAGACTGATGAGCCGATTACAATGATAATGGATGTGGCGATGGTGACATTTCCATATATTTAACAAAAAATGATAACATTTTTCCCGGTTAAAACTAATCCTATTAGGAATTAATTTGTCCTTATATAACAATAAAGTATGTTTCGTTCAATCATCACTCAGGCAGTGAATTGTAGCACAATCTGGTGACTAAATTTTGTCGCCTTGCCAACTTGGCGCCAAACACTAATGTAAACCTACAAGCAGAACCAATTCAATTCGATTACAATCCCACTGATGTCCTTCGTCCTTCGTTTCTTTGGTTTCCCATTAAAAAAAAGTAGCAAGAACTTAATTTCAAACAAAAAAACCAAGAAACATATAATGCCAAACGGAGAGCAGTTTATTGAAATGTTTTCTGATTGCTTTCGTATAGCACAAAGAGAAAAACCTAAATTCGGTATAGAAAAACTAAGACGCAAACCGGGAAAAACTGAAAGAAATATCGCCGCCCATTACAGTTTGGCCCAGTTTAAAATCTTTGGCGTCTTGTTTTTCTTGATTTTTTTGCGTATATTTTTTCCTCCCCCATAACAAAATTTATTGTTATTGATTGTTGCCGACCAAAGAAGGGAAGATATCATTCAAAATGTTAATTCAATGCAAACGATCTGCCAGATATTCAAATTGTAAATATTGAAACTGATACTATTTTTAATTTTTTCGTATAAAATGATGTACCTCGAGTCGACAGAAAGTGTAATTATATTAAGGCAAAAGTGGGAAGAAGCCGAGAATCCAGAAAAGCATTGTTATAGTAAGTACTTATAATGGATTTTTATGGAAAACTAAAATCCCAGTAGGATTTCTGCATTAGGCAAAACATCTGCATCACGATTTGTTAAATATTGTACACGATTGTGGGAAAAACCAGACTGGATAGGATTTCTTCAGGAAAATAAAAATTAAAACATAACAAAAGCTATAATTGCCAATCTGGCAATTATTGAAAACCCGTATGGTGATATTCGTATCAAAATTCGAACAGTTGTACCAAAATTCCACTTTGAAGTCAAACTTTCCAATAAGATTTTTTAAAATTTATTCCAATAGGATTTTGATGTATGGGAGTTTTATGTAGAATCATATCCTAAATAACTTTTGTTCTTGTACTTTTTTGATAAGATGCACCGTTTTCGAGATATTCAATGGTCCATTTTTGCCCATTAACGAACTTAGCCTCGCATTTTACGACAAACGGATTTGCGCAAAATTTCAAGTCTCTAGCTCAATCCGTGCGCCCGCAATCCGCGCCACAGACAGACAGACGGACAGACAGACGGACAGACAGACGGACAGACAGACGGACAGACAGACGGACAGACAGACGGACAGACAGACGGACAGACAGACGGACAGACAGACGGACAGACAGACAGACGGACGGACGGACATGCTAAATTCAACTTTTTTCATCATTCTAAACACACTGGTGTAATTCATTTTTGTGTGCGATGACGGGATCTTGGCGTTACAAACGGTAAGGCAAAGTTAATATACCCTTTGGTTTCACCATACGGGTATAAAAACTCGCCGTCAGAGGTATTAAAAAATTATGTTTTCTTTTCTCAAAAATAAAACAGCTCTCAAGAATGCTCCGAATTTGCATATTTAGCGTCGGTTTTGTTACTGTTTAATAAATTTTTACTAAATTGGGTTGGCGAAGCAATATAATACTTGAATTCAAGATTGTCCCTGCTTGTCCGGCCATAGATACTGATAAGGAATATAAATCGACAGCCTTGATATTCAAGATGAAAAATCTTTTTTAAATTTTTTACCGTATCACACAAACGTTTTGTTTGAGTAATTAAAACTCAATTGTTCTATGGCAAAGTAGGAAGAAAATTTAAAGCAATTCAAAATTCTTGTTCCGTGGATAATTGAAACTGGAAAAACTTTCCACATGGCCTTAATTTTAAAATGCTTGTATTAAAAAAAAGTGGGAAAATAGATTCTTTTATGAAATTTTTTTTAAGAGTTTCATAACTTTCTTTTGTGTTTTCACGTTTTATGGGAAAGCATAATGACAACAAGCAGAAAATTATGATGGTACGAAATTTGCTTTATGCTCTAAATCAGTGCGTCGAATGCATTAGCACACAAGTATGTATGGTTGGTAGTGTGCGCATGTCATCATCAACAGCCGAAATGTTGATATTTGCAAGGATCAGAATACAAAGTTCTTTATTTTTATGGGAAATCTTGAGATATACGTCCATGTGACCTTCGGTTGGCCGAAGGTAAAAATAATGAAATTGTTGAAGTTTCCTATTATAAAGTTAGATGAATTGAATATCGAATTTATTGAATCTTTCAAAAACCATTAAGTTGAGCATCCCTCACAATCAGCTCATTCAAAAATTCCAGTCTGAAGATTTCAATTCGCGGATTCACTTATTTAGGTCGCTGAAGAAGATGAACAGTCAAGTAATGTGATGGATGCCATTTAGAGAAGGATCTACAAAAAAATGTGCAACAAAAAAAAAGAAAGAAGTGGAGCAGTCTCGAGTATCGATCCTTAAAACCGGATGATGAATGTGCTTTGTAAATCATAACAATGCTCTCTTCAAATGAATAAAATCGTTGTAGTCTTTAATATTACAGCCACATCGGGCTGTGATAATCCCTCTCGCACCTTGCACGGTGATGAGTGCTATAGGGAAAAAGGGAATAAGGGAATTCAATTAGCATCACCCAAATAGCAGTTCAGCACCTCATGTCCCGGATTTATTGTATGGGAAATCTTTGTGAAAAGTCAAGTTTACTCAGAATACAAACTGTGTTGAGTTAAGGATGTCTTAGGGTGAGTTTTAGGTAAGCGACAAGGACAAGAAAAACAAATCGACAGAACAGTACAAGTATATAAGGTATAAAATCTTAAGATAAAGCGTAGTACAAGTATTTTAGGTTAACTTTCTCCCCCAAAATGTTGATATTGTGCTTTTCATGTAATCTTGCCGTGTAGCTCCTGTTAATCCCCTTTCGGGTTCACATCATTTTGAAATTTGCCATTTTACCGAAATTTAACTGAGAAAGCATTTGTAATTTAATTCATAAAAAGGCTTTTGAAAAAAAAAAAATCTAAGGGTGATGATGCCGGAGTTTGGGACCCATTATAACAGTTTAAGAAATGAAATCCAACGCCTAATTACACTAAAAGCTGTTAAATGTATTGAAAGTATATTTTTTTCAATGGCAAATGCTGTTTTGATGAATTTTTAGTCCTTTTCATTCAGTGGATTTCTTTTTTCTTTGTGCACATACGGTGTTTTTTTTTTGCTTCGTGCAAGAATTATTCGTACTAATATCCTAATGCGTGTGTGTGAGTAATTCTTCACGTCCTTTGATTTTACACTAAAACGCTGACATACTTTTAGAATCGAGCATGGGATAAAAACTTGTGGAGTGAGATTTTCGATTTTTTCAAAGAATTTGGAATTAAAAAGACGATTTTCGTTACTTTGATTCCGCCAGAGTGAGGTAGGCTCATAATGCCAGCTATGTATATTGCTTTAAACGCTGAGTTTCGAGGAAATAAGAATTTGTTTCAAAATTTGATTATAGTTCTGTTTTTGCGAACACCCACTGCTGTCAAATTGACTGTCATTCCAATGGAGAAACAGAAAGGATCTGTCGAGTGGCCATGTAAATATAAAAATAAATCCAATAAAAATTGGATCCATCGAAAGTTGCGAATTCACTACAGTTTTATTGGATTTTTGTTTGAAAGGTTCTGTTTGCATTTTGCATGAGTTTGATGTCAGTAAATAAGAATTTAAATTCACTGGCACTATTGCTTGTGATTGGCTTCCGTTCGTTTGGCATTTAGGATTTGATCCTTCGACTTCTTGGCTATCCTTGACGAAAAACTATTTTTTCTCACTATATCTGGCACAAAGGTTACGCAATTCTTGGAAATGGTTCGTACGAATGTACATTATAATGTGTCATACCTCTTTCCCTCTCCACTAGATATAAATGAAAATTATACATAACTCTTCGATACATTAAAATTCAATCGGCCCACTTCTTCCCACCTTCCTCATATAAATTCGTTTTTCCCCCATTTACATGGTGGTATTTTAAAAAGAAATTGGCGGGAATGATATTTTTTATTTCACGACAAAATCAAGCAAGCTAATGCCGCGGTTACATGACGCAGTTTTGCCAGCCGCTGGCTGCTGTTGGTTAGTAGCGCTGGCAAGTAGCAACAGCAGCTACCGTATTGAGAGGGTTCACATGATTTATACTTTAGTAGCGCTTGTAAGTAGCAAAACAGTGGTTTGACATTTTAATCTGGGAGATTTTTTAAATAATAAACGTTACACACAAATTTAAATAAATAAACGTAAAATAACAAGTTACAATAAACAAACTTTACCACTTATCAGACTTTTGACAGCTCAGAAACCATATGACAGGGTCACGTGATCCCTAGTAGCGCTGGCAAAGTAGAACGGTCTCTACTTCACTAGCACTGCTAAATCCTCACACTGCTGCTGGTAGTAGCAACGCATTAGGGTTCACACGGAGCTGCTGAAACGGCTGCTAACAGCCACTAGCGCTGGCAAAACAGCGTCATGTGATCGCCGCATAAGCGACAATGAATCCAATCATTAGTTTCCATTTAATCGTCGGAATTACCCAAGTTCCAGGGATGTTGTGTTAGTGGGTGTAGTGCTAACTTAAAATAAATTAAGCCAGGATGATTAGTATGTCAAAATATTTTGATTTTCGTATGTCCGTCCGTCTGTTTGTCCGTACTTTCTCACAGTTGTGTTTCTCGTAAATACGAAGGCTAAGTAAGCGGTGCAGTTTCATTGAAATCGGTTGAGTAGTTTGTGAGAAATTTTGTTAGAAAAAAATCGACTTTGCTTTATAATATTAATTAGATCTAATATAACTGTTTAAGATATTACATTTATTCTATTAACATCAGGATAAAAAATATATCTAGATTCGTTTGCGTTTTTTTTTCAAAAAAACTTCCCAAACTTTTCAGGTTACAAATGTTTTAATCAAATTTCAAGCTCTCCCATACGGTTTTTCTTTTTATTTATTTTTTTTTACAATCAACGGACGAACTTGCATAAATCAAAGCTTTCCCCATATGTAATCCATTTCTTTCCGACGATTAGTTTTTGTTTTCGACATTACAACTGAGAGATGTACAACAAATATCGTTTTATGGTTTCATCATGTAAGCTATAAAAATGCCATAATATCAAATTTACCAAACATTAACCATAAAAAAGCCAAACAAACTTGGATGATTTCGATTATGGTTTGAAAATCAGTAATAAATTGATATCAAGTTTGTTCAATTTCATCTTATCGGTCAACGAATTTTTAAATATTTATTCACAAAAGGCAAGTTGTAAAATTTGTAATCCCTTAGCAATCACCGTCCTCGTAAAAATCAATTTGATCAGCAGATTACCTTTGAATAACACACAAAAACCAACAGAAAAGTGGGGTACACAACTTAAAGACGTTCAGCGCTCATTTTGCTCGATTTTTCGTTAAGGGAGGCGTAAAGAAAAAACTTGTGCGAAGAATTCGCCCTCTTTCGGATTTAGTGGCAATCAATTTTGGTAGGTCGACTTTAATGTAAACAAATTTTAACTTTAACCCTATTGTAGTTGACTCCTACTCACCCTTTTCTCCACCCACCATTTACAAATTAGCCCGGCGGATGGCTGGCTGCTGCTGGCCGATGATTCATTCAAAACCGCCCATGGTCTTTTACTGGTTTAGCTCCCTAGCAAAGTGGGCACTCATCGAGGATTTTAATTTCAAACTCATGCTCCTGACGACAATACAAGGACTCCGCCGTACTAGGGGTGGTTTCACTTGAGCGCCAAGGGCGCTGCCCTACGCTGCCATTGTGACTTGAATTGATGTTTTAAATACAGTAAATATAAGTCGCTATAGTGAAAATAAAATATAAGGCATGTCGTCCGCAAGAAGATGAGGACCAAAGTCAATAAGAATGTCTCTGTTTTTGGTGTTTGATTTTCATCGCGACTTAACCGGAATGCGTGGGACAGGACTTTATTTGGAAAGTGGTCTGTTTTCTAAAAAAAAAATGGCTGTCGGGAAAATGTTTAAAGTTCAACTCTTCCTTGTGATAGGGGGAAATTCTTCAATGGGACAATGAAATTTCCGGGACTAATTCTGGAATTTAAATTTAACAAAATTAGAGCTAAAAGAGGTAAAACTGTAGAACTTGCGCAAATTTTTTTACACATGCTTGATTTTACTATCATTTCTTTTAGCCAGAATTAGTTGCTCATAAAGACGAGAAAACGAAAGCGTATTTATGGAAATTATCTTCTTTTACAGAATTGATCATTAGCTGTAGAAAAGCGCACGACCGAATCTCGAAAGCTTTCCTCCTGATGGAGTTAAACCTTTACGGCTGTTAAACATTCAAAAGAATGTAAACAGAAAAAAAGAGATCCATTCCATTCGAAAGCGTCCTTTGAAGGCATTGAAAAGATTTCGTCCCGGCTTGATATGGATAAGATGGCCAACCGGACTTGGGTTAAGTCAACCTAGTGCGTAGTACATATCGACGATCTAACTATGAAATAACTACATACGGGGACGCTGTAAATGTATATACAATATATTGTATGAAAGCACCAATGGTCAGGGCAGTTGCCGTAAAAATGGCACAAGGGACTTTAAGGATGAAAAGGAAAACGGCTAGTGATGGTTAGTCTATTGTATATACAATTATATATATATTTATATGTTAAAATATACTCGTTCCGTGATCCTTATCAACTCGTTATGACAATGTGAAAATGGAGATGTTCTCCTGACACCCTCTTAAAGGGATGATTGCTTACTGCGTGCGACCACAACACAAACGCAATTATGCTCGTCACATCGTTAAATTACATTTGCTCTTGAGGGAGTGACGGGCGGTTAGTAGACTCAGGTTGGTTAACATAAAATTTGCATACCACCAAGACGTTAATAGGCCGTCCTTAGGGTATGCGGCATTTATAATTAGAGAACGTGCCAACTTGTATGTTGGATGAATAAACCTAATACTGTTTAAAGCTGAAATTCTTAAATTGCCTATGTGGTAAACATGATATCCGCTAGCCCTTCTTACCATCAACAGAAAATACTTGCCGCGTCCTCAACATCAACATCGTACAGGCGAGCGACTTGGTCCTCTTAAAATGGCTCTCAGTGATAAGCAAGTGTTTAGCTTGGTTTAAATTTTCAGCTCGCATTTATGAAATTATGAGGTTTACCATTATCTACTCATACTTTGTGGGCTCTCGTTTTATGAACACGCTTAAAGCGTGTTAACCCAACAAAAATAAAATTGACACAATGCGCCATAACTAGGTGGCTCATACTACTTACAATCATGGCAAATGTATACCTCAAATATACTAATTGCGTTCATCTTGAGGTGCTAATACCAAAATGTGGTAATCGAAATATACTCGAGTAATATTTGTTGAAAATTGCAAAAGTTTTCCTTCCAGGGCTAGCTATGAGGTCACACTGGCATAAAGTTTCGGTCAGCAGAAATATGATTTTTTAGGGGTTTCTGGTAATGGAAAAATAAATAAACTGAATTAGATATTTGTTTAAAAAAGTTTGATAACCAAGACAAAATAGAACTTTTGAAGTGGACTCCACAATTAGTACACAACACTTATCTACAGGTAGTAAAGAGAATTAAGTCCGATCACGTAGGACGAAGCTTTCAAATGCACTCTAGATGTGATAATATGTTCTTAGTATAGTGTCAAATATCGAACTCTTCATAACAGAAGTACATAGCTCTTAAGCTAACTGATGCCTCATTGATATTCAAAGTGCCATTTAATTCACACCTAATCAATCGTTTAAGAAGTCAATTATATTATAACATTTCTAATTCATCATTACGATTTTTTCGAACTTACATTAAATTTAATTGCTATAACAGATGTCTCTAGAGGGTGTAATTTTTTGATGGTCTATGTTGGAGCTAAACTTCAGGCCAATCGGCTCGGTAGTAGTTATGTGGAGTTTCGTTACTTTTAAGTAACGATAACGAATCATTACTTTTGATGACGGTAATCATTACTTTTATTTCGTTCCTCGTTACTTCATTACTTTGCCTGTGATTTCAGTAAACTCCATATTCTTTCTATCGCAAGTCATTGAGATTCATTAGTCGCGAAGTTGAGAACCAGTTTCTCTGCAAAAATAGCTACATTTATGTTCATTAAGCCTTAAAAATTGGTTAAAAGATGATAATAAACTTCCGTTCATCTTCACATTGATACAGAAACCACAATAACAGTGTTCATGGATCAAAATCTTAAAATAGTTTAAATAGAAAAAATTCTTTAAAAAAAGTGGAAACAAAGATGATTTTTAAACAAATTTTTCGAAATTAGACTTCGAAAATTCCTTTATCGGTCTTCCTCTATCGGTAACATAGAGGAAGAGCTAAGTTTCGGAATCCCTCTCCCCTTACTGCCCCCACCCCTCGCGCCGTATGACAATGTTGGAACCAGAACTAACACAGACACTCATGCCAAATTTCAGGCCAATCGGTTCAGTAGTTTTCCCGCGAAAGAGTAACATAGCGCAAAAACTATGTTTCAAAATCACTTTACCCCCTCCCCTTATTCCCCCACCCCTCGCGCTACTTTTCCGTATGCCTATGTTGGAACCATAACTACCCCAGACACTCATGCCAAATTTCAAGTCAATCGGTTCAGCCGTTCTTGCGTGAAAGAGGAACACACTCAGAAAAATGGAGGCTAACTCGACGACCTACATACGGCGTAATTGGCCTCGGGCAGGCGCGCGTTCGCCTGCATGTGGGCAAGTAAAACTGAGTTGACCTGTGGTCGGAGAAATTTTGAAATTAAGCCACCAGCAGGTGAAGTAGGGCATTGGGAGCTGCACGAGTTGACCTTAGATAGGTTAACTCTGACCGCTAGTTGGCTTACAGACACCTCTGTAAGGTCAGAGTTAACCTGACAAAAAGTTGACCTGGACATTTTTCTGAGTGCAGACAGAGAGACAGACAGACAGACACCAACCCATTTTTATATATTAGTATGATGATATGATATATCATATAGGATTATATTAGATTTAGTATACCGTTTATAACGCATGGAACCAATCATCGGACACAAAAATGGACTACCATAGGGTGTTAGGGGTGACAAAAGATTTTGATTTCCGCATGTCCGTCTATCCGTGTGTCTGTGTCTGTTTGTCTATCTGTCTGTCCCTGAACACATCGAAAGAATTGAGCTAGGGACTTGAAATTTTGTATATGTAGTTACGTTTCTCGTAAATGGCTAGGTTAAGTTCTTGAACGGGCAACATTGGATCATTCCTTTCTCCCTTTCCATACAGTTTTTTAGCAATTTTCTCGAAAACGGTGAGTAATATTGAAAAATGTATAACGGTAAAATCTTTTTAGAATATGATTTTACGTGTGGACATCAAAATCCAATACGACTACTCCTTTCCTCTTCTATATAAGTGATTTTTTTAAAATAAACATTTTGTCTATATTTAACATATTAAATTATATTACTATATTAAACATTATGTCTATTATAGACTATTTGACCATTGTCCCCTGGCAATTGTAGCTTTTATGTTCTTAAAAAAAAAAAAAAATTCTTAGTTAAGCAATAACAAATTATTGACATTTACAAATTACACAATCGAAAATGTGGTTAAATTCTTAAAAATATTACGGCGTATACACAAGAGTCGTGTAAACATTTTAATGTAACTGCCGGATATTAGATGAGAATATTTTTTGAACAAATTCGAAAACAAATGTGAAGATTAAGTAAGCATTATAAAAAAAATAACGGCAGCATATTTCACCGCTGCTATAATCGATAAGCTTTCTGAAGGTTTCTATCGGTTTTGGTTTCAGCCATGACAGAGAAAAGGATCGAAAGTGTATTACCATCATTGAGAGGTTTTTTACAATAGCATGTAAAAATATATGTGTTTCAAACATTCTAAACACTTTCATTTTTAGTTCATAAATCTTTCCCATTTGGCCTGAAGGACTTTCTCAAGAACGAGTGTCCATCGAGTTTGAAAGCTGAACTATTTATCAAAATGGAAATAAGAAATATTGGTTGAAGAATAGGTAAACGATTGTAGAATCATGGCAAAGAAGGGAGTTTATTCAAGGATAATAATGAGAAGCAGAAATGAGTCACCATTAAAAGACCTGGTGGACTCTATTCTACGTTGAAGGAAAAATACAAATAAATAAATAACACAACAGGTCATCAACGAGGCGCGCACTGAGATGGAAAGCGTGTAGTTTTTTAAATGTAAGTTTTTCAAATACGTGAAAATTTATGTGCACTTTACGTGTTAATAAACATGTTAAAAAAATTAAGTTGCCTTATTTAACACCATATATGCTTACTACCGTAATGCGCGCCTAGACTAATGCTACATTTACACGAATGACAAATTTGTCATTTTTTTCTTGTCATTATGTTAATTCCCGTGTAAATGGCATAATTTTTGTAATTTTTTCTGTCAGAAAATGTCAATCTCTCATAAAAGAATGAACTTGTCCATTCTTTTATTCCAGATTGTCATTCGTGCAAACGCAATATTAGTTATGACAACTTTAGTATTCAACTTTTGTCATAACTAATATTGCGTTTGTACGAATGACAATTTGGCATAAAAGAATGGACAAGTTCATTCTTTTATGAGAGATTGACATTTTCTGACAGAAAAAATTACAAAAATTATGCCATTTACACGGGAATTAACATAATGACAAGAAAAAAATGACAAATTTGTCATTCGTGTAAATGTAGCATAAGAAAATTTTTTTGTGCGACATAATATAAAAAAAAACCCAGCAAAATTTTTAAAATTTGACTTTCTTTAAAAAAGTTTGTTTTTTTTTCAACAAAAAAATTTCTGCTAGAATTTTTTTCAAAGTTATATGAAAACGAATAAATAATTAAAATGTTTTCATAATTACATACCTTAATATTTGCAAGTTTTTCCACTTATTACACTGGTTGTTGTTAAAAGCAACTTTTGGCGTAATGATGAGACAACAGATACTACTGACTGCTTCAAAATGTAATCAAAACAAATGAATAGGATTACTTATCGGATATAATATACATAACGGAGCTTCCCTGATATGTAAACATATTTTTGTATATCTACTTCAGTTCATTTTATACAGTAACCAAGCAAGTATCTAAGAAAGATCGTTTCAGCCCAGCAATAACTGAAATTGAATGAGAAATGTTTGGGAATTTCTTTTCCATTTGAATTGCTACAAATACCTTCAGTGTATTTATATTTCTATATACTTGTTACATTCATAGAGTTGTATTGATATAATCAGAGAGGAGATATTTTCTGATAAGGACATCGATTGTTTTTTGGATGGTCCTGGAATGAGGCCATCAATTAGATAACCATTACTATAGGGAAGGAAATTGGTTGAGCTTGAACAGACATTCGCTTTGTACTAAATTAGATTGAAAAGACATCGAACTAAAAGTTATGTGGAACCGAACCAAGTGAATTGAGCGGGCCGAGGAATTAGACCAGGATCAGGACCCTAAACATAAGGGAAAAACCAAAAGTAGCATGATTGGAAGAACAACAAAAAGTTGAACTTCTAGACGAAAGACGACAACAACTTTTACTATCCGATGGCAACTACTGGGTGCAGGAGTCAAGGAGAAGGGGCTATCTACTTGTATTTAGATAAATAAGAAAAGAATATTGGACAGGAATGAGTCAAACAAAAAATAATCAAAGATCCTTGGGACCATGAATAAAGTTTTCCATTCCTTTTCTATTTACGTATTTGTATCTTAGTGAAAGTTTTCCATAGTCCTACGAAAGTTTCAGATTTGTGTTGGGCAAATTATCATCGTTGACACACCGAATTTCGATATAAAGCAAATATAATTTCAATTATATTGACGTACACCGATGTCTGTATTAAAGATCTTCAATTGTTTTCAACATTTTGCCTTTGTTTATTGTTATTTCCGAAGGTAAGGCGAAAAGTTCTCCACTGTGCTAAGAGAACAATTGATTTGTGTGAAATTCTTGTTGTTCTTTTGATAAAAATTTTTTTTTTAAAAAAAGCTTTTATTAAAAAAAATGCACTAAAAAGAAAAAAATAATTTTCTGGACGCTGTGTATCACAAATATAAAAGCTTTTAAAAAGCGAGATAAATGTTTTTTTTATTGTTTTATGCTTTATCTCGCTTTTTAAAAGCTTTTATATTTGTGATACACAGCGTCCAGAAAATTATTTTTTTCTTTTTAGTGCATTTTTTTTAAATAAAAGCTTTTTTTAAATAAATTTTTTTTTTATTTTTTTTATTTTGTTCTTTTTAGTCTTCGAATATATAGCTTTACATTTGAGATGTCCTTACAGGCTTTTTAACTTGAGAACCGTATTCAGCGAACCCTAAAACCCGCAGAATATATTTTTCCCCGGAACAATTGAGAAAAAGGATAATCACGTTATCCTTACAGGACCTTCCGTTATCCTTACTGACTTTTTAATGACAGATTCGGATTCAGCGACCCCAAAAACCCCCAGAATAGATTTTTTTCCGGAAAATTTGGAGAAAAGGATAATCACGTTATCCTTACAGGACCTTCCGTTATCCTTACAGACTTTTTGATGACAGATTCGGATTCAGCGACCCCAAAAACCCCAGAATAGATTTTTTTCCGGAAAATTTGGAGAAAAGGATAATCACGTTATCCTTACAGGACCTTCCGTTATCCTTACAGACTTTTTAATGACAGATTCGGATTCAGCGACTCCAAAAACCCCCAGAATAGATTTTTTTCCGGAAAATTTGGAGAAAAGGATAATCACGTTATCCTTACAGGACCTTCCGTTATCCTTACTGATTTTTTAATGACAGATTCGGATTCAGCGACCCCAAAAACCCCCAGAATAGATTTTTTTTCCGGAAAATTTGGAGAAAAGGATAATCACGTTATCCTTACAGGACCTTCCGTTATCCTTACAGGGCATTCCGTTATCCTTACAGACTTTTTAATGACAGATTCGGATTCAGCGACTCCAAAAACCCCTAGGATAGTTTTTTTTCCGGAAAATTTGGAGAAAAGGATAATCACGTTATCCTTACAGGACCTTCTCTTATCCTTACAAGGACGAAGTAGAGAAAATAGTGTATTGTCATCGGACTTATATAAGTGTACCAAATTTCAAGTGAATCGGATGAGTGGAAGTGGGTCAAAATTTGGTTGCAAGATTTGACCCCGGCAAACAAACAAACAAACAGACAGACAAGATAGCGAGCTAAATAAAAGCTTTTAAAAAACAAAATTTCAGTAAAATCGTCGTGTGTGGGAAATATTTATTTATAATACAATTTGTTTATATTCTTAGTAATAGAGTTCTAATTGATCGATTCTTTTTTCATCAAAAGCTACCACTTTTCATGATTAGAAAAAATAACTAGAGATCTTGCATACCAGAGACGTTAATAGGTTAATTAAAAACGAGTGCGAAAATTTTCCAAATTCCTATAATTTTTTTCTAAAATGTTTTCAAGGACGGAAAACCGATCCCACTAGGTTCGGAAAATTCGTCAAGCTCTTTAACAGTGTGAAAATTGAGCTTAAAATGATAACTAGATTTTTCATTGGAAAGACAGAGCTAAATTTATCTGTGTGAAGACGTCGACACGATAAACTTCAGAACAAAATTGAAGCAACTTCAAAATTCGAAACGAAAGGTCTTGTAAGTGCGAACGCACACGCTTCTTCTCGTCGCGGAAACTTTTGGTCCTCAAAATGCCTTTCCGACGTACACGCTTCTTCACTTTTTAGTAGGAAAAACTTGTCTACAACAAGCGTTCGCTCATGTGTGTGTGGTTCTCATATATGTGTTGTATTTCCAGCTCATTCCCTTACTAGCTAGCAATAGAAGAATAAGGACTGGTTATTTTGTTATTTACCTACACTCAGAAAAATGGAGGCTAACTCGACGACCTACATACGGCGTAATTGGCCTCGGGCAGGAAAATTTAGCCTATGTGAGGCGCGCGTTCGCCTGCATGAGGGAATGTTAAACTTGTGTTGACCTGTGGCCGGAGAAATTCTGAAATTAAGCCACGAGCAGGTGAAGTAGGGCATTGGGAGCTGCACGAGTTGACCTTAGATAGGTATTTCGAGGATGTAATGTCATGTAATGGAAACCTCTGTCAGCCAGCTAGCGGTCAGAGTTAACCTGACAAAAAGTTGACCTGGACATTTTTCTGAGTGTACCTACCTGAAAAATAAAACTACCTGCAATTGGCATTTCACTATTTGCATTCAATTTTTGTTTATTTAGGATATGTTTACGAGTCGGTGACTAAGCACCGACTACCTCAATGAAATTACGCACACATGCATGCTGACGTGCTACACGAGCGACTTCGTTTGTGTGTGTAAAAGAAGACGGGAAGAACACTTTTCGAGTGGTGACTTTTCCCCTCTTGCCGCACTCGTTTCTTTCCCACAATTTGGTGAAGTTGCGGCATGCCGATGACCGAAAGTTGCTCGGTGTACGCACTCACTAAAGTTACGCTGTTTGCTCCAAAGATGTTTAAGATAGTGATTTCTGGATTTTTTTTTCGTATTTGTGAAACATATACAAATACTTTACCCAGGAAATGGTGGGTCCACGTTCTACTTAAACTTTGGTTGCTTTTAAAAGTCCCAGCAAAAAAAAAAAAAACTCGACCGATTATGCTGAAATTTTGATTTGCTGTTAATAGAAAGAAGTCATGGCAAAGGGGCGTAACATTTTTCTCACAAATCATGTATTTTCCTTGCTGGGAAGATTTGGGAAGATTCTGTACCGTTTCTGTAAAGATCGAAGATATTTCAGGTGCCAATGACTTTTTCGAAACTATGTATTTTACATTTAAGCCAAAGTCCATAAAATAATTTTTAAAGTTTACAAAAAGGTAAATTTTCTGTCGGCTATGTTCGTAGAAAATGTTCAACACGAAGGAATAGAGGATATTGAACGAAGAAGTTTGTAATACATTTCAACGTGCTCATGGATGTTCAAGATTTAACTAGCTTATAATAGAATCCCCATGATAAGATTTTGACTTGGCCTTAAGAACTGTGAAACAGGAATTTGCTTTTAAAAGTATCAAGTAAAGTTCTCCAGGGCTAACTTCTAATGAGCTTTCGTGAAATTATATAAAAATTTCATAGCTTTGGTATTTACTTGTTTGCTAGTAAATCCTAATAAATGACAATGAGTGCTCGTTAGTTAGATCTCATTGAATGAATTTATTGCTATAGAGATACAAAGTCATTTTTTGCACATGCTGAAAATAATAAGAAAAGTAGATATCCATCGACGTACATACGAAAGGAAAAGAAATTCTTAGAAAAAAAAAAACTTTTACAATATTTTTCACATGATACCTGGCGCAACTAAATAAATGCTACGCTCGAAATAACTTTTGTTTTTCACCTTAATAACCTTGCAGCGATACGAATTGGTTGTGTATGGGAAACTTGAACTGGTCGTCAATTTATTTCTGAAAGTTACAATTCAACGCACCATCAAAGATCTCTGGAGGCTAACAATATTTTCCGGGCGCTAAGCTCATCTCATGCTGTCGTAAAAAAAACGTGAAGAAAAATGCGTGCAACCATATTTTAAGATCTGAAGACAACGGATGAGGTATTTTCATGGGATGGGCGGGCCCACATCCAGGAAAGTTAGAATCTTGAAAGGTTACTGCTATTTATGAGTGTACTGTACAGCAAAGAGGGATAAGGATACGCGTGATGGAAATGGGAAAGCATCCACCATCGCCATGAACAAATTACGTCTTGATAAATTTTAAGAATTCACCGGAAGCTCTTAAAGGCACAATCAAATTTAACGACTGATGGCAGATAACACTATTGTGGATCATAGAAAAGGAGGAAATTTCCGGGAGCGAAGGAAAATGTCGTTTTTCCGGCCTTTATCTCCTTGTAGATTATGGCCCGTGCGGCTTTCGAATAAGTGCTTTGGGACCGTGAATGCTTATTTCTAGAAAGAATGGAGCACTCAATAAATTCTTTTCAGTTCTGATACCTTTTTTTCGTTCCACAATTTTTTCACTACTATACATATACACATCTTTGGATGTGTGTATAGCACACCATACTGAGTGAGTAACAATCAGCCACAAAATGTAGGTGTCGGTTTGGGTTGCATGGGTTTTACAACAAATATAAAAAAATATATTTTATTTCAAAAAAAATTTTTGCTGGGGCGCTTTCATTTTTCCAAAGCATAAAAATATCCAAGAAGAAAATACCAAGGAGATAATAAATCTGAAATACTCAGTGGGTTTACTATTTGGCCATTGGATGTCTTGATTTGTCGTCCGCTTTGTCCAATCTGATAGTCCAAATGGCTTTCGTCCGGTGTTTTCTCGCTTGTCCCTAAGCCAAAGTCTTGATCCTGCCTGATTTTAATTTTGATTCACATCTACTATATATACGCCCAACCAAACTATGTCCATCCGTCAGTCGGTTGAACATGATTGTGGTCACTATGGGACTGAAAACATGGGATAATGTTTTTTTTTCTTAGTTTTAAAAAAAAAGATATTTTCCCTCTTCAATTTGAAAATAAGATCCGTTTCACATTTTTTTTTTGCTTCAGTTCTGACATGATGCTCAAATAGCTGCCATTTGATGTATTTAGGTTGCGCACTAACTTTGAAGCGGAAAGGATACAAAATCTCAAAGTATTTTTTCCGTAAATCTAAGGGGGTTTCCATTGAATTTGTTACGCAGGGTACTGGCATATCTTAGGGGCTGTCCATAAAATACGTCACACGTTTAGAGGGAGGGAGGATCTGCACTATTGTGAGGCGGTATTAACACCTACATACAAAATTACGAAAGAACCGTGACAAGAGGGGTAGTGTGTTCAAAACTTTGAAAATTGTCGTAACGATTACACGACTGCGAAGTGCAGATGCGATTGCAACATTTGTAAGGTGTGCCTAGCGCTTTCCATCTACGTCCACGTGGCTTGAATCGTCGAAAAGTACCGGAATTTTCCAGGTGAATTCGATATTTATTTTATATTGAGTCTCAGTTTGCTGGTTCGGCTCTAGTTTATGAAATATGAGACAGACCCATAAATTCGTTTATATTTTTTGTTTGTAAGATTTGGAATCAGCTATCTAAATTATCAAGAAAAAAACCTCTAAACTCTTTGGCATCAATAAAGGTCAAGAAAAATATTTATGAATCTTAGAAATTTAAAAGACTGCACACCCTACAAATGTTATAAATACATTCATTACTTGTAGTTCCCGTCAAACTGTGGAAAGCGTGGAAGAAAGTTACGAAATAATAGAATTTAATGCTAGAAAGGTCAAGTATAAACCATGAATCAGAAATGATTCAATGGTTAAGCACAAAACAGTTGTTATGAAACTTCAATTTAAGGCATTTTTTATATACTGTATTCCAATAGAAGCAGATGTTCAAAAAAAAACAGATATGTTTCAAGATAAAAGCGGCGTTTTCTGTCTTAGCTAGTTTTATTTTTTACAAAAGCTAATTTATCACTAAAAATCCTTCTTTATGATCATCCGCGTATTGTTCCAAGCAACATTAAATTTTGATTTCAACGTATTTCAATTTAATCCGCGTGCAATAAAACTAACGACATTGTCATTTCCTTAAAATAGCAACATAAATAATTAAAAAAATGGAGGAATACGAAAAATCTTCGCAGATTACATAGCGGAAAGAGCCGTGTAAAAGCAATCCTATAGATATCCTTGACAATATTATCAACAAGTAAAGTTTGTTATTTGTGTTTCGAGTACACACAATAGCGTATGTGCCTTTCACTCGTTTTCGTCTTTTTTATACGTATAGACAAAAATACTGGTAGTGGAAAATACTCGTTCGGCATGTCTTCTCCTAAGCCGATTTAAAGTAAATTTATTCTTTCCAATAAGAACTTCCACCTTGCGAAGAACAAACGTACAGCACGGATCGAAGCGGATGAAACAACGGCATCGAAATACTAGAGACGGAATCCGGTATACACGGCAACTTCATCGTCAGCAGAAACTTGGCGTCAATATAGGTATATCACCTGAGGCTAAGGATTTACGGGATTGAATTGTAGGATGTAAAGAGGATTTCATCTATATTGACTCCTTGTCTATAGGTACTTACTACCTATAGCTCTTCTAGGCTGACTGGCTTTCCTATATTGCGTGAATATTATGTGAACATGAAATTTATATGAGATTTCAATATAAAGAAGACAAATATTCAACTTGACCTTGTAATACGATGTTGGAGGAGTTACGAGTACATTGAAAAACATGGAAGATGCCTACGGAAATATATAGTCTTAGTGGATTTATTGAAAAAAAAAGAAATGTTATTGCAAAATATCGGTGGTATTTGATTAGAAATTTTATTTTTATAGAAAAAGTGGTAGCAGTTACGCTTTTTCGTCCCTAAAAAAATACTTTAGAAATAGTTTGTAAAAATTTAGGAAATTTTCCCCTTAGTTTTTAAACAATTGACTTCTCTGATATACAGGTACTCTACTCATTTACTATAAGTTCTCTACTCATGGACATTCATTTTATGTGGTAACGTTTCTTATAGATGGTACTTATTTGACCTCAATGTCTTTGAACGTAATTAATTTGTAAACGGAAGTGAGATTCGCATCTTTTTAAATTTTTGTGCAAACTTGAATACCAGTATTCAGGTAAAAAAAGAATCATTTAAATTGGTCCAGCAGAACTTCATAACTAAGGATGCCTGAAAATCCTTTTTTTCTTGTTTACATTTCTTAGTTCTAGAAAAAACTTAATCTGAATATAAAATTATAATTTTATTGAATATGGTAGTGGTAACTATTGGAAAAAACCGTCTGAATTACAATATTTTATTACTGTTTTGCAAAATTAATTAATATTGAAAGTCTTAATAAACAAATTAAAATTCATTTTCCACATATTTTATGGACGTTATTACAATTTGTGTCTGTTCGCCCGAAGCGTTTACCAAAGAAATCATCGAGTTATAGGGAGCGAAAATTTATTCAAGCGTTTTATGGAAATTTAATTAAGAGAAATTTATATTGGGGTGTGGTTTTAATCTAGGCCAATTACAATTTTAAGCTAACATTGTTTACGAGGCTAACCTTATGCGATTTGAATGGACTGGGCAAAGTCGTAGTCATAAGACAGAAATTCGGCTGCAGACATGAAAAATTGTTTTCATTTTCAAAATCATCTCCTAAGTTGAAAGTTTAATTTGTGTACATTTGAAATTATTTGCCTAGTAGACATAATGTGTTACTAATCAACTTCGGCAATAAAGTTCACTTAACTAAATTTGCCTTCAGTAGTTTGATGTATCAAATATGAAGAGATTTCGAAATTTATATAGCAAAAGGATTAATTTCTAATATTTGCATTTAGCATTTACGAATATATTCGATTTTGATTTGAATAGGAAGTTTAACACTTTTGCCTAAAACTACATATAAAACTTTTATGGGTCTATTCAAGTGAGAAAGCGTTCATTATCGAGAATAAATTTCAGGAATTAAACATTTATCAATTGCACAAAATGAAATTATTTTAGTTAATTAATATAATACTTTAAAATTCAAATAATACTTTAAAATTCATTGCAAGATAATGTCAATTATCTAAGACAAGATAATGAATTAT
Source organism: Chrysopilus asiliformis (assembly GCA_964034945.1). Classification (NCBI taxonomy): domain Eukaryota; kingdom Metazoa; phylum Arthropoda; class Insecta; order Diptera; family Rhagionidae; genus Chrysopilus; species Chrysopilus asiliformis. The sequence continues at coordinate 1,507,325 of OZ035962.1, read as the reverse complement.
CCAACAAGATAATTGGTGTACGTGGCGGAAAGTCACGTATTTCGGTCAATAATTTAATAACTTCAAGATAACAATAAGTCTGTATACAATTGTTGCAATTTTAAAATCTTAATTCAGGGGCCTTATTCTAGAACTCGTACCGAATCAAATCTCTACCGAGTGGTACAAAAAGCGATTCTTGAACTCGGAAACGAGCGATCTCTCCCAAAAGATAGTTTCAGATTCATGTTGACCTCACTCGGCAGGCTAAACGTCACCGAGTATTTACGCGCAAGAAATCGCTCATTTCCGAGTTCAAGAATCGCTTTTTGTAGCACTCGGTAGAGATTTGACTCGGTACGAGTTCTAGGATAAGGCCCCAGATCTTCTCTATTAACTTCGATGTCGCAAGAGCGCCGTTGGAATGTAGAGTAGCTGACTTCAGTCTTTTAAGACTTTGAGAAATCGAGTCGAATTTCCAACTGGAAAGTTTGATTTTTCAATTTTTTTTTCCTTAGATTTTTTTTTTAATTTACACACGGTTCTCCTCCTATGCATGAATCAGCCAGTTCGAGGGTTAGCAGGATTAAAATTCGCACCGGGATATATTTTTTAAAATTAATATTATTTCTCAAAATTCTTTTTCGTTTAGAGTCCCCGTTTTAAAATATTTAAGTCGTTATTTACATGGTTCACGGTAGTTTTTAGGAAAACCTAACTTTCCTTGAATTATATGGTGTTTATGGTGTTAATTTTATGGTGTTTTTACATAAATTAGTTGGTAATTGAAAGTCCAGTATTGAAACATTTTGTTTCCTGATGTAACTACGATACACGGATATAGTAAAAAATGAAATTTTCAAATGGAAAGGTGGTGTTTTAAGGAAATTTTCTTTCTGTTCTTATGCGCATAATAGAATTTCATGTAAAATTGGGAATTCCAGAGTAATCTATGGCCAAGTACAGATATATGCATACAATCTGTATGCTAAATTATAGTGAGTTATTAGTATATAGTACGCTGCTATTTATTATATTTGCCGGAGAAAAGTTTTATATTCGCTTTGTTCAAAAGTTTCCCACCAAGTTATTGTATTTCTTTCTAGGGACAAATTTATCTATTTTTTCTTTGAAATTTACTATGATTCACCATCCTCAACTAGACGGGATATTTTTCCCAGACAAAAAGTTAACCGACACGGAATTTTTGTGCAACGAAGTAGTTTCCACTATTCCTTGACCATTTTGGTCACAGTATCTTTACTGTACTCTCAACTACACCCTCAAAGTGGCAAATTTTAATAAAAACGGAATATTTCGTGGGGAAATACAGAATCCTTTTGTCGTTATTATAGTGTGATATAACCGTCAGATCTAGTTTCTCTTTAGATTGTAGAGTCGTTTAGACGAATATATTGACCTTTCTTAAAGCCATACCCAAACAATCATAATTTTTTTCCCACCAGGACCCATTTTACTCTTTCGTTTTAACAGTTTTGAAAGAATTTTTATATGGAGAGAAAGGACTGAAAAGAGCACTTTTTTTTATCAGGATTTGTGGTCCATAGGGAAAATATCCGTTTTACTAAACGCTGACAAAAGACTTCTCTGCACTGAGCTGCACACAAAGAAGCGTGTGCAACAGAAACTGTACAAAGGACACTATGGATTTTGTGTCTTTGGGTGGTTTTAAAAAGATCAAAGTGACATTTTCCCACTTTTAGTAGTAGTTTGCAAGCACCAGCAACAGAAATGTTGATACTTGGGTAGTAACTGTGTCGTAAGTAAGTAAAAATATTCGCGAAAATAATTTAAAAAACTTCGTCTGAGGCAAAATAAAGTAAGAAGAATTTTTTTTTATTAAAATCGCTTGTTTGAATTTAAAGTTTGACTTGGAGACATATATAGGCTTCCTTGAGGATTCGATGTTTTGAGAAAACATCGAAAAAGCTTTGAGAATTGAAGAAAACCCCATTTGGTATTAAAACTTATTTCTTGAGTGAAAGACTTTTAACCTTCTACTAGGGACGTATGTATCAAGTATATTTTTTCGCAAATATGCAAAGTTTCGTTAAAATCAGAAAGTGACACTTCCGAGGGTTTGTTTTTAGTGTAACGTTAAACAAAATTTGAGGTATACACTATCGAGGGGTTTATAGTACTGAGAGCATACAGTGTCGAGGTTTCAAGGTAATAACATCGAATCTGCATAATGCCTATCATTAGAAATAAATCCCAATCGAAGTTAGATAATTTCTTTCCTTCAGAGTATTTCCTTTCTGAAATATTATTTAATTTGAAACTCGTACTTTCGTTTCCACTTTAGGTAGCTTAAAAATTTGTAATATATTTTAGTGATTATTGTAAAAAAAAAGAAAACTTTGCCAGTAATAGGATAGAAAGCTGATGCAGAGCTAGAGAGAAAGTTTCTGTTTTTGGTCTAAAAATTCTGAAACTTTAATCAAAAGTTCCCTTTGGTTTTCATCACGAAAAGAAATACTTTTAGCTCATAAATGTGTATCCAAACGAGGAAATTGTAAGAGAAAGTTTCCATAGTGAATGTACAGATGGATGGTGCCCGATCACCTTCGACTTAAATCCTGATACTATAAACTGCAGGATGAGTACCAAAGACAGGCACGGAAAAGTGCAAGAACTGTTCGTACTTTCTGGTATTAGAAAGATGACTAGCTTTGAAAATCAAAGGTTTTTTGTAATTATCCTTTCAGTTTCTGAAAAAGTTGAGAATTTTTGTACTCGATTAAAGTGTACGTAACTTTGAAAAATATATTTTTTTTCTTTTATTAAAAAAAACTGTATTGGAAGGAATGATTTTCTAAAGACTTTTACGTTTGATGTATTCCGGGTTGCCGCCCATAGCGGTAGCAGACAATAGATAAAAATTGTCTATAAAAATGCAAGGTCACACAAATTATGATAAATGCCTTAATTTTCATTTAAAAGTTTTCAGATTCGTTTCAAGCAGAATTCAAAAGACAGTAGACGGTGTTTTTGGAATATTAAAGTTACCAAAGAATTTAAAAAGTCAAATCACATTTGTATTAAATCAGAACTGAAAAGAAAATCAGGAAATTAGGTTTCCGGTGCTATAATAAAACGTTTAATTGAAAGCGGAAATTTCATCTGACATTGAAGACTTTTTGGACAACCTGCAATTCTCTTTGATCTTTTCATTCATATTCCAAAAATTTACCCTTAAAGGCAAATGATGCGTGCAAATTGGAGTTTATATTTTCTTTATTTGAACAGAAAAAAATATGAACAGATTTTAATAATGGAAGTTGGAAAGTCATTTGATGAATTAGAAAAGTCATTTGACACACACACTACACACAGAAACACACATAGAAACACACACATTTCAACGGATACAATACAAAATATGTAAATAAATACCGACAAAATATTTCAAATTAAATGATATCTCTCTACAGTAAGTAGGATATCTGCTATGCAAATTTATACAAATTAATCAGCACACGTTTGAAAGGATATTTCAATGTTTTACATCTAGGGTGCCATTAACTTAATTTAAAAAATTATTTAGTCAAAAACGTTTGCCGGTTTTGCCAGGGGGATTATCGTAAAATAAACTATGCGAGAACAGATCAAATTTTGATGTGATTTATTTAATTTTTATGGAGAGGGGGTAATGAGTAATTCGATCGAATTTTTATGTATGGGAAATAGAATCAAATCCTGAACACATTTCGGCTTTATAAATTTTTCGATACGATGCATCGTTTTCAAGAAAATCGTCGAAAAATTGTTTCAACGGGAAGAGAGCGGAAGGAATATTTTGATGTTTTTCTATTTTTGAAACTTGCGATCTTTTCATTACAAATTTTTAGTTAAATTCGTTCGAGAGTTATGTCAATGGACAGACGGATTCGCAGAAATCAAAATTAAAAAACCTCTAGCGTAATTAATATTTGTATTAAAATTTGTTTTAAGAGTAGAAAAACTATTTCATTTACTGACCAATGAATGATACATTTTAAAACATAACAAAAGCTATAATTGCCAATCTGGCAATCATTGGAGACCCGTATGGTGATATTCGTATCAAAATTCGAACAGTTATACCAAAATTCCACTTTGAAGTCAAACTTTCCAATAAGATTTTTTAAAATTTATTCCAATCGGATTTTGATGTATGGGAGTTTTATGTAGAATCATATCCTAAATAACTTTTGTTCTTGGACTTTTTTGATAAGATGCACCGTTTTTGAGATATTCACAAAAAACGATTTCGTTCGTATGGGGGGTACCCCCCCTAATAGTCCATTTTTTCCCATTAACGAACTTAGCCTCACATTTTACGAAAAACGGATCTGTGCAAAATTTCAAGTCTCTAGCTCAATCCGTGCGCCCGCAATCCGCGCCACAGACAGACGGACAGACGGACGGACGGACGGACGGACAGACGGACGGACGGACATGGAAAATTCAACTTTTTTCATCATTCTAAACACACTGGTGTAATTCATTTTTTTGTGCGATGACGGGATCTTAGCGTTACAAACGGTAAGGCAAAGTTAATATACCCTTTGGTTTCACCATACGGGTATAAAAATATTAAAAAAATCAATGGCTAACCCTATATTTGTAATAAAAGTACTTCCCATCGACATTACATTGAAGGGACTTATCGGCATGATTTGAATTCAAAGATTTGTAGCTTGGTGAAGAAATTTCCGGAAATTAGTGGAGAGCAAGAGGCGTGCTTAGCATTAGAGAAACACTCATATACGATAAATCAAAATTAAAATGAAACATCGTCTGCTAAAGGGTTAACCGCTCATGAATAGGGTTTTGCAATTTCCCCATATGAATACAAAAGTGAAAGAGAGCTCGACGTAGTAATGCGGCTCAAAGGAATTTCATATGTTTCAAATAAAACCACGAGAAATGCTCTCATTGGATGCGGTCTTCTGTGTGACCACCAACCCAAAGGGGTTTTAGACAGGACGTGGCCCAAATCGGACCATATACGGACAATATATGTAGAAAGCAAAAGCAGTGAGGGGGTGATATACTTGTAAGCATTTTGTGTAAATGTTGTTTTTAAGTTGCCTATTTTCAGTGATGTTTTCCACATCGTAGCGTATTTTCATCCCTTCGCCGGTTCACCCTTTTGGATTCAGGCCAAAACAGCCGTTTTATGATTACCACCTCCTGAATGTATTTATGTAAATATATATATCTATATATGTAGAATTTATTTAATTTTAGTGAATTAAACAATTCTGCTGCCTTTCAATAGAATTTATTATCCTTGAAAATCTTTCGATACTTGCTTTTTCCTAACTTGATTTCACAATAATTTTTGACATTCATAATTTTACATTTTACAACTATTCATAATTTTACAATATTTGTTTAGAATTTGTTTTATGTCCGTCATCTATATTTGTATATGAAACGTGATGAAACATCAAGTACTATTATTGACACAAAAGGGTACTTAAAAATTTCATGGTTAAACGTATCTCCCAAGCATAATGCCTTACATTAGGGCGTGGTGTCTTAAAATTGGTCGTTTTTTAAGACACCACGCCCTAATCTAAGGCATTATGCCTTATCTGGTTGCTTGGGCTACATATTTGTTAAGTATTTTTTCCATTTTCCAAGGCGGATGTCAATAATCAGTCAGGATGGCATACATTAAGAAATGGGCCACCCCTGATTCATGTTCGCCGAGGATAAATCGTGAAGTGGCCTTGATCTACAAAATGAAAATAGCAATGCGGTTGAAAATGGTGCGTTGTGATTCTAATTATTTAAAATTTGTTCTAAACAACACACACTAGACTAAATCGTTCGAATAAAATATGTTTACGAGTATGTTAGTCAGTTAAAGATCATAAATATTTTTATCTGAACTCATGACACAAGTATACTGTTGGCATCCTGCCTATAACACGAAAAAAGATGTCTTCCTGTTTAAAAAAAAACACTATGATATATTATGCTCGACATATGCGGGCGTACTTGACGAATAATGAAAAACACCTCAGGTATGATATGGTTACGTGCAAAGATGAAAGTGCCAAGTCCCTTCAATTCTTTTGCTTTCGAAAATCATACACAGAATATTTCGCTGCAACTAAAAATCCTATGTGGAGTATGAAGAAAATGTAGAAAACAAAGAGTGAACTTTAAATGGATTTGAAATGTATGTCATAAACCTGGAAAGGTTACCTTCTTTCTAAAAATAGCACTAATTAAAATGCATACGAAAAGCGCAACAAAAAAAAAATAGAAAACTGTAAAGTCTGTATCAAGATTTCGAGCGAAATTATGGTTAAAAGATAAAAGGTTAATTTAATAAATGAGTGTACTTTCACTGACAATTGAAGCTGCTGTTTTCATCATAAAATCATGATACTTTCTGAGAATTTTGCATTACTGTGTTCTGCTCGAAAGAGTGGAAATACAAAAATTGTATAAAATTTTTAGTCGTGAGATTGCATAATAGTTATTCAAAATCATTTTTAGTCCTTATAAATGAAAGAGTCACGTATGCCTGTCTGTTCGTTTGAAAATAACTTTCAAGCCGCCAAGGTGGTTTTTTAAGACTTTGAGGAAATTCTAAGGACTTTCTGGAGGTTTGGAGTCGTTTCTAGCATTTTGGACGGTATTCAGGGTAGATCTTCCTGGTGGTTTGAATTTTTGGTCCATTGTAAGGTACTTCGTTTGTCTGATTGCGACCAAAAAACTCAAAAACTGTTGAGCGGATTTTTTTTTAAATTTAGGACTAATATTACGCATAAGAAGGATTGGAACATAGAAAACAGGGGATCTCGTTTGAATCTCCATCCCTTTTCCCCTATCCTACTCCAGTTTCCATTTCTTTTCCCCTTTCTCCTTTTTATTATCCGCTTTTATTTTTTTTTTCATTTTCCATTATTTAAATATGTAAAACGTGGTTGCTATGATGTTTTCCATGCGTGTAATTTCTTAAAAATATTTTTTCGTGACACCATATATCGCTTTCCAACATCAAAAAGGTTTTTTATAATACAAATATAAGCCTATTTAATTAACTTTTCTATGGAAATATTTATTGAAGCTGTTTTTATAATAATTTTTACAAATAATAATGATTTTTATAATTATATGCCTATTTAATTAACAAAACAAGATATTTTAGTTAAAAAACTGCGATTCGAAGTAAATAATCGAATTTCCTTTCATAGCGCGTGTGGAATTTAATTTTCGTTGTTTTAAAGTTCCCACACATAGTCTAAAAGTCAAATTCTGGATTATTATTAAATGAGGCATAACATTCTTAAATAGAAAAAAAGCCTCCCCAATTTAGCGATTTTCCCATTTGTACTAAAATGGATTATTTTCTTGACATCCGCCTACGCTCGCTTGAAGGTTTTTTTTGAACTCTTATCGCAAAGGGCAAAGAGAGTCGATTTTTTGTCTAATATGAATGTTGCTAAAGTAGCGAGAAGCTTTTGAACATGCGCCATTTTATTCAGGTGGTACTGTTAAGCTTTATCTTCAACTACGTATACATATATATATATATGTATGTTCTGAATATTAAAATGGTAAAAGCTTTTTACAGATTGCTAAACTTAATATCACAGAGTAAATGATGGAACCTTGAATTTATTTGAAGTGTTTTTACGTGTTTTGGTTGTCATTGCTTCAAAGCATAGACATATAATGGATAAAAAGGGTATAAGATAATTATTTATACTAGAATTAAGAAGCCAGCAAAAGTCGGCATTCAAGTTGTTTTTTAGCAAGGAATCCTTATTTGCTATGGATTAAGCGCTAAAAAAGCGAGTATTTATCAGGAGATGTTTGTTTCACTTTTTTCCAAACATTTCCCATTTCTATTAAAAATTTAGGAACAGCTGTAACTGCAAGAAGTCTCTATCGCCTTTCCGCTGTCGTAATACTTTTTCGCGATTTTTTCTATGGATCTTAAAAGAATGCCGTATAGTTCTTCCCATTGAAACTTATTTGATGGACAACCCCTATTAAACGGTTTTATCCATTACAAAGAGTGTACACAAATTTAGTATGCTCTTCATTATGGCATACAAATAAAAATAATTTTGGCTATTTTCGCTTTTGTAAAAATTCCTCTGCGTAAAAGAATAAAATTTTGCGCATATTCCGCATATCCTATTTCAAAACAGAATTTATTTCTCATCTGGTTTTCATATGAGATAATGGGTTTTTTTTTTGTTGCCGTTTTTTTAAGCTATTATTAAAGAAAAGTTTGCATCTACAGTTAGCTGTGGCCCCTTGGGTTTTATTACCCGAGAACTTCTAACAAATGATTTATGCGGATGCAGCACAAGACGTTCTCCATGGAAAACTCGATGCACCAGCCAACTATATTCGTATTTAGGTATCTAGACTGCAGTTATAATAGATTCATATCAAAAAGTACTATATATGCCCACCAGAAAACCAATGTTTTGGGGGCATGGCAAAGGGTTCAGTTACACCAGCATTCCTACCAATAGTCCTTTCGCTCAGATAAATCGTAAAAGCCTTGGGTTCGTAGTACGAGGGATAGATTCAAAGTTGCATAGATATGCTGACCACAGACCACCGCCTGGAAGCGAATAAATTCAAATAAACAGAAGCCCGAGAAGACTCGTCTCTCCCGGCATCGTAAACTTCAGAACTTTGATAAAAGACTTCTACGTATCTGTTGTACATAATAACGAGTACAGTAAAGGGATGCCTGTTTATGCGACAGGATAACACACGGAATATCTAGTCACAATTAATATCTATACAATGTATATAACATATACTTAAGATATATTCTAACAATATTCCGCAGATTCAATGCAGTTGTCCAACTTTTTGAGTGTAATAATAATAATATCAGTTTCATAGTGTAATTAACATTTAGTAGAATGAGTTCGTCCGTATTTGAAGAGTACACATTCAGGCCATTTTTGTACAAATTTTGTTTGAAACTTTTCCTTTTCACCATGCAGAGATACTAGTTTACAATCCGTTTAGGAATGGATGGGTAGTTGCAATTGGCTTCGAAAAGGACATTCGAAACAGTGAGCTCATACTGAATAATAGAAAAAGTTCTTGCATTTGTGTTAGGACTACATTGACTCGTATTCCGGAATCCTATACTTTTGTTAGTCTTTTATACGTATTTAAATTAAACGAGTAGATACTCTGTCCTGTCAATTCATTCACTATATTTTAGATACTTCAAACCTTTAGCTTCAGGATAGAAATTCATTGTTACAGTTTCAATTATTTGTCTGCTAAGCTTTTATACTCAATTAAATCTTTTGAATTTGGTACAGTAGTGAAATTATTTCCTGTATCCAACATTGATGTGAAGAGCTCTATTAGTTCAAATAAGCCTTCTATTTGATTTGGTTGTTAGAAATATAAAAAGTCGTACTACACTCCCATAGGTGGTTTTGAAACAGTCGAAAGTGGTCCTCGACCAAATTTTTCCACAAAAATGTGATTTTTTGTTGATCACAATTGAATTTTTATACCCGTATGATGAAACCAAAGGGTATATTAACTTTGCCTTACCGTTTGCAACGCCAAGATCCCGTCATCGCACACAAAAATGAATTACACCAGTGTATTTAGAATGATAAAAATAATTAATTTCTGCATGTCCGTCCGTCCGTCCGTCTGTCTGTCTGTCTGTCTGTCTCTCTGTGGCGCGGATTGCGGGCGCACGGATTGAGCTACAGACTTGAAATTTTGCGCAGATCCGTTTTTCGTAAAATGCGAGGATAAGTTCGTTAATGGGAAAAAATTGACCATTAGGGGGGGTACCCCCCATACGAACGAAAACGTTTTTTGTGAATATCTCAAAAACGGTGCATTTTATCAAAAAAGTACAAGAACAAAAGTTATTTAGGATATGATTCTACATAAAACTCCCATACATCAAAATCCGATTGGAATAAATTTAAAAAAATCTTATTGGAAAGTTTGACTTCAAAGTGGAATTTTGGTACAACTGTTCGAATTTTGATACGAATATCACCATACAGGTTTTCAATAATTGCCAGATTGGCAATTATAGCTTTTGTTATGTTTTTTAGTTAAAATCAGGATTAGATTTAATCACAAAATACACTCAGAAAAATGGAGGCTAACTCGACGACCTACATACGGCGTAATTGGCCTCGGGCAGGCGCGCGTTCGCCTGCATGTGGGCAAGTAAAACTGAGTTGACCTGTGGTCGGAGAAATTCTGAAATTACGCCACCAGCAGGTGAAGTAGGGCATTGGGAGCTGCACGAGTTGACCTTAGATAGGTTAACTCTGACCGCTAGCTGGCTTACAGAAACCTCTGTAAGGTCAGAGTTAACCTGACAAAAAGTTGACCTGGACGTTTTTCTGAGTGTAGTAAATTCTACTATTGAGCAATTAAAGTTATAAAAACAGTAGATTTTGTAAATCAAATATTGTCGTGACTTAAATTTTCTTCTCTGAATTTTATATAAATATATATTTTTTTGTTTTTTTTTTTTTAGAAATATTTGATGGATTAACGATTCCATAAGTGCGCAGGTGGCATGGTGTGGGTAAAGTTTTCTTTTGACTTTCTGAAACTGAATTTGGATTACAATAGTTTAATTTTGTGTTTACTCATGTTCGATTTTTGAAATCCAACACACATAAACTAACCCAGAAGATTAATCATTTACCATTAAAAGTCTATAAAATAATGTTGACCACAATTTTAATATTTTCCACCTATTTTATACGAAAATCAAAATTCCAACCATATAATGGTCACAGACTAAATATTGGACCAAGAGAATTTTTTTTTCTGTCATTCTTATTTCCGAGAATAAATACACGAATGGAATTTTTTAAGTAGAATTCCAAACGACAGACAGTAAATTTTAACAGAAAATGGTGCACGAATTTAGTTTTATATTTTATGTGTGTGTTTATTTACTTTTTGGACTGGGAGAAGGAAAACTCAAAATAATGTTTAGAATAAATAAAAAATGGAGACCCCTCACCCCGAAATAGAAATCTCTGGGACATAATTTTTTTTTTCTGTGTTGGAATATATTGTGTGGTACCACCCCTCAGGACATCAATAATATTCAGTTCGGTGCCCTTATTTGCATAGGATCTGTTCTTTGCGGGCGACGGTAGACATCTTAAATCTAGTCCCTGTTCGGCGCCGCTCCTGGTGATTCCTAAGGTCTAACATTTCTCGTCGTTTGTTATTATTCTAGCTAAATATAAATGTGAGTATATACACATATATATATATATTCAAAAACATGTTGTCTTTCTACAACAAAATTTGCGAATCCCCCCAAAAATATTTAATATAAAATTTGTTTGCCTGCCCTTCAAGCAGATTACTTAAATGCCAGATGCCTTGCCACAAATTTCTGCCGGGCTACGAGAGTATTTCTGGAATTTCTCTAAGAAATGAACACACTTGGAATGAAGGAAGCTAATTCTGATGGTGCTGGCTGTGGTGCTAAGGATGCCAGCAGTATTTCTGGTCGATTGGGGTGAGAAGTTGATGTTTTTAACTGTGGGATATACGATCATGCACGGTTGATGTTGAGGCCGATGATAGGTCGCCTGAAATCCTTGATGATAGCCCGAAAATATGTCGGTTAGAAGAATTGTTCACCAATATGAGAGGCTGGGGAACTAATAAATTTCATGGTTCGCGTGTAGTTTTTAAAACTTGATAGTTTAATCCTTAAGGTAGAGATACACGACGAGAGACTTTGGTCTCTTAGACCAAAAATTTCGTCTCTGCATACAAAGAGACCTGTGTATACACTTCGGAGACCGGAGATTTGTCTCCAAGTATCAAGTCTCTAGGGTCTCTGGGAGACTTAAGCTTGTCCCACAATTGGCGCGGAGCGGCAGCTGCGACAGCCGCAGTCATTTTTAAACCGAAATTACGCGGCGCGGTTGCAGCTCTATTTGTGTTCTCATAACCTAAAAATCGCAGAAAATTTGAAGATTATTAATTTTTCCGTTTCATTTTCCGTTTCGATTGCGTTTTCAAAGTTCTTTTCCATCTTTTTACTTGATAAAAATATTTGCAACAACACTCAGAAAACATAAACAACTGTCACCGCTTCCAACCGCGTCTGAAAGTAGAAACTAGACCTACTCTTCGCGGTGCCGCGCGGTTGCCGCGCGGCTGCCACGTTTGGTCACCGCGCAATTATAAACCAACTCATATAAACCTATAGTTTCTACTACTATCTGTCACCGCGCCGCTTTGTGCGTAATTGTGGGACAAGCTTTAAGTTTCTTGCCGTGTAGCTACTTCTGAGAGAGTCTCTTAAATGTGTCTCCGGTCTTCAAAACGTTTTGATATCTATCTCTTGGTCTCCGGAGACGAATTTTGACATTTCAGGAAATTGTTTTGTGGGAACGAGAATTTGTTTCGTTGTTTTGAGATTAAAGGTCAGTCTTTCTAAAGAAAAAAAGTGTTTTTACTTATTTTATATTTTAGATTAGTGATATTGTTGTTATGCTTGGATGCTTGGAGACGAGATACCTGCGTCGTGTATGCACTCCAGAGACTTTGCTTTTAGAGACTTTTTAGTAAACGTCTCCGGAGATCTATTTTTTGATCTCCAGACTTAAATGTCTGTGATCGTGTATACACTTTGGAGATTTTTGCCTTTTGTACCCTGGATACCAGAGACCAAAGTCTCTCGTCGTGTATTTCTACCTTTAGATTTCCCGAATATTCTATCGCAACTGACAGTTCGAGAGTATGACAATTATTATTCCATTAAAAAAATTTGATTTAAAAAATGGAATAAAAAAAATTAAAAATGTCTTTAAAAAATAAAATTAAAAGGGGAAGCTAGTGCAGTTTGATGGCCATTTATTATTTTATTGTTAGTCACTTCTATTTAGTATGCCTTATAAAAACAAAATTAGTTACTTTATTGAACCGATACGTTGCCGACATGCACTGTATTACCCTTGAAGCGATCTTAATCCAAAGAACTAAAAATGGTGTTAAACGATTTGGTGCGGTTTGACCAAAATCTGCACATACGAAATTTCAAAGGGAGCTCCAAATTATTTTCAAAAAAAGATTCCAATTTTTCTTGATTCTTGGATTTTGAGAGAATCTTTAATATTTTTCACAGTCTGCATAGTTATACTTCAAAATTTATCGATGTAGCGATTTCGCATGGCCAGTGGTTGAATAGTTTGGAACAAAATTTAATTTCCAGAACGCCAGGACAGCAGGCCTGAATTTGGGACGGACCCAGCTAATCCGGGACGTGTAGTCAACATAATTTTAACGCGAAATTTAAAGATGAAAAGCGTTTGAAATGCAGTTTTCTCGTGAGTTTAATTAGAAAAATCAGCAAAGAATTCTAAAAAAAAGAAAAACAGAAAAAATGAAAATAAAAATAAAACCGAAAAATGAAAATAAAAGAATGTCCCTATCATTAAATACAATTTAAAACATTTTTTTTTTGAGAAGTTTCGTTAATTGAACGTCAAACCTTACTAATTGAAATTGTTGACATCAAAATCATGATATTTAAAATTTAATAATGGTTATCTGTGAGCATTAATCTCTATGATATGTTATGCAGTATATTTAATTAGATTGGGCATGATTAATTATAAAACTTTGTAATAGTGAGACACAAGAATTATGTGACAAATTGATTACTTGTACGCAACAGTGTAGTGATTATCTAATGTGGCATACGCATCCAGAATAGATACATGTATATGTGTTTGTTTATTTTTTATTTATTTTTCGTTAGGATAACATTCCCTTTTCGCAGCCTTGAAATGTTTAATTTTGAACAATCTGCCTCATTTTTTACCTACATTAGACAGCAAATTCTCTATGCGTCTGCTGGTTAGTGATGTAAATATCTATAGATATTTATTTAGCGTGGTATTATCACATGTCTCTGTAAATCCGGACGAACCTGATTTTTTTGCGAGTTTGAGCCCTGTATAGCAATAAGGGATACTACAAGCATCCAAAATGGATTTTCCATCCTTTCGTCCTTGACGATGACTTGCTGAATGTTGAGCGGAAATCTCTATACCTCTGCGGATATTATTTATTTTCACCGTACAAATAGATTAGCAAGTCATTGGAGTTTATTGTAACGGCCATTTCACTCACTTGGTTGTAACAAATTCCTTGTACCTAACCGAAGTAGGAGATGATGGTCGAGGTGTGATGACCGCTAAACACACCATTGGGGTGCAGCCATTGTTTATATTCGTCGTGAGATTTTAATCGTATTAATGACTTCCATAATGTTATTTACGCGCAAAAGAAGTAACCAATTGTCTTTCCGGCAACTATTGTTTCCGAACAACAATAGTGCTGGATCATCCCTTGAAATCTTTCGGTAGTCAAATAAACTCACTTTTCAAAGCGATGTCTCAGCGTTATTCGGTTAGATTTCAAGGTTGGTATCATGTAAAATTCCATAACAGAAGCCATTTCGGATGACAACCGTAAAGGGAATCAAACAAGATTTACATAACTTAAACACTGTAACAAAAGAGTGTCAAGTACTTGTGAATATTTTTGCTGTGCATTTTGGTTCCCCCTTTCGTTAAATTTAAGGATTACAACAAAGTCAAAGGAACAGGATTTGTTTGCTGATTTCATTCCCTGTCGCCTCAGACCATGGAGCTCACACCCTTGAACGGTGGGTGAATGGTGAAACGATAAAGAAAAACATTTTCCTGTTCCCCGTCAGAAAAAAAAGTGAAAGCAATAAAAAAGAATGGAAATTCTTTCTTTTCCGCGAGGAGCTAACAACTGTTTAAAAACTTTACAATCAAGGAATGAAGGTGCTGAGCCAAGCAAATACTCTGCCCATTTCTTAAAAAACTGTGCCGGTTATATGGAGGGTATGTGGAAATGTATGTGGGAATGCCTTTTATACATACATACGGGGGTGGTTTTTTTTTATGTGGATGAGCATTTTTGGTGTATGATTCTATCGCAATCATTGTAGCAATATAATACTATAGGTAGAAAGTAAGTAAGTAAGTAAGCAAGTGGGTAGGTAAATGAAAACGGGACCATCACCATCACCACCGTTACCGTAACTGTGTAACTGTAGAGCATTGTTCCTTAACCATACTAGGGCAGGAAATATTATGGAGATGACAAAAGCCCAAGAGTGTTATAAAGAAAAGTTGTAAATTGCTTGCACAAACTTTCCTTACCCTTATCGCGGGATTACTTTCGAGCGTAAAAATGAAAAAGTTTTTCGCTTCTGCTTTATTAAATTTTCTTTTCTTTTCCTTTCAGTTTGCCAATATCGCGATCAGGATAAACAAGGATAGCTGGAACATTGACGACATAAAGCGGCGACAATTGGGCATAAAAATATAAACAAACGAACAAATATAACAGCATATCCAAATGAAATAAGTTCAAGTTTCTTACTTCTGCGCTTTATATGATTATATAAATACTTGTATCTGTTCTATCTTGCGTTGTTGTTTTTTTTTCTTACACCAATTCACATAAATGAATGTTTGTAAACTATTCGCCGGTAATCTGGAAACTCAGATACTTGCTAACAACTAAATTAAGATTTTTTCTTCCTTTGAATTTGAATTTATTCTGCTGGAATGCAGAACATGAATGAACAAGCGTAAGAACTTTAATCCAATTGGTTTAATTTAATCATTATGATGATAACGATAATGTGGTGTTGGAAAAATGACTCTTAAAATTTAATGAGGTTTTTACACGCTACTTAAAAGAGTTTGCAAAACTCAACCATTTTTAATTAGAACTTTTTTTCGTATTCACACTTTTTTCATGGAGTTCGAATTTACTCCCTGATCTTACTCGCTTCAAAAAGTTCTAACTCGAAAACTACTCTTCCGATTGAGCTGAAATTTTGATTTATGTATTTAAGGCAGGAGGTATAGATCCAATCTTTTTTTTTCTTACTAGACCCGGGCAGCAATCATGTATTCCGACGCGTCTCTGTCTCTCGACTTCTACGCAGCTTTTAACTCTTGACTTCGCCATATCAGCAGCTTCAAATTTCCTAGAGTGACAGTCAGAATCACGTTTCGATTCATAGTGACGATTCCGCGAAATTTCAAGTTGCAGATATGGCGAACTCAAGAGTTAAAAGCTGCGTCGAAGTCGAAAGACAGAGACGCGTCGGAATACATTATTGGTGCCCTGGACTTTAGTGTCCCCAAAAGAATCATTTGTTCCTCTTTTATTAAAAAAAAGCTACTTTTTATACAAACATATTTGCAAAATAATTTTGTAAATCTCAATTCTGACAGCGTTGTTACAGAAAGACAATTTGAAACCTTCACTCGACCTCATCCTCAATTGAAGGAAGCTATTAACTAAGAGATGATATTACATAAAATGCAGAGAATTCGATATCCCATATATTGGTTTTCGTTAGCTATGCATATTTGCTTAATAAACGTAGACGAGAAAGATCAATTTATGAAATAAAATAAAATTAGAAACGTTTGCTCTCGAGGTATTTTCCAAGTACCCGATCGTAAAATCTTATCGCTGTCCTTGGGAAATACGACCAAGGGTTAAAGTTAAAGGGTAAGAAAAGATTGGAAACAGAAGTTTGCAAGGTAGAAAAAGGTCCGTTCAAGGATATTTTGTATCTTAATGAAGAGAGCACACTGTAAAACAGTTGAAAATAAATCGTCGCCGAGTGGAAGAGACGGAAAAGGCGAATGGAAACCTCCGGAAACATTGTTTGATTGCAACATAAAACTTTTAGGAGATGCACTCGCTTCGAAAGAATAAATCGAAATATATAGAGATGGCTATATTCCATGCTAGATGCACCTTAAAAAACGAATCACCAATTGAGGAAATGTGAGAAAACCTCTTATTGTAAAGGAATGCAATCACTATAGAAATGAAATAAAACTATCTTTTACGTTTATGGGTTGTCGAATGGAATTTGTAAAGAACGGAAACTCGTTTCAAAATTTTCGTTTAATCCAACTAGAAAGACGATGCTTTCCGAATTTAATTGGATTGGCAGCGAACAGTCGTCCTGGGACGGAAACCAAACCGCTCTTTTCATACCCTGGAATCGCCGTCGACGTCCGAATCGCAGTTGAGTAACAACTTCTGAGGTGCCACAAGGTGTTTTCTTCAGAACTTCTATATTTGTGCAGCGGTAAAGACAACGTCCGATCGAGTGGTCGCATTGACTAACCATGCAGGTAACCAACTATTCGCCAAAGAGTTCTACTACAATATTCCGCTCCTCCTCACCAGAATTCCAAATGCATACTTATTGCTATATCAACCAACAGGTGCTCTGGATAGATTTGCGGTTTCTGGTTTATTCGGTCGTATCCTGTATTTTAGTATTTTTTTTCTTTTTTTTTTTTTTTTTGCAACAACAAACTTCACGTTTCCACCTCAATTTTTTGTCATTTTCACTTAACCCCGTGTCCTTATTTGAACATTTCGTTTTCTGTTTGCTATAGAATTTTTATTTTTCGCTCGCATTCTACTTCGTGTTGTAGTCTTTTATTTGATGTTTTTTTTTTGTTGCCGACAAAAGTTTTTAATGTTTTGGCGTACGATGAAAAGTTTTTAAGTGCTTTCTACATTGTTGTACTAGTAGTTTCCCTGCATAGTTGTGAATATTTACAATTAAGCGAAACATTATCTCATCAACGCATGAAAATTGGGGAAAATAGTTTTATGAGAGATAGAAAATTGCCGCGAATTGGCCATTAATCACTGCAAACGAACATAAAACGCAGCTGGCCTGGTCAATTTAGGCTGTTCATAGCAAATATGCATAAAACGGTCTCATTGCAATCATTTGTATGTGAATTGCAATTGGGCAACGAGGTCTGGTGTAATATCGTCAGCATAAAAACAAATCGCTGTAAATTGTTGATTTGTTTTATTTAATTAATTCGGTTGAATTCATTTTAATTCACAACTTTACTGTCACCCTGACACTATTTGCTATGGAGCTCACGTCGTGATTTTCATTTCCCCCGGAAATTTATTCCAGTAAAATCAAAGTAGGATAGTTTTGGGTTTTTGTTAACGTACGCAATGTCCAGAGTGTATTTCAAACATTTTCACGTTTTTGCAATGCGTTCGATTAACATGTTTATCTAATTGCACTCAATATCCATATAAATTTTTACAGGATAAAATTTTGAACGATGTTATATGTCATAAAAGCAATTTTTTTCAAATGATATACAAAGGAATTGCAGGTTTCGCCATGTAGGTATTAAAAATTGCGGACAAATTGAAAAAAAAAAATAATCTCTAGACAAGTTATGTTAAATCATATTCAACATGCATTTCACCTTTATAAATTGTTCAATACGACTTACAGTTTTTGAGAAAATTGCTAAAAGCTGTTTCGTTTGTATGGGAGAGGGAAGTAGAAATGGTCCGATTTTGCCTGGTCGAGAATTTATCCTTGCTATTTACTAGAAACGCAACCGTACAAAATTTTAAGCCTCTAGCTCAATTCTTTTGAAAGTTATGGTGTTCAGGTCAGACGAACGGACGGACAGACGGACAAAATCCTTTGTAATCCCTATCGCCATGGCGACTGAAAAAAGACAAAAATATTTTTTTCAAAAAAAAAACAACATTTTTAATTTTACGTAGGGATTTGGTTTGAAAAATAAAACCAAGATAAAACTTAATACGCAAAATCGTAAAATTTGCCTACTTGCTTGCCCATATCTCCAAGGATTTAGGATCCAGGATACTCGGTTAAATGTCGTCCTCACAATATTGGAAGCTAAGAATTCTTCTGAACAGAAAAACTAGTGCAGAGGAGGATTATAGCCGAAGTCTCAATGGGGAAAAGGATAACGAATCGATGGTATTTCGGAAATCACCATCATCAACATAATTGTGCTGTTCCGCATTCAATCGACCCAATAAATACGAGAATTGGTGATTAATGAAAAGAAAATTGCGTATAAGAGATAAATTCTTCCTTTCAACGGAAATTATTGCAAAATAATTACACTCTGTAGGCTGCGTGCAGATCAATAAAAACTATTCAAGTCTATCTCAATTATTACGCTTTTTATTTTTCGATAGGCTAAGAATTTGGTACTTTGGATTCTTAAGAGATTTTCCTTCAAAGAAATTCAAACTTTTCTAATGTTGGAAAATTAAAATATTTTTAATAATCCGTACAAAAAATCCAATGCGGGAATAATCAGACCATTTATTTCCTCCTCCCATTTACAAACGAAACAGTTTTTTACAGTTTTCTGGAAATCTGGTGGGTCGTATTGAAAAATCGATTAAGGTAAAATGTATTTAGAATTCGATTTTAAATAACTCATCGATACATCAAAATCCAATTGGACCACTCCTTCTTCCCTTCCCTTTACAAATGGATTTGTTTAAACACGTTCGTGACATCGTGTACCACTGGTGGTACATGTACAGTTTTTTAGAACCGCGCGAGTAAATAGTGCGGTAGTTTTTTTGTGTAAGTAAAATAAAAACACGCACCGTGTACCACCGATGGCGCACAACCGCCAGAAAACAAATCGCTAGTGTACCACCCGTGGTACACGATGTCCAAATGTAAAAAAAGTTGTAAAAGCAAATCTCACGAACGTGTTAAATAAACATTTTGTCTGTCCTCATACACAGTCAGGGTATTCACAGTCGTCTTTTAAATTGCGGATAAATTTACCGTTCGGTAATTCAGTCAAATTTAACAGATTTTTACCGAGACGGTAACTTGGTTCATGTAAAAATGAATTACCGGATTCGGTAATTGTATACATGCCTTGGGTCGTGTTTTTCGGCCCGGGTATTCGGTATCAAGAATCAACCGCGAGTGGCGCTAGTATTGTTTTTAGTTGTCAAATTTTCTCGCTGGTTTTTTCTCATAGGACTGCAATTTTTTTCAATTTTGATAGCCGTTGCCACAATAGAAATTCAAAAGAATACATCAAACATGGATTTAAAGGTATGTGATATATTTTACAATTAAATTCGCAGTTCATGATTTGGTCACGTATTCAATAAAAGAGCTGTTCTCAAATCTGTGCTGTGGGATGTTCACAGCAGAATATTTTTAGTCTTTTAATATTACCGAAAATACCGAATACCGAAAATTAAAAGAGGACTGTGAATACCCTCAGTATTTGATGATTGGCTCCTGGGAATTGTAGCTTTTCTTATGTTTTTTTTCCAGTAATTTTTTTTTACATTACCGTATGTAAGTTATTGTGTCGAATTAAAGTCCTTTTATATTCGTGACAAGATTTCTGTAAAAAAGCGACATTATCAACAGACATATTATTAGCATTGATGGGTTTGTGTACATTTGGGCAACATATGTTACATATTGCCTGCTTATATCGTCATAATTCTACAAGAGTCCTTTAAAAGTTTACGAGGTTTTCTGTGAAGATGGATATTAACTCCCGCTCCACATAGACGTTAGAATGTAATATCGTCAGTATCTGCACATTCACAAAAATCCTAAAAACTGAGTATACTTTAGTACGTTAATCTATCACTGGATTATTCGTTTATTTTATAAAAGAATAATATGAGTTTACAAGACATTGCGAGTTAAAATGAAAAAAAAAAGAAGGATGATGTCGTGTTATAAGGACCCAATACCGTCCAACCATAATAATGGTTTGACCAATTTTGCTTCGTCCTTTTATTTATTTACATTTTTTTCGTATTTTTTTTTTATCGAAGCCGAATTGTGTTGGGTTTCGTTGTTGACATTGCGACAAGGGACTTATAATAATAATTTATTTCGGTTTTATGGGCCACTAAACTCACAACAGCACCAAATTATACTAAAATAAATTTTAGAACTGTGATATTTGTGACATTACTTGAATACTGTTAGCCGTAAGTTATGATTATTATTGTTGTTTTTCTGTTGTGAGTCTTCATTTTGTTGTTCATGGGGTGTTAGTCGCTGGTAATATTTGATGATGTTGTTAGGTTTTTATATTAAATAGAAAAATCAAATTTTTTGTGAGAAAAAAAATACCTTTTGTACTTTTCAATCTAGTAAAACTAGATTTTGTGTGGTAATAATATCAAACTATGTATTTTCTATTTTTGATGCGATTTTCAATAGGGGAAAAAGCGTTAAATAAATCCAAAAACGTTCATTTTAAATATATAAGAAGACAATTTACTATACAAAATTGTGGACTCATAACTGACGCGTTAAAGTATTTTGAATAGATTTCAAAATTATTAAAAAAACCAGAAATAATGTAAAAACTTTGGGAAAAAACCTGAAGTTCTAACTTCAGATTAGGGATCAGCAACCCCAAAAACAAAACTTCCCTGGCAAATCATTAGAAAAGCTGCAAATGTCGGGAATTGCAGGAAAAACGGCCCCATTTGGCGAAGAAAAAAGTGCTCTTCCACCATGACAACGCACCGGCTCACACCTCCGCCGTTGCCACGGCCAAATTGGTCGAATTGAGCTACGAACTGCTGCCCCATCCACCGTATTCTCCAGATTTGGCCCCGTGCGACTTCTTTTTGTTTCCAAACTTGAAAAAGTCACTCGCCTGGCAGAAATTTGAGTCGAATGAGGAGGTCATCGCCGCTACGGAGGCCTACTTTGCAGACCCCGAGAAAACGTATTTTTCAGACGGGTTAAAGAAGTTGGAGCATCGCTGGGTAAAGTGTATCGAGCTAAAAGGAGACTATGTTGAGAAATAAATGGTCACTTTTCCAAAATTTTGGTTTTTTTTTGTAGGCTAAGTACTTATCGGACTGCCCTCGTAAATTCTCTACTTATTAATAGTTGTGCAGTACAAAATTTACTTTATGTGGTGACGTTTATTAATTTTACTACATAATTCACTTCGAGTCTTAAAATTGCAAGTTTTCAGATTTTCGTGGTAGGTTTCGATTAAAAAAAGGATAATTTCAGTTGGTCTGGCTGAATGTCATAACCAGAGATGTGTAAAAATCTTTATTTTTTATAAATCAGAGACATATGTTTTTGTAAGTTCGGTGCAAATTTCCACTGCCATTGAAAATTTAATAAAATCACAAATCACCACCATAGCAAAGTAAAATGTGTGATTTAATATTGAATTAAAACATGTAATTTGTTTGTGTGTGATTTTTTTCGTTCCAATTGAAATTTTACTTTAAATTGATTTTCTTTTCTTTCATGTTATACTATGCGATAGAAGTTTTCTAATAAAACCACTCGAAAACATCTGCTTCGGCAGCAAATAGTACAACTCCTGTAATGCCAAAAGTACTGCAATATGAAGCCAAAAATAGAAGGTACTCGACAAAGTTTTTTTTTTGTTTCCTATCATGGGTGAAAGTTGGTAGGTAAGTATATGTAGATGGGGAAAAACGATCTTTGCGAATTTTTAGTAAGTATCTTGTGTTGTTGCAATATTTGAACAGCTATTATATACCAACGACACATGACACTCTAATACACCGATAGTAGTACGTAGTTTACTTTTCGCATAATGTATTCCCTACAATTTGGAGAGAATCTTGGAAGAAATCAGTTGGAATATATCTACTACTTGAAATTCGAATCCAATTTCTGTTCGTTCCACCATGAATGTGAAAAAATCGCAATTGATTTTCTTAGTATCAAACTTTTGCATTTCCTGATAGTATCATCTGTAGTTCGGCACGATTGCGTGTTCTGATAGAAGAGTGTCGCTTTCCAATATATTCGTACACTGAAAGTCTCAAGAGGGCATAGATAGACTGACTTTCGTCAACAATGTAGGTACATAGTTTAGATTTGTTTCTTGACATCAGTTACGTTCGGTTTAAATAAATTATCTTGAGTGGACTTGGATGTACTCAGGCCCGGAAATTAAATTTTTCCAACCCATTTTAAGGCAGGAAATTTATTAAATTTTTTAACTGTACAACATATGATAGATCGGGTAGACTGTCCAAGGATATATCCCAATTGACCAATGTTGGAATTTTTGTACCGTGTCCAAATGTACCACGCAATTTTCCTTTATAAAGTTTAAGAATATTTGTGGGAGCATTTGGAATTATGGACCTAATGGTACAAAAAGGACCATTTTCACAGGAAAAAAATCTTGGATTTCCAGTCAAAATTCCATAAATCGTACCTTCGGTACTTGGTACAAGATGATTGGAAATCCAATTGGTTTTCCAACCAATTTGGTCAATTGGGATCTATATATTTTTAAATTTGACGATATTATTATTTTCTATATTGCTTGCAGTCGGGTATGGAAACGCATTATATTTAAGCATAACGCGTAGTTAGTTTCTCCCAAAGGACTATTGTTGGATATGATTGAATTTTTATTGTTGTCTGATAAACATCATCAGATTTTCGATGCTGTGAAACACTTGTTAAATTCAATTCATTTCAGCATCATTTCCAAATTAAAAATTAAAATATATATAAAAAAAAATACAGCACTTCAGTAATCATTTTCCGGAAAATTCAGTGATAATGATTTCTGTAATTGAAAATCATAATGAATAAAGACCGTTTTAACGAGTTTGTCACGTTTGTATTTTGTCAATGAATGCGTGTTGCGAAATAAACATTTGGTTGAAGTTAACTTTTAATTGAGATTATTTAATTACATCAGTGTAACAGTGATCATAAATGTTTAATCATCTCAAAATTAACATGCGGAAGTAAATAAATGCAAAGCAATGATCATTACTTTTTTTTATTATTCGATTAAAAGTTTACAGATGGAAAATTTAGACCATCCATTTTTATATATATATATATATTTTCCTCCCTTACTACTATTTTCATTCATCTCTCCCAGTAAATAATACTCGCATCTGCCTGAAATTTACCTAACAGTCTTATTGTCTTGTGCGTGCCCAATGGAAATGAGTTGAAAAGGCAAAAGGGCAATAAAACTTTTTCTTTTCGAAATTACCAAAAATGGTGTTTCCATTCCATTTACTTGATGGTCTTTAAAGTTTACCTTTTTGGAGAAGTAGAATATCCGAAAAAAAAAACAAATCAAATGAAATTTTGACTGAAAAAATGGGGAAACAGGAACTTCCTAGTAGCTTCATCTGGAATCGGTAACCGAATCAGGAGTTAACACAATAGAAATCTGAAACAGGATCAAGATTAACATCTACTTCGTCATCATCGCATAATTTAAATTCACTTTAAAGTTGAAATTGAAGAAAAAATTAATTTTAGCAGCTAAGCGGCCTGATAGTATGAAAGTGTGGATATTTTACATCGCGATAATTGATGGCCAAATTTTTTCATCAGAAGTTTATCTTTTTATTGTGAAAGTATTTTTAAATGATTTTCTGTAAAAAAAAATGAAAGCAATTTAAGTTTTCGCATCTTCTAATAAAATTACATCTACATCTTTGGACACAATTAGGTGATTTGATTTTGCTGAAGATTGGGTTTTTTTACTTGGTTTCGAAGACGAGAATTTGGACCCGGCTTTTTTAGCCGGGGCTAAAAGCGTGAGTAGAACAAAACCTAGGAAAACAGAATTCGGTTGGTTATAAATTAGATAGCCTGGAGTACGGCGGTCCGTGCTTTTCTTAATTAGTGTGACGTATTTAATGGACAGCTCCTTGACCATAACTGAGTAAAAATTTGGCTCATGTGTTTCTGAAAAATTGTCTATTCAATCTTCGTAAATATTCCTAAGCGGCTGTCCATAAAATACATTATGCTAATTTCCGTCTTTTCGAAAAATACGTCACACATATCGATAAAGAGAGGATCTGCGGTAATGTGTACTTCCATCACATTACCGCAGATCCCCTCTCCCTCTAAATGTGTGACGTAATTTTATAGGTGGGTTTTAAAATCATCCTAAACAATTTTGATAAATATAATTTTTTAAATAAAGGCGAAGAAAAACCTACCAACTCTACACAATAATACAAGATAATAAATTATTTTTGCATATTATGTAGTATAATATTTTGAAAATGTGGAATACACTTTAGATTAGATTTTAGTAACAAAAGCCCAGGCGGTATGCGTTCTAATCCTTCTAGAATTACTTAGTTTTGTAGCCATTGTTATTGCGAGAAGTGAATTCACAGACTTTGGGTCCAGTGAAATGTGGTTCTCTGGTGGTCTGCTACATTTGTTATAATTTATCCCTCTTATAGAAAACCATACAACATTTTAGTGTAGGTATAGCAATGTTGAATTTTCTTGTATATTTTGGCATATAATATTTACAAGTATATACGTATATACAGTACGGCGTAGGTGGTAGTTTTGCAATAGGTAGATTGTATCCACGAATGGCATGTTTTTATGTAGATATACTTATGTTGATGATAATAAACAACATTATTATTTCAATAACGATAGTATAAAGTAATTTTCCCACAAAAGTGAAATTTATTACGTCGTTTATAACAATTTAATTCCACTTTGTCTGTTGTTGTGCTGCAAATGTAGTGTATATGGAAAGACAGTCAGACTTTGCAGAATCAGACTGTAGCGTATATACAAAATAAAGAAATCTGCAAATACCTAAATAGGATGAGACAAAAAAAAATTGCCTGGTTGCCTGGTGTGTT
The DNA here is from genome assembly GCA_964034945.1 of Chrysopilus asiliformis. Classification (NCBI taxonomy): domain Eukaryota; kingdom Metazoa; phylum Arthropoda; class Insecta; order Diptera; family Rhagionidae; genus Chrysopilus; species Chrysopilus asiliformis. Next base: position 1,481,750 of record OZ035962.1, on the reverse strand, counting down.
GGTTGCTTCTTGGTTGGCTTGTTGGAAATCATCTTATTTTAACAGCCCTCTGGGTGTTATTTTCGACCTACTTTTTATCTCCACGGGCGACCTGTAGTAAATGAACCACCCTGTCATCATCTTGAATAAAATTCTTACCATTTCACCATCCTATATATACCTGCATGTGTACGTATTTGTATACAAGTATGTATATTCGGTCCGTCGACTACGGTTATACTTATGAGCAATAACAGGTGAGATATTATAGTAGGTATCCTGTTCTATTTTCCTTTTACTAAGATTGATGTCCTTAAATTTGATAAGGAAAGATATTTTTTTTTACGGATTTTTTAAGTTGCTTTCACCCATGGATGGGTTGTTTGTGTTAGAGAGGATGTCATGGTAGAAGAAAGTTAATAACTTGAAAAAGAATTAGGTGGCCCCTTATGTTTTTTGGGTCCTTTATTTACTCTATTCCGTGCATGACAAATGGCGAAATTCGATTAGTTATGACCCGTAGCGGATTATCGTAAAAAATCAACACATTGTAATGGGCTAATTTGCAACACATAACCGCCAAAACATCAATGATGTTATGAAAATGTCGAGAAATCGTTCTTGCCCCCCATTCGAATATATGCCAAATATGTGTAGCATCGGAAAATATTTTCAAACGATTCGGCGGGGGATCATCTATTGCGAGATGGTCTTTTTTTTGTGTACATATCATGAATATTAACTTGTATGCTGTTTGTCTTAATCTTATATCGGGCACAGACACAACTATGACCTTGTTTTGATGTTTATGAGTAGTTTAGGATCTTATATTATATGACTATAAAACGTGACTAGAAAGCGAGAGAAATGATGTGCCTGGACCAAAAGTCCCTTAGAATAAAATTATCGTAAAATGAAGATAGCACATCGATATAATAAAGGGAAGTCGGGAATGGCTAAGGGCTATCGCTTGGCTGTATAAGCTAGTGGGAGTCACACAGTATACCACCTTTTGATTGGAGTGGAGCAAGGTCCGATCGATACGGCAATGTCCTTATGGATAATATGAGATTTAGTAAAATCAGTGGACGGAAAGACGGGCAAAAGCCACAAAATTCAGATATGAATATGCAACGTTAACAATTCCCATATAAACAAGTTTATCTAAGCGGTTCGAGAGATATACCCATAATATAACATAATATTTTTGATTATAACTCGTATATACGACATCCTCAGAAGTTACAACCAGAGCCAAAGCAAAAAGGGCAGCTAGTATTGGCAACAACAGAATCAAAGTGGAAAAAAAATTTAATAGCAGTACTTCGTATGCCGCCAACGATAGAAATATTGCTTTGAGTATGAGTGCCTGCTAATAATATCCGAAAAATGGCAATATTGATAGGTTTCTAGTATGTGCCATCATAAAGTTTATCCTTCTATCTATCTGTGCCTGTATATTGTACTCGAGATGATTTATGGATGACGGAAGTGGAAAATCTAAACACTTAAGTTGAAGGACTTGAACCTATAATCTTCAGTTATTGAGAATTTTATGGTCATAAATTAGTATGCAAAATTTGTTGATGTACTTAAAATAGCAACTTGACTATGAAACGAGGTTATTTTTTTTTATGAAGTGAACAATTTTTTTTAGAAAACAAACCACAGATTGATTTTATTTGATTTTTTTCAACTCCTTTTATTTACCTACAGAAGAAAAGTGGGGTTTTTTGTGACAAAATTTCTCGAAAACTACTCAACTGATTTTAATCAGATTTCAGGTATCATGCAGATATAGACTATGCTGTTTTTCTTCATTCCCCATGTCCCCCCCTCTCCTACTATATTTTGAAATTCTGAGGAGATTTGAATCCGTCTTTTACCATAAGAAAGCCAATATTTGAATAAAACTTTTCTCACAATAATACTCTCGGTAATTGTAGTCTATATTTTTTGAGCCAGTATTAAAATTTAAAGTTTGGATTTTAGATTCAGGGTATTCACAGTCCTCTTTTAAATTGCGAGTAATTTTACCGTTCGGTAATTCAGTCAAATTTAACAGATTTTTACCGAGACGGTAACTTGGTTTATGTAAAAATGAATTACCGGATTCGGTAATTGTAGACATGCCTTGAGTCGTGTTTTCCGGCCCGGTTATTCGGTATCAAGAATCAACCGCGAGTGGCGCTAGTAATGTTTTTAGTTGTCAAATTTTCTCGCTGGTTATCTCATCGGACTGCAAATTTTTTCAATTTTGGTAGCCGTTGCCACAATAGAAATTCAAAAGAATACATCAAACATGGATTTAAAGGTATGTGACATATTTTACTCGTACAATCAAATTCGCAGTTCATGATTTGGTCACGTATCAAATAAAAGCGCTGTTCTCAAATCTGTGCTGTGGGATGTTTACAGCAGAATATTTTCAGTCTTTTATATTACCGAAAACACCGAATACCGAAAATTAAAAGAGGACTGTGAATAACCTGATTGTTTGTTACTTCTGATTTGTTTGTTAATGGTTAGAGCTTTATTGATAAATCTATAAACTTAAGCTATGAGGATTTTATCGACAAAAAAAGTGCATAACATCTGGTATTGAATTTATTCGTATTTATTTTAGTTAAATGATGTCCAAATGAGTAAATTATTGCTGATAGGATTCACAAATAAAATTCAATATTATGAAATCGATTTGCCTAACAATTTCAGGTATTTGTCATTAATTAATTATTCAATAGGAGTGGTTATATGAATTTAATTATACAACTTGGAGTGGAGTGAACATTTTAAAGTGCTATTAAAAATTACTGCACGTGCATTTGAATAATTTTATAATCAATTGTTTGATAACAATCAATTAATTCTAGTCGAATAATAATGGAACAAAAAAAATTAAATTATGTGTTGGTAAAATTTTGGGCTATGGAAAACTATTGTTTGTGTTTTGAGCCACAAAAAAAGTTTTTAATAGGCTATCAAAAAGTTTGCAGATGGGTCGGTTTTTAAAGGCTGTCCAAAAAAAACGTTACGATTTTTAGCATCCTCCTTCTCGTCATACTTTTTTGATAATTTTTCCTCTCACCCCTTAACACATTGACTGCCATGGCTATCATTTTCGATAGCTGGGTCTACAATATACATGCATACATACATACATTCATACATACGTACATTCTACATACGTCTACGTGTATTGGCATCTCCCTTACATTTTTGCAAAAGTGGTCTGGCAGTCAACGTGTTAAATGTGTGATGTGTTGTACGGACAGCCCCTAAACAAAGAAAAAAAAACAAATTTGATGAGTTTTGAATAAGAAACGTTTCATACATTCTAATTATTTTCAGTTACTCTAATACTTGTATAAAATTTAATTAAATGATTTTTCTGTGAATTAACCATTTGAATTTTTATAGTTTTTTCCTGTGTTGAATTTTATAAGGGAAATAACAAGCAATTGTGGTATGAAGTAGTCATTTTTTATTACGAAAGCTATTGTTGTTGACTCTGCGACGACAGCAATTCAAAAAGGATCTTAATGTTTAAGTAGAGAAAATCAGAATCCAAGTTGCTCATTTAAATGAACGTTTTCCCTCTTAATTCCAATTTACATGCAAATTGATTCAATACTTGAAAGTTGAAGAATTGGAAAGCTGCTGAAATTTTATGTCATATAAATTCAAAAGTTATGTTTACTGTGAACAATTTTGGTTTGTGGCCTTTTCCTTTGGTATGGATATTTTAAGGAGACGCGATTTACCGCAGTTTCAGTTAACATTTTAATCGCTAAATTAGATTCTCTAGAAGACCGAAATGAGCCTATTTTAATCGGATTTTCATCGGGAATGAGATATGAAAATAAGGAATTTCAAACTCCGTTTGTTTGTCCGTATTAATTTATTTTCCTACTAAAATAGACATAAAAAGTCACTGTGCAAAAATACAAATTTCGGGCCTTGCAAGGACTGAGGGTGTATTAAAAAGTAATCAAAATTATTTAAGTAGGTATCTATAAATTAGAAACAGTCTAGATCAACTGGATTATTTTATATTTGAATTTGTCAAAATAGGTTAAATATTGCATTAAATTAACATCTCTTGAATATTTAAGATTGCCCGAAACGATTTAACTTTTTCTTCCCAAAGGCATCCAATAATTCAACACATATCTCTGTGAAATCTTTTTGATTTTCAAGCAATTACAATATTAATTTGAAAACTACTGAAACGCAATATGAAATCCATCGCTTTTTCAAATCGTCATTTATTTTTCGTCGAATTTTCCGAATGAAAATTGTTGGTTCATTTCAGTATTCATTAGGTTCGCTAATGATTTCCCTTTAGGCCTATTCAATTAGAAAATCTTAACGATTTACGGTTCAGTAGATTTAATCAGCTGCTATAACTATAATCAAAGCCAGAAATGTATGGGAAATAAGAAAAAAATTCGAATTTTCAGATTTTTGGTTCAGTTCAGTTGGGTTCGATTTAATTCTGTGGATTGCTTTGCACGAAACACGCGAACATCTCGCAGATGGCAAAGAAAAGGACTTTTTTCGTTAATGAACGACTTTATTTTTCACAATAAAAAATTTCATAATTTCGTCATAATAATGAAAGCGAATAAAGCCAGCGAGAAAACAGAGGATTTTCATTTCGAATTCTGTTTAATTAAGAATTGTTGAAATTTGAACGTCTGTTTTAATACAGAAATCTAAAAATTAGTAATACAGAAGCCTGATGAATAGATAAATTGGAGCAGAGTTTTTTTCCCTCGATTGCAGGGATTTTTTTTTTTCACATAGCTAAGGAGATGGTAAAATGCGAGGGTTTCATGGAAAGTTTCGTGTCTGGTTGTGACAAAATATATCTCGTTCGTTTGAGCACAAAAATTTCAGGTCAATGGGGCGAGATATATTAGAGTCCGAATCAGAGGCGTTAAAAAATATAATGCCCTTTTTTTCCCAGGATCTCAATCGAGATTTTTGGCTTTAAAGTATGTTTTTTCGTAACGACCCGAAAAGATAACTGCTGTCCTAGATTATTCGATTTAGCCATGAAACCATAAGTTTTCGCCTGAGGCGTAATTTTTTAAAACAGCTTCTTCCCCAAGCGTATTTTTGTTAAAATAAAATTGCTGTGCATTTAATTGTAAATTTTTTGATTATGTGATAAGTCTCTCTAAGAATTTAGTGGCTTGTTTTTTCGTAACGACCCGAAAAGATAACTGCTGTCATAGATTATTCGATTTAGCCATGAAACCATAAGTTTTCGCCTGAGGCGTAATTTTTTAAAACAGCTTCTTCCCCAAGCGTATTTTTGTTAAAATAAAATTGCGGTGCATTTAATTGTAAATTTTTTGATTATGTGATAAGTCTCTCTAAGAATTTAGTGGCTTATCTAAGAGAAAAAATAAAAATTGACAAGAAATTAAACTTCTTTTGGAAAAGAATGGCGACATAAAAAAATTTTTCGACCCAAGATAAATTCCCCTTATCACCAGTCATCTGTTCTGGATTCAAACGATAAAATACTGAATTTTTGGATCATGAATTTTGAAAGATAGACCCAGAAGGAAATATACTTTTTAACCTAAATCGTGTTTTGGTTTTGGAAGGTCAGCGACTTTTACTTAAATGGTATGTATTTAAGTACAAAATTCTCACAGCCCATTCTTTATTTTAGATTTGAAAAATAATCCAAAAGGATAAATTTCTGTTAGAGCGTTTAATAACGCCACCACTTAAAATAAATTCGAGTTAAAATTGTTTTAATCGATTTAATTTTCAATTATTCTAAATTCACCAACATTTCACAAAGCGTTGTTTGAACACAACATACAAATGTTGGTTGAAAATAACCAATTTTTCGTCTCAACTGCAATTCTGAACTAGTTTTTTGGCTTTCAGTGTCTACATTAAATTGTGTAATTTTCTAAAAGCATTATAAAATAACGGAAAATGTATGAAATTTACAAAGAAATTGTAATTTCGCTAAGCGATGGAATTGCTTTGTTTGAAATTAAACACTTCTGCCGATGTTATGTTAAATCAGAAACACACCCATAATCACGTCAGCAAAGCCACAATATGAAATCTCATCCCTAAAACATATACAAAGATATTTTTCCGTAATTTTCCCCCTTAAGTATGCGCAAAAGAAACCATTATCAAAGTTGAGAAGATTTTCGGAATTTTCACCCGCACGTCGTACAATACAATCCAACCCTTTCGCCACACCACTCATACCAAAAGTGAGGCAGGGAGTGTTGTACAACTTTGAAGATTTTCCAGCAATCTTCTAAATCTCATACTTTGGAGATGCGTAGCAGGGAGGACGTGATTCAGGAGGCATCAGCACAGTGTACTTCAGGAGAACAGGTTAGTATGTGGTTACAGTGAAAGTTAATAGTTTTTGGGATGAAGTTGATTCTTGGTGTGTAGCATCGTCTGTCCTGTCTACCTTCCTTAGAAAATTAATTGAAACTTAATTAACAGAAAATGTTAGACTTGATGGACTTATCTAACTTGTCGTGAATTGTTTTCCGAAAATTTACTCAATATAAGTTTTTTACGAGATTGACGAGTATAAAGGAGTAGGAATAAATACCAGTTGTCGGATTTGACATTAACGAGTGTGATGAAAAGATATTTAAAAAAATATCAGTGGTGATCAACACAAAACTCTCCTTTGCAATATTTAGTTGCGGAAAAAATATGTAAAAAGTGATATGTTGCAAACAGTTAAAAATACGTAAAACCAACTAAAAAATAACCGCGAATTTTTATTCTTTGAATTTTGTTATATTTTTTCATAAAAGCTGGTAACCTTCAAGAGTCGCAAAATAATTAAGGGAATGTCATTACTATTTGGTGCGTTTACACATATTTTTACTGCAGAAAGCATATAAATGAGCATTCGTAATGATGTGTAGATAGCGAAAAGGGGGAATGCACAGTTTCATAAAGTCTGGCGAGAAAATCAAATTTTATCCCGAAACCCAAAAACTGATCCGTTTAATACGTATTAAGTCTTTCGTCAATAAATCATTCTAAGCGCCCTTCCTTTAGAATTGGTCCAACCCTCAACCTCGGATCATGTCAAATTTGGTCGGACGGCGTCAACGGGGTGGTTAGCAGGTTGTTGGTCTGCCATACAGCTGGCTGGTCCCTATACACTATGTTGAACAGGGCACAGTGTTTAAGGGGAATGAATTTACGGAAAGTGAATGGTGTGGATCCTTTGTTTTGGATGTCTAATGTTTGTGCTCCTTCCCATAAAACATGAAATGAAACCCTTTTGTATTCGTATATGTTTTCCCGTCATCAGTTACCTTTTATACGAAATGTGAGAACAGACTCAACTATAAGACGGACAAATTGCTCCTAATAGGGTGTCGGGTTATCATCAACGAAAATTGTTTTTTAGTTAAGCTCTGGCTATGAACACTAAAAAAAGGGGTTAAAGAAAAAAACGAAAACCATTATTTGCCAACCTTTATAATATGAAAATATCCTCTTTTCGAAATTATTTTTCCATGGATCGATTTTTTTTTCGCTTCCCGTGCTCTCGGTGGATTCTTGTCTTTGCTGTGCCGCGCCATGCCATAACATCCACAAGTTTTATGCCTTTGCCGTTGGCATAAACCGTAACCAAACGGAAAACAGGAAGTGAAGGAAGGATGTGTGCTCTTTTATGGCATGTAAAAGTCGTTTTAAAACTTCAAATGAACTTTAAAGTTGGATGATCATACTGATTTCAAATTGAGGGGTAAACTTGAAACTCGCAGGATCTTTTAACGAAAACATCCGATTATGCAGGCAATGAGAAACGTTGATATGGACGTGTTTTTGGTTCGCTAGCTTTTCGTATTACATCAATGAAATCATTTTCTCAATTTACCAGTTTTAAGTACTTTGACTCCAAACAAGGATAACGAGAAATCGACCATATCCTAGTGGCAAAAGATCTCAAAAAATCACGATACTGGCACTATTACTATTTTTTTTAATTACATAAAATGTCTTTCATCCCCCGTAGCAAAATACGTCTGTGAGATTGAAAATATCAAAAGGCGAATTTCCCCTCGTTCAGTAAATATGGTATTATAAACGTGCCTATAAAATATGTAACAGAAGGTTTTCATAATTTTTTTTGTGGAGGATTTTCTCTAATTTCGATCCATTACGTAACCAATTATGTCACATGATATTCTTCAATTATGCATATTTCTCTGCAAAATATCAAAAGTCAAAAAGTCGGTGTACGAGAATTTCTGAAAAGAAATACTAATCAAAATTTCCAAAAATGATACTCATTGCCTTTAGTAAATGTGATGGGTTTTTTTGGGAACAGATTATATCACAAAATTCGTAAATTAATTTCATTTATAGATTTGATTTCAAGCCTGATAGAGAGAATCTCTTAATGGGAAAAGTACTGACAGAAAAACTTCACTCTAGGCCAAACGTTAATTTCCTTCAGTTTTGTAGAGCTATCTACAAGATTTGTATTTTAAAAACATAACAAAAGGTATAATTGCCAATCTGGAAATTATTGAAAACCCGTATGGTGATTTAAGTGAACGGCAAATAGTGGTATCAAAATTCCACTTTGAAGTCAAACTTTCCAATAAGATTTTTTTAAAACTTGTTCCAATTGGATTTTGATGTATGGGAGTTTTATGTAGAATCATATCCTAAATAACTTTTGTTCTTGGACTTTTTTGATAAGATGCACCGTTTTTGAGATATTTGCAAAAAAACGTTTTCGTTCGTATGGGGGGTACCCCCCCTAATGGCCCATTTTTACCCATTAACGAACTTAGCCTCACATTTTACGAAAAACGGACCTGTGCCAAATTTCAAGTCTCTAGCTCAATCCGTGCGCCCGCAATCCGCGCCACAGACGGACGGACGGACAGACGGACGGACGGACATGCAAAAATTAAATACTTTTATCATTCTAAACACACTGGTGTAATTCATTTTTGTGTGTGATGACGGGATCTTGGCGTTACAAACGGTAAAGCAAAGTTAATATACCCTTTGGTTTCACCATAAGGGTATAATTACAAAATATGAATTCAAATAATGTGAAAATGCTAACCAAACTTAATATACTCGCTTTCAAAAATCTCTAACTTGAAACCTGTTTGACCAATCGAGCAGAAATTTTGGGCTTTGTTCCCAGAGAGAGTTCAGTTAAATTTTCCCCAGTACTCTGAACACTCTTCAATTTTCACGATTCCATAAATTTGATTTACTGGAAAAAAAAACTTCAATTTCATAAATAAATAATAAAGATTTGTGTTTTTTCCAACCAGAAACTTTTAGCTCAATAGTAAATTCTCTACAAGCACTTTAACAATTGTATATTGAAATCCTTAATGCTTGCTAAACGAATAAAGTTGTTTTTAATTAAATTCATCGGATGTGCAAATGTCTTGTTGTTGTCCTTATCTAGGCAAGTCAACGGATGATGAAATTTAAAATGAAGCGTTTACCAAGAGAAAGGTCTTAACATACATTTTTACACGAAATTCCTGCAAATATGCTTCAATTTGAGACACTAAATTCATAAAATATACATAAAGCCAAGTCACGTTCTCAGTGGAAGCTTTCATTTCATAAAAGTTTCATTTAGTCGCTTCCCAACCGCAATTTTTCGCGAAAAGATTGTTCTGGAATTTTTCGGGGAAACAATCCGACGGGGAATTATACTATACTACTCGACTGCTTTAAATAGCGTTTAAATCGCTTGGAAATGCATTTCCCGGCTTTTGCTAAATGTGATAAATATTTACATAGTTTTTCTTATCGTTACGAACGAGATTTCGCAGACATTGTCATACTGTGCTTGCTGTGAAACAGCATATAATTATTTTTAAAGATTTTATACTCGTATGTTTAGAACAGAGCGAAAATTCAATAATTCCCCCATATATTCGTCATCGTTTGTACTGTAAATGTTGAACTCAAACTTGACTTGTAGCTTTGATAAACTGCTCAAGATTTCTTTTGTTGTCATCGCATGTCCCCATATACGAACAGCAGCAGTTGTTATTGTTATTATACTGCTGGAGGTTAGTTTTTTGTTGTACACTTATAGGAAAACTTTGTAATTTCATTTTGAACTTTATATGTTTAATAGTTTTTCATGGAGAAGAGTGAGCCTTAGAAGAGTATTTGTTCGCTTTTGAAGCGATTTTCTGCAATTCAAGTACCTTCCCGTCATACTTGATGTTGTGCAGGGAGTTATAAACCCCACCTAACATGACTTACCTAAGAACTACGTTGGTGAAGCACAATACAACATTTTCAGTTCTGTCGGTAGCACAATGCAACCCAGCGTCATTCGTGCCAAGATATAAGGTGGCATTCACCGAGTTTAGCGTGGTCACGAAGCTATAAATCATCTCCCTAGAGTGCACTTTGGGAATTATATGCTGGAACAACAATACGCTAACGGACGGAATCACAGTCCAGACGGAGGAACTGCTGGCCATTGGTAGGGTTGATGGCAACTACGTTTACTTATTTGTGTGAAGAAGTCCCATAACTTTCATGGATGATAACAAACGTCCGACCCAGGACTTTGTATTTGCAATCCGTGGGAGAGCGATAAAAGAAAAATTCTGTCCACAGTTGATGATGCAAAAGGATACATTTCTTCTGTTCGTGACAGCGTTTAAAGTTACAATTTAATTCGCGATTGCTAGCAAAGTTTAAAATTAAATACCAGTGGACGTAAATGAATTTGCAGTTTTTATATTCCATTGGTTAAATATAAACACGCAAAAAATATTTTAGTGAAATGTTTTGAAACATGATTTTGTTCAACAGGTCAATAAAATTAAATTTTGATTTTAGAAAAATTTCCCTTTCTGGATTAGAAATTAATATTCTTCAAAGATATTTCACTCCTTTTTCTGTTTGAAAACATTTGATATCAATATTATTTGGTAAATAGAGTTATTTTACTTTTCAAAGATTAATTCACTTCAAAAACATATGTCCATTTCGGAGAGTCTGCAACAGGTATGTGTGTGTGTATGCGTGTAGGTAAATCCGTAACGAAATTTATAAGATCGACTTGGCGCTGTTCGAAAGCTGCTACCGTCCCATGGAACGCTACCTTGGAAAAATAAACCGTTTTCAAGAAAATCGCAAAAAGATAAATACTTGTTTCCAAAATAAATTCACAGCTGTTGGATTTGAAATTTTTTGTTTCGCGTGAATATAAAACCCGAATTTAGAAAATTAACTTTGTAGCCGCAACAAATATTTTCCAAGAAATTTTTTCTACATTATGTATGTATGTTGCTCGAAGGACGACGGTGAATACATCACGTAGATAACTTAATTTCAATGGTCGTTAGTACAGCTGTAATTATGTCTTCATGGTAATAACTACATTTTGGCAAAAACTCAACAAGAATGAATACTTGCCCGAAAGTTTAAGCATTTCTTCCATTTAGTAATCATCTTGTTGGCTCGGTTGGATGTCTTTCTGGCTGTCATCGTAGAGTGTTGCTGATGTTGATGTCGCCTCGCCCATCTGCCTGTCTTTGCTACGCGATAAAAGATCCACTTTGCTAACCAACCATGGAACCATCCATCCATTCATCCATCCATCCATCCATCTATCCGGTCTCTAAGGCAACCACCTAATCTACCATACCCTCAAGTTCAACCACCCCCAAAAACTAAGGCGATGTGGCCTACAAAAGATATAAACGAAGAATGTGCCTAAATTAGATGAAATACAATTTTGTACAAGAGACAATTTACGAAGCGATAATTAAAGACCTCTTGCCGCTATATAATATCCAATTATCATTGTTAAAGAAGTGTTACTTTATCTAAAGAACACACAATTTTATTGTCGGTAATGAATGCCTACGCTAGAAGCAATTCTAATCATTATCAACGTCATAAAAAAAAATATGATAAAAAAAAAATGCCAAAAGTAAAATGTTTTTGAAGCTCTTAAGTGTATCAATCAGTAAGTTTGCGCTCAAAGGATTTCTTGATGTCAATTTCAAATACTTGCTATTAAATGTTGAATTTCCCACTCTTATAATGGGTGGGCAGATTGAACGACGATGGGTAGATTGGGTAGTCAGTGAAGCAACTTCCAGAGATCTGAGAACGACACTTGAGAATTTGACGAAAGACGCCGCCAGTTCTTAGAATACTACAAGTTAATGAGAAAATTAATACAGAAGAAGTGAAAGAATGAATTCTTTCAGAATTTTGAGCTTTGCAAGGAAAATGCATGATTTGTGACCAAAATTCTATTACTCGGAAAATAATGAACATTTGAAATCTGGCCGCAATTGATCGACTAGTTTCGGAATCAGAGGCTTTGAAATCAAGCAGATAGGATTAATCCATGGCTGGGATTTTCGAATGAATCAACTATTTTTTTCATGCTTTCACTATGAGAGAGGTCCGGAAAGCATGAAATTAGCGTAACGTATTTTATGGATAGTCCCTCACTTCAGAGCCACTCGACCGATTGAGCCGAAATTTACCCAAACAGCATTTATGTAAACCGTGATGTTAGCGGTCGGACATATTCCGTGAAGTCATTGTTCATGAGATTGCTGTGTAAGGACTATGTAAATAAATAAAAACATTTATCAACCGCTAAAATGACGATTGACATAAATACTGCTGGCATGTGTGAGAAAGAGGAAAACGACGAATTTGCTTTCCCACTTTGGAACTTCCCCAAGACTCTAAAATTTGAAGAACAATTTTTTTTGTTAGTTATCCGATAATTTATATTTTTTCCTCAAACCATCACTGCCCACCAGCACCGTACTTGAATTTATTCCCCGTCGTTGGTTCTTAACATTTTCCTTCTATAAAGGAGGATCTCCATTACCATGACTTCTGCAACTGCAAAAAAATGCAGAAAACTAGAGCAAGATAGACTTATGTAGATCTAAAAAGGAATGACTGAATACAAGTTAAACGCTATCCCTTCCAGTTTTACAATTTTATAGCAATCATATCAAACCTTATGCTATGAATATAATGTTCAAATTGGCATGGTAACAAAGCTTTTGACTATGCATGCGAAGGAGAAAAATGACATCACGCTATAATAACAGTTTGAATGTGTCCGTGCTTACTATTCACTTACAGGGACAATGTGTGATTGTAGTAGAAATCACCATAAAAAACAGGGGAAATTATTCTTGCAGTTGCCGACAAATTTTTGCAGTTGATTCTTATCTCCCTTTCTCGCCAAGGTATCTTCACATAAATGTGTCTCTATTTTTTTGCAGTTGCCGAAGTCATGGTAGTCGAGGGCCTCCTTAAAACTGTAAAAATGGTCTCAGTACTGGTTGGAAAAAAGGCAATGGATGCTGTTTTTCTCATCTCATGGCCAAGTCGTGTGAATCCAATCACTTGAACCATTTTAATGAAATTTCGTTTCACCTGTGACCTGCTGCGGATCCTGCATAAATTTCCATTAAATTAAAACTACAAACCTCATTCAGTTTTATTAAGGACTTTCAGGCTAAGTGGTTCTCTGCCAATATTTGTTGGTTGTACCAGACCGAAATTGGTTTTGAAGGGTGAGTCTGTCGATTCTACGATTGTGTCCATCGAGCGTCCACCACGATAGTCCGAGGTAGCAATAAAAAAAAAAGTTCCGATCAAGGAAATTTACTTAAAATGTTCAATGTGGTTTTCAAGATTCCATCGAATCAGAAATTCACGAAAAAAACGGGAAAAGGTTCTGAAAAAGGAAAAATCCAAACTAGTATCGCTCTGCTCTGGTGCTATGGATATAATTTTACAGAATTCTTCCCAGTTGTTGGTTGCCCAGGTGAATAATTGTGGCGTGGTTGCCGACTGATGGGAGCTGTAGTAGCTCTGGGAGCACCTTCGGAATACATCTCAAGTCGATCAGCTATAAATTTCGAATTTAATTACACACGCCATTAATTTTGTTCGTGACTGGATTAAAAAGAAGTTCCGCCAACATTACACGATTTCCTTTTCAGATTTGTGATTCGTCAATACGCGGTACATTCCGCACTCCTCCCGATATCCTGATGCCGGGCTGCATGGGTGATTTGTATTGCTGCCATGACACGAGCCCATTTTCTGACGACGAAGACGTTGTATTAAGACGCCGTCGCAAAATTATGGACCTAAACAAGACTTTACTGGAGATGTTGTGGCTGGGCGAAAAACCATCCCTTGAATTTGTGCAGAATAATGGTCGATTTTATGTGTGGAATTTCTTTGTTGATCTGGTATTCAACGCTGTAAATGTGATGACTTCCACTTGAAGTCAAACCCGAGTGATTAAAAATATTCGCATAGGTGCTGCTACCCTATGGGATTAGTGTTTTTTTTTTTGAAAAGAAATAGGGACCCAAATTCAATGACTCACCCGCCATCAGGTGTACAGGTAGAATTGATGATTTATGTCCATACTAATAACTAGAAAATTTATAGCTTTCTGCTTGAGAAATACCACTACCCGCTAGCTTTCCCATTTACGCTTCGTGCGCAAATATTTGTCAACCGCGCCATAAAGTAAACGCGTAGTAACTTTTATACATTGGTTGGTAACACTTGTCACTTGCTTAATATCACAACAACGCCTAGTATTGCCAACCGTACCGCACCTATCAACACAAAATTTGATTTATAACTCGAGGCACTTTTATATAATTTTTAGCGTAGCAAGTACCTCAAACAAAAATGTGGGGTAAATATTTTCGCACTGGAGTCATTTCCCATACCATCTCATTAAGTTTTTTTTTTGATTTTATTTTTTTGATATCTACGTCTCCTTGTTTACCCTACAGCGATGTGTGCTTCAATAATTTGTAAGTTTTTCATTGTAACTATTTTCCATCAATCGGAAAGGAATTTTATCAAATCTTATATATAAAATGCTAAACCGCTCCTACTCCGCATCTAACTTTTTACTTTCCTCTTCTATAGAAGGAAAGTATTGTATTCATGACGGAGACCGACTCGAGAATGATTTCTCATCAGTACGAAATCCGTTTCAGGCAAAATTATCAGGATGTGCGTGCATACACTCAGAAAAATGGAGGCTAACTCGACGACCTACATACGGCGTAATTGGCCTCGGGCAGGCGCGCGTTCGCCTGCATGTGGGCAAGTAAAACTGGTCAACTCGGAGAAATGGTCGGTGAAATTCTGAAATTAAGCCACCAGCAGGTGAAGTACGGCATTGGGAGCTGCACGAGTTGACCTTAGATAGGCATTTCTAGGATGTAATGTCATGTAATGGAAACCTCTGTCAGCCAGCTAGAGGTCAGAGTTAACCTGACAAAAAGTTGACCTGGACATTTTTCTGAGTGTATGTCTGTCGGTCTGTCCGTTTTATGTATCTTAAATAATTTGAGAACTCGTTGGGCTAGCGACTTGAAATTTTTTGTAAAAAAATTTTACTAAAGTCGTAGTTTTCTGTCAACTTTTGGAAAAGTAACGGTAGTTATAACGTGTTTTTTGAAAATTTCTCGAAAACTATGCGTTTTTTGGGAAAAACATTAACCAAAATTTCAGCGCAATCGGTTGATGAGTCTCGCATAAGAGTTTTTAAGTTATTCAAGCTTCATTATTTATTAATTAATAGTCCATAACTTACGTCACCCTAATTTTCGCATTTTCAAACCCCCTGCCTCCTGGTCGCCCTTTTGGACGATTTTTTGTATATAATTTAATACTGCCCACACAATACTTCATTAATAGACAATTCCTAAGAAAATTTGACTTTCTACTTTGTTTTTGTTTTTTTCCTCAAGCTTACACTGCTCATATTTTCCTCAGAGATTTTTCAAAAGTTGTTGAGATCCATTATAACGAACGGGCCACGTGTAAGAAATTTTAGAAACTCCAACTATGGGTAACGATTTCAAGTATTACGATGTATGGAGAATTGCTGGAGTGTGATTCATATTTTCAAAGGATAAAATATCAAAGTAGTGGTACAGACATCACCTCAAAATTGTTATATTGATTAATACTCATAAGAGGATGATGCGGTGGTGGATGGCTGGAGATTTTCGTAGAAGGGCAAAAAGGTATTGGCGGCCAAATAATTCTCACCCCTTGGCGCACATCCTCGTGCAAAATTTGAATTGAAGATAGGATCACGTGCTAAAAGCGACCGCCCTCTCCATTTTCTTCACAAGCCTGTTTCCGCACTATATCACGCATTTTGTACGAAATTGATGTCATAATCGAATGACACATGAGCATGTTATCAATGATATGTGAACTTCTTTCAAAGGAAACATGACGTGACAGCCCTGAGGGTGCCAATGTTTGCGTATTCATGCGTACTCCAATTCAAATTTGATATACTTGTACGGTATATCCTGTTCCTATGCCATAAAAAGGACGAACATTAAATTCCCAAACAAAAAGGATAAAAAATGATAAAAAATAATAATAAATAAATATAGAAACTGTAATAAAGAAGTTTCATTTAGAATTATTTGACTTTTCGTTATTTTCATGTAATAGAAGGGTTTCTTGCACATCGGCCGGCCACCATCCTAAACAGATTCCCAAACTTGACCTCAAAACAGAAACATTTATATGTCCAAATGCTATGAAATTTTTATCTATAGATTAGATATGTGTAAAATATTTTCAAAAAACTCTCAAACATCTTCCGTAATTCCTCTCGTATATGTTTCCTGTACATATTATACATATTCACATGTCATCCCGCCAACATTTTCATAATCATATTTTTATCCTTTCGAAAAAAACGAGATGATGGGATTCGATCTTGTCACCCTTATTATATTTGCCCCGCAACATTCTGGCTCTGAATTTTATGTTAGCCCAATAAAACATGTTCACAGAGCAATAAACTGAGTTTCCTATTACCTTAAAGCATCTCCATATCACATACATAGCAAATAGCATCGAATTGGTGTTTTATTTGTTGGTAATTGATATTTTATTGAACATTTTTATTGGTGAATGGTGTCCAATGAACAAAAATTTTAATTTATTGTCATTCGATTTTTATTGTTATGAAAAATTTGTTAGATATTAAGAGACAGTTAACGGCTAGCTTAGGTGCTGTCCATAAAATACGTCATGGCCTTAAAGAGATTTTTGATATGAAATCTTTACAAAAAATACTTGAATATATTAAAAGTATCGTTTTTTTTAAATTTAGACCAGCAAAATAGGGTCAGTGATAATTGCATTATAAATATAATTTCTAATGGGGTAATTAGTTTATCTTAATTTTCGGGTGAAAAAGTTACAAGTGCTAGTCAAGGCCGCTCATAACATTAAAGGGTTATATGCCATTTTGTGGTTAATAGTATGGTGTGTCAGGATTAAGATAAAACTATCATTCCGTTGGTCACTATATACTAAAGTTGGTACTTTTGAACTTATGGCACATGTGTGTATGTTAAGGATTAAGTAAAAGATTGGCTGTTGGTTGTCTGTTTTAATTTCGGTCGGTTCAGAGTTTTGAATTGCTGGTATCTGGTATAAACTCAACATAAATCTAAAGTATGAAATACTATGAGTTCCCTTAAATAATTTCTAATTAAGAGAATTCCCGGTCGGAGAAGGGATATCGTTGCTGTGCTGATGCTGTGAACAGCATTTGTAGAAACATTTATTAATGCCACTCAAGTGTATTATTCCGCTTAGTTAGCTCGTTAGTTTTGGCTTTGTTGCTCATTAGTAAAATTTGTCTCCTGCCAGTTACTAATGTTACGTGCCATGTGAAATGCGTGCCATACACACTGTGGACTATGTATTCCAGTTTTCCCTCAAAATGTGCGAATCTTTCACTCTTAACTTTCCAACATTCATGGCTTTTATGCTTTATATTTTATGTTAAGATTTTCATTATTCCGTACAATCCAACTACTTCTTTAAATATATATATATTTATATGCAGATTATTATCCGTGAATTTCTACAATGATATGGTTGTGTGTAACGTATTTTCATTGGAGATTATTTATTAGAGGGATTTTTGAGTATTTAAGAGTTAGACAAAGTAAAAAAACAAGTTTAGTTATCTATCTTCGCAATTAATTACTTGTCAGGGATCCAAGTCTAAATCGCGATAGTATAATTAACTGTTTCTTAAACTATAATCGACATAAACTCTGATTTTGATGTTTTGAAGAAGCCCGTATACAATATAACAACCTATCGTGTGGCGTCTTAAATGAAAGAACTTGGAAAACAATCATAAATTCGCTTTTGGATCCTCGGGAATAATAAATGGCGGTGTGAGGTCTTGAAAAAATATAAATTTGTTTTTCGAACTGTAGAAAAAATAAATTGGCAGGTGCCAATTTAAATATTTAAAAGATTTAAGCACTTTAGTGGAATGCTCTGTACATGGTTAAAAGTTGAAGGATTTATAATGATAAAAATTTTTGGCCAAGATCTCTTACACCAAAAATGTATCAACTGCCATCTTTTGATCGACATTTGGAATCAAATTTTTTTGGTGTAAATTTGGCAAAAAAATTTAGTATTCAGGGTATTCACAGTCCTCTTTTAAATTGCGAGTAATTTTACCGCTCGATAATTCAGTCAAATTTAACAGTTTTTTACCGAGACGGTAACTTGGTTCATGTAAAAATGAATTACTGGATTCGGTAATTGTATACATGCCTTGAGTCGTGTTTTCCGGCCCGATTATTCGGTATCAAGAATCAACCGCGAGTGGCGCTAATAATGTTTTTAGTTGTCAAATTTTCTCGCTGGTCTTTTCTCTTCGGACTGCGATTTTTTTCAATTTTGATAGCTGTTGTCACAATAGAAATTCAAAAGAATACATCAAACATGGATTTAAAGGTATGTGACATATTTTACAATCAAATTCGCAGTTCATGATTTGGTCACGTATCCAATAAAAGCGCTGTTCTCAAATCTGTGCTGTGGGATGTTCACAGCAGAATATTTGCAGTCTTTTAATATTACCGAAAACACCGAATACCGAAAATTAAAAGAGGACTGTGAATACCCTGATTGTTTTGACATTTAACACGCGTTCTTTCTCACAAACTGTGTTTTTTTTAAAGTTGTATGAAAGGTACCACTTATAACTAACATTACTTTTCCAAAAGTTGACAGAAACCTACGATTTTCGTAAGACTCATTTGCAAAAAATTTCAAGTCGGTAGCTCAACGCATTCTCGAGTTATTTAAGACACGTAAAACGGACAAACCGACAAACAGATGCATGGACATCCTCATAATTTTTCCTGAAACGGATTTTGTACTTATCAAAAATTTACTATCTGCCCTCGTTCTCGAGTCGGTCTCCGTCATAAATAGAATACTTTCCATATATAGCAGAGGAAAGTAAAAATACTATGAAAGTTGTAATTTATATAACACATCTTTCTCACTTATATATTTTAAGTATTGATCACAGCCATTCATAATTTTTAAAATGCCGTTACTATGGTAATATTTTATCTTACATGAATATTAAATCATGTAAAAGCAAATATATAGTGACGGTTTACATCATTTTATTCCATTCCAATAAGCTCGTATATACATTAACGTCACTCGTCAAGCTAATATAACGTTGTAAAAAGAAAGAGGCAGAGACAGATTTTATTTTAACATTTCTAATGTACTTTCGTCAAGGAATCAAATAAAATCCTGTTTTCAATATGACAAACTTGTTTTATTTTTTATTAAAGATGAACATATTTCCATTAAGTGAAGGGATGAAAAACAACAAACTGAAACCGAAAACGAATACCAGCATTACAAGATGGATATTACGGGGAAAACGTATAAGTATGGGTAATAATTCCCAGTATTTATTATTTTTTTTTATTTTGGCATTTTAAAGGCTGATATTATATTGCTGAAAAAATTTCTATATATCAAAAATATTTCCTAGGCTTGATGAAATTTAATGCGAAAAACTTAATACTAGCCGGAAAAAGGTAAAAATTGAGAAAATGGAAATGGAACAAAAGTAATACTGTGGCATTATGAAGATATCACCGCTGCTAGCGAACGTACAAATGACGAGAAGTTATATTATCCGTTTATCCTACTTTTCTTTTTGACAGCATGAGCTTAAGGATCTCGAACACAACGTTTCTTCGTGTCCTAGCAACAGGTAATAAGATTTTTTTTTTCGCTTTTGATCAGGAAATTTTCAAATCTCTACGGTATACTGATTTTATTCAAGTACACATATATACATAGATTTAAAGTATATCAAAGGCTACGTTTGAAGATAGTACATAAAGGTAGATATTCATTCATATGCCGTACACTTTGACCTATCTTCCTACTGTCGTAAGTATATTTCAGGAAATCGAATATTGTTGAAGAAGAGGAAAAAAAATGTCATACCTTAGCGATAGTACGAAGAATCGAAAGAAATACCATGGAATTAAAGAATCAAACGCGTATTGGCAGGTATTTGAAATAGATTTCCACGAAAATTATAAAAAAGAGGATTCAATTTAAAAATGAAAAAAAAAAATTTTTTTTTATCTACTAACAGAAAGTATATCAAAAGTGTATCTCCAATCAAAAGGTTCCTTTATCGAGTAATATTAATCATATCCTAAGCATCCATGAATGCTCATATTTAATGGAAATGTCTATTTTCACACAGAACCAATACATATAAAATTTTATTGGATGAATATCTCAATTGACCCGCTAAGGAGTTTTCATATGGTATATCTACTAGTGTTTAATATCTATTCTTGAGGTAATAAATTTGATCTATCATAGGCTATCAAAGGTGTATTTTTATTTTGAAGCCATATTCGGTCCAAAAATCTTGAATAAAAATTCTCACACAATGAAAATTTTTAAGAAAATTTTAAAACTAATTACAATTTTTGGGCCGAGAAAAATTCTACTACATATAGCCAGTTTTCTATGGTTTTATAGGATAATTTTATGGTGTTTTCATTTTTATTTGTATTTCTGGTCACTACTATTCCTGGTTTTTTTCCTACTTTTTTGGTGGATTATTGTCGTGTGTATATCAGCGTATCGAAAGACGGTTTTATGGCATTTTTTCTTGTCGTTTCTCTGGTCTCCTGCCGTAATCTTCATCAATGTTACTTAGGTCATTCAAAGGACGATATCTCCTACGTAATCCAAACTAAACATAACAGAAATTGGAATTTTCCGATAAAAAGAACGAAAATACTTTATTGGGCAGAATTTTTATTGCTTATAACTTACATAACTCTCTGGTATCCATTCTTTGTCATCCCCTTGGCCACCACGTGTACCGCCATCCACTTTGGATTATTATTGGTCTGAATGTGGGCGAGTTAGAGGGTTTAGTTATTTCCGTTGGTTTAGCTCAGTATTGGTCAAAGCGGAAATATTAGACTTATAATCTCATTTTAAGAAGAGTGAATGGAATTTTCTCATTCCAAGAGTATGTATAAAATATTTTTGGAGCATCATATACGAGCAACTCATGGTTTTTTGACCTTTTATACTGTCAGTAGAATGGAAAAAAAAATATTTAAGTTGGTTAAACGAGGAAAAAATTTGTACCAGGTTTTGCATAATTTTTTCAAGACATTCATTGTTGCCCCATACGGGCATAAATTCGTATCTAAATAATTTTCGGTTTCGTTTTAAGCATGCCATACTGTATTTTTGTGGCATTTATTTTATATTGTAGCTAGATATAAGACTACTTGAACATTATGTGGTATCAGTGAAGGACATGTTTTGGGTGTAGCTTTAAATCCAGCATTCCTGTTGGACAGGATTAGTTTCGAAATCTTAGCTATTACAAATGCAATACTTAAACATATTTGTATGTCTAGGAAATTGTCCTTTGTATATACGACTCGGCAAAACTGAGTATAGAATCCAATTAATTTTAGGAGCTAACTGTAAGATTTATTGTAACAAGTGCACTTTTAATGGACCTTGTTTATATTGACCACAATTCTGATTACATACACGCAAATTGTGTTAAGTTATCCAAACAAATGTATATTCGGGCATTATCAAAAGGATTTCATCTTAAATTTTGGAAAATTTAATGAAAAATGTGTTGGTCTATTTGTTTAGGGCAGCCATTTTGAAGGTTTTTCATGTTTTGGCCATGACGTTGGGCATCAAAACTCCCATTTTAGTTTGTGGAACGGAATTTTTATGCAAATTAGAACTTGTGTAGGGTGACCATAAGTGCCGGAATGGTCGAGACATTCCCGGATCTAGGCATGTTGTCTCGGAAATTAAACTTTTGTCACCGGGAAATTTTTTCCGGGAAATTTGAGGACAGGATAATGACGGTATCCTTACGGAACTTTCCGTTATCCTTACAGACTTCTAAATGCCGGAATCGGATTCAGTGACCCCGAAAACTCCCAGAAGAGATTTTTTAACGGAAGATTTGAGGAAAAGGATGATCACGTTGTCCTTACAGGATCTCTGTTATCCTTAAAAGGACGAAGTAGTGAAAATATTGTGTCGTTTTTTTTAAAAAGAGATTTTGTACTTTTACAGGTTCCGCTGCCATTATTTATGGAATGTAAACAGCACGAAGAAATAAGTTGAGTTTTCCTTAGAACTGTGCAGCTCTTGATTTCAATATTTGCGCCGCATTCTGTTTAAAAAATTTCGCCTGCAGCACATATTTCTTAATTATTTTTCCATGGCTTTTGTCCATGATTTTTCTATAAAATTTTGTTGTTTCGTTTTAGCCATCCTTCTCCACCCCCCCCCCCCTCCCCCACACTCATCTTGTTCCTAATTGAGTATGTTTTTTTTTAGTTCAAGACCCTTTAATGCCGAAGCACAGCTTAGGATAACTCTAAACTTACGTTAGAAGTAATACGACCAGGAAACACCCTAATATGTAGTCAAAAATTACATTTTTTCAGGCCGCAAAATTTTCTCCTTGTTTTCGGAAGTAACAAAACTTAACTATTAGTGTATAAACTTGAAAGAAGTAAGTAAAAGATGCTCTCACGACAACTTCTTGAAAAAATCTCCATTGAATGCCGTCTTGTGATGCTCTAAAATTTATTAAATTTTTAATAAACGTTTTCACCACTTTTATGTCTTTATAGGAATAAAATGAAGTATAATTGTCATATTCTTTTCATCCTTTTTGGTCCAAGGATAGCAAGAGTTTTCCAGAGTTTTATTTATCAGGACACAAGACGACGACGATCGGAGTCTTGTCGGACAAACGGATACCATGCAAAAAGCAAAAAAAAAAATAAAAGTTTTACTCACCGATCTTCTATTGAGCAATTGGAGGAAAGTTTCTATTCGACCGACAGGAAAATATTATGTCGATTTGTGAAAAGTTTCTGTTGCAATTGAGATGTTATCTCAACAAGTCCGTTTTGGTCTTGAAAGTTTTAAAAAAGAAACTTTTCCATTTCTTCGTCTTTTTAACAATTCTCTTGGTTCGATTCTGATTTTCCCGTATTCCCTCAGCTCAACGTGCTGACTGGAAAGTTTCATCAATAAACAATGAAAATTACTTGAAAACTGAATGCTTGTTTGTATGTGTTTGCCATTCTATTTTTCCCAAACTTAAGTGAACTGAATTGAACTTTAAAATTCATTTTGTGATGGTAAAAAGAAAAATAAAACTAATACTCAATTCAAGCAAGTATCTACATTAGAGAAAAGTTGAACTTCCGTGACTTTTTCTTGTGGATTGAATATCGTCCCGTTTCCATTCAACTTAACCAAAATCAATTGCGATTGACAGCAATTTATCAATGATGGATAGTGCGAAGAGAGTTCTTCCTGAGGACTCCTGAGTCATGTTTATGGGAGTCCTATTTGCCATCTTCACAATTTCTTTCCATTCATTTGCTATGCAGAGTAGCTATACGATTGACATGCGAAAAATATGGGTACGATAATATGAAATTCTTATCACAGAACTACCAGTCGATGGCAGTTTATTTGCATCATTTCCAGTCACGTGTGATTTTGACACTTAATTTCAGTTCATATACGAAATCCTCCAAGGATCTTAATGTTGGTGTTGATGCGTTGCGGTTCGGCGAGAAAAAAAAATGAATTGAAAGAAGAACTGATCTCGATGGGAAGATTTCCTTTCTCAGTTTCATTCAGCGTAGGTGCTGGTTTTTTTTTTTTCGTTTTCTCCTTGACTTTGAATTTGAGGGTGAAAATCGTGAAATATGAATTCATTTTGGAGTCGAATTCCATACATATATGAGTATAACATGTAACATAATATCTCGGGAGTTCTTCCCTGTCATATTAACATTGTTATTGATCACCACTTGGATGCAAAGTGCGCATTGTATATTCGTAGCTCGTTTCAATGATTAATGTCCGGCAATATCTCGCCGCATGAACCAAAAGTTATAACATTAACCGTAACCGTAACTCTGCTCTATCTGTAACTTAGGAAACTCTAAAATATCTCGTAGATCCTTTCCATACTGTTTCTTCGGTTTTCGGGGATTTTTGGATAGACGTCCTTTATACGCGTTAACTGGGTTTCCTTCGACTTCGGTTTCGACAGGCTCAAGGTCTGTCTCTCTAAGGTTTTATGAGTGACTGTTGGCTGCTTCATGGCGGAATTTGTATATTTCGAGAGACGATTTATCACTGATGATAGCTGACTTGGGTGGTATCCTTATGTTGATTCGTTCCCTTTACGGTTTATTGCTTAATGCCGTTCCCTATATGCTCATCTTATTGCCCTTTATTTCAGTGTAATATTTTTAACTAAAGGAAATGCCTTTGAGCGAAAAACCCTCACGTCCTAACAATCTTATCGCGTTTAATCGATAGCAATTTGACTTTGAAATTGGTTTATTTTTTACTCAAGCATTTTTTTTTTCTAAATTGCACTCATATTTCAAAATATCGTTGGCATGTCGTTACTATTGATTCTTTCTTTCAAAAATTCTGATTTCGATGGTAGTATGCATGAAAAAAATTAAATTGCCTTGGCTAGGAAATCTTTACTAATATAACCAAACATGAGATACAAATATTCTTTTTGTTTTGACCACAGAAAATCAATATTTGGTGCTTATTGGTCACCTGGAATATTTTTGTTTCTGTCGAAATCATTTCTATTCAAATACCTCATGGCCACAATTGAATAATATAATTAAATTAAATTTAAATTGAAACAATGCAGAATTGGACATTTTTTTTTTTGATAGGCAACATCAAGTTCAAATATTTAAAAGATATTTCAATGGAAATTGCAATTGAAGTTATGCAATTTAATTGGATTTCTTGAGCGAGTTCAGTTGGAACACAATTTATCATAATATGAATACAATTTTTTTTAATGTCGCGTAATAGCGTTTTCGATAAAGGAGGATCTCCATTACCATGACTTCTGTAACTGCAAAAAAATGCAGAAAACTAGAGCAAGATAAACTTATATAGATCTAAATAGGAATGATTGAATACAAGTATAAACGCTTTCCCTTCCAGTTTAACAACTTTATAGCAATCATATCAAACCTTATGCTATGAATATAATGTTCAAATTGGCATGGTAACAAAGCTTTTGACTATGCATGCGAAGGAGAAAATGACATCACGCTATAATAACAGTTTGAATGTGTCCGTGCTTACTATGCTTACTTACAGGGACAATGTGTGATTGTAGTAGAAATCGCCATAAAATCGCCATAAAAAAACAGGGGAAATTATTCTTGCAGTTGCCGACAAATTTTTGCAGTTGATTCTTATCTCCCTTTCTCGCCAAGGTATCTTCACATAAATGTGTCTCTATTTTTTTGCAGTTGGGAAAAGTCATGGTAATGGAGGGCCCACTTAAAGGAAGATCTCCATTACCATGACTTCGGCAACTGCAAAAAAATAGAGACACATTTATGTGAAGATACGTTGACGAGAAAGGGAGATAAGAATCAACTGCAAAAATTTGTCGGCAACTGCAAGAATAATTTCCCCTGTTTTTTATGGCGATTTTATGGCGATTTCTACTACAATCACACATTGTCCCTGTAAGTGAATAGTAAGCACGGACACATTTAAACTGTTATTATAGCGTGATGTCATTTTTCTCCTTCGCATGCATAGTCAAAAGCTTTGTTACCATGCCATTTTTTTATTTTCTTTAGTAAGTTTAACTTATGTTAAAAACCACACGCACAAAAAATTTTGATGTGAAAAATTATTTTGATTTTCACTTTCTTTTTGCAAGTCGATTTCCTATTCGAAGCCACCTCTAAGAGTTTTTGTGGTTTAAGGTCGAAGCTTGAGACGCAAATTAAATTTTTTTTGGTTACTTTGGCAGCCATTCTAAAAAAATCAAAGAATTTCCAATGTCACTTTACTGTTGAACTTATTGTAAATTTATCGGCGTTATCGGCACTATAAAAGCAAGAGTGTTGCCCAAAAACAATGAAATTTCAATTGCAGCAATTTCATGGAAATTTTCATTTCCTATGTTGTTGTTCAGGAAAGAGGCCACAATTTACACATATAGAGATCCACAAAAGTGCACATCTGGATAAAGCTTTTGCCATTGAAAATATACCAAGCTAGTCGCCAAATCTAAATACGAGTAGGAATACGTTGAGCGGAGGGCGGAGTTATTTCCGGAATCCCTTTTTGTCAGCAAACGGCAGTTCAATGTTTTAGAATTCTGGATATGCAGACTATCAAAAAACCCCGGATGAACTGCTTCTGTCTATTTTTACAGGACAGTTTCAATTTTTAATCGATTTCCATGTGATTCGACGGCAATTTTACTACATTTACAGGAACGTGTGAGTTAACTGACATTTAAACGAGTTTGGATGTGTGTCATTCACGATTTTTGGCAAATGTCCATCACACTTAACTTCTATGGACGACACCATTTGTGAAATGGACACACGGAATTCTCTATTCGTATGAAAATCCAAATGATTTGGACGAATAGAAACTAAATCGAATTCGCATTTTTAGATGTAAAAAATTAAAGAAGAAATTAGTTTTTTGAGTGAAATAAAGTAGAAAATGTCGTTACTGGTACCTCTATATAAAAAAGCATTTTTTCGTGTTAAAAAATGTTTCAAATTAAAATTAAGGTATTTTTCTATTGATTTCGATTATATTGCGTGTGATTTTCTGATAAATGTATACTATAAACGAGTCTTCGAAAAAATATGAGCATAAATAAATAACAATGCGTAAAATTTCAATGTGGCAGAAATGGTTTTCCCCAAATACAGAGTAATTTTCTAAATTCTTATATGTTCTTCAAATCTAAATAGTTAATAACGATTCTGAAAAATTTATAACCATTTTAGGTGATATAATTTAAGAATTAAGTTGTGACGCAAAAAAGACTCGCCACCATTTGGATACAGACCGATAAAAATAATTCAAAAAAAAAATTTGAACAAAATACAAGAGACTTATAAGGAAATTTATCAGTTTTACTATGCAACGACATTTAACTTTTAAAAATTGTTGCTATACTGTACTAAATCCAAAAGATAAGAATGACGCAAAAAAAATATCAAAGTCTTTAAAAGTGGTCCACAACAATGCTATAAATTGTCGAATCGGTCCCTAAATCAAATTAGTCATATTCCAGTCAAAGGGAGAAACGAATCTGTAAAATGGATATGAAATTCGGTCTCTTGTGGATTTTCTTAGTAAAAATATAATTTTGATTAAATTTCGAAAGGTTAAGTTTCTTATCAGAACTTTTCAATAGTGTTTTAGTGCCTCCAAAGGGCAGCAGCCCTTAGAATTTGAAAGAGAACCAGAGGGCCCTGCTGGCCCACCGGGCCCACCTGGGCAAAAAGGAGATCGAGGACTTGTGGGGTATCCAGGATTGAATGGACTAAAAGGAGACATTGGAGCACCAGGACGAGATGGACTTCCGGGTTTACTGGGGCAAAAAGGAGATATGGGCTTACCCGGTTTGTTTGGCCAAAAAGGAGATCTAGGACATATGGGCGGTCCTGGAATAAAAGGAGAAAAAGGCGAAGAAGGATTGCCAGGCGTGCGAGGAATGCCAGGAATTGCGGGGTCAAAGGGCGAAATAGGTAGCCCGGGACATATAGGTCCTCAAGGACCTCCAGGACCTCTAGCCGTTTGTGATTGTTCAAAAAACGAGAAAAATTCATCTCCTGCAACAAATGCTATAAATATTTTAGAATTAATAACATTTTACTATTTCAGCAGATTTATTTAAAGTGGTTGTGTGGATAACAATCAAAATATATTTAATTTTAAATGCCCTCAACAATAATTTCATACATACTAGTGTATTTGTGAAATAAAAAACGAAATTTTCCATTTAAAAGTGAACTTGTATTGTATTTTATTATTTTTCTAACTAGCGGGCTCATCGGTCGGCTGTTTTGTCTTTATTTCTGATTATGAATTAAAAATACTTTCCCACCATATTCAACTTTGAGATTATTTATTTTTCTGTAAAACCATTTGTTGCATGGGCAAAATTATAATTTTCTTGAAAAGTTCCAAATATTGATTTGAAGTCTTAAATAACATCAGAAATGGTATCTACAGATTTTACTAATTTTATGAATTAGACATTAATCTTACTGTAGTTCTAAGTAATGTTACCATTGCATAAAAATTAACGGTAATTGACGTTTGCTGAAGTTAATCCGGCAGATAAGAGTTACGCGAAATGATACTAAATTGATATACGAAGTAGTATAAATGCCTGAGAAAAATTCAAATTCAAATTAGTTGTATTTTATTCGAAAAGTACAAGGAACCTCAAGAATGGATCTAAGAATTTTTATTTTGCTAATTTCTTCAGTGCTAGTAAGAGATTTTCAATAAAATTATATTGGTACAGTTTGTTTAATGAATTTGTTTTCAACAGTGCGTCAATTTCTCGCAAGGTGATGCCATGGAAATTGAACAAAGACCCCAGGAAGCTAACGGTGAAAAAGGAGAAAGAGGATTTCCGGGAATCGCGGGCTTACCAGGTCTTCGAGGAAGTAAAGGCGATATGGGCTTACAAGGATTAAATGGATTTCCAGGCCCTAAGGGATTTAAAGGGGAGCGTGGAGATCCAGCCATGTGTGAATATGGGAGTTTGAAAGGCCTTCCACAAGGACCTATTGGACCAAGGGGCGAGCGAGGATTGAACGGACTCCCAGGACCTCGTGGTTTTCCAGGATTACAAGCACAACAAGGTCCTCCAGGGCCACCTGGTCTCCCCGGTCCACCAGGCCCTTGCGACTGTTCAAAATATTTGAAAGAAGTTCCGAATAATATTAAATATTAATTTACTTCTATGAAGGTTAACTTTGTGTATTTACTTCTTGTGAAATGAATTAAAGATTTTTGCTATTGAATATTTGTAAAAGTTTCTTTTTTTTGGGTACCCAATTAGTTGAAAAGTGCAGTAGAACACGTCTAAATGGTTTTTTCGCCATTTACTTGCATTTATCTGTGTTATGCATATATGCGTGTCAAAAATGAACAAAAATTTTACAACTAACATAAGACAAACCACAATTGCGAGGGGATACTTGTGGAAAATTTTCGAGAACCAAATTTTTATGTGCCATTATACGAACTTTGCATTTAAGCGTGTTGCATTTAAGAGTACTCTACTCTATTGCATTTGCTTAGACACAAAATCATGAATAATAGATAAAAGTAAATATTAAAAAAGTTTCAGCTTGCCTCATAAAAAAACAAAAATTTTGTGACATGACAGCCCTGTTTAAGCAGAGTTTTATAAGGATTTATTTTTCAAATCATAACACAAGAAGCATGGATACTTGAAGAATAAAATTTTACTGTTCTTAAAGTCTGCTGTTTTCTTTGAATTTCAAAAAGTACGATGACTATACAAAAAGTTTGTTTTAAGGTTTTTTTCTTCTCATTTTTTTTTTGTGTTTGTTTAGTGAATGTGTAGATGTTTCTGTTACATACTGACTACGGAATTTTATCGAAATATTATGTCTTGAGAGAGAAACGATCTTCTTCTGTTTTTCTATCGGTAAGATGACGATATATGTTTGCATTATGGAGCAGGTTTTCAATATTTTTCCTAGAATCTGATAAATAATTCACTGAACATCTAAACAGAGATTCCAAGTATGTGGAGCGCTGATGTTATTTAGTGAAAAAATTTCCTTCCTGTTTGTTTAATTTTCAATTTATGTTATCGTAAAATATTTTCCCTATTGCGGAAATATATTTGCCTATTAAGCTTTATACCGTAATATATGTACAAATGCAATAAATTTGATTTTAACCCCAAATTCTTATATGAAAAATCTGAAAAACCAACACGGACTTTTAGAAAAAATCACAAAATTATAAAAAGCGGCTTTCAAACAAGATCTACGGGTTTTTCGTACTTCCTCGCACTAAACTATTCATATAGCATAAGACGACAAACAAGAGAACAAATCATTTATACACTTCCACGATACTTTAATTAATGTGGTATGAGAAATGACTGCAAAAAACAATTTCAATTTAATTCAGAATTTATAATCTGTTTTCTGATATCTTTTATTCGCTACACAGTCATTTGAAATGATTCTCAAAATTTCATAATACGCACATCTTATCAATTATATTTTTTCAGACGAATATTTATTTGCATCATACTTTGGAAAAATAGCACAATAGCTTGAACTTGATTTCTCAAGTTATGTTGCCTGACAAAATTTCACACTGAATTTCTTATCAAAAAAGAATTTTGGAATAACATTGATGCGATCTGTTGTAAATGATTTCATAGCAATATTTTTCTGTTTGTAAACAAGAATTTCTCTCCGTGTAGGTATTTGAAATTTAGTTTGCATTTTCACTAAATTTTTTAACTGAAATTTTAAAACACACGCTATATTAGTTAGTCAAAGCTCATGAATCAATTTTTGAGATTTTGAACAAAGGAAAATAGAACTATTAGTTTAAAAAGCGAAACTAGCATTTGGAAAAAAATACTATCTAAAAATATTAAACGATTTGATTATATCTTGTTCTTCTCATTATGACAAGGTTTTAGGTTTCTGTAAAAAGAATTATTGCTGAACGACGTAAAAAGTCGGGAAAGCCTTAAACTCTATATACGAATGAAAATCTGGTATTTTTCTCGTTATATTTTCGGATTTCTGAATGAAAATGTCGTTGTCTCATCATTCGGATTTGTCATGCTTGCAGATTTACCAATAAGCAGGTATTCAATGAGTCATTTTGTTAAAAACTTACAAATACAACAATTTTTGTTGTTTTTAACCATGTTAACTCACATTTGATTAGAAAATGAGACCAAAATCACTTTTGAAAGTATTCAGTACCAAAAATCTTTAATTCATTTTACAAGAAGTAAATACACAAAGTTAACCTTCATAGAAGTAAATTAATATTTAATATTATTCGGAACTTCTTTCAAATATTTTGAACAGTCGCAAGGGCCTGGTGGACCGGGGGGACCAGGTGGCCCTGGAGGACCTTGTTGTGCTTGTAATCCTGGAGAACCACGAGGTCCTGGGAGTCCGTTCAATCCTCGCTCGCCCCTTGGTCCAATAGGTCCTTGTGGAAGGCCTTTCAAACTCCCATATTCACACATGGCTGGATCTCCACGCTCCCCTTTAAATCCCTTAGGGCCTGGAAATCCATTTAATCCTGGTAAGCCCATATCGCCTTTACTTCCTCGAGGACCTGGTAAGCCCGCGATTCCCGGAAATCCTCTTTCTCCTTTTTCACCGTTAGCTTCCTGGGGTCTTTGTTCAATTTCCATGGCATCACCTTGCGAGAAATTGACGCACTGTTGAAAACAAATTCATTAAACAAACTGTACCAATATAATTTTATTGAAAATCTCTTACTAGCACTGAAGAAATTAGCAAAATAAAAATTCTTAGATCCATTCTTGAGGTTCCCTGTACTTTTCGAATAAAATACAACTAATTTGAATTTGAATTTTTCTCAGGCATTTATACTACTTCGTATATCAATTTAGTATCATTTCGCGTAACTCTTATCTGCCGGATTAACTTCAGCAAACGTCAATTACCGTTAATTTTTATGCAATGGTAACATTACTTAGAACTACAGTAAGATTAATGTCTAATTCATAAAATTAGTAAAATCTGTAGATACCATTTCTGATGTTATTTAACACTTCAAATCAATATTTGGAACTTTTCAAGAAAATTATAATTTTGTCCATGCAACAAATGGTTTTACAGAAAAATAAATAATCTCAAAGTTGAATATGGTGGGAAAGTATTTTTAATTCATAATCAGAAATAAAGACAAAACAGCCGACCGATGAGCCCGCTAGTTAGAAAAATAATAAAATACAATACAAGTTCACTTTTAAATGGAAAATTTCGTTTTTTATTTCACAAATACACTAGTATGTATGAAATTATTGTTGAGGGCATTTAAAATTAAATATATTTTGATTGTTATCCACACAACCACTTTAAATAAATCTGCTGAAATAGTAAAATGTTATTAATTCTAAAATATTTATAGCATTTGTTGCAGGAGATGAATTTTTCTCGTTTTTTGAACAATCACAAACGGCTAGAGGTCCTGGAGGTCCTTGAGGACCTATATGTCCCGGGCTACCTATTTCGCCCTTTGACCCCGCAATTCCTGGCATTCCTCGCACGCCTGGCAATCCTTCTTCGCCTTTTTCTCCCTTTATTCCAGGACCGCCCATATGTCCTAGATCTCCTTTTTCGCCAAACAAACCGGGTAAGCCCATAAATCCTTTTTGCCCCATTAAACCCGGAAGTCCATCTCGTCCTGGTGCTCCAATGTCTCCTTTTAGTCCGTCCAATCCTGGATACCCCGGAAGTCCTCGATCTCCTTTTTGCCCAGGTGGGCCAGAAGGGCCAGAAGGGCCAGGAGGACCTTTGTGGTTGTCAATCTCGTCATCTTCCATAGATTCTCCCCAAAATTGACCGTGGCATGTAGTAACATACTATTGAACGAGATGTTTGAAATAAGCGAATTATACTTGAACAATATACAAGTATATGTAAAAACATCTTACAAGTATCGAAGCGATCAGAAAAATAGCGAGTTTTAAATCCATTCTGGAGGACCGTATTTGTTTTCAGTCTAAATGCAACTACTTTTAACTTGAAAGTTTTGAACCGAGTAAACTGTGATGGTGGACCGCTTTTTGAAACTGAGATATTAATTGGCGTGATTCTTATTTATGGGAGTTCGTCAAGTAAAGCAACAATGCGGAGATAAATGTCGTTGGATAGTGGAGTAAATTCAATGAGTCAGTAGAACTCATAAATTGATAAGGGCACTTGGTTTTCACTTAGATAATCGGTTTTGTTTCTATAACTGAAATACAGTAGAATCCCGATAATTCGTATGAATTTGCTGGTCCTTTGAAAAAAATCCCGATAATTCGTACCCCGATAATTCGTATATCCCGCTAATTCGTATGAATTTGCTGGTCCCTTGAAATACGAATTATCGGGATTCTACTGTATATCACAAAAAAATTGAAATATATTTTCTTTACAATGGAATTTGATGGGATATATGAAAAAAGACGAAATAATTTTTTGTGAATATTTTAAAACATATAATAAGGTATTACAGTCGAAACTGGATCAGTTGGACCTGACTAAGAGTGGAAAATCTATAACTGGGATGGATTGTTCGATCCGAGAGTTTTTCAACAGAAGTGGGGAACTTAGGATGAAAGAGAAACTTCTACAAAAACTCGTGGATCTGCGAAACGGCCCTGTGAGATCTGTTTTATCCAGGTTCTACTGTATATAAGGACGAAAGTTTTTTTTTAAACTGCAGATACCCAATTTTCTCTAATAAATGAATGAAAATTATCTGAAACGAATATTCTTAAATGGAATTTTGTCAGCAAGAAAATAAACAAATGAGAAAAAATTCGCATCAAGAAAACTTCGAAGTCATCATTGCAGTGTAGCCCCAGTTATCTAGGGCTCTAAATAGAAGGACTAAAAGTACTAATGCTTTATACCAAATGCTGAAAAGAAATATTTTCAAAAGCCTTTAAACACAAAAAATGCTTGTGGATAAAAAATAGTATCAGCAATTTTAGTATCAGAATTAATTAAAATGAGAAGTGAAAAACTCAGCTAAATTTTGAATACAGTCTTTTTTTAAATTCAAATTATTTAACGGGAAATTATGTTCAGGGAATACCTAAAAGGTTTTATTTCATTTAGTATAGTTTAGGTAGGTACCTACCCAGAAAACCAAACGATTGTAGATTTTAAAAATTTCCCTGATGTACGATAAAACTTTGGAAGTCTTATTTTATCTAAGCAATTTTTTTTCTGTTAGAGAATTCCTTTGCCTTTGGCACCATTAGAATTATGCTGTAATGTCAAAATCCTTTAAAGCAATTTCATAAACAATTTCCCTTTTAAGAACGGTATAAATCGCTGTGCTAATTTACGTTTTTTTGCTTGTTTTTTTTTTTCATCTTTTGCCCTTTTAATTTTTCTCGTTATAACTTTTACTTGGAATATTGCTATGCAAGTTGATGTTTTGTAATTTGTTATCTTGCTTCTTCACTAATTGTTTACTAGGAAAATTCAGTGAATGAGAGATGTTTTCTCAGCAAAGTAGAAGGTTACAAATTTTCTTGTTGAAAATGTACTTAATGTAATTTGAAACTTTCCCTTTTTTCAGTAGTGGATGGACAAATTTAATTATAAACAACGAGAAAGGCAAAATGGACCTGCCAGCTGCATTATAAAAACGAAAAAAAGTAGAAATCCTAATCACTTTGTTTAAATTTGACGGAGTTTCATAAAATAAAAGTTTATTGGGTTGAGTAATGCTATAAAAAGCTCGAGTTGTACCATTATCAAATGTAATATCATCAGTGTTTATTCACCTGAAGTTAAAAACTTAAAAAAAAAACTAATAACAAATATTTCTTTCACCTTGTTTTATAAGAGGTTGTTCATAAAATACGTCACACATTCAGGAGAAGGGGGTCCTGCGGTTCTGTGATGCTAGTACTAAAATCCATACCAAAAATCGTGAAAAAGTTTGACAACTTTTGGAAATGTGGTGGGTGATTCTAAAAGGTCTAAAATTAGCATGATTTATTTTATGACCAGGTACTAAAAAACTACTATTTTAGACTTTTTGAGTAATTTCTGTCAAAATCAAAATTCTGGTATGTTTGTTACGACTTAATTCGAAGACGGCTGGATGGATTTTCGTAGAACTTAGAAGTTAACCCGGCCCTTACACGCGTCTGTAGAGCTGACACAGTCGCTGACACAGTCTCGTGTAAATGCACTGACTGCCAGTTTGCTAAATGTATTTTAATGCGTTGTCAGTAATTTGACATTTGAAGTGTGTGCTACTGACAGACTTTATAGTCGCGTGTAAGGGCCGGGTAAGTTATGGACAATGTGGTCTGAGAAATAGGCTACAAATAATTCCACCTATGTGCTTTCCTGTACAAAGGAAGAAAGATTTTGGAGTTTTTCCAGAAATGGGGTACTTGTTCGAAAGATTTATAACCTGAAAAAGTGTATAGACTGCAATTTTACTATGCGTTTTTCTTTTGTCTCTATCTATCTCTATTGCTATCTTTCTCTCTCTCTCTCTCTCTGTCTCTCTCATATAATAAAAAATATTTTAATTAGTTTTTCCACACATGAAATTCCAATCAAAGCAAATATTTAAATAATTTGTCACGCACAATCACTAGTGTGAGTGAGAGATGGAGTCAGTCAACTTTAGGCGGTGAAAGTAACCAGACGGATCAGGAGATTGTAACTTTTGGGATTGTATTGGGACCAAGTGGGAAATATAAATAAAAGATTGTCCTTTCAATAAATTTGTTTTTAGTTTGCGTTAAAAATTGAAAACACCAAAAGTTTTTGCGATATTTTAAAATATATATAATAAGGCTTATTTTTCCAACTTTTCTTCTCTCAAAAATTATGTTTCTTGTCGAAGATCCGATACGAAATCCTTCAGTAACTAATCGAAAAGTATTTGAAACTTAAATTTCCTCCTCCCTACTTAAATTTCTTTATTTTTGAAAAATATTTTACGTTTTTTTGCTATGTTGTAAAAATTACAAAAACATCATATTGTCGAATCAAACGGGAAAGGCATTGGAAAGTTTGGTTAGTATATATACTTTAGAAAATGCTCTCGTTAGAAGCCAATTATTAGTAGCATTTTGGAACGTATGATAGAGCCATAGATGCCTGGATATGTGACTAAACTACGGAATTGGCCTACAGACCATTTTTATTCCTTCTTTTACATCGGCAATAAGGCATCATCACATGTCATCGAAGTCGTGTTGTGAATTGAAATGCTTCCTGGTAAATATGAAAGGCCCAGGTTAGTCTGAACGCAACAAAAAAAAAACTCGTAGAATGGGAGACACAATTTCCATAGGGATGAGCTGCGATTCAGCGTTGAAAGCACTAGGAAACTGCCAGACAACCGTCGTCAACGACGAAGAAGACGACGGCTAAAGATTCGCCTCTATAAAGGAAATAACGTTAAGGACGAACGTTAAGAATGAAGAGTAAAATAAGAGCATTTGCCGAAACGTTCAAAGACACAGAGGTCTGGTATAGCTCGCTATAGTATCCTTTCTAGAGTTTCTGTCTTAAATCGAACTAAGTTGAACATAGGATTGTCTAGGAATCTGAATCTATACTAGTATATGGCACTGACACTGGCACTAGCGTCTTATCCATCCGCTCATTCATCTAGCCTATTTCATGGCGTGGTATGGCATTAGGGAATATAATCACGTATTGATCTCTGCTTCGTTTTATTGTTTTCGCAACATTTTCTCTTCTTTTATTACTGATTGGTTCGTGGAAATATACCTTTGAAGTCAGTCTCCGTTTATTCGATTTTTATCGCACATTTCTGGCTCGGGTTTATAAGGACTTTTGAAGAACCATTCGCCATAACGAACGGGAACAAAAATAACACCAGCATTTATTGGGCCCCATATTAGGTGTTGAGGTAGCCTTTTATACTAAGTGCATGCCATTATTTACACTCAATATTCTCATTTTATTTCCGATATTCATGTAACTGGCAAATAATAAAATTTCATTTCTATTTTTCGTCCGCTTTTGGGAAAAAAAACTTTTAATATGATATCTCTTATACATATTTTTACGTATTTCAGCTTTTGATATTTTCTACTTTGACACATTTTATACTTTCCTCTGCTATAGTGGGAAAGTATTGTATTCATGACGGAAATCGACTCGAGAACTGGGACAGAAAGAAACTTTTGATCAGTAAATGAGTTTCTGTCAATCTTTGCAAAAGTAACGTTAGCTATAACGCGTACCTCCAAGGTTTTGTTTAAGAAAAAAAATCTTTTTGAACTACTTTTTTGATTCAAAAAATACTAAGCAGAAACACTTTAAATTTATGCACGATAGTGTTTCGGAAGGGAAGTGGTTAATGGATATACACAGCTTTTTCCGCTATTGTGGAATAAGGAATTAGCCACAATTTCGAATAGTTTGTTGTGCAATTCAACTATTCTTTTTTAGCTTTAAGCTAGCCATACTTCAGCCACATTTTTCCTGTTAGAACAATGTGCAGAAATACATGGAATATTTTCCCTGAAAGCAATGCATGATTTTTTATCCCTTTAGAAAACAAACTGTCGGAAATGGCAAGACATTACTGGGACGGAAAATGCTCGTAAACTGACCCAAAAGTGCAATAATATTCACAACTTCGCAATAGACGTTCCACATGCACTTTGCTTCATACGATTTTGTAGTTAACCTCAACAAAACACGTTGTCTAAACGGATTGCATTTTGAATATTTCGAAATTATTCAAGTGCCCTAGATTTTTATTATTCCCTTCTCATATAGTGATATCTAGCAATCATATTCACAATGTTAATACAGTAGAATCCCGATAATTCGTATTTCAAGGGACCAGCAATTCATACGAATTAGCGAGATATACGAATTATCGGGGTACGAATTATCGGGATTCTACTGTATATGGATAGGGAAACCATGTATTTTTTTTTTGTGTAAACCTGTGACAGATTACTATGTGGCGGTGGACGGGGGGAAATGATTAATACCCCGAAATAATCAAAAAGTACGCAACAAGGCAAAAAGACGGACGTGGCAAAAAAAATGCCCTGTGCTTTCCACTCTTTTCCAAAAAACAAAGTTTTGTGTCACTTTTTGCGATATCTTTGTTTTAGAATACAACACAAAGTAGGCTGAGTTTTTGAAAGACATATCTTCTGATTGAAAATTTTATAATAAAATGCGCCGCATGCAAATTTTTTTTTTAAAAAAAAGCACACTTGTGACGGAGATCCTTACAAAAACTTCACTGCAAAAAAAATCGGGTTTCAATGCTAAATTAAGTAATTTGGGACAAAAATTTAGTTTTCGGGACGCCGGGACAGCATGCCCGAATCGGGACGTATGGTCACCATACACATATGTTTGTAACTTTGTTGTTTTATAGAAGAATGGCGGATTTACTAGACACTGAAATTCAATTTATGTGAAAAAAAATATTTTTCGTCAATATTTGACATTTAAATAGTAATTTGGAATATTTTCTGCAGATAAAATCATATCTTTAAACATTTTCGAGTTAAGTTTGTGTGCTAAAATATTACAAGTGTCCAGAGTTATCCAGACTTCCCCTAGTAGTTGTTCTTGTAGTGATAAAATTCATTCCTTGGTAGGTAAAATGCGAACGTAATTATTTCTGGAATTCAAATTACAATATAATTTAATCCTTTGACAAATTTTCTATTTATTGACAAATTTTGCCTGGCGTACCCTGCATTGTGATTTAATTGCAAATGATTGGTATACGAAGGAAAGCTATAATTAACCACATATATCCCTTCGATCATCCGATGAAATTTGAACTCAATTAAACCTTGATTACTATATTATTGTAGTGTATTATTAGAATGCTTGGTAAATATAAAATCCTGCAATCAAAAATGGTCCTTCAATCTACCATTTTGTGAATTTTTTTTATGATCCAGCACATAATTAGTTTCATGAACCCCATATTTGTAAATTACGTAAAAATCGTCCTTAGTATGCATTGAAGCTGTCATTAAATAAATCTTTGGGCGGAAATAGAAAACAAAATGTACCTAAATTTATATTTTGACATTTTCGACTGCCTGGGTGAACATAAAAAAATATACAAAAGTTTTTTTTAGATATAATTGTCCTTTCGATATGTATAGCTCAATGTTTTGTTTTCCATATTAATACATGTCGAAATATAGAGATAGAATGAAAAATTACAGGCATTCGATTCAACCGCTTTTTATGTCTATGTTGGAGCTAAACTTCAGGCCAATCGGCTCGGTAGTTTCCCCGCGAAAGGGTAACATAGAGGAAGAGCTAAGTTTCGAGATCACTTTACCCCCTCCCCTTACTCCCCCACCTATCGGGCTACTTTTTAATTGGTCTATGTTGGGGCTGGACCCCCGACGAACATCTATGCCAAATTTCAAGTCAATCGATTCAGCCGTTTTTACGTGAAAGAGGAACAGATAGACAGACAGACAGACAGACACCAACTCATTTTTATATATTAGTATATTAGTATGGATCTGAAACGATCAACTTTACAAAGCCATCGAATCGACATTGGTCTGTGGCCTTAGGAAATACTCGTTTTACCACGGAGTTTGATTCTAGTTATATTTTTTAATTAGTTCATTGAAAACGGCGTTAAATCTGCTTTAAAGTTTCAGGAGATAGCTGGACAGGGGTTCACACGCTAGGGGAAATGTAGATTTTAGAGGGCGAAAACTTTCTTTGGTGGACCATTTATCCAATGACGCAAACCGCATCAAAATTGCTCTAAAGGTTCAGGAGATAATAGGAGAGGGGGTAAGGAGTAGAAGGAATATTGAGTCGACGTTTAACCTAGAAGATGTCCCATATTAGCATTATACTCCTTAAGTTAATTTTCCAACATTTTTAGAGGCCCTATTTTTAACTCTACGGTCCCCTAGACCAGGGGTCATCAAAGTAACTGTCGCTACCTTTACAATCAAAATTTATAACCACTACAAATTAAAATACAGTTCAATGAAACACAACCTTCCACGGCAATGGCTTGACACGAACTGATTTAAAATGAAATGCGTCATGCTAATAATGCCCCGATTCCAACTCAAAGCACGATTCGTTTTATTCCTACGATCCGAAGCCGCAACACACAAGCATTACAGCACACAATAAATGGTCGATTATAGTGACTACGCTGTTAAAGCCAATCTGTGTGATGAGCCAGCCGAGCCACTAGCTGATGATGCCTGCCCTAGACCATAATTTTTCATAATTTTTTTCTAATTTTTTTAAATTTATCATCGGAAACTGCACGTGTATAATAAAATTCAGCATTAAAGACTTGAAAATTTAATAATACTTGAAAAAAATCGAACAAACTGAAAAATGGAAAGGAAAAAAACTCGTTTTGTACAAAGTACAAAAAATATCGCAAACATACAGTTCTGTTGACCATTTGCAAGTAGAAATTTTTTAATAACGTAAATTGCTTTCAACAAGTCAAACGGTAGATTTACATTCGCACAATAATTAAATCAAACCTGAAATTTATAATATCGTACAAACTCCATTTTAACATTCTCCCTTAGAATTTCGTAAAAATTTCTCATGATTTTCTTATGGTCTTGAGACTCTTACGGGTAAAAAGTAAAGTGAACTAAACGAATGTCGTCGTGCTCTTGGAAAGGCCATTTCTATACCATTCAGTCTGGTTTGTGGAGGACAACCTTCATACCACACTTTGGTCGGACAGAAATGAATAAAACGAAAAAAGGCCATGTTAATAAAAAATGTCGGCGTCTGCATAAATTTCTTTAAAGGATGCTGGACGATGACTATTACTGGGACGTATTCCAGGTTTGTAGAATTTCGTACGAATATTTTCAAGAAGCTACTTCAAAGGCACATAAAAATAACCAAAGAGAGAGACAGAGAAAAAAAAATTAAATTCTGGACAAGCCAAAGTTCAGTATAATAGCCACAAATTGCTTGATCAAAAGCTTTCGAATTTACTGCACGTGACATGCTTATGTCATGTAGCAACCACCAATCATCCCCCAATTACCTCGGGAGAACAAATATAAGAGCGCTCGTCATAGGACTTGAATTGAAAATCATAAACTGCACCTGGCCATGGCTCCTAATAACAAGATACCAAAAGTTGCAGACATTTTGCAAAACTTGTCCGTATGAGTGCC
This sequence comes from Chrysopilus asiliformis, assembly GCA_964034945.1. Classification (NCBI taxonomy): domain Eukaryota; kingdom Metazoa; phylum Arthropoda; class Insecta; order Diptera; family Rhagionidae; genus Chrysopilus; species Chrysopilus asiliformis. Next base: position 1,440,493 of record OZ035962.1, on the reverse strand, counting down.
ATTTTTTACTGGACCGATTGTAAATTTAAAACCGTATTTGCCAGGAAATTCGAATTTTATTAAAGTGTTTAGTTCAATAGACATGAAGTTTTTTTTCTTTTTCAATGCGGTTTTTCTAAATCTTTAGCTATAGTAGAATAATATTTGTATTTCGTAAGGTCTAAATGCGGCACTAGAGCTGGATTTTTAGATATTTACTACCTCAATTTCATTGACTTACAGAAATAAATCTATCGAAAATAAAAATACAAACGTTTTGGTGTTGCCTTAAAGTTTCGTCAGAATCCCAGTCTATCGAAAATAGCATGCGAAATTGTAAGTCTTTCAGATGCGCACCCTTTATTATTACGACAATCATTCCGACTGGAATATAATGTATGGAAGACAATGTAGAGTCGTATTCTAAATACTTTTTAACGCATGGTTTTCGAATAAATAGCAAATGATTCGGTTTGTAAGGGTAAGGGAAAAAGTCTGTGAAAATTTTGACTAAAAACAGTTAATTTCCATATTTTTTGATTTTGACTTTATTCTAAACAAACATACATACATAATTCATTTAAGGAGTTCATAAAAGCGGCAAGGCTTTCAAATATATTACCAGTATACAAAATAATAAAAAAAAAACGTCAAAAGCAACATAGAATCCGTTGACTTTTTATACAATATAAAATTTGAATACTCGTAGATGATTGAAAATACTTAATGCTAAACATTTACCCGAGGACATGAGGTGTCTAGCTATAGTACATCGTAATCATTTTCATTGCCTAACTTGAAAAGCTCTTTTTACTCATTTAGCCGAACTGTTTTTATCACCAAAACCCCTTTCTCTTCATTCCCCAAACCCACTGGTTCGGATGTTATGGATCACTCAAAGCGGAAAAAATAAACCAAGGGAATTAAGGAAAGTATTTTTGCCGAAAGCTTTTATTTAAAATTACCTAAAGCAACCAGAACAAGGTAGCTGCTAAGTAACAATATTTTCTTACAACGAATAGAATGAACAAACGAACGGGAAACGAAGAAACTTTTATAATAATCTTAATGAGAAAAGTTATTTTCTTAATAAGACTTCTTTCGCTGGCTCTATAGCTTCTCGTTATGTTCTTGGCTTCAAATCTTCTTTCAACTCGTCGCAATCGTCATCTTCTATACAAGAACCAAATCCAAAAACACTAGAGAGATTTCTATAAGAAAATTTAATTGAGTGACTGCTGAATGAGTACCGAACAATTTTCAGTAGGACTAAAAGGCTTTTAAAGGCTAAACCAAATCTAAGCGTTTTCGGAAACTCGCTTACCGTATAGATAGTAATAACTCAATGTACAAGGGCATGAAATTTTGTAAAATAAAAATCTGAAATGTCACGAAGACGGCGATAAGAGGAGATTTTCATGGAATTGAGAAACTCCAGAAGAACATTGAACCCACATCTTTGGTTGCTCAGGTTGTGGTTTCAGAAATATCTAAAAATAAACATTAAATTAATGTCTATTTATGGAAAAGTATTTCAACATGTCTTTTGATTTTCAACACAAGAAAAAAATTACGGACCATTAAGTGATTTTTTTTTGATAAGATAAAGCACTAAAATAACGATTGATTAAGGCAAATTCAAAATCTTGGGTAAATGTCCTTGAGAGAAGCAATATTTTATTCCAGTTGGCTGTTTTATCCATATACCAACTAATACGAGTGTACAAGATAAGTTGAACACAACTATTATCGTTTATTATCAGTTGATTTCACTTTCATTCGAGTGGAAGGTAAGGAAATTAAGGGCTTTGTTAGTAAAATGTCTTTCCATGTAACCAAATAGGATTAAAGATGATGCGAAATTGTATTAAAGGTTTCTTAATATATGACCTCCAAATACATTCCACATACACACGCCTTCAAATACTTCTTAGATCTTGCCACTGGAACTAATTGCAAAATTCGAAATCATCTTTAAATTGCCATAGAAGCGTATATTCGCTTCCAGAAAATGAATGTTCAATCCAATTGGAAACTATTAACTTAATGTAGCATGTCTATTAGTTGGATGGATTCCAAGGTGTTTAATTAGGAAATTTCCTTCCATTTGATCAAAAATCAGATAGATATTCGAATTTAGAAAGATATGTTGAAAAAAATAATTTTAAAAAAAACCTTTAAAGTCTGCAAAAAATTTCAAAAAAAAAAATCGTAGGGATTTGGACTCAAAAATAAAAGCAAGATCCCTACGTAATTTTTCAACAAACCAAATAATTTCAGTCTTTATTCTTGCCTTTAGATTTTTGATGGCTGTAATTTCCTTAACATAATATCATGTCTAACAAATAAACCACAATTTTAACGAAAATTCTCATAAAACAAAATGATACTCGTGTATCTAAATTTGATGAAATTCCAAAAAAAAAAACATCTTCAAAATGAAATTCATTTTCCACATTTCAATGTTTTAAAGAGGAACCATCGTTACTTTAATAAAATATACAACTAACTCATACAGAATGTACGAAAACATGAACATATTTGTAGCAGAACAAGAAAATAAATCAAAATGGTAAAAGCTTAAGATGATCGATGATATTGACTTGTTATTCGAAACTGAAACCCATACGAATGCACCATCAATGTCGGATAATAGTAAAAAGTGGGAGCTAACTAAAGTAAAATTTATAGAGAATCGGATAAAATTTTCGAATAAGACGATAGCAAACGGTAGAAATACTCTGAATAGAAATTTTAAAATTTTCTCAATTTGCATAGATACCCCGGGCGAGTCTCATTGCCCGATATGAAACAAATGGCATATAAATCACGAATTTACTCATTGCACCACCGCATACTCGAAGTTTCCTTCTGGCATTTGGCTGGTATTGGCAACAGGAGTAGAACCCGGAATACTCCTGGATATAGTTCGGTACAACCGAAGGCATTGCCATCATAACCGTTCTTATGATCGAAATTCTCATGCATTTTAAATTTCATCGTTACTGGATCTGAAAGGAAATCCTTGCATTCATCTCAGATGCACGGAAAAATTTAATCTGGTATGAGGTGAGATCTGAAAGGGTTGAGGATTGAGTAAACTTTTAGAATGTTTCTAGTTTTTCAGTCTATCGATGTAAAATGAATTTGTTCAGTTGTTTTAGCTGAATAATTTAAATGTTATCTTCGATATCCTTCGAAAATACAACTGAATGATTTCGCTTGAGTAAAACCATTCTTAGATTTGTCGATTGATCTGTGCTGTTTGATTTGATTTCGATTTTTTTTTGAATATTTAAATTTTCTAAATTATGAAAGACTAGCTAGCATACCCGTCGTTGCCGGGTTAATTTTTTTCAATTTTTTTTTTTTATGGTCTATGTTGGAGCTAAACTTCAGGCCAATCGGCTCGGTAGTTTATAAGTTTCGAGATCACTTTACCCTCTCCCCTTATTCCCCCACCTCTCGGGCTACTTTTTAAGGGGTCTATGTTGGGGCTGGACCCCCGACGAACATCTATGCCAAATTTCAGGCCAATCGGTTCAGTAGTTTCCCCGCGAAAGAGTAACATAGAGGGAGAACTAAGTTTCGAGATGACTTTACCCCCTCCCCTTACTCCCCCCACACCTCGCGCTACTTTTCCGTATGCCTATGTTGGAACCAGAAGTACCACAGACACTCATGCCAAATTTCAAGTCAATCGGTTCAGCCGTTTTTGCGTGAAAGAGTAACAGACAGACAGACAGACAGACACCAACTCATTTTTATATATTAGTATGATGATTTAAAAACAGAACTTAAGCGACTCAGTGGTAAGATGACGCTTTCTTTCATAATGAAACACCATATAATAAAAAGTTGGGTATGCCATTGAAATTTACTGTAGAGAGATATTCGAACTCATTGATGTAGAAACTTGAAATTTAACACAAACCTGAATTTTATCAAAAATTAAATCATGTTCAAAAGGGGAAACTTATATTTACAGGGTGGGCCAGAATAGACGCAGGGGTTTGAAGTCTTTAAAACTTTTTTTTTATTTTTTTTTTTTAAATTTTGTTTCAGCATTTTGTTAAGAAGACTTGGGCAATTTAAAATGGACCTGTACACAATAGAACAACGAACCGGTGGGCGGTGGGCTCAATGACTCTTTTACGGGACATGTTTGGCGGACGCATTATTTCGAAAAGTTGCGATTTCAAGTGGCCTCCGCGTTCACCTGATCTAACGACTCCAGATTGTTTCCTTTGGGGATATTTGAAAGAAAATGTGTACGTCAAGAAGCCAACAACCATCAGCCAATTGAAAACCAACATTCGCAGTGAAATCGAGGCCATAACACGAAAGGTTATGGAAAATGTCTTGGAAAGAGCACGGATTTGCGAAGCAGAAAATGGCCACCACTTGCGGGATATAATTTTCCATGTTTAGACCAAAAATATTCCCCATCAATCAACTACATGTATTTGAAAAAAAAATTATAGGTTTCGCTAAAATAAAAAATTTATAAAGAATTCAAACCCCCGCGTCTATTCTGGCCCACCCTGTATATATAAGTAGAAAAAGTTTATGCAATTTTCTGCGTGGGAACGACTAAAACGCAATCTCCATACAGCCGATTTTTTCATCTAATAAAAGTATGAGATGCCCATATGACAAGACAGCTTGAAAAGAAAAGGAAGAAGACAATCATTCTACAAATCGTCACCTTCTACAGTTTTAAAAAGTTCTAATTTCCTCGATCGTTTTCCCACTGCAGATGATTCCCCCGAACAACAGGTAAACGATAGTTCGTCTGATTTATGGTATTTTCATCTGCACCCACAATAACCGCATACGAGACCGTCACACATAAGCAATTTCCTTATAGCAAGATGTGATTCGAGTTTGATTTGCATGCCATTGGGTTAACGCTTAAATTTGCATACAATCGATTTAAATCGAAAGGAGGTAGTCGAATATTTCCTAAAATGTGGTAGCCAGGTTCTGAAATTTTCAATTTTTGTCGAAAATTTCAATTCTATTTTCTCGAAATATGCGCAGAGAACGATTTCTACAATTTTTTGTGAAACGTATACAAAATACTTGAACCCGGCAACTACAGGTCCAAATTCTATAGCTTTAAACATATGAGAGAAAGTCTAAAAAATATTTACAATTAATCTGTACAAACTCTGCATTTATTTCGAAAAATCGAACTCTTATTTTTCCTATTTAATGAAAAACTTGAAATTTCATAAATTCTTTATATTCATATTTAATTCTAAAATTCATTCTTATATAAAGTCCAAGGACTAATAATATTATATTCAACAATGAGCGATAATACTAAAGTTCCACGTTCAACATTCTTAGAGTTAATAAGTAAAATTTTATCTAATTTCTGAACCACAACAATATTAGCACAACGAAAATGCCTCAATAATTTCGGCCATAATTTCCCATAATTATATACTTCTTAAAGGCAATTAGGTAAATAGCAAGATATTTACTTGTGTATCTCATTCGTATATAGCCAGGTTTTTCGAGCCCAAATATTTAGATTCTATATGTAAAGGTATATGTGAGTAAGTCTATAGATATTCCAAGTTATAATACTTTGTTGATAGCTGGTGCTGGTCTGTTCGTTTGTTAATCTTGACCTGGAATTCTTTAATATTAGGAAAAACGAAATACGCAAAAGAAAAAAAAAACCCCATTTCACGACGAAGGAAGAAAATTTCATCCTAAGCAAGCTTTGAATAAGTTAATGAACACTTTGGGATCTTTTCGCACATATATTCCCTGTGCGACTACTTTCCAAGGTAAAATATGGGAAGAAATTTAGCAAATGAGGGTTAACTGCCCGTATGGATCTTATGAAATTTTAAAAAGGGGCATCCACTTAGTATTGCCATCCGCACAATACTTTCGCAATCCTCGAAAACCCCCACAAAAACGAAATCTTCTTGAATATGCCGAAGGTTAGGTTGAAATCAGCTCGATCTGAAATTGAAAAACATTCGACCTTATCCTACCCACTTTTTACTCAATCGTACTTGAGCATGGGGAGTTTTTTTTTTAAGGTTTGATCCCTGACTCTGCCATTATCAGGAGGTCTTGATATGGCTCTTTAGCCGTATACATTTTTAAAACCGATGTTTAAAGTTACTTTAGAACAGGTAGGTAAATTTGCACTGTCTACGAATCTTTGAAATGCGACTTTATACATCGACCAGGTAAAATAAGTATCAACAAAAGAGATAACGATATTGCTAAAGGCGGGTAACATCCAAAAATACTCGTATATAACGAATTCACTCTCTATCTGTACAGTTTTGTAGGTTTTGTATAAATAACTATTTAAGTAGGAAGTATACAGACTATGGACAAACAAGCGCCTGTAATCTGATTCTAAAGAATCATTTTCGAAAAAGAACAGTCTGTTGACATGAGATCGTAAATAAATATATGCAAAATTAACATACCTTGATGAAAACGGGAGAATGGAGAAAACGATTTCTTTTTGTGTGTTGAAAAAAACCAATAGATTTCGCTAGTGAAAAGTTGTTTTATCTGATTATCCGTAGGGCTGGATGAAACGCGTTGAAAGCAATTTTTTTTTTGTCGAAAGCGAAGAACACTGTACCGGAAAGCTTTCAAGAGTTCTATGATTTATGCTATGGAAACTGATCAAACTTTATCATTAAAGTTATTACATCTCCTTAGATTAAAAGTCCGGTTTGAATGTAGGATTTTTTAAGCACCCTCTTGACGCTTTGGTAAACGCAATTGCGGAAAAAGTGACGCTTTTTATGCTATGTTAATATCGAACCCCTCGAAGTTAGAACCGATGTTGAAACATCGATTGCCCAACTGGAATGTAAAGAAGGACGATAAAAACTTGGCTGTCCTTTCAGCTTCTCCTTGAAGGCTTCACTGAGAAGATCTGATTGTAATTCTTCCAATGCTGCTGATGTTCTTGTCGTTTTTCGCAATATTCGTAATCTTTGTTGTTGAGACGGATACCACTTCGATAATTTGATAAGCCTGAACCAAAACAGGAGCAACAAAGTGACTTGAGAAAATCTAGCTTAGATACAAGTGGATAAACAGCATCCTTCAATCGGATAAAACTTTAACCTCTAAACGAAAAATTGAAATGCTAATTTTTCTCAAGTAGATTCAACACTTGATGTCACTCTCGATTTCTTCGCATAGGGTCATGATAACTTTCGCAAATAAGAAAGTATGAGAGGATATTTTACCGTAGAACTGATTCTTACCTGAAATAATTTTTATCTGGACTGTTTGCAGGAAGGCAATAAATCCGGCAGATTCTAGTATTTCTATTATAAATTAGAAATAATATACCTACCTCAACTGGGATATAAACATTTTTCAAATTCAACCTCATATAATAATGTAAATTAATTGTTCAATTACTCTGGTTATGTGGTTGGTACTTCGTGGTCAACATTTTATGAATACTATCCCCCTTTTAACTCATTTATGTAGTGTTATAATTGTTAAGTTTTTCATTTATTTATGAAATTTTAATTAATTGCGTGCGCCTGCACCGATGGTGCTGTGGTAAATTAATTAAAATTAATACGCACTTAATTGGACGTTTCACATAGAATTTGATGCAACCAAAAGTATATTTAATATTCGCAAATATATTGAATATTAATTGAACCAGGAATCAATATTATTTGAACTAGAATCGTACTAAATCAGAATTTTAATTGAAAATTAGTTCTAAAGCAAATGAAAATGTATGACACAATAATTGTAGTTGTAGATATTTAATTAACTCTTATAGAAAAAGAGGCTAATCTATATATAGGTCGACGATATTTTTGTAAACCTAAGCCAAAGGCTAAGTCAAATACCACTGCCCGTGAAAATCGACATGGGCCCATAACAAAATATTTATTTTAAAAAAAATCCATTTGTATGGGAAAGGGGAGAAGCAGCGGTCCGATTGGATTTTGATGTATGGAACGGTTATGTAAAATCATTTTCTAAACACATTTCATCTTCATAAATTTTTCAATACGGTGTCCATTTTGCGAGAAAATAGGGAAAAAGTATTCCATTTGTATGGGATGGGGGAAGCAGTGATCTATATGATATATCATATAAAGTATAATATCAGTAGTGATCAATACAAAACTTTCCTATTATTTAATCAAATGCGACGCATGTGAAATCTTTTCAGAAAAATGCGCTAGAGATAATAATTTCTGAGAAAACTAGGCCGCAGGCGAAAATTTTTGGTTTTCGAGATCATAATTTTGGTGATTAAGAAATTAATTAAGAAATTACGCAACAAAATATTAGTTTCCTGGACACCGGGATATCATTCCTAAAAAATTATAACGAAATACAAGTTTATATAACTTTTTCATACTTCCAAATTGAATCAGCCACTCTTTACCCCCTTCCTTAGAAATAATAGTAAAAAATAAAGGCCGAAAATTAGCGTAACGTATTTTATGGACACCTCACACGATAAGATTATAACACTTACATATATTAATTCTAATAAACGGAGTTTTTAGATACTTCCAATAACATTTTTGTTTCTATAATATCCGGTACACACATATGAATATATTTTGATATATTAAACATTTCGTAGAATTATCGATACGGATTTAATGTACATCCGCATTCGGCATGATTGAGGTTGCAGATAGATAGATGAGCAATGATTCTTCAATTAAACTAATACGCATTGGTTTTGATTCAAAGCATAATCATAATAAATATCCTACCTAATTTAATCCCCCATGAACCAAAGATTTATGATTTTGAATTTCTGAAATTTAGAATAATTAACTAAAGAACTCTAGTGTTTATTCCTGAAATTTAATTTCGGGCAGAAAAGGAGATAATTATTTCCATTCTGTTGTAGAAAAACAAATTTTATATCTCTGACGAGATTCAGAGATTCAAACGTACAAATATGGTCCACTTAGGGGGCTTTTGAGAGGGAATGATTCAAAAGCTTTGGTCTCCTTCCGGAATAATTTTCTTTGTTACCATCTGCTGACTAACGTAACATCGATGTTTTGGACTATACACATTCTGGGCTTGCTACTACTTTTACAGTTCCATATGTTTACTTTTAACTAAAATTTCCGTCCTATATCAGGCTTTGCTTAACCCCACCCCCCAAATTCCTATAGAATCACTACTGACAGGGCAGATTTCATAACAGTACGAGTAACTGAACGACTGAAGCACTACTCTGCAAATTATTGCGACAGGATATGTTACGCAAAAGCTCTTATCATAATGCACTGGACTAATGGACACAGGCAGACACACATTTAATTTGATATGAATACAGTGCTATTTTAATCTTTTGTTCAAATCTATGAGACTTTTCTGAGAGAGGAAAAAAAATTATGTGGTTGAGTGCATCCCGTAATTAAGACTAAACAATCTTTCTACTTCCTGCATCGTAATTCGAAACCTACACATTACTGTGCCATCAATGTATAATGGAAACTGTACATTTATGAGAACATTGTTGGAATCTTAAACTGGTGGTATTGTAGCGAAATTCTAGAAAATTGAAATCATGTGAAGTGAGAAAAAGAGTAAAATTGCTTAAAGTATATTTTTTTTGCGAAGTTGTTCTATATTTGCTCGCTTTCCAAAAGTTCCAACTCGAAAACTAATTGACCGATTGAATTTAAATGCCCTCTGCGAGTAGAGACCAGCGGGCAGAGGAAAACTTCGTCAAAATTAATATATTTTGCTAGTCAAACGTAGAGTTTTTCATATAATTCTTGCTGTGTTTTGTGTACGGCACGTATCTGCTACTAAAAATGTTTCTTAGCCATACACCGAAAATTCTAAAAGGATAATACAATAGATTTAGCCAACATACGTTAATGTAGTGATGCATCGAGAGAAATTCACCTTGGCAACTTGCAATCGGGAGCAGCAGGAGAGAATATCTAGATTCATAGCTCGGAACGTATAAGTAGTCAATAAAAAACCCCAAAATGTCGCAATAAAATTTCCATTAAAGTTTATCGCTGCAATAAATCGAGACGAACAGTGAAGTTAAAACGACAGAAATTCAATTGCAATGCACCAGATCTGGAAGATGTTTCCGTGCTTCCCCATCATTTTATTCGTCTTAGTCGTTTTTATTGCAATTTCTTTTCAAAGATACTTTTTCCCATTTCCGTATCTATGATATACTTGCAGACAAGAAAGTTCTTGCATAATGGCTTTGCATGATTGCGGATTGGTCCAGAAATTACTAAACCATAATGGGTTTCTCTGGAGTAAATTGATTTTGCCTGGTCGGTCAGTTTATTGCTATGTATCACAACAGATGTGTGACAGATTGATCAAAAAAGCCTTAAATAAGAAAATTATTTAAGGCTAAACGCAGCGCCCCTGACGCGATACAATCACCTACTATAGGTCTGGCCGCTGCTCGTTCTTCGGACTCGTGTTTGCATAATTTAAAGAAAATTATTCAAGAAAATATTTATAAGCAGAAATTTGTTAGCATTTATTGTTAAACAAAAACGTCTATTTTTGACGTATAAACACAATTTTTTTTTTGAGAAAAGTTGTGATTGGAATTAGAATTAGTTATTTTTTCAAATTTAAAACATAGGTATATATTTATACATATGTGCACAAAATGAAGAAAACCATTAAAGAACAAATAACATGATTTTCACATAAAAACAAAAAGTGTGTGTTTTAATCTCCGCTGAACCCCGGAGACTGACTCACTGAACCCCTGGGGTTCTATCGAACCCAGGTTAAGAACCACTGGTGTAAAGGGTAACGGGGAGCCGCTGATCACGAATCCGTTGTCCGTTTTTCGATAGCTCTCACGGTTTGGCCAGGGCGCCTAGGGTCGCCTCAAAAATTGAATATAGCTCAAAATGGACAACGGATTTCGATTTCTCGTCGCCCAAAACCCCTACATGCCAAGTTTCAGCGCGATCAGACAAAAAAAAAGAAAAAAAAACATTTTTTGCCATCAAAAAATCATGTACTAACCACTGCAATTTTTTGCGATTTTTTTCAAAAACAAAAATTTGCTGAAACTTTGCGTAGAGAAAATGGGGGGCCGCTGATCACGAATCCGTTGTCCGTTTTTCGATAGCTCTCACGGTTTGGCCAGGGCGCCTAGGGTCGCCTCAAAAATTGGCGATAGCTCAAAATGGACAACGGATTTCGATTTCTCGCCGCCCAAAACCCCTACATGCCAAGTTTCAGCGCGATCAGACAAAAAAAAAGAAAAAAACATTTTTTGCCATCAAAAAATCATGTACTAACCACTGCAATTTTTTGCGATTTTTTTCAAAAACAAAAATTTGCTGAAACTTTGCGTAGAGAAAATGGGGGGCCGCTGATCACGAATCCGTTGTCCGTTTTTCGATAGCTCTCACGGTTTGGCCAGGGCGCCTAGGGTCGCCTCAAAAATTGGAGATAGCTCAAAATGGACAACGGATTTCGATTTCTCGTCGCCCAAAACCCCTACATGCCAAGTTTCAGCGCGATCAGACAAAAAAAAAGAAAAAAAAACATTTTTTGCCATCAAAAAATCATGTACTAACCACTGCAATTTTTTGCGATTTTTTTCAAAAACAAAAATTTGCTGAAACTTTGCGTAGAGAAAATGGGGGGCCGCTGAACACGAATCCGTTGTCCGTTTTTCGATAGCTCTCACGGTTTGGCCAGGGCGCCTAGGGTCGCCTCAAAAATTGAATATAGCTCAAAATGGACAACGGATTTCGATTTCTCGTCGCCCAAAACCCCTACATGCCAAGTTTCAGCGCGATCAGACAAAAAAAAAGAAAAAAAAACATTTTTTGCCATCAAAAAATCATGTACTAACCACTGCAATTTTTTGCGATTTTTTTCAAAAACAAAAATTTGCTGAAACTTTGCGTAGAGAAAATGGGGGGCCGCTGATCACGAATCCGTTGTCCGTTTTTCGATAGCTCTCACGGTTTGGCCAGGGCGCCTAGGGTCGCCTCAAAAATTGGAGATAGCTCAAAATGGACAACGGATTTCGATTTCTCGTCGCCCAAAACCCCTACATGCCAAGTTTCAGCGCGATCAGACAAAAAAAAGAAAAAAACATTTTTTGCCATCAAAAAATCATGTACTAACCACTGCAATTTTTTGCGATTTTTTTCAAAAACAAAAATTTGCTGAAACTTTGCGTAGAGAAAATGGGGGGCCGCTGATCACGAATCCGTTGTCCGTTTTTCGATAGCTCTCACGGTTTGGCCAGGGCGCCTAGGGTCGCCTCAAAAATTGGAGATAGCTCAAAATGGACAACGGATTTCGATTTCTCGTCGCCCAAAACCCCTACATGCCAAGTTTCAGCGCGATCAGACAAAAAAAAGAAAAAAACATTTTTTGCCATCAAAAAATCATGTACTAACCACTGCAATTTTTTGCGATTTTTTTCAAAAACAAAAATTTGCTGAAACTTTGCGTAGAGAAAATGGGGGGCCGCTGATCACGAATCCGTTGTCCGTTTTTCGATAGCTCTCACGGTTTGGCCAGGGCGCCTAGGGTCGCCTCAAAAATTGGAGATAGCTCAAAATGGACAACGGATTTCGATTTCTCGTCGCCCAAAACCCCTACATGCCAAGTTTCAGCGCGATCAGACAAAAAAAAAGAAAAAAACATTTTTTGCCATCAAAAAATCATGTACTAATAACCACTGCAATTTTTTGCGATTTTTTTCAAAAACAAAAATTCGCTGAAACTTTGCGTAGAGAAAATGGGGGGCCGCTGATCACGAATCCGTTGTCCGTTTTTCGATAGCTCTCACGGTTTGGCCAGGGCGCCTAGGGTCGCCTCAAAAATTGGAGATAGCTCAAAATGGACAACGGATTTCGATTTCTCGTCGCCCAAAACCCCTACATGCCAAGTTTCAGCGCGATCAGACAAAAAAAAAGAAAAAAACATTTTTTGCCATCAAAAAATCATGTACTAACCACTGCAATTTTTTGCGATTTTTTTCAAAAACAAAAATTTGCTGAAACTTTGCGTAGAGAAAATGGGGGGCCGCTGATCACGAATCCGTTGTCCGTTTTTCGATAGCTCTCACGGTTTGGCCAGGGCGCCTAGGGTCGCCTCAAAAATTGGAGATAGCTCAAAATGGACAACGGATTTCGATTTCTCGTCGCCCAAAACCCCTACATGCCAAGTTTCAGCGCGATCAGACAAAAAAAAAGAAAAAAACATTTTTTGCCATCAAAAAATCATGTACTAACCACTGCAATTTTTTGCGATTTTTTTCAAAAACAAAAATTCGCTGAAACTTTGCGTAGAGGGTAATGGGGGGCCGCTGATCACGAATCCGTTGTCCGTTTTTCGATAGCTCTCACGGTTTGGCCAGGGCGCCTAGGGTCGCCTCAAAAATTGGAGATAGCTCAAAATGGACAACGGATTTCGATTTCTCGTCGCCCAAAACCCCTACATGCCAAGTTTCAGCGCGATCAGGCAAAAAAAAAGAAAAAAACATTTTTTGCCATCAAAAAATCATGTACTAACCACTGCAATTTTTTGCGATTTTTTTCAAAAACAAAAATTCGCTGAAACTTTGCGTAGAGAAAATGGGGGGCCGCTGATCACGAATCCGTTGTCCGTTTTTCGATAGCTCTCACGGTTTGGCCAGGGCGCCTAGGGTCGCCTCAAAAATTGGAGATAGCTCAAAATGGACAACGGATTTCGATTTCTCGTCGCCCAAAAAGCCCTACATGCCAAGTTTCAGCGCGATCAGACAAAAAAAAGAAAAAAACATTTTTTGCCATCAAAAAATCATGTACTAACCACTGCAATTTTTTGCGATTTTTTTCAAAAACAAAAATTTGCTGAAACTTTGCGTAGAGGGTAATGGGGGGCCGCTGATCACGAATCCGTTGTCCGTTTTTCGATAGCTCTCACGGTTTGGCCAGGACGCCTAGGGTCGCCTCAAAAATTGGAGATAGCTCAAAATGGACAACGGATTTCGATTTCTCGTCGCCCAAAACCCCTACATGCCAAGTTTCAGCGCGATCAGACAAAAAAAAAGAAAAAAACATTTTTTGCCATCAAAAAATCATGTACTAACCACTGCAATTTTTTGCGATTTTTTTCAAAAACAAAAATTCGCTGAAACTTTGCGTAGAGGGTAATGGGGGGCCGCTGATCACGAATCCGTTGTCCGTTTTTCGATAGCTCTCACGGTTTGGCCAGGGCGCCTAGGGTCGCCTCAAAAATTGGAGATAGCTCAAAATGGACAACGGATTTCGATTTCTCGTCGCCCAAAACCCCTACATGCCAAGTTTCAGCGCGATCAGACAAAAAAAAAGAAAAAAACATTTTTTGCCATCAAAAAATCATGTACTAACCACTGCAATTTTTTGCGATTTTTTTCAAAAACAAAAATTTGCTGAAACTTTGCGTAGAGAAAATGGGGGGCCGCTGAACACGAATCCGTTGTCCGTTTTTCGATAGCTCTCACGGTTTGGCCAGGGCGCCTAGGGTCGCCTCAAAAATTGAATATAGCTCAAAATGGACAACGGATTTCGATTTCTCGTCGCCCAAAACCCCTACATGCCAAGTTTCAGCGCGATCAGACAAAAAAAAAGAAAAAAAAACATTTTTTGCCATCAAAAAATCATGTACTAACCACTGCAATTTTTTGCGATTTTTTTCAAAAACAAAAATTTGCTGAAACTTTGCGTAGAGAAAATGGGGGGCCGCTGATCACGAATCCGTTGTCCGTTTTTCGATAGCTCTCACGGTTTGGCCAGGGCGCCTAGGGTCGCCTCAAAAATTGGCGATAGCTCAAAATGGACAACGGATTTCGATTTCTCGTCGCCCAAAACCCCTACATGCCAAGTTTCAGCGCGATCAGACAAAAAAAAAGAAAAAAAAACATTTTTTGCCATCAAAAAATCATGTACTAACCACTGCAATTTTTTGCGATTTTTTTCAAAAACAAAAATTTGCTGAAACTTTGCGTAGAGAAAATGGGGGGCCGCTGATCACGAATCCGTTGTCCGTTTTTCGATAGCTCTCACGGTTTGGCCAGGGCGCCTAGGGTCGCCTCAAAAATTGGAGATAGCTCAAAATGGACAACGGATTTCGATTTCTCGTCGCCCAAAACCCCTACATGCCAAGTTTCAGCGCGATCAGACAAAAAAAAGAAAAAAACATTTTTTGCCATCAAAAAATCATGTACTAACCACTGCAATTTTTTGCGATTTTTTTCAAAAACAAAAATTCGCTGAAACTTTGCGTAGAGGGTAATGGGGGGCCGCTGATCACGAATCCGTTGTCCGTTTTTCGATAGCTCTCACGGTTTGGCCAGGGCGCCTAGGGTCGCCTCAAAAATTGGCGATAGCTCAAAATGGACAACGGATTTCGATTTCTCGCCGCCCAAAACCCCTACATGCCAAGTTTCAGCGCGATCAGACAAAAAAAAAGAAAAAAACATTTTTTGCCATCAAAAAATCATGTACTAACCACTGCAATTTTTTGCGATTTTTTTCAAAAACAAAAATTTGCTGAAACTTTGCGTAGAGAAAATGGGGGGCCGCTGAACACGAATCCGTTGTCCGTTTTTCGATAGCTCTCACGGTTTGGCCAGGGCGCCTAGGGTCGCCTCAAAAATTGAATATAGCTCAAAATGGACAACGGATTTCGATTTCTCGTCGCCCAAAACCCCTACATGCCAAGTTTCAGCGCGATCAGACAAAAAAAAAGAAAAAAAAACATTTTTTGCCATCAAAAAATCATGTACTAACCACTGCAATTTTTTGCGATTTTTTTCAAAAACAAAAATTTGCTGAAACTTTGCGTAGAGAAAATGGGGGGCCGCTGATCACGAATCCGTTGTCCGTTTTTCGATAGCTCTCACGGTTTGGCCAGGGCGCCTAGGGTCGCCTCAAAAATTGGAGATAGCTCAAAATGGACAACGGATTTCGATTTCTCGTCGCCCAAAACCCCTACATGCCAAGTTTCAGCGCGATCAGACAAAAAAAAAGAAAAAAACATTTTTTGCCATCAAAAAATCATGTACTAATAACCACTGCAATTTTTTGCGATTTTTTTCAAAAACAAAAATTCGCTGAAACTTTGCGTAGAGGGTAATGGGGGGCCGCTGATCACGAATCCGTTGTCCGTTTTTCGATAGCTCTCACGGTTTGGCCAGGGCGCCTAGGGTCGCCTCAAAAATTGGAGATAGCTCAAAATGGTCAACGGATTTCGATTTCTCGTCGCCCAAAACCCCTACATGCCAAGTTTCGGCGCGATCAGACAAAAAAAAAGAAAAAAACATTTTTTGCCATCAAAAAATCATGTACTAACCACTGCAATTTTTTGCGATTTTTTTCAAAAACAAAAATTCGCTGAAACTTTGCGTAGAGAAAATGGGGGGCCGCTGATCACGAATCCGTTGTCCGTTTTTCGATAGCTCTCACGGTTTGGCCAGGGCGCCTAGGGTCGCCTCAAAAATTGGCGATAGCTCAAAATGGACAACGGATTTCGATTTCTCGTCGCCCAAAACGGACAACGGATATGCCAAGTTTCAGCGCGATCAGACAAAAAAAAAGAAAAAAACATTTTTTGCCATCAAAAAATCATGTACTAACCACTGCAATTTTTTGCGATTTTTTTCAAAAACAAAAATTTGCTGAAACTTTGCGTAGAGAAAATGGGGGGCCGCTGATCACGAATCCGTTGTCCGTTTTTCGATAGCTCTCACGGTTTGGCCAGGGCGCCTAGGGTCGCCTCAAAAATTGGAGATAGCTCAAAATGGACAACGGATTTCGATTTCTCGTCGCCCAAAACCCCTACATGCCAAGTTTCAGCGCGATCAGACAAAAAAAAAGAAAAAAACATTTTTTGCCATCAAAAAATCATGTACTAACATGCAATTTTTTGCGATTTTTTTCAAAAACAAAAATTCGCTGAAACTTTGCGTAGAGAAAATGGGAGGCCGCTGATCACGAATCCGTTGTCCGTTTTTCGATAGCTCTCACGGTTTGGCCAGGGCGCCTAGGGTCGCCTCAAAAATTGGAGATAGCTCAAAATGGACAACGGATTTCGATTTCTCGTCGCCCAAAACCCCTACATGCCAAGTTTCAGCGCGATCAGACAAAAAAAAAGAAAAAAACATTTTTTGCCATCAAAAAATCATGTACTAACCACTGCAATTTTTTGCGATTTTTTTCAAAAACAAAAATTCGCTGAAACTTTGCGTAGAGGGTAATGGGGGGCCGCTGATCACGAATCCGTTGTCCGTTTTTCGATAGCTCTCACGGTTTGGCCAGGGCGCCTAGGGTCGCCTCAAAAATTGGAGATAGCTCAAAATGGACAACGGATTTCGATTTCTCGTCGCCCAAAACCCCTACATGCCAAGTTTCAGCGCGATCAGGCAAAAAAAAAGAAAAAAACATTTTTTGCCATCAAAAAATCATGTACTAACCACTGCAATTTTTTGCGATTTTTTTCAAAAACAAAAATTCGCTGAAACTTTGCGTAGAGAAAATGGGGGGCCGCTGATCACGAATCCGTTGTCCGTTTTTCGATAGCTCTCACGGTTTGGCCAGGGCGCCTAGGGTCGCCTCAAAAATTGGAGATAGCTCAAAATGGACAACGGATTTCGATTTCTCGTCGCCCAAAAAGCCCTACATGCCAAGTTTCAGCGCGATCAGACAAAAAAAAGAAAAAAACATTTTTTGCCATCAAAAAATCATGTACTAACCACTGCAATTTTTTGCGATTTTTTTCAAAAACAAAAATTTGCTGAAACTTTGCGTAGAGGGTAATGGGGGGCCGCTGATCACGAATCCGTTGTCCGTTTTTCGATAGCTCTCACGGTTTGGCCAGGACGCCTAGGGTCGCCTCAAAAATTGGAGATAGCTCAAAATGGACAACGGATTTCGATTTCTCGTCGCCCAAAACCCCTACATGCCAAGTTTCAGCGCGATCAGACAAAAAAAAAGAAAAAAACATTTTTTGCCATCAAAAAATCATGTACTAACCACTGCAATTTTTTGCGATTTTTTTCAAAAACAAAAATTCGCTGAAACTTTGCGTAGAGGGTAATGGGGGGCCGCTGATCACGAATCCGTTGTCCGTTTTTCGATAGCTCTCACGGTTTGGCCAGGGCGCCTAGGGTCGCCTCAAAAATTGGAGATAGCTCAAAATGGACAACGGATTTCGATTTCTCGTCGCCCAAAACCCCTACATGCCAAGTTTCAGCGCGATCAGACAAAAAAAAAGAAAAAAACATTTTTTGCCATCAAAAAATCATGTACTAACCACTGCAATTTTTTGCGATTTTTTTCAAAAACAAAAATTTGCTGAAACTTTGCGTAGAGAAAATGGGGGGCCGCTGAACACGAATCCGTTGTCCGTTTTTCGATAGCTCTCACGGTTTGGCCAGGGCGCCTAGGGTCGCCTCAAAAATTGAATATAGCTCAAAATGGACAACGGATTTCGATTTCTCGTCGCCCAAAACCCCTACATGCCAAGTTTCAGCGCGATCAGACAAAAAAAAAGAAAAAAAAACATTTTTTGCCATCAAAAAATCATGTACTAACCACTGCAATTTTTTGCGATTTTTTTCAAAAACAAAAATTTGCTGAAACTTTGCGTAGAGAAAATGGGGGGCCGCTGATCACGAATCCGTTGTCCGTTTTTCGATAGCTCTCACGGTTTGGCCAGGGCGCCTAGGGTCGCCTCAAAAATTGGCGATAGCTCAAAATGGACAACGGATTTCGATTTCTCGTCGCCCAAAACCCCTACATGCCAAGTTTCAGCGCGATCAGACAAAAAAAAAGAAAAAAAAACATTTTTTGCCATCAAAAAATCATGTACTAACCACTGCAATTTTTTGCGATTTTTTTCAAAAACAAAAATTTGCTGAAACTTTGCGTAGAGAAAATGGGGGGCCGCTGATCACGAATCCGTTGTCCGTTTTTCGATAGCTCTCACGGTTTGGCCAGGGCGCCTAGGGTCGCCTCAAAAATTGGAGATAGCTCAAAATGGACAACGGATTTCGATTTCTCGCCGCCCAAAACCCCTACATGCCAAGTTTCAGCGCGATCAGACAAAAAAAAAGAAAAAAACATTTTTTGCCATCAAAAAATCATGTACTAACCACTGCAATTTTTTGCGATTTTTTTCAAAAACAAAAATTTGCTGAAACTTTGCGTAGAGAAAATGGGGGGCCGCTGAACACGAATCCGTTGTCCGTTTTTCGATAGCTCTCACGGTTTGGCCAGGGCGCCTAGGGTCGCCTCAAAAATTGAATATAGCTCAAAATGGACAACGGATTTCGATTTCTCGTCGCCCAAAACCCCTACATGCCAAGTTTCAGCGCGATCAGACAAAAAAAAAGAAAAAAAAACATTTTTTGCCATCAAAAAATCATGTACTAACCACTGCAATTTTTTGCGATTTTTTTCAAAAACAAAAATTTGCTGAAACTTTGCGTAGAGAAAATGGGGGGCCGCTGATCACGAATCCGTTGTCCGTTTTTCGATAGCTCTCACGGTTTGGCCAGGGCGCCTAGGGTCGCCTCAAAAATTGGAGATAGCTCAAAATGGACAACGGATTTCGATTTCTCGTCGCCCAAAACCCCTACATGCCAAGTTTCAGCGCGATCAGACAAAAAAAAAGAAAAAAACATTTTTTGCCATCAAAAAATCATGTACTAATAACCACTGCAATTTTTTGCGATTTTTTTCAAAAACAAAAATTCGCTGAAACTTTGCGTAGAGGGTAATGGGGGGCCGCTGATCACGAATCCGTTGTCCGTTTTTCGATAGCTCTCACGGTTTGGCCAGGGCGCCTAGGGTCGCCTCAAAAATTGGAGATAGCTCAAAATGGACAACGGATTTCGATTTCTCGTCGCCCAAAACCCCTACATGCCAAGTTTCAGCGCGATCAGGCAAAAAAAAAGAAAAAAACATTTTTTGCCATCAAAAAATCATGTACTAACCACTGCAATTTTTTGCGATTTTTTTCAAAAACAAAAATTCGCTGAAACTTTGCGTAGAGAAAATGGGGGGCCGCTGATCACGAATCCGTTGTCCGTTTTTCGATAGCTCTCACGGTTTGGCCAGGGCGCCTAGGGTCGCCTCAAAAATTGGCGATAGCTCAAAATGGACAACGGATTTCGATTTCTCGTCGCCCAAAACGGACAACGGATATGCCAAGTTTCAGCGCGATCAGACAAAAAAAAAGAAAAAAACATTTTTTGCCATCAAAAAATCATGTACTAACCACTGCAATTTTTTGCGATTTTTTTCAAAAACAAAAATTCGCTGAAACTTTGCGTAGAGAAAATGGGGGGCCGCTGATCACGAATCCGTTGTCCGTTTTTCGATAGCTCTCACGGTTTGGCCAGGGCGCCTAGGGTCGCCTCAAAAATTGGAGATAGCTCAAAATGGACAACGGATTTCGATTTCTCGTCGCCCAAAACCCCTACATGCCAAGTTTCAGCGCGATCAGACAAAAAAAAAGAAAAAAACATTTTTTGCCATCAAAAAATCATGTACTAACCACTGCAATTTTTTGCGATTTTTTTCAAAAACAAAAATTCGCTGAAACTTTGCGTAGAGAAAATGGGAGGCCGCTGATCACGAATCCGTTGTCCGTTTTTCGATAGCTCTCACGGTTTGGCCAGGGCGCCTAGGGTCGCCTCAAAAATTGGAGATAGCTCAAAATGGACAACGGATTTCGATTTCTCGTCGCCCAAAACCCCTACATGCCAAGTTTCAGCGCGATCAGACAAAAAAAAAGAAAAAAACATTTTTTGCCATCAAAAAATCATGTACTAACCACTGCAATTTTTTGCGATTTTTTTCAAAAACAAAAATTCGCTGAAACTTTGCGTAGAGGGTAATGGGGGGCCGCTGATCACGAATCCGTTGTCCGTTTTTCGATAGCTCTCACGGTTTGGCCAGGGCGCCTAGGGTCGCCTCAAAAATTGGAGATAGCTCAAAATGGACAACGGATTTCGATTTCTCGTCGCCCAAAACCCCTACATGCCAAGTTTCAGCGCGATCAGGCAAAAAAAAAGAAAAAAACATTTTTTGCCATCAAAAAATCATGTACTAACCACTGCAATTTTTTGCGATTTTTTTCAAAAACAAAAATTCGCTGAAACTTTGCGTAGAGAAAATGGGGGGCCGCTGATCACGAATCCGTTGTCCGTTTTTCGATAGCTCTCACGGTTTGGCCAGGGCGCCTAGGGTCGCCTCAAAAATTGGAGATAGCTCAAAATGGACAACGGATTTCGATTTCTCGTCGCCCAAAAAGCCCTACATGCCAAGTTTCAGCGCGATCAGACAAAAAAAAGAAAAAAACATTTTTTGCCATCAAAAAATCATGTACTAACCACTGCAATTTTTTGCGATTTTTTTCAAAAACAAAAATTCGCTGAAACTTTGCGTAGAGGGTAATGGGGGGCCGCTGATCACGAATCCGTTGTCCGTTTTTCGATAGCTCTCACGGTTTGGCCAGGGCGCCTAGGGTCGCCTCAAAAATTGGAGATAGCTCAAAATGGACAACGGATTTCGATTTCTCGTCGCCCAAAACCCCTACATGCCAAGTTTCAGCGCGATCAGACAAAAAAAAAGAAAAAAACATTTTTTGCCATCAAAAAATCATGTACTAACATGCAATTTTTTGCGATTTTTTTCAAAAACAAAAATTCGCTGAAACTTTGCGTAGAGAAAATGGGAGGCCGCTGATCACGAATCCGTTGTCCGTTTTTCGATAGCTCTCACGGTTTGGCCAGGGCGCCTAGGGTCGCCTCAAAAATTGGAGATAGCTCAAAATGGACAACGGATTTCGATTTCTCGTCGCCCAAAACCCCTACATGCCAAGTTTCAGCGCGATCAGACAAAAAAAAAGAAAAAAACATTTTTTGCCATCAAAAAATCATGTACTAACCACTGCAATTTTTTGCGATTTTTTTCAAAAACAAAAATTCGCTGAAACTTTGCGTAGAGGGTAATGGGGGGCCGCTGATCACGAATCCGTTGTCCGTTTTTCGATAGCTCTCACGGTTTGGCCAGGGCGCCTAGGGTCGCCTCAAAAATTGGAGATAGCTCAAAATGGACAACGGATTTCGATTTCTCGTCGCCCAAAACCCCTACATGCCAAGTTTCAGCGCGATCAGGCAAAAAAAAAGAAAAAAACATTTTTTGCCATCAAAAAATCATGTACTAACCACTGCAATTTTTTGCGATTTTTTTCAAAAACAAAAATTCGCTGAAACTTTGCGTAGAGAAAATGGGGGGCCGCTGATCACGAATCCGTTGTCCGTTTTTCGATAGCTCTCACGGTTTGGCCAGGGCGCCTAGGGTCGCCTCAAAAATTGGAGATAGCTCAAAATGGACAACGGATTTCGATTTCTCGTCGCCCAAAAAGCCCTACATGCCAAGTTTCAGCGCGATCAGACAAAAAAAAGAAAAAAACATTTTTTGCCATCAAAAAATCATGTACTAACCACTGCAATTTTTTGCGATTTTTTTCAAAAACAAAAATTTGCTGAAACTTTGCGTAGAGGGTAATGGGGGGCCGCTGATCACGAATCCGTTGTCCGTTTTTCGATAGCTCTCACGGTTTGGCCAGGACGCCTAGGGTCGCCTCAAAAATTGGAGATAGCTCAAAATGGACAACGGATTTCGATTTCTCGTCGCCCAAAACCCCTACATGCCAAGTTTCAGCGCGATCAGACAAAAAAAAAGAAAAAAACATTTTTTGCCATCAAAAAATCATGTACTAACCACTGCAATTTTTTGCGATTTTTTTCAAAAACAAAAATTTGCTGAAACTTTGCGTAGAGAAAATGGGGGGCCGCTGAACACGAATCCGTTGTCCGTTTTTCGATAGCTCTCACGGTTTGGCCAGGGCGCCTAGGGTCGCCTCAAAAATTGAATATAGCTCAAAATGGACAACGGATTTCGATTTCTCGTCGCCCAAAACCCCTACATGCCAAGTTTCAGCGCGATCAGACAAAAAAAAAGAAAAAAAAACATTTTTTGCCATCAAAAAATCATGTACTAACCACTGCAATTTTTTGCGATTTTTTTCAAAAACAAAAATTTGCTGAAACTTTGCGTAGAGAAAATGGGGGGCCGCTGATCACGAATCCGTTGTCCGTTTTTCGATAGCTCTCACGGTTTGGCCAGGGCGCCTAGGGTCGCCTCAAAAATTGGCGATAGCTCAAAATGGACAACGGATTTCGATTTCTCGTCGCCCAAAACCCCTACATGCCAAGTTTCAGCGCGATCAGACAAAAAAAAAGAAAAAAAAACATTTTTTGCCATCAAAAAATCATGTACTAACCACTGCAATTTTTTGCGATTTTTTTCAAAAACAAAAATTTGCTGAAACTTTGCGTAGAGAAAATGGGGGGCCGCTGATCACGAATCCGTTGTCCGTTTTTCGATAGCTCTCACGGTTTGGCCAGGGCGCCTAGGGTCGCCTCAAAAATTGGAGATAGCTCAAAATGGACAACGGATTTCGATTTCTCGCCGCCCAAAACCCCTACATGCCAAGTTTCAGCGCGATCAGACAAAAAAAAAGAAAAAAACATTTTTTGCCATCAAAAAATCATGTACTAACCACTGCAATTTTTTGCGATTTTTTTCAAAAACAAAAATTTGCTGAAACTTTGCGTAGAGAAAATGGGGGGCCGCTGAACACGAATCCGTTGTCCGTTTTTCGATAGCTCTCACGGTTTGGCCAGGGCGCCTAGGGTCGCCTCAAAAATTGAATATAGCTCAAAATGGACAACGGATTTCGATTTCTCGTCGCCCAAAACCCCTACATGCCAAGTTTCAGCGCGATCAGACAAAAAAAAAGAAAAAAAAACATTTTTTGCCATCAAAAAATCATGTACTAACCACTGCAATTTTTTGCGATTTTTTTCAAAAACAAAAATTTGCTGAAACTTTGCGTAGAGAAAATGGGGGGCCGCTGATCACGAATCCGTTGTCCGTTTTTCGATAGCTCTCACGGTTTGGCCAGGGCGCCTAGGGTCGCCTCAAAAATTGGAGATAGCTCAAAATGGACAACGGATTTCGATTTCTCGTCGCCCAAAACCCCTACATGCCAAGTTTCAGCGCGATCAGACAAAAAAAAAGAAAAAAACATTTTTTGCCATCAAAAAATCATGTACTAATAACCACTGCAATTTTTTGCGATTTTTTTCAAAAACAAAAATTCGCTGAAACTTTGCGTAGAGGGTAATGGGGGGCCGCTGATCACGAATCCGTTGTCCGTTTTTCGATAGCTCTCACGGTTTGGCCAGGGCGCCTAGGGTCGCCTCAAAAATTGGAGATAGCTCAAAATGGTCAACGGATTTCGATTTCTCGTCGCCCAAAACCCCTACATGCCAAGTTTCGGCGCGATCAGACAAAAAAAAAGAAAAAAACATTTTTTGCCATCAAAAAATCATGTACTAACCACTGCAATTTTTTGCGATTTTTTTCAAAAACAAAAATTCGCTGAAACTTTGCGTAGAGGGTAATGGGGGGCCGCTGATCACGAATCCGTTGTCCGTTTTTCGATAGCTCTCACGGTTTGGCCAGGACGCCTAGGGTCGCCTCAAAAATTGGAGATAGCTCAAAATGGACAACGGATTTCGATTTCTCGTCGCCCAAAACCCCTACATGCCAAGTTTCAGCGCGATCAGGCAAAAAAAAAGAAAAAAACATTTTTTGCCATCAAAAAATCATGTACTAACCACTGCAATTTTTTGCGATTTTTTTCAAAAACAAAAATTCGCTGAAACTTTGCGTAGAGAAAATGGGGGGCCGCTGATCACGAATCCGTTGTCCGTTTTTCGATAGCTCTCACGGTTTGGCCAGGGCGCCTAGGGTCGCCTCAAAAATTGGCGATAGCTCAAAATGGACAACGGATTTCGATTTCTCGTCGCCCAAAACGGACAACGGATATGCCAAGTTTCAGCGCGATCAGACAAAAAAAAAGAAAAAAACATTTTTTGCCATCAAAAAATCATGTACTAACCACTGCAATTTTTTGCGATTTTTTTCAAAAACAAAAATTTGCTGAAACTTTGCGTAGAGAAAATGGGGGGCCGCTGATCACGAATCCGTTGTCCGTTTTTCGATAGCTCTCACGGTTTGGCCAGGGCGCCTAGGGTCGCCTCAAAAATTGGAGATAGCTCAAAATGGACAACGGATTTCGATTTCTCGTCGCCCAAAACCCCTACATGCCAAGTTTCAGCGCGATCAGACAAAAAAAAAGAAAAAAACATTTTTTGCCATCAAAAAATCATGTACTAACCACTGCAATTTTTTGCGATTTTTTTCAAAAACAAAAATTCGCTGAAACTTTGCGTAGAGAAAATGGGAGGCCGCTGATCACGAATCCGTTGTCCGTTTTTCGATAGCTCTCACGGTTTGGCCAGGGCGCCTAGGGTCGCCTCAAAAATTGGAGATAGCTCAAAATGGACAACGGATTTCGATTTCTCGTCGCCCAAAACCCCTACATGCCAAGTTTCAGCGCGATCAGACAAAAAAAAAGAAAAAAACATTTTTTGCCATCAAAAAATCATGTACTAACCACTGCAATTTTTTGCGATTTTTTTCAAAAACAAAAATTCGCTGAAACTTTGCGTAGAGGGTAATGGGGGGCCGCTGATCACGAATCCGTTGTCCGTTTTTCGATAGCTCTCACGGTTTGGCCAGGGCGCCTAGGGTCGCCTCAAAAATTGGAGATAGCTCAAAATGGACAACGGATTTCGATTTCTCGTCGCCCAAAACCCCTACATGCCAAGTTTCAGCGCGATCAGGCAAAAAAAAAGAAAAAAACATTTTTTGCCATCAAAAAATCATGTACTAACCACTGCAATTTTTTGCGATTTTTTTCAAAAACAAAAATTCGCTGAAACTTTGCGTAGAGAAAATGGGGGGCCGCTGATCACGAATCCGTTGTCCGTTTTTCGATAGCTCTCACGGTTTGGCCAGGGCGCCTAGGGTCGCCTCAAAAATTGGAGATAGCTCAAAATGGACAACGGATTTCGATTTCTCGTCGCCCAAAAAGCCCTACATGCCAAGTTTCAGCGCGATCAGACAAAAAAAAGAAAAAAACATTTTTTGCCATCAAAAAATCATGTACTAACCACTGCAATTTTTTGCGATTTTTTTCAAAAACAAAAATTCGCTGAAACTTTGCGTAGAGGGTAATGGGGGGCCGCTGATCACGAATCCGTTGTCCGTTTTTCGATAGCTCTCACGGTTTGGCCAGGGCGCCTAGGGTCGCCTCAAAAATTGGAGATAGCTCAAAATGGACAACGGATTTCGATTTCTCGTCGCCCAAAACCCCTACATGCCAAGTTTCAGCGCGATCAGACAAAAAAAAAGAAAAAAACATTTTTTGCCATCAAAAAATCATGTACTAACCACTGCAATTTTTTGCGATTTTTTTCAAAAACAAAAATTCGCTGAAACTTTGCGTAGAGGGTAATGGGGGGCCGCTGATCACGAATCCGTTGTCCGTTTTTCGATAGCTCTCACGGTTTGGCCAGGGCGCCTAGGGTCGCCTCAAAAATTGGAGATAGCTCAAAATGGACAACGGATTTCGATTTCTCGTCGCCCAAAACCCCTACATGCCAAGTTTCAGCGCGATCGGAGACAAAAATTTTTTTTGAAAAAAACGTAAAAAATTGCAGTGGTTGTTAGTACATGATTTTTTGATGACAAAAAATGTTTTTTTCTTTTTTTTTGTCTGATCGCGCTGAAACTTGGCATGTAGGGGTTTTGGGCGACGAGAAATCGAAATCCGTTGTCCATTTTGAGCTATATTCAATTTTTGAGGCGACCCTAGGCGCCCTGGCCAAACCGTGAGAGCTATCGAAAAACGGACAACGGATTCGTGATCAGCGGCCCCCCATTTTCTCTACGCAAAGTTTCAGCGAATTTTTGTTTTTGAAAAAAATCGCAAAAAATTGCAGTGGTTAGTACATGATTTTTTGATGGCAAAAAATGTTTTTTTCTTTTTTTTTGTCTGATCGCGCCGAAACTTGGCATGTAGGGGTTTTGGGCGACGAGAAATCGAAATCCGTTGACCATTTTGAGCTATCTCCAATTTTTGAGGCGACCCTAGGCGCCCTGGCCAAACCGTGAGAGCTATCGAAAAACGGACAACGGATTCGTGATCAGCGGCCCCCCATTACCCTCTACGCAAAGTTTCAGCGAATTTTTGTTTTTGAAAAAAATCGCAAAAAATTGCAGTGGTTATTAGTACATGATTTTTTGATGGCAAAAAATGTTTTTTTCTTTTTTTTTGTCTGATCGCGCTGAAACTTGGCATGTAGGGGTTTTGGGCGACGAGAAATCGAAATCCGTTGTCCATTTTGAGCTATCTCCAATTTTTGAGGCGACCCTAGGCGCCCTGGCCAAACCGTGAGAGCTATCGAAAAACGGACAACGGATTCGTGATCAGCGGCCCCCCATTTTCTCTACGCAAAGTTTCAGAAAATTTTTGTTTTTGAAAAAAATCGCAAAAAATTGCAGTGGTTAGTACATGATTTTTTGATGGCAAAAAATGTTTTTTTCTTTTTTTTGTCTGATCGCGCTGAAACTTGGCATGTAGGGGTTTTGGGCGACGAGAAATCGAAATCCGTTGTCCATTTTGAGCTATCTCCAATTTTTGAGGCGACCCTAGGCGCCCTGGCCAAACCGTGAGAGCTATCGAAAAACGGACAACGGATTCGTGATCAGCGGCCCCCCATTTTCTCTACGCAAAGTTTCAGCAAATTTTTGTTTTTGAAAAAAATCGCAAAAAATTGCAGTGGTTAGTACATGATTTTTTGATGGCAAAAAATGTTTTTTTCTTTTTTTTTGTCTGATCGCGCTGAAACTTGGCATGTAGGGGTTTTGGGCGACGAGAAATCGAAATCCGTTGTCCATTTTGAGCTATCTCCAATTTTTGAGGCGACCCTAGGCGCCCTGGCCAAACCGTGAGAGCTATCGAAAAACGGACAACGGATTCGTGATCAGCGGCCCCCCATTACCCTCTACGCAAAGTTTCAGCGAATTTTTGTTTTTGAAAAAAATCGCAAAAAATTGCAGTGGTTAGTACATGATTTTTTGATGGCAAAAAATGTTTTTTTCTTTTTTTTTGTCTGATCGCGCTGAAACTTGGCATGTAGGGGTTTTGGGCGACGAGAAATCGAAATCCGTTGTCCATTTTGAGCTATCTCCAATTTTTGAGGCGACCCTAGGCGCCCTGGCCAAACCGTGAGAGCTATCGAAAAACGGACAACGGATTCGTGATCAGCGGCCCCCCATTACCCTCTACGCAAAGTTTCAGCGAATTTTTGTTTTTGAAAAAAATCGCAAAAAATTGCAGTGGTTAGTACATGATTTTTTGATGGCAAAAAGTTTTTTTTTCTTTTTTTTGTCTGATCGCGCTGAAACTTGGCATGTAGGGGTTTTGGGCGACGAGAAATCGAAATCCGTTGTCCATTTTGAGCTATCTCCAATTTTTGAGGCGACCCTAGGCGCCCTGGCCAAACCGTGAGAGCTATCGAAAAACGGACAACGGATTCGTGATCAGCGGCCCCCCATTACCCTCTACGCAAAGTTTCAGCGAATTTTTGTTTTTGAAAAAAATCGCAAAAAATTGCAGTGGTTAGTACATGATTTTTTGATGACAAAAAATGTTTTTTTGTTTTTTTTTGTTTGATCGCGCTGAAACTTGGCATGTAGGGGTTTTGGGCGACGAGAAATCGAAATCCGTTGTCCATTTTGAGCTATCTCCAATTTTTGAGGCGACCCTAGGCGTCCTGGCCAAACCGTGAGAGCTATCGAAAAACGGACAACGGATTCGTGATCAGCGGCCCCCCATTACCCTCTACGCAAAGTTTCAGCGAATTTTTGTTTTTGAAAAAAATCGCAAAAAATTGCAGTGGTTAGTACATGATTTTTTGATGGCAAAAAGTTTTTTTTTCTTTTTTTTGTCTGATCGCGCTGAAACTTGGCATGTAGGGGTTTTGGGCGACGAGAAATCGAAATCCGTTGTCCATTTTGAGCTATCTCCAATTTTTGAGGCGACCCTAGGCGCCCTGGCCAAACCGTGAGAGCTATCGAAAAACGGACAACGGATTCGTGATCAGCGGCCCCCCTATTACCCTCTACGCAAAGTTTCAGCGAATTTTTGTTTTTGAAAAAAATCGCAAAAAATTGCAGTGGTTAGTACATGATTTTTTGATGGCAAAAAATGTTTTTTTCTTTTTTTTGTCTGATCGCGCTGAAACTTGGCATGTAGGGGTTTTGGGCGACGAGAAATCGAAATCCGTTGTCCATTTTGAGCTATCTCCAATTTTTGAGGCGACCCTAGGCGCCCTGGCCAAACCGTGAGAGCTATCGAAAAACGGACAACGGATTCGTGATCAGCGGCCGCGCATTACCCTCTACGCAAAGTTTCAGCGAATTTTTGTTTTTGAAAAAAATCGCAAAAAATTGCAGTGGTTAGTACATGATTTTTTGATGGCAAAAAGTTTTTTTTTCTTTTTTTTGTCTGATCGCGCTGAAACTTGGCATGTAGGGGTTTTGGGCGACGAGAAATCGAAATCCGTTGTCCATTTTGAGCTATCTCCAATTTTTGAGGCGACCCTAGGCGCCCTGGCCAAACCGTGAGAGCTATCGAAAAACGGACAACGGATTCGTGATCAGCGGCCCCCCATTACCCTCTACGCAAAGTTTCAGCGAATTTTTGTTTTTGAAAAAAATCGCAAAAAATTGCAGTGGTTAGTACATGATTTTTTGATGGCAAAAAATGTTTTTTTCTTTTTTTTTGTCTGATCGCGCTGAAACTTGGCATGTAGGGGTTTTGGGCGACGAGAAATCGAAATCCGTTGTCCATTTTGAGCTATCTCCAATTTTTGAGGCGACCCTAGGCGCCCTGGCCAAACCGTGAGAGCTATCGAAAAACGGACAACGGATTCGTGATCAGCGGCCCCCCATTACCCTCTACGCAAAGTTTCAGCGAATTTTTGTTTTTGAAAAAAATCGCAAAAAATTGCAGTGGTTAGTACATGATTTTTTGATGGCAAAAAGTTTTTTTTTCTTTTTTTTGTCTGATCGCGCTGAAACTTGGCATGTAGGGGTTTGGGGCGACGAGAAATCGAAATCCGTTGTCCATTTTGAGCTATCTCCAATTTTTGAGGCGACCCTAGGCGCCCTGGCCAAACCGTGAGAGCTATCGAAAAACGGACAACGGATTCGTGATCAGCGGCCCCCCATTACCCTCTACGCAAAGTTTCAGCGAATTTTTGTTTTTGAAAAAAATCGCAAAAAATTGCAGTGCATGATTTTTTGATGGCAAAAAATGTTTTTTTCTTTTTTTTTGTCTGATCGCGCTGAAACTTGGCATGTAGGGGTTTTGGGCGACGAGAAATCGAAATCCGTTGTCCATTTTGAGCTATCTCCAATTTTTGAGGCGACCCTAGGCGCCCTGGCCAAACCGTGAGAGCTATCGAAAAACGGACAACGGATTCGTGATCAGCGGCCCCCCATTACCCTCTACGCAAAGTTTCAGCGAATTTTTGTTTTTGAAAAAAATCGCAAAAAATTGCAGTGGTTAGTACATGATTTTTTGATGGCAAAAAATGTTTTTTTCTTTTTTTTTGTCTGATCGCGCTGAAACTTGGCATGTAGGGGTTTTGGGCGACGAGAAATCGAAATCCGTTGTCCATTTTGAGCTATCTCCAATTTTTGAGGCGACCCTAGGCGCCCTGGCCAAACCGTGAGAGCTATCGAAAAACGGACAACGGATTCGTGATCAGCGGCCCCCCATTACCCTCTACGCAAAGTTTCAGCGAATTTTTGTTTTTGAAAAAAATCGCAAAAAATTGCAGTGGTTAGTACATGATTTTTTGATGGCAAAAAATGTTTTTTTCTTTTTTTTTGTCTGATCGCGCTGAAACTTGGCATGTAGGGGTTTTGGGCGACGAGAAATCGAAATCCGTTGTCCATTTTGAGCTATCTCCAATTTTTGAGGCGACCCTAGGCGCCCTGGCCAAACCGTGAGAGCTATCGAAAAACGGACAACGGATTCGTGATCAGCGGCCCCCCATTACCCTCTACGCAAAGTTTCAGCGAATTTTTGTTTTTGAAAAAAATCGCAAAAAATTGCAGTGGTTAGTACATGATTTTTTGATGGCAAAAAGTTTTTTTTTCTTTTTTTTGTCTGATCGCGCTGAAACTTGGCATGTAGGGGTTTGGGGCGACGAGAAATCGAAATCCGTTGTCCATTTTGAGCTATCTCCAATTTTTGAGGCGACCCTAGGCGCCCTGGCCAAACCGTGAGAGCTATCGAAAAACGGACAACGGATTCGTGATCAGCGGCCCCCCATTACCCTCTACGCAAAGTTTCAGCGAATTTTTGTTTTTGAAAAAAATCGCAAAAAATTGCAGTGCATGATTTTTTGATGGCAAAAAATGTTTTTTTCTTTTTTTTTGTCTGATCGCGCTGAAACTTGGCATGTAGGGGTTTTGGGCGACGAGAAATCGAAATCCGTTGTCCATTTTGAGCTATCTCCAATTTTTGAGGCGACCCTAGGCGCCCTGGCCAAACCGTGAGAGCTATCGAAAAACGGACAACGGATTCGTGATCAGCGGCCCCCCATTACCCTCTACGCAAAGTTTCAGCGAATTTTTGTTTTTGAAAAAAATCGCAAAAAATTGCAGTGGTTAGTACATGATTTTTTGATGGCAAAAAATGTTTTTTTCTTTTTTTTTGTCTGATCGCGCTGAAACTTGGCATGTAGGGGTTTTGGGCGACGAGAAATCGAAATCCGTTGTCCATTTTGAGCTATCTCCAATTTTTGAGGCGACCCTAGGCGCCCTGGCCAAACCGTGAGAGCTATCGAAAAACGGACAACGGATTCGTGATCAGCGGCCCCCCATTACCCTCTACGCAAAGTTTCAGCGAATTTTTGTTTTTGAAAAAAATCGCAAAAAATTGCAGTGGTTAGTACATGATTTTTTGATGGCAAAAAATGTTTTTTTCTTTTTTTTTGTCTGATCGCGCTGAAACTTGGCATGTAGGGGTTTTGGGCGACGAGAAATCGAAATCCGTTGTCCATTTTGAGCTATCTCCAATTTTTGAGGCGACCCTAGGCGCCCTGGCCAAACCGTGAGAGCTATCGAAAAACGGACAACGGATTCGTGATCAGCGGCCCCCCATTACCCTCTACGCAAAGTTTCAGCGAATTTTTGTTTTTGAAAAAAATCGCAAAAAATTGCAGTGGTTAGTACATGATTTTTTGATGGCAAAAAATGTTTTTTTCTTTTTTTTGTCTGATCGCGCTGAAACTTGGCATGTAGGGGTTTTGGGCGACGAGAAATCGAAATCCGTTGTCCATTTTGAGCTATCTCCAATTTTTGAGGCGACCCTAGGCGCCCTGGCCAAACCGTGAGAGCTATCGAAAAACGGACAACGGATTCGTGATCAGCGGCCCCCCATTACCCTCTACGCAAAGTTTCAGCGAATTTTTGTTTTTGAAAAAAATCGCAAAAAATTGCAGTGGTTAGTACATGATTTTTTGATGGCAAAAAATGTTTTTTTCTTTTTTTTTGTCTGATCGCGCTGAAACTTGGCATGTAGGGGTTTTGGGCGACGAGAAATCGAAATCCGTTGTCCATTTTGAGCTATCTCCAATTTTTGAGGCGACCCTAGGCGCCCTGGCCAAACCGTGAGAGCTATCGAAAAACGGACAACGGATTCGTGATCAGCGGCCCCCCATTACCCTCTACGCAAAGTTTCAGCGAATTTTTGTTTTTGAAAAAAATCGCAAAAAATTGCAGTGGTTAGTACATGATTTTTTGATGACAAAAAATGTTTTTTTCTTTTTTTTTGTTTGATCGCGCTGAAACTTGGCATGTAGGGGTTTTGGGCGACGAGAAATCGAAATCCGTTGTCCATTTTGAGCTATCTCCAATTTTTGAGGCGACCCTAGGCGCCCTGGCCAAACCGTGAGAGCTATCGAAAAACGGACAACGGATTCGTGATCAGCGGCCCCCCATTACCCTCTACGCAAAGTTTCAGCGAATTTTTGTTTTTGAAAAAAATCGCAAAAAATTGCAGTGGTTAGTACATGATTTTTTGATGGCAAAAAATGTTTTTTTCTTTTTTTTTGTTTGATCGCGCTGAAACTTGGCATGTAGGGGTTTTGGGCGACGAGAAATCGAAATCCGTTGTCCATTTTGAGCTATCTCCAATTTTTGAGGCGACCCTAGGCGCCCTGGCCAAACCGTGAGAGCTATCGAAAAACGGACAACGGATTCGTGATCAGCGGCCCCCCATTACCCTCTACGCAAAGTTTCAGCGAATTTTTGTTTTTGAAAAAAATCGCAAAAAATTGCAGTGGTTAGTACATGATTTTTTGATGGCAAAAAATGTTTTTTTCTTTTTTTTTGTCTGATCGCGCTGAAACTTGGCATGTAGGGGTTTTGGGCGACGAGAAATCGAAATCCGTTGTCCATTTTGAGCTATCTCCAATTTTTGAGGCGACCCTAGGCGCCCTGGCCAAACCGTGAGAGCTATCGAAAAACGGACAACGGATTCGTGATCAGCGGCCCCCCATTACCCTCTACGCAAAGTTTCAGCGAATTTTTGTTTTTGAAAAAAATCGCAAAAAATTGCAGTGGTTAGTACATGATTTTTTGATGGCAAAAAATGTTTTTTTCTTTTTTTTTTGTCTGATCGCGCTGAAACTTGGCATGTAGGGGTTTTGGGCGACGAGAAATCGAAATCCGTTGTCCATTTTGAGCTATCTCCAATTTTTGAGGCGACCCTAGGCGCCCTGGCCAAACCGTGAGAGCTATCGAAAAACGGACAACGGATTCGTGATCAGCGGCCCCCCATTACCCTCTACGCAAAGTTTCAGCGAATTTTTGTTTTTGAAAAAAATCGCAAAAAATTGCAGTGGTTAGTACATGATTTTTTGATGACAAAAAATGTTTTTTTCTTTTTTTTTGTTTGATCGCGCTGAAACTTGGCATGTAGGGGTTTTGGGCGACGAGAAATCGAAATCCGTTGTCCATTTTGAGCTATCTCCAATTTTTGAGGCGACCCTAGGCGTCCTGGCCAAACCGTGAGAGCTATCGAAAAACGGACAACGGATTCGTGATCAGCGGCCCCCCATTACCCTCTACGCAAAGTTTCAGCGAATTTTTGTTTTTGAAAAAAATCGCAAAAAATTGCAGTGGTTAGTACATGATTTTTTGATGGCAAAAAATGTTTTTTTCTTTTTTTTTGTCTGATCGCGCTGAAACTTGGCATGTAGGGGTTTTGGGCGACGAGAAATCGAAATCCGTTGTCAATTTTGAGCTATCTCCAATTTTTGAGGCGACCCTAGGCGCCCTGGCCAAACCGTGAGAGCTATCGAAAAACGGACAACGGATTCGTGATCAGCGGCCCCCCATTACCCTCTACGCAAAGTTTCAGCGAATTTTTGTTTTTGAAAAAAATCGCAAAAAATTGCAGTGGTTAGTACATGATTTTTTGATGGCAAAAAATGTTTTTTTCTTTTTTTTTTGTCTGATCGCGCTGAAACTTGGCATGTAGGGGTTTTGGGCGACGAGAAATCGAAATCCGTTGTCCATTTTGAGCTATCTCCAATTTTTGAGGCGACCCTAGGCGCCCTGGCCAAACCGTGAGAGCTATCGAAAAACGGACAACGGATTCGTGATCAGCGGCCCCCCATTACCCTCTACGCAAAGTTTCAGCGAATTTTTGTTTTTGAAAAAAATCGC
This sequence comes from Chrysopilus asiliformis, assembly GCA_964034945.1. NCBI lineage: Eukaryota > Metazoa > Arthropoda > Insecta > Diptera > Rhagionidae > Chrysopilus > Chrysopilus asiliformis. The sequence continues at coordinate 1,405,721 of OZ035962.1, read as the reverse complement.
AAAAAATTGCAGTGGTTAGTACATGATTTTTTGATGGCAAAAAATGTTTTTTTCTTTTTTTTTGTCTGATCGCGCTGAAACTTGGCATGTAGGGGTTTTGGGCGACGAGAAATCGAAATCCGTTGTCCATTTTGAGCTATCTCCAATTTTTGAGGCGACCCTAGGCGCCCTGGCCAAACCGTGAGAGCTATCGAAAAACGGACAACGGATTCGTGATCAGCGGCCCCCCATTACCCTCTACGCAAAGTTTCAGCGAATTTTTGTTTTTGAAAAAAATCGCAAAAAATTGCAGTGGTTAGTACATGATTTTTTGATGACAAAAAATTTTTTTTTCTTTTTTTTTGTTTGATCGCGCTGAAACTTGGCATGTAGGGGTTTTGGGCGACGAGAAATCGAAATCCGTTGTCCATTTTGAGCTATCTCCAATTTTTGAGGCGACCCTAGGCGCCCTGGCCAAACCGTGAGAGCTATCGAAAAACGGACAACGGATTCGTGATCAGCGGCCCCCCATTACCCTCTACGCAAAGTTTCAGCGAATTTTTGTTTTTGAAAAAAATCGCAAAAAATTGCAGTGGTTAGTACATGATTTTTTGATGACAAAAAATGTTTTTTTCTTTTTTTTTTGTTTGATCGCGCTGAAACTTGGCATGTAGGGGTTTTGGGCGACGAGAAATCGAAATCCGTTGTCCATTTTGAGCTATCTCCAATTTTTGAGGCGACCCTAGGCGTCCTGGCCAAACCGTGAGAGCTATCGAAAAACGGACAACGGATTCGTGATCAGCGGCCCCCCATTACCCTCTACGCAAAGTTTCAGCGAATTTTTGTTTTTGAAAAAAATCGCAAAAAATTGCAGTGGTTAGACATGATTTTTTGATGACAAAAAATGTTTTTTTCTTTTTTTTTGTTTGATCGCGCTGAAACTTGGCATGTAGGGGTTTTGGGCGACGAGAAATCGAAATCCGTTGTCAATTTTGAGCTATCTCCAATTTTTGAGGCGACCCTAGGCGCCCTGGCCAAACCGTGAGAGCTATCGAAAAACGGACAACGGATTCGTGATCAGCGGCCCCCCATTACCCTCTACGCAAAGTTTCAGCGAATTTTTGTTTTTGAAAAAAATCGCAAAAAATTGCAGTAGTTAGTACATGATTTTTTGATGGCAAAAAATGTTTTTTTCTTTTTTTTGTCTGATCGCGCTGAAACTTGGCATGTAGGGGTTTTGGGCGACGAGAAATCGAAATCCGTTGTCCATTTTGAGCTATCTCCAATTTTTGAGGCGACCCTAGGCGCCCTGGCCAAACCGTGAGAGCTATCGAAAAACGGACAACGGATTCGTGATCAGCGGCCCCCCATTACCCTCTACGCAAAGTTTCAGCGAATTTTTGTTTTTGAAAAAAATCGCAAAAAATTGCAGTGGTTAGACATGATTTTTTGATGACAAAAAATGTTTTTTTCTTTTTTTTTGTCTGATCGCGCTGAAACTTGGCATGTAGGGGTTTTGGGCGACGAGAAATCGAAATCCGTTGTCCATTTTGAGCTATCTCCAATTTTTGAGGCGACCCTAGGCGCCCTGGCCAAACCGTGAGAGCTATCGAAAAACGGACAACGGATTCGTGATCAGCGGCCGCCCATTACCCTCTACGCAAAGTTTCAGCGAATTTTTGTTTTTGAAAAAAATCGCAAAAAATTGCAGTGGTTAGTACATGATTTTTTGATGACAAAAAATGTTTTTTTCTTTTTTTTTGTTTGATCGCGCTGAAACTTGGCATGTAGGGGTTTTGGGCGACGAGAAATCGAAATCCGTTGTCCATTTTGAGCTATCTCCAATTTTTGAGGCGACCCTAGGCGTCCTGGCCAAACCGTGAGAGCTATCGAAAAACGGACAACGGATTCGTGATCAGCGGCCCCCCATTACCCTCTACGCAAAGTTTCAGCGAATTTTTGTTTTTGAAAAAAATCGCAAAAAATTGCAGTGGTTAGACATGATTTTTTGATGACAAAAAATGTTTTTTTCTTTTTTTTTGTTTGATCGCGCTGAAACTTGGCATGTAGGGGTTTTGGGCGACGAGAAATCGAAATCCGTTGTCCATTTTGAGCTATCTCCAATTTTTGAGGCGACCCTAGGCGTCCTGGCCAAACCGTGAGAGCTATCGAAAAACGGACAACGGATTCGTGATCAGCGGCCCCCCATTACCCTCTACGCAAAGTTTCAGCGAATTTTTGTTTTTGAAAAAAATCGCAAAAAATTGCAGTGTAGTACATGATTTTTTGATGGCAAAAAATGTTTTTTTCTTTTTTTTTGTCTGATCGCGCTGAAACTTGGCATGTAGGGGTTTTGGGCGACGAGAAATCGAAATCCGTTGTCCATTTTGAGCTATCTCCAATTTTTGAGGCGACCCTAGGCGCCCTGGCCAAACCGTGAGAGCTATCGAAAAACGGACAACGGATTCGTGATCAGCGGCCCCCCATTACCCTCTACGCAAAGTTTCAGCGAATTTTTGTTTTTGAAAAAAATCGCAAAAAATTGCAGTGGTTAGTACATGATTTTTTGATGACAAAAAATGTTTTTTTCTTTTTTTTTGTTTGATCGCGCTGAAACTTGGCATGTAGGGGTTTTGGGCGACGAGAAATCGAAATCCGTTGTCCATTTTGAGCTATCTCCAATTTTTGAGGCGACCCTAGGCGACCCTAGGCGTCCTGGCCAAACCGTGAGAGCTATCGAAAAACGGACAACGGATTCGTGATCAGCGGCCCCCCATTACCCTCTACGCAAAGTTTCAGCGAATTTTTGTTTTTGAAAAAAATCGCAAAAAATTGCAGTGGTTAGTACATGATTTTTTGATGGCAAAAAATGTTTTTTTCTTTTTTTTTGTCTGATCGCGCTGAAACTTGGCATGTAGGGGTTTTGGGCGACGAGAAATCGAAATCCGTTGTCCATTTTGAGCTATCTCCAATTTTTGAGGCGACCCTAGGCCCTGGCCAAACCGTGAGAGCTATCGAAAAACGGACAACGGATTTGTGATCAGCGGCCCCCCATTACCCTCTACGCAAAGTTTCAGCGAATTTTTGTTTTTGAAAAAAATCGCAAAAAATTGCAGTGGTTAGTACATGATTTTTTGATGGCAAAAAATGTTTTTTTTCTTTTTTTTTGTCTGATCGCGCTGAAACTTGGCATGTAGGGGTTTTGGGCGACGAGAAATCGAAATCCGTTGTCCATTTTGAGCTATCTCCAATTTTTGAGGCGACCCTAGGCGCCCTGGCCAAACCGTGAGAGCTATCGAAAAACGGACAACGGATTCGTGATCAGCGGCCCCCATTACCCTCTACGCAAAGTTTCAGCGAATTTTTGTTTTTGAAAAAAATCGCAAAAAATTGCAGTGGTTAGTACATGATTTTTTGATGGCAAAAAATGTTTTTTTCTTTTTTTTTGTCTGATCGCGCTGAAACTTGGCATGTAGGGGTTTTGGGCGACGAGAAATCGAAATCCGTTGTCCATTTTGAGCTATCTCCAATTTTTGAGGCGACCCTAGGCGCCCTGGCCAAACCGTGAGAGCTATCGAAAAACGGACAACGGATTCGTGATCAGCGGCCCCCCATTACCCTCTACGCAAAGTTTCAGCGAATTTTTGTTTTTGAAAAAAATCGCAAAAAATTGCAGTGGTTAGTACATGATTTTTTGATGGCAAAAAATGTTTTTTTCTTTTTTTTTGTCTGATCGCGCTGAAACTTGGCATGTAGGGGTTTTGGGCGACGAGAAATCGAAATCCGTTGTCCATTTTGAGCTATCTCCAATTTTTGAGGCGACCCTAGGCGCCCTGGCCAAACCGTGAGAGCTATCGAAAAACGGACAACGGATTCGTGATCAGCGGCCCCCCATTACCCTCTACGCAAAGTTCCAGCGAATTTTTGTTTTTGAAAAAAATCGCAAAAAATTGCAGTGGTTAGTACATGATTTTTTGATGACAAAAAATGTTTTTTTCTTTTTTTTTGTTTGATCGCGCTGAAACTTGGCATGTAGGGGTTTTGGGCGACGAGAAATCGAAATCCGTTGTCCATTTTGAGCTATCTCCAATTTTTGAGGCGACCCTAGGCGCCCTGGCCAAACCGTGAGAGCTATCGAAAAACGGACAACGGATTCGTGATCAGCGGCCCCCCATTACCCTCTACGCAAAGTTTCAGCGAATTTTTGTTTTTGAAAAAAATCGCAAAAAATTGCAGTGGTTAGTACATGATTTTTTGATGGCAAAAAATGTTTTTTTCTTTTTTTTTGTCTGATCGCGCTGAAACTTGGCATGTAGGGGTTTTGGGCGACGAGAAATCGAAATCCGTTGTCCATTTTGAGCTATCTCCAATTTTTGAGGCGACCCTAGGCGCCCTGGCCAAACCGTGAGAGCTATCGAAAAACGGACAACGGATTCGTGATCAGCGGCCCCCCATTACCCTCTACGCAAAGTTTCAGCGAATTTTTGTTTTTGAAAAAAATCGCAAAAAATTGCAGTGGTTAGTACATGATTTTTTGATGGCAAAAAATGTTTTTTTCTTTTTTTTTGTCTGATCGCGCTGAAACTTGGCATGTAGGGGTTTTGGGCGACGAGAAATCGAAATCCGTTGTCCATTTTGAGCTATCTCCAATTTTTGAGGCGACCCTAGGCGCCCTGGCCAAACCGTGAGAGCTATCGAAAAACGGACAACGGATTCGTGATCAGCGGCCCCCCATTACCCTCTACGCAAAGTTTCAGCGAATTTTTGTTTTTGAAAAAAATCGCAAAAAATTGCAGTGGTTAGTACATGATTTTTTGATGGCAAAAAATGTTTTTTTCTTTTTTTTGTCTGATCGCGCTGAAACTTGGCATGTAGGGGTTTTGGGCGACGAGAAATCGAAATCCGTTGTCCATTTTGAGCTATCTCCAATTTTTGAGGCGACCCTAGGCGCCCTGGCCAAACCGTGAGAGCTATCGAAAAACGGACAACGGATTCGTGATCAGCGGCCCCCCATTACCCTCTACGCAAAGTTTCAGCGAATTTTTGTTTTTGAAAAAAATCGCAAAAAATTGCAGTGGTTAGTACATGATTTTTTGATGGCAAAAAATGTTTTTTTCTTTTTTTTTGTCTGATCGCGCTGAAACTTGGCATGTAGGGGTTTTGGGCGACGAGAAATCGAAATCCGTTGTCCATTTTGAGCTATCTCCAATTTTTGAGGCGACCCTAGGCGCCCTGGCCAAACCGTGAGAGCTATCGAAAAACGGACAACGGATTCGTGATCAGCGGCCCCCCATTACCCTCTACGCAAAGTTTCAGCGAATTTTTGTTTTTGAAAAAAATCGCAAAAAATTGCAGTGGTTAGTACATGATTTTTTGATGACAAAAAATGTTTTTTTCTTTTTTTTTGTTTGATCGCGCTGAAACTTGGCATGTAGGGGTTTTGGGCGACGAGAAATCGAAATCCGTTGTCCATTTTGAGCTATCTCCAATTTTTGAGGCGACCCTAGGCGCCCTGGCCAAACCGTGAGAGCTATCGAAAAACGGACAACGGATTCGTGATCAGCGGCCCCCCATTACCCTCTACGCAAAGTTTCAGCGAATTTTTGTTTTTGAAAAAAATCGCAAAAAATTGCAGTGGTTAGTACATGATTTTTTGATGGCAAAAAATGTTTTTTTCTTTTTTTTTGTTTGATCGCGCTGAAACTTGGCATGTAGGGGTTTTGGGCGACGAGAAATCGAAATCCGTTGTCCATTTTGAGCTATCTCCAATTTTTGAGGCGACCCTAGGCGCCCTGGCCAAACCGTGAGAGCTATCGAAAAACGGACAACGGATTCGTGATCAGCGGCCCCCCATTACCCTCTACGCAAAGTTTCAGCGAATTTTTGTTTTTGAAAAAAATCGCAAAAAATTGCAGTGGTTAGTACATGATTTTTTGATGGCAAAAAATGTTTTTTTCTTTTTTTTTGTCTGATCGCGCTGAAACTTGGCATGTAGGGGTTTTGGGCGACGAGAAATCGAAATCCGTTGTCCATTTTGAGCTATCTCCAATTTTTGAGGCGACCCTAGGCGCCCTGGCCAAACCGTGAGAGCTATCGAAAAACGGACAACGGATTCGTGATCAGCGGCCCCCCATTACCCTCTACGCAAAGTTTCAGCGAATTTTTGTTTTTGAAAAAAATCGCAAAAAATTGCAGTGGTTAGTACATGATTTTTTGATGGCAAAAAATGTTTTTTTCTTTTTTTTTTGTCTGATCGCGCTGAAACTTGGCATGTAGGGGTTTTGGGCGACGAGAAATCGAAATCCGTTGTCCATTTTGAGCTATCTCCAATTTTTGAGGCGACCCTAGGCGCCCTGGCCAAACCGTGAGAGCTATCGAAAAACGGACAACGGATTCGTGATCAGCGGCCCCCCATTACCCTCTACGCAAAGTTTCAGCGAATTTTTGTTTTTGAAAAAAATCGCAAAAAATTGCAGTGGTTAGTACATGATTTTTTGATGACAAAAAATGTTTTTTTCTTTTTTTTTGTTTGATCGCGCTGAAACTTGGCATGTAGGGGTTTTGGGCGACGAGAAATCGAAATCCGTTGTCCATTTTGAGCTATCTCCAATTTTTGAGGCGACCCTAGGCGTCCTGGCCAAACCGTGAGAGCTATCGAAAAACGGACAACGGATTCGTGATCAGCGGCCCCCCATTACCCTCTACGCAAAGTTTCAGCGAATTTTTGTTTTTGAAAAAAATCGCAAAAAATTGCAGTGGTTAGTACATGATTTTTTGATGGCAAAAAATGTTTTTTTCTTTTTTTTTGTCTGATCGCGCTGAAACTTGGCATGTAGGGGTTTTGGGCGACGAGAAATCGAAATCCGTTGTCAATTTTGAGCTATCTCCAATTTTTGAGGCGACCCTAGGCGCCCTGGCCAAACCGTGAGAGCTATCGAAAAACGGACAACGGATTCGTGATCAGCGGCCCCCCATTACCCTCTACGCAAAGTTTCAGCGAATTTTTGTTTTTGAAAAAAATCGCAAAAAATTGCAGTGGTTAGTACATGATTTTTTGATGACAAAAAATGTTTTTTTCTTTTTTTTTTGTTTGATCGCGCTGAAACTTGGCATGTAGGGGTTTTGGGCGACGAGAAATCGAAATCCGTTGTCCATTTTGAGCTATCTCCAATTTTTGAGGCGACCCTAGGCGCCCTGGCCAAACCGTGAGAGCTATCGAAAAACGGACAACGGATTCGTGATCAGCGGCCCCCCATTACCCTCTACGCAAAGTTTCAGCGAATTTTTGTTTTTGAAAAAAATCGCAAAAAATTGCAGTGGTTAGTACATGATTTTTTGATGACAAAAAATGTTTTTTTCTTTTTTTTTGTTTGATCGCGCTGAAACTTGGCATGTAGGGGTTTTGGGCGACGAGAAATCGAAATCCGTTGTCCATTTTGAGCTATCTCCAATTTTTGAGGCGACCCTAGGCGTCCTGGCCAAACCGTGAGAGCTATCGAAAAACGGACAACGGATTCGTGATCAGCGGCCCCCCATTACCCTCTACGCAAAGTTTCAGCGAATTTTTGTTTTTGAAAAAAATCGCAAAAAATTGCAGTGGTTAGTACATGATTTTTTGATGGCAAAAAATGTTTTTTTCTTTTTTTTTGTCTGATCGCGCTGAAACTTGGCATGTAGGGGTTTTGGGCGACGAGAAATCGAAATCCGTTGTCAATTTTGAGCTATCTCCAATTTTTGAGGCGACCCTAGGCGCCCTGGCCAAACCGTGAGAGCTATCGAAAAACGGACAACGGATTCGTGATCAGCGGCCCCCCATTACCCTCTACGCAAAGTTTCAGCGAATTTTTGTTTTTGAAAAAAATCGCAAAAAATTGCAGTGGTTAGTACATGATTTTTTGATGACAAAAAATGTTTTTTTCTTTTTTTTTTGTTTGATCGCGCTGAAACTTGGCATGTAGGGGTTTTGGGCGACGAGAAATCGAAATCCGTTGTCCATTTTGAGCTATCTCCAATTTTTGAGGCGACCCTAGGCGTCCTGGCCAAACCGTGAGAGCTATCGAAAAACGGACAACGGATTCGTGATCAGCGGCCCCCCATTACCCTCTACGCAAAGTTTCAGCGAATTTTTGTTTTTGAAAAAAATCGCAAAAAATTGCAGTGGTTAGTACATGATTTTTTGATGGCAAAAAATGTTTTTTTCTTTTTTTTTTGTCTGATCGCGCTGAAACTTGGCATGTAGGGGTTTTGGGCGACGAGAAATCGAAATCCGTTGTCCATTTTGAGCTATCTCCAATTTTTGAGGCGACCCTAGGCGCCCTGGCCAAACCGTGAGAGCTATCGAAAAACGGACAACGGATTCGTGATCAGCGGCCCCCCATTACCCTCTACGCAAAGTTTCAGCGAATTTTTGTTTTTGAAAAAAATCGCAAAAAATTGCAGTGGTTAGTACATGATTTTTTGATGACAAAAAATGTTTTTTTCTTTTTTTTTGTTTGATCGCGCTGAAACTTGGCATGTAGGGGTTTTGGGCGACGAGAAATCGAAATCCGTTGTCCATTTTGAGCTATCTCCAATTTTTGAGGCGACCCTAGGCGTCCTGGCCAAACCGTGAGAGCTATCGAAAAACGGACAACGGATTCGTGATCAGCGGCCCCCCATTACCCTCTACGCAAAGTTTCAGCGAATTTTTGTTTTTGAAAAAAATCGCAAAAAATTGCAGTGGTTAGTACATGATTTTTTGATGGCAAAAAATGTTTTTTTCTTTTTTTTTGTCTGATCGCGCTGAAACTTGGCATGTAGGGGTTTTGGGCGACGAGAAATCGAAATCCGTTGTCAATTTTGAGCTATCTCCAATTTTTGAGGCGACCCTAGGCGCCCTGGCCAAACCGTGAGAGCTATCGAAAAACGGACAACGGATTCGTGATCAGCGGCCCCCCATTACCCTCTACGCAAAGTTTCAGCGAATTTTTGTTTTTGAAAAAAATCGCAAAAAATTGCAGTGGTTAGTACATGATTTTTTGATGACAAAAAATGTTTTTTTCTTTTTTTTTTGTTTGATCGCGCTGAAACTTGGCATGTAGGGGTTTTGGGCGACGAGAAATCGAAATCCGTTGTCCATTTTGAGCTATCTCCAATTTTTGAGGCGACCCTAGGCGTCCTGGCCAAACCGTGAGAGCTATCGAAAAACGGACAACGGATTCGTGATCAGCGGCCCCCCATTACCCTCTACGCAAAGTTTCAGCGAATTTTTGTTTTTGAAAAAAATCGCAAAAAATTGCAGTGGTTAGACATGATTTTTTGATGACAAAAAATGTTTTTTTCTTTTTTTTTGTTTGATCGCGCTGAAACTTGGCATGTAGGGGTTTTGGGCGACGAGAAATCGAAATCCGTTGTCCATTTTGAGCTATCTCCAATTTTTGAGGCGACCCTAGGCGTCCTGGCCAAACCGTGAGAGCTATCGAAAAACGGACAACGGATTCGTGATCAGCGGCCCCCCATTACCCTCTACGCAAAGTTTCAGCGAATTTTTGTTTTTGAAAAAAATCGCAAAAAATTGCAGTGGTTAGTACATGATTTTTTGATGACAAAAAATGTTTTTTTCTTTTTTTTTGTCTGATCGCGCTGAAACTTGGCATGTAGGGGTTTTGGGCGACGAGAAATCGAAATCCGTTGTCAATTTTGAGCTATCTCCAATTTTTGAGGCGACCCTAGGCGCCCTGGCCAAACCGTGAGAGCTATCGAAAAACGGACAACGGATTCGTGATCAGCGGCCCCCCATTACCCTCTACGCAAAGTTTCAGCGAATTTTTGTTTTTGAAAAAAATCGCAAAAAATTGCAGTAGTTAGTACATGATTTTTTGATGGCAAAAAATGTTTTTTTCTTTTTTTTGTCTGATCGCGCTGAAACTTGGCATGTAGGGGTTTTGGGCGACGAGAAATCGAAATCCGTTGTCCATTTTGAGCTATCTCCAATTTTTGAGGCGACCCTAGGCGCCCTGGCCAAACCGTGAGAGCTATCGAAAAACGGACAACGGATTCGTGATCAGCGGCCCCCCATTACCCTCTACGCAAAGTTTCAGCGAATTTTTGTTTTTGAAAAAAATCGCAAAAAATTGCAGTGGTTAGTACATGATTTTTTGATGGCAAAAAATGTTTTTTTCTTTTTTTTTGTCTGATCGCGCTGAAACTTGGCATGTAGGGGTTTTGGGCGACGAGAAATCGAAATCCGTTGTCCATTTTGAGCTATCTCCAATTTTTGAGGCGACCCTAGGCGCCCTGGCCAAACCGTGAGAGCTATCGAAAAACGGACAACGGATTCGTGATCAGCGGCCCCCCATTACCCTCTACGCAAAGTTTCAGCGAATTTTTGTTTTTGAAAAAAATCGCAAAAAATTGCAGTGGTTAGTACATGATTTTTTGATGACAAAAAATGTTTTTTTCTTTTTTTTTGTTTGATCGCGCTGAAACTTGGCATGTAGGGGTTTTGGGCGACGAGAAATCGAAATCCGTTGTCCATTTTGAGCTATCTCCAATTTTTGAGGCGACCCTAGGCGTCCTGGCCAAACCGTGAGAGCTATCGAAAAACGGACAACGGATTCGTGATCAGCGGCCCCCCATTACCCTCTACGCAAAGTTTCAGCGAATTTTTGTTTTTGAAAAAAATCGCAAAAAATTGCAGTGGTTAGTACATGATTTTTTGATGGCAAAAAATGTTTTTTTCTTTTTTTTTGTCTGATCGCGCTGAAACTTGGCATGTAGGGGTTTTGGGCGACGAGAAATCGAAATCCGTTGTCAATTTTGAGCTATCTCCAATTTTTGAGGCGACCCTAGGCGCCCTGGCCAAACCGTGAGAGCTATCGAAAAACGGACAACGGATTCGTGATCAGCGGCCCCCCATTACCCTCTACGCAAAGTTTCAGCGAATTTTTGTTTTTGAAAAAAATCGCAAAAAATTGCAGTGGTTAGTACATGATTTTTTGATGACAAAAAATGTTTTTTTCTTTTTTTTTTGTTTGATCGCGCTGAAACTTGGCATGTAGGGGTTTTGGGCGACGAGAAATCGAAATCCGTTGTCCATTTTGAGCTATCTCCAATTTTTGAGGCGACCCTAGGCGCCCTGGCCAAACCGTGAGAGCTATCGAAAAACGGACAACGGATTCGTGATCAGCGGCCCCCCATTACCCTCTACGCAAAGTTTCAGCGAATTTTTGTTTTTGAAAAAAATCGCAAAAAATTGCAGTGGTTAGTACATGATTTTTTGATGGCAAAAAATGTTTTTTTCTTTTTTTTTTGTCTGATCGCGCTGAAACTTGGCATGTAGGGGTTTTGGGCGACGAGAAATCGAAATCCGTTGTCCATTTTGAGCTATCTCCAATTTTTGAGGCGACCCTAGGCGCCCTGGCCAAACCGTGAGAGCTATCGAAAAACGGACAACGGATTCGTGATCAGCGGCCCCCCATTACCCTCTACGCAAAGTTTCAGCGAATTTTTGTTTTTGAAAAAAATCGCAAAAAATTGCAGTGGTTAGTACATGATTTTTTGATGACAAAAAATGTTTTTTTCTTTTTTTTTGTTTGATCGCGCTGAAACTTGGCATGTAGGGGTTTTGGGCGACGAGAAATCGAAATCCGTTGTCCATTTTGAGCTATCTCCAATTTTTGAGGCGACCCTAGGCGTCCTGGCCAAACCGTGAGAGCTATCGAAAAACGGACAACGGATTCGTGATCAGCGGCCCCCCATTACCCTCTACGCAAAGTTTCAGCGAATTTTTGTTTTTGAAAAAAATCGCAAAAAATTGCAGTGGTTAGTACATGATTTTTTGATGGCAAAAAATGTTTTTTTCTTTTTTTTTGTCTGATCGCGCTGAAACTTGGCATGTAGGGGTTTTGGGCGACGAGAAATCGAAATCCGTTGTCAATTTTGAGCTATCTCCAATTTTTGAGGCGACCCTAGGCGCCCTGGCCAAACCGTGAGAGCTATCGAAAAACGGACAACGGATTCGTGATCAGCGGCCCCCCATTACCCTCTACGCAAAGTTTCAGCGAATTTTTGTTTTTGAAAAAAATCGCAAAAAATTGCAGTGGTTAGTACATGATTTTTTGATGACAAAAAATGTTTTTTTCTTTTTTTTTTGTTTGATCGCGCTGAAACTTGGCATGTAGGGGTTTTGGGCGACGAGAAATCGAAATCCGTTGTCCATTTTGAGCTATCTCCAATTTTTGAGGCGACCCTAGGCGTCCTGGCCAAACCGTGAGAGCTATCGAAAAACGGACAACGGATTCGTGATCAGCGGCCCCCCATTACCCTCTACGCAAAGTTTCAGCGAATTTTTGTTTTTGAAAAAAATCGCAAAAAATTGCAGTGGTTAGACATGATTTTTTGATGACAAAAAATGTTTTTTTCTTTTTTTTTGTTTGATCGCGCTGAAACTTGGCATGTAGGGGTTTTGGGCGACGAGAAATCGAAATCCGTTGTCCATTTTGAGCTATCTCCAATTTTTGAGGCGACCCTAGGCGTCCTGGCCAAACCGTGAGAGCTATCGAAAAACGGACAACGGATTCGTGATCAGCGGCCCCCCATTACCCTCTACGCAAAGTTTCAGCGAATTTTTGTTTTTGAAAAAAATCGCAAAAAATTGCAGTGGTTAGTACATGATTTTTTGATGACAAAAAATGTTTTTTTCTTTTTTTTTGTCTGATCGCGCTGAAACTTGGCATGTAGGGGTTTTGGGCGACGAGAAATCGAAATCCGTTGTCAATTTTGAGCTATCTCCAATTTTTGAGGCGACCCTAGGCGCCCTGGCCAAACCGTGAGAGCTATCGAAAAACGGACAACGGATTCGTGATCAGCGGCCCCCCATTACCCTCTACGCAAAGTTTCAGCGAATTTTTGTTTTTGAAAAAAATCGCAAAAAATTGCAGTAGTTAGTACATGATTTTTTGATGGCAAAAAATGTTTTTTTCTTTTTTTTGTCTGATCGCGCTGAAACTTGGCATGTAGGGGTTTTGGGCGACGAGAAATCGAAATCCGTTGTCCATTTTGAGCTATCTCCAATTTTTGAGGCGACCCTAGGCGCCCTGGCCAAACCGTGAGAGCTATCGAAAAACGGACAACGGATTCGTGATCAGCGGCCCCCCATTACCCTCTACGCAAAGTTTCAGCGAATTTTTGTTTTTGAAAAAAATCGCAAAAAATTGCAGTGGTTAGTACATGATTTTTTGATGGCAAAAAATGTTTTTTTCTTTTTTTTTGTCTGATCGCGCTGAAACTTGGCATGTAGGGGTTTTGGGCGACGAGAAATCGAAATCCGTTGTCCATTTTGAGCTATCTCCAATTTTTGAGGCGACCCTAGGCGCCCTGGCCAAACCGTGAGAGCTATCGAAAAACGGACAACGGATTCGTGATCAGCGGCCCCCCATTACCCTCTACGCAAAGTTTCAGCGAATTTTTGTTTTTGAAAAAAATCGCAAAAAATTGCAGTGGTTAGTACATGATTTTTTGATGACAAAAAATGTTTTTTTCTTTTTTTTTGTTTGATCGCGCTGAAACTTGGCATGTAGGGGTTTTGGGCGACGAGAAATCGAAATCCGTTGTCCATTTTGAGCTATCTCCAATTTTTGAGGCGACCCTAGGCGTCCTGGCCAAACCGTGAGAGCTATCGAAAAACGGACAACGGATTCGTGATCAGCGGCCCCCCATTACCCTCTACGCAAAGTTTCAGCGAATTTTTGTTTTTGAAAAAAATCGCAAAAAATTGCAGTGGTTAGTACATGATTTTTTGATGGCAAAAAATGTTTTTTTCTTTTTTTTTGTCTGATCGCGCTGAAACTTGGCATGTAGGGGTTTTGGGCGACGAGAAATCGAAATCCGTTGTCAATTTTGAGCTATCTCCAATTTTTGAGGCGACCCTAGGCGCCCTGGCCAAACCGTGAGAGCTATCGAAAAACGGACAACGGATTCGTGATCAGCGGCCCCCCATTACCCTCTACGCAAAGTTTCAGCGAATTTTTGTTTTTGAAAAAAATCGCAAAAAATTGCAGTGGTTAGACATGATTTTTTGATGACAAAAAATGTTTTTTTCTTTTTTTTTGTTTGATCGCGCTGAAACTTGGCATGTAGGGGTTTTGGGCGACGAGAAATCGAAATCCGTTGTCCATTTTGAGCTATCTCCAATTTTTGAGGCGACCCTAGGCGTCCTGGCCAAACCGTGAGAGCTATCGAAAAACGGACAACGGATTCGTGATCAGCGGCCCCCCATTACCCTCTACGCAAAGTTTCAGCGAATTTTTGTTTTTGAAAAAAATCGCAAAAAATTGCAGTGTAGTACATGATTTTTTGATGGCAAAAAATGTTTTTTTCTTTTTTTTTGTCTGATCGCGCTGAAACTTGGCATGTAGGGGTTTTGGGCGACGAGAAATCGAAATCCGTTGTCCATTTTGAGCTATCTCCAATTTTTGAGGCGACCCTAGGCGCCCTGGCCAAACCGTGAGAGCTATCGAAAAACGGACAACGGATTCGTGATCAGCGGCCCCCCATTACCCTCTACGCAAAGTTTCAGCGAATTTTTGTTTTTGAAAAAAATCGCAAAAAATTGCAGTGGTTAGTACATGATTTTTTGATGGCAAAAAATGTTTTTTTCTTTTTTTTTGTCTGATCGCGCTGAAACTTGGCATGTAGGGGTTTTGGGCGACGAGAAATCGAAATCCGTTGTCCATTTTGAGCTATCTCCAATTTTTGAGGCGACCCTAGGCGCCCTGGCCAAACCGTGAGAGCTATCGAAAAACGGACAACGGATTCGTGATCAGCGGCCCCCCATTACCCTCTACGCAAAGTTTCAGCGAATTTTTGTTTTTGAAAAAAATCGCAAAAAATTGCAGTGGTTAGTACATGATTTTTTGATGGCAAAAAATGTTTTTTTCTTTTTTTTTGTCTGATCGCGCTGAAACTTGGCATGTAGGGGTTTTGGGCGACGAGAAATCGAAATCCGTTGTCCATTTTGAGCTATCTCCAATTTTTGAGGCGACCCTAGGCCCTGGCCAAACCGTGAGAGCTATCGAAAAACGGACAACGGATTTGTGATCAGCGGCCCCCCATTACCCTCTACGCAAAGTTTCAGCGAATTTTTGTTTTTGAAAAAAATCGCAAAAAATTGCAGTGGTTAGTACATGATTTTTTGATGGCAAAAAATGTTTTTTTCTTTTTTTTTGTCTGATCGCGCTGAAACTTGGCATGTAGGGGTTTTGGGCGACGAGAAATCGAAATCCGTTGTCCATTTTGAGCTATCTCCAATTTTTGAGGCGACCCTAGGCGCCCTGGCCAAACCGTGAGAGCTATCGAAAAACGGACAACGGATTCGTGATCAGCGGCCCCCCATTACCCTCTACGCAAAGTTTCAGCGAATTTTTGTTTTTGAAAAAAATCGCAAAAAATTGCAGTGGTTAGTACATGATTTTTTGATGACAAAAAATGTTTTTTTCTTTTTTTTTGTTTGATCGCGCTGAAACTTGGCATGTAGGGGTTTTGGGCGACGAGAAATCGAAATCCGTTGTCCATTTTGAGCTATCTCCAATTTTTGAGGCGACCCTAGGCGTCCTGGCCAAACCGTGAGAGCTATCGAAAAACGGACAACGGATTCGTGATCAGCGGCCCCCCATTACCCTCTACGCAAAGTTTCAGCGAATTTTTGTTTTTGAAAAAAATCGCAAAAAATTGCAGTGGTTAGTACATGATTTTTTGATGGCAAAAAATGTTTTTTTCTTTTTTTTTGTCTGATCGCGCTGAAACTTGGCATGTAGGGGTTTTGGGCGACGAGAAATCGAAATCCGTTGTCCATTTTGAGCTATCTCCAATTTTTGAGGCGACCCTAGGCCCTGGCCAAACCGTGAGAGCTATCGAAAAACGGACAACGGATTTGTGATCAGCGGCCCCCCATTACCCTCTACGCAAAGTTTCAGCGAATTTTTGTTTTTGAAAAAAATCGCAAAAAATTGCAGTGGTTAGTACATGATTTTTTGATGGCAAAAAATGTTTTTTTCTTTTTTTTTGTCTAATCGCGCTGAAACTTGGCATGTAGGGGTTTTGGGCGACGAGAAATCGAAATCCGTTGTCCATTTTGAGCTATCTCCAATTTTTGAGGCGACCCTAGGCGCCCTGGCCAAACCGTGAGAGCTATCGAAAAACGGACAACGGATTCGTGATCAGCGGCCCCCCATTACCCTCTACGCAAAGTTTCAGCGAATTTTTGTTTTTGAAAAAAATCGCAAAAAATTGCAGTGGTTAGTACATGATTTTTTGATGGCAAAAAATGTTTTTTTCTTTTTTTTTGTCTGATCGCGCTGAAACTTGGCATGTAGGGGTTTTGGGCGACGAGAAATCGAAATCCGTTGTCCATTTTGAGCTATCTCCAATTTTTGAGGCGACCCTAGGCGCCCTGGCCAAACCGTGAGAGCTATCGAAAAACGGACAACGGATTCGTGATCAGCGGCCCCCCATTACCCTCTACGCAAAGTTTCAGCGAATTTTTGTTTTTGAAAAAAATCGCAAAAAATTGCAGTGGTTAGTACATGATTTTTTGATGGCAAAAAATGTTTTTTTCTTTTTTTTTGTCTGATCGCGCTGAAACTTGGCATGTAGGGGTTTTGGGCGACGAGAAATCGAAATCCGTTGTCCATTTTGAGCTATCTCCAATTTTTGAGGCGACCCTAGGCCCTGGCCAAACCGTGAGAGCTATCGAAAAACGGACAACGGATTTGTGATCAGCGGCCCCCCATTACCCTCTACGCAAAGTTTCAGCGAATTTTTGTTTTTGAAAAAAATCGCAAAAAATTGCAGTGGTTAGTACATGATTTTTTGATGGCAAAAAATGTTTTTTTCTTTTTTTTTGTCTGATCGCGCTGAAACTTGGCATGTAGGGGTTTTGGGCGACGAGAAATCGAAATCCGTTGTCCATTTTGAGCTATCTCCAATTTTTGAGGCGACCCTAGGCGCCCTGGCCAAACCGTGAGAGCTATCGAAAAACGGACAACGGATTCGTGATCAGCGGCCCCCCATTACCCTCTACGCAAAGTTTCAGCGAATTTTTGTTTTTGAAAAAAATCGCAAAAAATTGCAGTGGTTAGTACATGATTTTTTGATGGCAAAAAATGTTTTTTTCTTTTTTTTTGTCTAATCGCGCTGAAACTTGGCATGTAGGGGTTTTGGGCGACGAGAAATCGAAATCCGTTGTCCATTTTGAGCTATCTCCAATTTTTGAGGCGACCCTAGGCGCCCTGGCCAAACCGTGAGAGCTATCGAAAAACGGACAACGGATTCGTGATCAGCGGCCCCCCATTACCCTCTACGCAAAGTTTCAGCGAATTTTTGTTTTTGAAAAAAATCGCAAAAAATTGCAGTGGTTAGTACATGATTTTTTGATGACAAAAAATGTTTTTTTCTTTTTTTTTGTCTGATCGCGCTGAAACTTGGCATGTAGGGGTTTTGGGCGACGAGAAATCGAAATCCGTTGTCAATTTTGAGCTATCTCCAATTTTTGAGGCGACCCTAGGCGCCCTGGCCAAACCGTGAGAGCTATCGAAAAACGGACAACGGATTTGTGATCAGCGGCCCCCCATTACCCTCTACGCAAAGTTTCAGCGAATTTTTGTTTTTGAAAAAAATCGCAAAAAATTGCAGTGGTTAGTACATGATTTTTTGATGGCAAAAAATGTTTTTTTCTTTTTTTTTGTCTGATCGCGCTGAAACTTGGCATGTAGGGGTTTTGGGCGACGAGAAATCGAAATCCGTTGTCCATTTTGAGCTATCTCCAATTTTTGAGGCGACCCTAGGCGCCCTGGCCAAACCGTGAGAGCTATCGAAAAACGGACAACGGATTCGTGATCAGCGGCCCCCCATTACCCTCTACGCAAAGTTTCAGCGAATTTTTGTTTTTGAAAAAAATCGCAAAAAATTGCAGTGGTTAGTACATGATTTTTTGATGACAAAAAATGTTTTTTTCTTTTTTTTTGTTTGATCGCGCTGAAACTTGGCATGTAGGGGTTTTGGGCGACGAGAAATCGAAATCCGTTGTCCATTTTGAGCTATCTCCAATTTTTGAGGCGACCCTAGGCCCTGGCCAAACCGTGAGAGCTATCGAAAAACGGACAACGGATTCGTGATCAGCGGCCCCCCATTACCCTCTACGCAAAGTTTCAGCGAATTTTTGTTTTTGAAAAAAATCGCAAAAAATTGCAGTGGTTAGTACATGATTTTTTGATGACAAAAAATGTTTTTTTCTTTTTTTTTGTCTGATCGCGCTGAAACTTGGCATGTAGGGGTTTTGGGCGACGAGAAATCGAAATCCGTTGTCCATTTTGAGCTATCTCCAATTTTTGAGGCGACCCTAGGCCCTGGCCAAACCGTGAGAGCTATCGAAAAACGGACAACGGATTTGTGATCAGCGGCCCCCCATTACCCTCTACGCAAAGTTTCAGCGAATTTTTGTTTTTGAAAAAAATCGCAAAAAATTGCAGTGGTTAGTACATGATTTTTTGATGGCAAAAAATGTTTTTTTCTTTTTTTTTGTCTGATCGCGCTGAAACTTGGCATGTAGGGGTTTTGGGCGACGAGAAATCGAAATCCGTTGTCCATTTTGAGCTATCTCCAATTTTTGAGGCGACCCTAGGCCCTGGCCAAACCGTGAGAGCTATCGAAAAACGGACAACGGATTTGTGATCAGCGGCCCCCCATTACCCTCTACGCAAAGTTTCAGCGAATTTTTGTTTTTGAAAAAAATCGCAAAAAATTGCAGTGGTTAGTACATGATTTTTTGATGGCAAAAAATGTTTTTTTCTTTTTTTTTGTCTGATCGCGCTGAAACTTGGCATGTAGGGGTTTTGGGCGACGAGAAATCGAAATCCGTTGTCCATTTTGAGCTATCTCCAATTTTTGAGGCGACCCTAGGCGCCCTGGCCAAACCGTGAGAGCTATCGAAAAACGGACAACGGATTCGTGATCAGCGGCCCCCCATTACCCTCTACGCAAAGTTTCAGCGAATTTTTGTTTTTGAAAAAAATCGCAAAAAATTGCAGTGGTTAGTACATGATTTTTTGATGGCAAAAAATGTTTTTTTCTTTTTTTTTGTCTGATCGCGCTGAAACTTGGCATGTAGGGGTTTTGGGCGACGAGAAATCGAAATCCGTTGTCCATTTTGAGCTATCTCCAATTTTTGAGGCGACCCTAGGCGCCCTGGCCAAACCGTGAGAGCTATCGAAAAACGGACAACGGATTCGTGATCAGCGGCCCCCCATTACCCTCTACGCAAAGTTTCAGCGAATTTTTGTTTTTGAAAAAAATCGCAAAAAATTGCAGTGGTTAGTACATGATTTTTTGATGGCAAAAAATGTTTTTTTCTTTTTTTTTGTCTGATCGCGCTGAAACTTGGCATGTAGGGGTTTTGGGCGACGAGAAATCGAAATCCGTTGTCAATTTTGAGCTATCTCCAATTTTTGAGGCGACCCTAGGCGCCCTGGCCAAACCGTGAGAGCTATCGAAAAACGGACAACGGATTCGTGATCAGCGGCCCCCCATTACCCTCTACGCAAAGTTTCAGCGAATTTTTGTTTTTGAAAAAAATCGCAAAAAATTGCAGTGGTTAGTACATGATGTTTTGATGACAAAAAATGTTTTTTTCTTTTTTTTTGTCTGATCGCGCCGAAACTTGGCATGTAGGGATCGAAATCCGTTGTCCATTTTGAGCTATCTCCAATTTTTGAGGCGACCCTAGGCGCCCTGGCCAAACCGTGAGAGCTATCGAAAAACGGACAACGGACAACGGATTCGTGATCAGCGGCCCCCCATTACCCTCTACGCAAAGTTTCAGCGAATTTTTGTTTTTGAAAAAAATCGCAAAAAATTGCAGTGGTTAGTACATGATTTTTTGATGGCAAAAAATGTTTTTTTCTTTTTTTTTTGTCTGATCGCGCTGAAACTTGGCATGTAGGGGTTTTGGGCGACGAGAAATCGAAATCCGTTGTCCATTTTGAGCTATCTCCAATTTTTGAGGCGACCCTAGGCGCCCTGGCCAAACCGTGAGAGCTATCGAAAAACGGACAACGGATTCGTGATCAGCGGCCCCCCATTACCCTCTACGCAAAGTTTCAGCGAATTTTTGTTTTTGAAAAAAATCGCAAAAAATTGCAGTGGTTAGTACATGATGTTTTGATGACAAAAAATGTTTTTTTCTTTTTTTTTGTCTGATCGCGCCGAAACTTGGCATGTAGGGATCGAAATCCGTTGTCCATTTTGAGCTATCTCCAATTTTTGAGGCGACCCTAGGCGCCCTGGCCAAACCGTGAGAGCTATCGAAAAACGGACAACGGATTCGTGATCAGCGGCCCCCCATTACCCTCTACGCAAAGTTTCAGCGAATTTTTGTTTTTGAAAAAAATCGCAAAAAATTGCAGTGGTTAGTCTATCGATTTTTGCGATTTTTTTCAAAAAATAGATTTCGCTGAAACTTGGTATAAAGCAGTGGTTCTTAACTTTGTTGGAGGTACTGACCAGTTTAATATGCGCGTTCGCCGAACCCTTCTTAATTGGAAAAATAGAATATGATTTTTTTAAATTCAAAACATAGGTATATATTTATACATACGTGCACAAAATGAACAAAACCATTAAAGAACAAATAACATGATTTTCACATAAAAACAAAAAGTGTGTGTTTTGATCTCCGCTGAACCCTGGAGACTGACTCACCGGGGTTAGATCGAACCCAGGTTAAGAACCACTGCTCTAAAGGGATGTGTAAGATAGGTCGTCCGTCAAGGAATACTTTCGTCCAAACCTATTAACCCACTGATAGAATTTTGATATGGTTTTTAATGTTTGACAAGTCAATCGGAAAGGAAAAATTCGCCCACTCAAACCGCTTCCATTTGCATCATGCGAACCCTCCCTCTTGCTATCTCCAAAACTACTAAAGGAATTTTAATACGATTTTCAGTGTTGGCCAGGTTGTTTGTCAAGGAAGATTTACGTCCACTCAAACCACTCCCGCATTATATGGATTACCATTCCTGCCATATCCTTTCCAGTAAAAGATTTTTCTCATATTCAAAAGTTTTTTGTTACTCGAGCAACGCCGGGCACTGAAATCTAGTTAAATATATAAATAAGTATGAGTTTATATATGAATATTTGATGCTAAACAATTTTTCTTATCATAACCTCTAGATTCATCTGCACAATTTGTTTCAGTGCCAAAAAATGATCCCTACATATTAATGGCTCATAAAAGATAAAAATGTTTCCCATTATTCTTTAATTACCGGAAATGCAAATTTAAAGCAGAATAATGATAAAATTCTTATTTAGAGTTTTAATGATAAATTTCTTTTTAGTGTTTTTACCTAAATAAAAAAACTCAGAATTTCCCACAGCATATGATGATAAAGATGTTTTCGATTTCTGGATTGAGACGGTTTCCAGGTAATTGCGGTGAAAAAACATTCAGAATTTTCTAGTTTTTAACACCTATAGCTTAAAAACTAATCCCCCAAAAAGTCTGGGTATGTAGTAAATATTACTACACGACTTTTTGTGGAAATGGGAAAATAAAAAAAATTATATTTTTACAAAAAAACTGTTTTTGATTTCGTAACAACGCAACGCGGTCTAAATAATCACCATATAACCGAAATATCGCAAAAGTTCCCATTCATTATTTTTGAGAAAAATTCATACTAATAAAAATTAAGTAAAATGAAGTAATTAGAATAAAAATTTTGTTTTCTTTTTTGATGTGAATGCCAGGTGTCGCATTTGAATTATCTTCCAAGTTTGCTATCTGTCGTGTAATTGTCACGCATAAATTACTATAAATGTAACCAACCATACACGTCGTTAATTATGTCGCGGTGAAATGACACTTTACCAGCTTATCAGGATATACGCGTATATATATACGAATATTAGACACCCTAGACCTATCTACTGAATCTACTAGCAAATAATGAAAAGAACAATTCTGGGTTATGTGATGTACTCATACTTGATATACATACGACCGACGTATCGTAACCCGTTCGTTCACAGTGTGAAAATCTATTTCACTCTGAATTTTTATACTTTATGTTCTTTTGTTTGGTGTTTTAAATGTACAGACATTATGCATATTAGAATATATATATATATATGTATGTATCTATAGGTATACTTATATATGTGCCAATATTTCAACGAAAAATTTAATCTTTTAGTCCTATGACAATTGTTCGCTTTGAACCCTCACCAGTTTGCCTTGCCACAATTGAAAGTGAACCGAAGAGTTTTGTGATAATGGTGTGCCCTTTAAGTTTTGAAGCTACAATTTGGTTAGCTGTTAAAACAATTCACCAGTTAACAGAAGTCTTCGTTCACAAAAGTAGAAGTACAAGAAATAAGACAAGATACAGTGGCATTATTCTTAAATTCGGGCCGACTTGAACGTTAGAGTATGAGTTGGAGGGATACCAGCATAACCGGAGTCAGATCCAAAATTCGGTTCAAGATCCCGGATTCACAACCCACAAATCCACAGTAAAGCAGATTTTATTGGGTGAGCGGCAGTACGGAGGGGCACATGCGAAATGTTTTGAGAAGATATACAACAATTTGGGGATCTAAAAAGGAAAAGTAAACGAATAGAATAGCACAGCATTGAAAATGGGATGAGACGCTACAGTGGAATGAGGATGGATCTGGAATGCTTCGTTTAGTTCAAGGAATAAATTTGCGGTAATGAGTTTTTAATTACTCTGCCAAGTGCTTCTCCCAATTCAGACTTGTTCGCCTGAAAACAACTTAAGCGTAAACACATCCGTTACCCCCCCGTTTTGGCAGCATCTTATTTTCAGTTATACTCACAATTTTTGTTAAATGTATGTAAATAAAAGGGATAAATTCTGGTATATATATATTCAAAATATTGTATTCCAATGCTTCTTCGAATCGGGTCTACATCGAATACATATATTGTATCAATCTTTATTGTACTTCCCTATACATACTTGTATATAGTGTTGCATAAGCATACATCATAGCCGTTTATGTTTACATGAACTTAGGATGAGAAGTGTTCTCACTAAGTTATATCACTTATGTCATGTACTTAACAATAGATTCAAGGATGCGTGATGTAATTGGGCGTAATATTTTTTTTTTCGTTCTATTCACATTTTGTTTGGAAGATAATTTTGTATATTTATCCTTCCCCTGGCTTGATTTGACACATAAATGCTTTGTATAGTATCAGTAACACTCTCCTGCCATAAAACTTTTTTTTTGTCCATAATTAGGCTATTTCTGAAATCTATTGATGCTTCACACAAATGGGTGACCGTTTTTTTTTTTGTTTTTCTTGGTTCTTGGAAGATTTTTGTCGCTATTGCCAGACTCTCAAGTTTTTATAGAAACTTCCAAGTTCTGTTTTGATGAATCATCACTAAAAAACTCAAGTGAAATTTCTGCTAGAGCGCTGTCTATAAAAAAAACGTTACGTGGGTTCTTCCTTTTCAAAAAATTCGAATTGGGTTTTTGAAAGTCAAAAAAAAAACAGAGAGTCAGCAACTCTACCACCTACGCCACTTACATACGTAAAACTGCAGTAAAAAACACTAAAGGCCCAACTATGATAGACATAAGAACGCATATGTAGCTGCATATGTCATTTCCAGAATAAGAAAGTCAATGTTATTACCCACAATAGACATGTGTCAAGAGTGTTGCCACTTTCAAACCTTCGTTAAACATTCGTTAAGCATGAATAATTCGATACAAATGGAACTGGCATATGTAAATAGTGAACATAACCTAAAATTTTTCCAAAAAGGGACTCAAGCAGGACAACAGATAGTCAAAGACATTTGTGGTCATTCTCGTATGAATAAAAAATTGATCCGGATCAAGCCTTTTTATTTTTAAGAAGGTGACTACATAGTATCCGTGCGTTTTCCTGTCGCGATTGATTTCTCGTACATCACATGAACGCTTCTTTCTGCCGTATCCGTCCAGTTCATCTTTCAGGTCACTTAATTCTTTTAAGCACTTCACAATTTCAAATATTTCTTTAATTTTTTTCAATTCACTCATTTTTTCCTTCAACTTTGTCAATTACTATCGAGAAGAATTTGACTTTACTTATGTCAGTCTATGCCTATTATGGTTAGCTTTTGTGTTGACAGCTATGTATGTCAACATTCGTTGGGAATTTGACATTTACATATGCGTTCTTATGCCTATCATAGTTGGGCCTTAAATATCTGCTAAATGCTTTGAAATAAAGAATGCATTACTTTTTGAAAAAATATTCAGAATTGCTTCTTGTACCAGATACTTACAGGAGACTTAAAAAATAATTGAAGGAAATCCTAAATCCGAAATTTGATGATCATGAAAGGTGACTAAATGAATGTTTCTCTAGTTTGTATTTAAACTTAACAACCATCAGAGAAAGATAAACACTCAAGGTGACACATTGAACTACTTAAAAATCCAGACTGGAAAAATGTCAGGTAAATTCGTTATAAATTATAATCTATCTGCTTTATATCAAAAATTATAATTGACATTAAGTTTAATCAAACAAAGCAAAGACCTTCGTCGTTATATACTTATCAGTTTGCCATAAATTGTCTGTATGCCATCAGATGGGTGGATAAAACACACTGAAGTTGAAAATATTAAAGAAAACCCAAGGAATTTTTATGCTTTTCTGTTGTTTCGGGTTTGATTTTATTTTATTTTATTTATTTTCGTAAAAGTATATGGCAGTGTGTGTTTTTTTTTAAATTTCAAAGATTTATTGCTGAACCTTTTCAGATACTGAAGTCGAATGCCAATGTCGGTCCCAGAACGGGTGCCTTAAGGTTTCCATGAAAAGGAAATCAAGAAAAAAGAGAAATATACTACATAAAAAAAAATGTATCCAATAACCGAGGATCCATAAATCAACACACGAGAAAAGTAACAACAGGTTAACAATTGTTTGGAGCACATTTTCCCGTCAGCATTCGGCGCTTCGATGGCATATGTTGACAAATATTTGTTTACACACAGTGCAAAAAAAAAACTTGTTTAAAAAATTTCATATTACGACTAGATACGAGTGAGTTTGAACAACGAGGAGGCCAGTTTACTATAGGAGGTACATAAAATACTGTTCTATGAGTTTTTTTTTTTAAATCCACCACAAGAATTTTTGATGAACTTAAAAGGTTCCTCAAAACTCCGAGAACAACTTTTATACGCAAAAAAAGTTATACCGGAAGTGTTGTTTCACGTTGTTGGCTTTTCATGTTTTTATGTAAGAATATTGACGTTTTCTATAAACATTGACGTTAAATTATTTAATTCTTGATATACAAACCCTGTAATTACAAGATGTCTGATCTTGAAGTTCGTAACAATGGGCATTGTTTTTGCTTTGGATAAAGAATTTTTTTGTAAGAAAAGAAATCGAGCTAACGAAGGAAAAGTAGTTAATGTATTTCTCAGTAAATTAGCACAAAGTATTTGACTTTTAGGTAGAACTAAATGAAGTCTGAGTTTTAAGAAACGTTTCTTAATACCGGAATACTCCTAAAAACGTTGAATTTGGAAAGTTGTTAAGGTACGAGTAAAATGGTATCAAGAAAAACGATTTTTGCACCAGCAGCTCGCAGAATTAATTCGTTTTTCCAACAATCTACTAAAAAACCTTCAAGGTAGATATTTCAAAGAAGACTTTTTTCCTCATCACGACATTTGATTCAATTTTAAGTTTTTTCCCCAGATTTAGCCTTTAATTTCCTTTGCCGCCACAATTTCTTATCATCCGGCAGTTGATATGGTGCTGCTATTCATACCCTTCACCGTTTCAAGTAAGTCGGCAGTCTAATTGAGCATTCGCCCCAATTGGCAACAAAAAGTTAATTAACAGCAAAGTTAAGTATCCTTTCTACAAAGTAACTGTAGAGAAGGTCCTTAACGAAAATTACAAAGGCTGAACTGAAGGAAGACCATCGTAATTTTTTGTCTTTATCGTACTCTTCATTTTCATCATCTTTAAATCATGTACTTTTCGTACTTTTCGTACTTTTCATCTTGACAGTCAATGAATGTAGCAAGAACTTACCTTAAAGGCGAGTCGTTTTGCTGCCACAGGACCTCTTCATTTTTCCATCAAGTTCCAGAGATTGTTTGAAAAGTCATGTTTCGTTACTCCCGTTGTAGAATTACTTGTTGAACCTGGATACTCATACCTTTTAGCAACCAGTTTTTGCCACTGGTTTTACTGTAATGTGTGTGGAGTTGTTACAGGACTTAAAAGCGGAAAACATAATGCTTCTCCTAAAGCAAAGATGATACTACTTAAGCTACTTAATATTAAAGCGTACTAATTAAATGTGCCGGGACGTTAAATAATTTTCAATAAAAATAGTTTTCGTGAATTACACAATCGTTTTGATAGCGCCAGGATTTTAATATGACTGATGGCAATTCCAAATCTCATGTAGTTTCGATTTTTCAATCAATTTCACGGTTAAGAAATAAAGTTTTTAAATTCTGGAAAATTCGAAAAACTCAGTGGTTGCTAAATTTTTCTTTCTTTTAATGAAATTCTTTTGCTGATTCAACAGCTTTTCAATGCTCTTGTGTAGTAAAGCAAAGAAAAGTAAGGAAAATCTTTTTATTGAAAACCGCAGTAAAGTTTTTCAATTTCGTGCTTTTGCCGCCTTAAAGTTTGTGTAGTTAAATTAAAAAACTTTTTTTCCTCAATAGAATAAATATAAATATATGCGTTTACTAAAAAGCTAAAAAACCACTACGAAACATAAAAAAACGTTGTAAAATCTATGTACTAGAGATTTGGAATTCAATCCCAATCAAATAGTTCAAACAGTGAAAAGAAGTACCTACCCAATAGTTTTTGTAATCATACAATAGAATATTCTTTTTATTAATAAAACACATAATCTGGCTGCAATAATTCTTTTCGCTGTCCTGTTTGAAAAGTTTAATCTCGATTTGGAAAAAATCGTGGATTTTCATTTATGTAAAAAGTTGCAGTATTGCTAGGGATTGAAAAACTTTCTCAATTAATATTCGCTTCAAAATTATTTTTCAAATTTGTCATAGATATGAACATAAATAAAAATTTCAGAATTATGACATAATTAGCATCGGAAAATTTATTTAAGTACCTACACGATAGGAATATACCCTCGAATCCAATGGGATCATTATGGAAGTAAAAGTTTCTTGTTTGGGAAATATTCTATAGACAACCCTCACCCAGCTGCAACATATTCTTATTATGTTAAGAAAAAAAAACAAGTTTTGTTTTAAAAAAAACCAGTATTATAAAAGAACATAAATATTACCAAAAAATAAAAAAAAAACGAATAAATGGATAAAAAATTGTGGGAAGAAGGCAATATCAGAGTTAGAGTTTTAGGCTTAGATTGTTTAGAATGGCTGCTTAAGCACATAATTCAAGGATGTGTGTGAGGCGACCGGGGTAAAGTCGAGCACTTCCCATTTTCTATTCTATTTTTACTCTTTGTAAAAGTGAAAGTTCCAGAAGGCGATAAATCTTGATTTAGGCCTAACCATTATTTATGGAATGTGATGAATATTGAGTTTGTCGTTCTCTATATAAGTAGGTCGCTGCTCTCTCAAACAAAAAAGGGAAAGCGAATCAGAAAAAAAGTATATAAAATAAAATAAAAGAGCTGAAAATAAAGAAAAATTTTATGTTAAGATTTTTTCCGTAACGATGGAAGCACAAAGTGATGGTTCATTTAACGCAAATCGATCAATAATTTTAACTTTGTTGAGCTTTCAACTTTAAAAATACCGACTATAGTCGCTGCTCCTACACCCTCTGAAATTTCCTACATCAATTTCACATTCCAAAATTTTCTAAAATTCCTTGATACGCAATAATGGAAAATGGTGTGGTAATTTTAAGTTTACAAACAAAACTCGTTACAAAACACAAGTTTTTATAATGTTCCTTAAACCAGACAATTTGTATTTTTCAAATTTTTATGCATTACAGATACAAAGCAGAAGGCCTCGTTTCCACTTAAAAGTAGTGGAAACACAAATGACATGAAAAAAATCCTGGGCACCAATCATGTATTCCGACGCGTCTCTGTCTTTCGACTTCGACACAGCTTTTAACTCTTGACTTCGCCATATCTGCAGCTTGAAATTTCGCGGAATCGTCACTATGAATTGAAGCGTGATTCTGACTGTCACTCCAGGAAATTTGAAGCTGCTGATATGACGAAGTCAAGAGTTAAAAGCTGCGTCGAAGTCGAAAGACAGAGACGCGTCGAAATACTTCTATAAAGTGAATTTGTGATTTTATATGCAAAAAACTCGCCGAGAGTAAAATTTACAAATACAAAATCTATTGCCATCGACTGGTTTTTTTTTTGTAATAAATAAAATCAATCAGTCCATTTCTATTCAAATAATTTCTTTGAATTTGTCCATTTAAATATTCTTGCAAAAATTTCTCCATAATCCAAATGGTAGTTGCGGTGATAATAAAATCTTACAATGCACTTGGGGCATGTACAGAGTCAAGTAAAACTGAACAATGCAGAAATTCTTATTTCAATGAAAAAAATCTCAATATGGTAATTATTTTTATTTGCCTTATCCCTAACGTACTCTTCACATCACTGTGAAAGGATCTTTTCAAGTATTTTCCAGTTTTTCCCATCAAGACGTTGTGCAGATTCCATTTGCTCTGTAAAATGAATAAATGTATACAAGATCTGGGTATTTCTGAGAAATTAGAGGCAATAAAACTACCATAAAAATAAGGAAAATGCTTATAATTAAAAAAAAAATACTTAAAAAATAGAAAATGTTGTAAAAGGGTTGCGGAAAAATAGTTCGTACAGAAGAAGAAAGAAAAAAAATGGAAAGAAGTTCTTAGTACGTCACATAAAAATGTTAAATGGAGCAATCAAATGAAGCTGCAGTAAAACGCATTTCCCGCAAAAATATTTTTCTCGCTTTCCGGAATTTAGATGGCATTTTCCTTTTAAACGTTTTTCATCTT
This sequence comes from Chrysopilus asiliformis, assembly GCA_964034945.1. Classification (NCBI taxonomy): domain Eukaryota; kingdom Metazoa; phylum Arthropoda; class Insecta; order Diptera; family Rhagionidae; genus Chrysopilus; species Chrysopilus asiliformis. The sequence goes on along the minus strand of OZ035962.1, from coordinate 1,376,665 downwards.
CTTTATGTCATATTGTGTCAACCATCTAAAAGAAAACTACTGTGATCAACTTCTATGAAAGTAGGCCAAAAGTAAAGAAGTGGAGATTGGGAATAATATGTGGTGAGCATATGTTAGAAATTTATCACCTTTTTTTTTTTTGGTTTTCTTGATTTCCAAAAAAACAACATAATTTCTGCTCAATCGGTCGAAGAGTTTTCGATATAAAGCTTTATGAAGTATCTAAGATTAACCTAATTTTTTATTTGATTTTTTTTCGCATAATTTAAAAATAAGAAAGTAGGTTAAAAAATTATTTCCCTGCTCAACTCATTTTTTATACCCGTATGGTGAAACCAAAGGGTATATTAACTTTGCCTTACCGTTTGTAACGCCAAGATCCCGTCATCACACATAAAAATGAATTACACCATTGTGTTTAGAATGATAAAAATAATTAATTTCTGCATGTCCGTCCGTCTGTCCGTCTGTCCGTCTGTCTGTCTGTCCGTCTGTCTGTCTGTCCGTCTGTCTGTCCGTCTGTCTGTGGCGCGGATTGCGGGCGCACGGATTGAGCTAGAGACTTGAAATTTTGCGCAGATTCGTTTTTCGTAAAATGTGAGGCTAAGTTCGTTAATGGGCAAAAATGGACCATTAGGGGGGGTACCCCCCATACGAACGAAAACGTTTTTTGTGAATATCTCGAAAACGGTGCATCCTATCAAAAAAGTTCAAGAACAAAAGTTATTTAGGATATGATTCTAAACTCCCATACATCAAAATCCGATTGGAATAAATTTTAAAAAATCTTATTGGAAAGTTTGACTTCAAAGTGGAATTTTGGTACAACTGTTCGAATTTTGATACGAATATTACCATACGGGTCTCCAATGATTGCCAGATTGGCAATTATAGCTTTTGTTATGTTTTAAATTTATTTATTATTTTTCACAATAACATTCTTTTTTTTTAAACCCTTTTTCGTAACTAAAGCTAAATTTCCTTTCCCTGTTGTGACTTTTTTGCATTTGAACTGATTTTGTGTGTTCAAATATAATGATAAATCGAATTAATTGGAATTAATTGAAGAAAATTAGTTTCCGTTATATAAAATTCTCATTGCCATGCGATTCCTAAATAATAAAAGTATCGGATATGGATAAAAGTCTTTAATTTACAGCGCAATATGAATTCAATAACTTTATTCAGTTTTTCTTTTCCTCATTATCGAGACACATTATTATACACGTTTTATTTATAAATGGAATCTCAGTCAATTTGAGAAACAGCCAACAACTAACAGCCAACTATGGTTACAAGGAACTCGTCTGTAAATCCTTTCTGGGGATAAAAACTTTTTCAAGGGCCAGATTTACGGAAACATACGATTGTCTATGAAGTTAAGCCTTCTCGACACAAGTTGTCCCCTCGAGAGGTGTTGAACAGTTGATAAGGGTTTCTTGTGCATGTGTGCCCATATCTGTTCGACCAGCATCATCCGTTGACTGTCCTTTAGATCAGGCTGCTATCAGGAGAAATGGAAATAGACAGCCTTTCCTCAGTATATAGTTTTCTGCCGCAGCCTTGAGCTGATCGCCATTTGAAAAAGTTTTTCGTATAGTTTTGTCATCTAGTGGTTGTGGGGATGTGATATCAAGTGTAGTCGAAGTGATTAGTAGCATTACAGAAAGGATCACCGGCTGTGAACTAGGCAATTGGTATCCTAATCACGGCTGAAACAAAGGTATAACACTATTGAAATTTCATTTTTTTTACAAGTTTTTACAACTTGAAACTATTGTAGGATTTATTTGAACGTTCTAATTATTTCGTAAATAAAGTTCGAAATTTTCCCGCTCGGGAAAAAAAGCATAGGATTTGTCATAAATTTTCTTGGCTTTTTTTTCATAATACCTGATCAAAAATTTCAACTCAGTCGGCCAAGTGATTTTCAGGTGAGATCTGTTGAAAGCTATTAAAGTCAGGTTTGATTTTGACTTTGATTTTCTGCATTTTTTGTTGATTTCACCAAAAGTTGATAAATAAAAAAAAGTTGGGACAGAACATTGAATATGTACAAATATAGAAGAATAATGATTAGTTTTCATTTTTATGTAATATTGTAGCTTTTAGTTTAGATTCAAATTGAGAATTTCCCCACAAATATCCCAGACCACATTTAAGAAGCAAAGCTGTGTTGCGTTGATTCTTATGGTGTCATACGAGGAATGAACTGAACACGTACAGCACACAATGATAAACCGCGATCGTTGCGATTACAAATTTCCCATTGTGCTTAAAGTTTTAGGGTATTTTAGTTAATACACATACCTAAGCTTTAAGTTTGGGGGATTTTTATTTATTACTTGAACCGCAGACACTATCGCCACCATCGGCCCTAGGTGAAAACTAATCATTATTCTTCTATATTTGTACATATTCAATGGACAGAATTAATTGCATTAACTATATAAATCTCGTTCGAGAAAGTACTCTCATTTGCGCATTTTAAAACAACGGATATAAATACAAAGAAACAAAAAAAAAACAAATAAAACATAATTTCTGGAAATGAAAATAAATCTTTGAGGTAGATTTTGTGGTCTATCATGCGCTTTTATCGGGAACTGGTGTGGCCCAAAAGTATTTTACGTCGATAATTGGACCTAAATTAAGTTCTAAGTTGAAACAACGTTCTTACATAGTGATTTGGAACTTTAAGTGATTTCACTTGATAAATTGCTCAAACATTTTAAGACTTTGCTTCAATAGAAACGCTACAGATGAGGTTGTCGTTGTTTTTCCCAAACGTGAGATTTTCTTATATAAATATCTAATGTAGAAATATATGTTATTTACGAGTAGGTGTTTTTCGAATGTAATCTTCAACAAAGTTTTGCACATAAGTGATGGAAATTGTAAGCGGTTAAGGATAGCATTTGCGATTGGAATTTAAGGTTTTTGGAAAACGCAAAATCCGTTAAATTACTTGCGAAATGTTTGAAATAGAATAGTTTTATCCCATTTAGTTGTCATTTAACATAATTACGGTCGCATTGGAAGAACTTTGGAAAACATACATGTTTAAGTGAATGGTTAAGAAATACCTTAATATGTGTGATGGCGTTCGAGAAATTTAGATATTACATAAAATTATTGATACCCTAAAAGATTTTGTCAATTTCTACTACATTTTTAGAAGAATGAAAATCTTTTCTTTTATAAAATGTAAACCCTATTTATTAATTACTATTTCCTTTGAATATTTAGCTGTCCAGAGTTGTTTACATTTCCCAATTTTTGTTTACGAGTAGGCTTTATAATTTTATTGAACCTTTTTTCGAAAAAAAATTAGAAGATCATACTGAGTATGTCTGTCTGTCTGTTCCTCTTTTACGCAAAAACGGCTGAACCGATTGACTTGAAATTTGGCATGAGTGTCTGTGGTAGTTCTGGTTCCAACATAGGCATACGGAAAAGCAGCGCGAGGAGTGGGGGAGTAAGCGGAGGGGGTAAAGTGATTTCGAAACTTAGTTTTTGCGCTATATTACTCTTTCGCGGGGAAACTACTGAACCGATTGGCCTAGATGTTCGTCGGGGGTCCAGCCCCAACATAGACCGATTAAAAAGTAGCCCGAGAGGTAGAGGAGTAAGGGGGGGGGGGGTAAAGTGATCTCGAAACTTAGCTCTTCCTCTATGTTACCCTTTCGCGGGGAGTCGATTGGCCTGAAGTTTAGCTGCAACAAAGACCATAAAAAAAAAATTGAAAAAATTTAACCCGGCAACGACGGGTATGCAAGCTAGTACTAACATAATATGTGATTTCAATTTCTCTAGTTTACCCAATATAGTTTCTACAGAAGAAAACGTTCACCCAATTAAAGTTTTTCAACTTCATATTTTAATTGAACGATAATAATTTAAAAATATCCGTTGTGATCAACATAAAACTTTCCTCTGCCAAATTTATTTTCGGAAAAATATTAAAAAAATTATATTTTTTCAAATATCTAGGGAACCGTTATAGGTACGTAAAAATCGTTTTTTCCCAAAAGCGCATAGTTTTTGAACAATTTTCAAAAATCTGTATTTAAAAAAAAAGTTGTATGGGTGGTGCCCGTTATAGCTAACGTTACTTTTCCAAAAGTTTAAAAAAAAAACTACGATATTTGTAATACTCATACACAAAATACTTTAAGTCGTTAGATCAACACATTCTCGAGTTATTTAAGATACGTACAACGGACAGACAGACAGGCAGATGCACGGACACCATCATAATTTTGCCTAAAATAGTTTCTTTCTGCGCCCGTTCTTCGTCATGAATACAATACTTTCCTTCTATAGCATCAGAGGAAAGTAAAAAAAAGTAGTTTGCTGACCGCAGACTCCTAGACTTTAGAATAAAAAGTTCAGATCCAGAATTCGAATGAGAGGCCATTTGCAAGTAAGAAATATTATTCGAAAAGTCCGGATAATTAATGTTTCCGGTTATGAACAAAATTCAATTCTGTTGTTGCCGAATCGAAATATGAACCACTAGTACAGAAATAACTAGGAAAAGTTTACTCCGTAATAATCAAAATATCTTCTAGTCTAGTCTGTGGAAAACTTTTCCTATTCGTATGAAATTCAAATATTTTCAATTTCTCAATCTTTCTATTCCAGTACGATATACATTTAGGCAAAAATGACCAAGTAGCCCAAGCGCATCATAATTTCATATATATTTAATGGTCTTGTCCAAATTCACGTGATGGGTGGATATGGTTAAGAGTTACAGTTTAGAAATCATTCGAAACTTTCAAAACTAAGTTCGGAAATTTCAAAATTTTCGAAATATCATAGGGTTTTTCAGAAAATATATCTTAGAAGAAGAAATTATAATAAATATAACCGAATATAATCACAATGCGAAATTAAACACCTTTCAGGAAATTCTTACTTGTTATATTTAAAAATAAAACCTTAAAAGTGTAAAACAGAGTTTGCTTGCCATTTTTTGGCATTTGTTTTCATATATTCATACGATATTTTTTTCGAGGATATTCTGAAAATACTCGAGAGCATGTCTTTTTATGTACAGATTTCGAAACAGGCAAGGAGGATTTTTTCTGTGTTGATGCTGGGTGGTTTTTTTTGTCTATCCATACTTACGTAGTAAGTCCTTTTGTGATGTATTTCACAGCAAAAATCAGATCGTTAGAAGCACATGGTGCCATACCCCGATGCGATGTTAATGAAATTTTGATGCTTGTTACGAGTTCATTAGCAACTCTTTTGCTCCTTTGCAAGGAAGCAGTAACCATTATTCTATACGATCATGTTTAGGTATTTTGTTGCTTTTTCATTTAAGTGAATGAGGGAGGTTTAGCTAAAGATACTGGGATTTGCCAAAAACGAACAAAACGAGTTTATCGGCGGTTAATGAGGTTTTCGCATGCAAAAGAATTCCATTTATTACCCACTTGATATTTTTTCTTAATGTTATTATGAATATGAAATCATGATTAATTTAATTTTTTATGAAAAACAAAAATAGAAAAAATGTCACTTCGCACAAATACTAAATCTTGTGAAATTTAATTAATTTACTTTTGTAAACGTCGATTGGGAAGAAAAAATCATCACAAAAGATTAATAAAATGATCTGAAATGTGTTTAATGCGGCAAGATTGGCAAAAAGTTTATTGAAAAATAAGCGTTCAAGACTTTTTACCGACAATAGCATAAACACGACATGCAATTTGTTAACGCCAAAGGCATTATTATTAAAATGGTAATCTGGCAATACTCCAGATTACTCGCTCTCTTTTTTGTTTAGTCGTCATCGCGAACAGTCGCAATTGTTAGAGACGCCTCCAAGGGTAACTGAATTATAATTTACCGAAATAAAGCAATTTGTAATATTAACCGGCATTAGTTTTAATTTAAAATTTCGTATGAATTCAACGTAAAAACGCTTACGTACAAACACAATTGTTCCAATAAATAATTTGTAAGTACCATTAGATTAAAGTAACAACAGACATTATAGTTTTCACATTTTGATGATTTTTATTATATTTAGAGATAAGGCTCCTGAAGATGGTTACCATCGTGACCGAAACGTTGAGCAGTGTGGAATAAAATCAACAAAAGAGAAAAAAAATATTTAACACCTTATTTAACACCTTTTAAAGCTAAATTTGGACCGATTAGCCTGCCGAACACACCATAAATACATAAAATACGGTCGATTTACATAAAAATTTATTGAAAAATGTAAATATTTAAATATCTACATATTACATATTATTATTATTTATGTTTCTAAATAATAAAAATATGTAATATGTAGATATTTATTATAATTTCTAATTTTAAACTATTTACCCATTTATTTCCTGGGATCATAACCAGTTTACAACACTGAACATTTGTACACCAATCAAATTATGTTGTCATTCAATCAAAACTTAAGAATGGACCTTTTTTGATAAGGGGTCCTGATTCCTATTGCTCCCTGGCAATTCGATTTTTACCCTTCACGAAATGTTGTATTTTCCCTTTTAATAAAATTTGCGTATATACACGCGAAACGACAGAGTTCCTTTTATTTGTGGGAGAAGGAAGCAATAAATTACAGGAACTGCTCAATCATGAAAAATTTTATATAAATTTCTGCGACGTTTATCGAGTACCTACTGTAATAAAAATTTATTGAGTTGCCATATAAGAAACCACGAAGCATTAAAACATTCCTGGAAAACATCTCCAAAAATAAATAACTGGCAACGGACTAGCATAGCTGGATCTACTCGTATGAATTGATAGAACCTTTTTGAATGAACAAAATAACCAAAAGAAAACAAACATGAAAATGTTATACTTTTTTACAAGTTCTCTCAATAAACCTTCAAGTATAATGCTAACATTCAGGATTCGGAATTCTTGATCTTTTTTTTAATCAATTTCGATCGTATTATTGACTATAAAGACATCTTGAAACTGCGGTTGTTCTCGTTTTTGCAAAGCAAATTTTCTTTGGTTCGTTATATGAATAATATTGTAATCTTACTAGTTTAGACTTTTTTGTATGGGTTACAATTTTCCATTTTTATTCATTTAAATTGATGGGCCAAAAAAGGTCGTGTATGACAAAATATTTTATAAGTATTTTTTTTAATCTTACAACACAAAATTGTCATATACAACTGTTTCTTAAATTAACAGTTATACGGAAAACCTATCAATTGTGGTTAACTAACCACAAATCTTTTTCTCCCTTCAAAATGTCTTTTTCTGCATTGGCTGCGTGTCGAGTGTCCTGAATGTGTGAAAAAGATACTTAGCAATTGAGATATAAGATAAATTAATTTCAGCTTTGATTCCGAGCAGAAAATGAGTCTAAGAAATCTTGTCTACCTTCTCTTTGTTTCAGGCAATCATCCCATAATTACGCACATATGTAGGAATAAACGTCAAGGCTCTACCTAACTTCTCTTACCAACTTTATATATAATTCGCAGAAAAACGGGCTTTCTTTACCGCAATTAAGCTTTCATTAGGCATAGTTTTTTTTTGTATCTTTACGAACATTTTTCTCTACTTTTTTTTGTCTATATATTGACTGCTTTCTAAAGATTTTTTTGCACTTAACTGAATACATCAAAGTATCGAAAGGAATTATAAATAATGCATTAATTGTGTGAATTTTGCCAATACATTTCTCAACCACACATTAGTGAGTATTTTTTGTAATAGATAAAATAAAAGATGGTTACAATACGATCTTACATGACTTTACGATTTTACATACACTGAAATTAAATTCAAACTTTTCAAAATTATCGAAGAAATTATCTGAAATACAGATCTTAAATAATTATTCGTATCTTTAAGTTGTTTTAACGAAATTCGAGCATTTCAGAGGTCATACTTTTCCATCAATCTGAACAGTACAAAATTACAGAACCGCGGCGCGTAAATAAAGCATTACTACGCAAATCCATATATGCATGTAGCCAGCATTGAATGTAAAAAATTTGTTTTTCATAGCTTTTGTTATTTTATTTTTGGAAAAGTCAAAAGAATTTAATTTGCTTTTATCTTGACCATCATAAATTGATGCCGGGGCCGAATTTTAATTAAAATTTCAGTGAGTATAAACATTTTTTTGTGAATAATTTTCGTCTATTGTTTGCCTCGGATACAAACCGGATATAGTTTTTATCAACAACAAATTTGTTTGCCTGTCCAAAGTGCAGCAGGCTGGCTTTCGTCCTCATCCTGGCTCACGAAAGTTGGAAAACTACAGGATCAAAATGGAACAGAAAAATGGAAATTATTTTATGCGGCCACAATTTAATGAGATACATGATAGTTGGGGCCATGTTTTCTGGTATAGCGTTTAAAATAAAAACTGGGAAACTGAAAACAACAAAACGTAAATGGTTAATATTAAAATCAGACAATAAAAGAACGCTCTGCTCTAGATGTAGAAAAATGAATAATTTAGGAAACAGATAAAAGCGACTCGTGGAACATTTGAAGGAATGAGATGTCGATTGGGGGGAAAAGAACTGACGGGAAACATACAAGGATAAGTGTATGCCAACTGATGCGAATAGAATGCCAATTCATCTTTAAAACATTAGCGGAAAGAAAAAAAAAAATCTTATTTTTTCTCCAGCGAATCCTGTTATCGGTGGTATCCTGAAAATGGCTTGCGGTGATTTTTCTTTTTGTTTTTTTAAGCTGTGCTGTCTTGCTTATAAAAATTCCTCGCGCATTCCCGTAATGGGTTCGTCATTAAACATCGTTAGACAGCCGTAAACATGTCGGTAAACAGAATTACGGACCGTAAAGAACCAAAACTGCCTAAAAGCATGCATTATACAAGAAATTTCTACGTCGCCGACGGTACGTAAGAATTCTTTTTATATTCAAAGCTTTTCGCCGTAGGAAGTTACGCAGAGATCATCGATGGTATTTGTAACTAAAAAGAAACATTCTTTTTGTCTAGAACTGCTTACAGATAATGAGGCCAAAACTAGTATAATTTCCGCTGTCATCGCACTAGTGATGGCAATAGCCCCAAACGTTTCAGGCTAGTTGTAAATTGAATGTAAGACGAATTGGCCAAAGAACATCAACCACCATCAGAATTGAGCCGCCTGAGGGTAGAAATGCTGCTTTATTGATCGCTTTGTGAACTGATTCTTCTATACTCTTATTAAGTGATTTTCCCTGAGGTGAAAACAATTCGGAACGCTATTGATGCTATCAGACCAGCAACAGTTTCCGTAAAATTTTACTTGCAGCAATGGGATTTATTAAGGAGACTAAAAACAAAGGAAAAAAAGCTTTTTTTCTAGAAGATTACAGGTAATATTAATATTAATTAATAGATTAAAAATTAACTGAATTAATAATATTAAAAAAATGTTTGAAAAACGGATTATCGGGAATTTGGCTTTAAAAGATTATCGGGAATCTGTCCATAATTTGATAAAAAAACTATTTTTGCAATATCTTTTTACCTTTTGAGTGACAACAGAAACTCGAAACAGAAACTGCATTGGAAGACTACTTTTTGTAAAAATGTTATAAACGTAAGTGAGATAATATATTTATATAAAAAAAAAACATTTGGAAGGTTTACTTGATTAACCAATATTTACTTACGATATTTTGATTAGTTGAAGGTATTCAACTTACATAAATTCATCCCAAAATACTAACCGTTTATCAAAAGCGACCACTTGAGGTAGTTGTCTTCCATGACGTCAACTTACCGTGGAAAATTATTGCTAAAAGCGTTTACTTTTATTATGTAGTACGTATAATTTATACACGTACACATTGTTAGCTCAAAGCAACATAAGTTCATTTATGTTGGCTTACACTGGGAGCGCGAACTCATGTAAAATTTTTGGTTAAAGTTTACTAATGTTGAAAAGACTCCGCAAAACGTGTTAATTGGAAGTGGGACTTTGTATTATGTTTAGGTTTCGTCCCAATTAACGATTTGGCCCTGGAGATGAATAGTTTGTCTTCATTCGTTCCAACAGCCCTCTAGCGTACCATAACGTTTAATTAAATTATTTGTCCGGGCCAGTGTTGCTAATTAAGAAAATTTGTCGCATGTGTTTTGGGCATTAATCCCAACAATCTAACCAGGCACCAACTAAGTAAGCAATGATCTCCTTCCACTCTAGTACAATTACGAACAAACGAAAAGCATCACCTTCTTAAGGGCTGTTTGGCCTTAGGGCGGCTAGAAAGCAGCCTAGTTACACATATTGGATTTGACTTTTCCTATATGGAGAACTTTTCGGGGACGATTTCCATTCCTTGTAGGATATATTGTCGATGTTCTCAATCGTTGTTTTATCCTAACCCCCAATCCCATTCAGATACGAGTCACAACTATTTTTGTGATGCCAAATACTGCAAACCCATACCGAATGCTTGAATATATATATATATATATAATATGTATATATAATGAATAAATTTACAAAAGACATGTATTTTATATTTCTGAATTGAAACGGGGGGAGAGAAGCGCCAGCAAATATTTGAAGCGCATAGATTGTGGTTGGCTTCCTGAACTAACCCAGCTGGAAATCATTCGGAAGAAGCGACCAAATCTTTATTTTTATTTCATTACTCTGCCATGATGAACAGGTTGTTCATCTTCTTGTTGGATTAACCACATCGAATCCGGGAGCTCTCCTTTCAGGTGCCAACCATGTGTTTTTTTTTTTAGTTTCCAGCCTAATCGATTCATTTTTTTTTGTTTAGTTTCTTTTTATGTGCCGTTTCCTGTTGACGTCAAAAGACGAGTCATTGGTAAGATTCCATAACCACCGGAATCTCATCGATAGAAGCAATTGAGCTTAAGAGCTCCACCATTTCATATCTGCCACGAGCTGTAGCCTGTGGTAAATCATGGCTTTGGTGGTTGAGGACTAGGGGCGAAATATTGAAAGCGAAGAGAACGAATTCACAAATTCGATTCCTGTTACCTGCCAAGTGGGCCATAATTTCGCCCTCTTCCGGCCAATAACTAGCGTGTGGAAGGGATGCTGGAACGAATTCAGAGGAAATGGGTATCTGTTTAGCATCGGTTGCCTCTACGTATAAACGAGGTATGCTATATTGAACATAAATCTCTGGTAGTTGGGTGAATCAAGAAGTTATCTGGACCAATTTGAATTACTGGGTTAAGAACTGTAGATCCATAAAATCCTTGTTTATGGGATTTTGTTGAAAAAAAAGAAAGCTCGATCTAACCAACGATATCGGAAGCAATCCATGCTATTACAAGTTTTCTTTTTTTTTCCTTTCAAAAGCTAAGCCCAAAAACCCGGAGACGAAATTGAAAGGCGACGTCTGGTTATACGTATATCATGATTCGATTCAAACCTACATATTCTCTTCCGTATTTTGAATAGACAGATAGATATAAGTCGAATCCAAACATACGAGTGGCTATACAGCAGGTAGATATACAGAGTTTAATATAATCTACGAAGAGGTCGAAGATATTTTCGACCACCGAACACCACGTATGATTTACTCTCATGTGTACAAATACATTAGATTGAATTCGAACTGAACACATATATCGATGAAAAATGATATCAAATATGGTTTCAATTGGGATAATATTTGAAAATCCAATTAGAGTCGTTTTTCCAGACCAATGAATGTCAAAATTAATAAAAAAATAAATAAACTTTATTTCTTATTTTGGAATGGGAATCCATCATCACAGATATTCAGTATTTTATTAAATATGGGTGTTAAAACATTTTCAGATCGTTAGAGTGGAAACCGTTTGTAGTGCATAGTATAAAAAGATATTGAATAAAAGCGAGGAAAGATGAAAAATATCTGACATAATCAGCACATGCCTTTCTTATACAAAATCTACCTTTTCACATATTGAAATACAGAAAAGCCGTTGGTTTTCGAAATCGTCGCAAAAAAAAAGTATTATTCTTTGTTAGAAATATTTACTTAAGAAGAAACTGTTTATAATGAACATAATTCTATGATTATTGTATTATTGGCAGAATGAAACTTAAATATATCTATGTAGACATACATAAATAATGAAAATTCAATTACTTTGGATACCATTGATTATATGAAATTGAATCCGTAAAACGTTTTTGGACAGAAATTGCCAAATTGTTACATCAACTACAAACTTTTTGCACTATGACTTTTTCCATTGAAATGTCACATATACTATGTCAAAAATTGAATATCAGATATTGGTTTTTGGAATTAATTTACCGATGGTTTAATCTATTTTCCCGGAAATTTCATGTAACAATGACATATTTTGTTACTTAATAATTATTGGATCAAATCGTATTATTTGCAAATTCGGCGATAACAGCTTTGTTGCTATCAATGCTTTTATTTGCATCTCATCAGAACATAATATCCTTGAAATTTCTATTGTATTTCGAATATTATATTTTGTTTCATAAGTAACACAAAAGTAATTCATATAATTTTCCACAAATGAAATTCAATGCTTTTCCATCAATTTGTGTATTATTTTGATGTGGGGATATTTTAAAAAGAGAATTTCACGCGCTTCACAATAAAAAAAATGAATTAATAAAAAAAATTGTGATTCACAAATTACCACGAGACATTGTCGCAAATATTAATGAAATTCTCATTGGGAAATTATAACATCTTATAAGAAAACATCCATGTTTTGAGGGTAAACAACATGCCATTCGATAACATCATGAAACAAGACGGGAAGATTTTTTTTTTTATTTTAATGGTAGGAGAAAAAAATATTCGCTGTATTCATTTTAGGCCTTAAACTGCTAAGATTTTCTCATTTTTCCGGCTAATTAAATTTTAAAACACTCTGACAGAGCTTTTAGTTCGACACCATCAAAATTAATGAGAATGTCAAATGAAAATTTTTACAGCATGCCGTTAAATTAACGGCTGATACTAAACTTTATTTTTCATGCCGTAGCAACCTTCTTTCTCCATTGAAATCACCGCCTCTATCCACACCCCTTCGCCATGAGCTAAACGAAAGCCGACAAACTTGAGCTCGTTTCAGGCGAGACAAGAAAGAAAGCTAAGACGACGACAGCAGCTTGTCATAATCCGTTAATTGGCAGTTAAATGTCACCCTCAGAAGAATTTTTACTATAGATCTATCTTAAACACAAGATTGTCTATCTGATGGTTAAAAGGCAAAGGAAAGGGGGACAAGTTGATCGGCCAAATGAAAGCAATACCAAAAGTCAAACAAAATAACGGTGGCGCAGAGAAAAAAAAACCTTCGGAAATTCCCTGGGGTCAGAATTGCCCTTTTATCGATAAACAAATTGCATCCTATCCGTATTGGTCTAGAAGGTGTTTTTATAAATTATTTTTATTGGCTATTTTGAAAATTTCAGATTAATTTCGGTAATTACGGAAAGTTTTGCCGTTGTTTAAGAACTTTTGAAATATGCTGGTTATTTGAAAGAATTTGGTGAAACTTTTCAAAGGAGCTCCATTAACCTCAGTATATAATGTTATTTTGCATTAGATTTTTTGGTCGTTTTATCACTGCCCTTTTTGATAAAAATGGTGGTTTTATAGAGATTTTTGGAAAAATTTTGGCGCAAAGATTAGCACAAAGTTATGATGTTCAGGGACAGATGGACGAACGGGATAAGCCCGGAGAACGAAAAAAATCTAAGGATTGATATTATCATAATATTTTAACCTCTGGAGCCCAATGAACGCAACGCGAACGCAACTAAAACGCAGAAACTGTCACGCAGCGCAACATTTCAGCGGCAGAGCCCAATGGCAGCTCGTGAAGTAGTACAAGTGACATAATATAAAGTGGTATAAAATTGGCAAAATTACAAAAATGGATAATTTTGAAGCGATAATTTGCTTTGTTGGTCTTTATCTCGGTTATTTGCACTAAGGCTATCAATTTTTCCTCGAACGACATTTCCCCAACCTCACTTTATGAACTGTCAACGCAGAATTGCTGCGGCAAAGTTAGAAGTTTGCAAACTTTTGCGTTGTAGTTGCGTTCACTGTGCTCACTTCAAATGATTTCTATTGAACAAACTTGTAAGTGACAGTTTCTGCGTTCGCGTTACGTTCATTGGGCTCCAGCAATAAAGCTTCTCATGTTTGAAAAATCGAGTTTGTATGGAGAAATCTTTTTCAATTTTTTGTGAAACTAGAAAAATTAAAATTGAGAAATATTTTGGCTTAAATTTGAATAGATTTCTAGTAGCAATAAATAAATTTTTGATTTATAAAATTTTTGCAAATAATAAACAGGTTGCACGAATATTTTTTGGTGAGAGATTGACACAAATTTCTGCCAAATTGATATGGAAATCATTAACTACGACAAGTTGTAAATTTGACAAGAACCCTTTCTAGCAATTCAGTGTATTTCATTTACAGGAAGAAAATACAACTCTTGAATGTTCACAAAGCGACTGGATTCAATGTTGATCCTGAACTATGCTGTCAACATCATGCGCTTAACTAAGCCTTTGCATCGACAACCACAACATAACAGTGACAGCATTCAACATCAACATAAATATTCCGTAACAGAAAAGCTATCAAGGCAGAAGCACCAATCGATGTTTAGCTTAGCGTGTAATGCGAGCAGGTTGTTATGCAAAGCCCCAAAATTGCTGCCATCCAACAAAACATTCCTCACATGCTTTTTGCGTTTGCCGCTGCACCACATATCATCATTAGGAAATGTAGTATGGGCTCAGCGTAGCCAACATAAAATCAACGTCTAACGAAAACTACAATTGAAAAGTCAGTTTTTGAAATCGTAACTGTTTTACGGCGATTGATTTATTCATATATCTACTGAAACTTGAAGCACTTTTAAAGGAAAGAAAGTTTGAAATTCCACGAAAATACACGAAGATGGAAAAAATATGACAGAAAAGGGCAATAATGATAACAAATATTCAATTTACCTGAAAATGTGAATAAATTCATGGCTGGTAGAATTGGGTTATCAGAGAAACTACAGAAATTTCCAATCAATAATATCAGATGTCTACCAGCTATGGTCCTGATTACATGTGACTTGGCATATTTCACTTTCGTAAGCAATTGCTGTGCAGATTTATATTTGCTTAGGGTCAATTCCACTAGCATAGAGGATTCATACTCCATCAAGCATTCTTATTCGTTTTTACTTTCACAAAAAATTCATCACAATGCAAGATATCCGTCTCTTTCGCAATCCGTACACAATACTCAAGGTCCTTTACGCCTTTAGGTCCTCAAGTTCTCTTCAAGACACCAAACGACAAATGTGGTGAAGCGAAGAGGAGAAGCGTTCGGTGCTCGCTATGATCTCAAAGATGTCCTTTTCAAAGGTATCAATTCGACAGAAGCAGCTACAATAACAGCAACAACAATAGACACGGTAACAGCGGGAAAAAGAACCGACGAATTGAACCCTAAAGTGAAGACGAATATGAACCGGATCCGTTGCCAGAGGAGGGAATACGCAGAAAGGTAAATGGCGATTTTGGGTTTCATGGCACCCTTTTCAGTCCTAATTTATTCAATCCCGTCCTAAATAGCGTCTTTTCGTATTCACCTAAATCGGGTCGAAAATTACTGGGATTGTTCGCAAATCGTCTCTGAGCATGTCGACGCTATTATTAGGTCCATTATTTAGGAGACCCTTTTCCTTTAAGTAGATGCCTCCAATTCCATTTACCATCTACGTAAAATGCTAGATAATAAAAAAAAATACCTACTACTTTTTTTCCTGAAACACTCAGCATCGGTGATGCTCGTTTATGTATCCAAAAGTAAAAAAGGTGCGAAAGTTAAACTAAATATTTTTTTTTTTCGCCGCATAATCCTTTACCGGAATAGTTATGCTGATTCGTAACTGTAACTATTACATGATATTTAAATAAGGATATCTTGCAAACAGCAAATTTCGTAAATACCTACAAATTGATTTGAAATTTTCTCTACTATTATTTTTGGGTGTCAGTGGGTTTTGGGAAAGTGTTATATGAAATTTGTCCATTAAATTAATATTTTACTATACTTGAAATTCATCTGATTTTATGTAATTTTATCTGATTTTTACAAACAAACAAAAAAATTCGTTGCCTAAACACGAAATATGACATAAAAAAAACAATAATAAACCGTACATATAATAAATATCCACAGATATCAATAAGTAGAGAAGCTATACTCAATGAATAGAGATCCTGTGTGTCAGAGAAGTGAATCGCTTAATTACAAACGAGCGCGAAAATTTCCTTAATTCTTACAAAAAAGAGGTAAAAAAAATGTGTCTGTTTGTTATTTAAGCGTTATGTAAAATCATATAAAAGTCTAAACACTTTTTGTTTTAACAATTCTACTGAAAAAATGAACCTTTTTCGAGAAAATTGCAAAAAAAAATGTCTGGTGAAAGGGTCAATCGTGGCTCGATTTTTCCCGTTTTTGAATATGAAGTAACTTTTGATAAAATTTGGATTTGCGTTAAATTTCGAGTTAGTAAAATTCAATAGAATACCCAAAGTTTAATCATGTGGGATTCAATAATTTTGTCTCGGTGGATGTAAAATTTAAAATTTACAGCGAAAATAAATATCAGATTATCAATAAATCGGTGCAGGACATTGTAAAAAGCAAGGACGACGAACTACATAGATGAGAAATTGAGGCGAATGTCCTTTAAAAGTGAACAAAATGTAGAACATCAACCGCATAGTGTCAGCAGGAGCTTAATGATTTGATTCATTTGGTAACATTTTTTCAATGATATATTGGTAGTTCACCTCGCGACTCTTGGATCCGTTTTATGGCCCATTGTGTAGTTTTGTCTTCTCTTCAAAATATATGTGTTTTTCTTTTATGCTGTGTAATATACGTGGAATCCCTAAAGTATGCGACTTCCATATGCAAATCGGACCGAAAGAGAGAATGATAAGCAGTTGCCAAGTCCATAAATCAATGCCACGACCGTGCAATGCAGTTGCCTTGTGTCCTTTTGTTTTGCCAAGGACGTAAGTATAACAAATGCGGTGAATCTGGAAATGCCTCTGGGCATAAGTGTGAAGTATGTCCACAATAAATCTTCGTTTAAAATTTCGGTACAAACTATACCAAAAACATTTCTACCCACTACCATCATTGGACCACCGCCATTCATTCCCGCAGGATCGCTCCAGCTAGCATCCACTAGTCCAGATCACACCCAAAAATTCTAGTCCGATACTAACGTAATGTCCCACTAGTCCTTGTCGTCATTGTTGCCAGCGACTTCTCGCATGCAAAATATGACGCAATATTTTGCCAGCCAGCAGAAGCGGGCGGCTCAATAGTGGGCCTTTGCCACCATACCCGATGATTGGCGAGAGGAATTTCCCACACAGGACACGATTTTATGCAGCGGTCTTAAAACACTACCTAAGAGGGCTAGAATGCAAACTACAAACACGACAACATAAACCAGTGTACGGCACCGTGGCAAAAGATGGCGAACGCGACGTGCGGACAGGCCAAAACTATGGCAAAAGAACCACTGTGGGATCCAGTTTCAGTGTTTTGTTAAAGCTTTACGAAAATTACGTAGCATAACTTGAATTAATATGTAGGCACCTACATCAAGCATATAACTGACAGCAAACAATAGAATAGCATAACAACCAAGCATAATATCATATGGCAGTAAAAGTATAGCGACGCGACGGCGATGATAGCAGCAGCAATGAGCATAAGCTTTACTAACTCACTTGTCTTGTAAACTAAACAACAAAAGGAACTTTTGTTCTTTGCTAAAATTGTAGCGTACTTGTGCAGATTAAGTAGAATATTTAAAACACTTTATTATTGTTGAAGTTATGTTCATTTATTAAACCTATTAAAATAAACAAAAGACCTTCATTCAAGTATAGAAATTTTCTCTTTTTCCATCTTTCAATTAAAACAGTCAGTCGGAAAAACGTATTTTATACGCTGTATATTTTCTATTTAACAATTGAATTGTATTTCATTTAATGGGCTTTGTTATGGAAATAAAAAAAATGGCATATTTTTTTGGAAAATTCATTTTTGAGTATTAAGTATCCGACATAGGATAATTAAAAAGCTTCATTTTGATACAAATGGTAATGTTCAGAGAATTTGTTTATAATTATTTTTTAAAATTCTGAAATCAAACAATCGGTTTGGTCAAAAAAAAATTACTTTCAGAGAAGAATTAGTGAGTATCTTGGATATTAATAATTGAAATAATTTCAATTTTCATGATTTTCGCGTATTTATTAAAGTGCGATGATTTTAACAACATATAAATAATCTAACTATGGGGAAAATTTAATTGCAATCGTCAAAATGAATAATGAAAAATATCTCTCATGAATTTAAATGATAAATCATATGAAAATATCATTTGAACTACAATCAAATTTTTTGCAATTTCTGTGGTTTCATTTTATGTCAATTTTCATATTTTCGACACTCAATTATTTGCTTATTTATGATAAAATCCAATGATTAATTTATCTGAAATATTATTTTTGACACAAGGAAAAAAAATCATTTACCAACTATTGGTTGACATGGAATGCAGTCATAACCACCACATTTCAAGTTTTTTTATTTTGTCATCAAATAATATTAATATGATTTTATGTGATTTTGTTTTTTATTATTCTTCGATTAATTCAAAAATCCGCTGAAATATAAATGGTATCCTGCTACAAAAACCTTACAAATGATGAAATCGCACTCATGGCTTGAAATCGATGTAAAAAAAATGTCTACACTCAGAAAAATGTCCAGGTCAACTTTTTGTCAGGTTAACTCTGACCTTACAGAGGTGTCTGTAAGCCAGCTAGCGGTCAGAGTTAACATATCTAAGGTCAACTCGTGCAGCTCCCAATGCCCTACTTCACCTGCTGGTGGCTTAATTTCAGAATTTCTCCGACCACAGGTCAACTCAGTTTTACTTGCCCACATGCAGGCGAACGCGCGCCTGCCCGAGGCCAATTACGCCGTATGTAGGTCGTCGAGTTAGCCTCCATTTTTCTGAGTGTAGGTGCAATAGCGTAGAAGAATGTAAATGCGGAGTCTAAATTTAAGAGAGCCTAGATATAGAATTTTCCTCTCTGTCTAAGATTTCGATACAACTTTTTCCACCGTCACTACATTTACGGGCCGTAGACGAGATGAGGACATTTATAAAACTTTGCCATCTACCAACATTAGAATCATCGAAAAAGTCGAGAGCGAACCCCAGCTGGAATTTAAAAATGTCCTCGCTGTGACAGGTTTAAACAAAAAATTGAAAACTCATTCATTCACATTTCACTGCCTTAAAGAAATTTAAATTCCGAAAGTTAGCTTTGATATTTTAAATTGTATTAAATAATTACGAGGGTGATCACAAAGTTTGAGGCAAATTACATGTCAGAATGACTAAAATTCCAACAAAATTATTTTTTTCTTTCAAATTAACTTTAGAAGTGAACAGAATTTATAGTAGTAATGGGGTGGGACTGTGGAATTCAAGGAATCGAAACATTTTCCCAGAATAGCAATTAGTCCAACGAAGACCAAACATTTGCATGTGCGGGTCAGATCCCAAATGGGGTTAACCTTTTCTCATTTCACTGTTGCACAGGAACTTGAAATTGCAGTATGAAGCATACTTCTAAGACATTAGGTTTGTCCCTAGCGTTGTAGCCAGTGTCACGTGGCGGAATACAAGTAGCAAGATGGAACCAAAATGGGGAGGAATTTTCGCAGTGATGCTGTGTGATCTCTATAAATGGTGGAAATCCGTTGGGAATTCATCCCCTTTGGGACGTAGAATAACGAGTAGTTTGGGAATAGCATTTGCTGATAGAAAAAGATAACTTGCTCAGATTGAATCCACATTTGCGACATAAATTCAACATTACTACGTCCGCAGTAAGACTACATTTACAGTTTGATATCAATTCCAACCATTCTATATTACATAAAAACAGACGTGCTTTAGGATTTGATAGGATTCTGGCCAGCAAAAACGGACAAGCATGTATGTTTCAATGTATTTGCAAGTCTATATGGATCTGCTGAGATCAGCAAATTCTATGCTATAGGAGTAATTGTTTTGTGTTAATATATGAGTACCGTCTGCGTATGCAGCACAATATTAAATTCATTAATGTTGGTAGATGTCCAATAGTCTATACTTACTAAAACATTATTATTATATCTATTTATGTGTCGCATAATATTCAGTTGTACTAAGTACACTTATTGGATTGTACGCCTAAAGGACATTTGATAATACATTCGCATACTGAACGAATATCTGAAGGGGGAGTCCTGGATCGCATATCTCGTACGTCGCATAATAGCCTTTTATGCTGTCGTAGCGAAGCTTATAAGGTGCTTACATGCCTTCTTACTAAGACGATTATTATTTCTGAAAATCAAAGGTTAACCATATGTTGTTGTTGGATATACGATTGTACATCCTACCCCATGTCTATTTCTTTTATATTCCATCTCCAATCTTTCTTATTTTCTTTTTTTTTTGTGTATATTTAAGAAGTCAATGGCGACGATCAGAAATACGAAAATCACGCAGTTGGGGAAGAAAAAGTTATATGGTGAAGTGTTGGTACACCTATACTGAATTGACATCGAAAAAAGAGGGTGAATAATGGGAAAGACATCGAAAGAAAATAAATAAAGTAAGAAAAATTGTGAATTGGATCTGATTCCTTGATGTCTCTGATTTGTCGCCAAATTGAAAGAAAACCTCTTGTGATTGCTAGGCCATAATTCCATTCAAGGACTCAGAGAAATCTCTTTGATTTGTGAAATATCTATAAAGCAATCAAAGAATTGCTGGAAGAATGATCGAATCTTAAGGTGCTTGATATTAGATATACACAGCAAGGAATTGATATTCTTCGATTCTCATTGCCAATGTGAATAATGTTATGACTGTAACAGCCGCAGTATGAGAATTATGAGGTTGGCCAGGGTGTTTTTATCACAAGCACTGGGTAAGATGAGAAAAATCGTTTGTGAAACGATAGGTTGACAATTTAGATCAGGTGGCATACCATAGCAATAATCATAGGGTTGGTGACGAATAGTGGGGAAAAAATCACAGCAATCATTTCTCGGTCGTCCAATTTATCTTCATTTATTCAGCCGTGCCGTACTTCTTTCGGCCTCATCAATCTCCGAATTAAGGGTTAATTTATCTAAGGAGAAAGAAATTGCTTGTAATAAGACGGTACTCCAGTCATCCTGAATGAGCAAACATACCATTTACGACATTGATTGATATTGTTGTCCTATTGTATACCGTTTTTGATATTTTTTCCATTGAATTTAGAGAGTTTACCGCTGGCCCTGGGTATCAAACTCTAGAAATCAAAAAATTCTTTTAAAATGCGTAGAACAAATTGTCTGATACAAGATATGAAGAAAGGTTTGCAGTAGTGTGATGGAAATACTAAACTCCATAGAAAAAATCGTGAAGAAGTTGGATGAGGGGGATGTGGAAGTGAAAGACCCAAAACTACGATGACGGATTACATATTTTTCCCTTCAAACAAAATATTTTTCCAAAGGAATTGAACTAGAGAATTAAGTTATGCCAAAGATTAAATGAATAAAGATAGGAAGCCTTGAATAAACTTTATAGGAGCCCTAAAAAAATCCGCCTACGAAAATTGAATCTTTAGCATGACTTGCTAGAAGATTTTTTCCCTTATATTTTGACGCTTAATTGTGAAAAAATAAATAAAAATATTTAAATAACACGCGTTACTTGATTGAGATTCATAACTCCACAGTATTTTCCATATATTTTAAAAGTTATATGAAAAGTTCTGTTGTTGCTTATCTTTAGTTACCTAATCTTTGGTTATGCTCACTTGCGAATAAATGGGATTAGAACTCTCAAATCGAAAAACGATATTCTCTCCACCAACAGAATAAAACAGTCACACTGCAAATATTTTTCACGTAAAAATATTGTTAACATGATTTTATGTAACCCGGCCCTTACACGCGGCTGTAGAGCTGACACAGTCGTTGACACAGACTCGTGTAAATGCACTGACTGCCAGTTCGCTAAATGTATTTTAATTCGTTGTCAGTAATTTGACATTTGAAGTCTGTGCTACTGACAGACTTTACAGTCGCGTGTAAAGGCCGAGTAAGTCACCCATATATCAACCTCCATTTGGAAGAACTTCAGAAAATTTTAATCAAATAATTTTTATAGAAATTTCAAATAAAGTTTATGACTTTAATTGACATTTCTATCAAAATTCGATTTAAAATTTTTATTTGAAGCTAATGTATTTGACGATTGGCAATTACAGTTTTCTCACATTTTAGAACTTGATTTTTATTGTGTCTTACTTTACTGCCCCAAAATTCTAATTAACTTTTACTATTTTACCAATTATTAAATAGGTGACAGATAGAAAATTCGTTAGACATTCGCCTTGAACGCAAAATTATTGATAAAATAGACATTACTGTCAGAGCAAAAGGATGTATAGGAAGAAAATATTTATTTATCAAATGGGTTAGCATATGCTAAAAGTTGACATTTTAATTGCATCAGTGCTAGTGACTGCTTTTAATTGCTCCCCAGCGCGGCCGTTGCTTCATGCTATTTCGAAGTATTCTCATTCGGCTGTGATGCCATGGGAACCAATTTTGGAATGGTTTGTATTTTATTTACATTTACTATGCTTATGAATAGTGGTTGATTTTTTTTTTTTTTTGCATCATACGTTTTACTAACAAACAAATGCCCAGTGAATCGGTCAATCGATTTTACAAGCCATGCTAGCAGATAGTTTTAATTGATGGGCATTATCGGAAATGTAAACGAGCCTAAAAACCCTCAACCGGACATTTTTGGTTTCCAGGCGGACCTATGGGCAATTCGAACCGATACTATTTGTCCTACCTCCTACACATCCAACAATGTCAACGCCAACACCATTCTAGAAACGGGTCAAATTCGGTCCAATAGTCGCACTGGGCCTTCGAATTCGGATAGTATCAAACTGAAACTAAACAATAAATCCAACAAGAACACACTTCTCTTCAATATCGAAACACCCGGGGCGACCATTAAACTTTGTTTTGGATTTATTTTGTTTGTTCCAGTGATTGGTGGTGTTCTAGTATGGCTAAATCGTTTCAGTTTTGGGCTGAGAATTCAATGCCTAAATATCTATCCTCTTGGAAAAAATTTCGTAGCCATTTTACTTATAGTAGTAGCTGTGTACATAAACACACTTTTAACACAAAAATCCCTACACACATACATACGTATATGTATAGGTATATCCGTTTCATTCTTATTTTAGTTTGCTGATTTTATAGCGGTGCGACCACAAAATACTTTTATATTCCCAAATGGTTTTCGATTAAAAGGCTTCGAATTGGGTGCTAATTTGAAAAGTTTTTTCTATGAATGTCACTAAGAAATGTTAAGGTTATGACGGTGAAGATTTTGAGTTACTCTTGCGTGGGTGACTCAAGTAAGTCCAGGGTATTTTGAATTGTTTGATAAGAAAAAAAATTGTTTTGAATTAGAATATTTTATTTACCGCAATTTGATTTTGTACAGACCTTGTCTTAAACTAACAGTAACAAAAAAAATCTTGAGCTAAAAAACAAAATACTTTATATATTTTGTTTTTTAGCTCAAGATTTTTTTTTTTGTTACTGTTGGTAATGCTCAGCAGCAAACCCAACGATATGTGAGAATTAAGTGGAAATTACAATATCCTGACAGCAAAATCATTTCATTGGCTGAGAACCCTATTTTCGCTGTACTGTTTTTTGCTGCCCTGTTTAATCTCTAAACCTAATTTTGCTGTCCTACTGTGCAGCTTTTTTGGCAGCTGGTTTTGTTTTAGTTTAGTTTCACGGAAGAAAGCACTATTTGGAATCAATTCAACGAATAAATATTGAGGGTATTTACAATCCTCTTTTAATTTTCGGTATTCGGTATTTTCGGTAATATTAAAAGACTGAAAATATTCTGCTGTGAACATCCCACAGCAAAGATTTGAGAACAGCGCTTTTATTGGATACGTGACCAAATCATGAACTGCGAATTTGATTGTACGAGTAAAATATGTCACATACCTTTAAATCCATGTTTGATGTATTCTTTTGAATTTCTATTGTGACAACGGCTATCAAAATTGAAAAAAATTGCAGTCCGAAGAGAAAAAGCCAGCGAGAAAATTTGACAACTAAAAACATTACTAGCGCCACCCGCGGTTGATTCTTGATACCGAATAACCGGGCCGGAAAACACGACTCAAGGCATGTCTACAATTACAGAATCCGGTAATTCATTTTTACATGAACCAAGTTACCGTCTCGGTAAAAATCTGTTAAATTTGACTGAATTACCGAGCCGTAAATTTACCCGCAATTTAAAAGACGACTGTGAATACCCTGATTAATAATGCAAAATTTTCGCTGTCGTCAATTCAATGTATTTCACACTCCAGCATACTTGTTTTTGCTGTCGCTGTTGCTGCCGGCCATTATAATTCAGTTTTGTGTTTCCGGAAAGTCACAAAAAAATGTTGTGGGAAAATTTTTTCAAACACACTAGAAATCATCCCAAAATATTCAAAGATACAAACAAAAAAGTTGTTAGTATTTTGTTTACTTGGATAACAAATCCTTTTTGAGATGCATTAAAATTGCTATTTAAATTTAATGAACTTCAAGAAGAATAATTTTTATTTCGTTTAATTTACTGTTTGAAATTCCAAAACATTTTTGGCCGCAGCACTTTATATTTTCAATACCGAACAAAAAGAATTTCCTAAAATCTCTTCAGGGTTCAATTTCATGAACAGAAAAGCAACTATTCCTATAAGAAAAAGGGTCTTTCAATTGAAACATGTTAAAACATAGTCAGCATAGTACATAGCCTTGGGTAAAAAGGAAGTCATGTAACACTCTTGAATTGGTGAAGCAAAATACACTTTTGGAAAATGTCGACTATATAGATGCAGACATAGTTTCCTCCTTATGCATATATCTGTAGATATATTCACCCTTCATTTCTTAGTTAATAGTCATCCGATTGCAAACAAGCCTGGGGGCCTTCGATCAATTAACTACACAAGTGGCAATCGTATGAAAGGCTTTATGCAACTTAAAATGTTTCTTTCATTTTGTCGGAAAAGAAACTATAATAAAATGGATATAAAAGGAATGAATGAGAAGCCAAGCCTTCAGGCTAGAAAAACTGTTTCCCTTTGTTGACCTCAATTTTAGAATTTTTGCTTTTTTCAGCCAAATTAATTGTAAATTCAAATGTTGAACTTAGTCGATTCTCACAGAATTTATAATTTTGCCTTGTGCTAAAAAATTTGTGAAAATTTTCACACTTTTAGTTGATTTTGGACAATTTTTATCGATTTTTTTTAAAGTACAAAGTTTGCAAGGTTGTATATGTATAGAAAAATTTAATTACACAACGTAAATACATCCTTTCTACATATCAATAATTTTAATGCCCCTTTTCTGATTATATCCTTGAAATCATTGTAGCAATATTGGAAGTGAACAATACTTTCAATAGCACCAATTTAAGTGTAGATAATTAAAAATTCAACTTTCTTGTCAGTATCTGGAAAATAGAATTAATTACACACGAGCATATTTCACAAAACTGATTCGGGCGAGGGTTGATTCGGAAAATAAAATGCCAATAAATGGAAGTTTAATTTTCCCCTATTGCCATCGCCAACGCTTATAGCTTTTAAAACATTCTGGTAAATTGTAGTAGTATAAGCATAAAAATGTCTGATTCATGAAACATGTAAGATTTTGTGGACATAAAAGTTGAATTAAAAACACCGGAACACAACATAAATCTTAGTTGGATTAATGACGGTCCAGAGACTCTTGCCAAACTGGCAACGAAGGAAGTCATTAAATTTGTCAGCATGCATTACCGAGGCGTGAAATACGATGCCAAAGGACTTGAACCATTTTTTATTTTTTATTATATTTATCCCGAATATTGCTACATGTGTGTACTCAATTCAATACAAGTCCAATAAGGGACATTTAATCTAACACATAGAGAACTTTCCAAAGTGATTCAAATTGTATCATTAGTTTTTTTATTCACACATAAATTCTCGAAAATCGATTTCTTGGACTTTTTTTCGCCACACACGAAGACCGAGCTGTATTCCTAATAATCGATAAATCGAAAAAAATGTAACGATTTAAAAGTAAAAGGTTTTTAAGAAATTACAAAAATGAGAAATTGTGCATGGCAAGGGAGTTTTTCGCTGCTGGACCTCGAAGCTTTTTGTAGAAATTTTCCTTGCAGCGAAATCCTTTTATAATGAAATGGCAACGAAATATTAAAGAAAAAGTCGGTGCCAGTTGAATAACCAGAATCAGGGTAACACGACTGCAGCATTAAAAATTTAATTTCCACCTCAGTGCATTCATTAGGCTGCCCACAAATTAATTTTTCCCTTTTCATATCTTTATAAACGCGGTACGCTGCATAAAATTTTAGAACTGTGGGGAAAAAATCAATGATGAAAATAATGTAATATAAATCCATGTCTTGGGGCAAAACGATGTACTTTGTGCTTATATTTTAAAAAGAACCTGGGAAAAGTGTTTGAAAGCTTTTATAATTAAGTCAAAAAAAGACGTCTAAAAAAGAGAAAAACCCGACAATTCAAATTTTTCAAACCCAATTTGGCAAAAAAGTCACACAAACAGACTACAATTATTGCTAGAGACGTGCTTCTGAGTGTTTTTGAAAGAGCTTCGATGGTCACTATTGTACTGCTAAACAGCAAGAGCGGAAACTTGCTATCTAATGGTAATCCCGTGAATAGTTTTGCAATTATTTATATAAAGATCTCAGGTAACATAAAAATAATAAAAAAAAAATTTTTAAAAAAAGCTTTTATTAAAAAAGAATGCACTAAAAAGAAAAAAATAATTTTCTGGACGCTGTGTATCACAAATATAAAAGCTTTTTAAAAGCGAGATAAATTTTTATTTTATTGTTTTATGCTTTATCTCGCTTTTTAAAAGCTTTTATATTTGTGATACACAGCGTCCAGAAAATTATTTTTTTCTTTTTAGTGCATTCTTTTTTAATAAAAGCTTTTTTTAAAAAATTTTTTTTTTATTTTGTTCTTTTTAGTCTTCGAATATATATCCTTACATTTGAGATGTCCTTACAGGCTTTTTAACTTGAGAATCGTATTCAGCGACCCCAAAAACCCCCAGAATAGATTTTTTTCCGGAAAATTTAGAGAAAAGGATAATCACGTTATCCTTACAGGACCTTCCGTTATCCTTACAGACTTTTTAATGACAGATTCGGATTCAGCGACCCCAAAAACCCCCAGAATAGATTTTTTTCCGGAAAATTTGGAGAAAGGGATAATCACGTTATCCTTACAGGACATTCCGTTATCCTTACAGACTTTTTAATGGCAGATTCGGATTTAGCGACCCCAAAAACACCCAGAATAGATTTTTTTCCGGAAAATTTGGAGAAAAGGATAATCACGTTATCCTTACAAGACCTTCCGTTATCCTTACAGATTTTTTAATGACAGATTCGGATTCAGTGACCTCAAAAACCCCCAGAATAGATTTTTTTCCAGAAAATTTGGAGAAAAGAATAATCACGTTATTCTTACAGGACCTTCCGTTATCCTTACTGACTTTTTAATGACAGATTCGGATTCAGCGACTCCAAAAACCCCCAGAATAGATTTTTTTCCAGAAAATTTGGAGAAAAGGATAATCACGTTATCCTTACAGGACCTTCCGTTATCCTTACAAGGACGAAGTAGTGAAAATATTGTATTGTCATCGGACTTATATAAGTGTGCAAAATTTCAAGTCAATCGGACAAGTGGAAGTGGGTTAAAATTGGGTTGCAAGATTTGATCTGACAAACAGACAGACAGACAGACAGACACGAAGGCAAGCTAAATAAAAGCTTTTAATAAAACATTAGGTGCCATTTGCAAAACAGAGATCTGTGGCGTCATTCTGAAAAAGGTCCGGCCACTAGATTCTCGGCATTGAAACTTAATGTTTCCTATCAAAGTTTATTTCAATTCCTCATTGTTTCAATTAAACTTTATTTCATTGTATTCAACTGTGGCTATGAAATGTCAATTATTCGAATGGAAATGGTTTCGAGAGAAACAAAATAAAGTAAATATTCACATAACCTGAAATGATTCAAAAGAAAATATTAAAAAATCATACAGGCTGGGACAAATACTTAGCAACTTATGTTCAACTTAAAATATTTTGGTCCCAGAATTGTACAACGCAATGAATACTACGGCAAATGGCCATACCATAGCTACAAAATCGCATCGAAAATCTCAGGCAAGTACGAAAATGTCACTGGTGACATAAATAGGCGCCAAACGACGTAATCTCGACTAAAAATTCCGAACATAAATCCCAGAAGATCTAAAGCACTTCTTAATTGTATTTAGCCATTTCCAAAGCTATATTTCTCTCTTTTACTGCTTTTCTCACTTTTGGAGTTTCTCTTTGTCGTATCTTCAAAATGGGAAAGTTTTGTAAAATACTATTCTTTCGTTTGTACAATTTTGTCGAACCGCGTTTTGGAAAAAATTGAATTCTGGTAATTTTTTCAGCCGCCCAAATTTTTAAACTAAATGAAATATTTCTGAACAATTCTATTTATACAAACAAACAAAAAAATCATTCCAAATAAATAGCACTTTATTTACAAATCCAATAATTTTAACAGGATACCATTTGCCAAAGACTTAAACCCGCAACAGAGGAAAAAAAAAGAATGCATTTTGGCTTGAAATGTTCAACCTTTAAAAGTGACATCAATCGAAAAACTAATTTATTGGGAAGTGAAGTTTAGTATATACCATATATCAGTTGAAGTGACCAAAACAAAGCTAGCAAAATGTTCAAAAAACATCCTCCAATGGCTTAAAGCCAAAACCGCTTCCTATAAAGTTTCTTGCACTTCTATATGGAGCTATAGAAAATAAAAATTGACACTGTCCGTCTTCTTTCCTCGGAAATGTTTTAAGGGTTTTATTGCGGTCAGACTGCCAACCCAACACTATTGATAATCGAAAAGTCTGTCCAAAATCTCTCTATTCAAGATTTCCTTTTTTTTTATTGTAAATAAAATGCCTCCATACTCGACAGACGATAGTTTCGAGGATGTTGGGGTTAATTTGAAACTTTTTCAATGTCTGCTAATGACGCTGAAAAAAGTGGAAGGGCCATGGAGCTAAACAACAGCAACGAAACATCGGTTGTAGGCGTCAAGGACAATTTTGAAACCACTGTGCACTTATGTATGCTTGCATGAACATTTCTGAAGAGAGTCAGGAAAAACGGATATTTTTATATCCTTCTTAATGATTTATCGTTGGCGGTTTTCTTGCTGTTTGCTTTGTAAAAGTTTTTCGTCTCGTGTAATTAAAGCACTTGATTAATTTGTTTGTTATTAATTGGTGTATTAATATGATGCCATCAGAATATGGTGAATCATGGGTAAATTTGAAAGAAGCTAAGATATATGATTTAAACTTGTATGTAATTAAAATCATGTATATTTGAATATTATTAGGTATATGACTTTGGGAAAAATGTTGTACAATAAAAAAATATGAATCTTTGATATAAATATAAACTTACAATATGTCGGCATTGCGGTACTTCATCTCCTTAAATTGATCATACCATGGAAATATCTAGGAGGATAATTAATTACAGCACCCCCATGACACTGTAATGGAACTGATGACAGATAAACCTGACAATGTTTTATAAATGGGAGCAATACCCAGTTTAGATGGTAATTACCCTACTTAGTGTAACACTATCATCTGTCATTTCGCCATGTAAATGAGCTGTTCCATTAATCAACCCCTAACACCAAAAGTTCACTCCCGTCTCCTGGATCATCCTGTAATATCCCATCTTCATCACTTTGAAAACATGATTTAAAACTACCAGTATAGTATACCTGATACGAATATAGAAACCTTCGAGGCAAAAGGCCAGAGACTGTAACACGTCTCTCGATTGGGAGAGGAAGGTGAAATTCAAAAGGACGATCCTAAATAATACGATAAATGGCAAATATTCAGACAACATTAACAGCATCACAGTCTAAAATAATTTATGTTTACTAGAGTGAGAAAGGACCTTTTAAACTATAGCCAGTTTATCATATGATTGGCGTCAGTATCACCAATGAAATATTATCCGAAAGACCAAGAGATTTTATATCAGTAATTAGCATTTAATGCAACTGGAAAATGCAAAACATGAAATGCTACTTCATTAGAATATCATGTTCGGATCGACTCCGGGTGTAATCTTAGCTACTGTTTTATATAAATTTACAATTTAATAAGATATGTAAATGGTAATCAAGAATTTGTGTGTCACGTTTGCGATGAGCTTCATGCGTCAAAAAACTCAGATTCTCTTGAGATTGATGAAAATTAATGACGTAACAAAAAAAAACTTTATGGGCCCGCAAAAAAGTAAAACTTTTTCTTTTGACCACCAAAAATAAGGGTATTTTTCAGAATTAGTTTAAAATTTGTAGCTAAAAAGTTGAGGTTAAATTTAATCAGTATTTAGAGATTAGATTGATAAATCCCAAGCAGTTTTTCCATTAAATAGATAGAAAAAGTTTGACTTTTACTAAATTACGTAAAGGGTTTCAATTGCAGTTAGTGGTATTATTTACTTTGTTCTTTTTACAATTTCTGCCTTCAATTTGAACGCTAATTGAAATTTTGTCTATGAATTTTCAGGTAAAAATTTTATTACAGTACAAAGTCTGAATTGCTTCAATTACTGCAGCATTTGAATTGAGGAGTTTTCTTTTTGATATCAAAATTGCTACCAGATTAAATTGAAATCAGACTTCGGACTACTGAATTAATTAAGCATCTAAAAATTTCAACTCTTAGTAGTCAAGATTACATCACTACCGTATTTACAAATTGCTATCATCCACTGGATTACACAGATTACTAGATTACCTTCTGTGATTCGTTTGGTAAATTAGAGCACTCTGTCTTTCCATTTTCCAATTCGAAACTTCCTTGCTAACAGATTTAGATCGAAAAGCAAAATACAAAATGGTAAACGAAATTTGAAAAAAAAAAAAAAACATTTTACTTTTGCCCATTTCAGAGAGAATTCCTTGTTTTAGTATGGAAGGGAACAAGAAGAGCACATTCACGATAAAATACCTTAAAGCCTTTAGTTGCCTTTGCATTTTGATATCCGACAAAAAAAATGGTTTTTGTAATTTTTGTCACAAGATAAAAAAAAATCCATGACTGATCCTAGAAAATTTAAACAAAAACTAAATCTTTTCATAATAATTATTGTCTTTGTATGTTTAACTTTTCTTTGAACCGAATTACCTTTTTATACCCGTATGGTGAAACCAAAGGGTATACTAACTTTGCCTTACCGTTTGTAACGCCAAGATCCCGTCATCACACATAAAAATGAATTACACCAGTGTGTTTAAAATGATAAAAAATAATTAATTTCTGCATGTCCGTCCGTCTGTCTGTCTGTGGCGCGGATTGCGGGCGCACGGATTGAGCTAGAGACTTGAAATTTTGCGCAGATCCGTTTTTCGTAAAATGCGAGGCTAAGTTCGTTAATGGGCAAAAATGGACCATTAGGGGGGGGGGGGGGCGGGTACCCCCCACACTCAGAAAAATTGAGGCTAACTCGACGACCTACATACGGCGTAATTGGCCTCGGGCAGGCGCGCGTTCGCCTGCATGTGGGCAAGTAAAACTGAGTTGACCTGTGGTAGGAGAAATTCTGAAATTAAGCCAACAGCAGGTGAAGTAGGGCATTGGGAACTGCACGAGTTGACCTTAGATAGCTTAACTCTGACCGCTAGCTGGCTTACAGACACCTCTGTAAGGTCAGAGTTAACCTGACAAAAAGTTGACCTGGACATTTTTCTGAGTGCATACGAACGAAAACGGTTTTTGTGAATATCTCGAAAACGGTGCATCTTATCAAAAAAGTCTAAGAACAAAAGTTATTTAGGATATGATTCTACATAAAACTCCCATACATCAAAATCCGATTGGAATAAATTTTCAAAAATCTTATTGGAAAGTTTGACTTCAAAGTGGAATTTTGGTACAACTGTTCTTTACTTTCCGTCCGTCGGATTGTTTTAGTGTTGGGCTAGATGGCGAAACAGGGAAGGTAAACGTGTGTCGTTCACCTGAGTGTGTGTCATTTGTCGGCGTGTGTCGCTGACTACCCTGTTTGTCGGCGTGTGTCGCTGACTATCCTGTCATCTGAGGTCCAGAAGGAAGAGACACGTTCGTCGTGTCCTTTTTGGTCTGTCCAAGGTAGAGGGCGGGTAGCTGTAAGCCCTCACTAAGTCTTATAGACTTACGTGTTGTTTTTGTTTATTTACAGGAGTGAACCGGACCGGCGCACGACATCGGAAACTACATTTATACCCTGTAATGTAATATAACAAATAAACCGATTTCTATATGATCTAGTATTGTTATGTTTTATTCATCGCGCCTAGTTTTTTCATCCTAACACAGATGTGTATTTAGAATGTGATTTTACATATCTTTTTTATACATTAAGGTTCAATTGCACCACTCTATCAAACTTTCCCGATACAGGAAATCATTTTTTGTGAGTTTGCCAAAAATTGTGCATTTTATCATCATACTTCGTAAATATTTAAAAATTCCAATCGTTGAGGATACTGAATTTCATAAAAATAAATTTAATGGTCTCTTTTGTCAAAAAACTAGGAAAATGCTTATCTGACTGAGTAAATGATTTTTTACTTATAGTAAAAAGAAGTAAAAAATTTCTAAATAAAAAAAAATACTGAAAATGCAAGACGAGGAAATTTTTTTCGTGAAACTCGACAATAATTTTTTCTTTTCGAATTAAACACAGCAGAAAGAGAACTACCTGTATTTCCCTCCTCGTTCATTTTGTTTTAATAAATATAGTTTAGCTTGAACTTAAATTTTCTAAATCGCAGACTGCACTCCTGTCACTTCACAACACACCACGTAGATACACATGTTTACTATATCTTATAGATATAATGTAGTATATTTACTTTTGTGTACAAAATAAGAAAAAAATCTTAGAGAAAAATTCTCTGAATAGAAATGAATCAACGATGAAGTCGAAAAAAGCCATTCCACTTCAAGTGTTTTGCTCGGTAAATGACTTAAAATAACTTTGAAAAATTCTTAAGTGAAAGCAAAAAAGGACATTTTAAAAGATATTTTCGTGTAGGTTTATATCTCTATATTCAGCTTTTCAGAAAGCCTTTTTTTCCAACCTTTTCAATCGTCGTTTAAATAAAGTGCATTTTGAAGATGAATATAAAGCTGCTGCCAGATCAAATAATGATTCGTAATTGACTCGTTCTATGAACTCAATGGTGAACTTAAAATTTTACTCAAGTTTAAAAAAATCAAAAAAAAAATTAATAAAAGAAATGTAGATTTCAGAAGCAACAGGACGAAATTGATTTTTTTTTTTTCTGAAAAATACTTTAAGTCAATAATGAATAAAAAAGCTTTTCATTTTAAAACTTCGCAAATATGTATTTGCGTATGTTTTGAGAAAGAGAATATTAAACAAAGAATCGCAATGGATAAATACATATAGCCATGTTGTAAGCTTTTAGATAGTAAGTTTTTAATCAAATTAAACTACAGAGAAAAACTTTTTTTTTGTGCAAAAGTTTTGTAAATATTTTTAGTAACCGCTGGAATCGAATCCCCACGATATTGATTCACAAAAATTCATACTGTTCAAAAGTGTATATACAGAGCCAAATTGTGTTTGAATATTTTCAAGTATTTTCAATCTCTCCTATATTTGCAGATCCTATTTCCAAAATACTTGTAACATATGAAACAATGTAAAGGAAAACAAAAAAATTGAAATGATTCCAAAATTTTCCAGAAAGCTTTTCTATTTAAACCTCTTAACTTTTTAATGAAGATGTCAGAAATTTTACGGGATTCGTTGCATCCCTATGTTGAAGGTTTCCAGTTTTTGCAGTCTAAATATGTTCCCTTTTTTGCGAAAATTTGTATTATTTTTTATTGATACGCGTCCAGACAACGCGTTCCAATTAAATTCGGTATTGATTCCTATTCACCTATTTTTCGTATCTCACAATATTGTAAGAAAAAAATTAAGAAAAATAAGGGAAATCATTGGAATAATCCCCATTTTTCTCTTTGTACGGTGGGAACAATTCCAACATTTTTGTAGACATTCTCTAATCGTTTTTAAAAGAAAAACGTGAAAAAAAATCTAATCGTTTTTAAAAAAAAAACGTGAAAAGTTGGTATAAAGAAAGGAGAACGGCAGACACGGACCAAATTTCAGCTCAATCGGTCAAACATTTTTCAACTTTTCGCAAAGAACTAAAAATCGATTTATTAGAGATGATAAGTCAATCAGCCAAGCTCTGACCATGACCAGTATTAGAAACAATTCAAATTGTAACTGATTCTACGTTCAAAAAATTCTATTTTGAAATCGTCCTTACCCCAGACTGATATAAATTGTGCCAATATTAATATTCATTGAAAACTGAGAATTTGGTTGTCGTCTCGTAATACGGTGCAGGTCAAAAGCAATTAATTTTCATAATCTTTACTCGTTTTATTGTTTTTATTATACTGTAACCGTTTTTTTTTTGGTACTTTCAGGTTTTTTTTCGACTATGATACCTATATTAAAATAGACTAGAAGCGAAAAGGGATTGGATTGGGGATATCCTATGGCATACCTACGGCAATGTTTCATATTTGTAGGTCTGGACGTTTCGTTTTCATTAAGCAAACTCATATTGAAATTAATGAGACTAATTAACCCACAGAAATTGTCGGCGCTCTATAAGCGACCAGTTTTCCAAGGTAATAACAGTAAAAATGAATTACGTTTGTACTCGTTAACAATAATGAGCGCGAAAAACCGTCACTAAAATTTTCATTAAAATCTGTGAGCGGTAAAGCCCCGAAACAGGATTCGGTTTCCCCCACTAAAATTTTCCCTTATTGTTGAACATTGGACAGTGGAAACGGATCCAGTTTTACAGTGTCTAAATTCTTGTAAATTCTGATTGCAGGAAATTGCCTGTAACAAATTTATAGTATCTAACAGTTTCCTTAGGAAAGGTCTAGTGCTTCACGTTCGCTAATTAAGGGATAGAAAAACTTCTCTGACTTGATAAAAAAAAACTATAAATTTCGAAGGTATTAAACAAAATCGTGTTTGCTATTTGAAAACTGGTAAAAATTACATAAAAATGTTGCTTTATAAAAACTCTGTAAATTATTACGTCACAAAAAATTTGAACTATTGATGTTGGTACTTTTTGAATAATTTAAATTTTTTCTCTCACTTTTGTGCGAAAACAATATTTGAACTTTAACGAGTTTTAAGTGAAATATTCTTGTGTTAAAATATTTGAAACGTTTTTTTCCCACTTTTTTCCATTAAGACATAAAACAGAATGAGATTACATCACACTTTAACAATAAAATCAATTCATTTCTCAACGTTTCAGTAAAGATTTGATGAAAAATAAATGAAAATTGATATCCGATTGGGATTCGAGCTAAAAATGGAATATATAGAAGTCGTCGAATAGTTTGTGGAGGCTGCTCCTGTTTGACGATTTCGATGAATTGTAGACACAGGAAAATCAAAAGATCTCTCTAAAAAAGCGCAAAATGAAAAAAGTATCGGAGTTAGAGGTGAGTTTCTTTCAGACTTGGAGTAAGGCTCGAATAGAACGAAAGTAAGGACATTTTTCGTTTTGGGATGGATGATGTTCTTTGGCGGAAGTACAAGTAATGGCCTTGTGATGACGAAGCGCTCTACTGATGAGACGTTGTAAATCATTTATGGCATCCGCTTACCTATTCGTGTTCTTCGATTTGTATTCCGCCTTCGAATGGGCGACATCAAATCTGAGCACGTAGCTTCGTCAATGATTAATGGCAAAGTTCATTCGGATTCTGTCTATTTTCCTATCTCAAAGGTGATACTACACATATAGTAGTATGGAATACTATCCCTATATTTGGAAGTACTCAAACGCCATTCTATATACAGACAGACACCACAAAAATCTGAAGACACCGACATCTTATAAAAACGGATAGATGATGGGGAAATTGGTAACTTTGAAAGATTTTTAAATGAACTTTTACAAAGTAGCCCCAGTAAAAGAATGGGGGCTGTGCGAAAAGTTATTAAATTTATAAAATATTTCATCGAGATCCCTTTTGAAATTGAGGAAATTGTTTTATATTTAATTATTACAGATATACCTATGGTCTTAGATATCGCACGAGTGTTGACGTTAAAGAATATGGGTGTGAGGCCAATAATAATTTGAAATTTTTAAACGCGTTTTCATTTGAAATATTTCAGAATAAATATGTTTATATTGGTATGCCGTCTGGTGCTTTTAAATTCTCTACCTCACCCGTTTTTTATACTATGGCCCGAGTGCTTTCCTTTAGCGGTCAATATTTGGTTTCGATGTACACTGCGCGAAATAATAGGACAGATTCCTACAAAAAAATATCAGTTGTGATCAACACAAAACTTTTCTCTGTAGTATTTTGGAAAAATATGTTTAAAAAATTTTTTTTTCAAATATCTGGAGAACCGTTTGAGATACAAAAAGCCATTACAACAAAAAAATATAGGAAATTTTATTTTCAATAAATTTGGTTATTTGCATTTTTTCCTAAAAAAGCAAAGGTTTCGACAAATTTTCAAAAAATTGTGTTTTTTTTCAAAATTATTGTATGGGATGTACCCGTTATAGCTACCGTTACTTTTCCAAAAGTTGACAGAGAACTACGATTTTTGAAAGACTTATTTACGAAAAATTTCAAGTCGCTAGATCAACGAGTTCTCGAGTTATTTAAGATACGTACAACGCACGACCGACGTGTTTCTGCCTGACAAAGAACTTTTCAAACTATTCACGTATTAAGTAAAGTGGAAGTGAGTGTAATATATTGCAACAATCCGCCTACTGAATGCTCATTTTCACATCAAACCGTTTTGAACGGACAACGAAAGAGGATTTAATTACTCCTGATCCTCAAAAAAATTCAAAAAAAAAAATAATTTCTATTGCTGCACAGTTTGTGCTATTAAGGAATTACTTTACAATGTTTAGACAACCAGTCTTAAATATTTATATTTACCATAGAATCGGTATTATACCAATTAGGATGTTTAGCTCAAGCTGTGACTGTCCCATTTGTTTTTCGAATTAACACTCTTACCTCCATATTAATGACATATTCTCTTAAGATATTTGGTTTCTTTAACAAACTTTCCAAGGGCCACAACTGATTTGTCACAATACAAAATCAGGATCTATCGATATCGACAGGCGAAAATAAGTCACGTTCCATTAAGTGGAGATTTAATGGAAATGGATGGATGAATGGCTAGATGGATGTTCCTGTACCTAATGAGAGGTCTATTACTTATTGGTGCCGTACCTTTTTATTTATTTATTTCGGTTTGCTGTTTTGTTAGTCGCTTTGAAGGACAAAGTTTGATTGCTTTTAAAAACTTTTATTAATGGATAATCGAAATAGATTCTCACACCGATATCCCGAAAGAACTTCTCAATATTCCCGAAACGTCGAGTCGTCATTTTATTCGGGAATGGGGAATGGAAATGGGGTCTGGATTTTTGGTTGTAGAGATGGTACCGTCAATTAGAGAACAAATAAAAAGTCACGTACCAATTGTAATTTCAGTTCGGATGGTATTCCTATTAAGTCACACACTCACGCGCGATCTCATCCTAAATTGATTGAGCAAATAAATTTCCAGCATTAATTTTCGCCATCGGTACATTTCGATTGCTGTTGGAAATTCTCAACTTTATACGTCCTTTATCTGATGCTATGACTTCCAACTCACTACGGTTTCACACCTTTGCTCTGCAATGCATAATTTCGCTTTTCTTACGCTCGAGGTGAATTTTACGAGCCTTTGAACCACGAACCACCAAACATTGCGTTACCTTTTGATTGTAATTTTTTTCTCGTTGTTATTGTTGTTTCCCTCCACCGTAGAGTCATCCGTGGAAGTCATTTTCCACGTGAATTTCCTTTGGCATCTTACCGTACTAAATTTCGCTGGAATGTAAATTTTTTGGCTGAATAAAATCGAAGGTATATAGGCGGTTAGTTGGGTGTGTATGTGTTATGACACTCTCGATTGGGGGTAGTAAAATTGTGTTGTCGGAAGGAGTTGTATAAAATAAATGTCATAATAGTTGGTCGTAAACGCTTAACAAATGAAACCAGAACCCGTCGCATTATCTTGATTTCTCATTTCCGTTAAACGATCCACTGGGACAGCCAGTTTTGAGTGTTCACATGGCAGGTGGATGGGATTTCTGGGGGAAAATGGAAAATTCCCCGAAAAGTTTATTAAAAGCATCACGTGTTCGCCCTATGACTATCAACTGTGTTATTATGATCATTGTTATTTCGCTTTCGATTGAATCATTATTGTTATTGCAGGAAGACACGGCAAGGCACTTGTTTAGAACGAATATATGCCCATCGGCTCACGCACATCACATCACATTTGGTTACATTCCGATGGGAAATAATAATATAGGGAGCGCAAAAAAAAAATGACATGTAGCTGGCTGTATGATGGAGAAAATGGAATATCACACTTAGTATATAGGGAGCGATATTGCCATGCATATTACACATATCCTAGTTCCGGTTTGTTCCCAATCGCTTGAATACAATGTCTAAAAGCATAACATTCATGGACTTAAACCATCATCCCTTACTTGCGTCTGTTTATCGTTAAGCGAAAAACAAAACCAAAGTCGATTAAATATTCTCTCTAGTATACTATGTATAAAGACAGGGGTATCGTTAGAGCAGCTATAATATTAATTCTAGTATACTAGTTCACTTCAGATATACAAATTGCCTCAACTTAAAAGCACTTTGCCAACGACCAGAAACCAAATTCTGCTTCTGTGAACTAACAACAGGAAAAATAATCATCATAGATATGTATACGTGTGTAAAAGAGAGGCTTAAGGTGGGGTATTGGTTATGTTTTTGGGAAGTTGTTAGTTTTATGGTTTCAAAAACTATTAGCACAAACAGCAAAACGGCTTTATAGGTTTTCATTATGGCTATAAATTATTTCTTTTATTGATATTCCTTTTACTGAAATTAAATTACAGTTAAATACCACTTAAGATATTTCGCTATAAAATGGAATTCATTTAGTTTGTGAGAGAAGACATATTTTGTGGTAGTTTCAAATTCAAATTGATATACTCCTACATGTTGTGAATAGTGATTAAATTCATCAGTCTTAAATAAAAAAGAATTAGAAAATCGTTACGGATTTGAATTGAAAATTAAATGTGATGGAATAATTTTTTGTCGGTTTTGTGGGTTGTGAATATCTAATATTGATTTGGAAGAGAATATACACGTGATGACCATAAAACATTTCATGCAATTATTTTTAAACTCACCCCCTCCCCGTCGATTTCTGTATGACACACTAGCGCAGACACCAATCTCCAATTCAACTTAAAAACATAAGAAAAACTATAATTGTCAAATACTCTATATGAGGACAGACAAAATTTTTATTGGAAAAAACTATTTGTATGAGAAAGGAGAGAAGCAGCGGTTCGATTGGATTTTGATGTATGGAACGTTTATGTAAAATCATATTCTAAATACATTATTTTATTCTACCCTCAGAAAAATTTCTCATACTCTGAGTTGGCATAACAACACAATCAATCAGAATTTAGTCAAAACCTGAAATCCGACACCTATTTGTCTTAACAATAAATCCCTTTACTAATCGAAAACCAATTTTTTTGTGCTGCCTCTTTGAGATTTAAGAAATATCGTTACCTCAACGGCTGTCACTTGAAAAAGCTACTGGCCAACAAACCTTCCTGGCCAACCGAAAACATTAAGACGCGGTATTGTCCTTTCAAACCACACAACCTCAAATACTACTTCGAAGGCACTTCTTGAAAACATTTACGGAACCATAGAAAGAGACAAACCAATAAACGAAATAAAAATATCTATACCAATTCATTTACCTATACAGATACATATGTCCTTCAAACTTAGTCCATCATTACTACTGAGGCTACACTATAAGGCATAATGTAGAAACACTGGAAAACTTTCTTTCTTGTTCATTCTTGGATAATGTTAAGTTCGGATCCTGAGTCCTTGTCAGCCAATGTGCTGCTACGATTGGCGTTGGCACCGATGCTGCGGTACTTAGGGACAAACCTCAACAAAGAACGAATCACCTTTGGATATCCTTAAGACGCACGAAAAACAAACATCTGTTCTTTGGGTATTTACTAAGTAGAACATCTGTTCTTCCTCTGGTTGGACCATCATCAGTCCGAAATGGGAATGATCCTTTGAGTCAAACGACATTGAGGGAAAAAAACCCCATCTTCAAGTCCACCAGCAAATACAAAAACAACAACGTGTAGAAGCAAAGCAAGGCAGGCAGCAGTGGCGGAAAAAATAAGAAATGAATGAAACGAGTAAGAAAAAGAAAATTGTATGCTGTTTCTGCCATTAATC
Source organism: Chrysopilus asiliformis (assembly GCA_964034945.1). Lineage (NCBI taxonomy): Eukaryota > Metazoa > Arthropoda > Insecta > Diptera > Rhagionidae > Chrysopilus > Chrysopilus asiliformis. Next base: position 1,335,866 of record OZ035962.1, on the reverse strand, counting down.
ACATAGCAAGACTACAATTAATCAAACTCGACCTCTGGCCCCTTAGTGCTGACTTTTTGTTTCATTTTGAAGAGCACGAAATCACGTTTTTGTCCATTCGGCCGTAATTTCATTAATTAGGGGCGGAAAGATACAAAAACTTGACTATTTGCAGTCAGTCGCCTTTCTCTTACTCATTTAGCACTTCTTGGGCTTTTTGCTCTTTTATAAACAGTCCAAAACAACTACAACAACAAATAACAACAATATAAACTCCACTTTGTTACCACTTTAGCTCGACTTACTCACACTCTGGACAGCAATTCACTTGCAAACTAAGCACAAGATGTCCTTTCCTGGCCAGAGATGGAAGGCAAATAGGCATCACGAAGAAACCAATGTTGGCGACAATGATTAAGAAAGACTCAGATGAAATAATGCCAATGTAAGTACAAGAAACGTACAACATTTAGAATTAGTCCTTTCAAGGACACACAGCATTTCGCCCACACCGCGGGAGCACCAGAAAAGAAAAAAAGACGAACAGCCAAGTAGTGGCCAAAAGACTCTCTCACCTCAGTATTCCGGAAATGATGTTTCCTACCGTCCAAAGAGGACGTCAGGCCTTCTACAATGGGGGGGTTTTTTTTTTGTGTATATGCTAACAAAATGAAATGTACAACATCCTGTTAACATATTAAAATGATGCCAAAATGAATGACGACAATAAATTAAATGTTAAGTGGAATTGTTTCTTCAACTCTTCTTAAAGACATTACTGTCCGTTTTGTCGGGAAATGTGCGTTAAAAGTGCGGAAAACGGAATTGAATTAGAGTCCGAATTATCACAGGATATACACGAACAAAAATACATATTTTGGAAAATATCAGACGATCGACAACAGAGAATGTGAATGAGTGGATAATCTAAAAGGAATTACTTCTGAATATTGACCGGAATCGATTGGGTTTAATCAATTGACCGGATGTTGGTCGCCCATCCATATTTAGTGGTACTTCTGAGAATCAGAAAAGTGGGATGAGGAGTAAAGCTTGGTTGGACTGCTTACGTCTGCTTATCGCAAATTCAAAGCGCCATAAATGTCGAATCAGATGGATATTTGCAATTCAATTTCTCAACAATACAAAAATAATATTTAATAGAATAAATTGATTCTGAAAATACCCAATGGAAACGTTTTTGAGTTGCTAGTGAGTGTGTGTGTGTGTGTGCGTTCATTGTGCGATAAAAAATTTATTCAAGTACGGAAAGAACAAAGGCTCGACTTGGCTGGAATATATGCCGATAGTGGACCAGCTTCACATACCGGAAGATGCGAAAAACATTCCGACACAGACCGGAAGAAGAGAAACACATTGCCATCCTGATGACGATGATGATGATGAGTATTGCTACAGTGCCAGTACTCGTCGTACATTATCCGTTTCTCAGTTCAGAAAACAATTTTTCATATGTGTACCTGCTTGTCCCTACTCTTCACGTATGTTGCAATTTATTCATTAATAGCAAACGAGTATATGAACCTAAGGGAATACATGCCGTCATTTTGAAAATATTATTGCAACATATAATATTGGATAGCATATATATTGGGAATATTTATTGTGCTTTATAAATATTCAACAAAATCGGCGGCGCAACAGAGGGTGAAGATTGTGCTCCAATTAATTGAAAATTTTATTTTCAGATTGATTCACAAACATGAGCCGCGGCGTCTGAACTGAATTTTATTTTAATTTAAATCAGTTTGGTGACAAAACCATTTACCTGTATGTCAACACAATGTGTTTTTGTTTGTTTCAATTTACTGACATTTATCGATTTATCGAGCTATTATGGAAGCATTCAATAGTATTTGTTTATCAGTTATTTCGCATAGAAAATTACCCTCGGAAAAACCGTAAATATGTGACCATCAAGTTCGGGTTAATGCGTTTACATATAACATGATATCGAAATTTTTTCAGTCGTTTAATTAGAGGGTGCCAAATTCCGTATTGTGGGGAAAGTTGTATTCCTCAAGGAAGTGTTTAAATATTTTAAAAAAAAGTCCATAAAATTGTCAGTGATATAAAGAAAAAAAAGATCTTTGAATTTTCACTTTTCCTGGATCTTAAAGTACTTTTCAATCCGAAAATCATATTGAGGAAATTTTCATACAATTTTTTATTATAATTTAATACATACAAATTATTGAATAAATACTTTTCCCAAAAACAATTTAGAAAATCTCCGAAATACAACGAAAAATTCAGGAACTGCCTCTTTCTAGTCACCTATTTTCATGAAATTTTTTTGGTATATGTCTAAAGATATGGAAAATCGCATGAAAAGCTACAATGGCAACCTTCAAATACTCTATATGAGGACAGGGGGAAAAGAGTAGTCTGGTCGGAATTTGATGTAAATAACGATTATGTAAAATCATATTCTAAACACATTTTGTCTTTATAAATTGTTCGATTCGATGAACCGTTTTCGAGAAAATGGTAAAAAACTATGTTATTTGTATCTTGCATACTTCCTGCACCGTCAGCGTCTTTTTCATCGATAGTAAGTGCGAATTCTTCATAAATCCAATGTATATACCCAATCATAGAATAAGGAATATATAGAAAAAACTCTGCCGAACAAATTTTTGACAAATTTCCCCTTCGAAGGGGGGAAAAATGTCCCTATCATTCACTAGCTACGGCCTAAATGTTAATTACTTTTAGACTAGGGAGCACGAAGCAGAGAGAACATTTTCGAATCATTTTCATTGTATCTATTCAATGAGATGGAGGAATCGAATGGATAATTTTTTCCGTGTTACATCGGATCCTCTTGCTTCATCTCACAGTGGAAAAATTTTCTCTAAAAATTTGTTCTAAGAGTTTATTCTCTAGATTATTTGTTCTCTGACCCAATCTTCCCAAGTTTTTCGGGGAAAAAACTTTGAGACCTTTTTGCGGGCACTTGTATACTTTTCTCATAATCAAATCATCTTAAATATGCAAAAAAAAAATACCTAACGTAAGTGAAATATGCAAACAATCTTTACTCTATCGAAATATGCAAATGCATATAATCCGGTCTCTATTTATCACATTAGCATTCATCAGAATAAAATCCTGATGGTGAATAAATATCATTCTTATTGTGCCAAAAAATGTAATATACTTCATAAATTGTTTATAATGATGATAGAAAAATACATTACTCTCCCCTTGACAGTTTTGCATCGGATTTGATTCTATATAGAATTTATAACGAATACGTTCGTAGTATACATGAATTTCCATTGTTGATGGGACATCTCAACTTCGTATGACATTCAGCCAAGTTTTTGAATTCTTGAAACGACTGACATCGTATACCTACCCTTTTTGAGAAAATAATAAATTTGACCCAAAAGCACAATCATTCGTCACCTGTCTTATTCAAGTTGAGTTCGAAACCCCAAATGTTTGTTATGCGAATACATAATCCGTTAAAATCGGTGGTTTGAAATTCACCGGTGACAAGCAACGACGACGGCAGCATTAAAATAAAAATCGCATGGCAGTGGTGTGAGACAAAAGGCATTCAATAGGAAACTTGAAGTGAAATGCGGATAAAATGAGACGAAATTTAACCATGCAAAACCATCAGAATCAACCTTTCATTCAGAGAGCGGTCGGCTGTAGCCTTTGAACCAAAGGACCTTAAATAAGCGTTAGGCAGTCAATGTCAAAGCGAAATCATAGCTGCAGGTTCAAGATATTGTGTTTTCGCTGTACGCTTGTATATTTATCTTAGTATGTATATCTAATATGCGAATGGATTATATAAGCATAAAATTTCGTTGATGTTGTTGTTGATTTTTGTTTTTTTTCTTTTTTCTTTTGTTGCGGGTGAAGTGATTTGAAGGTGGAAAGCATCACGCAAGCCTTCAACGTCCTTTTTTCCTTCGTATTTTGGCTTTTCATATCAAGAGCCACGGCGGATATAAATCTCGTTAAGATTGAGTCGCGCGCTCCTTGAAGTGGATAACATGGTTTTATGTTATACATTTATTGCCTCTGGGGTAACGCAGGGATTTAAAGTAAACTCTTTACACGTGGTGCTCCCAGAGGACTCTTGCACTGATATCATCCCTGAAAATTTCTTCACAAACAACACACAAACCATCGCCATTTCATCGTGGAATTCGTTTGTACTCGTAGATAGAATTTTGATTTACCTTTGATTGTGTTTAGGTAGATTTAAGAGTAGTAGAGTATTTTTTTAAGGCGATATAAATAAGAAAAAATGTAACTAGGGCGACTAACGAGCTGAATCGGGCCAAATTGTTCAAGGAACGGGGGGTGAGCGGAGGTAGATTTTTATGTGTGTGTATAGTTCCCGTGTAGTCCTCTTTACTAAATAAAAATTCCCTTTCACACCTCTAAGCTGACAGTGAAAAAGAATAAATCAAAAATTCAAGAATGTCAACTTGTAACCATGGCAAAACAGAAAAGCTTTGAAAATCGAATCCTTTAAAGGCTTTAAAGGATCTTCTAAAAAAAAATCCGAAAAAAACCAACAACAAATAAATGCCAGAATAAAATAATTCGAGTGTATTTTTTTTATATGTGTACACGTTTAGACACATTCATCAATATACGAGTCCATAGTATTATACATGATGAGTGGCTGCATGGGAATGGCTGAAAAGGATATAAACGAATGGGGAAACATAAAATTTATGAAAAGTCTTATGGGAGTGAAAAATGAACATTCGGTGGCATTTAGCATTAGAAATCTGACAGCGTAAATTCTGTCGACTCATGACTGATCTGTGAATAATCCCTTTCACTCTCGAGACACATGAAATTTATGAATTTTGGCATTCCCGCCGATTGATATATCCAACTTATTTAGGCCGCCTCAATCAATTTGGTGTTATTTTTTACGCTTATTTGATTATATTTTTCACAAACATCTTTTCACTCAATCCGACAGGTTTTTTTCATTGAAAATCATTTCATTTAATTATAAAATATTATTTGCGTAGGGAAATAGAATATTTTCCCATCTGAAAAGGTAAACCCATGATATTTTTCTTAAAAAATACATAATCCAAATTTTCAACCGAATAGTTTTAGCAGAGATTAGATAACTAAAGTACAAAACTTTTCATATAACTTTTAAAATGTATGAAAAATACTGTCTCAATTGAGTAATACGTGCAATTTAAATATATTTATTGATTTTCTGACAGTTGAGCATCAGAATGTGAGGGGGCGTCTTATAAGGCATACTAAACTTTCCATTTCCGAGGGCAAAATTTTTTTGGGCCCGAAAAATTTGTTCTAAGTGTCCTATCATTATTTAGTTTATCTTTGGTTTTAGTCTTAGCAATAGTTTTCAAGGTAGGCGCTGTCCATTACACATTTATTGATGGTTGGTTCAGGTAATTTTAAATAAATGGGTTTCTTTTCAACTCCACCTGGATTATTTGTAAACTCAAAATGGATAATTTTTGAACCTAAAATTCTCCGAATTCAAATACCAAATTTCGGTTTTGAAAAGCGCACAACGGATTCATTTCTTTTATCTGTTGATGTTTATCAAATGGATAAAAAATAGAATTATCCAAAAGTAGGATTCAGACATTTTTGGAATTAAATTGATACACTTTTTTTTGTGTGTACATAGTGTGAAATCAAAATAAGACCTTCTGATGTAAAACTAAACTTGAATTCTCAATTTAATCTCTGATGTATTTCAAAACACCACGTGTGTGTACCTAAAAAAAACGAAAACTTTAATAAAAAATTCAAAACATGTTTTCTTTCGCTTTTAAAGGCCATTTCAATTTGATTTCGAGTTGACATCTATGTAATATTCGCCCTCAGCACTTGAACCATTTTTGATTTTCTTTCATTATATGCCTATCTAAATATATTCAGTAAGAACACCCTATATAAGAAGTTTCTTTCAGTGAGTGACTCCGATATATTCGCATTTCAATTTCCATCATCGGCAAAGTCATCTCGTCATCATTTCTTCCAGTAAAGCCGAAACGTTCCGCCTATCACTCTATCACAACAGCTCCGTTTCCTCTTCGAATGTTTCCATCAACTTAGCTTTGTTGAAAGTTTGAAATCTATTTGCCACCATTGAATTTCACTGCTTATCATTGGCTGACAACACCCAGGGATGAAACGAAAGTGGAAAAAAAATTTGCAGATCGAAATCGAAGTCGGATAACATATCAATGAAATACAGTCATGGATTTTATATTCAAATGTTGGATAAAATAAATTTAGAAAACGAATATTTGCTAAACAAAAACATATCGATTTGGGATTTTCCTTCGATTGTTCTAACCATTATTTTATTTAATTATACGTTGTGAGATGAAAAAAAAACATTTGCTATAATTGCTAACTCAAGGTATCAACCCTAGTAAAATAAAAATGCCACAAGGTCAAGAAGTTGATGCAAATTTAAGACACCTGCCTAGTTTATTACATAGAATCGAATCAAGTGCATAAACCAAAGCACTCACAATTAATTACAAATTCCTATTGAGCTTGCAGATTTTAATTGAAATTTGGTAAAAAAAAAATAATTAGGTCACAATTGTGCATAGAAATAAAAGGAAGTAAATAAAAATTCTTTCCAAGTGTAGACTGTATTATATCCACACTAATACCTGAATTTAAAAACATTTCATAGAACAAAATTTCAGTGATATAAGTCACAGCGAATATATTTCAAGTGGATTATGCTATGAACGGCATTTTTCACTAGTCTGTGATAGTCAAATTCTATCCACAATATGCTACAAAGCAAGGTCCACATACTCAAAAATGGTCCATCATAAACTAGAGACAAAGTGTTTTGATATACAGAAAATTAAGCCGAACTTTCGATCGAGTAGAACCGGCTAAAGGATGAGAATTTCTAGAGAAAGTGATGTCAGGTGTGCAAAGTGACAGGAATAAGATTCGTAACAGCACCGGATCAGTGAGGGGTGAGGGGAGAGTACATAGGTAGATATGCTATACGCCCTTAGGGGAGAAAATGTTGGAATTCACTGCACGAATTAAATGCCATTCGGTATACTATGATGCCTACTCCTGTGAATGTTTTTATGTTGGATGTTGGGGCGTGTAATGTATTCTATGTGGAAATATGATTATGAAGCCCCTCGCAACGGGGCCATTCATATAAAAATAGATGTGCGGGAGGTTAGGTTGGCGTTGCGTGGCTTGGCTTTTCATCTGAATGTCTAACACGTTCCCATTGCCATCCGGCATTTGTTTCTGTTTATTCGTTTGTTCGTCCATGGCCATATTTGTGCATACGTTGATGTTTTACACTTGAGGCTTATCGTGAAAACTGTGGGCCAGGTCAACCGGATTATAATTTTTTTTCTTCTATTTTCTATTCCGTATTCGCTCCAGGAAAGTTATTTACTGGACTTTTACGTGAAATTGTATCCTTTGACCTTGTAACTTATATTTATGTCTCAATGTTGTGATGAGAATTTATACTCCAACGTATCATCCATATTCAGCATATAACAGCACAAGCAGAAGCATCAACAGGATAGGCAGGATGAAAATAAAAATACGTTCTATGGGCATGCAAATCAATTATCCAAATGAGTATAGTCGACTCGTATTATACAGTACACCAGCAATTGAAATAAACAGCGTGTGTGCTTATGCTGCCAGATCATTGCACACATGTTATATTTGAATGCTTATTCACTCAATTAACTCCACTCGAAACAAAGAGCCACTCCGAATGAAAAGAATTTCCACCAGAAATGACACAACCTCACACATTTTTTTAAAGCTTGTGAAAAATATTTTTCATAGCATTATTGCATTTCGCTCAATCAATTCGAATTTATCTCAAATATGGCTTTCCAAAAAATTTATTTGACAGAAATCCGTCTAAAGAGGAAACTTTGATTATTGAAATGAGAAATTTATTCGAATTAACAAATTTTTCTATTCATTTGTGATTATTATATGTCAATGTTGGTTTTCGCGGTGATATGATAATATCATTTTTACCTTCTTCTACTTAGAGGGAAAATCAAAAATTAAGTTTTTGGACAATTTCTCCAATAACCAAAAAAAATCCATTTAACCAAATTCAAAGAAAATAAAATTTCCTGCATTTTTTCCTATACCGGTTTTTTTGTATCTTTAACGGTTTTCAAGATATTTAAAAGAATATTATTTTTTTTTACATATTTTTCCGAAACTAAATATTGCAGAGGAAAGTTTTGTGTTCATCACAACTGATATTTTTCATACAAAAATTCTTAGAAGTTTTACTTTCGACGATTCGTATTGATGGAAATCTTGTCGATATAGTTATATACAACTTTAGGTCCGGTACTGAAGGAGAAAAAGGTGGTAACGTCTTAATTTCAGTTGGTCTCAAATCTGATCCTTATTTTTAAATTTTTCAATAAAAGTGAAACTAGATTCCAAAAAAGTGGTAGTGTGAGATATTTTATGAATTCTCCCAAATGATTTATTTTTTTTCGAACCCCAATTTTTTTCGAATGTACAATATATGTTTTTTTGTTCTGTTTGCGAGGTACAACAAAACTTTGGAAGAACTTATCAGTCAGTATCCTGCCTGTAAAAAATTTAAAAAAAAAAACTTAAACTCACATTTTTTGTACTCTGCTCCCGACTATATATAAAACTTCCGACTATTAGACTCGAAGAGAGGAGACTTTCTGGCCCAAACCAGCTCGATGACCAATCATGAATGCAATGAATATCGATCGGCAATCGATCTCACAACACCCACCGAGCTGGCTATCCTTGTCTCCCTTCCCAAGGATAGTAACGAATACCATCAAGCTGGGATTTTGCTTTTGGCATTATTTTGGTTGCTAACACGACTGTGTCTAAAATATTTTTCAATTTTCAGATTCTTTATTAAATTACAATGAAAACTTCATTTCAGCTCCCAAAATAAAAACTATAAAAAATACAGAAAAAATTTCGGTACATGTGATAAAAGTCACAAAATACAATGTAATCTTCCATTTCTATTCGAAATTTGCAAAAATCCTCTTATTGTTGATTTTTCGTTACTCTAAACCTGGTGTATTATCATCCGTTCCATATGTAACAATTACAATTTTGATTTATGCCACAGTTACAGACGATTAACGATTTCATTCCAGATTTTCACAAAAGCAATATTCTGTCATACCTGTGTATATATAGTTGACTAACAATTCCCAGCACATACGCAACACATCGTAGATCCCATGGGATATCGAGCTACTTCAATTGTTGATGGTGCTCATACAGATGAAGGTAATAAAGTTAAAGAGATTTCTACGAATAATTCACTTTACACTTGATATAGTGTTGCCGAACCATGAAACTAGCATCTCGTAGGACCATAAAAATGTCATCAACGAAATTTGAATGCAACTCATCACTATGGCGTTTTCACTTTGTAGAATTGGTGCCACAAATATACGGAAATCGATTTCCAGATCGTAAACAGAAAATTACAGACTCTCTCCTTTCCAATTCGCGATTTTCCGTCAGTATTTCCCATTTTTCAAGTTTTTTTTTTCTCGTTAAGTTTTCCATTTCTCTTTTCTTTACTCTCCCGCCAGGAGTCCTGGATAGCTTTTGTTACACTTACCACTAACGGTTGAGAAATGTTTGATTGTTTGTTTTGTTGACTGTTGGTCCAACAATGAAAACCGATCTAGATCCCGGGACGAAACCGCTACTCCTCGAAAGAATGAACATCACCAAAGCACGTATACCAAATCGAATACGAACAAAACGATCGAAGTTTTTTGCAGTTTCATATGCCCGGCAAGGAAATTCTTTTCCCAATAGATTTCATTTCATAGAAGAAGAGAAATAAAAAAAACACAAAGAATAACGTATAGACTGGTTGGTAGTGCAGGTTAGGAGAAGTGGGCCATCAGGGCTAAAGGAATTGTCCCAAGAAAATGAGAAAAACAGACAAATTAACGACCGCCTCGATAAACTTTCTGCCTCGACGAAATACATTAGAATTCCCTCGTGGAACACCAATGGGGCCAAGACAAGAGGAGCCCAAAATTAAAATACTCGGTCATGCAGAAAACACAACAGAGGGTCCTTTCGGATTTTCACTGCAGAAAAACGAGTGGGAAAAAAAAGAAAAATACCACTAGTATATATCGAGCTTTAAAAAAAAAGAGACGAAAAATATATTCAACATCCCCACTGGGGAATAAATTCAATGAAATTTATTTGCATAGAAGTCTGCCCGACTAAATTGATTGCCCCCCAAAATGGAGCAGGTTCGTTCGCGTCCAACAAACACATTATACACCACCCCAAAATGGAGAACCGGGCTAACGAAAACCGAAGATGAGAATCCTGATGACGATTATGGTTTTCGCGATATGATAGTGTCTTTGCCCTATTTTGAGTCCTTGGAGTCCCTATAGAGTTTGTCTTTTGAAGTAAAGATGCTACCAGTTCCCCTCGATGTTACTAAATACTACCGCATGCAACAATCGCTTTCGAATCAATTTTTATCTGTTATCATAATGAAGCGAGGCTGTCTGTTGGTGGTGGTACGTTCAAAAGAATTATGAGTTTCTTGGAAGAAAAATTGAAAAAATTCTTCAAAACCACTAAAAAATCTTTATATATATAAAAAATAACTTTATGGAGTTCTGTTGGACCAATTAAAATTATTATTTTTTCTAGACTTGTACAAAAACCTAAAAAGTCGCAATTTTCATTTCCGTCTACTGTTTCTTTACTAACTTCTTACAAATTATTTCCAAAATGTTTTTAGGACGAAAACGCTAGCTCCGATCTTCTGGTAAATTCGTTTCGATAACACGCATTTTCAAGTTTTTCTCAGGAACATGTAGTCGTATTAGAAGTTACAAATCTTTTTTAAAAATTTGAAATTTTTTCCCGATAGTCCTGTATGAAAATCCATTTGATTGTGTAATAACTCTGTTCCATAATCTTTTGTTCCACAATGTTTATGTTTAACCAACAAAATCTCGCAAATAATTAATTCAAGAAATTTCCTACACTTAAAATGTATGGATTAAAAGGGATTCGTCTGTGAACTTAATTTTATAAGGATTTATTCTCCATCATGTTTATTTAAAACTCTACTGTTAAATAACAAGATTCAAATATGTCTCAATATTCAAATGATGCCGTCTTTATCACTACCGCCGCCACCCAATGTCCAGAAAGCTTCTATTTGTATTCTCACTTTATTCGATTTTTGGACAGGAACATCTTAACACCCCATTTTCCTACCAATTCAACGCTATTAAATCCTTGCTAATATTTCGAATCCAAGATATCCCACTAGATCCCTATTTAAACAACACTGTGAGTACTGTTGTTTCGAAGATTATTCAGTTTTCCTAGTAAACTCAACTTTTGATTTTGCCATTAAGAGAACAATGAAGGCAAAATTCGTATCAACTGGAAGCAAGGACCTTCAAAGGAACCAATAATGTGCATTGGTTCGAAAGCAAACTTCTTGTGATACAAATTCGTGAAGGAAGTTTGTCGCAAGTTTTGAGGGGGACATTGGAGAATTCCTATTGGAACCGAATTTGGCTTTTGTCAAAATTTACCTGGTGAACTCCACTTATACCTCAATTGGGAAAGTTTCAAAGAAGTTCGCCATCATCTAATCGATGTTTGATTATTATTTGTTATCTTATCGATCATTTCAGCATTATCCTAGCAGATTTAGATGAGAAACAATGTTTTATCTTCTTGTTTTTTACACCATAAAATTATTTTTGCACTAAACGTAGCCAGTAAACATAGCAAGTAAACGTAGGTAAAAATGACTGGAATATTTTTCTGAAAATGAAAAATAATATTGGATAGGTCAATTTGATAGTATGAGTAGCATGCGGTGTACCTAATCCAACTAATCTATCTAATTTTAACATTATTATAGTCAGTGGGTATCGATGATTGGGTCTGTCATTCTAACTGGTCAGCAATGCCGGTATTATTTCCCAAAGATGAAAAAAGAAAGTTTTTCAATAAAACTGGCAACTTTCTAGGAGTTTCATATTACACGTTTGTTATTCCATTCGTTGGACTGTTTGTTTGTCCATCTTTGAGACTCTATCCTTGTCCATCTGTCCGTGTAGACCTAAACTCATCAGGCTCATAACATCACAAGATCCTTTGGGGTGGAATTTTCGTCCAGTGGACCTGACGTTGACAGTCCCAGTTGGCGCCAATTTGGCAAAAAAGCCGCATTAAGTTCAAGAAGTCAATTTATGTGTCAACGCAAATTAATTTATCTTTGACTAATGGCTGGAGTTGTAAATTTCTTCAAGAGTTGCTTGCCTCTTGTTGGCGTTCCAAGGCTAACTTTTTTTTTTTACTTCTACCCCCAATGATTCAACTTCTGAATATTTGTGACTACTTTTGGATTTCTTTATTTCGCCTTTTGTGGACAAAATATTGGGGACTGCCTGGCCCCAGAACTTAATAAAGTAATTTAGCTCAAGATTTTATCCTTTTTTTGTTATTTGTGATTACATAAATACAAAAACCAAACGAAAAACATTCTCATGTTATTATGTTCTGATACATAAATGTATATATTGGGAAAAAATCTTTATACTTTACCGAATTAAAAAAAAATTATAACTTATTTAATGATTTTTATTAAAAAAGGGGGAATTTGAGATTGCGACAGGAGAAAAAGAAATTGTTTTTTTTCTGGAGAAATTGCCATTTAAATACGTCTCTGATATGAATAATAAAATAAATTTAGAGATTTTAAGACTTCAATTGTTTATAAACAAATAGAATTTCTAAAAGTCTAATTCACTTAAGGATGAGATTTCCTCTTATCAAACAAAGCATGCATCAAAAATAAAGGATAAAACTTTGCTTTCAAATTACTAAATTTTTAATTAAGATTATGATAGATTTGTTTACCTTATACTGAGTTATTCATTAGGAACATAGAAAGTTTTCTATAAAATTTTCATTTATATTTTCCTTTCAATTTTTTGTCTGTTGACTTTATCAAGCCATTTTGATGTGCATGCTTTCATTAAAATTGAATGTCTGAACTTAATTTTAAAGCACATAGAAACGGAAAAGTGGGAATAGGGAATAGAGAGGTTTTTACCGACTTAAAACCTTAAAAAAGGAGAGAAATTCAAAAACTTGTCCATAAAGCGATTACTTTATCCGTCAGCTAACAATGCCGTCACCGACATCGCATAATCAGCCAACCAAAAACATTTACTTTGTTTGAAATAAAAAAAGAGATTTTCCGCGTTTTCATTTTGAAAAATAAACGTTTTTTAAGTTCACCATCATTTCAACGCGCGAAGTCTTTGCAAACAATCGCGGCAACCACATTTACATTATAATGTTTCAAGTTACAGAGCAACGGTGCGATCTTTTACCCAACAATTTTTTTTTGGTTCTCAAAGTTTATGGGAGTGTTTTTATATTCAAATTAGTAAGTTCCGTTCTGTGCACATCCCTAGCGTTTCACATGGAACATTTTTTCCACTTTAAAGTTTTCCACTTTCTTGAAAAATATGTTTGCATCCCTCCACAAACACATTCCAGCGAATTCCATAAGGGTATACAGTACCGTCGTTACACCATAAATTCGCATATGATGCGAATGTCTCTCACACTTTTAAAAATTATCAGTTTTGATCAACACAAAACTTTCCTCTGCAATATTTAGTTTCGGAGAAAATATGTGAAAAAATAATATTTCAAGTACCGTTAAAAATGCAGGAACTTTAATTTTCTTTGAAACCGATCATATAAATTTCTTCTCAAAAGTGCATAGTTTCCGAGAAATTTTCAAGAAACTAAATTTTTCAAATATCTTGAGGACCGTTAAAGATACAAAAAAAAAACATTAACTGAACTAATGTGAAATTTTTTTCCTTTAAATCTCGTTAAATGCATTGTTTTTACAAAAGCGCATACATTTTGAAAATGTCTCAAAAATATGTAGGTATTTAAAAAAAATTGTATGTGGGGTACCCGTTATAGCCAGCGTCCCTTTTCCAAAATTTGTTAGAAAACAACGAGTTTTGTAAAATTTATTTATAAAAAATTTTAAGTCCCTAGCCCAACGCGTTCTCAAGTTATTTAAAATACATAAAACGGACAGACCGACAGACAGAGATCCTCATAATTTTTCCTGAAACCAATTTCGTACTGATGAGAAATTTTCTATCTGCCCCCGTTCTCGTGTCGGTCGTCGTCATGAATACAATACTTTCCCTCTATAGTAGGAAAAAGTGAAACTTTCAGCCGTATAGGGAGATTCGCTGTTGTGATGCCACCGAGAACAATTTATGTACCCGATTGAAACCACATCACGTAGTAGGCTTTCGTACGCTTTGATCTGTCAATATTTGATGTCGACATCCATCGACGGTTATGTTGTGTGCCATGCCGATGTTTATATAGAGACTCGTATGGACTTCAATTTCGTCCTGCTCCTAGTAAGCCTCCCGATTTTCCGAGATTCCAGAGTTCTATTTTCAGCCCTAATGTCGGATCCAATAAATTGATAACTCATTGACATTCAAGCGGTTTTTCAATTTTCACCTACAAACTTATTAGGCAGATGATCCTTCCTAAAGCTGTTGCGCTTTTTCAAAACACATCTATCCACTCGTGATGCCTTCTGAGTCCTCTAAAATAGAACATTTTCCCCCATCTATGTAGGCGTTTTATTCATCAAGGCTTCCGGTTTTTCAATAGATTTAGGAGATTTTCCTCAAAACACAATATGTGACCTATTAAGGCTCTAGTAAACAAGTCACATTATATTTTCACCAATATTTTATGAAATTTACCTTCAAAAATTTAATCTCTGGAGTTGACAAAATAAGCCATAAAAGGCTCTCCAGAAAATCCGCCACACATTTTCGGTGGAGGCAATTTTTCTTTAGGTGTATTGTCACAATTGCAGTTAATTTTTTTTTATTGATCTTGAAAAAGCAAAAAAAAAATGGAGCTGCCATAGTTTTTGTTTTAAATCACAACGGTTGTAGTCCCGCCAACATTTCTAAGTCGCCCTTCCACCGCTCATGTCCCGGATTGGCACAAAAAAAGGTGGCCTCTTTATTTAAAATACATTGTATTCTTCAAAACTAAAGTTTCGTTTTAAGACAACTTTAACTGTTTGGAAAAAATATTGAAAATTAAAAGTTTTTCGTGAAATAATCACAAATTTAAAATATACCTCTATCGAGCACTTTGAATTTCTATTTGAAATTACAATTATGCTTTTCTACTTTTTATTCTTAATACTTGCGCGAAGTAAAGCTAAGACCCATGAACTTATTGAGAACTAAATTTGAACTTTAGGCACTACAGGCACTTCATTCCAAAGTATTGAAATTATAGTCAAACTCCTCAACGTTGATACCAAAATCGAAGTGTTCTTTATATTTTAGTTACAATTGTAAGCACTAATAGCAAAATAATTTCAAATTGTAGAAGTAGATATACCTATAAAATGTGTCAAGTGATACTTAAAATTATATATTTCTGTTTACACGCCAGTTAGAATTTCTTTGGTAAGATTTTGGGTAATATAATTAAAGGTATTGAGAACGGATTTGAAGGTATTTGTGATATTAGTTGAAAAACATTACTTGACATCGATCGGTGCGGTGGCTAAAGAACTCCACAACACCAGCTAATGTATTTATAGAACAATGGACACTAGAAGGAATCCAATTCCTTCAGAGTTTCAGAAGCCTAAGCTGATTACCAACAAACTCTTACCGGTTTCAATCACAAGTGGTGGCATTGTAAGTAGCAACTATCAAGGCAATTCCAGCAGAAGGATTACTCTAATTAAACCTTAGCGCTACCACCGACTAGAAATACGCAGACCATTACCGGATCTTGTGTTTCCTAGAACTGGAATTAAGTTTGACCCCTTACAGGTATTTCCTTCACCTGGGTAGGATTATTTCCACTCAGTTGGCATTCAATTTAATTAAATTCAAGTTGAGAATATAAAAAAAACGTTTTAAGTGTGTTTCATCATGGGAGGATTTTTTTATTATTATTTGTTCCACTTTGAATGCAAAATTGATATTATGGTTATAAAACCGTATACAATACATGCAAAACTCGATTTACGTCTAAGGTAACATTTAAGCCGGTTGCACCCAATCGCCAAATTGCGACAATTTCCAAAAAACATTTTATGCATTTAATGGTAATGAAAAGTATTTTATTTGTAAAAAAATTTATTTATAAATAAGAAAAAATATTTTGTAGTTTTTCACTACGAATAAATGAATTTTTGTTTTAAAATATTGATTTTCTTAAAATTGGTTAAAATTGCAAAATATCAACGAAATCGTGAAACTGCGACTAAAATAAAGTTTATATTCAACTTTAACATGTCTCTGCTTTAGAATTCTAAAGGATACTTAACATTTTCCTCTGAAGATTTCAACTTATTTTTCTTGCTTTTTTTGGTACTAATTTTGTGCCTTCCCATGGAAATCCCTTTTGCATCCTGAAAGTTTTCTCATCTATTTGCTTATTTCGTTATGAAGTTTTGTAACTTTCAACTTAATTTTTTCGTATTTTATTCAGCTGAGAGTTGCTTAGGGTTATAAGATTACCGTAAATAACGACTGTCTTTTAGGGAAAGCTCGACTTTTAATAAATTCGGAAGGATTATTTTTTTTTTAAAGTTCTTTACTTGTTTTATAATTTAAAAAAAAGTTAGATAACTAATAAAACTTTTCACATACTAAAAATGGCGACCTTCATCAGGCGCAGCTTAATCAATATTCGTACTACGCAAGAGGCAGTACATAAAATGCATCACTATAATTTTAAGCTTGCCGGACTACTCTTCCCCTCGTCCCGAGGTTTCGAAATTTTTTATATAACAATCGATATCAACGATCACGTTCACACTACCGCAAAACCCCTACCCCCTTGTGACGTATTTTAATTCTGACGTGTTTTATGGACAGCCTCTCCGAAAAATGCTACTTCATGCAAATTATGTTCAAATTTCCTTCAGAATTACACTTCCTATCTACCTTTAAGAAATGTAACTTTTATCAAAACTCTAGAAGGACACTGTCTAGTAGAATAAAGGTTGAAAATTGTGAAAAATAACCAAAATATAAAGGCAGGCAGATGCGTATATAACGTGAATAAAAAATAATAATAAAAATAAATGTTGCGGCTACTTGGCAACAAATAACTGGAGGCAAGAAGCAATTAATCTATGGCACGAAAGGAGAGCAAGGCCTAAATTCAAAGTGAAAAGATACTCGTCACTTGTTGATACCATCGCTGTCAACTTATTTTTCTTATATACGTATACTTGGGCTGACCGGGCTTTCAGTTAGACTCCCTTTAGCCATATATTTTATTCATTCACTCATCACACAATATCATCCCAGAGTCCTTTGGCGGTAATAAATTATAGACGACTACTATTTCACTATAGCAGTAAACAAATATATATTAGATTCCCTAAACCGAAATTCCCTACCTCATATTTAAAGATCGTCTTGGAAGGCGCTAGTATTTGTTTTGCTCAATGAAATATGTTCAATTTCCTTTCATTTCTTTCCCTTTTTCTGCCTTTTATTATGCAATAAATTAACGGAAATTTTTCGCAATTAATTACACAAGGTTTGGAGCAAAAACATGGCACAGAATTAATCGAACTAAAGGAAAAATCCATGAAAATGTAAATACAAAGGATATTATTGAAAAAGTATATTATCCAAATATTATAAAAATTTGAAAATTTCCCAAGCACTTTTATTATTTGATTAAATTTTCATTGGTTTTATCGATATTCAATTGTAATTTTGACACGAAAATCTTATGCACAGCAGATGAAAACTTTTTAGTGTGATAAGAAAAAGAAACCTAAGATTTTTGACAATTTTCTTTGTGTCCTTTCCAACAGAATACATGAGTCAAATTTTAGTACATTCGTATGAGCAATTTTCAAGTTAGAATTTTGAAGATTTAGACTTACTGGCATTTTTCCCAAGTTTTCTTTTTTGTCTCTTCAGTGTCTTTCGCTTCGCGTTTTCTTTAAAAACAGCCTGAGGGCAATGTTTTCCACATAAAACTGTCAAAGAAAAAATACGCCATGCTAATTTTTAGTATTTTCTTCTTATATTTCCTCTTCAAGGGTTTTATATTTCCTCTTCAATTTCGTTTTACGAAATTTCAGGCCATTATGTAAATAGCGTAAAAACGAGCCTTCACTAATTTTTCACTCAAAAACGGCACTTTATCTTGATAAAATCCGAACTTTTATCAACCCGCGCGACACAGAAAAACTATTTTTCGAAAACTAAAACGCGGCACACGACTTTGACAGACATTTTAAACTAACTATTTTTCAACGATGACACTTTTTGCAAATGTTTTTTTTTTAAAAAAACATTTTTTTTCAATTTCCGTTGAAATTTTTTGGCAAAAAGTGACATTTTATGCAAAGATGACCGCGCTAATTACTTTAATATTAACAATTTTATTTTAAATAATTTAAAATAATGATTGTTGCAACATTTACGTTAAATGAGACGCGACGTTAACAATTAAATTTTGTTTAAAAAAAATCAAACACGAAAAACACAAAACTGACAGCTAAAAATAAACGAAAAATTTTCTAGGACAAAAAATGAGGTCATTTCAACGCCTACTAATCCACGTATTGACAAGTATTGATGACGTTTTGCTTACGTTTTGCTTACGTTTTGCATCCGACGAGGCATTCGGTACCCGCTCGGTGAGCACGGAGTGATCAGTTGTGAGTTTTTGTCGAAGCGGCAGGACGTTTATCAGGAGAAAAAAAGGTAAAAAAATTAAATAAATAAAAAAATTCAGAATAAATTGTAAAAAAAAAAATTATAAATTATTTGTAAATATATTTTGTAAAAAAATTGTAAAAAAAATAAGGAAAAATGGATAAGGGTTATTTGAATTTCTTGTTTCTACCAATTCTTTCGGTTTTGACAAACAACAAAATTTTTCAAAATTTGACAGGAGCCAGTGACGTAAGGAAAACGGAACTAAGGGCTCTAGGATCATTTATTTCGGAACTGGCGAAGGTTGGTGGTGATGGTCTTCAGCGTGCGTATAGAAACTTGTGGAAAATCATTTATATTGCAATGCGCACGTCTCAAGACCAGCACGCAGCTCAGGATTTTGCTTCATTGGTGTTTTCCTTTTCGGAGCATTCAACGCAGGTTGCTTTTTTCAAGGCATTCATGATAGCAACCTGCGATGAATGGGCGGAAATGGAAAACACCAACAGAAGAAAAGTACGGAAATTGATGGCCGAGTTGCTTGCGGGAATGTTCTTTACGCTACGGAAGCAACAATGGCGTCGGAAATTAGTCCAAGAGTTCACCGTAGCAGTGAAGGACATTCTCGCAAGCAACAAGCTGAGCTCCAGGCTCGCTAAGCTTTTCGCGTCGGTTTATTTGGACGAGTTGGCCACAATGTCCCGCGGCAGTATTAATCGTAAGGACATTGTGGCCCTACTCAAGCCGTTTAAAATTTTCGTAAAGTAAATTAAAATTCGGAGTAACGGTACGGTACGGTTTAGCACTTAAGTCAAAATTTTTCGGTCAATTTTAGACTCTGGACAGAGGCCAGAGGGGGGGTAAATGGGGAATTGTAGTTTGTAATAAATACAAACCATTATTCTCAATTCCTACTCTTAACCTCCGCGTGGTACCCCCTGGAAACCTAGATTAGTTTCGAAATCGGGACTAATCTAGGGCTAATAAGAGAGGAAGGAATTTTATATATTTTCAGGTTGCCAAAAGCCATTGTCTGCAAAAAAATTGTTAATTTTCAAAAATAGTCAAAATTTTCAGATATTAATGCCAATATCTCGAGAACGAATAAAGATAACGACTAACTGTTAAAAGGACATTGTGGGGACTATTGTTACCTTTAATTTATCTCTTATATGTCATTACGAAAAAACGGCTAGTTTGAAAGAAAATCGAGTAATTTCGTTAATTTTGGTTTTTCATGATTTACTCCGAAACTAAGCGTTTTTCGATAGTCTTACATATGACCAAAGTTGAAGATAATCAAATTTGCTACACTTTTGTCTTGAATTAGAATTCTGTATCTCGAACCGTTATCGAGATATACCGGATTTAGCACAAATCTTAGATTTGAAATCGCAAAAAAACTAAATTACGGTATATCTCGATAACGGTTTGAGATATGAAGTTTCGGTAAAAGGCACAATTGTAGGAAATGTTATTGTCTTCAACTTTGGTCATACATAAGACTACCGAAAAACGTGCAGTTTTGGAGTAAATCGCGAAAAACAAAAATTACCGAAAAGGTTTTTTTTTGTCGAGAATTTTAGTTTTTGGCCATTTCCTTGAAAACTAACAGTTTTTTCGTAGTGACATGTAACATATAAATTAAAGGTAATAATAGTCCCCAAAATTTCCTTTTTACAGTTAGCCTTTATCTTTATTCGTTTTCGAGATATTGATATTAATATCTAAAATTTTTTTTTCCGAGTTTCGTTAATTTAGGTTTTTATGATTTACTCCGAAACTAAGCGTTTTTCGATAGTCTTACATATGACCAAAGTTGAAGATAACCAAATTTGCTACACTTTTGTCTTGAACTAGAATTCTGTATCTCGAACCGTTATCGAGATATACCGGTTTTAGCACAAATCTTAGATTTGAAATCGCAAAAAAACTAAATTACGATATATCTCGATAATGGTTTGAGACACTGAGTTTCAGTAAAAGGCAGAATTGTAGGAAACTCTGGTCATAACACATGGATCAATAAGTCCCGAGACTAACAATGAAAACAACATTTTTTTTGCCAAATTTTTTTTTATTCATCAATATAATCACCTTTTAGGGTGATACAATCGTTCCAACGCTTTTCCAATTTTTCAATACCATGTTTATAAAAAAAATTATCTTTCGCTTCAAAATAAGCTTCAGTTTCAGCGATGACCTCCTCATTTGAGCCAAATCTTTTTCCCTGGAGCATTTTTTTAAGATCAGCAAAGAGCCAGTAGTCACTGGGGGCTAAATCTGGCGAGTATGGGGGGTGGGGAAGCAGATGAAAGCCCAATTCGTTCAATTTTGCCATTGTTTTCATCGACTTGTGGCAGGGTGCATTGTCTTGGTGAAAAAGGATTTTTTTTCTCTGCATGTGCGGTCGTTTTTTTGCGATTTCCTCCTTCAAACGCACCAGCAAGTCAATATAATAATCACTGTTGATCGATTTACCTTTTTCGAGGTAGTCAATGAAAATCACGCCATGCGTATCCCAAAAAACTGACGCCATGACTTTGCCAGCTGACTGCTGCGTTTTCGGACGCTTCGGACGGCTTTCGCCAGCTGTGCGCCACTCAGATGACTGCCGCTTCGACTCTGGAGTGTAGTGATGTATCCATGTTTCGTCCATGGACACGTAACGACGCAAGAAATCTTTTTTATTGCGAGTAAATAGCGATAAACAGCTTTCTGAATCATCGACTCGTTGCTGTTTTTGTTCCATCGAAAGCAATCGCGGCACCCACTTGGAAAAAACCTTTTTCATGCTCAATTTTTCATGAAGGATAGTAAATGCACTTCCATATGATATCTGTGTTATCTCAGCAATCTCACGGAGCTTCACTTTACGATCTTTCATTATAATTTTTGTCACTTCACTCACATTTTCCGGTGTAACGGCTTCCACAGGTCTACCCGAGCGTTCCGCGTCATTTGTGTCGGTACGACCACGTTTAAACTCGGCAAACCACCGACAAATCGTTGCTTTTGATGGACAAGAGTCCGGGTAACATTTTTCAATCCATTGTTTCGCTTGCACGGTGTTTTTACCCATTAAAAAACAATGTTTTATCAGAACACGAAACTCGGTTTTTTCCATTTTTTAAACAAACTACAAAACGACTTTACTCCAACCTCGATAACTCAGCTGTTTCTGGTCCGATCGACTTAAAATTTTGACACGTTTCAAGCAAAGGTTAGTACTCTAGAAAGACGTGGTTACTGGTTTACTACGAGCGTCATCTCTGGGTTAGTCTCGGGACTTATTGATCCATGTGTTACATAAGAGTATCGAAAAATGTGCAGTTTCGGAGTAAATCGCGAAAAACAAAAATTTGCGAAAAGATTTTTTTTTGTCGAGAATTTTAGTTGTTTTATAGCATACCCCCGCTCCCCACGTCATCACTCTGTACGTGATTACGCACTCCCTGTCAAACTATAGCGAACTTTCTCCCCCATGTGTGACGTATTTTATAGACAGCCCCTTAACTCATGCCTCACTATATTGTTTTTGATGGTTTTTCGTCTGTTGTGTTGTGTAAAAAACTAATACCAAGGTAACTAGAACCAAGATAAACTTTTCACCAATGAAATAGTACAAATGAATTATAGAGCATTGCTATATAGCTTGTTCTGCGATTTGTCAGTATTTTGAAAAAAAAGTCGCGAAAAGTTAGGTAAAAAAATCAGATCGTAAAAATTCCATTTTAATTTTATAACAAAGTACCGATTTATAAAACTAATTAAATTTTTCTCCAAATTATGGTAATTCCTCTTTAAATATAAATTTTTTTGGATGAAATAATCAGTGTTAACAAGGCGATCTGCAACAAAATATGTTAAGCTGCTGCATAATGCGTAGATCCCTTAGAATTATGATATAGTCGAGTATACAAGTATTATG
Organism: Chrysopilus asiliformis; assembly: GCA_964034945.1. Lineage (NCBI taxonomy): Eukaryota > Metazoa > Arthropoda > Insecta > Diptera > Rhagionidae > Chrysopilus > Chrysopilus asiliformis. Next base: position 1,313,108 of record OZ035962.1, on the reverse strand, counting down.
TAGATTCAATGAATTTTTTATTATGTGTTAAATTAAAGGAATAACGAACGGGAATTGGGGGCTACCAATGAATTTACTGATTGCATCCGGTGATAAAAATTTAAATTTTTATCCATGAATATTTCATTTTTGATCGTCTGCTGTCCATTGTCACAATATGGTAGGTATTGTGATAACAGATTAACATCATCGTTCCGGATAACTAAAGGGTATGGTCGACTAGGATATCGTCCATTGTTCCCTTACCCCCTCCAATATGTTGGCATATCACCGCTTTTTTTTTTGACTTTAATACGTTTACCCGACATAACATTGAAAATAGCTACACTACAATTCTATAAAAATCGATAACGGTATTACAGCACTATAAAAAATTACTAGGATTTTAAAGCATAACAACAAAAACTGTTAACTGCTCTGCATTTGTCCCTCTTGATATGCTTTTATAATATGATCTACAATTTTCGTGGTATTTGACTCTCGCTTATGAAGCTTAATTCTGGTGTTGCTCGGTTTATTCAAACTTTTATGATTCCATGATGCAAAACGAGCAATAGATTTAAATATTATATTGTTCGCATTCATGCAGTACATCATAACTAACGATTTGAATCAAATATGTTTCAATAGTGTAGAATAATTCAACGAAAATCATAAAATTTTACAACCCCATGGTTGCAGAGAAGTTCCGTTCTTTTTAAAAATATGAAATTAATGAATACATATTCATTATGACGTTTTGCGAAAATTTAATTCTATAATATTCAATTTTTTAATGCATAATTTTATGTTAGGTAGTGGTAACGAAATCACTAAAAAAGATAATTTTTATTCAAAAAACATCCATAGATTTTGGAAATAAATATCATGTTATTAAAGTTTCAAATTTCTCTGGGATACGAAATAAAACTAAACAGCAGTAGCCAATGGGCGTTAATTTTTGTTGTTGAAGTATTTTGAAGTATGTAACTTAGTTTTAGGCAACAGCATATTTATTTACTTTAGCAAAATGAGTGAAATATTTGTGTACTAAAATTCTATATGTTTTATAGTTACTACACTCACAAAAGTGTGGTAAAAGTCCTCGACTTGCGTACGATATAATTTGGCATCCTGCAGGAAAATTTAGACTATGCTAGATGCGCGTTCATCTGTGCTAGGCTGCTAGGAAAAGTAAAAATATGTCAACCTGTGGCGGCAGAAATTCAAAAATTAAACCTGCAGCAAGTAAATTAGGGCGCAAGAAGCTGACCTAAGGTATTTCGAGGAAGTGATGTCATGTAATGGATAAATCCGTCTGCCTGCTACAGGCCAGAGTTGACTTGTCAAAAAGTGTACGTTGATTAGCTTTATTATTTTTCTGAGTGTATCTACATTGAATGTATTTGGAAAAAACATTTTTGTTTGTTATATTTTCAACGATCAATATTTATACCCGGAAGTTTACCAAAAATAAATTCAACATTGTATAGTTTTGCATTTGTTATATTTAATTGTGAAGAGATGTCGGTCGTGTTATGGATCCCTTGAATATGATGATAACTTACATCACATTAGCGCGATTAAAGCAAATCATATTAAATTCAGTTTTATGTAATCAATTTAGGGTATTAAACATCATGACATCACTTTACATAACAAAATAAGGATCCCTCAGCATTTGCAGGCTGTCTGATGCTGTCTTGGCCGTCGGCTCTGTTGCTTCGTAGAATTTGTGAGTGGGTAGTAGGCATCCTCTTCATCCTTCGTTCATTCATACAGTCGAAAGTCGTTCATTCTCGCCAAATGGAACGCCTTGTCCAAAAAGTTCCCTTTAAAATTAAATGAATAATTCATCGCAATCCTTAGATATCACTTTCTTAGACATTTCCCATCTTCGGTTTTCTTTCTAGCTAGCCGACCTACCGGTGAACTTCCTCACCTCCAATTCCTTGCTACTTTTCTGTAGTATTACTGCTTCCTGGTTTTGATTCGTTGCAATCAAGTGATTTTCCTGGATGCCAAGATAAAAAGGATTTTTTTTTTTTCGTTATATCATCACTTCGCAGCATATTCTCATAAAAGCCAACTCTGATTACGAGAGGCATTAAATAAAATTCAAAAAAAAAAACATGTCAATGAACTTATATAGTTCGCGTCTGCATTATTCTCTAGTCTTGGACTTTGGAGGGATTCACCCTACTCAGTTATTTACATGATAAGAAATAAGAGAAGAAAAGCGTGTTTTTTGGATAAGGATAAAGAGTTAAAGTCTGAACTCTTATTTCAAAAAAAGCTTTTGTCCTTGCGCAGAATGTTTTCCTCTCTTTAGTACGAAATTAGGCTAACCAAAGAGAATTATCCTTGCTATAAAATTTCACCGGGAGACGTTTTTGTTTCCTGTAACATAACTGAATTATTTCCAGCGCGTGGCTCTTTTTTCTACTTTTGAACGTTCTCTTTTACTCATCGACATTTTTTGGGCATTTTTTTTTTCATTGAAAGAAGCTCCATGTGTGCTTTTTGCTCATTTAAGTAAGACAAAATGAAATTACTTCAAGTACACGGAAGGACATTTTCGAAGGATTCCCGTGGATAGGAATAAAATGATATACACTTGTCGTCTTGTAAAGTTATACTCTCTTCGTATCTGTCTTCCAATATTTTTGTTACCAGATTTCAAAATGTTATGCATAAAATTATATTATAAATATTTAAGCTTTGTATGAAAATTTTTCGTTTCTTGTGTGTTTTCTTGCGGTTTTATGAAAACATATATGAAAACCCACAAATCTGATACGAAATTTAATTTTTGTGGAACAAATTTTGATGGTATTCCTTCAACTAGCAGAGACAATTAAAGAATATTATATAAATTTGGTGATCGTTTAAATTTTTCAATTTCAAAAATGCAAGAAAATTAAAGAATATTTTATATAGTAAAGAATTCCGGGCTTTGCAAGAATTCACGGCATGTGATTACGTGAAAAATAGATAGCTCCTAAGTGCTCTCAAGATGAATTTCCCAGTTACCGCATTTCTGTTCAGAAAACATCCATCGTACTCACCTAATCTACCCCGTGTGAACATTCGAATTTTTCTATTGCTGAATGATAAAATGATAAAGTTTCACCACAATTTCTTGTATTTTAATCATCTTTTTAGACCTCAAAAAAAAATACTGTTTAGAGACAATCAAGAAAAAAGAAAACATGAAATCTACTGAAAGATTCTTAAAGGGGAAGGCGATACAATAATTTATGTGTGTCAAATGTGACATATCTGATGGCAATATATACAAAGCTTTAAAAAAAAACTAAAAATTAAATTAAGTACAATTCAGTATGTCTACAAGAAACAAACAAAGAAATCAGTTAAATTCCCTTAGGATGCACAACAATATATCTGGCACCTTTCATGGGGAAATCAAATCGAGGCAGAAAAAAAAACTAAAGCTCGAGGAAAATGGCTCAGACTTGAATTCAGCATCAGATCTCAGGAAATTTTCTTAAGAATTAACGACTGTCACTGTTGTGCGTGTAACAATTTATCAAATCGAGAAAAATGGTAAAACAAAATAAACGAAACAACACGTACGCAACAAGGATATGCCTTATTCTTGCTCCCGTTTTTATTTTGATTTTTGTTTTTATTCTCTCTTTATTTCTATAAATATACCGTGTGTGTACATATAAAATATATTTATATAAATAAAATGGGGATATATGCCACTGATTCCACATCTTATGAGAGGATTGTATCGATTTTCCCTGCCATAGCTCCATGTCCTCCTTTGGGAGAACAATGAAAACAATCAAATCCTTTATTGAGTGGATTTTCGGTACCAGCGATTCATGTTATTAGAAAAGTTTCTTAGGCTTCTTTTCGCTTCCAGCACAGAAAAAAAATCCAAGAAAAAGCAAAAATCAAAATAAATGGGATCAAAAAAGTGAAACAAAGAAAGAGAAAAAAGGATGTTAACTGGAGAACAACAAAAATTGCTTTGCAAAAACTGGTATTAAATAAACTTCTTGTACCATCAACATAAAGTCTTAAAGAATTTCTCCATAACATCCCTTCAAATATTTTGGATCCTTGGCCAATGTAGTAGATTTTTTTCTCACACTTCTCAGTTAAAATTCATGTAATAAAAGTAAGAAACCAACAACAGTTTTCAATATGTGATTTAAGGCAAATCGAATTATTTTAACTTATGTTAGGCATTTTAACTTTTTACAAAAGACTTTTGGAAAGATTTTAGGTTTGTTGCGACATTGTCAAATTGAGGTTCCTTAACATTTTTTATTGTTTTCTACTGCTCATATAGTTTTACATGCATCGTAAAGGTTTAAGGTTTTTCTCTGAAAAAAAAAATGGAAAAATCCCTTTCCATTGCATTTTTCGGAGTCTCACTTCAAAAAATTTTACGTAACCATACATCCAAACTCTGGGCAAATGTTCACGAGTCACGTCGAACGCGGGAATATGACTTATGTTATTCGCCTAAGTTAGGCGACTTGCGGCTTGATGCCACAATTTAGCAAATCTAATCAAAAGAATATAGCAGAATCTCTCGCCCTTGTACTTAATTTCATAAATAAATGAGTTCAATTCTGTGTTTGAATTCGTAGCAAAAACATCTAATTATCATGCACGTTCAAAAACTTGAGTTTTTGGAATCTTTTGAGATATTCGGCGAAAGCTGGCAAGAATGTTTATAGCAGACCTGGAGTGATATTCCGTAACTTGTTTCAAGCGTTTGTTTCGAGTTAGAAAAACAAGAAGTATTCGCTGTCTCTGTTTTGACCAACATAAATGACAGAGAGAAACCGAGATAGCAAATACCACTTTTTCTTCTAACTCGAAACAAACGCTTGAATCACGTTACGGAATACCACTCCTGCCTTCGCCAAGATATGCCGCTTCGCTCTCCAAACATTGACATTGGACATAGCATAAAAAAGTGTAGGTTATTATTGTAATTGCCTATCAGAATTAAATTATTCTACCTAAATTCTATACAAAATACCACTCATCTTTCCTAAAAAGCAAAAAAAAAAAAACTTTCCGATTTAAAGCCCGGGGAATCTTCAAAATAATGAAATGAAGCCTTATTTGGCTGTTGTTATCAGATTTCTTGAAAATTAAAAAAAAAAAACTTTTTAAATTATTATTTTTTACTTTTCTCTGCGTAGCTACAGAAGGCAAGTATTGTATTCATGCCGGTGGCCGACTCGAGAACATATAGGAACTTTATTATCAATACGAAATCCGTTTCAGGCAAAAATTATGAGGATGTCCGTGCATCTATCTGTCGGTCTGCCCGATGTACATATCTTAAAAATTCGAAAATACCAGGGGTGTGGAGTCGCTCTAAAAAAAGCCCAACTCCGACTGCGACCCCACACACCTGAAGAATACAATGAGCTAGCAACGTGGATGAGTTTCACCAAATCGCAGTTTTCTATCAACGTACAAAAAAATACAATTTTTTTAAAAGTTTCTTAAAAACTATGCGCTTTTGAGAAAAGTAAATAAAATTTCCTACATTAACAGTTTTTACGTATCTCTAAAACGGATCTTGAGATATTTGGAAAAATATTATTTTTCAATTTTTTTCCCAAAATTTTAAATATTGCAGAGGAAAGTCATATAATGTTCACATCAGATATTTTTTGTTTATATTCATAATATTCATGTAGAAAATATCAACAACGGAGAGATTTAATTTCATGAAATTTAAAAAAAAATTGGTTTATGGAACATTTTTTAATTACAATTTAATTTTTTCATTCTATTTAAATGGATTCAGTTGGTCAGTGTTGGTTAATAAATAAAAATTTTTTGTGATTGGAATTTTTATAAATTGAATAGCCTTCGAAAACAAGTTACTTTATATCACTTCAGTATGAATCCGTCAAAGTTTTCACATCCTGGAAAAACAGCAAACTCATTAATCACTGTACATATACTATGATATAGCTGACCTGGGTTTTGAACCAGGAAATTATTTCAATTTTACCTCAAATAATAAAAAAAATGAATAAAATAATTTGAAATTATTACAATTTTTTTTGTGGTTGAAATTGAATAGGAGTTCAGTTAAGCATTAAATTTGGTGGAATTAAAATCAGTTTTCATCATTTACCTGAATAAACATCAACAGAAATGAATTCAACCGATTTCAGTGTCCAATAAGTATTTCGTAAATATATTGTATTTTACTATCAAATGGGAAATAAATTTAAAATTAAAATAAATAAATTATCAACTAATTAAGTGGGTAAATTTTATAATTTATGAAAAACGCTTAAAAATAAATGAATAATACATGCATAAAAATGTAGCAAATTCATCGTAAACAAGAGTTTTTTTTGTATATCGTGGGCACAATTCACCGACAACCTTTGGAACGAAAACAATATTATGGCTATGAAATTTTCCTCTCCGAGAAGGAGGTCGTCAAAATAACGAACGGCATTAGGAATGGCAGTCAGCAACAAAAACCCAATTAAAGCTGAAAATTCAAACACAGCCTTGGAGGAAAATTTCCCAAAACTCCCAAAAAACTGTAATGGAAATTCTTCGAAGATAGTCCTAAAGGCCTGTTTTGGAATTTTCTATTCGGTCTTCTTGGTTGTGTGTTTTTTTTTATTTGTATTTTTCCAGGAATCCTTTTTTTTTGTTAAGGATAACGGCGATAAGGGCCATCATCTCATAAAAGGTTCTGCAATGGGCTCTCTCGGTGCTCTTTGTTTCATGATATTGGAATTGGGCATAACAATGAACATAACCTCATGTACCACTCGTATTTGACTCGCCGATCCTTCATACTCGCACCCCTATTCTACTCGTTTTCCACCGCGATTCAACAAAACGGAAATACAATACGACTATAGCTGCCTGTGGATATTTTACGAATTCATAGAAAAATGCAAACATATGTATGAGCGAAAGTATATTCCGTATGGGAAACGCAGAGATGGAGCGTAAAAGCAAAAAGCGAAAAGAACTTTAACCAATACCGATTTTCCGCCACCCACTTGGGGACCGAATCTACTCATCTGCTTTACTATCATCCTATATTCATCTGGCGTACAACTCGGCTGCCACTAGAATAGCCCGTTCGCCCATCATAGCTACCTTGCTCTATGCTTACATCTATTTGATTGCCTTATGTGAAAGCTTTTATGGCAGCTTTTATCGTTTTTCCTTCTTTTCTATGGTGCCATTGCCCGCTTGTCTTTTTCGTCTACATGCGACTTCCTCACAAAAATCCCCGCCCGCTCCATCAAAAAACAAAAAAAAAAAACAAAACAGAAAACGAACCTTTCCTCTCAATGAATCTTTCTCACAGGATAACTTCTTCTATTTATTTTTCCTCTTATTCTGCCCGCTTGTTAAGGTTCTTTTTCCTTGGTTATACATAGTTGTCTTTCACAAGTAAAATTCAATCCCTTTTGCGTGCGGGATACGATGCTCCAGCTCTAAAAGGATTGCTGGTAACCAGCTTTAAAAATGGCCTTTACTAAAAGGCACAGGAAGCATGAAAGTACAGAAAAAAAATCTACTGAAAACATCAGCCATAGAAGAAAAAAGGAAGCCGAACCAGAGAAAAACAACAAAAAAAGATATGCTGGAAAAAAAGAAAAGTCTTAAAGCGTTAACCAGAACAATGTATTCGACTGGAGACGAGGTAAAAAATGTATCTCTTAAATAAAAAATAGTGAAAATTCTGAAAACAAAAGAAAACTTTTAACCTTTCATTACAATGGAAAATATAAAACGGATACGAGAATTTTTTTTATTCCGATTGAAAGTGCTCTCATTCCATTTTTGAATTTTAAAAAAGTGACGATTTTCCCGTATTTTAGCTGAAGGTCCCGAGCTCGCTCTCATCTAACGTTTAAATTATCTGTTCCCTGTGGCCATCTTCATTCATAAAACATGAGCAAAACTTTCAGCACAATCGGTCAAGTCGGTTTCGAGTTGTTATCGGGGGGGTTCTTTTTACTCTAACGGTGTGTCAAGCACAAACTATGGTGGCCAGTGGAGCTCGGCTAGCTCCCTCCAACTGGACCACGGACAAAAAGGTTAAACTATCTTGGCCAGAAGGGCCGGGTATGCTACTGTATAGGGGAAGGTGGCGGATCCATTACTGAAGCCAACCTCTCACCCCCTCGCAACTCCGCAATGCTCCATCCCCACCACCGGAGCCATCACATCTCTCTCATATGTTATATTTATTTAAGCATGGTTAAAAATTACCTTGCAAGTTGTTGTAGTCCGCGACTCTCCGCTAGTGTTTTAAAGGGTTTCTTCTCTTCTTCTTCCTTCTTTGCTCCAATTGTCATCCTGTTTCCTTCACACTTATTTTTCACTTTTCCCTTGTCCAGAAACTCCCTCACTTCCCTTCTCCCGTCACAATTTCCTTTCACTTTTCTCCTTGTCCAAAAACTCCCTCACTTCCCCTTTCCTGTGACACTTTCCTTTCACTTTTCTCCTTATCCAAAAACTTCCTCACTTCCCTTTTTCGTCCACTTCTCTCCTTGTCCAAAAAAACTCCCTCACTTCCCTTTTTCGTCACACAAAAACTCCTTCACTTTCCTTCTTCCGTCCCTTTGTTCCTGCCTTAATCCCTAAACTTTATCCCTAAACTTATTACACTTATTTTAAACCTTCCTTCGAAAAAATCTTTCGCGAAGAAGGAAGAAGTAAAAGAAACTAACGCGAGTTGTGGTCACGACTGACCGATCGAAAATTTTATCCAAGAGTGATCCGCTGCGCTTTCTTTTTTTTGCGCATCTCGCTTCAAAAAAGGAATCGAGCAGACAATGGCTTTTGTTCGAACAATCGCCAGCTAGACAAATTTACCGTAAGGATCTCGATCATTCGATTCTATTGTCAGACGAGCTATTATAATAATAAAATTATTTTTGGATACAAGCCGTTCGTTAGTTACCAGGCGGTTAAACCAGTGATTCTCAACCTTGATATTTGTTGCAAAAAGGATTTTTCTTGAAGGTGAAAGAATTAATATAAATGTTTTAACTGGCGTTCATTACACCGATTGTTGCTAACGCGATGAAATCAGGGATGCTCAACCTTGATATTAAAAGAGATCTTTCTTGAAGAGAAAAGAAACTGGCGTTCGTTACAGAGTAAGAGCTTATAGAAAACAGTAGAAGCTATTTTCTGTCGGATTGTGCGCCTTTTTAAGGCTGCCAAACAAATGCAGACCTTTTTCCTCCGTAAAATGCTATTTAATGGACAAACTTTTCTTGTTCTTATTTTATTTATTTCGTTATGCAAATGTCAACCTTTGGTAAAAGGGAAAACATCTAAATTTGTTTGTCTCTCTTTAGAAATCATGCAATGCCGCAATGTAACGCAGTCGGTAAATTCAATCTTGTAGTTAGGATAAATATTTGTCACTTTATTTACAATCTACTCATATAATTCTCATTTAACGTTTTTTTAATGCAAATTTTTTAATTAAAAATATATGTAAATTACAAATAAATCGATGTAAAAACAAACAACCCAAGCAGCATTTATGTCAACCACTAACGTCATCGTTGACAAAAATTCTACTTGGGAATAAACCCAAAAATCAAAAGAAACAGATAGAGAAAGTCGGAATTTGTACATAAATGTTTTGATTATTATGTCGTGTAAATTTTAAATTTTCTTCCTTATATTGTTATCGAAAGTTTTAAATTGTTTTATTAGTTTTACTAGTGGTTTCACTATTTTTCTAAATTCACAATTTTGTGTACGAGAGGCAAACAAATTCTTTTTATCCAGATGAGTAGTTTAATAAAATTGGCTAGGACGGCCATTGCCACAGTTTTGGTAATTCAATTTCTTGTTAGAAAACTTAAATTCAATTTTAAGTTTTGAAAGCCCAAAATTTCTTTGCAAATTTGTTGGTAGAAGGCAGTGGGGAGACGGGATTATAAAAACTAAGTGAATTCAGCTAAATGGTTAAATGAAAATTTCAACTTTGAGTGCAAAGTCCAAGTGACGATATTTTATTAAACGCCTGAAGTATAAAACTTTTATGTAGAATTTTTGTTACCAGAATAGAACAAAATTCTGGAAAGAGTCCTTCAAAATCTTTTTTTCCTGTCGGGAAATTTTCCAAACTTTAGTAACTCTAGTTCTTAATCATTGAAATATCTTTCTTAAAGGTAAAACTACAATAGTATAGTTTCTGGTATAACAAAATATGATCGAAAGAGCTAAAAAAATGTTATATTTTTGTTACATCCAAACTTAGTTTTAATACAACTAAAATACAAATATTTAGTAATACTCTATAAATCTCATTTCAGCGGAATTTCTTATTTGTGTGGGAATGTAGAATGTAAACTTCTCATAAGTGCATAGGGGTAGAAAAGTCACCAACCCTTATTATTTGTCATTTGAAAGCCTTTTTCTCTTCTATATGCAACAGAAGTGAATTTCAAACTATTTCACTGTAAATAATATCGTTTTCCTACCTTCTAGGATTTTTTTGCTCAAGTTCCTTCTATTTCCCCTTTATCCCAAGTTTGTCCTCAATGAATCCACTGGAACAAAATATTTGAAGCTCATATGAAATATAGTGAAAGATTCGAATTCAATGCAATACAGGAAAGTGAAATACGAGGGCTTAGCTGGATGCAGAAATCCCTACTAATGTCCTATGTTTGTTTGTAATTTCAGTATTGAAACTGCATGCAAGTGTATGGAATGACAATGGCAGAGGTTTAATAATAGTAGATTCCTTTCACACATATTTCAGCTTACAGATGAAATACGAGTATTCCAATGAAACAGATACACTTTGTGTCCTGGTATACTATAGTATAAGTCCGTTCATAGAATGCACATTGAATGCATGCGTTATCAAGTGTCGATGTCGGTGCTTTACTCAAGGGGATTTTCCAAAAGAATTCGTTGACTGAAAGAAAAATCTTTATGGATTTTCGCATTTACATTTTATTTTCTATCTTGGTATATTTTGCTTATTGGGGAAAAAGTCCTTTCTTCGCTTCTCATTTCAAATATAAGTAAAAGTTATCAACTTGAGTTGAATAAAAAAATAAATATGTGTATAATCAAATAAAATGAAATTTTTTTTTTAACTTATGATGTGAGTATTGTAAGAACTATGCTCTCCTTATATCTATTATTTGCATTATTTAGATTTTAAAACAACTTCTGAATAATCCCACAATTGCAATTGAACCGCATTACATAATAAAGTGTTAACTTTAAAAGAGAAAAAGAGTTTTAGGATTACAATAAAATAAATATTTATTTGGTACATATTACTAAAAAATTAGATTCAGATTGTCATGATTTTTCCTACAATTTTTAGCCAACATTGTTTCTAATTTTTTTGTGCATTTTTGAAAATGCTTCATAATTAGCTTTAATTAACATCCTCTGAGCAACTTCACGATTGATAAAGGCAAAAAACAAAACAAATTATTTCTCATATTATTTTGTAAGTAAATCGTGTGAATTTGACAACTGTTGCACATCGTTTTGTAACGAGAAAAAAGGCGGCTAAGACTGTGTTTACATTAAGACTCACTTTGAGGCGGCACGTCATTCGTGAAGGTGAGGGACGCAGTGGGGAGGGAAACCAAAAAGAGCGAACGAGGTTTAGATTCACTTAAAATTATCGGTCGCAAACCGGTTTTTGAGTCTGGTCCTTGAAACCTGTGTCTTTAGTTTTGTTGATGAAACCGGTTTATGAATCCAGATAAAGCGAACCGTGTGCACACGGCAGAAAAATGAGGAAAGACGTGCCGCCTCAAAGTGAGTCCTAATGTAAACACAATCTCAGAAGGGTAAAAAAACATTTTTTTTAAAAACACTCTTGTAAAGTGTACTAAAAATTAAACAAAAAACTTTACGTGGTATTTGGCCTCAAAAATAAAAGCAAGCTTAAAGTAATATGCAAAAACTCTCAACGCTTTTTGAGGCCAAATCCATAGGTAAACTATTTTTTTATTTTTTCCAAATTTTTATTTCTGGATGTAATATTGTAAAAAAAAAAAATCTAAAACGAACAATTGCGCGAATCAAAGCAAAACGAACAATCTTCAACAAATTCAAAAAAAAAAGTCATAGCAAAAATTTTATATGAAAAATTCATATGTACGTTGAATTCACATCTGTTTTCTATACAATAAAAATGGAGAATTGCTGCGATTTCCATATTATGTTATCTGCTCGTAATTTTGTTGAAGCTAAAAATCTTCAACGAAACATAAATATGAAAAAAATGTACATAAGTATAAATTTGTTGCTTCATACAGTCATATCTTGCGTCTTTGCAATGAAATGTCTTTCAGACGCTCGAAATGGCTTTGGTATTAAGCGCTTTGATGTGAAATAAAATTCAGCGAAGCATTCAACGATTTCTGACTTTCTAATTTGTTGGAAATGACATAAATGAATGTAATATCCATCCTATCCCCATCTAGCATACTAAAACTACTACAAGTTGGTATAAGTGCATTTTTACACCGCCCGCCCTCGGCAACGACATCGCATTGGTGTTGATCCCTTTGCACATGATTCGTACAATTTTCCCGACGATTTCCAAGTTCTTTTAATAAAATGCAACAAACGTAATTTGTTCCAAGTCATAGTAGGTATTATAAATACAGGGCAACTTAAAGTTCGTAAAGAATCCGTTTACGTGAATTTCCATGAAGATAGGAACCTGGATTCCCACGCTAGAAATGTTCTGTTGACTCGTAAACTTTGCATTGCCAAAAAATAAAATGAAAATTATGTGAAATTTACAAGCAGCACAACGACATTTTACACTTTGGCTGAACAAAACTTCAATCGTTTCTTCGCCTATAATACGAGGAGTATTGTTCAAAAAGTTATTATCCTGTTTGTTTCTTTATTCCCAAAACGTAATATCCATTTGATCCTTGACTCATTTCTCCCGCTCAAGCATTTTGCACGTTTCTGCTTCTATTGCTGTATGTTTTGCCAATGGCATAATATTCCGAGCTATAAAGGACTCAGACCTGTGCATCGTCTCCAAATAGAAGTTTATTCGAGTTGAAACGATGACTTTAATCGAAGAAGTCACAGAAAATGCTCGTAAACAAAGTAAAACATTAACGATGCTCTAATCAGAATTACACTTATATTTTCCCGCTTAATTTACGCATTCCTTCTGTAACCCATTCTCCAGATTATTGTTATTGTTAGGTACCTATCTGAGATATGCCGTGTCACGAGCTTTTCCGATTCCCGTGTTTAGTGTTTAGTGTTTAGTGTTTATTTACCTATCTTGAAATTTGCTTGTGTCAGTCGTTAAATTTTAAACAAAATAATTACGTGTCATTTTCTACTTTACCTGTTCCGGATGTAATTTGAAATTTCGTAAAATGCGTAGTGGATTTATGCACAATATATAAAATATATTTAATGTCTATAAATAGAAGAGTTACGTGCTTTTTGTTGCTAAAAATCGGCTATTTTAGGGTTTTTTTTTTATATCTTGGGCCATTTTAAGACGATTGACATCAAAATTCAAATTTCGCCAACTTCGTAACCTCTTTTAATTCTTCTACAGCGCTACGCCTGGTTTCCGGCAATGTAGCTCGTTGAGGTCATGTCCTACAGGTTTTCATTCCCACCCCTTCGCCCCTCCCCCTGGATTTTTATGGATTTTTCTATTTATGGAAAGCCCGTAAACATTTTTTTTTTTATTTTACATATTTTCCTTATGCTAGAGCCGCATAAAAGAAGCAAAACTTTATTATATATATTTTTTTTAGTTTTGTTTACAGTTGATACACCGGTGCAATAAACAAATAGTAAATATTTATACTCGACAACATCAACTATATTCGTACAACTAATAAAATAAATACATATTAAATCCAATATCCAAAAGGACAACAAGTGAACATGAAAAACTTTTCTTCGAAAACTTAACTGTCCTTCACATTATCTCAATCACAAATTGCGTAAACTTTGCCGAGACGAAAAATTTGTAGATGGAAAAATCGAATTAAATAAAAAAAAATGCCTAGACAGATAAACGAAATTGTCTGAACTTTTTGACAAATAGATTTTTCCCTGGAAATTTATTTATACTGGGGCCTTATCAGGGAACTCGAATCGAAAATGAAATGCACGGAAATGTTTGAATCGGTCTCAGCTAACTCGAATTCGATCAAATATTTGTCATTCATTTTCGGAAATTTACTCGAACACTTTTCAGTCGCCGGAAATGAAACCCGAAAGGAAAATTTAAGTCATATGTTTATGTAAGAATTTTTTTTTCTTACAAAACATATTTAAATTGCTTGGAAAATCTATTAAAAATAAGGGAAAGTTGCCTCTAACATATAATATTTAATTATTTACGATTTTAAACGAAATGAATTGAATTTTCTTACTATTCTTGGATAGAAAACGCTGTCATCACTTCCGTCACTTTTATCTGGAACTTTTTTCACATTCACTTTTATCCGATTCTTATTTTAATTTTTTTAAACTGCCGGAATTAATTTCACAATAAAGAAAGCGCAAAAACTAACAGCAAATTATTTACAACTATTCAATAATGAAACTAAATATAACAACGAGGTTTCCAAGTTACCAGCAAGTTTCTCCTTTTCGATTAATTTATGGCAGTACATTTTACTCGAAACGAAAGTGTTACATGATGCCAATGAAATCCGTTTTCGAGTATGGCGTTCGAGTCGATTTGATTTTCGATTCGAGATACTACGAAATTTTAATTGTCAGGCTTAATGATAAAATCGCTCTACAAGATGAATTGAAGATATTTTTTATGGGATTTAATATTATGAACATGATCGAAATTTATAAATTTTTCTAATAAATTATTGTTTTGATAAAAGCCCAAATTTAGATATTATATAGAGCGGGGAAAAATGTCAGAATGATTTTGTTTACAATCGAATGGAACAAATTTATGAGCATCTTAAAGGTTATAAAAGGGTAAAACTTAATTTACTTCTCATCTAGTATAATCCACTCAAGTTACCTATTTGGATAGCTACAGGCATTGGTAGATATCATATTAATGCACACATGTGAAGTACGTAATATAAAAATTTATGTATTTTCTAGAAACGTTTCGAAATTGAATTACGAGCCCACGACTGCTTTAAAATCGTTGTGATGGTATGGATTATGAAAACGCTTTCTAACATCAATGCTAGACTAACGGTTGAACGCACTCAAGCTCCACGCAAGGATCATGGTGATCATAAGGAATGAAAATAGACAGGATGTATGAAAAGGTGGTGGTGGATATAAACATCACAAGCACTGGAAGATACGAGAATATACATTATACATACTTCTGATATTGATATATATTTTTGTATTCAACTTGTCTCAGAATAGGGAATAGGATACAATAAAATGGAAAAATTCATATATATGAAAAAGATCTCCCAGAGAAAGAGAAAAGTCGCAAGGAATACATTTTTTTTTACTTTTCAATTTTCGTTTCAATTTTATCTTTTCGTTTTGTTTTACTTTCGTTTCATTTCATTCGCATTTCACTTTTTTGAGCCCAACATCCATTCCCCTTTGGTTGTGTATGTGTGTGTCATCAAGACGATGCTAGAAATCCATCAGCATCAATTTCAAGGCATTTCAATTGAAAAAGTCCTTCGGGAGCAGAACAACATGAAACGTTCACATATCCTCAACCTTTAGCCATAATAGCTTCACGGCAATCATTCTCTACCCACTTCTGCTCACATCGCATCGCCAGTCGTTCGACATACCTCTAAACTACCTTTGCTATAACTTTGGTTACCCATCGTTTCGCTTTGTGTCGAAAACCGCCACCTACTGCGACGATATTGACGTTGTTGACTAAAGTTATGTGCAAAAAAGTATCTAAAGTCTATGACAGTAAATTAGGGCGAGCCATAGTAAAGTTTAGGGGTTTGAGATATTCGATGGCTATACAATGCCAATCTGAAAGGAATCCAAAACCAAAGTGAAAGACAAATAAAATCGTAATCAGAAAAGGATCCATTTTTTTGGGTGAATGTTTCAATCTCAATAAGAGTAGATATCGCTTCCCATTCCAATTGAAAATACATTTTTATCACGTTTTCCAACTCATTCTACATCTCTTTAACTCTGTAGACTATATTTTCGGCTTTGACGGTCTCTCGCTGGTATTAGAAGTCCTTCCGAGCCAGCCCTCAATGGCGCCTATTTTATTGGAATGCTATTTGCAAAGGTATGAGTCGATAACAAATTATCACTGGCTGAATTACGTGGGGGAAGTAAATGATCATCATGATGAAGAGGGGAAAAGGAACAAAAATTCTTGTAGAATTGGTGGAGTGTTAGGTTTATATCCTGATGGTTCTTCTGGATGAGAATGAGATATATGAGTATGTCGAATTTATAGCATCTTAATCGACCGCAATCAAATACCTTAGTAGGTATCGGAAAAATGGGAGTTTTATGGTCTTTTATAACTGCTGGTATTTTTCCAGTAATAGCAAAAGATTTTTCAGACTACATTCTCGATTGCAAACAAAAATAACTGCTTATGTACATAGATCCCAAGAAGCAGCAGGGAATCAGGATATTTGCATAGTTGGGGGTTTTTCGATGCCCTAAAAAATTGTAATTACTTAATGTTTGCCGGAACATATAAAAAAGCAGTACTGGAAAATATATTGGGGAGATATGAAATGATTCCATTTGCTGCTAAAAGCAAATCATATATGCTGAGATGAAAATAATAATCACAAATGGTAAACATGTACTCCGAATGAATGTTTTGATGAAAAACACAGCTTAATCCATCTAACGATGAGATGATAACTTACATAATCAAACCTAATATGAAGAATAAAAGTAATCATTCCTACTTATATTCATCACATGAGGTTTTTATATAAAAACAGTGAAAAACTCGAGAACTAATTGATGCAGAAAGTTGAAATTTGGCATGGAACAAGTTTGTATCAAACGATAAACCTCTTCCGCAAATGGGAAATATTTCTGCGATTTTCTTGAAAAGGGTTCGGTATTTTCCAAAATCGCATTCCACATGGCTCTTTGGCACGTAGACAGCTTTTGATTGCAAAAAACCGCATCAAAATCGATTTAGGTTTACCGGTAGAAGATGAGCTTACAAATTTCGTTACATGTTACAGATTTCTACTTTTCTTGCATCTAAAAAAGGCATTAACATCACTTCAAAAACCAAAATCCATTATGATTTTGGTTTTTGAAATGATTTTTTCCTTTCTTAAATGTAAGAAAAAAAAATTAAAATAAAAGCGCCACAGGTGAAAAAAATCTACGCCAAAAAAAATTTAATTGACGAAATTATAAATAAAACAATATGTATTTTAACCATTTCTATGCTCCTTCGGCTATAACCCACGAACGATTCAGGCCCTATCTTGCTGTGCAAGATTTGATTGAATTAACAAATATAAATTAGAAAATTAACAACGCTGCTTGGGACGTAAAAAACTCCGTTTTAATGCCCATAGTCCTTGGCTTCAAAGTAATAAACGGAAATCACAAAATTCTAGACAATTGGCAGTGAAAGGTAATCGCACAGGCAAAGAAACATTTAAGATGTTATTAAAAATCTCCTATCTTCTGTTTAGCTATCGATTCTAACCACTGATTGTGAGTAAAAGAGTGTTAAGCTTGTAACATTTTACGATTGTGTGTTTCACGCCTAGTCAACTTAAGTATCGAATAGCGCTTTACGACTTATTTAAGTCAACGATTTATTGGCCCCAATATTGGTCAAGTCAAAGCTTCATTTCGTTTTCAATTTCATCCCATAGTCGTAAGCTTTGTTGCTGTTGTCCTTCGGAATATCTCTCATTTCCAAGCCAATAAGCTCAATTTTATCCGCTTAGGGCTTCGATCCGTAACCCAATCACCCAACTCTACACAATTTGTTGTGGTGCCCTTACATCTTAAGGATTGAGAATCAACGTACGAGTTATATCTACCCTACATGTACCATTAATACTTATCCCTCAAGAGATGGAATAACACTTTCCGATCGTATTTCAGGTTACTAGTCTATCGGGGGTACATAGGGCTATATACGTTCAAGCATAACCAATGACCACCGAACCCAATACCAAACGATTTTACAAGCGACACCAATATGGTGTTTTACTCAACCCGCACCCCTCTCTGATCTGAGAGATTGTCGATTTACAGGTAGAAAAAATCGGCCAAAAGTAATATCACGGAAAATCTGTACGGGGGTAGGAGGGATTGAGTGGAATAAAACGAAATTGAAGTAGGAGATTGAGCTAAAACTGGACGAACAGGCAGGCAGGCAGGCAACCCTTGCGATATTTTTGTGCTCGGTGGAACCTGAGTTATTGCTGTGTAATCCCGAATCCCCAACAACCGCCGGAATCAGAAACCAAGATAAGAAAAGAAAATGGAGGTAAGCAAAAGGTTTCATTTGAAAGTTCTTTATTGCTGATTGGGTAGTCCCTTGGATTTGCTGCTGTTCTTTTTTTCCTGTATTTTCGTCTGATTTTTTTACTGCTTATTTTGTGTATTTTTTTCTATGTGCTTTTTTATATATTTTTTAGATGGAAAATTTCATCCACGGGTCAATATCATCCTTAAACGCTTTAATACCTTTTTTTTTTACTATGTGAATGACGATGCCATTTTAATAAATGTCCGAAATCTTCATATTTTCTCCTTTTTTATTATCTAATCCGAACATAATCAAATATACGAATATATATATATATTAAATTAATCAATTATAGTAATTTAACTATTAAAGTCTTATATATTAAATTAAATAAAATTTCTGTTTCGTTAATTTTCCTTTTAGATAAACGAACACAGGCGTATCCTTCTCTAAAATTAATTAAATGTCAGTCCTTTGGCAGTGCACTATCGCTTTTACCACGGCTGTACGCACGAGTTCCGCCCAGCATCCGGTCAAGCAAACTTTGCTTAGATTTTCTTTTCGAGGATAAAACCTCCTTGCAGAGATCGTGAAAGACGTCCGCCACTTGCCCGACATGTTCAGCAGCGGAAACCTCACAGAATTTACATTCGAAGTCCTTGGCTAATATTTCACCTTCATCCGAGCTAATTTGCCGTAAATGGACCATATCGACCTTGTTTGCCACCAGTGCAACAGGAGTGTCCGACTGTAGTTCCGCTTTCGCTCGTCGTATATAATTAAATGAGGTTCTATCTGTGATGGAATAAACAAGCAACAGACCATCTGCCCACTGGACCAATTCGGCGGGATTTGGCAGTTCTTCATCTCCTGGCTAAACAAGAAATTCACAAATTCAATAGATTTTGAAATAATAAATTAGAATGTTTTTTTTTTCAAATCAAACCTTGGGACATGTGTCTAAAATTTCAAATAGTATTGGCTCGCCTTCAACCATTGCCTCATGCTTGTACCGATTTTCTATTTAAAAAAAAAATGATTAAAAACTGAAAACACTGTAATTCGGAAGAAAAAATCTTACCAGCTTGATGGTCGTATTCTCCAATGTATCGTTTTGTCAAAAACCGCACGATTAAGGCTGAAAATAAATAATAAAAAACCAACATTAAATCTTTAAAAATACGATTTTTTTTTATATTTTGGAGAACAGGGATCTGGAAGACCCAAATTCCACGGATCTACTCCGCGTCATCAAACAGTTCGAATCGTAGGAAGAAGATGGTAAAGATCACGTGGTTACACAATTCTGGCCTAAGAGTGTCAATATTGCCAGCCACTCCAACCTAACCTTACTTAAGAGAGTTGGTTTTTTGATATCAAAATCCAAACTCAAAAACCTCTCGGCTAATTGAGCTGAAATTTTGGTTCATGTTTTCTGAGGAAGTCCGAAAATCAAACAAAAATATCTAATCGTGACCATGGCCCTCTAACCTGCCAGAGGTGGAAGTAAGAACACATCAGAAAATCAAAATATCTTTAAATTCTTGATCTTCTAAAAAGATCCTTAAAATTTTGGCCGTCAAAAGAAGATTCGAGAAAAGTTTTAACATTTATGTGTCTCACACTAACTTTGGCCGGGTCTGAGTTGGGTTCAAATTTAAAGTTTCGCCACTGCTAAAAGTCTTTCCCATGTTATTTGAAAAACTCTGTCCAGCTTACACAAAAGTAAGAATAGAAATTGATATACGAATCATAATAAGTTTTCCCAGCCAGGTGCAAAACTTTTCATCCAACCCCTGCATCTTCCACTATTCTAAAGCTATTCATACCAAAAATAACGCAAATTAAATTAGTCAGATTAAACGATACCCATTTGGATTTATTTATGTTTTACAATGTTGAGTGGATTTATTTATATTACTTCCACCTAAGTCAAAAAATTAAAGTCAGAAATAAACTTTCCCCTGCCTTCATAGAATACAACAAATCATCTTAAGTATCATTCTATTCAAAATCCTTGACCAACTCTCTTAAATTCTGATAAACATCATTTTAAATTTTTTTTTTTTGAACACAGGTAGAAATCGCAATTTAAATTGTTTAGAATTTCTGTTTATTTTGATAGTCTTTCTTTATGATCAGTCGGAATTTTCTTTAAGCCAATAAAAAATCTTTAAATACAAAATTCATCGAAAAAATATGTTTAAGACCATATGTCGAGCCACCAAACATTCGACTTGGCGGTGGGAAATCGGCAGTTTTCTTCAACGCCGTTTAACGTCATATGAACGTGGCGTTTCGCCTCATTGATGACCGAAAATATTTCTCGCGGTCAATCCCGAATGACGACGGACTTTCTGTTTCTTCTGCGATTTGTTATTTAAATTCCAAACGATCGCATAATACACGTGAGCATTTTGTAAAACATAATTTCGGAAGAAACAGACACAGAGAACATGGTTTCAATGCTTAATTACGCAAATTCAATTAAACTCGTGTCCAATTTATAAACAAACCCGCCAACATAAAAAACTTTCATTCCGATTACAAAAAAAAAATCAATCTTTCTATATTTCAATCGTGTAGTGATCTAAAATGATGCAAATTGTATCGTAAAATTCTGAGCTAATTTTAAAATTTCAACATTTCGCCACCATCTACAGAATTCAAGAGAGCCAATAAAAAGTACGAAGCCTACAGACAGGCACCAACGCAATTATCACATCAAGTCAATCAAACCATCATATTTTTGTGATGAAATAATTCAATTAACGTAAGAGAAATGGCTTTTCTAAAAAAAAAAATATGATTTTTACTTTTTGCCCACATAAAAAATCGAGAAAAAGGATTTTTTATCTACACTCAGAAAAATGTCCAGGTCAACTTTTTGTCAGGTTAACTCTGACCTTACAGAGGTTTCTGTAAGCCAGCTAGCGGTCAGAGTTAACCTATCTAAGATCAACTCGTGCAGCTCCCAATGCCCTACTTTACCTGCTGGTGGCTTAATTTCAGAATTTCTCCGACCACAGGTCAACTCAGTTTTACTTGCCCACATGCAGGCGAACGCGCGCCTGCCCGAGGCCAATTACGCCGTATGTAGGTCGTCGAGTTAGCCTCCATTTTTCTGAGTGTAACTGAATGAAATTAAAGATGTATGTCGAGTGTTTTTGATTTTAAATCATGATGCAAATTGGGCATCGCGTCTTAAATTCTCACCAATACTGTGCTTTTGTGGTCGTCGCGACTACTTTGCGACCTCTTGTATTACTTAAAATAATTTCGCCTGCAGCGCAAGTAATATTTGTTTTCCCCGAATTTGATCTCATAATTTTGATACAATATTTGGTTCGTAAAGCAAATGCCTGTAAAGCAAATGCCGTATTAGGGTATAAACCAGACGACACTGTAGACTCATTAAATTTTTCAACAGCAAATCTAAAAGTAAAACACAAACAGAATTAATTTGATTTTGACATTCCAAATTAATTCCGAGAAACTACATTTCTGATAATTAGTTGAGTTATAAGAATTTTAATTTTTTCTTTTGAATAGCACAAAAACAAAAACTCAATTATCATCGAGACGAATTCTATTAGTACTCGTACTGTCGCAAATATCTTAATTCAGAACTGACACCGCCAATGAAAATATTTGTGAAAAGTCTCCACACTGTGTAGGAGATGATAATGGCCCATGGCCTAGACTTTCATAAAATTTCTCATTTCTCACAGCCCGAACAGCTGTTAACGAAATTTTCCCAATCAAGATGTGCCGTATCCCGTCTATAGAATGAGAAAAGTCAACCAGCAGACGAAATGAATTCCGGGATTTCGGGCGAGAAGAGCAAAAGATTGCGGTAACACATTTTCCATTTATCCAAAATTAACGAGACTTTTTCTACCAACTGATGAAAATTTAAATATGTTCTGTTCAGAAACGAAAATAGCATAGCGTATTCGTATGTGGATCAAACAAAAACGTATCTCATCACCATCAGATAAAATTAGCAACACATTTGAAGACAGACTTTGCCTGGTTACTATTGACCACCTATCCGCCCACCTACCCATCGATATTACTTCGTCATCAGTGAACAATTTCAGGCTCTTCCTCTCGACTGAGTCCTTGGCGAAACACCGGAAATACCATAAACATACAGAGCTGTAAAACCGATGGCTGCAATTCGTTTATAGTAGCGCAGGATAGGCTAAACAATTGGCATCGAATAATTCCCATTTCATTCCCAAAAGACCGCAATATTCCAGCGCCACCATGACGATGCTGATATTACATCAGTGACCACTCGCTATTCACCATTCGCCGTTTATTATTCGCATATCCTTGCAAAATGTTATGCTATACAAAATACGGAGTATCTTGTCCATTTTCAGTCACCATCAACAACTCTTTCATTGTCCTGTTTGGCAGCTGGCATCTTTCTAGTAGGCATTTCACCGTTTTTTGGGACAATTAGTTCTCGAACCGCGAGGATACTGAAATTTCGCATCATCTCTTCCTGTAGGAATTCAACCAACCAAATTAATCCCCCCCCCCCATTGAAAGGATGTGAAACATACGTCGACTTCAGATATTTATTGGAGTTTCTAACGTACTCTCGTAAACAGAGCACCAGCTCGAATATCATCCCATAGGAGGCTGCAGTAGTACAACAGCAACAAAAAATTCTAAAAACAAAATAGGAAGTAGGACCAATAGAAGCCTACACATATGAGGTTTAAAATTCGGTCTTCACTAGAATTCTCTAATGAAACTTTCTTTCACAAAACCCAGAAAATACGTCACGGCAATTTTCTTCCTGTTTTTACCCCCTCCCCTCTTGACATGTTTTTTCATGATTTCTTTTATGAGAATAAATACCACTATCGCAGACTCTTCCTTAAATATGCGACATCCCCTTTTGATAAGAAAAACCTAAACTTGTGCATTTCAAGAAACTAAAGAAGAATTTTCGTTTTTTATTTTTATTTTCATTTCAAACATTCTGCATAGAATTTATTAAAAGTAAGTCATCAATATGCGAAAAATTCTTTCTGACGTCTTTTTATTTCTGACACGCGGGAAAATAAATATAAATAAGCGAAAAATTGCGTGCCTCATCGCTCAATGACCTGATGCTTCTACCTTGTGCCAAAATATTCAACACTAAAATAAACTGTGCCGCCATCTGAATAATCGCCAAAGGTGGATGTGAAACACTCATGAAATCTTACATAAATGCTAAATAATTTTAAAGGGTTTATGTACAATAATACAATTAGATATTTTAGCTTAGCATGATTTTTTTTTCATCTTTTTCCCACCTGATTTGTTTCAAATAACATTTTAGCCCAATCGGTTCAATAGTTAAGAGTTAAGACAGCTTTTTCACTCAATTTTTATCTCAAAATTCTCAATTACGGCTGAAGATACCGAAACACGGTCTGTCAACAAATAGAAGTCTCCAAGTAAATTAAGAAAAGACCCACAAACTTTTACTCGAAAACTACGCAACGGATTGACCCGAAATTTTTTATGGTTCTCGAAGAATGGATCCTGAATTTTAAAAACCAATTGTTTATTTATTTATTTATTTATTTTATTCAAATGGTACAAAAAAAAGGGCTTGCCTTATATAAATCTGTACAGGAGATAACGATTGCAATACTAACAATTCCAATAACAATTTTTTAAATTTAATTCATATTTCACCTAATAATTTTTAAATTCAAATATAGCATTTTAAATTCAAGTTTTAATTATTACATTCCAAAAAAAAAAAATATTGTTCGTATAATATGCCACTCTCATTTCTGGTCTTTTCGCAAAGCCCCCCCCCCCTCCTCCCCCCCCCCCCCCCCCCCTCTTTGCCACCTGCCCACGTCGGATAACAGTACACCTCTTCTCCGTATTTTTTGTGAACAGTGCCTGATAAAATTCATTGCAGGTAAGTATTTAAAATGTTTATGCAAATTTCCCGCCAAATTTAAACTGTTTAATTCAATTGATTTACGTTTTACACTGAAACATTGATACATACCCAAGTCAAACCATTGAAACTCATAAACAAATATCAACAAAACTCTCAAAACAAAAAATCTTGATTAGCTGCCATTCATTTGTTTACATAAATTGACCATACACTAGTTGTGATGTTTATATTTTGAATTATATAAATTACATAAATTGCTACAATCAAGCGGAGACTTATGTTCTTGGGGACACAATCTTTTAGCTGTCTTCCAAACTAAAACTGAAGGAAACAAATTACTGGCGAACAGAAAAATCTAACGTAACAAAAATTAAACGAAATAAATTGAAGAGATGGGCCTCTCTGAAGTCTTATTCTAGGTGGATTCATTCTTCTCCGGTTGTTCCACTTCCGGCGGAGGTGCTGCCTCTCATTTCCGTCCGACAAAATAAGAAACAGAACAGAAAGCAGTCATCCTCAGGTAAACATAGTCATAAGTTACTGTCGTGACAGACAAAATGACTCACCGCTCTTGCCAACACCTGGAGCACCCATAACAGCTATTTTCACTTCCGATAATGAAGACTTCTTCCTTCTTATACCTCGCGTTGTCATAATTTCTAATTCCACTTGGCTACTTCTTTCTCTCGGTTGAACACTTTTCTTGATTAAATTTCATAAAACCCACTCCAGCCAAGCTCAAAACTCACTTATTTCTTTTTATTTATCGCTAAGATACTTTTTCTCTATTTTATCACTTCTCACAGAAAAACTTTTTTTTTTATTTCTTTTCTTGTCACGGGCACCAAGTGTTGCACTGCACATAGAAAAAGGACACTTGTTGCAGACACCACCTTATCACTTTGTCTCCAGTTTCCTTAAAGAGACTATTTCTAGTTCTGATGTTTAATTTGCAAAACAACGAATTGGTAGCCAATTTTTCTGAATGCTCAAATATTTGCTAGAATGGAAAACTTATTGCTACACTAGAATAAAAATCAAAATTCTCGTTCTCAGATTTCCCGGGTACTGATATAAATTCCCGCGGGAACTAGCGGCGATTTACTGATCACAAGGGAGACTAAATCCATTTGGCAGATAAGTTTATTCTATTCGAATATTTTCCAATCATCAAAAACACCGTCTGAAAACAGACAAGCGATTTGGTTCGGTATCTTAAAAATAGAACATTTTGATTAAAATTAAACTCACACGGGAATTTTTTGTGTAAAATCCAACGAAAAACACTCGCTTCATCGTTAAGCAGATGAAATACATTTAAATTTTCAACTTGTATACATTTTAGTAAAAAAAAAACATAGCCGAGATGTTCGCAAATAAGACTGGAATGCGCAGAATCTTTCGACTCAAGGAATTCAAGTGCACCGTGTTAGTATGTATAGAATGAAGCGTCTATACACAAAAAAAACTGCATTAAAAAGTGTAATCTTGATACATGCAGTTGTCTTGTAGTCAAAATAAATTGTGACCCTCATTGCATGTTAACGTCATCTTGTCCTAATTTTATTTAAATTATGAGGTCATCAGGAATATACAGTTCTGTTTACAAAGAAATTTTTTACGTTACTTTTCAGATGGTTGTAAGTATGCCAATTACTCAGGTAAATGTTTTTTCTCTTCAAAATTTTGTTTATCAAAATATTGTAACATTTTAACCACAATATAAAAATTTTTGCAATCCAAGTTTTTTTTTTTGGAACAAAGTAAAAGCTGCAAGGTTAAAGATGAGATCGAAAGCTACAGCCCTATTCTGGGGTTGTGACACTTAAGTCACAGATCACAAGTCAACAAGGGTCCTGTGACCGAGTTGTGACTAGTCATCGGTCACTGACAGGCGCCAGAATAGGACTGTCAGTCTCATATTAAAAAGTGAAGATTATATCCTTGCTCTAATCAAAGGGCCGTCGGTTTTCTAATCAAATTTGCGGCTTTAATTAGAAAATCGTTTTGATTCGTTGTTTCAAAATTTGAAAAGTCAAAAAATCCAAATTTCAAAATGAATTTTCGGCCATCATTCAACAAAAAAGTACTTTTGGAAAATGTCAAGGATTCAGCAGTGGCTTTTGCCGTCTCCGTCGCGGATTTCGTGCACCATCCTGACTTGTGTTCTACACGTCTTCAAGATTTTATACCTAAAACGAAAATAATTAATCCAGAATATCGAAATTATTCGCAAAAATCGGCTTCAATGAATCAAAAATCTCAAAGATCTCGTAGTCCAATCAACAAAAAAACATTTTCGGTTAGAAGAAATCCTGACGGAAGTGTCACATCGTCTTACACAGCAATACAAATGATGCGACGACAACCGGAATATCAGGTATGGAGTTTTTTTTTTACCGTCCTCACACTACCGTCGATTCTCCTCTAAAAGTGTGACGTATTTTATGGACAGACCCTAATATTTATCTAATAATGATTTTAAATTTTTTAATTTCCAAGGAAATTTAAGAGAATAACGATTTTTTTTCTGTTTTTTTTACTAAAAACTTGTCTAAAAAATATTTTAAAAGTTAGTCAATGTTTTTTGAAGGATTTGGCCAACAGTGACTCACAATTAGAAAATTATGAGATACAACCGAGACCGCTTCAGATTTCTGGAATGTCTCCAAACAGAACTCAGGAGCCACAATTTCATTCAATTCCCGCAATCTATGCTGAAGATCCCCAAAATCAAAAAGAATCGTTTCGAACTTCAACAAAAAAATCATGTGTAATGCCAAATCAGGGTTTTCCAACAATGTCTCACCTTCAGACAGAAGCAATGAAGGGTAACTCAAGAAAACGAAATGTTTCGTATTATGATCAGAAATTTGTAAGTCAGGAAGAATCTGCCCTTAATAATATTATTGATGTGTCAATACGTGAGTTAACCTCGTTTACAAAAATTCTTGGTAAATAAAAAAAAATATGGAGAAAAAACATTTTAAAAAAATCTATTTTCTCTAGATATTCCAAATAGAAAATCAACCCCCTTACCAGAGGATCCATCAGAACTAAATAAGTGGACATTAATTTAAACATTTCAACACTGCATGGTGCTACTAATTTTCTTATTTCAGGGTTCTGTTGGCGGAACTTCTTAAAACTGAAAATCAATTTTTACGATTACGAAATGCCGTTGAGAATATTCTTATGGAAATGTCCTGCATAGTTGCGAGCCGTACAAAAATGTCATTGCCACAAATTCACAGTCTTCTGAACGATATTTCGTCAATTGGAGTATTTGGGAATTCAAACTACTCTTCTCGATATTCCGGTCAGAAAAAGGACGAAAGCAATAGTTTGGGAAATGAAATCGCTGATAGAAGTTTGCTAGAAGATAGAAATCTACCAGAACAAAAAAAATCTTTGAGTAACTCGAATTAAAGCACCGCAGTCTAATAAATGTAATTGAGTTTGATATTATATAAATAATATTTTTTCTCTTATCACAATATAGTCGAAACTCGATTTATGAACTTAATTCGTTCTGATTTTTTTTTTTATAAACAGCAATATTGCCCAAAAACTTTGACGTTTTTTGAACTCAAGAGAAGTTTTATGTCGAATCGTGCATAAACCGACAATTCATTGTGTATGATAAAACGCTTTAATTGAATTTGAAGCTATATTAAGCCTATGAAAAAAGTTTTATTATTTGTTTTATGAGGTTTTCTTGAAAATGTTTTAATTTTTACCTCTTGATACCGTTTACACCAACGAAACCTAACATCTTATGTCCAACTTAAATCACTTCAGTTCCAGAATTTCTTGGGCTTAAGCAGACTAAAACACATGTTTTTTTAACGATAAAGTGTGCGAACGGGTCTTGAGCTCAATTCAGACTAAAGGTAGAAATAGACGCTGCGATGGTCGCACCGACTTGTGTTGGACCGATATCGGGCCGACGGTTGTATATAGCACACACACGATACGTTCTACTTGCGATTTGATCGAATAATCAGTTTTTACTAGCAAATATCACTCGAACAACACAGCACAATTGTGAAATAATATCGTATCGACGGTCGCATGGCAGACCACAAACGATACAATCTGCCGCATGCGACCGCAGGTTTTGGCTCAGCGACGTACGACCGCGCGATATCGGGCCCAACCGTCATTTCGTGCTCATACACTATACAATTATGCAACCGCAAATCGGCCCGACGATTGTATCGACCATCGCAGCGTCTATTTCTTCCTTAACGATTACGATTACGATTACGATTACGATTACGATTACGATTACGATTACGATTACGATTACGATTACGATTACGATTACGATTACGATTACGATTACGATTACGATTACGATTACGATTACGATTACGATTACGATTACGATTACGATTACGATTACGATTACGATTGCGATTGCGATTGCGATTGAGGATTCTCGACCAATGAGATCAAAGCTTTCAACGATAGAGATATGAAAACTTTGATCTCATTGGCCGAGGAAGCTCAATCGTAATAGTAATCGTTAGTCTGATTTGGCTTTAGACCCCGTTCAGACACAGCAGCTCCTATTCTATGGTGTTTTTCTTCGGCGTTCACACACAATGTTTGCATCCGCGCGAAATCCACGGGTGAAATTGCGCGAAAACCGCTGTGTCTGAATGGGATCTTATTCGCAATTTTTTAGACCGGTAACATTTGAATTTAAAAAACTACTTTGGCGACACCGGGAATCAGATGGAAACTCCGGATTTCCTGCGTTTGGATATTTTGGGGTTTATCGGGAGTGCTTACGACTCGATTTTGCGTGACAATACATGAAAGCTCCAAAAAAGGCTTTTCGTTTAGTCTTTTCGGCAAGTTTTCTTTCGTTGGGTTTTTTTAAAAAAGCTTTTTTCCAGTGCTGGCACTTGTTTAAAAACTTTTAATTATCTTCAATGGAAAATATATATTTTTTTGGATAATTTATAAAATAAAAAAAAAAAAATCTTGCGCTTATTGCGCAACAAATCACATATTTTTAGATTAATTTTTTTTTTTTTTTGGAAATTTTTAGTGCTGAAATCATGACATATCGCTTTGTTGGATTATTCGTGCCTCAATAAAAATTTTCATAATAGATAATAATAAAGCCTATCATTTATAATATGTTTTTTAATGTTCTGGAGCTATGCAAAGCAATGGTTTCCATCCATACAAAGTTCAGCAACCGATGTAGAGGTTAAAAAGCAGGTCTGATAAATTATAATTGAAAATCAAATTTGCTTACCAACTTTTCGTTAATGGGAGTTCACCGTACCAACCTTTTGTTAATGGAAAATAGTTTTTCTGCAAGATTATGCAACCAGGCAAGGGGGTTAGAAGGGAGAAGAATTTCTGCCGCGAGCATGGCTAAAAACATCCGCACATTTCAAAGCAATCCAACGCAATTTATTTCAATCTTTTCCGTTAAGAGGTTCTCCGAAATTTTGATAGTTACAATCAAATGCAAATGCTGCTCTTCTTTAGTAAATCTTATAATAATGATTACCTACCTAAAAATTATCGTATCTAGGTATTCAGTAATAAAAATTCATGAAAAGTTCTAAAATTTCAATCCTGAAGACCCAAAATCTCCAGACTTTAAAAAAAATCTTTCTATACACAAATAATTTCTTGACTTTTCCTATAAAATTAAAGCATTTTTTATAAGTATATAAACTGCAAAAATGCATTAAAACGAATAATAAACAAAATTTACCTGATTTGATCAATGATTTCTTTTTTACATACCAATTTTTACCTTTTCTTGTATCAAAAAGGGAAAATTACCACAGCGATAGAAAATAGTTTAATTTAAGACATTGGAAATTTATTTTTCTGGTTTACAGCAGTTGAGTTTTTTCGGCCTGAAAAATTATACTTACTAGTTCATTATAGTGAAAATGTTTGACCTCGTAAAACTCTTTAATTACCGGAAAGTGCATTCCGGAAGTATTAAAGTTAAATAACGACTTATATTTTCCAAATGTTCGCCTTTTATACAAAAATGTTGATTTTTTTCATAACAAAAACCCTATCCAGTTTTGTGAGTTTTAAAAATTATCAATTTGAAGAAAACAAAAACAACATCAAATATTTCTCATTTCACAAGAAATTTTATTATGAAAGAAGACATAATTACATATGCTTGAATTGAAATCACATAAGCAAATTTTTTACGATGTTTTTTTTTTCTTTTTGCAAATATCTCACTCATATCGGTTTTTGGTCATTTTCGACCCACTCATTTCCTATATAGAAAAATTTTCTACACGTCAAAAATTTGATTGGATAAAATAATAAAGCTGGGAGATTTTAATTTTTGCAAAATTCATATTTTATTCAAAATAGATGGAAATTCGAAATTTTTTCACAATAATTCATGTTAAAAAACTAAAACAATAAATTAAAAAAATATATATATATAAAATTAAGGATTAGTGGCAAGGGGAACTTAAATTCTAGAAGGGATGGTGCAAAAGGTGGTGCATGAAAGTATATGTTAAATGAAAAAGAATAATTAATTATTGAAAATGTTTATAATAATTAAAATACAAATAATTATAATGAAATTTTTAAAATGAAACTTTATACAAATCATTAAAATAAGAAATACGAATGCATTTAATTGTATATGCATTTTATTTTAGGTTGCAACCAATTGGTTTGTAATATGCGATTCAAATATTTTAAAAATGTTGCTAAACGGTACAATTCGGTACAGCAAGCACAGATCGTATAGAAGAGATGACATGTGACGGTGACATGTGACGGTGACGTGGATATGACGGTGAATTGAATTACAATACGAGTAAATGCCTTAAGTTCTAAAAATATTTGGTCCAATAATAAATAACAATTATTTTATAATACACAAGTTCAAGAGAAACACATTATTATATAGTCTAGAGGCGGGGTTGGAGCGTGAAATATCATTTAAACCTAAGTTTTTTTTTATATAATAGTAGCTCTTGTTGGTGATACTGTCTTGGTCCGCTCGATTCTATCATAACACGTAGCGTTTAGAAGCCCTTCTTTAGCTTGGAAATAGCATTCGTTAAATGCAGGAGCTCTGTGTTGAACTGTGAGACGAGGGTGTCTAGCTTATCGACTGAGTCCAGGATTTCGACGCGTTGCGTGTGTGGATTGAATCGGACTTCGAATGGTCGGGACATTGTGGACACCCAGCGTCTGAATTTCTCTTTGGCATCTTCGAAGCTCTCGGCGACATAGTAGATTGGCTGGTATTCCTGATCCTGATAGGGTTGAATTGCGGTCGAGGCTGGCTCGAATGCACGCAATTCGGGCTTGTCGCTGAGGGCATGGAGCAATTCACCGTATGATGAAAGGAGACCGGCACCGTAGGCTTTCACTTGGCCTTGTTCCTTGCACAAGCCGAATTCAACTGTGAACCAGTATACCTAAAAACAATGAAAATCCAACGATTAGTATGCAAATTATTTAAAAGTTTTGATTTTAGTGGACGAAAATATTTCTTGAGAATGGAGTTTTGTAAGAGTGAAAATGGAGTTCAAATTATCATAACAGTAGAGAAGATAGCTGGTGAGGGGGAGAAACGAAAGGAGAACTTTATGTCAGTCTCTTGCTCCTAACAAGCTTACCCTGAATTCTTTCAGTGTTTCTCAAGTTATAAGCGAATGAAAATTAATATTCGTAACAGTTTCTGTTTAACAAAAACTTAGGCAGGCATACAAATTCACGCGAAAAACTAGCGATTTTGTAGATTTTCTCAACATTTGATGAATACTTGAAGAAAACGAATGACCAACAATATACGATGCAGTTTAAATGCAATTGAAATGGAAAATTCACAATTCATTCATAGCCATTGCTAAACCAGCTGGTGTGGCATTTTTACGATGGTTTATATTATGCCAATAAAATTACGTTGGCATTGGTAATGCTCATTAAAAGCATAAAAGCCTTGAACGATATGCGATCGATGCCATAATTTTTGCATTTTCAGTCAAATCAGAACACTGCGATCAACTATTGATGTATATTGAAGGCTCTACTCTGCACTTGGATACTGTGGACTTTTGTACGGTCTTGGATCGTTTAATTTGCAGCCAACACAGCACGCAAATGCAATTAGTTTGATCAGCCTTTAGCTGGATAAGTGGCACTGGAAAATTTTCAGGCCTTAAAAACAAACTATCGTGACCTCGACAGAACAAGAACCATTCCAATGCCTTTTTCGCCTGGTTTGCAGAGACCTACTTGGCACCATCTCGATATTAAAACATCAAAAAGTCTTCTGAAATTGTCACAAGACCAAAGAATTCAAATTCGAGGTGGAGGTGTTCTTATATCATTTGTAGATCAAGATCGTTCGGTATCGGTCTCGACGATCAGATTTTATTTGAGATTTTCAAGAACTCTGAACTGCACGAAAATGAATGTAAGTAAAGTGACCACTTTCCATTTGTGTAAATTTAAATCCATAGAAGCAAGAGTCGCTTAGAAAAGTCTTAGAGATATCTTTTTATAAAATTTAAAATACTTACAGTGGATAATTTTTCAATTTCCTCATCAGATGCACCCAATGAAGCCAAACCGATTTCCTGTGAGAACTGTGCGAAGTTTGGATCGGCCAAAAGTGGCATGTGTCCTAATAATTCATGAATGCAATCTCTGTAAATATGAAAAATAAAAATGTTAATTATCTGTAAGATTATAAATTCAAATGATAAATACTTAAACTAATGTAAGCACTGTCTATCAAAATAATCGATACGAAATTGAAATTCACTTCCGATCAAAATAATTTCACCCTTTCGCTTGAGGGATCATTTAACACACATAACATAATTAAAAAGTCTTTTCCTCCTTTAACAGCCAATCAATTATGGCAAATGGCTGGCAACTTTGTCATATAATAGGCAATTATTGTCACAAGGAGAAATTTTCATGCTGTATACTTTTTCTCTTATACCAAGAAAAGTATTTTTGGTTACGGTATAGAGTATGCTTTCTACATTTCCTTAAATCACATTTGCTGTTCAAGGATATAAAAGCGTTCGTTGCCTTTATTCAAATGTGCGAAACGACTTTTTAGTCTTTCAATCCCGGAATCAAATTATGTTGTACAAGTGTAGCACAAAAGAACCATCTTAAGAGCATCAATTTTCATTCTTTGCGTTATTTTTTAGATTTCATTTTTTAAATTTTCTGTCGATTACTTTGAAGCTTTTTACAAAGTTTTTTTTAAAAGACTTTTTCTTTCCCAAAATTCTCGAAATTATGTTCGAAAATTTTGAAAAAAAAAATTGTAAACAAATAATAAGAAAATCAATCGAAACTCACGGTTCAGGGGTGTGGAATGGTGAGTTGACGTGTCGGACATATTGTGTGCTCTGGAAGATTCTGAATGCGAGTGAAGCCAGAAAATCGCGAGCAGTTAAAAGTCCGGCAGCTGGACGAAGTGTGAATCCTGTGCTCTTCCTTAAGAAGTTGCTCATCTCCTCTAATTGTGGAATGCGATCCTCAACGAAAATATTCTCAGCCTGCAATATGGCAAAGACGGTACGATATTCGGCACAGGCATGCTTTGGCATGAGATCCAAGACGGTGTTGAAAACTGATCTCCAGGTCTTATTCTCAACGTCGGTGTAGTCAATGTGTGGGATTTGATCGCCGTATTTGAAGCCGAAAGCGATTTCGGCGATTTCCTTACGACGTTGACGGTAGACCTTATCGGCGAATCCTGGATGATTCATGTCCAATTCGGGTTCATATTTGGTCATCAAATGATTGCAATTGTCCAATTCGGATGCGTGTTTTGGGAACCATGGCGCTTGAACGCTGATATTGTTCTCGGCCAACAGATTGATACCGCCGAAAGAGGCGGATTGGCGAAGTGACCGGATCAATTGTAAAAGATTAGCACGAGACATATCCAGTTTGATGAGTACATCATGTTGGATACCCTGCGAGCGTGATGGGCGAGATTCAAGATGCAAAATTGCACCATGGTAGGTTTCAATTGCTTTCAGGATGCGACCCAATGATCCCATTCCCTCCTTCAAGCGAACAACGAGTGCTGCCCGCTGGACTTCATTCTCAGCTTCCGGTGATTCTGAGGCGGCATTGGCCAAAACAACCTCATCCTCGGTCATTCCAGCATCTATTGAAGAAAAGAAAAGAAAAAAAAAACGAATCGCATTAGTGAACCATTTTCTCATCCTAGTTGAAATTCAATGCACGACGACCATCCGTACCGACTCGACTGCCTTGGAAAAGTTATCGAGTCGGATTGGTGGTGGCCACTAAAAGACGATCATGTATCCCGCTCAACCGCACCCGGTTAAAAATCATGGTAAATTGATGACAATGTGTGGGAAGAAAATTGTGTGATATTTTCACCCTCCATTTACCGTACATCACACGGAATAACTCTATTTTACAAGTGTTGAATGGGATTCAGGATTAAGAATGAGGAATGGCAATGGGATAACTTGGCGAACACTTCTTAACTTTCTTAAGGATTTTTTTCCTCATCGCTTCGCTCATATGAACAGAAGGTTAAAAAGTGTATATACGGATGAAGTGAAGCATATTTATAGATATATGTGTGTGGGTTGAGCCATTATGTGTGCTAAGCCAGTCAAATGGACTGAATGAAAGGAAAATGATTTATCGGTGGCAGAACCTACCATCAGAACTGTTATTGTTGCTGCGATTTGAATCATTCTCGTCATGGGATGGGATTTCTTGTTCTGTTCCACGTACTGGTTCCAATTCAACTATTCATAATCGAACATAAAAATAAACGAAAAAAAAAACAATTCAACATAAATACACAACATCGAAAGCATTCAAAATTCAATTGGTTTCGTTATC
This sequence comes from Chrysopilus asiliformis, assembly GCA_964034945.1. Lineage (NCBI taxonomy): Eukaryota > Metazoa > Arthropoda > Insecta > Diptera > Rhagionidae > Chrysopilus > Chrysopilus asiliformis. Next base: position 1,277,856 of record OZ035962.1, on the reverse strand, counting down.
TCGACGATCGCCAAACAACGATTTACCTATGATTTTGATTTAACCTACCTTCAATTTCTGAAACATGTTCCTCTTCCTGGATCTGTGCGTCTTCAATTTGCTGTTGCTCACTCTCAAATTCGATTTTTTCCTCTAATTTTTTGTAAATTACGGACAACAATAATAGCAAAAACACAGCAAATGAAAAAAAAAGAAATAAAAAAAACAAAGAATTAAAATTACAACGTCTAGAATATTGTGAAGTGCACAAAATTACCTTGAGGAACGTGATGTTCTTGAGCCTGAGCTTGGAGGACACAACTTTCTAAACTGGTGTCTACTTTTCCAAAACAACACACCAACAACGGGTAAATAAAAGAAAAATAAAAAATAAAAAATTAACAAAAGTGGAAAACAAATTAAAATAAAATTATTTTTCCGGAATTTTTACATTTAAAATAACCAACAAAATCATTTTTAATGCAAGAAAAACTACAGTATTTTCAACAAATCCAACAGGAAAAACATGCGTTTTTTTTGTGACATTTACAGTAAAAATTGTAAAACCTACCGTTGGTCCTTTGGCGAGCCTCTTCCAGCACGGATTGCTTAGTCTGTTTAACGACTAAACTCTCGAAGCGAGCATCATCGACAAGTGAACGACGACGAGATGGATATCCATTCTGTAAGAAAATAAAATTAACATTAATAATTATCATAAGAAGATCCAAGAAAAATTCTTATTAGAAATCATTTTCACCCCTAATATCGGCATCATCATTATCCGGACTTTCAATAATCGTCATCGTTATTTTTACAACCCATAGAATTGAAGAATACGGAATTAGCGGAACTACCAAGTTCTACTAGCAGTACCAGAAATTGGAATCGTGGTGGAAATCTCCTTAAGGATGGATTTATCACTGAAATCCTCTGGTAGAGAAAGTTCTTTGTTGTTAAGACAACCATACTTTAAGTCCTTAGACGACGGGAAATGGAAGGAAATAAGCTCTCGCTCGCATCTTTCCTTTTATATTTTCATCTGAATGTCTTTCCATTCTATTTTCTTGCTATTTTCACAACTTTTCCACTTTGACAATATTTTGAAATGCCAACTATATTATGTGGATTTGTGTGACTTTGACTTATTGCCAGCAACCTCAACCCACAAGGATTCAACATCATTCATCATCATCATCATCTGTTGCTGGTAGCCTACTTATCCAAAAATTACCAAAATATCATAATCTTAAGCCAATTAAATTGCTTAAGTGCAAAGGTGCTTTTTGCTTCAAAATCGTTAAATTACCGATTTTGTTAAATCATTTGGTTAGTGGAAAATTTGATTTCATGTGAATTTTAAAAAGAATTGAAAACATTTTCGAAAAAATTGGTAACTTTTAGGAGGAAATTGTAATTCTTACAAGATTTTTGTAATTTTTACAATCTCGAACTTCCGAAATATCGGTGAACTTGAAATCTTAGGTCGTGGACTTGACAATCATTTAAGAACCCTCCAAAAAATAAAAAACGATCTACTTTTATTAATGATAAACGCGTTAAGAGTCAGAAGAACCAGTTTAAACCATGAAATGCAACCGAAAATTTTTCAAAGTCAATGAAATATGAATTTCGACATTAATTAACGTTTAGTTAAAATACTGTAAATACCATATATTCGCCTAGGTCATTGCTTTCAAGTGATTTTTACTCATGGAAATTTTTGTTCAGGTGACTAACTAAAAGTAGCTAATTGATATAATGCTGGCGCGCACGCGAATGAGACCTTGCTCGATTAACATTTGTTGCTATTTTTACATGACTTGCACTTGTATAGGCTTGGCATGAAACCTTTCAATTTAATCAAGCGACGCCGCCGTCCGTCACTCGATCAAAGATCAGGTGTATATTCCAAAGTAACTGACGTGCAAAAATACCTGACTCAGAGAACAGGTTGAAGCGAAACCGAATTAAGCAGTTGTTTTCATACTTTGTGACGATGCGAAATAAGGAAAATAACAACTGATCTTGGGTTTTTAAGGTAAGTAAGTGTAAATGCCATAGTAGCTAAGGATGTATCGGTCTTGCCGTATGATCGCAGTCTTGACATTGGTCTTAAATGTTCGACGATGGTCAAGCAAGAAGTGACCACCGATCACTTTGAATGTTTCTACTATAGCGAATTAAATGATCGTTTCTTTATGTAATAAAAATCATACTCTGCCGAAATCCCAGCTGATCTGGGGGAGATCACTGAGATTTTCCATCTGGTCACTGATCGAAAATGATGAAGAAAGTTCGGCATTCTTCGAGGCTACTTGAGCTTCCGTCGGCCTCAGTGATTAGATAATCGACATAACTTGTTGATAGAAAGCATTTTTAAGATGATTGCAAGTATCTTGTGCTTTTGTTGGAGTTTTTTTCCATTTTGTTTTTTGTTTTATTTATTTTTGTATTGAATGTAAACAACAAAATCGCATGAGTAACACTTTCACCTCTTGACACAAAAGCGGTGATCAATTCTTGCGATCACGTCAAATTCGATATTTTTTCATCATATTTTGATGTTTTTATCCAATTATTGGATGTGTAACTGTTGCATCATTTGAAATAACAAGAGGTAAAAAAATTTAAATTGCAAAATATCCCGAATTATTATTAACAAAATTGGTTAAGTCAATTAAAAGTCAATTGCTTGAAGCGATCGTGCTTTAAACAATCGTGTGTGTGTGGATTTCAAATATTTTGAAAAGGATTGCAAAGTGGAAATTTTTTTAAATTTCATGAATACACAATTTTTTTAATGAAAAATTTTTTTTGACGAGTTTTCTGCAGTTTCCACAATCAATTTTTTGGAAAAATTAAAATTCTAGAATCACTTTCACTTACCTCAATGCTGTATGATTTCTTGATAGCGAACATTTCGCGGTTCTTTTGAGCTGCAGCTACGGCCATCATGTTGATTTTTTGTTTTGTTTTTAAATACGAAACTCCAACAAAAAGTTAAAAAATTGATTTTTCAGAAAAATCCTTTTTTTTATCGCCTGATTTCAGGATCACTTTTTTGAATCACTGCTGTGTTAAGTTCACAAATACTTTTTTGGAGTAGGACAGCTGCGTCTAATTTGCTTCTCCAATGAACGATTGATCTGTACTTTTATTTAAAATTATCCTTGCGACCACTTGGCTTGATAATATTTTTTTGTAGAAAGCCCGTTTGTCCACAAACGAAACGAATTTTCAAAACGAAACGAACAATTATTAACCGAAATTTAAATTTGAAAAATCAAAAACTTTTTTTTTTCAAATACTTTAAGTCACAGATCTTTTTTTTCTAACTCTGATTGAAAACAATTTTTGTTTAATTTTAGCTTAGATGATTTATAAGAAGCGAATAATTACTATAGAGTTAACTACTCAAAAATATTTAAGAATTTTTAACTCTATTGAGCGGTGTTTAGCGAATCAATGCATGGCTCCTCGAAGCTGCAATCAGTTTAAATACCCGCGATGTGACAAGATTCCGAGTATTGGTGGTGTTTGCGCTCAAAGAAGCCCCTACCTCAGTCACACTCCTTTCTCAATGTTGCGACACACGAACACACAAACATGCATGTATACGGCCCAAAAGCCCCTACGACGTATCACCCAAACTGCCCACTCCCACCCACCCCCACACAGCCCCCAGTCGACAAGCTACCAGGCAAAGCGGGTAATGCTAAAGCAGTATAGAGAAACAGTGGTAACTCAGCTGTGGTAAGTGGTAAGCAAAAGACAATCGAAGCAGCCAAAGCTTCACAGATACTCTACTATGCTGAAACGATTTATGCTCATTCTTGGATATGGATGCTGACGTCTGAAGCTGCTGTAGCAATTGGGATGCTGGATACCATGTCGCGTATGTTGTGTGATGTCACTTCTGCGTCACAGACTTTCCATATTTGATTGGCTGCGTGGACTCAGAGAGCCAAAAAAGCTTCGGGGGTGCCCCAAGCCCCCATAGAATCTTTCAATGTGGTCGTGGTGGTTATTTCGGTTAAATTTCGTACCAGCGAAAAAATATTCAAGAAAAAAGCTAGTCAAACACTAATTTTAAGGTAAATATTTTGGTTTTTTGCGTTTGTTGTATAGACCAACAGCCGAGGAGGAGGGTTGCATTGGTATAGCAATGAGCGATGTAGTAGCTATGACCTCCAAATCTAGCGAAAATTCTATACTTTTTTATGCGAATTTCGTTCTGCTGGACTGGTTGCAACCAGAATTAAAGCGCTTACAGGATTCTTCAGAAAGATTTTCTTGTTGGTTTCACTTTTTGCGGTTAGCGAATACCTAGAAAAACTTCCTTTTCAGCTGACTCATAAACTGGTTTTAATCCATTGGAATCGACGGGTATTTTCTTTGTTTGTTGATTACTTCAAATCACGTGAAAGGATTTTATTGTCGTATTTTTCTGAGAACATTTAATACGCATTAAGTGGAATTTTTACATGCTGTTTTTTTTTCTTTTTTAATTTTCTAGTTTTACTTGTAATTTAATAAAGTAAACAGTAACCATTTCACTAGTTTTAACAGTAAATATTTACTATTTCCAAATTGGCAAGTTTTATGTTAAAACCTTTTTCCGTTAAAGCATCCTTTTACAAAAGTTTCTTTCGAATAAAGCAGTTTTGTACCTTTTTTCTAATAAATTCTCGTAGAGACTTAAAAAATTGTATTAAAAATTGTAGAAATTAATTTTAAGGAATAATATTTACTTTAATGCGAAATATATTCTTTCTATCGTACTTAATCCGTAAAGTGTGACTGAAATTTTAAAATGACATTCTAAAAAAGTGATAAGGAAGGAGGGACAGAAAGGAAGGATGTGTATCTGTCCTACTGATGAGAAAGTCTTCATTTTCATCCCTAGTACCACAAAATTCATTTTCAATGAAAAAATTTATCTGCACCAGCCTATTCTACATACAGAATTAACCCGAATCGCCTGCATCCTGGTTTTTGGAAGGGTTGAATTAGAAATACGGACTATTTTTTACAATCTTGCAACTAAACATATCCAAGGGAGGTGTTTAACATTTTCTCAAAAAATTTCTCATCAATCCATAAAAAAGTTGGTTATTCTAAAAATGCATCCTAAAATTAATAACAAACGATCATGAAATGATCGTCTGATGAATCATGACAAATAGTGTGGTAAATTGCATTTTTTCTTGATGCCAACAGATTAAAAAATGTGCGATATTTTATAGGAAATTACGAAAAAACTGAAAAATCACTCATAAATATTTCCTACAAAGTTTTCGCGGGCTAATGAAAAAAAAACACTCATCGCTTGGTAACTTATAAATATATTAATAGGTTCAGTTTTTACATAAAAAAAACCACAAAAATTGAATCACTTACTGTAAAATACTAATAATAATACCGATTAGGGTTTCTTCCATCTTCTTAGAACATGTGATTGATATCTCATGCGATAATTTAATCAATTTTTGAGTTCTGGAATTTTTTATTAGAAAAAAATTATCATCACAATAAAGAAGGTTAAACCTGACAGTAAGCGAATTACATTTGTTAAACAAAACAAAAATAAGATAACCATATTTTTTTTTTCATTTTGTAATTCTATTGGCTAAAGAGTGATTTCAGAATTTTTAAAACCATGACCCGCTCGGTAAGACCATTTAAAAATTTCATATATCTTCACATTGTTAGATTTTTCATATTTTTTTCAGATGACACATGTCGCAGTTGAAACCATTTATTGATGGGAATATCTGAATATTCCCAGGTTAAGCATCAAAAACTAGTAAACAATTTGTTTATTTTTACTTTTTTGTTACAAATAACAAGTAAACATCGGAAATTTTTCCCCTGATTAGAGGCGGTCCATGTCACGCTTTAATTAGGAGGGGTGGAAAAGAGTGTTATAATGATATTAAACCCACGTGACATAAATGGGCAAAAAGTGGACGCCGCGACCACCAAATCAGGTGCAAACCTAAGGGCAACGTCCACTTTACGCCCTTTTACAAATATTTGCGAATAAGTGTAACGAGAGGTGAGCCTTAGGGTGAAAATTTGGTTTTTGAAGGTTTTTCATTAAACTCTGCAAAATATTGTCTTTTTTTTAAATATTTCCACCCAAAAATTTGGAAAAATTTCATCCAAAAATTCCATCCAAAAATTTGGATAGCATCATGCATTCGCAACAAAGCATTAATCACAGCAAAATTAAAATTATGCAATGCTCGTGTGCAGGGAAAAAACCACTAATGTGTTAATCAACAATAATTTGTGCATTTATGTTTTCATGTAAATGTCCTAAATTTCAAAATCCCCCATCAATTTTACGAACAACTATTCTGATGAAGCTTAACTAAATATCAGAATTTAACGACTACATTCGAAAATTGCGTGAAACACATATTAAGAATGACATACGCCGAACAAAATACCAGGTATATTAAAAATTCGATGACGATAATAAAACTGAGCGTCAACATTCGATCAATGACGGCGACTTTGGCATCGAAAGCTTAAGATTTTACAGGTAAAATCATTTGTCTCAGCTCTCAGCCTAGATCAGAACTTGTTTTTCGCAAGGGAAATTTTTCTTAAACATGCGCTAAATCAAAAACGTCATATTTTTATGTTCAATCAGTATTTAGGCATATTTGCTTAAATTTTTTTTTTTGCAAAACATCATGTGTGTCTAATTTTATTATTGTTGGATAGAAGGAATAACATATTTGTGGTGTTTGAATTTGTTTTTTCTGACATAGGATTAGGGCAAAACCCGCCGCAAAATTACCTTCGAAATGTCATCAATTGTCGACCAACCGAAACAAATTAGTCATTATTCTGAGGATAAGTGTGTTAATTAATGTTAATTGACGTTGTACAAATGCATAATTCTCATTAAGTGAAAAATCGTTTCGCTTGATTTTATTTTTCGATTTTTAGTAGGTATAGTAGTTATTTTTTTTACTTTACTTATAATCCAAGGTAACTAGAACAGGTGTCTAACGTTTCTATGCTAAAATAACAATCAGTTGGTTGGAGGGAGGGAGGCAGTTGCAAAGCATCGATAAACATTGAATCGCTATCTATCTTTATATATCGTGAGCTATTAAATATCTATACTTTATTGTATATCATTTTAATTAAAAGTTACATTTTGTCTAGACTTATTATTCAAGATTCAGATCAGCACGAGAATATCGTTTAAAAATGTTGAAAAAATTATTCAATTGATGATATATCTTTATCTCCTTAGATACAAAATATTCAGATACACAATGAATGGATAAGAAGTCTATATTGATAAAGATTCATATAAAGTTGTTGCATAACTGAATCAAATTAAGTATGATATTTTATCTTAAGGGACTGTCCATAAGATTTCGAAACTCCATTTAGTACCGCAGACCACCCCCCCTCCCCCTAAATCTATGACGTGTTAGCCCTTAAGAATTGAAAAAAAAATCCTATTTACAGTGTCTTAAATACTCTATCTCCGAAATCCGCTTTTTAATTTCCGAAACCTAATGTGGGCGAAGTTACTCCAAGTATCCGCCAACTACAGGTATTTGTTCTGAAATTCCCAGATGAATGATGTATAAATGAAGTTAAATCCGGAATTATTTAGAATGCGTAGTCCACCTTGTTTCCAGTGATTGCACATTATTCTAATAGAATCAGAGCAAGGTCTTTTTCTACTTCCTATTTTAATTCGTTGAACTCTTTGCACAAAAAATTAATTTTTAATCCGAATAATGCCGGTATTACGAGTTTAATTAATTTAAAATTATATAGAATACCGGCTTCGTTGCCTCTAGCTAAGGTTACGCAATTGAGAAAAATGACTAAAACTTAATTTTTAAATTCATTAAGTGTGGAAAATTGAAATGACTTTTCCAATATGGCAAAGACAGTTAATGAAGCAAATAATTGATAAATTTACGCAAGTTATGTTTAGAAGATTGTCAAGATGTCTTTATTGACCTATCATCAAAATCTTCCTCGCTCAGGTTTCTTCAAAAGTATTTGAGATTATTATCTTTAATACCCATTTTAAGTCCATAAACGAACTCGAAAATGATTTTAATGTTATTGGAATCATTCATGGTTAATTTGCAAAGATTTAATTTTTTTTTCCTTTGCAATCAGTCGATCAGAACACCTTCAAGCTCTTTTAAACATGAATTTACATGGTTCTATGTTTTATACTTTTCCTTCGGTTTATTGATTCGATATAATTACGAAGTAGTAAATTTATGCGGTTTCATATATATCACAGCGTTTTTTTTTTTTTACTTATTCACTGTCGATCGAGATGAATCATCAAATCATATACATATATTTGAATCTAATATTTTAGGCATGCTAAGTACTTAAAACGGATATTAATTTCAATATTTTCGACCTTGAAAATAAAGCATAACTTAAAGACAAAATAGATTTCGCAGCAATATTGCTGTCAAGTATTTCAATTAGTTTTATGTTAAAAGTTATGTAAGAATTTTTTAGAATTTACAGGTTCTGGTGTAAGTTTTAAGAAAAAATTAAGATTGTACAATTTATATTTGTTAGCTTGATTGTCGGATGATATAACTTTTTTCTATAAACATAAATCAGTTGTTACTGATAGGCAATAAGAATTTGTATTATTAACGATAAATCTTTTGTTAATTAAGTGCACGGTTTTTGTTCTTTTGTGAATATAAATCTTATTTACAGATAAATTTTCTACATCCCAAAGCGGGACTAGGTCTTCTAAATTAAGGATTTGTAACAATTTTTCATCCAAGCTTTAAAATGTATCGGAAAATTATTTAAACAAGCAACATAAAAGAAGCTCAAAGTTTTACATAATAACGGAAACTATTAGCAGGGGTCAAAAAAATCCACGTGGATTTCTCGTTGTTATTAAGCTCTTTTCAATGACTCCCAAAACGTATGCCCAGCACACTTCAACACTTGTCGTGTACAGGAAACCATATTTAAGCCACTTTATCCCAGCAATGCTTATTAGTCACTGAAAAACGAACGACTTCCACGAAAATCATTTAAAATTATATCAAATAATTACAAATGCGCATTTGTAAAACCAGCGACCACAAGAAATCCAAACAGAAGGTGATACAAAACCAAACCGTTTGTTGGTTAAACAACTAAAGTCGGAAAATCCAAAAAGAAATGCCCGTAACGACAATACTTGATTGATCATACCAGTAAATATAGTAAAAGATTTCCCATATTCATTTTCATTCATTCGAAGGCCCTAATATCGTGATCGCATAGTATAGGTTTTGATATCGATAATTGGATTGTAGTTAGTTATACTTTAGCAAATTATCAATTTCCGGTGTGATCGCAATTCTGTGAAATAAATTTTTCCAATCTTTACACGTAATGCGATTCAGCCTGTTTATCACCACAAAAAGATCCCCGTTTCAAAGGATGTCCTCATCCTGACGCATTTTCCGATAACACATTTGCGACTTTACCCAAACCCGTTTCTCACCATAGCCAAATTCTATTTCTCGAGAATCTTGTGACGCCAAATATCTCTATTTCGGAAGTAAACAAAAAATTCTACATCAAACAAAAAATTATACAATATTCGACGTCATCAAAAGCTCATCTCAGACTTATTTCGCACCGGCTGGCGATTTTCATAAACGTAACTGGTTTCGTGATTACTCAAAATTGATATTCAAATTAATTTACACGAGTTTGCCGGTTTTTTTTTGTTATGATGGTATCTAAAATAACTAAGATTTTATTAATTTAGCGCACCACGAAATTAGGTAGTAGAAAATAAATACCGCCAAAAATTAATATTGAAATTTTTATCCCATGTGAAATATTTTGAGAATGCAATTGCAAATCGGGTTCATTGAACGAAATTTCTTTAAATTATTTAGGCGGCTTTTTTTCTCACTGAAACTAGAATCAAGCAGATAAAATCCGGAGATGTTTAAAAGATTTTTTTTTCCAAGAATCACCAAAATGATGACAAATTAGTAGCGAATTTTTTGTTATCAAAAGGCAAGTTCAATTGGTCACGAGTTCGGTTTTTAGCAGCCAAAACTGGTTAAGAAGAATAATTATTTTTGCCACCCTGCCTTGTCTCAGTTTAAAATATGGGTTCTTTTTTTTTGTTTTTTACTGGTTTTCTTAAATTGTGGTGAATTCTGTCCTTGAAAGGGTGTTTCTTTCAAGATCTTTCAAAGTGTGTTTTTTAAAATGCCTTTTTTGTTCAAATTAATGGTTTTTCAATTAAAAAAAAAACCTGTTTTAGAATAACTTGTGATTCACATCAATATTTTTTTTTTTAATTTAGCATAACTAGCTTCCGTAACATTTCGTATGTTTACTAGAAAAATGAGAAATACCTTTCCGATTATTTTGCAAAAAAAAATGTATGGAGTTTGGTTAGAGGGGGGAAGAGGGTGGAAGAGGGGGGAAGAGGGTGGAAGAGGGGGGAAGGGGGGGAAGAGGGTAGGGCAGAGGCATTCAATCGCAAAAAGTTCTATGTTTCATTCCTTATCATTCTTAATTTATTTTCTAATGTCATATTTCAATTGCCTGCTCTTTTTGTTCTAGTTTTTCAATCGAATAGAAAATTTCGACAATTTTTATCTAACAACAAGTTGGCACTCTTTGACTCCAAAGTATAGCATGCACGAAATCAGCGACTCAGATACCCCAAAAGTTTCACATTTCTTCCAAATAGTTACTTTAGATTTTTGCGTTAAAAAATGTACTCTTATGCTTATTCCACACGACCAACAAAAAATTGTAAAGCCAGGGGGAAAGAGGATTTGAAAAAGCGAAAATTATCGCAACGGGCTTTATGGACAGTCCTTTATCTTGCCTGTTATCTTACCTGTATGGTGAACAAATTCAACAAACATTGTGATTGTCAAAATTAAGCAAATCAATTTTTTTATGTTATGTTATACCATCTTTTTAGTGCCCCTACTGAAATGCCACCAAGCGCATCTGTGGCTTTATAAAATAAAATATTGGTATCAATGGTTTCGTTTTTAATTTTTTTAATAGCTTTTTAAACAAAATTGCATAATCAAAAATTACGTCATACAAAATTAAATTATTAGACCAAATTGTTGTCTTGCTTCACAATATAGTATCTAAAAGAAAAAAACCGGTTCGCTGCTAAAAAGAAATAAATTTGCTATAATCGGATATTCATAAAATTTGTCGAATATATTAGATAGGTCATGTAATTACGTAGTTTCGCTAGATCTCACTTCCCAAACTGATTTCCTCAACATTAATTCAATACTGATTGAAAGACGCACAAAATTAGAAAATTCGCATACAAAATTAGAAAGAAAAAAAAAATTGATCTCATCAGGAAAGCGAATAAAAGACAATGTTTGTAAACAAAAGCGACACGTCTGAAATGCAGATGTGCAGTAAAAAAAACTATTTCGATGCTCATTCAATATTCCAACAAAAGACCTGTGGCTATAATTGCCTTAATTTGTAATAAAAGTGACAGGTCGATCGACGTCAACGAAACTTGTTTAAAATTTTACCGTATCAAGGTAAGAAATACTGGCTGCTAGTGAGGGCTCATAACCATCTTGACGGTGATTCCCAAACTATTTGTACACCTTAACCGTAGAAAATAATTTCAGATAGCGTCCCTTGGTACTAGCACCTATCAACTTCGATGCAACTCAAATGTCCTTGAGTAGTACTTTAAATGGAATAAAAAATCCAAGGAGGCTTCGAATTTGGGGAAGCACCCGCCGAAAGTTCATTGGTATATGAAACAACATAAAAAAAACGCCACAAAAGCACGTGATGTTGACGCATTCATTCATTTCGGTATGACCAATATCTGAATTTTGATTTCAAATCCCACAAAAATTCAAATATTCAATAGTCCCATAAAATTAAATAGAGACCGTTATATCTACCGATTGTGATGATTATGATGTTGATGTTGGTATGATTATTATATCAATTGATTCTCAAGAGCCATATGGAGTAAAACCTGTCCTCGGCAGCAGCCAGACGTCACCGAAACCCCTGACTCCGTTTTGCGAAACCAACGACATTGAATTTAAATTTTCAATTCATATATGAATGTTTCTGACGTCCTATCGACCACCGGTTTTTGCTTCGGTACCAATTGAGATCCACTTGAAATTTATCAATCGTCTATAGTTGAACAGACGACACCTGCCCCCGAAAAGGTGTGATAGAAATTTTTGGTCCCGAGGGAACAACACAGACGAATCCCTGAATGTTATTCATATATGTTCACTAACCCCATTAGCATTGAATTATAATAATTAATCGCATTTTAGTATTCAGACGCAAAGAAGTTCGATCAATAATTTCTCGGAATCACCGGTAAAAAGGTAATCTTTTTAACATATTTTTGTCTCAAAATTTGAAAACAGGTTGAGTGCTGTCTTGCTGGAAGTTTAGAGAAATTTTAAAAGGGATTTGTCAGTAGTGATTTAATTAAGGATTTCAGAGGACGGCGTAAGATTTAAGGCTACTGGAGAATCAGTAGGAGTATCAAAGGTCTGTCAATTTTCCTTCTCCTAAAAAACCGTCATACCTTCGGACGCCAAAAAAGAGGTGGCGCTGATGGCAATTTAACAAGATTTTAAAAAAGCTTAATATACCCTTCCCATAGATTTTACGAATGTTACGATGCTGCGGGTGTGTTCAAATACGTGTATTATATATAACAAGACCGAAAAAAAATTATAAAAAAAATAATATAAAAATGTAGAAAGCATGATTGCTGCCGAATTTTGTTCTATTCTATGATTTTCATAGAAGTTTACCAAGGCAACTTCAAAGAAAAGAAGGCAAATCATGTAAATCATGTAATTTTATTTTATTCCACTATCCCACCGGGAACATACAGATTTCCACTCGTTTAAACGATTGCTGACCGCATGATATCAAAATGAATTGACTAAAAGATGCTATTCGAGATTTCGTATGTCGATCTGTTGAATTTCCGAAATTCAAAACACCCCACATGTCAAGTGTTTGAATATGCCTGAAAAGATGAGTTTATGAGTAAGTGGGATCAACGTCATTCACCTGCGCTCACCTAAATTCATGATATTTCACACCTGTGATGATGATTCGATTGAAATTCAAAAGTAGCTCGCTGTATGCCGGGATTCCCTCGACTCGGTATCAGTCACTGTTTAAGGTGGTTTCGATTTATCTTTTTTTTTATTTCATTCGTAAGTGCATCATTAAAACGGAATATGTTTATTGTAGTGTTAAACATTCGCGCATGCACTCATATTTACACTGCGTGGACATTTTTTCAACGTTTACCTTTCATTTAATTAACTCGATGGAAACTAGTTTTAGTCTTCGGAAAATCCACTAGCATCAGAAACCACTTATCCGACTTTGGAGATTCTGCAAATTTTTACATTTTCGCATGAAGTGATTTTCCGTTGGATGATAATAATTGGTTAGTCTGATGGATCGTTGAGGGTTTTATAAACTGGTTTTAACTGAGATTTCCCTGTAATCTCAATTACTTCTTTAATCACCTTTTTAGAGTTTAAAAGACACAAAGACTAGGTAGTTTGGTATTAAATACGCATACCGCATAAGAAATATACAGCAAAAAGGGAGAATTATGTAGATGTAAAACGAGAAGGTGTCAAAAAAAACTTTAGGAAAATCCAAAATAGTTATACTATCGATTGATTTCATATGATTAGAATTCAACTCTTTAGTAGATCTTAAATGTGATATTTTTAAATTCAATAAACACAATCATTATATGAATGTTAGAATGTCATGATAACAGATTAACCCACTCCACACTTGCTGTGATATTTTTGAGGTTGGCCTTTCCAAAATAACCACCTTTTTAGCGTGATAATAAGTAGCTTGTGTTTTTGGAAGGTGGAACACTTATTGCATCAAAAACAATAAAAATTAACAACTTTTATACAAGCAAACACGCGTTTTGTTGTTCAGGATATTTTTAAAAAAATTTGGCACGAGGCATCGAAACAATTCACACCCTCACCCAATTTGCGTGTTTTCTTACACGTGTTAGAAAACATTGAAACTCAAAATATTTGTTTTTCAATTATTTATGTCCTCTTTTAATGTAAAATGTTGTTACAATAAACACATTTTTAGATAAATATCAAATTTTTACACATAATTTTCTTCCTATTTCAAGGAAAAGTTCACATTTTTCAAAGGGATCCAAAGAAGGTTTCACCTGTGGCGCATTTAAAACCAGTGAAATTTTCTCGGGGCCTCCCGATTTGAAATGTATATTCACAATATTTTACTTAATTTAATTTAAAAAAAAATGTGCGAAAAAGAGCTATAACTAGAAAAATTGCAAGTGAATGCACTTGTGATCCAAATTACAGGGAATTTAAATGTGTGGGCGCTTTATTCAAGCATTCAATTGTCAACTAGACATCAAACCTTGAAATTAACTCAAAACAGCCAAAAAGATTATAAACTTAACGACACTCACCGGACACAGAATGATTTCCGGTGAAAATTCCCAAAAAGACCAGCGATGATTGGGATTGCCGCAAGAAAGTTCAATGCTACAGGAAAACCTTTTATCGGTTAAAAATGGGTGCGAAATTCGGTAAAAATAGTTTATTGTGAATAATACCAATTTAATATAGTCATGTTAAACATTGTTTAACCACATTTCAACAACAACAACATCTATAGCAGGTGACAACTCAATAAAGCCGCTTGTTAGACACTTATTACCAGCTGGGCGACATCTACATGGTTAAGAAACGATATTCCAGGTGCTCCAGCTATTATGGGCAGTAGGCCTGTCAGGTAAGTAACAGTAAGCTAGTTGACTATTACCTATGATTGTTAACTATCGTAATTTATGCAAAAATGTGGGAATTTTTCACACAATGCGAGTATTTGCATTCGATATCTATAAATTATCGTCATTTGCCGGTTGTAAACTTAATAAATCCGCCTTTATGATTGCATATCGCAAATAATGCTCATAATCAATGCATGAAATATTATAATTGTTCAATTATCTGGTAAAATAACTTTAAATACGAGTAGTTGGAGATTAATTCAAGAATTATCATAATATATTCTTCCAGATATTTTCTAATCGCAATTATATAATACTCATTTAATGCAAAGGAGTTAAATGATACGATAAAAAGCGTGCACAATCTATTTGAATTGGAAATTAAGGAGTTTAATCCAATGAGAATTATGCTCAAAGTACAAGTGTTTACTATTGTTTTCAGTCACATCAACTCCAGAATATTCTTAATTGTTTTAAAAATAAATCGTTATTCATTAAAATTATCAATTTACAAATTTAATAAAAACATTTGATTTTTAAATAAAACCTGTTTGAATTTTATATTAATTTTCCTTAACAAAACATCTGGATATCTCTTTTGACGTGCATCGTTCTGAAGTAAGGTGACCATACATCCCGGTTTGGCCGGGACAGCCCTGGAATCAGGCGTCCCGGGAAAAAAACTTTTGTCCCAGACTTTTCAATTAGGTGTTATAATAACGATTTTCCAAAAGTGGCGTATGTATTTTAAAAAAAAATTGACTGCGGCGCTTTTGACTTCATTGCTGATTTCACAACTTCCGTCGCCATTATTTATGGAATGTAAAGAGCGGGAAAAATTAAGGGACTGTATAGCTCTTGATTTAAATCTTTGCGCTGTACTTTTTTTTAAACTTCGCCTGCGGCGTACATTTTTTTATTCTGTACAATGCAAAGGAGTTAAATGAGGTTTTCCTCCAAATAAAGATTTTCTTTCTATAAAATTTTGTTGTTTAGGTAATTTTCCGATTCAGTAATCCCCCCTCCCCCGCCACCGCTCTCATCTTGTCCCGGGTTCACTTACAAAAAATATGGTCACCCTAGTCTGAAGTCATTTGAGAAAAGGGGTTGTCCGTAAAATATGTCACGCTAATTTTAGGGTTTTCTCAGCCCACTCCCCTTTCCACCACCACGAGATCTTTTTTATGAATTTTAGCCATTTGTGACATATTTTCTGAACAGCTTTCTATGCTATTTATTTCTGCTTTAAACATTCTCGTCAAACGTAATATCTTCACTTCTCGTTTCTGGCCTTGCGAATGTTTGATCAATTCAAAATGCTCAACATTTGAAAATGAGCTGTACGAAAATTCCAATCTAAATTAGTCAAAATTAAAGACCTAATTAATAGCTAAACAAATATGAGGTAATTAGCATTAAATACATTACTTTTTGGCGTGTATCTATCATGAATGTCAGGTTTAATCACTTGTTCTGTGCGATTAAATGCAACCAACATGTTTTCATCTCAAGATTATCTCGACTTGTCTCAAGGTCCTCTAATGGCTAGTTATATTTTTTTTTTAATTATAAATTCGCCGAGAAATGATTTCCTTGGCTTTTAATGGTGGTTTTAATTCTACCACGATTATATACAATTTTGCATTTTTCAAATACGCCTTTATATTCGCACTAGCTAATTAAGAAATAACTAAATATTAATTCGATAGAAAATGATCGCAATGTTGTTATTTATATATATTGGAAACCGCTATCACAACTTTTCAGTATAACCATATATTCTAACTAAATTACTATCTATATAACATAACTAGTAGTTAGGTATAACTAAATATTTAAAAAAGCTTCTCCCCAACCGTCCAAGTTCAATTATGGTTCACTTATTGACATTTTCCTAGGCTCGCATTGAAATTACATTAAGATAACCGGTTAACCTGGTGATCCATAAAAAATGTAAACAGAGCATCAGGGGGCCCAGAACTACTAGTTGCAAGTGTGACATTTCATCTCTCAGAAATATGAAAACTTTTCGAAAAATTTTTATTTGAATTTCTGCATTCTTAAGTTAATTATGATAGACAATTAACGTATTGTTATGGCATGGCTCGCATCTCTTATTAATCAACATATTTTTTTAATTGGCCCAATGAATTTTCCGTGAAATCAATTATTAACATATGAAATTTAGTATTATATCTTCCTATCTTTTCCTTGAATTTCTTTTCAATTCTTTTAACTTATTGGCGAATAGTTTTTAAAGCATTTTACATTAAAGCATTCAATGTTTGTTAATTCAAGGATGAGACGGTTTTAAGTTATATAAAAACCAGCATAAAATAAATTTCAATGCACTTTAACGTTGATATAATGAAAGAAAATGATTTTCTTTGCAGGTTTGCTATTGTAGATTTTTATACTCGGAAAAGAATGTGTAGAAAGGCTTGTTTTATTACTATAAACATTTCAGTAGCACTATGAACAGTAATTAAATTGCAAAATTACAAATAAAAGGCCATTCCAGTCATGTGTATCAGGCATTTTTGTAACTAATGTGGTATAATTGAACTACAATTGAAAAAAAACAGACCAATTAGACTTTAAAAACTTTTTTTTCTACTTTTTTTTTAGAAAATCGAGATTCGAGAATATTTTCGGATTCGAGAATATTTTTGGATTGGAGAATATTTTTGGATTCGAGAATATACAGAATATAAAATAAGGAACTTAAAAAGCTGTAAATTGCTGACGTATGCACCTTTCTTAGTGCTGTTTGAACCAATGAAACTTAGCAACTTATGTCCGACTTAAATTATTCAAGTCCCAGAATTTCTACGGTTCAAGTAGGGTACGCACAATTATATTTTTTAAGAAAAGTACTCGCAAATGGGCCTTAGTTATGCTACTTAGCGCTATACCAACATTCAGGACCTTCAAAAGTTTATAACTATCGACATCCCATTTCGAATACGGAAAAAAACATTTTATCAATTGCTGCGGGATTAATAATTTACAAACTGTGAGTAAACGCTCACATTTTTTTTTTACATTATGTAAAAAAAATATTAAACGTTACTCATATCCGTATATCCACTCTATTAATACGGGGCAAATGCAAAAGGTGGCATGGCAATAAGCTAACTTAGGTATCAATTGCAAATTATGGAGGCTCTCCGCTACATTGAAAAGTGGGTCAAGCAAAATGCAGCGACGCTAACTAATCACCAATGTCTATACACCAAACAACTTAAGGTTCAACCTCATTTTCTACAGTTTTGCATTTTTACTGTTTTTATTTTTCAGCCCCAATGCACCGCAGCCGACAACTGGAAGGTAACCTTTTTAGTTTTTACACTTTTTTGTGTGATTTTTAGTTTTCTTAACGCCTATGCCTTTAATCGGAACTAAAATTTTTTGTTCTTAGGACGTTACGCAATCGTCCGTCTTGACGCTTCGAGTCGCACCAATGAAAATTCAAGAAAATCATAAAATATACTTTGTTACACCGCTTGAATACGTTACTCTGTAAGTATAAAAAGAGAAACATATCACATAAGTGCTGGAGTACAAGTAGTAAAGTATTAATCTTTTCACATTACAAATAAAAGGTAGACCCATCCATGGTCCATTGAGCACCTTATGCCGGTTTACTTGGCTCACTAATTCTTTTTTGTATATAGTATTAGATTTTATAATGCCTTTAGTCGTTCGTGCAATTGCAAAAGTTGTTCTCGTGAACAATTAAAAAAACAGCCAAGAAACCAGAATAAAATGAGTAATAATAAAAATAGAGGAATTATTAACAAGAAATACTGAAATTTAGTAAATTTACAATTGGTTTTATATCGTTATCCACCTTGGAAAGCAACAATAACTCTTTTGTTAGTTGCTTTACTTATATAAGATGAACACTTCTGTGTGCAGCCACAGCCAAGGCTAAAGCTAATGGAAACATTCTATGTATGGTGGTATTTTAAGAGTATTAGACAGTGTTAGGGTTTTACAACCCCTTAATATCTGAGAAATTGATAACAGTTTATTAAATAACACTAAAGGATACCGTTCCGCCTTAAATTCACACTAATTTCTACTCTTTGTGGGCCAATGCGAGTGTTTTTATGTTATTTGGGAACATAACTTACATAACTTAAAAGCCATTGATAAATAATATATCCTGTATAACACATCTTTATTGAGAAAAAAAACAGTAAATCTAAAAAAAAGTAATAAAATAGCATGTAGTTGTAAAAACCTTACAAATGTCACAATCTCATCCATAGTCCGTAATATTTGTAAGGGACTGTCCACTATCCTTTCGTCACCCTTTTTCTGAATTTTTGTATGGGAGTTTATACTGCGGGCACACTATTGCCCTTTCCTTTAAATGTGTGAGGTATTTAAGAGAAAACAACAAAAACCTTATAAATGTTGCAATTTTATCCATGGTCCGCAATCCTTGAAAAATAGGCCTTTGGCTTACCAGCTCAGTGCGTTACAACTATAGGCCATGCTGCCACATATTCTTCTAGATTCTTCTGGACGCTGCCACATATTCTTCTAGATTCTTCTGGACGCTGCCACATATTCTTCTGGAGTCGAATTGAGATACCAGATCTCAAATTGCCTCTTGCCATTTTTCTAGTTTTTTGTGTTTTTCACATGTGTACCCAAAACTAGAAATTCATCACTTTTTTTAAAACAGAAACAATTAAATATTTTTTTAAAACATCAGCAAAACATGCTAAAAAAAACTTTCCGCTAATTCTTTGAACAAAGCTTTCTATTATTTAGTGTTCTTAGAAAACCCCAGTGGTTTATCACCTTCCCTATGATGGAATTTTACCCAAGTGAAAATCGGGGCCTTTACATTTTTAATAACCATTTCCAATAAATTAGTCATCGTAAATTCACTCAATTGACGTAAATTTCAGTTGATCTCGTTGTTTTTTTTTTTAAATTCAAATCTAAAGTCAGTTGTCATGTCATGCGCATTTTACCACTCGTTACAAATTTTCTGTGTCAATGCCGGCTAACTTAAACTTCAATAGCAAGGGTAGGAATAGTTAAAGGTGCAATTAAAAATCATACATGCGTAAATTATTATATATGCACATAATAAACACGTAATAATTTGTTATTATTAGATGCATGAGCGCTAAAAAAATGCCCTCTTAAATTACCACTTGGAATTACTTTGGCTCTTCTTTATGGCTGCAATTCTTCATTACTTTACCTACCAACAGGTCTTTAGGCTTTGGTCAGATTTAGATGATCAAGCAAGGTAAGGTGACAGCCTACAGAATTGTGAAGGTCAATGCGTTTTCATCTCTCCACCCCGTAAGCAAAATTGCAATAATTATCTTGCTCTAAAGACGAAAGAGAAAAAGGTTAATATTTTTAAGTACTTATAATTCAATTTACAACAATCGGCAGGGCAAAAAAGAGAAATAGATAGAAAAAAATATTTAACTGAAGCGAACAACGTGAAAAATCTGCTATGGCCACTGCCATTGTCATTTTTATTCTCATTACAAAACCGGTCGTATCAAAACAATTTTAATTTTTTTTTTGTATCTCATTGGATTTTTGCGGTTAACTAAATTAAGACAAGTTTCTTGGTCAGAATTTTTTTTTTTTTCGTTTCCATTCTTGCTGATCAGATTCTTGTTCGTAGATATGTAAGATACAAATTAATTTATTGCCGCGAAAACCGCAAAATCGAAAGGGACTATCCTAGAATTATCCTCATCGCAACCATGTTTTCTAGTTAGGCGAATGGATTTCCCAGCTATAACTGAAGATTGATTTTAGCGATAAAAACATACGTTTTTTCCTGCAGTATATTTCATTGGTAAAAAATTCTTACCACCACATTTTTAGATAATTTTGGCCAAAAACAGAATCAAGAGAATGAAAATTTTAAGAACGTTTTTTTACAAGCATTTGAAAATAAAGGTAATATGGGCTGTGAATAAAAATATGTCACACATCTGCAACAAAAGATCCCCAAAAAACTAGGTGAAGGAGAAGGGAGTCCAAAACCCGCATTTTATAAGCAACTCCTTCGTATTTGCTGAGCAATCGCGTGGTCACTCCGTCTACGAACATCTTTTGTTTTAAATGTTTTGCCTATTTTATAACATTTAGCCACCCCTTCTCTCTATGCCGTTGGGGGTGTGTAACCTGAAGATACACCAATAACACAAAAGTGCGCAATGTGGACATTGCACCTTAAATTCTCCCCAATTTTTTGATTTTTACTTTTTTTCCATTTCTATATGAAATTCTGAAAACAAATAAAACCGTCTTTCTTTGTTTTTCAATTTTTGGGCGAGTTCAAAATTCCTCAATTTGTTTCATTCACCTTTTACATACCTTTAGTCAAAGAAATTTTTCTCAGGGAACGAATCTTCTTCAAATTTTTAATCCCAAAATGATTAATTACCAATAAAAGGAAATGAGAAAGGCATTAAAATCTAAATATATCAAAAGGTAAATCACTAAAAATCGTCAAATTTTTTGGGGGAAAACCTGGCGCTTTGGTGTTGTGCACATTTCTTAACTTCACGAAAAACCAAATCCCTGTAGAGGTGATTATGCTATTGAGAAATTCTTAAAAAGAAGGTCAATCAATGCGCGCATGTGCTTTTCTTGAAGGAATGAGCGTAAAAGTTCAGAAGAGTTGACGATCTTCAAAAAGATGTGTTAATTTATGGGAATTAAAAATTATCGATTGACGTTGGTTGGGAACGTTTTCGCTATACGCTTTTTATAATATTTTGTGACATTGATTTTTTCACCTTTTGATTTTCAATTGACGAACGCGAATTTTCCAAGCTTTATTCAATTCAAGTCCTATTAATACTCGTATTTGATTTAGTTTTTATTTTCTGTAAAAAAAAGTGCAAGGTGACCACCTTTAGGATATTTAACTGCATATGGAAATGGGAAAAATTCAAACAAACATTTGGTTTAAATAGGCAACTCGATATCTAATTAACATATTTGACCATTTGGTGATACATTTATGAATATGAATTCACAATAATAATGAGAATTTTATGATAATGACCGCGTCGCGTGGACAGGTGTTACGCTTTAAATTACACATTTGCATAATATCTATTTTTTATTTTTTCAATTTGATGGAAGCGTTTAGATTTTCTGATTTATTAAGGTGGCTAATCAGTGCAGTTTAAACACCTCAACCTTATATGTTTTAGAATTAATTGAATAGCATAGATTTTATGAAATTTCCAGTGTTAAATTCAACATTTCGAAAACACAACATGATGTTATTCTGATTTTAAGAACAAGAATATTTTTTTTTATAATCGTTATACCTAATTGAAATAATTTAACAGTCGACTAGTATACTAGTTCTGTTCAACTAGATCAGGAAGTCCATACGATAATATTTTTATTGCAGGTTTTGCAATCAGTAAAAAAAATATATAAGAACAAATCTTGCAATATAAAATGAGAGTGAAAAGTTCAGAACGCTTTACAAAAGTGATTAGTCCAAGGTTACAGGCAGATATTCGAACAGCAATGCTGGATCATTGAGGCTGACATAACTTTACTTGAATTTTTATTATTATTACAAGCGGTTAAACAATCTTGCAAGGCGGATATTTTTCAGTTATAAGAAGTATCTATACAGGATAACAGATTTTAGGCAAAAGGATCCTCGAAAAAACTTCGAAGGTCAAAAAAGTTACTATTTCAAGCAACTTTGTGTTAGAACTTTTTTATGCTGATTTATGCGATTAAATTGGTTTTTATATGAGTAAGCATTATTATTTGCGGCATCGTAATTAAATATAGCTACTAGAATATTTTATTCAAAGAGCTTTTCCTGTTTTCTTGTGAAGCACGTACTGGAAAAAAAACGCTTCGTTCAGGTAAAAATCACAGCATGATATTGAGTGAGTGGGAAAGATTTTTTTTTTCTAAAGTCTCATTTCATGATAAGGCTAGAATAGAAATTAGAATGAGAACCAGAATTAAAATTAGAATTTAGATACCAGGTGATTGCAATGACTATTTAAAAAAAAAAATCAAACGACACGACTTAAAAGGAACTTTATTCAACTGCCGACCTTAATCGGAGTCTCGTGCTTAACCTCATTTCAAGGACGCATTTTTTATTTAAAAATAAAAAAATAAAAAGGCAGATAATAAGCTCAAGTTTTTTTTAACATATTTGAACTTACGGAGGAGCATATAACATTCTATCGAGATACACATTCTAATAAGCTCCCGTGAGTTTTACTTCACTTCGACCCTCAGCCCAGATAATTGATCTGGCAATCGATCACTGAACTGGTCACGATCGGAAGAAGAACTGTGCAACAGCTGTTTATAATTTATAATACGAAACGTTGAAATTAAATTATTCTGATTTATTAAGAAATCATAAATCTTTAAAGTGACAGAATTGTGAATATCAGTATATATACTTATATACTAAACTAGAGCAATTTCCGGATAAAGAAAATTGTAGCTTTATTTTAGAAAGCCTTTTTTTAACACTCGCTTCGTTTTCGATCCACCCTCCCTATAAATTCTCGACTTTTATAGGCTGTCAAATTGTGAAACATACTTTTTCTATCCTCCTCTAACGTTTTAAATCCGTTTTAAATCCTTATCTTAAATCTTCTTTCTTTGATCAAAAAATTCAACTTTTTTCAGGAGACCGAAAATTAGAAGACTTTTTTGTTCTTCCTGCATGCTCTCCATAGTTCTGCCTCTGGACCCTTCTTTCTGATAAAATTTCAGTTCAATCGGTTAAGTGGTTTTGCAATTAAACGTTTTAGCAAAAACTGAACTTTAGAGGCACTTTACCCACTTTTCAATGGATCTATGTTAGAGCTGGCTCCCCAAAGAGTATCTGTGTATAATTTCAGGCTAGTTTTCCGACGAAAGAGTAAGATATTGGTGAAAATAAGTTTCGAAAACAGTCCCTCCCCCACTACTTTCTTACTCCCCTTATTAGCCGGGCTACTTTCCAGTAGATCTAAATATATTCGAACTATATACCTTTGGCATCTATGCCAAATTTGAGGTCAATCGGTTTAGCAGTTTTTAAGCGAAAAAGGAACAGACAGACACACTCATTTGTTCTATACAAGTATTAGTATAATTAATAACATTGAGCACTACTCTTATAAACGCCGTATCAATTTCTGAATGGTTTTCCAGCCCAGATGTTATAAATGGCCATTTATAAGTCGAACGTTTGATTCATTGCTAACACATTCAATCTGATCGTTACGAGTTGTTTCTGTGAAATTCGTTTATTACACTTAAAGTAATTACAACTATATAACATCGATAATTCTGTAATATTGTCACCATGGCCATATTTCATGTCAAGTCAATCAGATGTATGTTTCCTGGAAGAAAAACCGCATATTTATAGTTCTATAAAAAATGTGAAAACAAATAAAGCAACCAAATATTTAATCCGCATCAATCCGGAGATAAAAGAGGTAGCACAAACCGGAGTAAAAAAAAAATAATAATAATAATAAAACATACACTGAAAAGCGGAAATAAAAAATTGCACTTTAAGAAAATCCGTTTTTGTAACGTGACTTGGGGTTAGAGGTATGTCTGTCTGTGACTGTTTTTACACGATAATTGTTATTACTTTTATTGCCTATTTTAGTAGCGTTACCGTTGTTTTTGTTGTTGTTTTTGTTGATATTCTCACCGATTAATTAGAGCGGCCACCTTGAACCTTGCAACGGCCAACAATCCCTTTCACCGGTAGCACAGCCAGCGCGGGCTTTAACGGCTGATTTCAGTATATGGCGGTGATGCCGATATCCGATTTATTATGCCATTCCAATGATGAATACAACATGATCGAGTGCTAGTAATTTATAGCGGGGCAAGAAGGATTACGATCTCTATATTGATTGCGTTTTCATAGTGAAGTATTTATAAAATAGTATTGTTTTATGTTGAAATTTGATTCGAAGAATTTAAACTTTAATGTTTATAAGCGGCAAAAACGAGGGTAAACTGCAGAATGTTTATAAAAATCATCATTTAAACATATTTATGAAACAAAAGAAATTAAAAACTTGTCTTGCAATTTAGTGAATTCACTCATAAAGGAGAAGAGATATTAATAATTTTAGTTTTTAACATAAATAGCATCTTGTCGTTTCCGTTACCCCCCAATTACAGCTCAGTCTTCCAGTTACTATACTAATATGTTGAATGGAGTGCTTTTTAGTTTACAAATTCTTGCGGAAAAATTCGCCGTTTCTGAGAAAATTCCCCAAAAAATCATTCCATTGGAAGATATAAAGGAAATGGTCAAAGAAATTCACTTGAATTCACTCCAGATTTCTATTAATTCAAATTCTAAACTTCATCTTCGAATTTTGTGGTAATAAACGCACCCGATTTTAATTTTAATGCTTATTATCATAAAATGTCTCAAAGACAAAACCCCAAAAATAGCCGATTTTAAACCAAGCTTTCATCGAAATAGGTTGGTTCGCCATTGCTATTAAATTTTTCAATATTAATTTCGTTCGGTAACCACAAAACGATTTTGTTTAATGTCTGATTGAAGTGAATCAATCCGTATTTGAAATCATCGATGATTACCTGTTGTTACCTGTAAATTAGCAAAGAAGGGAAGTATTTGAATTTAAACCGTTTTGTCCATGAGCTGTCCGATCGCGAGTGAAACATTTTGCACATTCCCTTCGCGCCTCCGCTAACACCTGTGTTGTGGCTATATTGTCTCACTAGCCGTCGTTTTTTCTTTCTTCTTTTTTTGCTTTATTGGCGTCAAATTGATTTCAGCCAATCGATCAATAAAGCAGATTTCTAACTTCAATTTGTTAATCGAAATTCTTCGATTGTCGACCCGGCCTTGGCTTTGAAATCAGTTAAGCGCACAAATAATATTCGCTGTTGCGCTTTTTAAGCCATTTCAGTTATTTAATGAGATAAGTTGGGATTAAAGTTTGTATGTTTTCGGAAATTTGAATTTTATTTCGTATCGTTTTATTTAAAAAAAAAATCTTTTCCGTTATATTTTTCAAAATGTATAGTATTTTTGTTTTGCACGAAGCCATTTCAATTCATGTACCGATTGAATACAATGACTTTGAATTTATTTTAATTTTTATTTAAAAACGAAGTTTTAAACTTTTTGGAAAAAAAGTAAAAACTGTTTTTAGAAGGATGCTGAAATTTATCTGAAATACTTCCTGTTTTGTCTTTTCTATATTTCGCAGCCTTTAAACTTGCGTAACATTAATATAAAAGAAACATCTCTATTTTCTATTATTTTCCTGTTCCTTTGTCAAAATCTGATAAAATATTTTATTTTTTGAAAATCACTTTGCTGTTGCGAGTGACATCTATTGCTTTTCACTCAGATTCAAACCATACGAAAGTTTAGTAGCGCCGTGGCTAAAAAATGAACTTTTCCGCGTACGTAGAGCGTGGCGCCGCCACCGCCAGAACCTCAAACGAATCCGTCTGTCATTACTGCGCAGGGCCAACAACAACATTAGGTTTAACGTCAGATCGTCCCCAAGGCTTTTCCGATTTTTTCTAGTTTTCCGAAAGTGAATTGTTTTTGTGAAAAACGATTGAAACTAAGTGCGAAGTGTGGTGGTAGAGTTGTAAAATGTGAAGGACCTGCTAGGCAGTTTGCTGACGACTGAATTTGCTTTTCTCGGCCGAGTTTCCACAGTTCGGGAAAATCGCCAAATTGTGGTCACTTGGGTGTCTGATCGGACCGAAAGTGAGTTGAATAAGTGCAAATTTGTCTGCTTTCAGTTTTTCACGCCTTATTGGCCTTCCAAGTGCCAGATTTTCCTCCTGCAAATCTATTTACTCTGCGAAGCGAATCCACGGCGAGTTGGGGCGGCGAAGTGCTGACATTTCGATGACAACAACAACAACAACACGCTCAATGCTCAACACATTCGGGCAGGTCCAGGTCCATTTGATTCGATAAATCCTTTAAAAGTAATCTGAAAGTCTGCAGAGATATGTTATCGCGGAGGTCCGGACTCCATAAATCGATGGTGCTGATGACAAAACAAAATGAATCCAGTGTTCTGATGACCAGTCACAGTGATGTAAACAATTCGCCTTGGCCGTCAATGCTCGAGTCCAGACGATGTAATTTTAATAATGAAAATATTGCGACGCAATTGCCTTTTCGAGGCTCTTGATTTCCTAAAATAGATACCCGAATGGTCGATTAGTTGGCGAGAAGACTTGTAATTTCGAAAACACGTAGGAAACCTACGGTAATACATTTGAATGTGGTTTAATTTGTAATTTCCCAGTTTACTAATTGGGATATTCTTGCATACAGATGATAAGAAGCCCATTGAGTGAACTTCAATACCATTCCAGAATAACAATAATATTGCAAAAGGATATCTAATGTGAACGGCCAGACTTTCTTATACAAAACCTAAGTTCCTGCTCAATTTACACTACAACCCGACGAGTACACTCGCGATTATGTGGACATGAAATTTTAAGACGTTCATATAATCCGGAGTCTACTGTACTAGTTAATATAAAAAATCAATTTCTTACGAAATCTTAAACCTCCGTAAAAGATATCGATTTATGCCAGAAGGCAAAAACGTACGGAATTTTTAAATGCTTTCCTTAACTGTTTTGTTTCGAAGAACCGTTAGTTTGCATTTGCAAGGAATTTTACGAATGTTCTTCTGTTCGTTTGTCTTTGCGTAGATACGATAACTTGAGAACGAATTAGGCTAGAGATTTTTTTCGAAAAAAAAACCTTTCTTTGGACTTTTCTCAAAAACTAGAGTCCATCTGGCCAAACCACTAGCAGCGACGCAAAATTATGCTAAAAAGATTTTAGAATGTTTGGCAACAAAATACCAGTTATGCAGTGTTATTCACGTAAAAGTTATTAATTTTTTGATTTACTTAAAAACCTTACACCGGTTTTATACAGTGATCTCATTAACAACATTCGAAATTGTAGTAAAAACAAATCCGAATTTCGTTACCAAAATAATTGTTTATCTCTGTGATTGCCATAGATTTTGCTTACAATTTTTCTGCTTCGTCATGTCTAGTCTACGAAGAGTAAATGCGACTGAAGAATCGATTACGCTTTGTTTTTTTTCTGTTCTTTAATTTCAATTTGATGTACTTGTGCTCTTATAAAATATATATTCGCCGATTGTCATTCTTTTGATGATGCATCAACGCTTCTTATCTTGAGTGTTTCTAAACGATTCTTGTCTATTTCTATTTTTACACTTAGGCACATGCAGATTGTCACAATTGAATGCACCTAGAGTGAAATTTTAGTTCGTCAATCCGAATCAAAGAAAATCATCATTGCATTTGAACGACGCAAGTTTATTGAGTTCAAATAAACCAAAAAAATCACATTGGGTTCTCGCTTATCTGCTATCAATGTGACGTCGATAGACATGGAAAATAGTGGCATATCTTGTTTACCGGCGGTTTTTAGCTATGAAAAGAAGTACGAGTACATGATGAACTGCACGTTGGCAACAGTGAATCCGTGTTATAGTGACCGTTCGTACATTTTTTTTTATACAAATATTACACAAGTTTAAATCTCGAAAATATTAAAACTACTTAAATCGACATTCTAGAATTTTGTATTTCGAATATTGGAAATATTTATGTAAGAGAAATTTCTATACTTTTCAACATCCTTTTTGCTTTACTTTCTTTTAAAAAAAATTAAATTTGTGAAATATTTTTCTTGTTTGTTTCACGTCTATTTCCTTGCAATTACATTACGTCTCACTAGAGTGTATTTTTATACTTCTGCAACAATAATTATCTCCCAGTACTGATGAGTTGGCGTATGATTTTTTTAAAAAAAATACGCACACAATGGCCGCAATTTGTGTATAATGTTGCAAACTTTTTTTTTTTGCTAAAATCTTGATAAAAAAAAAGACAGAAAATATCACCAAAAAGAATCGCAAAAAAAAATAAAATAATAAACAAACAAACATATAAATCAAAAAATATTTCATATTTTCATATTGTATGTGGGATTATTCACAGGAAAATTCCCACATAAAGATGCTATTCTCATTATATTGAAAAATAGAAATATCTTCTTATCTTTGATTTGATTACCTACCCGTCGTGAGTAAATTAGGTAAAATGATACGCTAATATTTTCCCCTCCGTTCCTACTATTATTGTCCAGTACTGAAATATAATATTGCTTCTAAGCCACAGGTGGTGACACGTGGCTGCAACGCGAAAATATGTTTTTCTTCATCTCAAGCGTATCATCATCAAAATTTGATTTTTCCCGATTTTCTTCTGGTTAAATTGCCCCAAATGACCATATTATAATTTCCTGGTCAAGAAACTGATTTTCGGTGTAATTTTAGATCTGTCAGTTTTGGAGATAAGATAAGAAGTGTTTGTATGTATTGTTTTTGTACATGTTTTAAAAGAGTCTATGAAAGTCTAGTTAAACAAAGTTCTAGACACATATTTGAGGATTTAGGTATTTTTGACGTCTAGCAACATCCTTCTATTATATATATATATATATATATATATATATAAAGTTTTTGTCGGTTTGCCTTTACCTCTTCCACCTAAACGAATCAGCTTGGAGGTTTTTGGCAGACCTGGTTCGAACCTAGGCCCATTGAAGAGTAGCCCATTCTCTACGAGAGAAAAAGGCGAGAGTCCAGAGTTTTAATATACGTTTTTCTTTTGCGACCCTCTTTTTGAAATTTACAGTTATAAGAGGATCTACGACTCCCTTTCATGAAAAAGATGCGCGCCGTGGGATTTTTTTTAAAACGACGCAAAGTAAAATTCTTTAAGAAAAATGCACCGCGGACGAACTTTTCACTCGTTTACAATTAAATATAATTTAAATAAAAAAGAAAAATTAGTCTGAGTTCTAATATTTAAAATAATAAAATAACGTTATGGGTCTGTAACAGACATGTCAAATGTTTTTATCGTCCTTTGCATCAATTGACTGTTATATTTTAAAAAAAATATCTTCCTCCGCACGAACAACAAGAAAATCTTCTTGCGTTCTTCAAATTGTGCTGAAAAATTGTAAAAAAATCCTCATTCGTTTTTTCAACCTTGAAACAAATTAATGTTATGATTTTTTATTATTATTTTGATTTTAAATCATTTCGTGTGTCGCTCTTTTACCGTACAACAAGTTTCAGTAATTAAAGATTTCTCTATTGCAAAACAACTCGGAATTATTTTTTACTTACAGTCAACATGGCCCGGAAGTTAAAAATAATCATTAAAATAACTAATAAAAAAATCATTTTTATGGCATACTCAATGATAAAGCTGCATTTTTCTAATTACTGTCATTTCCAATTGCGTTTCACATAAATCCAAAGACATCACGAAAGAACGATGAAAACTTCTAAAGACACTTTCAAAAAAAAACTTCTTATGAGCAATTTGTTGTCCTGATAAGAAAATACGAGTGAACTGGGCAAAAACATTCCACTTGGAAATATACAAAAACATTTACCTATGCTATTTATGTTAACGGCATTCTTCAGTTATGTTTCTTTGTCGTGGAAGCAACGCAAATGATCGTGCGTTATGGACATTTAAGTCAGGTCGTTTAAAAAAAAATACATTAATGTCTGTTGATCTCTTTATTGTGTCGACGCTTCAAACTGCATTTTTCTGGAAATTTGATGATTTTTATGTCATTTTCTTGCTTTAATTTTGGTTAGTTTTATTACAAAGATAAAATCTTTTTATAAAAATTGGTCTTTTTGACACACAAAAAAGTAATTCCGAGAATGACTTTGATGATTTATGATTAAAAATCCAATATAATTGCAAACCTGGAAAAATCCTGATGTTGACAATGTGTTGGGGATCAAAAAATGTCAAGACAGTATTTTAAAAACTGGAATAAATTTGAGCTGAACAACAAATCGTCAATCGTCAAACTATATAAAAAATCTTGTATTTTACAGACAACCGTTTACTAAAATATTATAAACTATCTATGGTTCAAAAAGATCCCTCGCCTGCATTCTCCCAAACTTCTGTTTAGAATTTTATCCGGTTTTCACCATCCTCTGGATCGTCGTTTAAACAAATTTTTTATCCACTAAAATTTACTTCAGCTCATCCCTATACCTACTTTCCCCCTTCCCCCCTTGTCCTGAATCACAGAAGAGATTTTGACTAGATTTTCACCAGTGGACAGACAGATTTCTTACTGGGATGACGGAGACAGGCAGAAATGTGGTTGGACTATGGTATTTTTTATTAGGAAAAAGTGTTTGGATCGTTTCAAAAACTTTTACGAAATAATAAGATAAACTTTTGCCTACAAACATTTAAAAAAAATCCTTTTCCAGTTGCAGACTTTTCAAAATGAGTCAACAACGACTAAGTCCAGTCGGGGTCATTGTGGATGCTAGTGCAATCAAGCGTGAGAATTTCGATTCGACTGGCGGCGATATGAGTAGCTCAGCTGAATGTGACGAATCTGGAAGTGAAATGGGATCGGTGAAAGCAGAAGGCGGTGACGATAGTCAAAAGAGGCTATACGAAGACAAAGGAGTCAGGTAGGCTTTCTTTTGGAATCAAATTAATTTTTTCTTCACTTTGAACGAATTACAAATAATGATATTATTAAGGATGTCTACATAAAATATAATGAATTAAGTTTGGAGGTTTATATACTCGTTAAGTAGATTTGGTTCATTATTATGGTATAAGTAATGGCTTCCTTTCCTTTCTTTGTACCTGGATGGTGAGGAATGCGTGCCACTCCACTTATTCGATTGCTATCATTCATCGTTAAGGATTTAAAGAGAGCCTATAAACAAGCTGCGCAAATACTTAAGTGGCAGCTTATAACGAAAAGGAGGCCAAATCAATTATTCAGAGACTAATCGAGTGCCCCTTCGTTTCGATGTGATGTAATGTGCGTTTCGTTAGTTTTCGTTGCGCCTCGACGACCCAAATTCTCAAACGATTTTAATGTATTCATTTGGTTGGGGTCGCTCTTTTAATATAAAGATTTTCAATGGGCTTCAACCTGGTTAAGTACAGAATTAACTTAAAGCGATAAATAAAATTTGATAGGTTTTCTTTTTCTTCTCATGGTAGTGATCTACATCCTTCTTTCGGTCCCCTAAAAATTCTAAGGCAATCCTAGAAGTACCTTTCTTTACTCTGCCGTTCTATGTTTATACATATTTGGTACTCGAAGATTTGGTATGCGTTCGCTGGTAGCCTTTAAAGCTCTCTAATTGCCTTCTAATCCTTGAACTCGTCCTTTTCAATCGATAAAAGAAACGAACCGAAAAAGAATAGAAAGCGTTAAAAGGAAAAAAAATATATATTCGCTTTTTACGAGTTTACATTGTTTATTTCATTTCGACCTCTCCGCTCGACGATGAATTGTGCGCGTTTATCTGATTTTGAAAAAAAAAATTAAAAACGAAGAAAACGAAAATTTAATCGGAAATTTTCCCTTAACATACGCACACGAAGAAATTCCGAATGCTTATAGATAACAAGTAATTCGTTACCAACGCATAAAATCGAAGCTTTGCTGTAAAAGCGCAAAATCATGCCCAAACTCTGAATTAAATTGAAGTACTCACCACAAAAAAGAATAAAAGCTTGTATTTTGTTTCGAAAATAAATATACCCCTAATTTGTGCCCAACAGCAGTGTATCGGGTTTGGCTCCAGCTGCCCGGGAAACATTGTCAGAATTCCCTGGATTTCCTATTCGTAGTAAAAAAAAAACACAGAATCTAAATTTGATTTTCTTAAGTAAATTCCACAATCAGTTGTTGACGTTCGACGACAATCATTGGAATTCAAAGTATTTTGCCACATTTGATTATTTTTATCTAAAAAAAACTAATTTCTTCTGTACAGACATTTTAGAAAATTGTGACATACGACTCTCTGCAATAAGTAGTATGTCTTTGAAATATACAGAAAACCAAAATAAATCCAATAAAATTAAGAAAATAATAAACAAGAAAAATATTTAGCTCTAAGTAATCAGAATTTTTAGTGTTTTTTTTTTCAGAAACTCTACTCTAGTAAAACAATAGGGCAAAAAATGGACACCGCGACCATAAAGTTAAAGAATTTCAAAAACTGCGTCCACTTGCGTACTTAGGCGCGCATAAAACTGATTTAGGTGTTCCGTGTTTTCAAAAAATGTTTCCAAAATGATTCAGTTGTATCCAATAGGCACCACTGCTGGTAACCAGCATAATGCCAACTTGGTATTACGATCGCAGTGCGCACCTACCTTTAAGTTACTGGAGATTTTTTTTTCGAACTTAAGAGAAAAAAAATGAAATTTAATTAACAGATTAAGACTCAAATTTGTTTAAACAAAATATACAGACACAAAATCGAATTTCGGTAGCTAAAAATGTTTCTCAACTACCCATTTTAGACATGAAAAATGTTATTCACTCCAGTAAATATTTTTTTATTTCTTGATTTCGATTTCCTGTTAAAAAAAATCTACTATATCCTAAAAATGCGATTACTATGTTAAAGTGATTCAAATCGTCAATACCTAAATAAAAATATAAACAATTAATCAGTAACGTGATTATTATTTACTTGTTTACGTTTTGGCAGCAAATGGTCTTTGATCAGTATCGAGTGTGATGATGCAAATTTTCCAAAAATATATTCTTATTAAGTCTAATGTTGATTTATTTTTTTGAAGTTATTTTGTTTTTTTTTTTTTTTTTATAAAAAGCAAATAAACGGAAACAACAGTTGCTTAAATAACAAGAATGCAGTGTTGACGATTATCTTCGGTTTTGTTTTCGTGGTCAGTTTCTCAGTTGTTTTCTTTACGGTGTGCAAACTTTGATAACAAAATTTGCTTTCATATCAATATTTATGTCCAGACATTCACTGTAATAGAAAACACATACATACCAACCGAAGACATGGTCGGCGATAGTCAATAAGATATCGTCATACCTCATTTACAAAATGTAGAAACTTCAGTATCTTGAAAGTGTCACTCCTATATGAAGTATGTTCAATGTTTACGTAGAAGAGCAATAAACGTAGAGAGAATGAAATCAAACTTTATCGAGATAAACATTTTCTTTCGAGCTTTTGATTTTCAATCTTGTCTGTTCGAATTGAGCCCTCAATGATTGGGGAATGATAAGAAACAAGTTTAAAACTGATTTACAAAACACTCTAAATTGTGCCAGGGGTGTTAGAAAATTCTATTTTGTTCTAAGTAATTAAAATTATTCGTAGATTTTTGGTGTCAGATTTGCAGTTGCTTTTTTTTTTGAAAAATATAAAATATTACAAAAAATTAGGCCTCAAATTTGGTCAGCAGAGGTTTCTAAAAAAAACACCAGAGCTATTTATTTAGCGAAAACTTATAGCGAAGCACAGTTAAATTTTTTCCCCCATTTTTCTCGGTGAAAACGTATTTTTGGTAATGTTTAAAATATTATTTTACTAAAACCGAAACATCGCTACACCATCCTCCGCCCCACCATACAAAATAAATAATTGTTTGGAATTTTTTTTCGAAAACGGTTTATCACACTAAAATAAGGGTAAGGGTATCCGCGGGAAATCAATTAATTTAGAGCCTCAGATCTTCACTCTTTGCCTGTTTCAATTCTGCATGGCATTGTAATGAATTTGTGCCAATTTCACGGAAATCTGAAGCCACTGAAAGTTGAAAACTAAATTTTTAAGTGATTGGTAAGCAAAATATCAAACTCTAATGATTTCTCATCACCATTTTTGAATTGTCTAGCATATCACGTATTTAGGCCTTTAGTTAGCGAATCTTCATCTCCTCACAACGTCTTCGACTGCTGTTCTATTGAGGGGTGTATGTTAATTTCGATCGAGTCGAGACCGTTGAGAAACGAAATCTTACTAAGCTTTTAACGATGAGATTGATAAAATTGTTCCTCATGTATAGCTAACTTTTTTGGCCAGAAGCTTTACGAGAGGAGAATTTCAATTGATAAGGTAGGGACTAACAACAATTGTCCAAAGGGGGCGACGTCGTGTTGATTTATAAAGTAGGCGACTGATCCGTCGTATGAAATCATGTGAAATTGGGCCTATATTTGACCTTTGAGAGGTGCGGAGCGATAGAAAAGCGAGAAAGAGAAGATACGGAAAGCTAAAAGATACCCATCGCCCTGAATACTCCGGAAAAGCTCTTCTCTGCTGTTTGCCACCTAGGGAAATCGGGGTTGTCGGGGCTGATGGTTGCTGTTCGGCGCCCACTTTTCATTTTTTCTATATTTGTTTCTACAAGGCTTGATGTTTTGTGCTGTTTTCGTTTGAGTATATTTTCTGAATATTTCATTATTCAAGTTTCGCGAGCTCATCAAACTTGCTGCTGTGTGTTGTTTTGCGAATGTGTACGAATACCATTGGTTTAAGGCGTCGTGAGGGGTAAAGAAGGTGTACTGAAAATGTATTTCTTATTAGACTTTTCGTTTATCCGCTGTTTCGTATTTTTTTTTAAAAAAAAAAGGTATATAAAAAAAGAGCCAACAAAATAAAATAAAATATTTTGTTTTCCTTTTTTCATTGGTTTTTTTTTTTTTTGTTAATTTCGTGTTTCTCTCGATTTTTCTGCGAGCTTCGAGTTTTTAAGCTCTTGA
The DNA here is from genome assembly GCA_964034945.1 of Chrysopilus asiliformis. NCBI lineage: Eukaryota > Metazoa > Arthropoda > Insecta > Diptera > Rhagionidae > Chrysopilus > Chrysopilus asiliformis. The sequence goes on along the minus strand of OZ035962.1, from coordinate 1,242,319 downwards.
TGGGGCTACTGGTTGTTCGGGCTGATAGCACGACCACTTCATACGCGTATATTGAAATGATCAACTGGAAGTAGAGCTTTACGATAGTCAGTATCCGCCTATAATTTGCATACGACGGGAACAAAACAGTACTAGCTGACTTATCCGGCTTTCAATTTCTTGTGTATAACGAAATTCTCTCTTTACCCCGCACATCGCTATAAAAAGTATTAAATAATAATAGAGAAAAGTATTTTTTTCTATTTTTCGAATAATTTGCGTCGAGCTATAATCGCGTTTTAAAAGTGTTATAAAAAAACCGTTTTTATTTGCTGAAATTATTATATAATTACACAAGTGCGGGTTATTTGGCGACGTTTTTGTTTTACTACTGGTACAGAGAGGTTATAATAAAACCGTAAGGTCGAATCGCTGTATCTAATGTGGGCCTATAATATTTAAAAAAAAGTGTTTTTTTGTTTGTGATTGGCTCGAAGGCATGAAAATTTAGTAAAAATTCGGTACATGTGGTCGAGCTGTTGTTGCATCATTTACAATACCACGGTGATGAGCCAACACGTAGTTTTTGTCTTCGCGGGAAAATTTTGTAGAAAACGTGTGTCCCGCTAGGTTTCTATTAATTCGGGTACACCGCATGTACATTTTTCGCATTGTTATAGTGTTTACAAAATACTTGTACGTCATACACGCACTGCATCTCTGCAAATTTAAACGACCAAAAAAACTTATATTTACACAACAATTCAACGAAAATTGTCTTTTAAAAAAAATCTTTAGAATAACATGTATTTGTGAATTATACTAATACTTGAATGTGTGATTTAATCGGTTTCTCCGTATAATAAAAAATACATATAATAATATATTTAATAGTTGCTCCATAAGAAAATTTTGATTTCTTATACAAATAAAAATTATTCTATTTACGACGAAGAAAAAGTGTTGTTAAATTATTGTACCATAGAAATATATAAAAATCTATATCTATATTTATTGTATGTTACTAGAAAGAGTATTGAAAATATAATTTATTGTTGATTGTATCTGTGTTATAAAACAAAAAAAAATACCGGGTTTCAAATGCAGTGAAATAAAGTGAAGTGTCATAAAAATTGTGTATGAAAAAATTGAAGAATACAAAAAAAAATTAAAAATCCAAAGTGCAATTAATGTAAAAAGATAAAACAAGTGAAATAATACCAAATTCCCAATCGGAATAAAAAACAAACTCTGCTTAATGCAAATCAAAGGTAGCATTAAAATCGCTTATCAATTGAAGTATTATTTATCGTGTTCCTATGTTGTTGTTTGTTTAAGTTGTTCTAGACCTTCTCAATCGTAATACATTTACGTGATTCGTAGAGAAAAAAATATTAACAGGAATAACTCATATTATAAAGTCAACCAAAACTATGGTGTCAAGTCCTATATTTTAAGGACACGGGTTCGAAAAAAATCGTATTAACACTTTTGGTATATCGCTCGTATTTGCCACTAGCAGTGTAAATTTTTTAGTTGCAGATACGTTCCATACACCAAAAATGTTAGTTCGAAAGCTAACTCGAATTTAAAATTCCATTTTTCCTAGAGTTCTCTTGCATGCTTTTTTTCTCCGTGTATCGAAAGCTCCACAAAAACCCAAAACACAAAAATATTTTCGGTGAATGTTTAACTTGTTTCGATCCTCCATAGACTTTCCAAATGACGTATTTGGCTGATCGTAATTTAAATTTATTGTCGCCAAAAGTAAAACTCTTAAAGATTTTTGAACTAAAATTCCCGGCTCAATATATCTCGATTTTTTTCTAAAATTTTCCTAAATCACGATTTTTTATTTCTCAATGACCAATCAATTTCGATATAAAACCAAAATTTATTTTTATCAATAAAAAATTACCAAGGAAGTTTTAGTATTCAACGTTTATGGTTTTTTTTGTTTTTTCACAAATTTTTCTAGATGTGCTAACTTGATTTTTGCCATGTGAGAAGCACATCAGTAGAACAGTAACAAAAAATAAATCAAACTTTGTCTAAACGTACAAAAAAAACAAGAAATCCAAACATACACAGAAGCCTAAATTTGATCAAAATGATTTTGGTTCTGTTTGATGATTGATACCAGAAATTCATGTCCGTTCATACAGTAAACTATAAAATTCGTACTCTATTGGTCATTCGTGCGAAACCATGAAACAAAAACTGATAAAAACCAAAAAAAAAACATTTACGTTTTTTATAGTGCAAAACTGAAGTTATCTCTAAAACAAATTACACAATTAGAGGGAGGGGGAGATATCTGCTAAGAGTCCCGACGGTTATTAAAACCCATACTAGAAATCGTAAAAGCCACGAAGAAGAGGTTGGTGAGACTTCTGTAGGGCTTTTAGAGCGACATAAATGTTTCAATATATTTCTATTTTAAATAAAGAAGGTGGGGTGAAATTTTCCGGGCCTCACAAAAGAACTTCTTTCTTCTGAGCGCCTTCCAATTTGGTCCCATTCAAATCAAGCTTCATTTTTTGCCAGAATTTTCCACTTCACCCGCGTTTCTTCTCGAAATATGAAAAGTTTTATTTAAAGTGTCGTAAAAAAAAATTTGAAAATCAAATCAGTGGATCTTGAAATGAAAATACCCTAATTTTTTAGCAACTTCTACCCATAACAGATGAATTACAAAATAGATCTTCAAATTTTTGGCCGGGAAACCTTTAAAGGGCGGGGAATTCCAATACTAATCCTTGTAAGTCACTGTTAGCAGTTAAAGTTTACACTGACACGATTTGATTGCTAAAATCAAAAATTTGACCTTTTCCTTTTTAATCGCAATACCGCGAATCTAAAGAAACCTATAAAATTTCATTCTGGAACATTCAACTCCATTTGTTACGAGGAAAAATATTTACCAAATGTGAATGATGTAATTTGCAAATAATCTAAAAGTCTCTTATGAAAATATTGCGTTTTTTCTTCTTCTTAAACACTCTTTTTGTGGTTCACTGTTGATATGAAAATTTTGTTTATAGGTTTTTTTTTTGATTTTCAATGAGAGTATTTAAGTTGACGGAATAAGAGTAAGAGTGAAACATTTCAATTTGTCTAATTCTTGTTAGACAAGCCTTAACGAAAATTTTTCAACTTGAGCAAACACTTTCAAGGACCATTAGTTTATTGCTATTTTAACGACGAGTTATACATATAAATTTATTTTTTTGTGAATCTTTTTTTTCTCAAAAGAAATCAAAAATTTTAACAACTTTATATACCTAAGAGTAATCAAAAAATTGACATAAAAGCAGCTAAAAGTCGAAATTGTAATCAAAATAAATATAAATAAAAAACTTTATACAGCTGGCAACAAGAAGCAAAAAAAAACCGGCTGAGGTTTTGTGAAATACAGTTGAATAATGAAATAAAAAAGCTTTTTTTTTCGCGAAAAAGTCCAAAAAAAATAAAATATTAAAAAGAAATACGAATGAAATAACAATGTGAAATGTTTAGATAAGTGTGCGTAAAGATATTTTGTATTTATCAGAAATTAAAGAAGAAACAAAAAACTTTGGATCGAACCCATTGGATCGGGTTAAAAAGTCTCTACTTTTGTAGATTCCGCTCTCACTCCCCGAACGAATAATAATAATAAATGTGAAACAAGTTTTTCGAGATCTACTGGAATACAAATTTACAATACATTGTAAATGATTTATCATATATGTTGATTTAAAAAGAAATGAAAAATAAGGAAAAAAGAATAATCGAAACAATGTGAAAAATAATAAGGAAATTTTTCACATTTTCACACTGTCTAGTTGTGTTTCATCAAGAAAAAAAAAAGTTTTACATTAATGTTGGTCAACAAATTAACGAGTTTTATAGTGTATAAAAATTTATGGGAAATCAAAAACCGTTTTGATCGCTATTTTGACACAATATAGCGACAAGATCCAAAAAAAATGACAAATCTACCTCATTAAAAAAATTAAAGTGACTTAAACACATGTTCTATGAATTTAACAAAAACTGATATATTGGTAATCTTGTCTAATTATGTAGAATTATTAATTAAATCATTGTCCTTTACGGTTCTTGGTTATGCTTATCATGTAACAGCAAGAATTAAGCAAAGTATAATAATAAAAGACCCTAAAGAGTTCTTATTGAGAAAATTGCTCATAATTAGCAAAATTCGTAAATGCTGAATAACAGCAAATGCCACGTAATATCAAATAAATGATAATTAGTACGATTTCGGACCATATTAAAGATCTACTCGCGTATCGAGCCACGGTCGATGTAACATGAATTAAACATAGTGGATAAACTGAGTGCGCATCTTTATTAGGCTCATTAAGCTACGTGAGTGAATACACACTCACACACCAACGGTACGTCAGACCGCGTGGCAAAATTCCTGCTATTCGGTGAAAAGTTTTAGGCTTATTTTAACTAGAATTCAACGCCGCAGTTCGTAAGCCAACATCCTCCAGCACTGGATAACAACGAAGAATGGGATTTAGACCAACAACAAAACGACGAAAACTCCCACATTATGAGCACATCGAACTACTATCCTGGATTAAATGACCCATCGACCAGCACCTGCCAAGGTAGCCGAAATCAAATGGGACTAGGCCGGGAACCAAGATCACAATCCTTACCTGATATGGAATCAACCATGCAAAATGGATCCCGCGATAATATGAACTACTATGGACCAAATTATTCATCGAGCTTTTATCCAGATAATCCACCATGCAACGAATTATCATCAGCGTCATCTTCATCTGCATCAGCATATATTCGTAGTCAATATCAGAGGCCGCCCTATTCACAATCGCCAGCTTACTATGATCCACCATTTCAACCGCCTTCCGGATCGTATTATTCACATTACTATCCACCGAATGCTGGTGAACCGATGGCACTAAATCAAGGATATCCGCCGAATGTAGGCCAAGTGCCGTGGTATCAGCCACCAATTGGAAATAATCATGAACAAATGATGAATATGATTCATTTCTCAAACAGGTAAATTTGTCATCTTTTTTGAAATTCGGCAATAGTTTGGGATTTTATCAAAAGTAGGAAGAATTGAGCTACTTTGTCCTCTTTCTCTTCCAAACAAATCTAAAGGTTTTGTGTTTAGAATTTTTTTTTAAAAAACTTTTCCATACATCGAAATCCAATTGGGCCTTTTTTATATCTATATGCAATTGGAGTTTTTCTAAAACACTTTGCATAGGGTTCTACAGCAGCTATAACCTGCAAACAAAAATCCCTAACTAGGGTAAAAACTTGAAATCTTATATCAAAGTCGATGATTAAGAACACAGGCAGTGCTGGAGAAAAGTTCCAGGAAAGGGAAAAACTTTTTTTTTTAAATTCGTCCTCTTCCTTCTTTAACACATTGACTGCCATGGCTATCATTTTTGATAACCAGTGAAAATTGGCACTATGATTCATGAGCGGCCAAGGCTATCATTTTCGATAGCTGGGTCTACAATCTACATACATAGATAGATACATTCATACATACGTACATTCTACATACGTCTACATGACATGTATATACATTGTATTGGCATCTCCCTTACATTTTTGCAAAATTAGTCTGGCAGTCAATGTGTTAACTTAGAAAACTAGAGCCAAAATTTCGGTTACCTATCAGTTGAATGGATTTTAGGCTAAAATTTTTGAATAATATGAGATGTAAGTGTGTTTAAAAAAAATAAACAAACAAATTTGGATTTTGCCGCCATTCATAATGGAACAATTTGAAACTAAACTTTTAACACACATTACGTTTTTATTTTTGTATAGATTGATGTGACTTCTTTACATTTGTGTTTCTGGTCGAAATCCTACCACTACTTAAAATTGTTCCAATATTGCTCGTTCACCTTTGTTACCACCGATGTTTATAAAAATATTATCAAGTTGTTTACTTTCTCGCGAGAAACAATCAAATATTAATGGAAAATAAAATACCAGCCCCACCAGACAATAATCCTAAATCATCTAAAGCTGATTTTAATTTGCTTCCAATGATGATAACATGTTAGTCATTTTGAGAAAATAAAACTGTTTTTTATTTGAATTTCGACGCAAAATTCACGAATTTTTGATAATAGAGTCTAATCAAAGAGTTGCAACGGTTTTTTTTATCAAGATAATTGCTGAAATTTTCGGAAAGCTTCTTAAATAAAAAAAATTAACACCAAGCTTAAAATTGCTTTCTGCTATCACAAACAGCGCAAACAACCAAATTAAATTACAATCGAGAATAAATAAAAATAAAAATCTCGATGTATTTAATAATAAAAGTTTTACTATTTTTGTTCAATTTACACACTAAATATATGTAAACAAATAAATGCCTTTCAAAGTATGAATAATACAAGTAAAAATCTACGTGATGGAATCTATTTACAATTTATTGACTGAAAATTTATTAACATAACGTTTAAAATGCTTGGTCTATTCTAAATAGAAGTTTAATTTCCTAGAATCCAAATTCTAATTAACACTCAAGTAAAAATTTAAATCAAAATCTTTTGTAACAGATGAGGGGAATGAGATGAATAACGGTATCTACTGAATACAGGTACCCATCCTATTCGAACCAGAATTTTCTACAATAAAAACATCTTAACCTACAGAGGTTTGCCGATATGAATATGCCTATAATAACGAAATATTATCTCCTTGCCTAATCTATGCCAATCGACCAATACCTGCGTATAGAATTTCTACCTTTAGGCATAGTCGTCAAATCTATTTAGGCGGCTTAAAGCTTTTTCCAGTTTTAATGATCTCGTCTCAACATACATTGCTACTAACAATCACCTTGAACTTTTAACCGCAGCAAAACTTTTAACTCTGAACAAAAAAAAAAGCTCCGATGGTGTTTTCGTTAGCGTTTCTTAAACGACGAAGAAACTTAAAAGTGGAGAATTTGGCCATCGTTCGCATGCGAACAGACACGTAGTCTAGTGGCTGCAATTGTACCAAGTTCCAAGTCCAAGCGTTTTTCTCTATTGACGCGTTTCATCGACAACATTAAATTTTTGTATGAATATTAAATTGTTTGAAAAAAAATCTCGATTCAGTCCGAAGCTACTCGTAGGTTCTAGCGATAAACAATCAAATGATTTTGTTTTCGTCATTCATTTTGTTTTGACGTCTTATCACGTTAACAAACTTTTAAAAAAGACATCCACGCTACCAAGACCTCAGCTACATAAAAAAAAATTGTGTGGGTTTCGATCGAAGAAAAATGAAGAATGCCTTTAATTGCCACCGCAATTACAATTAGGAAGTATTTACATTGTCATTAATAACTGCTAATTGTGATTAATCACAAAATTTTTCTTGATATTTAACGCTAAAGTATTCAGTGTTAGTTTCAACAAAAAAAGATCCATATCGCAAAATTTAGAAAATCCATGTGCAAAACCGAATCTGTTGTGCGAATTTGTTGTCTATCAAAAGATTCTCTTGTAATTATTCAACTATCAGATGTTTCAAGAAAATATAAAAGACTAATAGTGGGATTTTATTACCCGATCATACCGTATGTAGTTTTTATATAAAATGTGAAAAGTTGAAATTTGGAATGGAAACCGATTTTTGTTGGTAATTAATAATGAGGTCTACCAGTAATAAAAACAGGCATGTGATAATAAAAATGTGTTTTGACAAATTGTCGTTGAAAATGTTTTTGCGAGTTTAAATATTTTTGTTGACGAATTTTTAATTTGTTATTACTTTCCTCTGCTGTAGAGGGAAAGTATTGTATTCATGACGGTTAACGACTCGAGAACTTTCTAATCAGTACGAAACCCCTTTCAGGAAAAATTGCATCTGTCTGTCGGTCTGTCCGTTTTACGTATCTTAAATAACTCGAAAACGCGTTGAGCTAGCGACTTGAAATTTTCTGTAAATGAGTTTTACGAAAATCGTCGTTTTCTATCGGAAAAGTAACGTTACATATTTTTGAAAATTTCGCGAAAACTGCAAAAAACGCATATAACCAAATTCAAAGAAAATAAAATTTGCTGCGTTTTTTCCTTAAACGGTTTATACGAATCTTTAATGGTTCTCGAGATATTTGAAAACCGATTCTAAATATTGAAGAGGAACGTTTTTTATTGACCATTACTGATCTTTTTTCATTTTATTTACTTTGTGCCACCCGAGTCGACGTATCTCCTACCCCAAAGTTTCAAGGAAAAACTGAAATTTGAACTTCCTCAGAATTTTTATCCAAAAAAAACTTAACTCATATGTTGCAAAGTCTTACTTTACTATTTATTTTTTCAAGAACAATTTCGTGCTCTAGAAATTTAACGAAACTCCTACGACTGTGATGGAGACGATTTTCTCTACGACGAGCCTAATTGAGATGTTTCCAACGAACTTAACGACTATAAAGGACATTTGTGAGTCTATCAGCTTTCCCACTCTTTTTTTACGTCCATGAATCTTCTAAAGGGTGGTTAAATTTTAAGGGCCGATGTTGAATGTGAACCACACCTAAACGTCAAGTTTTTTTCTGCATTTCATTTGACATTTCTCAATTTCAGACTAACTCAATTTGAACCATGGAAAGATACACAATCGAGCAACGCGTCGTCAATGGTCAGAATGGTGGCAAGAAATGGCAACAGTGGATGATCAATTTTCGAAGAAAATCATCTTCAGTGATGAGGCACATTTTCACCTCAGTGGATTCGTCAATAAGCAGAACAGCCGCATTTGGGCGAATGATAATCCAAGAGTGATTGTCGAAAAACCAATGCACCCACAAAGAGTGACTGTTTGGTGCGGTTTATGGGCTGGCGGCATCATCGGGCCGTATTTTTTCCAAAATGAGGCCGGTCAGGCAGTTACTGTGAATGGTGTTCGCTATCGTGAGATGATAACGAACTTGTTATGGCCCGAATTGGAAGATATGGATGTGGACGATATGTGGTTTCAACAGGACGGTGCCACTTGCCACACAGCTACCGAAACAATCGCTCTTTTGCGCGACAAATTTAATGGCCGTGTTATCTCACGTGGTGGCGATGTCAATTGGCCGCCAAGATCATGTGATTTGACACCGTTGGACTTCTTTCTTTGGGGTTATTTGAAAGAAAAGGTGTACGTCGATAAGCCAGCAACAATTCAAGAGCTAAAGGATGAGATAATTCGGCACATTAACGGCATAGAACCTCAATTATGCCTCAGCGTCATCGAAAATTTGGACCATCGGATGGAGGTGTGCCGCCGAGGTCGCGGCGGCGATTCGATTGTGTATCTTTCCATGATTCAAATTGAGTTAGTCTGAAATTGAGAAATGTCAAATGAAATGCAGAAAAAAACTTGACGTTTAGGTGTGGTTCACATTCAACATCGGCCCTTAAAATTTAACCACCCTTTACTTACAAAATTATTAATAAACATTACATCGACTCGGTCCTATACTTCTGGAATCTGTGTAAGGAGGAAATATTTGGGACACATAAGATATTTTAGTGGAAAAGCTCTGAAGACTGAAAATGACAAAAGAACATGGAGTGGGGAAGGAAAATCTGGGAAGCAAGCAAAACAAATGTCAGGGTAGTTTATGAAACGTGCCTGCATAACTTTTTTGTACTTATACATCATGTACATAAAAGAATTTGTTTTAAATTGCTTCCTAATTAATCTTCGACGAACCTAAATAGAAGGTTTGATTGGCGTCTCTCGGGGAGATTTTCTATTTAATTTTAGGTTTCCAAGTAACCAAAGTTTCAATCGACTTGAAAGCGGTTTAAAGCACACGCACACAAATAGAGCCATCTCAGTATGTGTACTACATGCGGTGAGATTACACACGGGAATAGAAGAGGAATGCCATTCTAGATAGGCTACTGAAATTCCTATAACAGATGCTAGAATTTTAGATGGTTTTGCCAGCCTTGCCAAGAATTATTTGTCAATTGTCGTTCATGAATTTACAATTGACAGACTTTTCGCAATTAATTATATTGATTTTCTTTTTGTACATAAATTATATGAATTTAATATATATTTAAAACAAAATTATATTGAATATCGAAAGTATTTCATTTCGTTTTCCACCCAATTTAAATAAATTAATATGTAATGAATATTTATGTAAGATCCATTTCTGGATTGAGCTCAAAATAATTTTTTTTTTGGGTATTCATATAACCAGATCAAATTACGCATCGCGCACTTGCGTATTTTTACGGGGGAGTGTTTCATGAACTTTTGAAATAATTTGTGTAAATCGATCAGCTGTTCGGCAGTCTACTCTCCGCAGCCACAAATTCAGAAGTTAAAAATGCCGAGAATCAGTGAAAAATTAAAACATCTAACACTTTATCCGGCGCATTTTATTCTCGGGTACCAAAGATTGGTCATTTTGCGAAAAAATACAGACTTTTACTGAAGATTTTCTGTTTGTTTGCGCGGAGAAGGGAAAACAGTTCAAATATTTTCATCTATGTTTCAATCCTTGTTACCCTTAACTTAAGTTCTAAGTTTCGTGAAAACCCCTAAAATCGTTTCCGGAATTTTTCGGTAACAAACAAACATGTTACGCTTTAAATTCTGTAATCTCGATCCACTGCATTTGAAGTTCCAAGCAGCATTTATGTCGTGACGACATATCGTCGCTTAAATTCTGATTTCGGTCATAGGTAAAGGTTTTCCTATTGGCATTGCCGAAATTAGAACTCAAGCGACGATATGTCAACCGCTAACACTACGGTTAACACCAATGCACAAATACACTACGGTTAGCACAACCCAGGTAGCACAAAAGGTTGGTAAGTGGTTGTCGCCACCATAGAGTCACATAATTAAAGTCGCTACGACCACTTTACGACCTTTTGTGCTTCTTGGGAAGGGATACTATAAGAATTGTTTGATACGCTAAGATTGCGCAACATTCTCGAATAAATTTACTTCATTTTTTATCATATTTAAGTCATAAAGTTTTTTCTATTATATTTCACACTTAAAATTTTGATTGTCATTTACGATAAAACGCTAAAATATTCATTCTTATCAGTTAGTCGAGATCCATTTTAAAAACACGGAACTATATTTTTTTTTGTCATTTCAATGATAAGTTAAAAAAAAAATGTTATGTGACAGTAAATTGGATTGAAATAAAGTTTGAAATTTTTAAATGGCACGTTTTACCAGTTTTGAGGTCCTAATTGTCATCATACCAAGCATGAAATAAGATATTGATAGAAAAAAAATGTCAAAATGGAACCATAAAATCTGAAATGAACGTTAAAACGATCATGGCGACCGATAATAAATATCAGCTAATAGAGAAATTTTGTGGTAGAGTTTTTTTTTATAGAATTTTTGTAACGTAATTACCTACGTGTTGCGACATTCGAAATTTTACATTCGCAAATGCACGCAAACTAAGCTCCAATGTCCGATTGAGATTGTAAATTGATTATTGCAATTACTTGAACGATTTCAATACATTTACCAAGCGATTGTAATTGCAAATAAATCGTGGAGTAGCCACAAAAGCTCTAATTGTTATATTCTTAAATCTACAAGTTGAGAGAGACATAAATTATTTTTATTTCTAAATTAATGTTGCAAACACTTTACACAATCACAGCAGAGAGTATTCAAAACCAGCAGTACACTTCTGTGATATTATTCAAGTCGTCTGCTTGATAAAATCTTTTGTTTTTATTATTTTATAGTAGAAATGATTAATTCTTTAATCATTCAATTTGTAGTTACCTGTCCGATTTAAAGATTTTATTTATGAAAATGTCTTTCACCTGTGCAAATACAATTTTGTCCATTCATATAAAAAATATTGATTTCAATGAAGTAAAATATTGTTATTAAACCTTATTTAGCGCATTAACCGCATTGAACTCGATTTTGTTCAATAAATTAGCGTCAGGTAAAAATTTTCACATATTTCATACGCAGGGCAGTTTTGCAGGGCAAGCAATGAATAGATTTTGCAAAATCTAAAGCGGACTTATTATGACGAGCTTTATTTTTTAGCAGGGCAACGAATTTCTTATTTTTTTCAACAAAACGTACTGTTTATGATCGACCTGCAAGCAGCACGGCAAAACTTGCCCTGCGTATGATATAGACGCAAAATTTTCAACACTTATTCATGTTACTAAAATTCTATAAAAATACAATCATTGGTAATTTTCGTCTTTTTTTGTCAAAATGCACGAAAAGTAAATTATTCGAAAAATAAAATTGTCTTAGGGTCAAAAAGTCCAATTCTGCCAAGGAAAGCGCATGATTTGTAGTTTTATTTATTTATTTTTTTTTTGAGAAGAAATATACGTTACATTTTTTTTATGCTTTTCGAACTTCCCCTCGTCGTTACGCTTTTTTAGAGATTTTTTATATAGTTTAGTTTACTTGAAACTATTCGAATTTATAACACCAGTAGCGTAGCAAAGGAGTCTGAAGCGGATATAAAAATCCCCCTCTAAAAAAATCACCTGACAAAAATTCAATGACCTTCTATTATGATTGGAACCACATTTTTGAGTATCTTTTTGCCATGGAGACAAATTCTCCGCCCCTAGAAACTTGCCTCCGGCCCACAACAAAAGATATGACATAAAAATTAAATAAATAAATTTTTCGCAAAAATCTTAAACATTCTAAAATTAACTGCAATGAAATGTGCAAATTAAAAATTAATTATTTTATAACTTGATAATAAAAATATCTGTACGTTCTTAAGATAAGAATTGGATATTTTTATTTTTGGCGTTAAAAATGTTGAAAAGATTTTTTTTGTTTAACTTTTATGGATCGCTCTTTGATTATTACTTTACTTTGTGGATGAGTTTTACTGACAGAAAAAAAATTGTGGTTTTCTATCAAATTTCAAGAAAGTAACGTAAAGGGGTATCTCCCCCCTACAATTTTTGTGAAAAAATACAGTTTGTTGAAAATTTCTCGAAAACTATGCGATTTTGAGAAAAAAAAGCATCAAAGAAAAGGAAATAACATTTTTTACTTTCCCGGTTGTTAGGTAGCTCTAACGGTTCTTGAGTAGTTTCCAAAAATGTGTCTTTTTTTTACATATTTTTTCCGAAACTTAAAAATATTGCAGAGAAAAGTTTTGTGGAAACTCAAATCTGTAAAGTTTTTTTTAGCTTCTTGTGTTCTAAAAGACAGAAATTCAACTTTATCTTTGCAATATTTGCTTTTTAAAAGATTTTGACCTACATTCATAACAAACGTATTAATGTACCATGATAGAAGTTATCAATGTAAAGTCGACAACTTTGCATTTCTTTCTTTCTCTGATTTCCTACTGTCAAAGGTTATCAATGAAATAAAGATTTAAAATAAGAACAAACAGACATAGAAATGTGTACGACAATTACCAATGCATACGAAAATAAACTAAGCGTAATTTTGTTCCACCATAAAAAAAATTGATTTAAATGTTCATGAATATTTTTCATGCCACCCCAAAATCTCACAAAAATCTGAGTAGGCATATAAAAACACGTGACTTGTGACACGAAACAATCGAAATTTCAGCACAATCGGTCGATTTGTTTTTTTAATTTGAGCTTTTGAAAGCCTAATTGTGGAAAAGATTTTTCACTTTCGTTGCCAATTTTCATCCTCCCATCGCTGAACGATATCAAAACACAGAATATTACTGTCTTATACGAAGTATATTAAAGTATTGAATTCATGAAAAATTTTCACCTTTTAATTTTGCCTAGAAAACATTTCCCGAGTCGATTGGGGTGAATTACAAAAATTCCTTTTTACCTGTAAGTCCGTTAGTTTGTGTACAAGATTTCTAAAAAACGAATAGAACTAAAGCCATGAAATTTTACACGCGTGGTTGATGAGAATATCAACTTTTAGTGGAAATTCGTTAACCGGAAGTACCAAAATAGCGATTTTTTTAAAATCACAATTTCATTTTTTGTGGGTTACTCCGAAACTATTCGTTTTTTAGAGTCTTATCAATGACAAAAGTTTGAGACAATAAATTTTCTTACATTTCTGTCTTTTACTACAACAAAAGCGGTTATCTCGAAAAATAACCGTTTTTTGGTGGTTGTATTTATGAAATAAATTGAACAGAATAATATTTGCCACAATTTTCTCTTTCACTGTTATCCACTGTCTTTTACCGTTATTGAGATATTTTCATTAAAAATTTAAAAAAAAATAGAATTTTGCGAGTTGCAAAAAATTATGGGTTTTAAAAAAACTGTTAAAAGAAGAATTAGAGATATTAAAATTCTCTACATTTTTCTCCTTTTACCGTAAATCGATTTCTTTTACCGTTATAGCGATATTTCAGATTTTGTTAAATAAAAATTCACATTAAACTAGTATTTTATTCGTCGGTATATTGTACAGAAACGTAGATTTTATTTAAGAAACTAACTTTCTTTTAAATTTCTTTCCACAAAACACAAATTTGTATTCATTTATTGAGATTACAAAATAACTGCTGAACAGTGTTTATTGATATTTTTACTAAAGAAAAAGTTTCTCAGGATGCAATGAAGCGAATTTCAACACCCAACTAACTATAAATTTTCTTGCCTCTTGGGGAAAACCATTTCAGATATTTTAACTTAATTTAATAGCATAACATAGAATGTTTGTCTGTTCTCATTTTCCGATCGTGCTTGATTTTCTAATCATCAAAGTTTCCATGTGTTCGCATTCCTGAAAATTGCAATTTATTTGTGCAAGCAGCCTTGGGTCATTTGTCCACATACCGGGCTCACATTGAGTGGGATAAAATAGGATGATTCTTTTGGGATTTTATTATACCATCCCCAAGCAATAAAAATTTACAACACTGTAGTAAATATCATTATTGGTATGTGTTTTAGTGGTTTATTCGAAAATTAAATTCTAACATTATTCTGAAAAAGATTTCTTCCATGAATATGTGGGTTGGATATTTAAAAAGTGTTTTCTCCAATACTCAGTTGTCATTAGTTTAGTTATTAAATACAATTTGAGACTTTCACGGTTGGACATGAACAAAAAAAATAAACTGGAAAAAAATCTTTGAGTGGCTGCTCTTTGAACTAGCATTAAACAAGTTGGAAACTTGCAACTTTTGTCCTAATTATAGGTAGCTAGCCTAATGTCAACTGTGCATAAGGACTTATGAGTAGGAAAATTCATTTCAGTATCTTTCAAATTTTTTTACCGATCAACTTCGATGCCACAAATATTGATGAAGAATAATTTATTGACAATTTTCTTTTTTCAAAATTTGTTTTGTTCCAGTTTAAAAAAAAAGGTTTTAGCTTCAGATATTGCGGCTTTGTCATCAATATTTTTAAACAAAAAAAGTCTCGTCGTGATATAAAACTAAGCGCGACCACAAGGTCACTTAGCCAGCAACGATACGATTTTTGTATTTGTTTTTTTTTTAAATTATCAAATTTTCATTCATGTGACAGACGAAAAGCTTTTTCTTCTGTATAAAAATTTAAATCTTCACAAGAATTTATGACAATAATTTTTTTTTCAACTGTAGTCTTTCGAATGCTGCTGCTGACTTATCAAATAATTCCGGGGGCAATTTACGACGAGTAAATATTCAATAGTGTAGTTGTATTAGATTTTCCTATTGGAGCTGAAAATGACCTTAGCAATATCAGACTTTTTTTTACCAAATAAATTCGTTTGTATTGCTTATCATCAGTTTCGTTATTGGTTAGTCATGTTGTTTTACATTTCCATTGAGATAAACTTTGGTATTATTATTTCAACGCTATATGATTATACTATGAAAATATGGAACTGATTAGATATTCTCAGTGTTATATCTGGACTTGATTAAATTCACTTTATAGCAATACATATTTATCTCGAATAACGCTCGAAATGGAACTCGATTTCCCAAAATACCAGAGGTTTCAGAATCCTTCTATGCACTTACACCTTTACTGGGATTGTGGACCATATTGAAAGGGTTGTAACTTATCAATAGCAATGTAGAGATGATATTTTAGAACCATGATCTTGTTAGCAACAAGCATACTGCAGTAATATGCTGCACAAGGAAGAAGGGGCAGAAAACAAAACATACGACACGTATCACCATTTTATCAGTCTTAAAAATAATTTGGCAACTCCATCACTTGTATGAACAATTTAAAAACTTACAAATGTGATTAATTTTCATTGTATTCTCAATAATATTTTATTGATGTATCGTTGGAGATTTTTATTCCCTCGACCAATCAAATTGGCTTAACCGCATTTTAAATATAGGGTAGGTCAGAAGAGTGACATCTAAAAATCTGACGTCCGTGGTCACCGATCGTCTGCCTTATCCATCGATTGGCTCGCCACTTTTAAATATTTGTCGCGACGGATTTCTTATTCATCAGCGTCAATATTAGTCGTTGCCAAGGCACCCGCTCGCCGCGTGTAGAAGCCGAATGAGAGATATTCAATACTATTAGCCGAAGTAGAAAAACTATATATAGTGAGGTATAGATTTATGTAAGTCGCATTACCGCAACTACAAATGTGTTATTTAAGGTCAGGAACGATAAACATGAATATCGGCTTGACTAAGTGGACAAATGGGATTGGTTGACGTATTGCGAAGCTCGGTATGTTGCTAAGTCATATTTGAATATCATCGTGCCTCCCTGCATCGTTCTATTATTCAAAAGCTATCGAAAGGATTTTATTCCGTTCCTCACTTTTGATACTTATTATTTGAAAATAGCTTTAATTAATGTAAGCAATCACTCATTAACCTCCAATTTCCACATTAAACCAGTCTAATTTTTCTCCTTTTTGATCCATCCATCTTTCAACTCTGATTTTTCTCGGCAATTTACATATATGAGTTTGTCATGTGTCATGACAGACTGACGATAGTGAAATCTAGATGTTCATTCCATCACCCGGAGTCGGCTTTTGTCATCAACTTGATTTTGCACTTGATTTTGTCATCAACTTGGAGTCGATTTTGATCTTTACCTGCATTGGCATAAAATTCCGTAACTGTTTTTCGGCTTCATTGGTCTTAGCTTGGCACAGAGGACTACATGTCATTGCCATATATTAAATTATATAACATTAGTTTTTGTCTTTTTGACTTGAACCGCAAATACATTTTTTTGTTTGTACTGGTTTAGATTTATTTGTGCTAGAATAAATCTATGAGTTTCTAGAATCCCAACAAAGCTGTTGACCTTTCTAATTTTCTATTTGACAATTTATCGCTAGATCATGGGTCACAAGATCAAAAATTACATGGTATTTGAGATAACGAAAGATGCTTTAGTCTGTAAGACCATTAACACGAAAAGTCGCGAACAAATGTTTCTTGTAAAATAAAAAATGCTGAAAAATCGAACCTATCTTAGCTTTCCCCTTTCCCCTGTCTCCTACCGCTTTAATAAAATGAGAAAGTTTTTATTTTATAATAAAATATTGTCTCTTAATTTTGCCTAAAAAACATTTTCCAAATATTCCTGAGTCCACTGGAGCACTATTACAAAAATTTCTTTCAATCTGCAAATCTAACTATTTTTTTTAATGGGAAATCGGGAATACGACCAAAAAATAGTTAACATCAATTACAAAAATAGTAAATATCGACTATTTTCATATAATATATTTAATTCGCCATTTTGTAGAATTAATAAGTTTTCTTTTTTTCGCTGTGTATATTTGACGATTGCCCCTTACTATTTCAACATTTAAATCAACGGATCAACTTGACTACATTGCAGTTAATCCAGTAAACAATCTTATTCTGCATAGTCCAAAAAAAGTAAAAAATATATATCGGAACGAAAGGTGTTTGATTACAAATGCTGAACCAGCAAATTTCATAAATGTTCGATTCCAAAATGCTGACATTTCACATTAAATTTCAAGTCGTGAGTGACTAAAAAATCAATGAATTTCCTTTATTTGTTTGTAAACGTCTTAGATTTGCAATTTTTGGGATCGAAATTTTGCAAGCTAAAACATAACAAAAGCTATAATTGCCAATCTGGCAATCATTGGAGACCCGTATGGTGATATTCGTATCAAAATTCGAACAGTTGTACCAAAATTCTACTTTGAAGTCAAACTTTCCAATAAGATTTTTTAAAATTTATTCCAATCGGATTTTATGTATGGGAGTTTTATGTAGAATCATATCCTAAATAAGTTTTGTTCTTGGACTTTTTTGATAAGATGCACCGTTTTTGAGATATTCACAAAAAACGATTTCGTTCGTATGGGGGGTACCCCCCCTAATGGTCCATTTTTGCCGATTAACGAACTTAGCCTCGCATTTTACGAAAAACGTATCTGTGCAAACTTTCAAGTCTCTAGCTCAATCCGTGCGCCCGCAATCCGCGCCACAGACAGACAGACGGACAGACAGACGGACAGACGGACAGACAGACGGACAGACGGACGGACATGCAGAAATTAATTATTTTTATCATTCTAAACACACTGGTGTAATTCATTTTTGTGTGTGATGACGAGATCTTGGCGTTACAAACGGTAAGGCAAAGTTAATATACCCTTTGGTTTCACCATACGGGTATAAAAATATTAATTGCTTTAAATAAAAGAAAAAAATCAAACCGCTTGTGGGTCTTCTTTGGAAATCTACAGACGTTTAAACTTGACAGATGCATCCTTTTTTACCACAAAGTATTTGAACATAATTTATGTTTCAAGTATTTAAAACTGTTGGCTTTGCAATTACGAATATGGCCGTATTAACGTGTCATTAGATAAAGTAAACATAAATGACTTAAACGTATAGGAAACCACAGATATAATAAATAAAAGTCGATGGCCTTGACTAGGTTAACGAAATTCAAGTTGAAGCTTTTACGATTATGGTACCAAAAATCAAGCAATAATCTATGAAATTCTAAAGTCAGAATCATACTGAAAATCTCACAAGTGTGTGTTAATATGAAATATCATCATAGATTTGATGGAGATTTAGTGAACAATCGGATAAAACTAACCCCGGTTTAGATTGTGCTAATCAAACTAGTTCTTCGATTTTTGTAAAATTTAAGGTGTATTCAGTTCAATACTCACGTGAATCATTCTCGAAACCTGTTCACCAAGTGTTTTTCATTGGTTTGTTTTATTTCTTAAAAAGAAATTTCGATAAATTAAGAATGATGTTTTTTGATGATTCTGTTACCATGAAGACTAATTGGCAACATTAATGAATTTTGAAATCCCAACTCTCGAATAAAAAGTTACTTTCATAAAATAACATCTCTATATTTCTTTTTAAAAATGTATTTTATTCTGCAGTAGGAGGACTATAAAGTATCGAGGGTTAGCTTTTTAGTTTGATGTATGAAAGAAAACCAATTTGGAAAGATTACAAAAAAAGAGTGTATGAAATTTTTAAGTGATAATCCAGTGATGCCAAGTCTGGAGAATAGGCTGGATGTAGAAGAACTTCTGATTAGAGTAGTCGAGACATTTCTGTCAATTCTTGCAACACACGTAAAAATAGGCAACAACCCGCACATATTTTAATTACCTGTTTTAATTCAATTGATAAAACTTTCTGTAGAGAAACAATCGAATTGCCGTAGAAAGCACTAACCCAGATGTAAACTTTTTTTTAATGCATTAATTTTTCCAGGTGATTTATTCCGTTGATTGTATTCCAAGGCTAAATTTCGTAATTTTTGTACGGCAATATTTTTTGTGAAATAAAATTTTCAAACACAAGCAGAAAATAATTTTTTTTTCTTTTTTGTTTTTCCAAATTTTGTTTTGGATATGAAAATTCCATGAACGAATCGGAGGAACCATTTGACTAAACCCACTCAAGTGGTTTGTTTTAGTTTCTCTTTACCTTTTCAGAATTGTTTACAAGTTATTGAGATGCAATTTCGTAAGAAATGAAATTAAGTTCAGGGAATAAACCGAAAAAATATCCTGTCGTACTCCCATGATCCATTCAAGTGTGAATTTTCGTCCTTTGTTGTGTGCCAAACTTTTAAATATCTTGCCCTCATACGTCGTAGTCCTGCTTAGGAATCCTTCAAAAGGTAAATATATTTTTTTATTTAATTAAATAAACTTTCGCATTTCCTTTCACAACAAAAAGTTTCGGGGAAAATTTCACCTTTTTTGTTTATTTTTTTATGAACATTCCTGATTTTGAGAATTCAACGGTGTAAGGCATGATAAATTCGGCAGACAGACGCAAAAGTTGCGTAAAGTTGCGTCTGTCAGCCGGCCCTACAGAACCATGCAAGAATTGGCGTTTTTTGTACCCCTAATTTAATTTCTGAACCAGTGCAGTTCTCACTTTGGTCGAGGACTTTTTACAACAGGCACATTTTCTAGTTTCAACAGCCATCGAATTGCAAGGGGATGATGAAGGATCAATAAGCAACTGCTTGAATTTTCTCGATTTCTGGGGTATCGTTGGAGAGATTTTTCACCCCCTTTCCGCTCACAGATATGTGACCCAGTGTCCGCTCATAGGCAGATATGCCGATACTATGCAACTGGTGCTACATTGACTGGATAAGTTAGTAAAGTCGAATTCTGAAGTAATTTCTCAGAAAAATCAATTGGAAGTTCATTGACACCCCACCAACCCCCTGCAATTCGATGGCTGTTCAGGCTGTATATGTATGAAACATGCTGTTTCCAAAAAATCCTCAACCAAAGTGAAAATTGCACTGATTCAAAAGTTACCTTATGGGCAAATCGTGCAACGTACTTTGTGGTCGCGGTGTCCACTTTCCGCCCACTAGAGACAAAAAAACATTCACAGCAGTTGTTAAAACAGAAAAACGCGCTTTTTGGAATTTAATATTGTATCAGACTTTATATTCACTAATGGATCTGTTTGTTAAATACTCCCAGAACCCATAAAAAGAACTAAAAAAGAAACTTGAAACGTGCTTCTGTGATTCTTAGCGTATTCAACTGTGTTTAAATATTTGAACTTTATTATTTACTATCAGTTTTATAGACGTACCACCCCGACCATTTAACAGCAAGGACGTGTCACTTTCAAGAATTTTATTGCCAGAGACCTATCGTAAAATAAATACAATTAAGTCGTGTAAAAAGGTTTCTATATTCAATGCAAGTGCCATTCCACTCTTAATACTTTTTTTCATTTTTTTCTTCTTCCTAATGCTTGATATTAAGTGCGTGTCTATTATGCAGAATTTTAAGATCTGAATTATTGTAAGAACAGTGAAAATTGATTATAACGGCCGCCTTACAACCGAAAACTGAACGTTTTATCAGGTATTAGTATTGAAAGCTTATTACACCGCAGCTTCCAAAATGAGGAGGGATTTTTGAAGATTTTTGTAATACATTTACACAAAGTTACTCTTTTAGGGGGAGGCGACACCGAAAAAAGCGACAATGAGAAGTGAATTGGGTGATCGCGAAAAATTTCACGGGGTGGGGAAGGGGTGCGAGCAGGGAGTTAGTCTGAAAAAGTTAAATTTTATAGACTGCGCCTTGGTTGAATCTAAGACTTGTTTGTTTGCTGCCGCGAAACTCTAAAACTACAGGATGAGTTGGGACATAGACTACAAGGTATTTCGTCTCCTACTCTCATCTATACAAATGAAAGTTTATTTTTTTTTTTGTGATTCTAAGAAACAGGAGATTTCGGATGAAAATTTACAGCGACATTTATATGTCACGTAAACTTTTCATACATCAAACCACAATTAGAAGATATATTGAAAGGCTTTAAATATTACCAAGGGTTCTGGGTCCTTGTGGTCGATCAAAAATTCGATTTTTGTGTTTTGGATATCGACGAGAGATAATAAGTTCTAATTTCCATTTCTAAATTTGATAAAAAAAAAATATCGGGAAACCTATACCCAGTAGCCACTGTATGTTGATTTAATAATATTCTACTCGTACCTATTATTATTTTCTCTCTTTTCCGTCTGTTCTAAAAGGAAGTTTTACTATCCTATTCATATTAACTGAAATGAGTTAAATTTACATCAAATCTCCATATTGTTCAATGGATGAACAAAAGGGACAATCAAAATAGGTCAATCTATTAACATCCACACAAGTACACTGGAATTAATACAAATTTGGTGCTAATTTGATTTTCATTTGAACATTTTCCCATAATTTGTCACAAGACAGTCGGTCGAGTCGAATAACAAAACACCTTCCTTTGTAAACATCCCGCAATGTCCTAAATTCTTTCGTACACAATGAATGATCTTAAGGTAGGTCCTGATTTTACCACAATAGACTGCTATATGTCTACGCTTCAACTGTTGGCTGAATGGTTTTTTGCTTTAGTGGAGAACCCCCTGCGCCAAAAAGGGAATCAGGCTATGAACCGACGAATACAAAACCGCATTGCCAAGCCTAAACCAAAATTCCCTCCTAATTTTTTTTGGTTATATCAACCCTTTGTTGTCCCACTATATGAGTATGTTTTCCCTATGTTTGCTGCGTATCACATTTCCCTTCATTTATCTGTATTATTCATGCCGACCCGGGTCTATGGAAATATAGATAGCAATAATAATGGGGGACATTAAGTTTTATGTAGACTCTTTTTAAAAAACGGTCGAAGGTAGAGAGAAAAATTTAAATGTTTGTTTGGTTAACATAATATATTCATGGATTATAAGCGTTTATTCGTATCCATCATCTTCAAACGCATACGGACCATCTTTAATACCATGTCAATGTCATAGCAACGATTCCAAATCCCTCACATCCCTGGCAATTTATTTATAATACAGAAAATTCTTTGCATCGATTTTTTATGTGGGAAAAATTATAAAGAGAATCCCCTAATCATCATGAATTAATAGACTTATAATCGGTTCGTTATTCTTCATTCGCTTTTCGCACAGTTTAGCATCGTCTCCTTGCTCAATCGTATTATGGGATTTCGCTTTTTGATTCAATTTGACTGTAAATGTTTGAATATAAGACAAAAAGCATTTTCCCGAATTGGTTTTTTTCAATTTTTTTTTTTTTTTTGCAATTGAAGGCGATTAAATCATGTTTCAGTGATCCACATCAAATTTCTGCTAAATCTTTTACTGCCGTCGAACACCAAAATATTACTTGCTATCTACAAAACATTTTTTTGATACACGTGTTTGAGATTTCCGGAAAATATTAAACTCTTGGAGATTTTTCATTGTCACATACGTGTTAAAATCTCAGTAAATTTCACAATTTTCCTCTTGCTGCACCCACGCAGAGTATTTGGTAAAAGGTGTGATGATAGATTTGATACTCCCGAATCATTATTTTTTGAAATAATAAGTATGTGAGACATGCATTATATATAGCCGAACATAAAATTTTAAGACATATAATTTCATTTAATTTGAACGAAAACCGACTTCCATTATTTTAATACAAATATTTGTATTTAGAAGTTTAGAATGTAAAATATGTCATACCTTTATGAGGTTTGCGGTGGTGTGACGGCGCGGCAATACCAAATCCCGAAAAAAGCTTGATGAGGGAGCAACGGAGCATCAAAAATTAACGTAACGTATTTTATGGATAGTCCCTTTATAAAAATTACTAAATCCACGACAAAACAATGTTTTTATACAAAATTATGTTGTTATTATATGAAAAACGTTACAAATGTTGCAATGCTATTCAATTGTTTGCACTCCATTGGGAAACTTTAGGTGTTGTCGCATAAAAATTGAAACCTCAGAAAGAAAGTACTATCACTTCGCGCCGTTGAAGAAAAAAATCCCATTCCAAAAGTAATTTTTTAATTACTGAACATTTCTTTAAAAATTTAGAAAGTAGCATTTAAACTTCTTACTGGGTCGATTGAATAAATTCTAGTAAATGCTTTTTCGAGAAATTAATCAAGTTTTAGTAGAAAATTTATATGGATTTTCAAACTAAAATAAGCTAAACTGCTAGTAAACTTGCTAGATTTTAACTGAGTGTACAGGCACAGCCCTTAAGGGTTGATAAAATCGCCTTAACACTAAAAATTTTACTGGGGAAAATTCTTTTTTTTACAGCATTCTCAGTAAAATTTTGTGAATGACCGTAAAATTTACTGAATCACAGCAAAACATTACTGAAAATACAGTATTTTTTTTTGCTTGAAAAGGCGTTAAAATTTTATTCGGATTCACCGTAAAAATACAGGTTGTGTATAAAATAAAAGCCGTGTCCGGCAAAACCGTTATCTGCCCTCTCCCCCTCTTTCCCATATTCATTATCGTCTTAAACGATTTTTTTCTCGGAACTTAAAAAAATCGATTTTTTTTTATGTGTAGAACCGGAATCAGCTTTTCAGCCAGAAATTAATTTTCTTAAGAGTTGAGGCATTTTTATAGTCTTGAAGTTTTTATTACGTAAAGCTATTTAGATCTAAGATTTATTCACAATTTCAACAAAAAAAAAACTCGAGACAGGAAATATTTTTACTGTGAAATTTTCTCTAACAAAATGTATATATTTAAAATATACATTTATATTTATTTATTTTAATTTTAAATGTGAAACCCAGGCAAGGATATTCTACGTTTGATTTATCCATGAAAGCCCTTAACTCCCACTTAACACTGATAAGATCAACTGACTCCCCCTTTAACTTGCTTGGAATCGATAGTGTTATAAATATTAAGTTGTAGAGAATATAATGTAGTCCATAAAACATAAGTTGAGGATATTTTTAAGACTTTCCCTCATTTTTTTTTTCTCTACTCTCTATAAGAAGCACTTTTCCGAAAATGCAAAAGGAAGAGAAGCTTTTTGGTGTTTGGAAATAAAAATAAAAACGCATAAAGAACAAGTTGTCTTAGAAGGTGTCGGTGTCGAGCCCCCTCGAAAGCTTTTTGGGGGCTCTTCTAGGCTGCGCATATTGGAAACAATTCTTTGAGGAGAAGTGCGTTTTGCGTTTTCTATAGGATGGCTGTGCGTGTATAATTTGCTGTTCGATTGAGGAGGGTTAAAATCCCAATTCTGTACTAACACGAAATGAAATAGGACCAATTTTTTTTTAGCTTGTATGGGTAGTTTTGTGTCTTGGAGAAGCTTAAATATCCTCCTATGCCCCGTCGATTCGTTCCACGTCCTCGACCCACCCAGCCAAAAATCTATATGAAGACGTATTCGCATTTATTGATTGTCTTGGCTTTAAAACAAGGTCAATGTGGGAAATATTGCTCTTGTCGCTGCCGACTGGCAATATAAAGGCTTTGTAGTCGTTGTCCCGGTTACGTACTATGCTTTTCCACTTACATATGTTTGAAATACATATCAGAAACATGTACTCTTATATTACAGGACGAAAAAGGGTCTGTTCATGCTAACTACAATGAGATTTTATATTCGGAATGTGCGTTTTTGTTATTCATATGCATGAGTCGTCTTATGCTCATATATAATTATCCAATACAAAAGAAATAAATAATAAAAGCTGAAATTTTATTAGATCCGGTTTATTTATTTATTTGTAATCATTCGCCCCCACTTCACCAACACCTGAACGTCTGATCCATCGACTGTATCACATCGAAGTGAACATCTTTGGCAACTAGGTCAATTTTTGCTAACATATAGAAACAACTCACTCTCAACCTCGGGGCGGTTGATCGATCAACATTCAAAAAGTCCGTATTTAGTGAGATTTTTGGCCTATGGCATTGAACGTACATGGAAATAAATAAAATGTCATGCCTAATTGCAGGAAATTGATATAAAACTACACAATCGTTCGATAATAAAAAAAATAACTTCTATTCACATGAAAAGTATTTTTATTTTTGGACTTTTCCTCATCTGATTTTGATATTATTGCCCGCCATCTGTCGTTTTTCTTGCTCGCCCCCTAAGGATACAAACATGATACCGATCTTTTTTTGTTTTGTTTTTTTCTTTCTTCACGGCATGACCAAATTTGATATTAAAGTCGATCCAGACTACACGATGTACGGGGTACGAGATACGAGGTTTTTGGTTTCCTCGTACATGGAACTGCATCCACACTGCACAGGGTTTTGCTCATTCGTATACGCGGTTACCACGTACGAGGATAATCAAACAGCTTCTGATTTTACTCACTAGGTGAAACCACGTGCAAATTTCCCATCCAAACACTCGATGTTCGGGGTACGTGCCAACCTCGTACCCCGTACATCGTGTAGTCTGGATCGAGCTTTAGATTTAAAAATATATCTTCGGCATGGAGATAGCCAGTGAAAATGTCGATAAGATGAATAAACCATTCATCAATTTTTCTCTGCTGTCAATTGAATATTATTTTATACAACATGCAAAAAAATCTTTAAGGTCTAAAAACTTTTAGTCTCACCGGCGCTAAAACATTTTTACGGCTTTTTGTGAAAGTTCTTGTCAGAAACCTTTTTTAAACATGAAATCTCCAGCTAGTCGTTTCCCGAAATACAAAATTGATATTCCACAAACAGAAAATTTTCCATGAAAACCTATCCACATTATTTTATCAGTAAGAGGTTCTATTTCAGTGGTGGTCCTTAGGAAAATCGTAAAGGTCGGATTGGTAGAGATTATCCATATTTTGCGACTTGTTACATTTTTGCAAAGATAAATCTCACGACAATCTAGCCACCATTTTTTGTTACTAAAATGTATTTCGAAAGGACAACTTTATAGCATGCACCTCCACAAACTTCGTGACTTCATGTGAGAGTAGGGTGAAAATTTCCGTGCCCAGTAAGGAAAAAAAATTATTTGTGAGAAATTTTCCAATTTCGCTTTGGGCTTTTCCTTTTTCAGCTCAATTGATCGTGTGGTTTTTGAGTTAAATGCCTCTAGAGCTCTAGAACAGACAGGCGTGCTTTTGGATAAGATGCGCCACTTTATTTTCTTTATATCATTGGGGGACTATTTATGAAATATGTCGCACTAATTAGAGGCTTTTTGTATCACGCACCGCCTTTGAATGGGATTTAATATATTAAAATTTCCACTGAAAAAAAATGTGAAGGAAATTGGAAACACGCAATTCCACACCAATCGCCGAGTTTTTTCCAAATGGTTTCAAAAACATGATTTTACAACGAAATCAATCTTCGATTTATTAAAAACTTTACCAAAGGCACACTTTTTCTCCTACATTTTTTTCGTGATTTCTCTTGTTTCTAAAACCATTATGTTGCCTTTGATTTCATGTTATTAATTATAACGAATTACTCTTGGAAGTCGCAGGCATAAGAAACTGCTTGAATAAATTCCATACGACCGAGACTGAACTGCAGAACTTTTAAAAACTACCCTTTATCCAGAGTTTTTTTTTCGATTTGCCATAAAAACCCAATTAATAAACCTTCATCACAGTAAGAGATTAACATCTCAGGGCCTCGTCTTAATTTTACAAGTGTAGATATTTTGTTTTCTTGACAGGAAAAAAAATCCGCCGAGAAAAATTATGAATAATTAGAAACTATATCCTGGCAATTAGATGTAATCCAGATAAGCAATTAATATTTTCGATTTAATCTACGCTACAGAAAACCCTACAGTTTCTGTTTCGATTTTCGCGTCGAGTTTGACTTTACGGAAACATTTTTATCGAAATACTTTTGACTTTAAGTTTGTCTCATGTTGAAAAGCCTCTGGCTGACGGTTCCCAAAATTATTGATATCAGTCATGCAACCTGACGAACTTTATTACACCCAATACCTCTTAGACGAACATTATATCATAAAGATGACGCATTGCCTCGGGTAAACAGACATTTAATAGTCTTACGCAAAGATCCTTCACCTTATTCTCATATCTTTATTGGGGTTTTGATTGATTTTCGATTTCTTTTGATCGTCCTTAATGGGCCTTCCATTGATAGCATTGAAAACATAAAGAAAGACAATTTAGGCGCATGTCGTTATTAAAACAAACAAAAAATTCTTAAAAATTATTTTATTACATTTTTTTTTTATTTCTTTATTTTCTCATTACAGTAATGGTAGGGAAGCAAGAAACCGAGCGGAAAAGAACCGTCGGGATAAATTGAATGGATCCATACAGGAACTGTCGACGATGGTGCCCCATGTGGCCGAATCCCCGCGACGTGTTGATAAGACTGCTGTTCTCAGATTTTCCGCTCATGGCCTAAGGGTTCATTATGGTTTGTATTCATAATTTCTTCTTATTGTGGGTTTTTTTTATACTTAAATTGATGTTTTTTTAGTGTTTGGGAAAACGATTGAGGCACCCCCACGTGTTAAGCCTCAAGTAACAGATTCGTTAATGAAACTACTGGATAGCTTCCTGCTAACCATAACGTGCCGTGGACAAATTGTCCTCGTTTCACCAAGCATTGAACAACATCTTGGACATTGCCAGGTATAATATTGATATTTTGTTTTTATTTTCATTCTTGGACCGTGAAAGCCCCTATTCTCACAGAAAAAAATTTATGTTTGCTCAAAACCAGTATAGTAGCGCGCATAAAAATTTGAACACAAATTTCCTCAAGGTTTTTCATTGATTAAGCCGGAAATTGAACTCATTATCCAAAATATGAACATTTTCAAACTGCAACATATCCAACATTGTTTCAGATTGTTTAACATTACATTTCAATCGCTCTCCCGATTCAATTAAATTTCAACCTTACAGAGTCCATTCCGTTGTACGTACATAATACCGACAATATTTAGCTACGTGACATTGTGAGGTAAATATATTAAATACGTTCGTGATTTCGTGACAAATTCCATAGAATTGAATTGGCACATAAGGAAGAAATCGCTAAGCAAAACTTGTTTCAGACAATATTTGTGCGAAAACTATTCCAGTTCAACATTTGAATTGCATTAAATCATAGTGCTACGTGTATTCCCTCACATTTTGGTATTTTCTCGATGAAATCCTCAATTCCTGATATAAATAAATGTGAAAATGTTTCTTTTATGGTTTTAATTTCCTGCAGACTGATTTGTTTGGACAAAATATTCTCCACATTACTCATCCGGATGACCATGCCCTACTCAAGAAACACATCATTCCAACTGATCTGGAGACGCTGTTTGATGTTCAGCCGGAAGATGAGTCTGGTGAACCGAGGCCTAGAACGCAAGAGGAAGAGGATGAAATCGATCGAAAATTGCGAGAAGATAAACGAAATTTTACTGTCAGGTGTGTATTTTTTTATTTTTGTAGATCATATACTCTTGTTGCTGAGTTTGTTTTAAGAGCTGTTTGTAAAATACGTCATGCGCTTAAGGCAAGAGGGAGAATCGGTAGAAGTGTAATACATACGATATCCAAAAAAAATTGGAAAAAAGGGGAAGAAAGAGGTCCAAAAAGGCAAAAATTCCTGTGACGTATTTTACGGACATCCTGTTGAAACAATAAGATTGTGGAAATGTTTTTAAAAATTCACGAAAAAGTTGTAAAATGTTTTAAATTATGCTTTTTCTAAAGCAAATTCTCATCCAAGATTTAAAAAAAATTTTTAGAAATGAAATTTACTGCAACTTGATTGTTATCTGTTTCAGGCTTGCCCGTGCAGGGCCAAGATCAGAGCCGACGACATATGAAATTGTGAAGATTGATGGTTGTTTCCGCCGAGCGGATTCCGCCCCACGCGGCATCAAAACAAGTACTTTTCCATCTGGCCTCCAATTGATTCGCCGTGCAAGAGGACGAGACGACTCAATTCCGTTGCACACGATCAGCGGAAACGATATTGTAAGTGCGGTTTAATTTGAAAAGAAAGTGCCCTTTAATTTGACAAGGAACTTTCCATTTTTGGTTTAGGTCCTTGTTGCGATGGGTCGTGTGATAAAACCACCAAAACTCTGTGATCGATTAATCGAGGCCAGCCACTATGAATACAAGACACGTCATTTGATCGATGGAAGGATAATACAATGTGATCAACGAATATCATTGGTGGCAGGCTACATGACGGACGAAGTGAATGGACTATCGCCGTTCACGTTTATGCATCAGGATGATGTTCGATGGGTTATAGTTGCCCTCAGACAAAGTAAAATCACACTGAAATGTTGCAAAAATATAATTTAATTTATCTTGTCTTTTTATTCGCAGTGTACGATTGCAACAGTGCATATGGTGAATCCTGCTATCGACTAATTAGTCGAACAGGAAAATTTATATACCTCAGAACCCGAGGCTATTTGGAAATCGACAAGGAAACGAATAAAGTGCATTCATTTGTATGCATTAACACATTGGTAAGTGACGAAGAAGGCAAGCAACGGGTCCAAGATATGAAGAATAAATTCTCAATTATTATTAATACAAAAATACCGCCGGAGGCTACCGATATACCAGCTGCTGAAAATCCTCATCAGCTCGAGCGTGCAATTATTTATTTAATACAAAATCTACAAAAGTCTAATGATGAAGAATCGCATGACACCAACAACGATGGCTCAGAAAGTGATTCCAATCGACCGTCGAAATCACCGCCGCTAGCTTTGATTCCGCCGAAAGCGTGCACCATCAAATCTTCGATAACGAAAAGTGTCAACGTCGTAAATACGACAGCGGCACGTTATCTACACAAGATGCGTATGAATAAATTAAAAAGCTCAACAGATTCAGGTGATGGCTCTGACTCAAATGACAGCAGCCAAAGCGATGGTAACAAAGCGTGGAGACCGTCCGTCCTACAAAGGAATAACAATTTCGGGATAACTTCGCCAAGTGGCAAGAATCCGAAGAAACGAGGCAGCAGCACCGGCAGCAGTGCTGATACAGATTCAAAGTTACCTGAGACATTGGAGAAATTCGCTGTGAAACAAGAGATCGACTACGACGAAAGCCGTGTGGCGCCATTGCCCGACTCTAAGGACTACTTTGAATTGTCGACTTTTACCGCTCAAGTGACAAGTCAACCGAACCGTTCCAGTTTAAATGAAATTCAGACTTCTTTCGCGTACTCCGAAACGACCAGTCGTCCGGTTTCTGTACTGAAACGGGCACACTTTAGCGGTGACAGTCATGATTTGGACAGCAGCTCATCGAAGAGGCGAAACATTCAAGTTATCGGTCCCACCATACAGGAGTTGACTAACCCAAGCACAGGTAAATGATATATATTTAACGCACGTGGAAAACAAAAAAGCCTTAGGAAAATTCAAGAGAAATCATACGAATTCTAATTAATAATCAAAAAAGTTCCTATTGGATTTTCGTTTGCAAAGAGATTAATGAAAATCATACAATATATTGTGGACATTTTTTGGGTTGTCTGAATTTATAATCTGATATTTAATGAATATTTCTTAAAGTGTTTGCTTTAAATATTGTTTTTATTGTATAATTCCTTCAATATTTTGTCCATGGCCTTCCAAGAATTTTTATTTTCAAGCGAATTCCCAAGAAACGGAAACTCATGATAAAAAGTGGCTACAGATGCCAATACACATTCATGAGTTTAAAAAAATATATGAATTGTTAAGCAAAATTCGTTGAGCCTTCAACCTCGCGTTGAATGTACCTAGCTTAAAACATGATGAAAATCTCTCCAGCGGTTTAGAACATTGATAGCAGAGGAGGAAGTTACAGGGAACGAGGTGGTTAAATTTAACTCAGAACGAAATTTTTTGAAGGTATGAACTATTCAATAAAGAACCCCCTATCAATGTTTTTTCAGCGATCTAGAAGATAGCTGGAGAAGGGCTTTACGGGCAGAGGAAAGTATTTTTAATGGCAGATGCTCTAAAGCTAAATCTTTATTAGACACAAAACAGCCGCATGCCAATCGGTTGAATAGTTATAAATAAAAAATATAAAACTCCATTCAACCTAACAATGTTTTTCTCTTCGGATTATTTCAGATTTAGCGCATGTGCTGCCTAGTTCATTTGAAGCAATAGACAAATCTCTAGCAAATATTGAAACGGTCACCACTGAACTAAAGGGTCGTTGCAGTTCATTCGATGTTGACCCCAGTTCACACCATCAGCTCGAGGAGATTATTGTAAGTGGACACATTTCGTACATGGAATAAAATTTTAGCGATTAAACCAATTTCAGGAAGAACAACAGGAGCAAAGGGAACTCCTTGAGAACATCCAAAATGAATTTCAGGCTCATTTGCAGAGTTCCGGACCATCAACTACGATTGTAAATAATTTTAAGGACGGCAATGGGACCGGCGCCCATACAAACGTGCAACAGACATCTGAACTTAAACCGAGATGAAGTGAATTTGCCCCAGAAGTGACCAAAATCAGTTAAATAGTGCCCATGATGCTCAGTTTTGTGCTATTATTTGTATGCTGCAATTAAAATCATAAACCAAGGGAAGAAATTGACTATGATAAAGTAACATCGACTATAATAAGTAACATCGATGCAGATGCAGATACTCGTTATTTATAGTCAATTTTCGAGAGTTATGAATTATTCTAATTATGTTTTCAATTAATTTTATTGTTGGATCATTCACTTGAAATTAGAATCTTTTTTACTTTCCTCTGCAGTTTGTACTTATATTTAACGGTTCTCGAGATATTTGAAAACCTATTGATTTTACATATTTTTTCCGAAATTAAATATTGCAGAAGAAAGTTTTGTATTGATCACAACTGATATTTTTAGAATACACTGGGGCAATTTATGTAAAACCTAACGTAGAATTATCTTTTCTATGAATTAAATAATAACAATATTTTTATCATTATTTTAATAAATATCTATTATAATAAAAATACCATTAAAAAGTATCTATAAATACTTTAATTGTAAATTGTCAATATTTTGTTTTATAATTTATTTTAATCGTAGAGCTCTGAGATAATTTTTTTTTAAATATATGAAGATTATTTCTTAGTTTGTTAAGACTTGCTGTGCTCTGATCTGATATAATATATATTGTATATATATATATTATACGAGAAGATTAATAAAAACATATTTAATAAAGAAATTGTCTAGAACGGTGACTTGATTAGAATCCATTTGTAGTAATAAATTTACATATTAAAAAAATTATAATTGAAAAATCAATTAAATGCTCTTTACTAGCATTTTGTTAAGTATAAAAGTAACTTATCATTGGAAAAACGAAATTTTTTATTTTCATTTAAAGTTGTATTACTTTGAATAGAATCCCTCCAAAATTACGTAAAAGTCTTTTTATGAGTTTTTCAAACTTTGAATTAATATCTTTAACTACTTCAAGATCATTATATCCCTACATCCCATATTGATAACATGATCCTTCCCTAATACTCGGGCATAAACATTACCGTTGCAATCCCAATTTATGGCTAAAATCTATACTGGAAATATTTATGGTCAATAAATAAGTTTCGGTCATTGCAAATGCAGTTAAATATATATCTACTACAAATTTAACATTTATTTCGCATTCACATAAATTTTGAAAAATATTTAAAAAACAAAATTTAGAAGATAATGTAAAAATGAGTAGATTGTACCAATTAGAATTAGTGAAAGGAATTTCTTTAAAATTGTTTTAATCAAAGAAGGTCAAAATGGTTTCATAAACACGAAAATGAGGAAATTCAATCCGGCCTACTCTAAATCGCATTTATTTGGCGAGTTTCGGGTTAAGCTTCCAAACAAGAATATAACAGTAAAAAAACTGCTTTAATTGCCTTCACACCAAAGCCAAATTTTATATTTAAAAAAATCTCAGGGAATCGCTTATCATTTTTAAACAAAAAAATTTTGGAAATTAGTTTATAATGTGGATCAACGAAAGTTACTGGGTTTTGTAAGCACACAGAAATATAAAGCAGTTTTATTCAATATTTTCAGAAAACCCATTTAACAAGTTTTTCATTGAAAAGGCTGAAATCGGAAGAAAAATTCGCATTCAGTTTGGAAGAAAATAATAGTATCCTATTTAAATGATTATATGAGGGTGATATTAAAGAAAGACCGAGAGATTTACAAAATATGATAATGATTTGAAAAACATGATAATCGAATGCATTTGGATTTTTTAAATCCAGACAAGTCTTTTTTCTGTGGAGTTTTATACGATGTTGTCCATAACAAACGTCCTGCAAATTTTAGTCCTTTCGGTACCTCCTCCTGTCCGCGTCATAATTTTTTGGATGGAGTTTAGAACCTCCATAACAACACCGCCAAACCCCTGAAAGTATAAAGTATGTTGTGAACGGCCCTTGAGTTCTTCTGTAAAAAGTTATCCTAGACAAGTAGAGAACATGTTTTTTGCACCAAAGATTCAAAAAGTTTTGCAAAATAATAAAGTCTAATTGAAGCTATAGCCAAATCAAGTGTTTCCAGTTCAACTAGCTTATGTCAGAATGAATAAGATGCGTACACGTACCTCTCATTTACTACCACAGTCAATCGGATGCCGATCTTGTAGCAAAATTCACTCCAAAACCTCTCTTTTCACCTCTTCTTGACCTGTAATTCATTGACTGTGTTTACATTGGGACTCACTTTGAGGCGGCATGTCATTCGTGAGGGTGAGGGACACTGTGGGGAGGGAAACCAAAAAGAGCGAACGAAGTTTAGATTCACTTAAAATTATCGGTCGCAAACCGGTTTTTGAGTCTGGTCGTTGAAACCTGTCGTTTAGTTTTGTTGATGAAACCGGTTTATGAATCCAGATAAAGCGAACCGTGTGCACACGGCAGAAAAATGAGGAAAGACGTGCCGCCTCAAAGTGAATCCCAATGTAAACACAGTCATTTGCATCATCATTGATATTCGGTTCAATTCCTATGTGAACTGAAACTACGTAGTTTTTCTATATTTGATCAAAATATATTGGGCAGAGCGAATAAACTTAGATTTTTTGGCAATTTTTCAATAGCGGTCAAATTTGGATGAAATGTAAATAAATACAAGTTAAAAAATTTATAATTGAAATCATAACAATATTTTCTTCTCTCAATACCGTACAACTCTCGATACTATATACCTCCCTGATATCGAGGTTACAATGTTAATGCTTTTACTAGCATTTAGCACATTTTAATACATAATTCCATATACATTTTGTACTAAAATGTCCTGAATTTCTAGTAAGAGCACTTGCTAGATTTAATTCATTCGGCCCATTGTTTTTCGGTATAACAAACTAACAAATAATCAAGTGTTAAAATTTCGTACTGAATATTAATTTAAATTTTTTTTGTTTTTTTGTTAGATTTAAATGTTTTGTGTGTTGCAAGACTAGTTTAAAGGTTATAAAAAAATTGAAGACAAAATTTAAAAAAAAATATTATTAATTTCCCCCCCTTTCTTTTCTACCATGCCTTATCCCTATCCGAATCCTGTGTATCCCAACAATCCTTTTCGTTACCAGTAACCCAAATATATAAA
Source organism: Chrysopilus asiliformis (assembly GCA_964034945.1). NCBI lineage: Eukaryota > Metazoa > Arthropoda > Insecta > Diptera > Rhagionidae > Chrysopilus > Chrysopilus asiliformis. The sequence goes on along the minus strand of OZ035962.1, from coordinate 1,206,984 downwards.
AATAAAATTTAAGGTTAGTCAAATTGAAAAGTAAGCGGTTAAGTAATAGATGTGTAAATATTGTGCTTCAGTATCAGTTCCTTCAATAAAAATGAGAATATGTTGTAAAATGATGATAGGATCTGGTAAAATAGTATCGAAACGAGTGAAAATAATAATAAATATTTGGAGAAATAATGCTAAAATTTAGATATTATACAATAAATAATAATAATAAAAATTGAGAAATAAAAAAGCACCTTATATATATTTATATAAAAAAAGAGAAATATATAATGTTGATAGTATTTAAATATCAATACCTCAAAATCTGCCAAGTACAATTATTTAAATAGTGAATGAATAAAAATGCTTGACAAACGACAAAAGCCAGATGAAAAAATGAATTAAACCAAAAAACATAATACATAATAAATCGATCTATTGATCAGCTATAGCTACTACATATGTGCAGTAACCATAAACCAGAAATATTTTTAGACCATTTATTGCGATATCGAAGAATCCATTCAAAATAAAGTTAATCGAAAATATATATATATATATTTGAAAAAAAAACTTTTTAAAAATATAAAATGCGTAAGTAAATTCAATGAATTTAAACATGAGAAAAAACGAATCTGTCTATTTAGTATTTTTGTCTTAATTTACCAAATTAAAAAATTATCCTAAATCGAATACAGTGAAGCCTGTATACGCCGAACTCGCATGGAACCAGGAAAGTTGTCTGGCTTAGACATGTTTCCGAGCTACACAGGTTCATTTAATATGAAAAATAAAATCGAAGACTTTAAAGTATTAAAGCAGCTTAGACAAGTTTCCGCCTTATCCATGGTCTGACTTATACAGGTTTCACTATATCCGTAATTTGAAACAAACTATTATAGAGAATTGTGTTGACGTGTAAACAAAATAAACTTATTGAAAGTGATTTTTTTATATTAGTTAAGCTGAATTTGTTTTAGATTTTGCTTTTACAAGTAAATAAATTACTGTAATTTTATTTTTAACGAAGAAATCAAAAATGGGAATGTGTAATTAGTTGTTTTATATTTAAAGAGAATTAAATTAATAAAGTAAAAATTTTAAGACTGCTGAAACATGTTAATTATTTTACAGTTCATCAATTTTCAAACAAAAAAATTTGAAAAAAAACATGGAAAAAGGAATAAATTCTTTAAATCCAATTTGGGAAAGTTGTTTGATTCAATTTATTTTTGGTTTGACTTTAAATATGCCAATGTTGGTATTGAGGAATGTGGAACGCATTGTTGGGGGGAATTTTAAAGTGACCAGGGTCCAAAGAAAGAATAGATTGTGTAGAAAATGATTTCGTGACATTGGAGATCTTTGTTATTTACCCATCTGATAAGAACCTAAGAAAGTACGACACACGTAGGAGACTTGTAGAGAGAGTATTAAAAGGATGTAGAATATAGTAGACAAACAATAACCTAAAACGATCACCAAGTGATTCTCCCGTAAAACCTCTACATCGTCAGGGGAGCTCTCATTGTACTTAGTTTAAGCAATCTTAAATTTAGTGTCAATCATGCTTGTTGGAAATTAAGCATTAATTTAATTAAGGGACTGCATATAAACTGCGTTACACTTTTGGAGGGTGGGTGTTTAGGGTCGAGAAAAGGCTTGAGGCGAACAGGCGAATATTGGCATCGCGTACTCTACGGTCGTTTTTATTGAACAAACAAAATTAACGGATTTCGATTGCTTCTAGTTAATTCACGAGAAATTATAATTCAAATCCTTTCAACACTATCATAATTAATCTTTTTTTTCTTGGCCTGTGTTATTTGTTGAGTCCGACTGATTATACGACTGCGGCCACCTTCGTCCAAACTTCCGTTTCGGCCAAAATTTAGGCCTTTCCAAAACCTTCGGCTTTTTATTGAAGAACGGCTTATCATAGGAAATGTTTATTTGCCAGTGGAATTTCCTCGTCAAATCAAAATATTTGGCCAGAAAATGTTGGACGGTAAGATTTCGTCTCGATTAAAATGACACTAAAGACAGATTTTTTTTCAAAAATCTTTGTCAAGGGAGTTAGAAGTGTCTTGGAAAATGCTATCTACGAGAGATATTTTTTAGCACGACACCTAAAATAAAGAAAAGTTGCAGAAAATTTGTGGAAATATATTATTGATGGGAATTTTTTGTAAATTTCTAAATGTTTTGACAAAAAAATTATTTTAATAGAACCGCAATTGTTTTTCTCTTACGGTAAACATTCATATCAGCTTTTATACAAACCGGCTTTGGTCGAAGGCTATGAAGAGGGCCCAAGTTCGGCTTCGGCTTTTGCAAAAACTGACTTTCGGTCAGGTATTTGCAAATATTATACCTTTTTCAAAATATAGACATATTTTTTTATGTTCTGGGCGACAAAGCGATTGATTTAAAAAAAACAGGGCAGCAATCATGTATTCCGACGCGTCTCTGTCTTTCAACTTCGACGCAGCTTTTAACTCATGACTTCGCCATATCAGCAGCTTCAAATTTCCTGGAGTGACAGTCAGAATCACGTTTCGATTCATAGTGACGATTCCGCGAAATTTCAAGCTGCAGATATGGCGAAGTCAAGAGTTAAAAGCTGCGTCAAAGTCGAAAGACAGAGACGCGTCGGATTACATAATTGGTGCCCTGGTTCATATTGTGCACTCGGAAAACTTTATTTAGCATGACCTATAATTGATTTAAGAAATTCAATCCATTAAACGTTAAAACTTTTTAGTGTCGCGATACACGATTAGAAAATCGTGTCGCGTCGATGTCGCCGTCTCAGCTCAAAGACGGAGACGCGTCTCGTTATACGATTGATGCCCAGATTTCAGGTAGAAACGTAAACCTGCATGGAGAAAACCTACATAAAAATAAAACTGCATTTACTATTTACAAGATTTATCGAATTTTATTGAATTGCACGATAATAAAAAAATAATTGAAATAGAAAAATTATTAAAAATTGTTGATTTTGTCAATTTTCTGAGCCTCGAAATATAAAAATAATTCCATTTATCATCGGTTAATAAAACTTATGAAAATTATAGTCTTTTATACTAATGATTTGACTTTTTATCTCATTTTGCAATAAACAAAACTAATAAATTAGTTAATAGAATTATTATTGAAATGTCGTTTTAGAGAACAATATTTTCATATTGCGGTCGGTGTCTCACCAGCAGTAAGGAGAGCTTAGCATACTTTTGAAATTTAGAAGAATTTTTTTTTACATGTAAACGATATCAGATTCCCGTTAACATTATTTAATTTGCTCGTGATTTTTTCCGTCATTTTAATTTCTTTCCGTTTCTATTCCTTACATGTAAAATCCAGTCAAACAACAACAATATAGTGTTATGATAATTTAATCAATTTCATTAATTTTATTAATTAATATAATTTATTTTATTACGTTATTTATTTTTCATTTGAATTAATTATATTATTGAAGTAATATTTTCACATTATTATGCATATAATTTTTCCTCTTCAATATTTTTGAAATAAATTGAATAGATGCCATTTATGTCGCTTTATGCATTTGAATTCACATATACAAAAATACTTTTTATTTTGAATTTATATTTATTTATTTTACCATAATTTAAATTTTCCTTTTCGTACTTTGTATTAAGGTTTCCTTTCTGCTTGTTGTTCCTTTCCCTTTTTTCCCTAATTTTCCCACAATCTACGTTTGAAATAGTTTTTATATTCATTAAATTCTGTTTAACCCAGAATTGCTGATTGAACACGATAAATTGGTGATTTGATAAAGATTTTAAAGTGAATTTTAAGGTATATATGGTTAATCACGCTAATACTTGGGCAAAAATGTACAAATTATTGCACTCTTCCCTTTGGTTCGTTTTTTTATAATCGAATAATTACATTTCTCAATGATAAAAATACTCAGAAAATAAAAGGCAACTAAATTACAAAGACATTCAGAAAATTCGTAAGTTGTGATAATTATTATCCGGTATTCAAGAGCGTAATTAGAAATTCTTGTAGGCCCCAAAAAATCCAGAGTTTTGTGTAATTTTTTTTCTTCTTTTTGAAACGAGAATTTTAAAAACAAAGTTTTTGTGGAACCAATCTTCTGGACTTTTTAAAAGCCCTTTGCGAGTGTAAATTTTCTTCTAATTACGCCCCTTCCGGTATTTTTGGAAGAAAAACACCTAGGCACCATTTATTTCAACCGTCACGGAACATTGATATATTATGACGTTGCAAAATATTTTAACACGTAACGCCACGGCTGACATAAATTCTGTTTGGGTGCTTCCGGCATGGAAAGGAAATCAGTCGACACCTATTTTTTAAAGTGTTTCAAGAGCGAAGCGATAACGGTGCACAAATTTCAACAAGGAAGTACGTTTTTACCAAACATTTACATATTCTAAACGGTATCACTTTTCATTACCAAAATGTATGTATCTTTCCAGTTTTTTTTTTTATTATTATTGAACTCATGTGATTGTCCGATTTTAGGAAAAGCGACTTTCATGACAATATAATGAAAATTTGTCTATATTTGAAAGGGTGTACGAAAAAGAGTGCAAGGTATTCGTAAAACAGCTTTGTTGTTTTTAGATATTTTTCACGAAAATTAGCAAAGTTCGCTATGGTGTGAGATTCCTTTGCTCTTGTTGGAACACCCTGTACATCAAAATTTCGACTCATTGGGATTTTGGATAGTTTAATTCAAATAGTAAATACGTTTTCTATTAAAACTATAGTTTCTCTTTACAGATTGGGAGTGCAGCTATTTAGATTTTGCATATTGTCGGCTCTGCTGATATTTTGGAAAGATTAAATGTTGATTTTTACTTGAATCCTGGTAAATACTTTTTTATAACAATTCGACAACCAAACACGCACACTTGGAGAGCGGGCGATTATAATGTTGTCAAATTTTTAATAAATTTAAAGCTTATCTAGGTATATAAAGTCTTGTGTGTTCCATTCCTACAGATTTTGGTTTGTTATGCGCAGTTTAGCACGGCACCATTTCTACTCATTCTTTACTCTATGTAAATATCCTCAATTGGATATGCGGTTTCAATGAACTTCTGGTAGAAACGTTGGAAAGCCCGTCTAAAAAATATTTCGTACATTAAATTTTTTAATCATTTCTAAATCTTTTTGAATGAAAATCTCTTACCCCACAGCCTCAGCGACTGGTCTTGTTGATTCTGTTCCCTTGAAGACATGACACGCGAATCTCTGCACTGTTGGATGTTTTGTGATGAATCCAATGTAGCGATGATCGCGCGGATGAAATGCACAAAAAGAGACATTTTTGAGCGAATAAAAGTAATCTATGCAGGGCTTCTTTTCCTTTTTAATCTGGAATACAGAGAAAACAATTTTTCAAAATTTTTCATTTAGTTTTAAGGTCAAATCTAAGGCCAATGGTGCAACAAGGTAAGGTAAGTAATGTTTTGTATAAAAATTTTAGGTTTTTTAACATCAAGTAAGAATGTACGTTAACAATAGTGTTAATTTAAAAAAAAAAACACCTACATATTTCAAGCAAAAGATCACCAATTTTTTTCTGGGGTACAATATCGCAAATCCTTATTGCTAAGCCACTGCCTTAACACAAAAAAAAACCGAAACTACTTACCTGTGGCCTTGACCTATCTACCATGCGCAGCCCTTGATCCGACACTTCTAGAATGCACGCTTGGCCACTCGGTGAATCTCCGTACTCGCCGACGATCTTCCTGACCGCCTGACAAACGACACCCGTTCCCTTGTGGGCCAGAGTTTCCACGGATCCCAGATAGCCCAACAAATACCGTTCCTTCTTTACTTGCACCGAGCAAGGATCAAAGTCATTGTAATCTAAGTCAACTGCATATGCTGAGGGGAAAATTCCTTGCCGTCCAGTTCTTAGATTCACTCCCTCACACCACAAATCGTCGGCCTCCTTCTGTACATAGATTGGATCACCGATCTCCACTTCGATTTCATCGTGATGCCGCGGAATGAATTTGTGCAGGCCTCGATGGGTTGCCTCTAGCATCTCTAGCTGGCTAAAGGGCACACCACCGAACGGGGGCGGGAAGGGAGACTGTGAAGTTGGGGAGGCCAACTGCGGCGACATACTTTTAAAATCGATGGGGGAGTGCGCGGTACTGTGTCCACTATCAACATCCCCCAAACTTTGAAGACGCTCGGAATCGGGGCTGGAATCCTCATCCAGCAGGTATCCACATTTGAGCGTTAAAATGGCGCGCTGCTGGGAATTTGGTCCAGATGATGATAAGTATGGGATATGAGATCGGCCGCCGCCAGTCAGTTCATCGGCTAAGGATGTTTGGCCACAGAAAAGCATCAGGGAAGCTAAACATAGAAAATTTCAATATTGTGAAATATCTTGGATTACATTATAATTTAATGCGAGATATTTACATTTTTTATTTTTTGGAATTTCTGGTAATTTTCTTCTTCGTCGTTCACCACCCAAAAACGGAACAGATGCTGTCCTTTCCACCTGCAAATTCGCTTCACTCACTGTCGTCCCTGTTCCTGTCTTAAGGCCATCACCAATTTCGTCATCCTCGACGGAATGGCATTTTCCACCAAGCGAAATTTGCTTTGAATCGCTACCGGAGTGTAGCTCAGTTGGCGATGGTGATGTTGTTAAATTGGTGTCCTCCTGATCTGAAATATCGCTCTTCGACGACGGTGAATCTTCAAAGTCCTCTAATCCAGGTATGAGTCTGGCGAATTTTGAGAAAATCAAGACCAGTGAAAATATAAAACTATCAGCCACAAGGGATATTAATCAAATAATAATTCTGTTCAGTACGCCCTAGCTGCCCGCCCCCAACTGAACTGTCGACATCTTTGAGTGAATTTCGATAATGGAACCTTCAAGACTCCTCATTCAGCGGACCAAATTGACTATGTGGCGTATCTTCGCACTGGTTGTGATTACTTTTTGCCAAATTGCAAAAATGATTATATCATAGAAGTGATTTTACATACGGACGAACAGTGAAAAACAATAAATCGTCACCAATGTTCGACACCTCCACTGACAAAAATTCACTTCCTGATTTATTTTCTCGTCACATATACGAGTACCAATGCACAAAAGAAACAAGAAGAAGATACGATAGTTTTTCACCACCAATTAGATATTCTCGGACGAAACTAATTTGAAAGAAATTAAATTTTTACTGCTTTACTTACGAATAGAACGGAGCCGTTGTTTTTAAATGTGTCGGCAATTTGTCGAACGTCTTTCGGAACTCTTCAAACTCAGTATCTGCCATTTTATCCTTTTGAAAAACGAAATTCTTTCGAAAGACGGCAGAACGACTTGACGAAGAGTGTACTCTTAATGTATCGATTTTATACCCCCACAAAGATGAAAGCAAGCACGGCGCAATACACAGAAATAAAAAGGGATGTGGTGATTTTCAATGGTTCACATAGTCTTCGATTGAGGGTTGTTTCTACGACACAACAGTCGGGGGTGCTTTTCAAAGACGAGTCCGTTCAATGGGAAAATTTATGCTTTTGGAGGGCGATTTAAAATAAATCAATACAGAGATTCTAAAACTTTGTATTAATAGTACAAATGCGTTATAGTTTGGACGCTTTTATTTTTCTAATTCTTACCAATGATTTTTGTTTATTTTTTAAAACTTTTTTTGGCAGAATTTTCGAATTTCGGTAATAATATTTTTCTTTGAACTTTTTGATACACGAAACTTTTTTAAAATTGGCTTCGTAACCAAGCTTCAAACAAAAAAAAAACATTTTTGTAGGGCCATCACTCTAATTTGCAGTTTTTCGTATGAAGTTTATTAACGCCATCATAATTTCGCAGACCAACTCTAGCCCCCTTCCGTCATACTAAACGTATATAACATAATTTTATAGACAACGCCTTATGAATATTTTGTGCTTTAAATCCTTTCAATACTCAAAAATTTTGATTTTGCAAAAAAAAAGTGTAATAGTTGTGGGGAGGTGTGAGTAGTCCAAATCAAATCATTTACAACTTGTGTTTGTAACCTCATTACTTTCAACTAAAGTTTTAGGTTTCATAAAATTCCATCCAACCGCTTTCGAGGTTTGGTGCCAAAAAATATCGAAATTTTACCAAAATTAGGGAAGAATTTACTATTTTTAGGGAATCATTGCAGGAGAGTCCACAATCTCATATATCTCCATTTCGATTTCTCTCAGAGAACATGAAAGGAAAATTCAAGTATACATTTTTAAATCAATAATTTAGTTTTTCTTCTTTCTTTAGTTTAAATTCTTTTTTAAAATTAAAAGCTAAATATGTTTTAATTTTATTTTTAAAATATGATGATTTCTTTTTAAAATGTGATGATTTTTTAAATATGATGAGTTTGCAAAAATCATGAAATTCTTTGGGCCTGCCAAAAAAACAAAACATTTTTTTTAAATCTTCGGGAAGCCCACAATGGAATAATTTTCATATAATTCATCTCTTTGAAGGACAAAATGGACAAAAGAGAAAACTCATCCATTAACTGATGCGTATCTACTCGTATTTAATGTGGTCGATATTTGCATTAAGTATCAATGTTATGGTCGCCCACGCACCTGTAAAATGTCCATAGTTTCCCAGCAATAACGCCAATATTTCCTAAATTCCCCCGGAGACGTAAAGCTTTTATTTGTTAAAAAAAAATCTGGAAAAGAGAAAATAATATATAAAAAACCTTTCGAGTCAGCGCCAATGAATTTAGTTCTTTGAAGACTAGTTTGACAAAAGCCTTTTCTTGCTTTCAGCGTTAAAAAACGCCTCTTAACCTACATAAGGACGAAATAATGTCTCATTGTGTAAACATTGAATGCGATTCAGTCTCCACCATCACAGAAGCGACATTACCATTTATTTGTGTATATAGATGGGTCTATAGTAAAGCATTTATTAAACTTCTGAATGTCTTTAGGACAGCTTAAGATTGATATTCTTTATGGCATAAAAAATAATCGCTTCAGTGTGCAACAAGTTGTTAGTTAAAGGTATAACATTGAGGGATCTTTGCTATAACGACTCTAAGAATAGCATATCTACTCCACCAAAGAAGGTGCTGGAGACGATAAAATGCATTTAAAGTTTATTCTAACTTCCTATAAACTTTTCGCTTTAAATTGATTCATAGAAAGTTTGTATTCATTCACTTAACGGAAAACTTCCCTTGCCAATGTACCATGGATCCCTTGTCGCTTCCTAACGTCCTTTGGATTTATCTACGAATGTACTGCTTTTTATTTCGCTTCGACGTCAAAAGAGATTCAAGATAAATGGATTGGCAAAAGTGTGTATAGGGAATGCGGGCTGACAGCACCACGCTCGCTAAATTTCAATTGGGGATGATAATCAAGCAAATTATCAAAAACGTTTCCATGTCATACAGATATCTTTTATCCATGCTAGCCCCAAACCATGTCTATTCTATCTACCGCTCAATAATGTTACAGAATTCTCTACAACAGACTGAATTGCATATTAAGCAGAGTTTGAATGTAAGGCAAAATAGTTTAGGATGGTAGCGATCAGAACGGCTCGTCGGTGGGGGAATCTGGTCGTTCGCCCCCTAGACATTAAAAGCTTTTTCTTACCTTTCGAGCGATAAAAAGGTGATAAATAAACATCAGCAGTTAGAATCTGAGTTAAGTAGATACAGCACATAAGTCTAATTTAAGTGGTAGCCACAGCCAACACCATTTAGCCATCCACTCAGAAACACTTGAGATGATTTGGTCAGTGCTGCTGGAGATCCATGGGGCATGAGATAACTTAACATATATAGACTAGGTGGAGGCAATGATGTATCAAAAAGGCTCCACTCACTATCAATCTTGACACGAGTTGAATCAGACAAACTTTGGATGGAGAATTTCAATCTAAGGGTTTGGAAAATTTTCCAAGTTTAACTCGAGGGGTATATGGAAAGTTCTAGATATATTTTAGACATTTTTAAAACCTGCTAACTTTGCAGTGAATTTAAAAAGATTCGTCTGAATTAGTCGTCCCAGAAAACAACCAGAAGCGAAATAAGGATAAGTTTTTTTTTTCAAAAATTTAACAACAGTTTAAGCAGAAAATCCATTCAGTTAATCCGTAGTTAGTAATAGATGTAATCAAAAGGCAGTGCACTGTAATTGAAATTGCATATATGGAAAAGTTACGCAGAAACTCTTTTTAAACACTTGTGCTGTACATAAATCTCCAGATAAAAAATGCTTTTTGCAGAAAAGTCGCAAAAACCTACCTGTTTGTGTCTGGAAGAATAGAATAGTAGTCCAATTGCATTTTGATGTATGGAAAAGATATAGAGAAATCTTGTAAGGAAAAGCACCTGCACAATTTTTCAAAAAATTACAAAAAAAACTGTACCCTGTATAAAAGTTGTTTGAAAGGGAAACGGTAGGTTTCTTCTTAAATTACTCTTAAACCTTAATTTAGAGCTAAAGGTCACGAATTTCATCCGTTTTTAGCTTTTAATGCAACAAAGAAACCAGAAATTATCCATCTTAATCATAACAATCGCAATTTTCAAACAAACTTAGTAAAGGATGAGAAATTTTCCATTTAATTTGTATCAAACAATTAAATTACTGCTGTAAAACCAAATTTAGCGGCAAACATCATTCCAGTATCCGGAAACTTTTATACAGCTCAGTTGCAGTTTAATTCACATCCTTTAATAACAGGATCTGTTAACGTCTGCCAGGGTCGAAAGTAAGAGGAAACAATAACAGCCTGATTTTCACTGATTCGGCCAATCAAATCTTCTTGTGTGGAAGGATGTCGGGTGGATCGATAGATAGGATAGATTGATACCATCTATGCTCCCCTTTTCAAGTTCAATTGCGTTGGATGGGCTGCGATTTGTTGGCCTGTTGATGTTTCATCATCCGTCGCGCACATCGAAACGTATAAAAGGGCCATGGCGAAGAGATGTCGAGATCAGTTGCTGTTCGTCTTCCATCTAGGACTAAACAAAGGATTACAGTGCACCAGATTTGAAATTGGATTATAGTGAAGTGATTTCTAAATTGAAAAGTGAAGAATATTAGTGAAAATTTATTAAATCCCTTCAATATATTTTAATTTTGAAACGATGAGTGCATCGGGAAAAAGTTTGCTTGGTTTATGGCTTTATCGGAGTGGTGAGCAGGAATGGTCATTAAAGGAGGGCAGTCCTTTGCATAAGCGGGAAGAGCTCGTTGTAGGTCACATAAAAGTATTGCATAATATTTTTTATTTTGATAATTTTCGGGCTATAATTCCCAATTGACTAACATAGAGAAATTCGAACTCTCCTCCCTCGTCCTGATCCGTCGAGGTCAGGTCAGTGACAAAGATCTATGGTGTCACTCTGATGAGATTCAAGCATTCAAGTTCTCGAGAAGAAAACTTGATGTTTGCTTCCTGTCTAATTTTTTTTCCAATTTTATGAAATAAAATTTAAATGGAAACAATTTAAATTTTATTTCATTGTATTATTCAATTGTGGCCATAAGAAATTTGATACTTGAATATAAATGCTTTCGATAGAAACAAATATATTCCAATATGACCTATAGCCCAAAAATTATCAAAAAAAAAAATATGTTAAAAATCGAGAAATTCAAATAATTATTGCATAAACGTTTCTTATATTAAGGAGTCGAAGAGCTCGACTAACGGCAACGATTCCACATCCAACGACAGGACTTCGATTATCTTCACGCTGAAAAATCAAGTGGGAAACTTGGCAAGGGCTCTACAAGTTTTCCAGGAGTTAGGAATTAATGTCCTTCACTTGGAAATTCAACCAATGGATCCTACCACGAATCAAGTTATTAACTTTTTTCTCTTTTTTGAGAAATATTAAAGATCACTCGCTTTATTTATTTCCATTTTATTTAGGCTGATGTCCTTGTAGATATCGAGTGCGATTCGAAACGTTTGGAGCAAGTGATTCGAATGTTAAAACGCGAAGTTCAATCCGTTAATTTCGCTTCGGCACAAGAAAGTTTCGATTTTGCACCTCCGACTCCACTTTCTGCTTGTTCCAGTTTCGGTTAGTGAATTTTAATGTTTCAAAAAAGGTGACAGGCCACTATTTGAATTATTTGAAATTTATTATTTTTTTACAAAAGAAAAAAAAATACGAAATTTCATCAGTGTAATTTCTTTTAAATCAAGAAATACCGATTTTTATATTATAGAAGGAAATATTTGTGAGTGTGCAAAATTTTTTAACACCCAATATTTTATAAGGATATTTTTTATTTGTGGCTTAAAACAGCAATAACTCTTGCAGAACTATGAAAAGGATTCTCAACCAGATCAAACTAATTGTTTATAAAAAGGATTCTCAACCAGATCAAATTAATTGAGTTAAAAATATTCTTAATTAAGAACAATGTTACAATAATTTTGAACTCGGAAAACATTCACAATAATAATTTTTTTTTATCGACCCTGCAATAGAAAATATCGAGAAAAATAAAACTTATAGCTCAAAATGAAGTCTCTCTATCAAACTAACTCGAAACATCCAATTCAATTAAAATTTTGAATTGAGTCTTTACTGGAGGTAACTGTTTTTATTAAATCTTGTGCGTTCTCAACTTACACGCTCAAATTTCTTAAAACCAAAAGTTTTTTTGATCATAAACTTGAAATAACTTTAAATCTGCCACTTTTCGAACCAAAAATATCTTTTCATTTCTCTTTCTGTCTTGCTATAATTAAGTAAGTTAATTTATTTTTCTATCGTGATATAAATTGAAAAAAAAATCGAAAATGGGTGTTAAAAACGGTTGTAAAAGCTCATATCTTTGCATATTTTTGAAACTGTTTGAATTATATAAAAAAATGTGAATGATGTGTAAGAAAAATTGAAAGAATCCTCAAAAAATGTGGTTTATCGTATATAATAAATATTTTAAGCAATGGAAAATTTTAAAAATTACTCTTTCGTTAAGATTTCGGGGAAATGGTTTGGTTTCCACGTAAAATTTCTGACTTGGATAAGGCGCAAAATGTGTTGATGTATGGATCGGAGCTCGATGCAGACCATCCAGGATTCAAGGACCCAGTCTATCGAAAAAGAAGAGAACAATTTGCAGGAATCGCCAACGCATACAAACAGTAAAGTTCATGCCCCATTAAAACCTAATTTGGTGAATTGAATTAAATCGGAATCATTTACAGCGGAAGCCCCATCCCGAAGGTCCAATACACCACCGAGGAGATAAAAACGTGGTAAGGGCGTACGTTGACGACAAGATTTCCTTAATTCGGTGTTATTTGCTAATTCAATTATTCGTCATCATAAAATTACTGTGAAATAGAATTATTGCTTAGAAAATAAAAAAAAAATCTATTCAAGGGGAACGGTATTTAGAGAATTGCATAAACTCTACATCAAACATGCTGTCCCGGAGTACATGGAAAATTGGCCACAATTGGAAAAGTTTTGTGGGTATCGAGAGGATAATCTGCCGCAGTTGGAAGATGTAAGCGCTTTTCTCAAACGAAAAACAGGATTTCAACTTCGTCCTGTTGCTGGTTACCTTTCACCACGAGACTTCCTATCGGGATTAGCTTTTCGAGTTTTCCACTGCACTCAATATATTCGACATTCCTCGGATCCGTTTTATACACCCGAACCGTAAGCATGAAGTGTTAACGATTTTGAAAAATTTAATCCAGCCCCAAATGCATTTTAGAGATTGTTGTCATGAACTATTGGGTCATATGCCACTTTTAGGTAAAGATAAAATGACTAATTCCATCCAAATTTAGATTTTATCAGTTACACCAATTTTTTTAGCCAATCCGAGCTTTGCACAATTTTCTCAGGAAATTGGTTTAGCTTCACTTGGCGCATCCGATGAAGACATCGACAAATTGGCGACTGTAAGAAATTAAAGTTTTTTAATTTAGAGTTTATATAAAATAAATATTTTTTTCTTTGCTCCAAGTTGTATTTCTTTACTGTAGAATTTGGATTATGTCGACAAGAGGATGGATCTCTTAAGGTGTTTGGGGCTGGTTTATTGAGCTCGGTTGCGGAATTGCAACACGCTTTAACGGCAACGAATAAAGTAAAACGCTTTGATCCGGATGTAACGTGCCGAGAGGAGTGTATTATAACGGCATACCAAAATGCGTACTTTTATACTGATTCCTTCGAAGAAGCCAAAGAGAAAATGAGGTAAGTGGGGGGAAGTTAGGGTAAGGTCTGAGAATTAAAAAAAAAATCCGCACAAAAAGTTCTACTACTAATAATGTTTTATTAAACTGAATTTAAATTGTTATTTTTTACATTGTGGTATTTTAGGGCATTTGCCGAAAACATTCAGCGTCCTTTTGGCGTCAGATACAATCCGTACACACAAAGCGTTGAAGTTCTTTCGAATGCAAAGAAAATCACGGCAGTTGTGAGTGAACTTCGTGGAGATTTAAGTATTGTTTGTTCAGCACTGAAAAAAGTGTCAGCTTTGGACCAAAATTTGGACGTTGAAGGAATCGCCAATCTCCTACATACGACCCTAAATGTGAGTTCCACACAACATTAACAAAACAGCCGGAAATTTTTCAATTTAACAAAAAATTACGTTTTTAGGTTGCTGGAGATCGAAGTCCCATCAGTCCCGACAACTCAGACAACTCGCAAAAATCTTTGAACGATAAGAAGTAAAATAATAATGTGAAATTATTAAAAAGAATATTTAAAGTTTTCTCTGTATTAATAAATGTGAGCTAATTGTAATTTGGATTTTGGATTACTTCTTTGTATGTGTTGCCAAAGATCTTACAACTTATTTAGGATAATTTGACGTCGTTGATTGTGAATCTGGCTAGATTCGGTCAAATTCTGCATAAAAAAAGCTATATACTTTTAATGACACAAATTTGATGTTTAATTTCTTAAGATTTTTTTTTTTTTAATTTTACTATGCATAAGACATTTTTGCTTTTATTATTTATACAACATACATACAAAAAAATAACAGAACAAAAGTTTGATATACGACGCTTCGATATAGGATCCGAAACGTCGTAAATCGAGGGAAAACATTCTTTTTTATGGGAGAGGGGAAAATGAGAAAACTGGAAAAAAAGGAGAAAACCGAAAAGAATAAAAGAGCATTTCTACATTTACATACATGAATGTCAGATAATTTAATTCGTATTTTAAAACTTATTACAACTAAAGAATGTTTACATTAATTTATTTAACGGTGACGGATCTTTTTGTTCACATTGCTGCCTCCCTTTTTAGCAGAGTTGCTGCTCGGATTCAACTTGTGTTTGGCACTGCTACTGTTCGGAGTTGTTGGTTCTTTGTTATTTGCTTCGCGCGAAGGTGAATTTGTACGATCTGTGAATAAAAAAAAAATCAAAAAAAATCTCAAATTAGACAAGGGATTGTCCATAAAGCACGTCACGAAGCTGGAACTGTATGTGCTTCCATACAAAAAATTGTTAAAAGCAATTCTTGGAGGAAGAGGGTTTCCAAACATTTACAATCAATAAATGAGTAAATGGTAAACTTCATTAACAAAGCCTCCGTATTATCAACACAATAGTTTTTAATTTTAACAAAGAAACTTCGTTACGAATTTTTCCAAAAAACAATTCCAACCAACCATCTTTTTCCTCCTTGCCGGAAGTCTTGATATTCGACGATCCGTCGTGTGAGGTTGTGGTGTTGTGATTGAGGCCAATCTGCGTGTCACTGGAGTCTTCATTTGTTATTGATTCAGACTCGCTGGTTCTGTCAGCTGCAAACAATTCAAAAATCTCAGTTAAAATCTACTAAATATAAATTAAATATATAGATAGATGAGCGACTCTTACGATTGCAAATTGCCATTGAAGTAATACTGGACTTGGAGAACAATCTCTCCGCTTCTTTGAACTTCCGGTTGCGCTTGTCCGCCTTTGAATTTGTTCCCTTGTTGGAAGTGAGGTATCGGTCCCATCCTCTGATTATATTCCCATACAGTTGTGTGTCTTCTAAATAAGAACCTTCGAAAGCATAGATCTGTCGTTCGAGGTTCGCCAATTGCTCCTGAAACATAAGTTTTATTCTGGACGTTTGAAGAGATTTTTTGTATTTACCGAAATTTCAGCTTTTCTTTTTATGAGGTCCGCCAATTCCGCGCGCGAGTCGAGTCCCTTTTGTGTGGACATCGTGGGAATACTATTTTTGGACCTTTAAATGCAATCCGTTGCTGGTTTTTAGTGAAATTCCGAAAGTTTGTCCAAAAGCGAGGGAAACAAAGTGTAATTTGGACTGGAAAACACAGAAACGTCAATTGACGTCACTACGACACTGTTTACTCGGTAATTTTCCAAATGGAAGTGTCTGGAAGAAACATTTTCTTATATATTTTGCTTTATTTCAGTATTTATACTTGACTAATCAACTATTTTGACACATTTTAAGGCCTGCAAGTCAATTTGCTTCCTCTTTCATTCAAAAATTCACTTTAAATTGAAAATTATGGAAAATAACATCCAATTCCACGTTGACTCGAAACGACAGCACAGTGTTCCGACGCCATGTACTGCTTGGCCAGCACATTTGTGCCGAACCTGAACTACTTTCGTCTGCAATTTGCTCATCACAGCTTAACTATGTGGCAAAAAAGCAAAACATCTCAAGTCGATTTTCTACCGAAGCCAAAGTGATCTGTCTCTAGATGAAAATACAACTCAGTTCGGCTTCGCCTGAAACTCCACTTAAGATGTCCTGTCTTTTTGCTGAAGAATTCATTTTGACGCTTTTCGATGCTTTCCGTCACGACGACTGACGTCGAAGTGTTTTCCTAAATCTGTTTTTAGTGGATTTCTAGTTGTTTTTGGCATAAAAAGTTCATTTTCCTTGTGAAGAATATTCCTGTGCTTTCAGAGTTCAAAACGTGAACATTTTTTGGAGTTCACCCAGAGAAGATTCCCGGTTTTCCTCTGATTTCCGGATTTTTGCGTGAGTACACAGTTTAAAGCTTCTTTAATTTGTTACTGCTTCATTTAAGTGTTTCGTAAAACAAAGCCGCACTTGCTGTCAATATTAATATTTGCATAATTGCAAGAAAATGTGAAAATTCAGGCTTTTCCAACTTCCACCTGTTGATTCTTCTCTTTTCTCAAGCCGATGCAGTTACCTTTTTCCAAGAACCGATTTCTGCCTCTGCTTGAAATTGGTTTTTGTTTGAGATTAATTAAAAGTGGTTCGGAACTTGGCTCGCTTCTGGCCAAGAGATAGATGTCTCTGTTTCTCCTACTCTGGCTTTTACTTACATCATAATATGTTGGAAAAATTCGAAATTATGAAAAAATAAATAATTAGATAGTTATAATAGTTTATATTAACAATAATACTGTATAAATATTGCAGCGATTTTCAAAATTCTAACTGTTTAAATAAAAAATTATAGTGATTGTAGATACTTCAAAAATTTTCTTCAATTACCCCTTTTCTGTATTCTAGAGCTTTTTTAACAAAAAAGTAAAGGCTATCCCAGTCTTTGCCATTTAAAAAATCAAAAACTTCGATTCTAGATAAAATCGGCTTTCCGAAATAGAGCACGCGTGCATGCTTTAATATAGGACATATTGCTAAAAAATGTAACCCGTCTTCTTTACCGCCTAAATTGCACATGGAGCATAGGTCTGAATTTGTTTGTACGCGAGGCATATAATTTAGACTCAACAATTCATCCCGAGTTTTAAAAATAAAGGAAATTTTATCCAGGGAGTTGTCTTCCTGAAAATAGCTGTTACCTGTTGTAATTTATTGATAATCACATCAATTGGGATGCGCTTGTTGATATTACAACTTTAGTTAAGATAGTCTAGCAAATTTAGACATTTTCTCAAAGATTTTACATTTCCTAAACTATAGCTCTTACTATAATTTTTTTTTAAAGAAATCATTGAATAAAAGGATCCGTTTAAAATCGTAAGACACTATTCTATTTGATTGCGGAAAGGGAACTGTGTGGTTTTAATTAGCTAAGTTTTAGCATATTTGAATATCTCATATTTTACAATCTGAAATATGTATTTTAGAGTTATAGTTTCGTAAAACTCCTTCAAAAAGACGGATTAAAATTTTACTGTCCGATGTAAAATTGAAGTAGTACAATACCGATTTTACCTTACCAAATTTATCTGATATCGAAATTTCTCAATTGCACTGAGCTATTCCGACTCGCGAAAAGGAAAGTGGAACGGAAAAATTGGTTTTCTGCTCCACATCCATGAAGGGTTGAATCCTGTCAACCGATGGAGATCGGTTCGAGGGCGAACACGCGAAAAGGGATAAAATTGGAAGTAGCTGGAATGGGAACGGATGCGGCGGCATTTTATAGAAATATTTTTGCTTCGCAGGGAACTTTAAAAATTGTATTTTTTCACAGGAATTGCGATATGCCTGTCCCGTCCTATCCTTGTCATCGTCACTCCCTCTGTTCCCAATTTTTTTGCCCACTTTTCCCGATTTTTTCCTTTTGTTTTCGAGGAGTTTTTTTTACCACTTTTTATGTGTGAATTTGCTTCATCGTAGCATTTGCGTCTAGGATTTTGGAGAGTTTGGGCTCTACTTTGGCTGCGTTCGTTGATACCATTTGGTTGGCGTTCTTTCCTTCGCCTTCGTGGATACCGTAAAAAATTGGAACTGGATTGCGGCGGACGCAACATCCACGATGGGAGGGAGTCAGCCTGATCTGAGAGGTTCAACTCCTGGACAACACTGGGTGTAGCGGAGTTGCAATTGGAGAGGGGATGAGGTGGCCAATTGTTTCCGTATCGGCGGAATAGCCTCAGATCCTGCAGCGACTTTCTGCTGTTTTTGATGGTTGGCCGGTCATTGCTTGGTCGCTTCCCTGGCTTTGAATATTCTGCTGGTGGTGGAAATTCTGTTTTTTGGTGTCGCGAAACGTAACGAAACACACAACTGGAAAGATGTGGAGACGGTTGATTTAAATTAGGGGTTGAATATGTAAATATGAACAAGAGTAGCATCGCCATCGCATCGCGTCCAGTTGTACGTTCCCGACGGTCGAGTGCTAGCCCTAGTCGTCATCATTCCACTTCCAATTCAAAATGGATCAATATTACAGCGTGACCACGTTTACCCACCAACCATCGATGGTTCGCATTGCATAGCGGTCACCCCCTCCCCTAACCTCTAACTTCTTTTCTGTAACTTTCGACTGTGGTTCGATTGTCTCCCGATTTTCTATACTTTGTCTGTGAGTCATTGACTTTTGTTTTAATTTTCTTTTTTTTTTCTATCCGAGCATATAAATTTTTATTAAGTATGAATTTTTGCTGCGGACTGCCCCAGGAAACCCCGTCTCCACCGTCGATCCCCCGCGTTCTACGATGACTTTGTTAGATATCGCGAAATGGTCCCTTTTTCGTTGCCATTGTATCTTCCCCACCCCTAAAGTGTCCTTTACTCCATTTTCTGCTGTTTTTTTAATTGTTAGACATGGGGACGAAATTGGATCCCCTTGATTTCTGTCTATTCTGAACATTTAAAGTTGATGTTCTCATGTCCAGACGAAAGCTACAACTTTTAATTTAAATTTATTTTCTATATGTTTTGTAGCTTGTAATTTTACTATAGTTTTTTATATTTTCTTCAAGTAGAAATCCTTTATTTTTATGTAATAACTTTTGAACAAATGTTTCAAATTCAGTGATTGACTTGATTTTTCTTTCCGATTGATTTGATTTTTCTGAAGATTTTGTTTGAAAAAAGGTTTAATGTACAATTTCTCCGCGAATTTTTTTCAGATTTTTTTTTGAGCAAATTTTCCAGTTTTTATGAGTATAAGTGAGAAAATTCTGTACTTCGAAAGCAGGTGTTCATTCTCACATTGTGCAAGTGTACTACAGCGCTAGGGCTTTAGAGTCGGTAGCTCAACTTTCGACACCGACTCCTGAAACTTTAGAATATCCGACTCCAACTCCGACTCCTGAAAAAATCATTAAATCACCTCAAACCCCAAATAACACATTGTTTTTGATTGCCAAATATTAAGGATTTACCTGAACTAGAGGAACAACACTCTCTAGAGGCCAATGGATGTAAAAAAAACGGTTTGAAGTTGCAGTCGACAAATTTTTTCCGATTCCAACTCGTAAACTTTCTTGTGAAAATTGACGGCCTCCTAAAGCTCCTTTAATCGGAATTAATACACTGTCCTATTCATCAGAATTGCGATTGGCCCTTCTGGATTATACGCAGATGAGGTGTTTGGAGCTGTCCAGCAAAGTAAAACAAAATAAAATTAAAAAATAGACATTATATTCAAAGTCAATTCGAAATATCCTACCCCTTTACAAGAAAAAAATATAACAAATGATTGAAAAGGTCTCGAAACGAAATATACAATATTTAAAATTTAACACCAGTGTCAACAGAAATTTTACAATAATTTTGATTTTGCTAATAAAAATCACAGATTTTAATGAATTTCAATAAAATAAGAAAAGAGTCGACAGATGGGCGGGTTATCAACTCCTGCTGAGTAATTGTGGATTCTTGGTAAACCGTTTAAGGAGTTTTCAAGTTGTGGCTGCAGGAGGTGTCGCTGCCGTTAATCTTTAACCGGGCGGAATCAATCCAAATCATTAGAAGCAATAACCCTCAAGACTTGATCTTCTCTTCTCCGTGTAATGGAAATGGGAAACCCTTTTTTTATTTATAATATTTAACCCCTTCTAAACATCGCCCACCCTCATGTGCGCACTTGATTGAAAAAGTAAAGTGTATTTTATATTCATATGAACATAACATCAGAGGAACATAACATCAGATATCTAAGAAAAAAACCAAGACTATAATGCGGCTGAAATGAACAAAACCTTGAAGTGGAAAATCTAAAAAAAAATGTTTACGCACTTTGAGATTCTGCAACGGCCACAATTTATAGACAGATTTTTTTCTGCGTGTGGAAATGAATAAACGGAATTCATAAATGTTGCGCCTCGAGTTAAAAATCCAGAGGACATTTCGAATTCAATTGGAAAATGTTTTATAACGCGACATACTTGACTAAATTTTGCATATTCGATTTAGTTTGTGCTCCTGGAGTAGACATCTACAAACCGTAGAAGAATTTTCAGAGGCGGAAGATTTGCCATTGGCAATTATTTATCGATACGCGTATAAGACAGCCCTAGTTATCATTTCAAATATTTTGGTATAGAAGCAAATTGAAAAGCAAAATGGTGAAAATCATCTAGAAATGCGCCAAGAATTCATCTACGCTTACCAATCGGCGGCGATTGGGTTTTTTGGTCCCCTAGTCTATAAGTATATAAGATCAAGCTCCCTTTCTGCTTTCTCGGAAAATCCTGTCGACTTTTCACAGCTATTACTTAATCTGATTTTAAACGATTTCCTACTCGACACCGAAAGCCAAAAATCAACAACCGGCCGCCCCAACTTCTTCTGCACCAGCGGCGAGAAGAGGGATGGAGCTGAATCTTCCCGAATCAACGCCATTTCAATCCCTGTCCTATATTTTCCACATCCAGATTCAGATCCGCATTCAACCACACCAAGCAGAACCCATTTCGATCTCCGTCGTGTCGTCCTTGTAGTCCCACAATCAACGACGATGTTTGACTCAGCTACCGCTATACCTTATTTTGTACCCGCGTCACACCATCGCGTATCCTTCAGACATTCCTGAATCTCACGAAAGAGTAGCCGACGAATCATTCTTGAGTGGCTGAACCTTCGCCTTCGTACAATAATTGTGCCACGTAGTCAGTCTTTGTCGACGTCACTGTCGCGATTGCTGTCGTCGTAAGCGCCGTGCGGTACATTTGATGTTGACATTCTTCTCATTTACCGGCAATTTTTCGCCCTCTTTCGCCCTTCTTAGCAAAACGCTTTAACCTTCTTTTTGCTTTTTGCTTTCATGCCAAAAAATAGGGTGCGAAGGATGCAAACACAATTACCACAATCGTCAGTTTAACCAGAAAGAAACATCATCCTTTATGTTACCCTTTTCAGTCGGGGTCCTTCTTTTCGCCAGGACGCTGCTGACGGTTTTGGCTTTGGGTTAGTTCAGTTCATTGTTGTTGGTGGTACATCTCTTGGTTCCCATAAAGGAAGTCGGATTCCACAAAAAGGACCAACGCAACGGGAGCAGTGGCAGTCAGTCTCCTCTGGTATACAACAGTTGGATCGGAATTCAAGTTGGGATCTGGAATGTATACCACCTTAAAGTCTATATCTTCATCTATGTTTGGGGACCGGAACAGAAGGACAAGGAGCTGTTGGGTACTATATCTATACATATAGCGGCATTAACAAACACATATTCTGCGTATATGTATATTAGCAGAACCAGTCGACTGAATACATACCAGGCTGGATGTTGCTTTTAGATGTCGGAGGATATCAAACCATTTAGCCAAAAAGGCTCAAGGCGGGTAAGGATCTCTCGCCCGGTGACTATGCGGCGATACTGTCGACTAGAGAAAAAGCAGGGAAGATTAAGAGAGAATGGTGTCTGACACGAAGGTAGCACGACCAGCTGTGACGATAGGGGGGCTAAAGACGCTAGCAGATGGTATAGAAGACCGATAATAAATAAAGTGTTCAGGAGGTCAGGAAAAAGGAAGTAGATGAGATGCCCTTCTCGTGCTGCTGTCGTCGTTGTCGTTCACACAGATCCGGATAAACGGTTTGCCCTTAGACATGAGAGTCGCTTTTTGGGGTTAAAGGTTTCAAGTGGCACGCCAAGGATATGCAGAGAAGAAGGAGCCAGCAGTCGGTTAAGGTTTCAGAAGCGTAAAATGGGATTTTTTAACGTTTCGAGACATGGATGACATTTTTCTTTTTCTTTTTTGTGTGGGAATTATTATTATCGGGATTATTTTAGTCGTCCTTCAAGTTCCGACGCGACGATGGAAGCCTTAAGCTGATTTTATTAACCTATTTTTATTCTCACTGTTACTTAAGACTCAATAATGTGGCTTTAAACCGGCTGAGATGTCAAATGAAATTTGCGGCACCAGTTTTTGTTTCTATTAGCTTGTGTTAAATATTTTAAATTTTCTCTGTCAGCTGATAAATTCCACCAATCAATAAAGTCTCAAAGACGAAAGGAGGAGCAAAACACTTCGATTTGGGTTGTCGAAAGGAAAGTGAAAACTAAAGGGAATTCAGCAGAGATCAAGTTTGTTTACCTTGCAGGCATACTTGATCTTCATCCTTACTTGTCTGGAGTGCATTTTGCACCTTGTCGCTATGTAGACAAGAATCACAATCTACTACTAACCAAGTATCCTGGAAAACTGTTAGTTTATCCTCTTACTATAAGTGGAGTATAGAGCAAGAACAGGAGCAGTAAGTATATTATGTGTGTTTATAAAGCATTTCATTCGCATGGCGTTAGGAGGTGACAAGAATTTAATGAGCAACTTTGTTTGGAATACTTGAGATACCTTCTTGGATGTATAACACCTAACAATGTTACTTTGTGGTATTAGTTACTGATTCTAAGTTTTAAAGCTTTAAACTTTTGGAAAAATATTTGCGAATTTAACTGGAATAATAATTAGACAGAATGTAAATCTTTTGATTTGACCGAATTTTTGTCTTCCAGAAAATATTTTGGAAACAATTTGTATGAAATTAAGATTTCGTTTTTAAATTACCAATTAACAGGCGCGGTACTCATTAAGAATATTTTCTCTGTTCATTAATAGCTGTGGGATTAAATTTTAGGTGGTTATTTTTATGGTTGTTTGTTTCTTAAACACTTCGTGTCTTTGAAAGCAAATAAATAGTAGAGGGAAGAGAAAATCCCAAGTTTTTAGATTTTTGTGCAAACCTTCACAATGGTAGGTTTCGATTAAAAACATAATCAATTAAATCGATCCGGCAGAACTCAATAACTAAAACTATATGAAAATCCCTATTTTATTAGTTCGTAGAATATTTTACCTGGACATCGGTGAGGAGTTCCAGCAGGTTTTTTTGTAACGAAAAATTCCTACTAGATTTGCGCTAACTATAAGCTTGTTTCTCATTTGGAAGCTGGCGACCTTCATCAGACACTGCTGAATTAGACAATTTCCTAATGGCCGATAACTGGTTAGTTCAGATTCTTATTTTTGGATTAAAGTCAAAAAGCTTCCATCATTACCATATTTCCTTAAAACATATTTTAAATAAAAAACCTTTTATCAAATTGGTTTTATTTTTCATTTATTGTAGGTAAGTACAATAAAAAGCGATACTCAGTCAGGATCGTGTCTTTAACTCCATCAATTTAAAATCTTTGATTCAATGAAATTGGATAAATTTATCGATATCTAAGGGGATATGGTTTTTATGTAGAAATTATAATATCGGTGGGTATATTAAAACAAGCCCAGTACATATTTTGTATTTCCCTCGTTCGCGCGGCCAATCATATTTTACCTTGTTGGAAAATTCAAATCAAATTACATTTTGCATAATTCATAATATAATGGCTACATAAAAACCAGAAGTCAATTTATCGAAATGTCTTCGGCAAACGAACGTAGCGGGCAAAATAAAATTGAAACAGCGATTGAACTGCGCAACCGAACCAACCCTCTTTGCTTCCATTGAGACCCGCAAATAGGAGCCACTCGAACTGTCTGTCGGTCGGTATATACGATTTTGGAATTGGAGGCCCCAACGAAGAAGCAGTAGTCCGTCGACGTCGTTTCGCATAAATATTGGCCACTGTTCATTGTACCAGCAACAACCATCCTCATTGCATTATTGTCGAGTTGCACACAATGTATTATTGTTATGAGATTATGCGAACCGATTGATTCGGTATGGTAAGGTTTGATCCGAACTATGGTCTCCCAACGGCTGGTTTCGCGTTACAGTCTCAATCATCATCTGGAGTCTATAATTCCGAACATCTACTCTAGGCTGGGAGATAAAAAAAGTTTTCGGACAGGTAAGAAAATCACGTGATATTTGACACGTTTTGCAGATTTCTTCGAATCAGAAAACACGATGGAAATTTCAGTTTAATCGGGCAAGTGGTTTTTGGGTCACAAATTTCAAAATCAAGTTTTCATTGCTTTTTTCGACATTTCTTGCCGTTATTGAGGAAAACAAACAAGAATTAAACCGAAAAATGTAACCATTCAACAAAATTGATCTTACGCTGTCCATAAAATACGTCTTAAGTGGATGGGATAGTGTGGCGGCGGCATAACTCCATACAAATAATTTCGTAAAAAGTTGGACTAGGACAAGTGTAAAAATCCTAACCAAGCAGCATTCTCATCACCCATGACAATGGCCATTGACACAAGTAACATAGCGTAACTTTTGCAAACTACTCGACCGATTAAGGTGAAGTTTTAAAAAAATGAGAACAGGGAGCAGAAAAATGTTTTCTCCCAACTCAAGTTTTCTTTGCCAGTCTGAAAACTTTTCAATTTCCCTACGTACGACAAACCCCCAGCTCCAACAAGGATCAACAGCATCCAGCTGCAGCCAGTCGTCTAGGGACCTTAAAACATTTGACAGAACTGTCGTTGCGCTTGGCCTGTTCGATTTCTGTAAGATCGCACACGATGAGCACGATATCGTGTCTTCTTCTCATCCTGTAGGTGCATATCGTCATCGTATCCGCTGTAATAAATATGTTTACCAAGTTCTTCATACATTCGTATGCATGCAATTGCGATCTTCATATCCCAGCTTTCCATCTAACCTCACTTTCAGATTACCACCGAACGGCCGGCACCGATACGATCGTTTTTTCCGTTCGCCATCGGAATATTATCTGTATCTGTATCGGGTATTTTGCTTTGTTGCTGGTAAGTTGTTGCCCGTTGATCGTTAATAGTATTCAATGCAATCCAAATTATTACATAAATGATGATCCACAATGTTGAACTCTTAGCTGACTTCTATGTTGCATGCTACCGTTTCGCTTGTACCTGGTCCAGTCTACCAGCCCGACTGTCTGTCTGTCTGTTTCTCTGCCTCTTCTTCCGCATACTACGCGATCTACTTGTACGAGTACGTTAGTTCTGATGGTGGTTTTTCGCCCTATCTTACAGCAAATATGCATGCACCTCAAGAAAATGTTGATATTCATGACCGGTACCACAGGGAAATGATCCACATACGCGATATTGTTATTAGCTCAGCAAGTAATCAGATTGCTATTATCTTCTCTTGATTCGTCCTCTTGGCTCCCTTCTTTCTACATGTTTTACCTTTGATTCTGAACGATTAGATTAAATTATCAACAGCATTATGGGAAAGTATTTAAATCCTTTACATTCTTTCCACTCTTATCAAGTAATTTATTCGATTTAAAACAGTTGTTTGTATTTGCAAACATTTGCACATAAAAAACGATTGTGTTGCGTTACTAATATGTATTTTTACAAAAAATGCGCCGCAGACAAAAATACTTTAAAACTAAATTTTTGTGAGTTTTTGTACGGCGCTGCACTCGAGGAAGTTTATTAGGAAAAATAAGTGAAACTGGAATTAATCATATCTTTGGCTCATTTTTTATACTACTTGCAAAAATAAATTAATAGACAGAAATGAATTTGTAGCCAGGCAAATCACTATCCTGAAAAAAAAATCAAACAAACCTACAATTTTGCTAAATTATCTTAAAAAAAATCTTTTTGAAGGATCACAATCAAGAAGCTCCCCATCAAATCTATTGCATGGATATGATATCAATTACGAAATGGATCCCCACTCAGCTTCAGGTGTTATTTGCCATTTTTCAACATTTTCGACTGCATTGGATTAATTGAATTGACGGAGTTAATTGCTGGAATTGAATTTAATAGCCAGTAATCACGTGTCATTGCACGAAAAACCAATTGTCGAAAAATTCAAAAATCAGCGAGCCGCCAACCCCATTCCCTACAACACTGCTCAACTTGATCCGCTCAAGGGCACCTCAGCCCTGGGTCCCAATATTTTTTTTTTGTTTTGTTTCGTTGTTGCACGCGACTATTTGGTTTTTTTAAACTACGAGTATATAGAAATGGCGATGAGAACCCCCATGAGTGTTTATTTGGATGCTTCAACCGCGATGGATGAATTAATGGTTGAATCGACAGATATTCGCCAGGATTCGATGTATTTAGACTCCCCATCGACGTGGACAATAACTATATGAAAAGTTGTGGGGAACCTGGGAGAAAGGAGCAATGCAGGAGATGAGGCGAATAATGATCGGTCAACGAGAAGCCCACTAGTAAAATTTTCTCTTTACCAGCAAAATTGGTGCAATACAAAATTGCAACCCAAAACACATCATCATCATCAACATTCAACATCATTCATTCAATGAATGCACTCGCTGCCGCCTATACCCGATAACCCAGCAATACTGCACAGATTTTTTTTCATATCGACGGATTTTTTATTTCTGTTATTTTTGTGTTGCGTGTTTTGAGCCCTTAATGCCGACAGATGCACAACGATCCGAAAAAGGGGTGCAAACAAATGTACCTAAACTTGTATGTTCAACAGAAAAACAGGTGGATGTGTATCGAAATATCAGTGCATCCACTTCGCGACCACAATGCAACCGCAAACTTAGGGTTTGGGGTGCATTTCGCGAGGGCGACTGGGAGACTCGCTAAACACACGGTTCTGGTGATGAGGTTGACTTGGACTAGGATCAGGATATCTGTGGATAATATTTTGATGGTGGATACTCGCGACAACAACTGCCGACCCTAGGGGAATTGCCGACGTATCGCCAAATGATGGTAAAAATGCATTCAGTCGCGTCATCAAGTGAGTGGTTCAGTTTTTTTTATTTCTATTCTGCCACTCACCGGTTAAATCACTCGTTAAATATGCTGGTTGGCGACGTGAGTAACACTTGATCCCCCCCGGAACTCTCTCGCACTCTGCTTATTGGGAATCCGCGATTCGAACGTTTGTCCCCCTTAATCCAGCATTTGTGATTTGTGTGGCAACCGGCAACCTACCGACCTACTAGGCCGCACAACGTTACTTCGCATAGGGTTTCAGTTGTATAGCAATGCACCGCATAAATGCATCCATGAAGTTGTTATGAGACGCACACGTTAATCGTGCGTTTGTTTAGTGAACTCATACCCGTGGACAGCGTGTACGGACGTTTTTTTACTCGATGTATGCATCCAGGCGGAGGTGGTTGGAACTACTGGAGATCGGACTGGTTTGCAGGGATTCGGATGCGGTGGTCGTTCGGCCGGTGAGCACCTGTAGAGGCCAAGCGTGCACATGCAATGTGTGTAATTAACTTGTTTAAGGGATTCCGTTTTGTAAACAGGTGTCTGATAGGACAGGCAACAAAACATCATGCCATTACACAGACAATCGCAGCAAAGAGGGTGAATAGGGCTTGATTTCTGGCAGTCAGCCACCGATATTGTGTCTATCGCGATAAGTGATTGATTGACAGTTTATCGTGCGCGCAGTCGATTCATATCATCGGGGGTGGTCTTTTTTTGGTCGATTGAGCAAAGGGGATCTATAAGAGAATCTTCCATTATCCTAGTGACCTTGTCAATCAGAAAACAGTGCATTCCGTTGAACAATATCAATCCATTATGCTTACTTCCGCAGTAATTTTTCCATTTTCTTGTCATCGGTTCGTTTCCTTAACTGGTTGTTTTTTTTTATATTAAAAGTTGTCAGAAAAAGTTTTCTAAGAAGTTTTCTATGCTTGGTATTAAACACAGTTTCCGCTGCCAATGTAAGGACCCGTAGTTCCCTTTAACAAATGAGTGTCACTCCTAAGGTTGAGTCTAATACTATTATGGTACTTGATAATTTTCTTGATTAAAAAGTTGCTGAAAAATTGGACTGAGAGACAGTGATAGAAGTAGGAGACGAATCTATAAATTTTAACGCATTTTGAATTTACTTAAGATGAATCTATCACATTTTTAATTGAAAAATGTAGCCCTTTTCGTTACAAATATTTTCAATTTTATTAAAACTGACCTGCCATCGTTTTAAATGTTGTAAACCGTTTGGCTCTATTTCCATAGCCCACCTACTGTCCAGACTTGGCTCAATCAAATAAATATCGAGATTATATTTTAGTGTGTCCATAAAATACGTCGTGTTAATTTTCGGCTTTTTGAACCCCTTTCGATACACTTCAGTATTTTTAATATGAAATTTAATACTGCCGTCACATTACTACCGCAGACCGCCCTCCCTCCTAAAAGTCTGACGTATTTTATGGGCGGCCCCTTTTCAAAACTAAGGTAATTAAAATTTCGGTTACGCTAATGTCAACACCTAATATTAATCAAGGCACTGGAACATGCAGTCACAATAATTCGGCATGACAAAGCTTTATCCTGAACATCGCAATATTGGGCAAGTAGTTTACAATTCAGCTCCTTGTGTTGTCACCGGTAAATTTTACACAATTTGCAACCACATTAAGTGAAAGTTTACGCCACTCCATCGCAGGCCATGTTAGAAAATCACAAAAACCAACTCAAACACAGAAGAAGTGTTTTTCTCGGATTCTACTACTGGATTACGCTGGAGTTTTTTAGTTGCTGTGTTCGGAAGTTGGTTGGTTGAATGAAATTCTCCTTCTCTCCGTCTAATACCCGGCATCTATGTGTATCAAATGTATCTTGTGTACACATTTCCTGAATTTCATTCAGAAGGACACCCTGAGTGGAAAAGGCTTCAGATTGAGCCATTGGAGCTTCCGGCATCTTCACAACTTTATCATGGCATAAGCTTCTCTATCTTCATTATCCTAATCTTGTATGTGTGTGTATGAGGGTAAAAAATCAAGGTCAGACTAGGGGTCGGAATTTCCCTCTATAACATACCTACAATGGGAAGACTTCCTTGGATATCACTTCATGGAGGGTTAACCTGAATTCCTTTATTGGTGGGCCAACATGAGATTCCAGAAAGACCGACCGACGACGCGACGTTGAAGCCAGAAATGAGAAATAGAAGATCCTCCAACACTTCGAATGCATGCAGCCATCAGAGATTTGTGATTGTTTACGAGTTTTCTTTTTCGTTCGGCGTGAAAGGGAATTTCATGGGAATTTCCTCTGCCATCATCGTAGCCATCGTTCTCATCACTGGTGAAAGACTATAAGAACGACATGGAGATGTTGGCTGGATGCGGGCGAATCCTTACTACCCGATTTAGATTCGTAGTTTAAAACGCTACCGTTTTCCGTCTATACGAAAGTCAAACGAATGGAGAAGAAATGAAATGAGATTAAGGGGCCAGAAGATCAGATGAGGTCGGAAACAGGGACCAGGATAAGGAGAAGTGAAATCCAACATCGTAGCCGTCCTCGTCGTCGTACGTTCAAAGTGGTTAAGGGTGTATTATCGCATTGTAGACACGTTAAAACATGCGGCTAGAACAACCGAGACAACTTTGTGGTTTCATAAATGCTTTCCAGCTGGAGATTCTAAATGATGGGATACTAGAGCCGAATGGATGCTCGCCTGTCTGCATGCCTTAAGCCCAAAGGGAATGCGGTGCGATAATAAAATTGTTGGAAAGAGATTTTATACAAATTCACACCTTTTGCTGTGTGTGAGGGCTAGAATAAAGTCAAGTTGCCGAAGCTGCCTGCCAGGAAATCTTTCTCCATTATGTTCAGGTATATATGGCTGGCTTCCGAGCTATTCCTGCCCTTCTACCACCTTGACGATATCTGCTAAACTCAACTTGTGATGCTGTGAGGTAAACAAAATTTAAGTAGCAATGAATGGGCAACAGTAGAAGTATCATCTCGGTTGGAAGAACATAAGGTCGTGTTTCAGGTACTTATCGGATACCCTAATCTGGGATTTGTGTTTTTGTTTCATCTCACACTTCTGTCGGCACACACTTTTGAGGTTAACCATTTATTTTGATGTTGGTCAGATGAACGTTGTCGATTAGCTACCGATCTTTGGGATACTGTCACTTGACTAAATCTATTTCGATAATTTTGTTTCCTTTATTTTTATAAATGGTTGTCCAACACGTGTATAACTTGATTTTACATCCATTGTTTTTGTTTTAAAAGATTTTTTTAACATTTTGTTGTTCCTGTTCTTCTATTTCATTTAGGGGCTGTTTATAAAATACGCACCTAATTTTTGGCCCTTCGAACTCCCCTCGCGACAATTTTTCGCAATTTTTATATGAAGTTTAGTACCACTGTCACACTATCGAATACATCCTTCCAAAGAAACTGTGACATATTTCTTATGCAGTAATCTAAATTGGGTCTTGATTTCCTCAAATCTAAGTTTCATGACATTTTTTTTCTACTGATGCACCTGCACTCTTACATAAGTTGTGTGTGTGAAGAAAAATTAGTAAATATTTCTCTTTTATAATAGGACAAAATAGTTGATTTACATTACATAAAATAGTCTAATGGTAAATTATAATATTTTTGTAATTGAAATTAACTATAGCTTAGGGGAAGACCCTTTAAGGCTGAAGCACACCTCAGGATGGTCGAGTTTGAAAAGCAATTGTTTTTATTTAATCACATTCCCGTCCCTTCTAACATTTTTGGTGGATGGCACATAAATATTTGCTACTAAATAAGATACACTTCTAGCGGCAGATACGTACCATTCACCAAAAGTGTGAAAAGTTGCAAACGTGTGACTGTCGAGAGAGGCAAAAAAGTAAAAACGGAATTCCTTAAAGAATTTTATCTTATTTTATTTATTTTCTTCTCTTCGTGATTAAACAATTTGTAAATATTTTTTTTACATATTCCTGGAAATCATATCAAAAGCAAATGTCGCTGTAAAATTCATAAGTAGATTTGCAAAGCACATCAAACACAATAAAATGCTGTTTAATTTCAATATTATTGAATGTTGCGTCTGCAACGACAATTATTTTCAATTGTTATTTACTGTAAACAAATTTAAAATAACACAGATTTTTTTTGTTGATTACAATGAACAGATCACAATATTAGTTACTTATTTATTTAACATCATATGGGTTTAGAGCTAAGTGTAGGAGGGGAGAGAAAATGAAATTGCCATGTTGACATTGTTTGTAAAATTTTCCCGTGTATTATTTTTCATTTCCATATATTATTGTAACCTAACTGACTGTCGGTCGTAAGCAGCACAGCTATTTATTAATACTTTTTCACGTCGAAAAAAATCTTGATGAGATTTTATTTTCATATTATTTTCTTTGAAAAAATTATTGAATTGAATTTCCACGGCAGTTAAAAATGTTTTATACAAAAACAATGAAAATGATATAAAAAAGTTAAAATTACACACTACTCAATAGGTTTCACGATATCTTGCCGATGTATTAGAATTATAACAGCAAATCTTTTTACAAGAAGCTATAAAAAAAATATCGCATATAAACAGTACATGACTTTCTTATACAAAATCTACGTTCTTGCGCAGTTTACACTAAAACCCGACCAAAAAATATTAGAATTTTTATCTTACAAAATCTGAAAAATCTCGATTAAGGGAAAATATAGTGGATAACGATAAAAAGCGAAATAAAGTGCTAGTCTCTTTAATTCTTCTTATATGTCGAACTACCGAAAACCCGCTAGTTTTCGATATAATCGCAAAAAACTGTTTATTTTAAATAACAGTATATCTCGCGATAAAACTCAATATCTAGTAAGTGTAGAAAATTTTACTGTCTTTAACTTTTGTCTTTAACTTTTATAAGACTACTCAAAAACGCGTAGTTTCAGAGGAAATCGCGAAAAACGACATTGGGCTTTTTAAAAAGCCGCAAGTTTGGCTACTTCTGGGTAACGGATTTCCACCAATTGTCCAATAGAATCGTCCAATTCCAGGACCAAACATCCCTGTAAAATTTCAAGTCTTTAGCTCTAATAATTTTTGAGCAATTGTGTACACGTATTAACAGACTGACAGACATTTTTGTAATAATGCTCCAATAGACTCAGAAGAGTTGGGGGAATGATTTTTAGGCAAAATTAAGAGATGGAAAATTTTTCATGAATACCATACAGTGAAAGCTCCCATAAGTGGATATTTCCGTGACCAAAATTTTTGTCTCGCTATGGAAGGTTTCCGTTTCTCGAATCACTTTTAACATGAAAATCACGAATTTGGTTTTTAAAAAAGGTGTCCACTTTAGGAAATTATCCGCTTATCGGAAGTGCTAGCAAATAGAGCTTTCACTGTCTTCGTATAAGAAAGTAATAAAAATGATTAAACAATAATAAGAATTACAACATTTTTTATGTAGGTAGCAGGAAAAATCAGCAATAAACCAACAATGTAATTAACTGATACTTGAAAATTTTAGTATGCTTAACAATTTCCCGGAATATTGCGATAATTGAACGAGTTTTCCATTTCCATTTTTATTAGAGCTTCTTCTTCGCTCCAGTTTTCAATTTTGAGCTCCCATTAGACCCAGACTAGTTCACGTTAAATATGCATTATTTTGCCTTTCGAATGAACTTAAATATTTGTCCGTTAATTATTTATAATCAAATGAATTAGAATTTTCCCTTTGATCCCAACTAAATGCATTTCAAATGCACCAGGAAAATTGGAACACGACCACTCGGGTCAAGTTAGACTGTTGTCTTTGTTTCGGTAGTTGTAGCTTATAGCAATTCGAAACGATTTTCTTCTTGCTAGTTCGATAATGAATTTGTATACAAACGTGATTGCACTTCCGCCAATTTATTAATAAATGACGTGTTTTAATCACTCAGAGTCGATATGCAAATTTCAAAAAGGTATTTTTCAGTTGAAACCTTTTATTGAAATTTTTTTAGTTTGAATAAATTCCGCAGTGTCCTATAATAGTGCTTATCAAAAAAGCAAACTAATTAAAAACAGTAAATTTAGCAAAATTTTTGATCTTTTTCCATCCAGATTTGTAATTTCTTCTGTATATTGAATTAGAATTTTTCATGAAATGAAAATTGAATTGTTGTTATTGCCGAGATAACCCGAAATGAAGTGGAAAATGTTAGCCAAAAGTGACATCTGACACTCTATTCGGCGAATTTTATCCTGTGACACGACATTTTTTTTTGAAAAACTGTTTACAGAAGAACAGAAAATTTCAGATTTTTTTTTTCGGAAAAGTCTACTGGATTTTTTATACAAAATCGCCAGAACAAATTCGAGATCGGGTATTTATGGTAAGTTGTGAGAGATAAATTCCGTGAAAATTCCAAAACCACTAGACCGATTGGGCTGAAATTTTAGCTCATATCAGCTAAGAAACACAACACAGGTCACAAATCAATGTTTTTCGTTGTCGAAATGTTTTGTTTTATAACTGTATTTCTTTAAAATAGATACTTAAACTGTTTGGTCCGAAAAAAGCATAACATAAACGGGACGTATTTTGTGGGCAGCCCCTAAGGCCTATGTTACACACGGCAACTTTAAGCGGCGACTTTTCTTAAGTATAGGCGAGAGAAGTGAGGGAAGCGGTGGCCCCTCACTTCTCTCGCCTATACTTAAGAAAAGTCGCCGCTTAAAGTTGCCGTGTGTAACATTGGCCTAAGTATTGCAATTAATACAGATTTAATTAAAACTGCTTTTGCACAATAAATGGTCGGAAGGGAGAAAGGAAAAATGTGCTAAAGTGTCGCCAGTTAGGAAATATGTGACGGCGATTAAATTGAAAGACCGCAAGAAAATTGAACATCGAATATGAAAAATTACCTAACTATAGGCATAAAAGTAAAGAGTTTCGAGACCAATTAACATTTAAAAACTATTAAATTTGTCGATTTCGCTCGCGGCGAAAATATAAAAAAAATTAATTTAATGTTTTTTTGCTCTTTAAAATATGAAAAAACATTTTTAATATTTCACAATTTTCATTGACTGCGGTGAACTTTCTTAAACGAAAATCCAGAAATTATGACTATCACAAATTTCCCCTCAATATGAGCCTCTTGGCACTCAAATAATTTTTGATTATAATATGTGTCACCAGCGCGAAAGGCATTCGCCTCTTCCCAAAAACCAAAAAGTAATTAAAAAAGGCAGAGAATCTTATGGCCTCATTTATATACCTACCTATTCGTCGTTAGTAAATAATTTCCCTTCGATTTACCTCTCAGGATACAACAAACCAATACATTTAAACAATAAATTTAAAAAAAAAAATCAATAAATAAAAAATAAACGAAGAAATGATGGGAAAAATCCAATAATTAAAAACCGAAAATCGGCTTAACCTCTGGAGATGAATGTCACCTGTTTAAAATCGTTGCCCATCGACCATTCAAAGCCATATCGGTCAGAGGAGGGTGGCGGGGTAGTGGTGAAGTTAAAACGGCTAGGAGCTTAATTAAATTTCACCGACCGGTACGATCCGATCTGACCCTTAAACAGTATATACCAAAACGTGAAAAATCTCAACAATATAGCAATGGAATTATGTATTACAACAAAAAAATAATCTGAAAATATATTTTTTTCCTCCTCTGGTCGGCTGCAAAATCACATATATTAATTTTTAATTTCAATAATTACTTAATAAAACGCGAAAATGTGATTAAAAGCCAAATTTAAATTCGAATCAGAGCTATTTCCATTCGATACAGTCGTCTATAAAAATGTCACAAGCTCATAATTCATTAAAAGGTTTCTTTTTTTTTTGCTGTTGAGAGACGGCGATAATAATTAATACTAAATATTGAAATTCATATTATCAAATGTAAGCAAATGCATAGTAATGTTAATCAATTTAGATGTTGCATTATTTAAATGGTAAAATTATTTATTTGTGTATTTTGTATTTTACATAAAAAAATTATTTTTTTAATTACAGCCGACGGGTAATAAATTATGCTGAAATTCCAACTGTCAAGTAATAAAAATTAACACCAGTCGTTTTATGTTTTCCTTTTAGTTAAGAACATTACAAACTAAGTAATTCATTTTCTAACACTTTGGGAAAATTTGTGCGTAGGTGGAAATTCGAAGATTGAACTGAATTATAAAATATAGAGTGTAGATCGGTCATTGCCGGGTTAAAGTTAGTTTACATGCGTTTTAGAAATAAGAAAAAAAAATATGAATCAATTTTTCAAATACTTTTGAGACAAATAGGTAAAAATTTTCAAATTTCAGCATCATATTCATAATCAGCGATCTTTAAACCTCTTAACCCTTTCACAACCACAGGCAAGTATGCTTGCCCAAGAGCTTTCAATACTTAAAATCGTCCAGTTAAGAGATAGAGCAAAGGTATTAAAAGGTTTTTTGTAGAGGATAGATGTGGCAATATAAATGTATGTGGCGGGAATTCTATGCCGGTTCCCCTGCGCCCCTATGATCCTAAATGAAAATTAAAATGATTTAACAAGGTTTTTTATTGCTCTTCCAGAAATTTTGGTACAATGAACGATTTCACTCTTAGCCTACGATATCTGTACTTGCGATTGCTTCGACGTCTACCACATGCACAACTAATTAAACTCAGTTTGTTCAAATTCAAAAATAAATACGTGAATTATATATAAGAATGTTGTCTTTCCATTTTAATTTTCGAGATAAAAAAATGAGGGGCAAGGAGGGGGTCTAGGGCCACCATTTTTTGTGGCATAACTATTATCAGGTCACAGATCATGAAAATGAAAAAAAAAACTATTTTTTTATATCCCTAAGAGATCAGTGAAATTTCGGTTAATTTGTTTATAAATTTATGTGTTTATAAAGCAATGTGGAATTGTACCTTAGTTCTTTATTATAAATATTTACAAAATCTAAGAAAATCTTGTATTTCACCCAATTGAACCCATTAAAACTTTGCAACCCACTATTAAATTACAATTAACCATACGCGTATTGTATTAATTTCGAAAATGCATAAAAATTGTATTGATATGCAACAGTGTGAGCCCAGTTCAATGGAAACGACACTTGGCTTCCTGGAGTATCATTGCATAAATGGAT
The DNA here is from genome assembly GCA_964034945.1 of Chrysopilus asiliformis. Lineage (NCBI taxonomy): Eukaryota > Metazoa > Arthropoda > Insecta > Diptera > Rhagionidae > Chrysopilus > Chrysopilus asiliformis. The sequence goes on along the minus strand of OZ035962.1, from coordinate 1,169,980 downwards.
TGAAAAATAAAAATTGAATACGTTTTGAAAACGAAATTAAAATATCACACCATGCGGTTACAGATTTCATTGTAAATAAATAAATAGAATAATTAAAACAATCAATCAATTGGCACTGTAGACAATATTTGCTATGTTTGCAGTGTTGCACCAGGACGTTGGATAGGGGTTGAAACGTTTTCATAAATGCATACTTCCACCCACTGTCCAAATTTACGCTGTGTCCTGATCAGCTCGGCCTATGGGATCCCAGTGGAAGACGCATATCCCGCAGAAGCACGACCAAAAATGTTGAACATTCCAATGTGCACTTCCGAGTGCATACGCAACAATGCAGTGCAGTTTTGCAACGTGTCAGGGGTGGTTATCTGTTGGTGTTGCGGGTAGAAGGGGATGGGAACACCACTCAAAAAAAAAACGGGTATTCAACCTAAACTTGAGTGACGGGAAACTGCGAGGACAGAAGGTAAATATGAGCAACAATTTTTGAACTCTATGCTTCAATTGGTACTCCATAGGCCTACAATGATCGGAAAAATGCGATTTAAAAGTTTGGTGGAGACGAAACGGGGGAAATTGTGATGTTTATCCAATTTGGGGATTGCCTGAAACTCCTCCGATGGTTTCATAAACGCAATTAGTCCGACATTCTCCCTATGATCTGATTTGCTGGAACATAGTTTCAGGTGGATTAAAAAAAAAGCCTCTCCCTACCCTTTCGTGGCTCACCTAATAATAATTGAAATGAGTTTTGATATTGTTCTAAATTGTTTTTATCATGGAGACCGAAACTTTAGGTATTGTGTGTATTTTCTATATCCCATATATGCATCTTCGTATAGAGTATGTTGGTTTTTTTCAACATATCTAGGTCTATGCCTAGATACATGTGTATTATGTGTGTTTTTTTATTCGTGCCTACATTGCATTGTGAACTTCAACTAGTAGCGGTCGGTAGCGGGCAACCGGCTTTTTGGCTTCCAGCGGATTTTAGTGGCAGCTTTCACACATTGCACGTTTTTAATTATGAATTGATTTGAATGATTAATGGTGTTTGGTTCAATTCAACCAAATATTATTAATTTTTTTTAAATAGGCAGCTTTATTTATTTGTGTTTTCATCTAATTACATAAAGGCCTTCCGAAATTTTGATTGCAAATATTACCTTTAAATTAGTTTCATCTATGAACTGAACAGTTAGTCAAATCAGTTTTCACATTCCATAATCGAAAGCACCTCAAATGTAGTTAATCTCTAATATCAATGGTATTTGATTTTATGTTTTTGTTATACGTTTCGCAATGGAATAATAATACAGGAGTCAAAGCTTAAAATCTTCGTTTTTGCAAGTAGAATTTAAACAGACTTTTCACTTCGGTTAATAGTTTTCTTGTTAGTTTTCTTCTAAATATATTGTTTAAGATATCTTTATTGAATAGACCAAAAAACTGAAACATGTCTATATAAAAATTATTTTATTGAAGAAATACGAAAAATAATTGCGACTTGAAGAGAAAGAAAGCAAAGATTCACGGAAAAACTTTCACTTGTTTATAAAAGATAAACTTTTGAACTGTGGGGTGTAAGAAAATTTTTAAAAGTTTTTCCGCTCTCCAGATCCTATTTCTAAGGCGATTATTGATTGAATCGAATACAATTATATCGTTGGTTGCTTTAAATGGTAAGCCTGAAATCATAAAGTTTTAGACCATTCTCACATCATCTCTTAAAGGAAAAAAAAACTTTTCTCCGTGTAAGAGGTCTTAACAACGCGCTTACATTTGCTAAAAAAAATATAAAACTTGACAAATAGTAATCAGAACTATAAATTTTCACCATATATATTGCAAACACCCTACAGTTTTATGACTCTTACTATAAGTATTTGTTCTCCATAAACGCTATCAGAAATGTGCACCATTTTATATAAATTTGTTGACAAAAAAGTAATAATATTCAATATTTAAGAGCCTATTCTGCACGCGCCGATATCCCCTCCTTAAACATATATTTTTTACCTACTAAATGCTACCCTTCATCGCCCCTTTTACCGTTAGTGTAATCCATTGTGTGAAGTGACTTGCCTTCAGTTATCCGTCCATTGAAATGCTTTGGTAGCGACGCATAATGTCCAACATCGACCTAACTATGTTTGAACATCAAATAACGGCGGAAGGTGTAATTATAGATATTATGCATAACAAATTATTTCAATTAATGCTCTTAATTGCAAGAACTGGGGCACGGCCGACCTCAAGCAAATAAGCCATCACCACCCAATGGTGGAAAATATTCTCGTCTTTCGTTTTCTTTAATTACAACTTATTGGTCCGATATCGACAATGGCACCATACAAAAATACATTATAATGTGAATGATTCTAGGGAAAATATATTAAATGCCATTCAGTTCTTCGAAACCCTACGAAATATGAAAATAAAATACTTGAAATTAAACTTGACTGAAGAAATTAAAGTTAGTCTCGTCACGATTTTGTTTTATAGTAATTGAAGCATTATTAAATTGTTCCTTTTTTACCATTAAATATTTATGGCGAATTCGAATCACAAATTTAGACCATGTTCTACTCTGGAGTCGAAAGGTGCCTATTTTATTCAATACAATTTTATTAGAAAAAATATGTCAAAATTTTCTATTCGATTTAAAAGAGCAGGCCATTCGAATACGCAATTAAATTACAAGCGCTTGTAATTTGTAATAGTTTTCATTAAACCACGCGACGCATAAAATAATTTTTCTGTGCACAAAATTTTGGGACTAGACAGTGGAGAATATGATTTATGACAAGTTTCTCCGTTCCTATTTAAGTATGTTGTCTCAGAAAATAGATGCTAAAATTTCAGCTCTATCGATTGAGTGATTTTCAAATTACAGCTTTTATAAAGTCTAGTTCTACTGCCAAATAAAGCATAAAAAAAACTTTTTAGGGCCTGTCCATTATATACGTCACACAATCAGGAGGGAGAGACGGTATGAGGTACACTCTAGAAAATTTTATTGTAATTTTACCCCTATTATCGTAGGAAACCATTTTCCTACGATAATAGGGGTAAAATTACACCGAGTCGTAATGGCTTAAAAGCTATGCATTTTTACTCATTTTGTGGCGTACAAAAGCCTCTTTTACGGGGGAACTTTAAGCTAAATAAGAAGTAAAAGTACAATACGGGTGTAATTTTACGACATGGATGTTTAAAATTACCACATTTTTGTTGTAATTTTCCTCCTATTTGGTAGCAAAACCGCGTCTTAAAGGTGTAATTTTACGACATTTTTTGTTTAAAATTACACCGAAAATGGTATTAGAATTTCTCGGCTTATACGGTCTGCAAAAACAAAAATATTATATTATTTTTGCGGATGTTTTCACATCCAAATTTCCCGGGCATGTCTGTCATGTGCACTCTAGAAAATTTTATTGTAATTTTACCCCTATTATCGTAGGAAACCATTTTCCTACGATAATAGGGGTAAAATTACACCGAGTCGTAATGGCTTAAAAGCTATGCATTTTTACTCATTTTGTGGCGTACAAAAGCCTCTTTTACGGGGGAACTTTAAGCTAAATAAGAAGTAAAAGTACAATACGGGTGTAATTTTACGACATGGATGTTTAAAATTACCACATTTTTGTTGTAATTTTCCTCCTATTTGGTAGCAAAACCGCGTCTTAAAGGTGTAATTTTACGACATTTTTTGTTTAAAATTACACCGAAAATGGTATTAGAATTTCTCGGCTTATACGGTCTGCAAAAACAAAAATATTATATTATTTTTGCGGATGTTTTCACATCCAAATTTCCCGGGCATGTCTGCCATGTGGCGGGCGCCACACAGGATTTTGGTAGAGTAAAACTCGATTCGAGTATTTATACTTCGATTCCACAAACCTTATGCGAATTATAAGGTTAAGGTTAAATTGTCCGTACAATAATGCAAAAATACCCTGCGAGCGTGTTTTTACACCAAAATGAGAGTAAAAATACGAATATTGGTCGAAATTTTACGCAAGGTTTAAAATTACCCTATTTCTAGTGTAAGATTAATGTTTTTTGGGTGATTTTACAACTTAAATGGTGTGCGAGCTAAATTCTGATTTTTTTTCGAAATTTTACGACGTTTTTGCAAATTTACCCCGTTTTTACCCCATTTTTCGGTTTAAATTCAAATTCATTTTCTACAGTGTGGCAGGCGCCACACAGGATTTTGGTAGAGTAAAACTCGATTCGAGTATTTATACTCCGATGCCACAAACCTTATGCGAATTATAAGATTAAGGTTAAATTGTCCGTACAATAATGCAAAAATACCCTGCGAGCGTGTTTTTACACCAAAATGAGAGTAAAAATACGAATATTGGTCGAAATTTTACGCAAGGTTTAAAATTACCCTATTTCTAGTGTAAGATTAATGTTTTTTGGGTGATTTTACAACTTAAATGGTGTGCGAGCTAAATTCTGATTTTTTTTCGAAATTTTACGACGTTTTTGCAAATTTACCCCGTTTTTACCCCATTTTTCGGTTTAAATTCAAATTCATTTTCTACAGTGTAGTATAATCTCGGAAAATCTAAGACGAGGAGGGAGGCGGAATCCGATAAAGCTAAAATTAACGTGACGTATTTAATGCACAACCCGTAATTAATTTTTTAGAAATCCTAAATGTTTTCAAGTTTGCTACACATTTTTTTAATACTAATTTTAAAATCTCGTTGCTGACCATAAATATTTTTTAATTTTCAACGCCATATAACATCAGCAACAAAAATCGCATAATTTTATGACAACTTGTGAAGGGTATTCCTTTGCTTTGCAGCAGTCGGGTAGAAATAAAATGATATGAAACCCATATAAAATGCGACAAAAAATATGTTCAACTAGAAAAAATGGAAAAAAAGTTATTTGAAACACAGGCAAAAACACGTGTGCAAAAAAAAACTTCCATTTGTAATACAAGTGTATACTATTTCAGTGGAGGACTCAGAAATTACGGTTAACAAACGAATAGTGCTAAGACTTGCCAACATCAAACAGGGTTGGGGTTGTAAATATCGGATTGGTGGGGGAAACGAGATGTACGGAAGTAGAACGATGTGGTATAGGAAGCAATTCTACTAGCAACAAACAGCATGGCTCGTTAATCATACACAAACTTTTATTATTTCATAAATATATCAACTGGTAGAACTCGAAGTAATAATTTAAACGAGGTTTATACGGCTAAGCATTTTATTTCACCCTTTCTGCTGCCCCTGCGCGAAAACTAAGGTTGTTGTGCCAAAGCTACGTACCGGGCAGATGTGGGGAAAGGGTATTCCTTAGGGATGAAATCGGGTGGTGGTTTATTGCCTTGCAAGTTACTCATGAAGTTTGCCGTCTTGCCGTGCCACCAGGCTAGATTAGTCCAATACTGACGATATTTTCCACTACCATTCCATTTCAGAATAAGAATTCTTCAATATTTTTCCACGGATTCCTTGATGTAAACATTTCGCTTCATTTTCAAACAAGTTTAACGCTTTGTGGAGTTAGGGATTATTTTCCACCACTCGACGATTTTAAACATGTCCTTGCATCGTCCTTTGCGCGGGTAGTTTTGGTTTTCTTTAATTTTATTTATTTATTTACAAGGGGAAAAACTCGGTAAAAATTTCAATTGTTGGGAAGAAGTAGTTTATTATTAAAAATGCACCGCGTCAAGTCAACGTGATATTTTGCTGCCGCTGCTCCTATTGCTTAGTATTTTTTTCTAGATTTTACCAAGCAAGCTCATAAACCTTATTTACATTTTCATACCGCGCTGACCAGAGGAACATTTTCTTATATACACTCACAATCACCAACGCGAATAATTCAATTCTAGAGACGGTTTGGTATTTTTGAAAGTTCCAATAAATACACGTCTTAATTTGACTTAAAATCCCATATGCAGCTGTTATGTTTTTATGCATGCGAGGATTCGTTGCATATACCGTCCATCCTTTGACATTATAAACCATCGAAATGGTGACGATGTTTGCATAAATCTACAATTAATTTTTCTTTTTTAATTTTTTTTCCATATCTGGGTGGGACCAAAAGATTCGCAAGAGTTGATATGCATAGGTGAATTGCTAGGGGATTTTTGTTGAGTTAAGAAAAAAGGGGGAGGGGGTGCTGCCCGACTGGAACCTCGGAGACACTATGAGGATTCTCGAAGCGCAGCGCAGAAATCAATGAAACTCAGACTGTTGTTTGTGTGCTTAGCGATAGATTGACAAAATGTCATTTTTCGCAATTTTTTCTATAATTTTTTATTCTCTGTGTTTTCAGACAGATACGAGAAAGAAGAGAAACAAGTGCAATGCTGATAGGAAGGAGTGCCACCCGACGCCCATCTATCTAGCAAGTTTTTCCTCTTTTGGTCCCAGAATGTTTAAATATGTGCGCACATGTGTGCTAAATGGACTTTTTCTTTTGCCTAACATCCAAATACTCGTAGATAGGCAAAAAGAACAAAAAAAGAAAAAAAAACACAAACCATCCTCACCATGCATCATCAATTCTACTATATATTTGTATATTCCTACCTACCAACATATGACCAGGGAACAGCCAGCAAAGCAGCCATTAGGTTCTCGCCTTGTCCTGCACCGTCGCTATTCCTTTCATGGTAACATTTCAGGATATCCTATCTTGTGCTGCCGCCGTTATGATCTAGCGCGAAACTCTTTGCCCGCTGGTCCGTGTTTTACATGCGAAAACGCATATCAGAACAGGCCGTTGCTGAGGAACCAGCCAAAGCCGATTCCTGCATTTCCCATATGTACGCTTCACTTGTGGACCCCCAAAATACCCAACCCCGATCGTATATCTATCGTTCTTAACGAATGCTTTTTTTGCCTGTCGAAAATTTTTTCCCGACGAAATCATATGTTACGATGATGTAGGGAGCTTGATAGGACAACAGCGAAAAGAGTCCAGATTCCGTTCGTTTCGCCGATGTGTTCCTTTTTTTAAGCTTCGCAGCGATTTTGGTGTCACCCCACTATCTCCCATTCCTGTTGCCGTCAATCGTGTGCAGGGAACGTTCAATTTTTAATCCCTCCAAATATTTTATAAAAAAAAGAAGGCAGAAAAAGAAACAGAAGAACAAATACCCGATGGGTTTTCGTAGATTTTCCGGATTCGAAAGGGTGCATCATTCCATACTCGATTTCGTTCAAGACCCCCTCATTCGATATTTTGTCCGTTTCGTAGTTGGCAGCGAAATCCCATCGAAAAGGACCATAGATCATGCATTTTCCGAGTCTTTCCTATAGGAATATCTCACGTTCGTCTATCGTTCACCCAGGCAAGCATCGTCATATACCTATGTGTGCTCCTACGCACACAATTATAGGAATACACGTACATATCATCATCATTCAATGGAATATCCTAAAACTTGGATATTTAGTTCTCATGTGAACACCGACCGTTGCTTTGGTGTAGAACAACCTTTATAAAAACACATTCGCTTGGTTTCGTTCGCGATTTTCACTAAATGTTTCCCAGTAACAGTCAAACCCTTGAAAATGTGTTTTACAAATTTTGCGTTAATCAAAATTTAAATTGAGCACGATATCAGGTTTCTTTTATATAGACTACCAATCATATGTGAGATTGCAACACTTGTAAGGTTTTGCAATCCATCATCAACGTAGGTTACTCACCATTGGCGGGCGGGGTAATTAATGGGTCCAAAGTTTTGTCGCCTAAAATACCATTGAATTTTGACACTCCTGTCTTTAATTTTCGTTAGGACCTTAAATTTTCGACCGCAAAAAAATATTTTAATTTTACTGGTCGGAAATTTTTTTTTTTCGCAAGGGTTCGAAATTTCTAGTTAGAAGATTTCCATAATATACGTCTTGTTAATTTTCGGCTTTTCTGACCCGCATTCGTCCCTATTTCTTGCGATTTTCTTATGGGATTTAATACCGTTGCTACAGTATTGGAAACAATTGCAACATTTGTGAGGTTGACAAACATGTTTTTTGACGAAAATTTTACATTTTGTTTTTCTCGAAAACTAACAATTTTTCCCTCGTTTTACTAGTCGTTTCGGTACTGCAATTTGAGTAGACTAGAATTCGTCCTGTTTGTTTGGGATCGACCGTTTGTAGAAAGCGCTCTTAGTTCTAGATTTTTTTCCAATTTCTGTAAAGCACGCACCCTTGCGACCATTCGCGGTATGCGACCTAAGTTTGAGGGAAAAATTTTCGTTGAGAGTAGCGCAATATTTGAGATTGGTATCCAAAAACGGATGCAAATGGGTATCCATTTGGGGCAGAAAACACTTTGCGAATTGATCCTGGAGCCCACCATCCTGTAGGGCAGAAAAGTGAATGAATTTAGGATCGAAAATAGATCTACTGTTGGGAGTAGGCTGTGGGCCTGACACGTCGATTCCTATTCGGAATTTTATTCTTTTTACATTCGTCGTCCATGCAAATGCTTCTGGATGCATGTACGAAATGGTTCGAAAGAAAATTGCCTCCTAGTGCGCTGGACTGTGCTAGTCCTTTTTGCATAAAAAATACAAATTCTCGTATTTCGATTTTTGTGTTTTCAAGCGCGCTTTTTCCGAGCTTTCTTGATTAAAATTTAATATATGCACAAAACAAAACGCAATATTTTGTGCAATACTTAGATTCGTGTATGGTTGGTGTTTTTATTTTTGATATCGATTTTGGCAAATACATCGGTGCGAAGGAGGGGGGGCGAGGATAGAATATATGAGTGCCAGACAAGCTTTTCACCCTCTATGCATTCTAAAATCATATATGCTTATTGCGATGATCACATTGAGCGTTTCGAGCTAGAAATTTTCATGAATTCGCAACAATTAAGAATTGAGCCCTTAATAGAATTTCGTATCGCACTCAAGAATATAAATAATAGCAATTCGAATTATACAGCCTAACATTATATTCATGGAATGGTCAAATACAAATGAAACCATAACCATCTCTCCATTCGTCATATTCACAATCTCTATACCCTACCAGTGTCTATACCTTTCCTCTTACCCAACCGACTTTCTGTGATATTTAGTGTGATGCATATCCCTGGCGATGATAGCAATGGTGATGATGATGATTATTATGCCCTATTCTCAACGTGCTGAACGTTGGACCTTCCTTTTGCTGCTTTCGCTACTGTTTTTGAATCTGCTATACGGCTAGAAGTTTTGGCTTATGCAGGACAACAGGACAAAATATGAAATAAATCATAACGAGAGAACATTTATACAACATATCCAAGGGTCAGCCTACAGTTTATACAAAACAATGTAGAAACAAGCGAAAGTCGCATCTCATCTCGAGTCAAACTTTGTAACCCTCCCCATCCTATATGTACGTTTCGTATCCAAACATCGATGTTTCGTCCATGCAATTCTCATGTTTGGGGATGTTGGGTGTTAGCCGGTCTAATAGGGTTTTGTGTATGTTCACAAACAATAGGGTGGAATATATCCGTTGCTGTCTAGATCGTATGCCCAACCCTCTCTACCCCTTATTCAATGTCACACATGGCAAATATATAAGAGAATGTGGTAGAATGATCGAGAATGGAGGAAGTTCCTAAAGAGTAACGCGAAGTCCTCATGCTAATAGCTTATTTCTAACTGTCTACTATGCACGATGAGAAACATCACAAATGAATTAATCCAGCGAACAAACAAACCTCCGAACATAATTTACTTCCTAAGTTATGCAATTCTATCAAAAGCACAAAGCACAGACATTTTAGACGAATCCCGTCTCCCTAAGCTATCACAAGTCCCAAAAACTATATAACATCATCATACCACACTATCTTCACAGCATTGGACTCGCCGCATTCTTTCACTGGTCCCTATCTCCATCCACAATCCTAGTATTTTATTCGAAAGCATATAATTTTCAATCCGGACGGATTTCCACTGATGCTCTGAGATTTGGGGTGAATTGATTTGCACCCCACATACCACGATTCCTTGAAATTGAATATATCTGAACCCTCCAATGTTTTCTAGTATTTGGTATTTACTATTTCTCCACTAAAATAACTTACTCTGATCATGCAATAAATTCGCCAATTTGTATTGGCCATTTTCCATCTGCCAGTTGTCGAATTCAGAGTTTTCCAAAGGAATATATTTTAAGAAAAAATTGAAATATTCATTGCATCGAAGGTTTTATAAAGCAAGTAAAAGCAATAAAAAGAATTCAAGAAACTTCCATTTTCGCATGAAAGAAAAAACCGCCACATTTCCCAAATGAGTTTATCCAAAAATTACTGAATATTGTGCTGATATTATGAATGCCAAAGTTGTCGTCGATTTCATTTAAAAAAAAATTGTTCACACAAACTTTCTCTCAATGGACCCACCTTCTGAATAGGTGAAAATTCATTTATTTTTATTTTGGAAAAGTTTTATTAATGTGTAAAAATATCAGTTATATATTTTTACACATTGGAATTTTTTTCTTTTTTTTTTACTGGTTTCCATAGTAATATTTTTTTTATCATCAAAAAATATTGTCATCATGCTTAACCATAACAAATATTTTATAATTTGATAACTTTTTTTAAAAGATGAGAATATTCTTGAAAAAGTTTTTTCCCGGAGGACCAAAAGTAGATCTAGAAAGAATTTCCGGAAAAAAATAATTTATGTTTCTAATAATAAGATGAAACTTTTGTTATGTACACATGTGAATATAACGAAACTGCGATGGTTTATGGTGAGGAAATGCCATAAATTATAGCGCAATTTGCGTCAAGATTGGAATTCGCACTAATTTTTATCCCAACATAATATTGTGAATACCGCACCCACTGTATTCACCAGATTTAGCCTTCTCTTGGTTAACAATGAAAGAAAGAGGTTTAGTCTAAAACGATGGATCTCAACCTTTTTATGTTACGACCCTTGGAATACCTATCAAAAAGCTAACAACCCCCTAAATATCAATAAATATTATTTTATTTTTAAAAAATCACTAAGAAAAGAGAAAAAAAAATCAAATTAGACGAAAATCTTTGGGAAAATGGCGCTGCTGCGAGCGAAAACAAAGAAAAATCGTGCTTCAGAGTTTTTACTGCGTTTTTGGGCCTTACCAATGAGCTGTAACTAATTTAGTAACAACTTTTGGCATGTACGAAACGGGCTAATTACTTGCTTATTTCGGTTCAAATTTTAGTTTTTATTGGAGAGTTTCCAATTCGCTGTGATAAATGAATGAAAGCGTACTAAAATTAGCATGAAATTAGACCGTTTCGCACACGCCTTAAGTTGTTACTAAGTTAGTCATTGGTAAAGGCCTTTTTTGTTCAAAATTTGACAAAATGTTGGCACTAACACTTTTTTAGCTACGAATTTTGAAACTATGACCGGGGATTGAGAATTTCCACTGTAATTGAATTAATAATAGACCTATCCTGTTTCAATTGCTATCAAACGATAATCTCGTATCGGTTTCTTGACACTACCAAACTAAACTCATTACTTCAATATGATATTTCTGTCAGAGTATAGAGCGATGTGTCTATGGGGGCACGAAGGTAAGTAAGATCGAGTCTCAAATTCAGAGATTAGTTACACAAGACTTCCGAACTAAATATATTTGAGAATTAGTCGATGGGAAAACAGCAATGAAGTTCAAACCCAGTCAATGTCCTTAGGGAATCCTAATACACTTTGGCACATATCACATGAAAATCATTCACAGTACTTCTGAATGATATCTTTATGATGGCACTCCACTTCTATGTCTATAAGCCAGCAACGGAAACAGAGACAAGACATGTAGCATTTCTTGGTGTATTTGTTTGGTCCAGGATTTAAAATAAGAAAAATTCAGATAAATGGGACTCAAGTTAGCAGCTATGGTTGCCAATCGGCCGATTGAAAATAGAAGTGAGCTCAAACTCTCAATCGTAATCGCAATCGTCGACAGCTTTGATCTCATTGGTCGAGACGCTCGCAATCGCTGGTGTGATGCGGTCATTACAGGACCTCGAGATAAAAGTTTGAAAATTTTGACATTAGATTCATGACTAGCGACCTCTAAACAAACTTTTCCGCATAAAAAAAGAAGAAACAAAAAAATTACGTTATCCTTACAGGACCCTAACGAATTCTTCCGAAGATAGAACCTAGCACAATCGCTTTTTTGTCCTTATAACATGTTGTCAATAATTTGCAAGAGTTTAAGGCCACTGTGAGTCACAAGAGCAAAAATCTACTTTTCCCTTTCCGTCATAAAAGGCTTCGGAAAAATTTGGTTTTGAAAAAATTTCAGTTCAATCGCTCGATTAGTTTCAGAGTCAAAGCTTTTGAAAGCAATTTAGACCAAACTTATCACAAATCATGTGTTTCTCTTGTCAGACTCGAAACTTTCTGAGTATGAATTTATTCAAATTTAAAAGAAATATTCCTTCTTTTAAAATTGAAATGCTGTCGTATATGAGTATTGTTTTCATTTAAAACAAATTCATGGTTACGTAATTATTGTTAATGTAAATCAGGGTAATGTTTAATTCAGTACTTATACATTTTAATCAAAAACAAATAAAAAATCCCGATTTAGAATCTATACATTGAATTACTGTCATTTTCATTTGCCATCACCCCAAAAAATATTTTTTTAACATCTAAATTTACATTCGATTTATGCAAAACTTTATCGTTGAATTGCGTTGTCGCGCAGAAGAAATGCGACTCGTCACCCTCTTACCCACCATCTTGTAATAAAAATAAAGCATCTACTTAGCTTTTTTTTTGTTTATGCAAAAATTGAGAATTAAATTATGAATTTTAAATTACACAATTCCATTTCTTATTTTCCTTTTCATATTTTATTTTTTTTTATATATTTAAAAAAAAAATTCCTTGTGGCAGTAATTTTCCCCCTGCCACGAATCGAATCCTGCCCAACCGACAACGCTACCAAGTCGCATATTTTCCACATTCAACGTAAAAGTCGCGTCTCCTTCCATTTGCAAAGTTGGGGCCATGGGCGCCTGAAATAAATTTATAATAAAAAAGGAAAAATAATAAAATAAAATGAGAAAAATTGTAAAAGGAGAATTATAATGAACGAAGCTCCGGATGGCTATGAGTACAAGTGTTTTGCATAAATTGATCATAAAATCATAAAAATTATGAAATTGTCTTTTTGTTCCTGTTCGCAACGTTTCTGTTCACAGACTCTCCCTACAAATAATATTCCACCCATCACACAACCATTTTTTATTTTAAATGCGCATTTATATTTAAGAAAATTAAAAAAAAACAGTCTCAAATGGTTTTGTCGTTGCAAGAAATTTAATGATTTGTACGAAAGATGGGTGGGTATCACCACCACCTAAAAAAAATGAAACGCCTGTAAATAATAAAAGAATGAACAGAATAAGTTTTTGGAGCCGCATCAGAGATTCGCCCGTTTTTAACGACCAACATTTTTAGGGTGGTCGCATTGACCCGAGTGGATGCCACTATAATGGCCAAAGCATAGAAAATTCTTATGAATATTTCGTTTTGTTGTCAACTCGAGCACCCTCTAAAAAGATTATTGAAATTGAGAGTCATAACGTACAATCAATTAATTTTTAAGTTTGTATGCTGGCCGCGTCATCAGTGCTCGTAAGTCATTTCGGGGAAAATATTCCTAAAATTTCTATCAATTTTATAAGCAATTAAAGGCATTTAATAACATTCAATGGGATCAGAATAATATCTTCTGGATAAAATTGTCTGCTGTAAATTTTGTTCTTTTTTACCATTTCACAAAGTGCGATTTTTCTTTTACACAGAAAAAATGTCTGAAGTCGTTAGTTTATAGATATTAAGTCCCTAGTCAGCTTGAAGTTTCATATTGAATTTTTTTTTCATCTTTTAAAAAGTATTTATACCAAAAAAAATTTTGAGACCGAAAAGTGTTTATGTTCGAATTATATCAATAAAAATTAAATATTTACCAATATTTTTACTTTCCTCTGCTATGAAGGGGAAGTATTGTATTCGTGACGGAGACCGACTCGAGAACTGAGGCAAATAGAATTTTTCTGATCAGTACAAAATCCATTTAGGTTCGTGCACTTGTCTGTCGGTCTGTCCGTTTTATGTATCTTAAATAACTCGAGAACTCGTTGAGCAAATCGTAGTTTTCTATCAACTTTTGGAAAAGTAACGCTAGGAAAAAATATTTTTTTACATATTTTTTCCGAAACTAAATACTGCGGAGGAAAGTTTTGTGTTGATGGCAACTGATATTTATAAATACAATTCTGTTTCATTTAAAAAAAAAATGATAGAAAACAAAACATAGAGACATGCGGAAGTGCAGAAAAAGCTGCGCTGAGTATCTTTCCAAGTTTTCTATATCGAAAAAGTGTAAAAATTTATGAAATGATGAATTTTATATATCACCTGAAATACCATAAAATTCCTAAAATAATATTTTTTTTCGCCTTGTTCCACCCAGTAAACGACGTAAGAAAAAGGCAACGATGGTGCTTCCAATCTTCCTGGGTCCCGTTTTTTCGGTTCAAGCATGATGGGGTCCTTAAAACTTAAAAAAAATAAAAGCAATGTTGGAACATGAGTATCTTAAAGCTAATGTACTGCTCCAGTCCAGAAAGTCGGCACCACACAATGTCGGTGGAAACCGAAAGCGCGGAAGGGGGAGGGTTTGGGGGAAAACTTCCAGTGTCTCGGTCCCTTCACAGAATGCTTTGGCATTAAAGTTATTTAAGGCGATACCATCATCGTATCGGTGCTGTATAAAAGAATTGCTGGCTCTCTCAATGGCAGAGGGAGTTTCCTGGCTGAAAGCTGGGTGAAGGCGCACTGGCAGAGAAAACTCGAAATTAAGTAATATAAATATTTAAATTTTATGAATTAATATTAAAAATTTATATTTTAATTCAGAATACCTCATCTCTGTTTCAGGCAGTCTGTTGTATGTTCGGCTGGGATATGAAATTGTAGAAAATTTCGGGAATTTGAAGGTGACGGAAGTGTAGGTTAGATGAATGGGGGTTGATTGCTTGCTGGTAGGGTGATGCCGGGTGAAAAAAAAGCGGCGGCTGATGTTAAAGAATGAAAACGCTGGTGTATTTCTTCAATTGAGGCCAGCCAGCCGCAGAAGTTTTTCCGCGCGTGAATGGCGAATCTACCTTCGCGCCACGGCTATCATGGCTTGGAAGAAGATGAACACAAGCCACTCTACCAACAGCCAGCTAGCCATCCATCCATCCAACCTAAGTACTTATAGTAGAAGGAGAGTCGTCGTCATTTTTCGCCCGTTACATTAAAGAACGTGATGAATATTTATAACTCCTGTATTCCGGGGCTACGAGAGTTGAAAAAAAAATACACGCGAGAGACGAGGAAAATATTCCAGCAGATAATATCGTTTATGTTAAACAAAACATCTATGATGTAATAAAGTAATCTGAAACGGAATATATATGCGAGTAGGTAATGAGATTCAACGTTCCTGGCCTGGCACTGTGGCACTCTATGGTGATGATGGTTAGATTGGGAGTAGATATGCTTGTGGAGTGGCGGGAAATATGTTAAGGCAACCACGAATCTGGACCCAAAATTGCTGTCCGGGGTGGTCTCTTACGGAATTGAAGGAGCCACGAAATTTCCAAGGATGGGGTGTGGTGGAGGGGAAACAGAGGATGGTTAGATGGATGAAAATTTCAGAGATTCGTTTGGAGTTTTTCTTTCCTCTATAGATATACGACTATATTAAATATTATAATTATTATGTGTGTGTTTTTTTTTGCTTTCATTTCATTACATTTTTTTCGGATAACAAAACACAGTCTTCCATAGCGCGGACACTCTAGCCCGCCACACTTCTTCTTCCCAGGCAAAAAGTCATTAATCATAAAACTCTGAAGATGAAATGTTATGCCCGTGGTCATTTTCATGTTCAACTGAACTGATAAATGCAAACGTATATAAAATAAATGTACAATGCGTATAATTCGTATACGAATATATTTTAACAATGATGTTATACTACTAGAATTGAATCGGGGTATAAAAGTGGCGCAAACAGTCAACCAACCGAAGATTATTTGTGTTTATACTTAAATATGCGGGAGTACTTTGCATATCTAAATCATATACTGCGCATCCGTTAGATTAATTTTTAGTCGACTAGAAAAATTCAGCGTGAATTCGGCCAAGTAAGGAATATTTGATATGAAATTAAAGTTTCTCATACTTGTATCAAAATGACACCGATGAAAAAAAACTGAAATAATTGCGAAAATTATAAAACATTTAATTAAATTAGCCATCAGGAACGTTTTCTACTAAGTAAGCCGAGTTTCAGAATTGCGCAGTTTTTGTCTTTTTTTTTTCTTTACTTTTAAATTTATGTAAAATGTTTCCCACGAGAAGCTGTGCAATTTTAACTCGCACTTCACAGAAAGAGTTACAAATTTTCGCGAAAATTATTGTGTAACAAGCGTTGGTAGCGTTCGAAATAATATTTAAATTTATCGGCCGCCCTTAATTTTTACCCGGCGAAAATTTAAAGACTTATATGAAAATTCCGCACGCAACTGTCTAGTATGGATTCTCAATATTCATAAAAAATATTCCCTCACAAACTTTTCATAAGTCTTAAAATATTATAACGTCACTCCAGTGAATTATTTCATTGCAATCCGTGCGAAATTTATCATGAAATTTCTACTCTTCATAAAGCTTTGAAAAAATTTCATGGAAAATGTCTACTCACACGATATTAGTTACTCGATCAGATATTTTCCCCCTATTTAAAATATTCTAGTCAAATTTGTTATCTATGAGTGGACTTTTTTTTTAGTTTTTTTTAATACTTTTAATTCTGCTAGAATATTATACTTCATAACGACCAATATAAGGACCTCCAACCCTTCCAAAAACTTTAGCAAACATTTCCGGCTGATGTACGAAGATTCGTTATAGTGACAAGAAGGATCAGTGAATTTATTCGAGGACGAAAATGTCAGAATTTGAAAACCTTCACCCTTCGAAATTTTCTATAGAGAAATTGCAGAATTCGTTATGATGAATTTCGGCTACTGTCGCCGCCACCAATGCTACTTGCCCTGTTTCTGTTTATGTTCCTGGTTCCTATCGGTACATTTCTATTCCTTCATGTGCTTAGTTATGTAACACGATTGTACACATGTATAAGACCGACAGGACGTCGTGCCTATGATGTGATGTTCTCTAATTTATGCCTTTCTATACACAAAACTGAGTAAATATTTATACTCGTACGTTCGAATATATTTGCTGCAGGATGACCCTTGCGGACCTCGTTCCTCGCTTCCCTATCCACCTGCTAAACGTCTACCACTCACGGTTGACATCGTCCCGCTTTTCTCTAACACAATACTGATACTGGTTTTATGTAGCCAAAATTTTGTCACAAACATTGCCCCGATATCACGGCTCTTGTGCCACAGGCCGTCCATCCATCCATTTAACCACACATCCGTACTTTCGCTCCAACCACCCACCCCTCCACCGGCTCTGTTGCAAATTCACTTGGCAACCCCACTTTGCCCCTTGCGAGAGATTTTCAGGGATGATCATGACCAGCGTCCTACTGTGGTTGTTGCATCTTAAATTTTTAATATAAAATTGCCTTCTGTATGTTTCTCATTCACTTGTGACAACAGCAACATTGCATTTTATGTAGCAATTATGTTGGAAATTTTGTAATACAATTAATAAGTTAACTGAATCAATCAAACTCAATTATAATAAATATTGATTTGATCCCCTTGTAATGATTTTTGTTCGTTTCATTCACATCAATAAATATATTGCAGGAATTTATGCAGTTTATTTCAGTGTTGCGATGAAATCAGATTCTACATGCCTTATAATTAGATTTAATTTGTTGTCAATTATTCGTTTAGAAACAATTTTTGTATATTTGATTGGTTTTACGTTGAATGAAATAGGATTTTTTTTTAAAATAAATCGTAGTAAATTTATTTTCTACTGGATTAGGTACCCAATCTTTAAGTGGGGAAAAGATTTTGAATAGTTACGCGTTTGATCTTATGTTAAATCAAATTTTTATTTCATTTGTGCTGAAAGCCTTTCGAAAACGCATTATTTCCCAGAAATTCACAGAAAATCCTATCCATTTGTACCGGGAAGTTTTGCGGCAATAACCACACTAACCGGAAGCAATACCTGAAAAACATAAAGAAAGACAGTTTTAAACAGACATAATTTGGGAAAATACGTCACCCATTTAGATGGGCAAGCGGGACGAGGTTCGAAAAAACGAGAATTTACGGACAACCCTTACGGTTTACATACATTTTTTAACATCTAAACCTTACAAATGCGGTGAAATCTCAGCATAAAACTAATGTAGAATAGGATATAATACCAAACCTGAATTTGAGGAGGACGAGGGCCGAGTTGGAGCTAATGACACCATCATTCTAGACAGCTATCACGGCTTCTAACAGTTAATGGATTGCAACAAAACCTTACAAATGTTGAAACTCAGCAATTCCCAAAAAATTGTAGGTCTGGATTTTCTACGAAACCCAAATTAAGGAAATTTATAAATGTAGTCATTTTCAGCACACTCATTGAGAAACGAGACCGATATGGATTATCACTCACTGCATAAAAGGACGAATTTTCGTGGATGGCTAATTTCCGGCTACCCTGAGAACGCCCAAACAAAAACTTTAGAAATACATGGAAATTTTGTTTTCGTAACAATAGTACTACTTCTCTCACACCTCTAATTGACTTTGTCGGAGAGATATCTATGGATTTTTTTCATCATAATTGGTTATGCCTTCAAAAAGGCTGATATCTTGCAAGCTTCCGCTTCCATTAGCCAACAGGAATATAAAGCTTTGAATGTCCTCCTATCTACCGTAACACCGTCAGATGTCAGATATTCTCCTATCTGTAGAAATATGCATTTTCTAGCCTAGCTTTTGTCACCATCGATATTTTCAATCAGCCTTTACCGGACATTTATTTTATCGGGCGAAGAGATAATATGAAAGTTTTTTTTTGCTTTCCTTTCTCAGCGACGTTATTGCATTTTCTGCAATGCTGAAAAAAAGCAAAAAAAGAGTATACAACAGTCCTTGTTGTTTTTCTCATCCAACATAGTGACGATAGCGCGGGAAGACATCATTTCTAGGTTCAATTGACGTTCGAGAATAGGATGCTATAAGCAATGTCAATTTTGCATGTGCAAAAATTGAGAGTACAAGAAGGAAAATGGGGAAATACGGAACAAAAAAAAACAAGCAAAACGGACTGGATGAATCCTGCTATCCTGGCCACCCCATATACCCCTGCTATCCACAATGTGGATTTCTCGAGGATTCTAAAACATTTGACGTGGACACGGATACAGACACGGCGGACATTGAAAATCACATTTGGCTCTTTGGTCCAGCGTAGAAACGTTTTTTTTTTGTTCAGCGTTATTCAAGTTCCATCCAAAGGCAATTTGTCTTTTATCATCATACATAAAAGGATGGTTCTTAGGACACATCGAAACACACCCCGCCCATGTTGCATATAACCACAAAAGCACTCTTGCTACGCCTTTGGACATTTTTGCATTTTTTATGGGACACTTTGACTTGGTATAAGCACATAAAATGCGCTTTTAGGCATATAATAATATTTTATCCGACAGAACGCTTTTAAATCATATTTTACTCAATCATCTTTGATAAAATCATAAACGAATTTCTTTGCATTACTAATAGAAAATGTCCAGAAATTTAAAGCAGTTTTTTCTGGCATTTTTTTGTGATTCGCCTGAGTCTAATACCGGGCCATTGGTGTAGCAAAAATTTTTTGGACTTAAAGAAGGTAACCTGACCTGGGCGTCGTACGTGTGTAAAGAATCTGATAAGAAGAAAGAACATGATCCTTCGTTGTTCCTCTAGATCCCAATTCTTAAAAAGAAATGAGCCAAAATTTCAGTTAAATCTGTCGAGTGGTTTTCGCATTAGAGTTTAAAGATAGTGAGTCCGGGGTCTCCCATAAAATACGTGACATTTTTTAGGGGGCGAGGGTCCGAAGAAACCAAAATTAGGGTCCCCAGTTTTTTGGACAATCCTCAAGAGACTCCCTCAAATACATCACGTGACGTGAGTTTTTTAATGAGTTTTTTTTCTGCTGTCACTCTACCGTTGATCCTCCTTAATTCTGAACATGTCAAGTATTTTATCGCTCCTAAGACAAGAATTCCATTTTGATGTTTTCGAGAAAATCAGTAAAAACTCAGTAGTTTAAAATGCATGTGTCAAAGTGCAACTTCATGTTTAAGATGGCAAAATCATCCTAGGACCCTTTTCGGTCACGCCAATGTCGCAGAATCTGTTCCAAAAATTTATGATTTGCATTTGAAGCAAAAACCAAACTGAATTTCTACAAACTTTGCAAGGCAAAATGCGTGTATTGGAAGAAATTTTTCCGATTTATACTTATCTATTCATGATTAAATTCCATTCTTTATGCTAACAACGAAATTGCCTTTTTTGAAAATTTCCCATCAACCGCTCTGGAGAATTTTTTTGTGGGTTTCTGAAAGTCTTCTAACATTGCATCTAAAATTTCTGTAAAGAAATCACGTTTGCTGTAGTTTATTTTGTTTGAAGAAAAGAACGCGCACGAAATTTTGGTTAATTTTCGATACTAATTGATTTTTCTATTGTTTTTCTAGTTTTCAGGTTGCCTTTGAAGAGGGTCCTTCAGCTCCTCAACACGAATTTCTCCTGGACTAGCCTGGACGAGACACTAATGGATTGATGGAGGAGATTTGAAAAAAAAAACAAAGAATTTCTATCGTGAATTTTCTTTATGCAGGTACGTACGTTATGCACACACTACTACGTGTTAAAAAAGATTTCCGTTTTTTCGCATTAAGAGTCATATGGGCATCTTCGTATCGTGTGTTTGATGCCTGCATCCCATTGCATCTCATCCTCTCTGAATCTTTATTTTTCCCAGTCCAGTTTCCCTTTTTGCTTAGTAAAATCGAGTGAATCCTATATTTCCGTGCGCATATATGATTGGACGCGCCGAAATGGCCATTGCCAAACGTCTATCAAATAGGGGGAAAGCAAAATGCAAAGCGTTCTGAAGCAATGGTAAAGAAAGGCATAGCATTGCAAGGCTATGATGCAAAGCCAGCCAAAGTGAAGTGAAGCATATCCAAGAGAAACGTATAGTTTTTCGTATTTATCCAGTTAGATAGATATATAAATTCTCCACCATAAAAGTATCTCGAAGCTATGGACTAAAAATGTATTGGATATTGCAAAAGCTCTGCCCTCATGCAAATATCCATTCCCGGGAAAAACCAATTAAAATTGAATTTCGACTGTAGACAAAAATTATTCTTTGAACAGGCCTTGGAAAAAGCGGAAACCATCAAGAGAAAAAAAAAATACTATATATAGAAATGGTAAAGAAGAAACAAATTTTCGCGGCGGAGGCGGTTCAATTCTTCAAATACACACCATCTCTGCTGTAGGATTTCGTCCTATGTTGAATTTCAGATATTTTTGCTTCAGCCAAGCTGAATGCATCAACACAGCATGGTCTCCCCTTGTCCCAGCAGAAAAATCTTCATCCAAGGCAGCGCGGATTGAGAGATTCTACTCCCTATCAGGAGGACCTTTTCGATTTTTACGCGAAGCAAACCAGCAGAGTAGCAACACCATCATCAGAGGGACACAAACACCATTGGCTCAGTAGATCCCTAGACGTGTAGCAGGACTTGAATACAAAAATCTATATACGAACGTATATAAATCTTCGTAATGGCATGCAAAAAAAAGCGGAAAAATTGGAAAAAATTCAAAATTTAATTAGCAACGAGAGGTACAGTGCTCTACGACACAGTGGGCCTGAAGCATCTCAAAATAGTGTACCACGTTTGCCAATACAAGGGACTATTGGTACCTAATAGAACAGGCCGCCGGTTTCTATGCACCGGTCATAGGACCCATTCTCATTCTTCGTCGCTGTTCCCATCGCAATGATGGCAAACTTGAAAACCTCGGAAATCGGGAGGATTCGCTGGTGTCCAGATTTCAAGGCGAAAGGAAGCTTTCTCTTACGGACGCGACCAAACAGCGTTTTGTTCTGCTGGCCACTAAAATTCGCCTGCACACAAGAATAGATAGATTCCTCGCTAGATGAATGTATGATTGGGTGTCTAGGCTAGACGATCTATGGATAGATGCCATACTAGTTGGTCGATGGAAAAATAGAATCAGTCGTGCACCAACCACCCTCGGCTAGCTCTCAGCCTTCGGCAGCGCCAACTGACGGATGTTTGACCTGACCCCCCAATCTTTACGACCAAATCAACTACTATAAGAGCATCATAGAATCCGTATCCAAAATGCTGTGTTGTAGGAGCAGATTTCTACCACATCCAGTATCCCTCTTTTAGCTGCACTTTTGCATCGACGTCGAAGTCATCTCGTACTTGTATGGTGCTCCCCGGATAGATGGCCTGGAATGGATAGATGGATGTTTGCATCTATAAAGGCACCTATCGGAGAACAAGAGGAAAATTCTTTGGTCTCGTTTGGTCGATGGAATGAGAAACGTTGAATGATTGATTTATTTCGATGAAATATACGGAGCTGTGAGTGGTCAGTAGGCGGAGTTTAACAATATATCGAAGCGAACTCATATATAAAACTTTCCTTATCCGTACATCGAGTCGTCCATTTATATCGGCGAAAGGAACCTTCAAACTCCCACTTATGTTGATGCAGCTTGCTGCAACTTCCTCTAAACGAAACTTTCAAAGTTCCAGCAACCCTGATTGATCTTTGTAGGCTGCGATAGTTATGTCCGTTGGTACCAAACTATCCCCGCTGTTTACTTGTCATCCTCATAGGCTAGGATTTCTCGAATATTCTAATACTATTGAAATCCAATCGCTATAGTATTCGTAGTTATGCTCCATGATGTTGACGTCGATGGTTGTTGTTGCATCTAGCCTAGGCCAGGCACACATTTAAATTAAATCGCGTGCAGAAATTGTTTCTTATCCCGAGCTAGTTTTACATTCACTTACCGAACTAGAAAAGTCTTTTTTTTCCTTTTTACCTTTTACAACATCCCAATGTTGCAATTTTCATTCTACATTGGTTGTGAAAAATTAAACCATGTTGCAAGAGAACTTCAAATTTCATGTAAAAATTTCTCAAAAAAATTTAATTAAGTGGTTTTTTATGCCTACCTGCACGGCCTGAAAAGGTGTTTTTTTGCTTCGGCTTTTTTTGCATTTTATTAAGTTTATACTTAATTATGTTTCATGGTTTTTTTATGTAAGAAAAAATACAGGGAGAAATAGTTTAAATTTACTGGGATGTTAGTAAAATTTACTCGAATTGTCCAATAAAAAATTCTGCCTACATTACTGATCGTCCAGCAAATTCCCCTAGACCTTCTAGTAATATATTACGAATTTCCTAAGATATTCCAGTTTTACAGGGCGGATATTTTATTGGGACTGATATGTAATTTTATTCTTCCTTACGTAATCAATATCAAAATTAATCCATCGTTACAAATTCGTACCAATGATTTTTTAGACGAACGCATATAAAAAGTCAAATTTTATGATCGTTATTTGATATCAAATTAATATTGCCGAATAAATTGGTTAAATCAACATCGTAAACTGATTAAGAACTACATTATTTTTATACCGGCATAGCGTAAAATAAAATTCAATTAAATTGTTAAAAAATGGTTCACGTTATCATTTTGAAAAATGATAAATAGAATATAAAACAGCCGATCGTCGTATTGTGAACAACAATAAGACCTTCAAAGTAAATATTATATGAAATTAATAGCAATAAAAAAAACTATTTGCGAGTCTAAAACGGAAGTGACGATTAATATGAATTTTTATTAAATACAATTTCATATGTGTGTAAATTTTAATTGATTTATTTCAATTAAACGCACTGTCACGATCGTATATACTCGTATATATAAACATCGATCGAAGATTAACAAACTTTTGATCGACATTTCTTTATTGAAATAAAATGAAGAGTGCCTGCTGGTGGTCACTTTTGTTCAGAATCCACGATCCGAAATCTTTCCTTTCCTTTCATTGAAGTTCAATTCATGATGGCGATCGTTGCGATCACCACCTACTCATCTAACGTCTTATATAGCCCGTATGGAATTTTAAACTTAGCGTATATGTCGGTAGTCTATGCAACTTCTAAATGGTGGGGGTATAATGCGAGGCAGATCTTATCAGGAGATTAGAAGTAATGTTGTAATATAAGAAAAGTAATTTGTATTCCATGTTTTTGTTACCTGCTGTACTTTGTGCGCTCCTCGTTTTATCCTCATTCATTTTACTTGATGTTTTTTAGATTGTTTTTAGTGTGTTCAGTTGTTAAACGGCTTGTCGGGTGAAAGATTTCTCATAAATTATGTATGCGCCACAAGTGAACGACTTCCAATTGTTTTTGGACCAAAACATAGCCCAAAAATGTTGAAATATCGCCACACTAAAACACTCTAAGATGGCCAGTAATTTTTGTAGGCGACGGTAACGGGGTGGTGGTGCCATCGTAATTGAAAGACCTGAGAGTATTAAGAAACTTTGGTCTCGGGTTGAGCCCCCAACTAGGGAGATTATGACAAATTGATAGTATGCCCTCAATGGGGCAATCGAATTTGACTGCTTTTCTATTTCGTTTTAACTAATTTTATATTATTATATATTTTTTTATATACCGACATGTAGTTTTCAAATTGTGGATTACTGATTTCAGGGGTTATAAACTTTAAAATTTCGAATTTGTCATCAAATTAAGATCGTATTTATAGGAGTCAGCGTGTATATATGTACATCAGCAATCTAGACTGCTATTACTAGCTACTCTGCTGCTGATGAGTCCGACAAAAAAACCTTACAAATGTTGTAATTCATTCATGATTTCCAATACATGTGAAACTTGAGTGGAAACCAGGGGTAAAAAATGTCTCAATAGAGTAGACGCAGCCCCACTGGTGCGATATCTTGTTTTTACGCAAAGAAACATCTGTATGGTACACGGTAAAAAAATTAATGATTTATATGAATAAATTTTTGTTTAAATTAACTTGCACATTTTTATCAATAATTAGTGTAAAATGTCAACGCAACAGCAAATTTTTTTTTTATCATATTTACACCAAACATTGATCAAATTTTTACATTTGATACCAAATGTCGATAAAAATTTGCGAGTTGATATAAATTTGATGTCAAAGATTTTGATAAACAAAAATTTATTCATATAATCCTTAGACTTTTTACCGTGTATGTTTTTCTATGTTTTTCTGAAGTTAAAAATTATTTTTCGTAACATCGGAGATTCAGAGACCATTAGTCTCGAATTTTGTGGTGGCCTTTGCTGTTGATTAGTCTAAAAAACTTTACAAATATTGCAATCCCATCAATCGTACCATTCTGTATTGATCATAGATATACTAGATCGCTCGATTTGCTGTCTCAAATGGTCTCATTTCAATACAGTTCAGTGAATCAAAATGAGTCAAGTAAGAGCAAGATAACCGTATGAAAATAAATATAGTCCTCTCGTTTAAACCGTGAGCTGTCAAAGGAAAATAGACTTTCGGAATGGTGTTGGCGCCTAAAGTTATTTGTTTGCGCCTAAAGTTAGTCTGAAACTTGTGAAATTTGAATTTCGCGGTAGACGAAATTTGAATTTTGCGAGCTTATACAGTTCAGTGGATGCGTTCAAGTACGATAAAGAGGGAAATACTTTTGGGACCATTTTTCAGCAGAGCTTTGTATGGTGACAGTTGTTCTATGTTATATAGTTCTGTGGTATTGATACAGTTAGAGAAAAAATTGGTCATACGGATAATATCAATATATTAATTATGAAATTCGATTGACATAGTATATGCTTCGAATGCCAAATGTTTCGAACCCCTGATCAACTCGGTAACACGGAGGCACTAAAGTTTTTTCACATATCACAAGTACCGTCAAGGATGATGGAGCACTTTAAGATCTTGAAAACGGTGCAATGATTTTGAGATCTCCAATGCGGATCTGTATAGGGTCCGCGTTTTCCCATTCCGACAATATCAATATGAATTTGAATCCGTATCCGAGCGATTAATAGTGCTGCTAGTCCAAATAGAGTTGATCTAATGCGTAATTTTGAATATATGCTGATGAAATGTTTTTGCTAGAGCGAGAGAAAACTTAATTACCAGTCGGTGTTTCTTAAATAAATAATTTAAGCGTTATAATACTAATGACGGTAGACTTTCTGGTGATCATACACTATAAATTTTTTCTTCGATTAGTTAATACTTTCAAGAGATGTAATTTAAATGAGGGAAGCCCAACATGGTGCACGATCCTCAAGATACAGCGGCAGATACATAAGACAGATATGGCGATATTGCTATAGCATTTCGGGTAAATTAGCTTGAAAGGTTTTTTTTTTTATTATTATTTTCTTCTTATTTAGTTTAGTTGGTGGTTTCGTCTACTTATGCCTACTTAGAGGTGGACGAATAAAAGACAATGCCATTGAAAAATAATTTCCTCTCGCCACCATCTTGCAAACCCTCCCCCTATCTCAATTATAATTATTTTTTTGTTTTGTTCAAATTACATACATCTCAAATGAATGTTTCTTCAAGTTTTTAGCATCGTCGACCGTTGAGAAACTATTCCAAAAAATTATTATTCATGAGAAATGGTTCTACGGCTAGTAAAAAAAATTACTTCGTTCATCATTTTAACAAACAATTTTTTTTTTCTCTTTTACTGCTTATTTTATTTATCATAAAATACGATTCAGTTGTTTTTGTCTCCCAATGCCTGAGAATATTTTTTGAAATCTTTCAATCAGTGAATGGCAACTTATTTTTGTATCGTTTTCCCTATTTTTAATTAATTTTTTGGCCTAGCATTAATTTTGTACATCTTTCGGCTGTCATTGGGATTAAAATTTGTACTGTTACAATTTGGAAAGAAATATTTTTCTATTTAAAAACATTAATAATAGCAGCTGGGCAATTCCATCACAAAGCTGAGAAAATGAATAGCAAACAAGATCACAATTTTTGACATTGGTTTCAAAGTGGCGCTCGCGAAACCTCTAACTCGTAACATCCTTGACTGATTGCACTGAACTTTTTGTTTTCCAGATATGGAAGATGAAAAAATTGGCACAATTCATATATTTTCCGTTTTAGATTTAGAACCATTTATCTTCAAAATCGTCAATAATATATAGTCCGCGGCCCAATGGATATAGAAGCAAAGCTAATACACTGAAAAAAATTGTGAATAGAATTTTAGTGAAAATCGAAACTGCAGCTGTAATAAAACCAAATTATATCCGGAAAAAAAATTTAATTTGGTAAATCTTCATACAAAAAATCTCAAAAAAATATGACGGGGGATGGTGAAAAGCATAGAATTAGCTTGACGTCTTTTATGGACCGCCCACAATATTTTCAAAACTGTTTTTTCAACCTGTAAAAATTGAGGCTCTTTGATAATATTTCATACCAATTCCATTACAGTCAGCCACTCTACCCCACTAAAAAAATTTTGTCCTGAAAGTTTAATCGCACGGCAAAATAAATGAAAAGAATAAAAGTGAAGAAAAATGAAGGTGTTTGTAAAAAATTTAAAACGTTCAGAATTTTCACTAATAACTCTTGGAAAAAAACTGTGCAAAAGTTGAGTAAAAACTTGAAATTCGGAATTGATGCCTCTTTGGAAGAAGTATGTAAATTTTATGCACAAAAATGATGATGAAGAAAACGCGGCAAGCTGAAATCATACATGAATTATTTCTTTGCCGTTTATGTTAAATTTACATTTCGCAATTGAAATTGAAATTCAGCTGCTGGTATAAGTATAAATATTTTCTATATAGATAAATATTTTCCATATATCTATACGTATATGCCAATGGTATTCAGATGGTGGGACGGGTCGGCTCCTGATGCCTTCGACGTCATATAGTATGTATGTATAAAAAATAGAACCTAAGAATTGCGATGACGGAGCACGAACGTATGGCGCGGCCAAAAACACTGATGTCGTCGCTTCGTTCAGGCAAGAAATTGTAAAATATCTGAAAAAGCGAAAGAAATAGGCCTTAAGGAGTTAGTAGTCAGATATCTTCCCGTTCGGTGTTTTCCAGGGTAGTCGTGAAATCGGGACCTTCTGGTTTCTTTCTTTATCGGCTGCCTGAGAATTCCTCCCGGTTGTCCAAATGGGCGTCCAGCCATCCAATCGAACTCACACCCAAATTCCTTTGGAAGGTGGCTTTGGAAAAGAAAGGAAAAGGGATAAATATTTACCTACGCTACACCGTACGCCACACCCTGCCACCAAAAAGCTGATGTTGATATTTGCCCTAATATTTTCCGTACTCGCGTTTATACGAGCATGTATCGAATTTATGAGAATGAGAAAAGCGTTCAATTCCAGAATACTACCTTCATATGTACGTTAAGGTGAATTTCCCTTCAACAGAATGGTATCATATGATGGAAATATATTTCCTAGTAATTATGCATTATTTGTGCAAATGTTTTTATAGAAGAAAATTTATATTTGCATACTATGAGCACTTTTACAAAATTGTTTCTTTCTACTGTGATAGAAACCAGAATAAATGAACCTCACCAATGAAATGAGGTCAAAACATTTAAATTTTCCTCGATATTGCATATAAGTCGTTAAATAAATTTCACCTCAATAATGAAACGCAAATTGCATCGAATGAATAATTGTTTTATTTTTAAATTAAACACCCCTTGTTGATGTTTATCACCTAACAATACAGAATTTCAATGGCGTGAATTGTAAATTTTCTTTATTTTTTTCTTTTTTGTGATGTTGTTTTCAAATTCACAATCGTCATCATAACTACAGTAAAATGAACCGTTCATGGGTTTGCGATATTTGTAGGGTTCTTGCAACCCTTCAACAGCGAAGACCATCATTGACAATGTCGTTGGTAGAAAGCAGTAATGCCTGGAGCCCAATGAACGCAACGCGAACGCAGAAACTGTCACTTACAAGTTTGTTCCATAAAAATCATTTGAAGTGAGCACAGTGAACGCAGTGAACGCAACTACAACGCAAAAGTTTGCAAACTTCTAACTTTGCCGCAGCAATTCTGCGTTGACAGTTCATAAAGTGAGGTTGGGGAAATGTTGTTCGAGGAAAAATTGATAGCCTTAGTGCAATAATATACAAATAACAAAAATAAAGACTAACAAAGCAAATTATCGCTTCGAAATTATTCATTTTTGTAATTTTGCCAACTTTATACCACTTTATATTATGTCACTTGTACTACTTCACGAGATGCCATTGGGCTCTGCCGCTGAAATGTTGCGCTGCGTGACACTTCACAGCGTTGGAGTTGCGTTCGCGTTGCGTTCATTGGGCTCCAGAGGTAAAGCATATTGAACTGATTTGACATACCGGCGGCTTTCAGGCTGGAATTGAACTTGAGAACTGAATTTTCCAGTCGCCATCCATGTCACTTGCTGGTTTGCAGGGAAGAGGAGACTATCCATAAAATGCGTCACACATTAGAAGGACGGGACATCACCCGTAGTGTAAGGGTGTAACGGATGAACGGCATGTAAAAAGTTTTGAAAAAATGTGTGTACGCCACGCAAAAGTTTTTTATGAACAGTTTTGAATCCTTATAATTAGCTTTTAGTATGAATAAAAAAACTCCTCTTTCAGATTAGATACATATTCCTACATTTTAAACTTATCCGTTGTTATTTTGATCGTATCAACATTAGTTATAAAAACTTGGTTACTTCATGTACGTTTAGGATATATTGCTGTACATGATTTACGTGTTATTTTATTTTGATAAAATTTTCAGAGGAAGTATTAAAATCTAGTTGTCTGATAAACGGCCAAACATTAAAGTAGCAACATTATATTTTTCATATGTATCATTTCCTCCGTGACCTCTTTAAAGACGACTACTCCGCTACCACCGACCGCCGGCTTCTAATAACATACCAGTGGCTTGTTGTTTCCTGTTTTTATGCTTAAAAGTTGCACTTTCGTTGGTAAAATTTATATTTTCTGTGTTTAAAATCTTGCCAACCTCCACTACTTGTCTTATATCAGGTCTAAAGTATATTCTGAGATGTTGGCGTTGGTGGCTGAAAGTCTAGTTGTGAACATTTTCTCTACCTACCACCGCCCTGTGCTGCTCGCCACCCAATTTAAGGGTTGCTAGTTGCAGCTACATACAATTTAAAAGGGCTCGCATAAACTTAATATTTCTACATATTCTCATGCCTCGTGGAGGAGACGAAACGAAACTTCTTCCCGATTTCTTGTGGTGGCTGCGTGTTCTCCTCAAGGCGGCAAAAGGAAAATTCGCTACTCTGAAACTGAAGCTGAAGCTGGCACTCGTAATATGAAATAACAGAGCAATAAAAATTATTTATGTCCGCCTTAATGGCTTATATATGAGAAAATTCTCTTTTTATTGAAAATTATTTTAAAGTTATAACTTTGTGCAACTATGTATGTTGCGTTTCGCTCTGCTCAGCTTTCCTCTATTCTACCCTGGTCTTCTTAGTCGTCTAAAATATATATTTACCATCTATATAGCTATATAAACGTCTTTCATAATAATTCTCTCTTAATAAGTCCGTTATATCGGAATTTACTGCTTTATATGCGCATAAAATTTTAAACAAAAACTTTTTTTTTATAAATAGAAATATGTTATTCCATTTCAAAAACTTATTTTGTTGCAAACAATGCTCGTTGAAATGAAAAATGATTTTTTCTAGGAATGGGGATTTATTTAAAATTAAAGAGCTTAATGTTGTTTAGTGAATCAAATTTCTCTTGTGATATAAAATATTGGAAACAGTTAACTCACAATCAGTAGGTTTTTTTTTGTTAGATTCAGTACCAGTCAATAGCACTAAAATCACCAAGGGTTTGTGTGTATTAAAATTGTTGACTCAAACTGCATTCACATACACTCAGATAAATGTCCAGGTCAACTTTTTGTCAGGTTAACTCTGACCTTACAGAGGTGTCTGTAAGCCAGCTAGCGGTCAGAGTTAACCTATCTAAGGTCAACTCGTGCAGCTCCCAATGCCCTACTTCACCTGCTGGTGGCTTAATTTCAGAATTTCTCCGACCACAGGTCAACTCAGTTTTACTTGCCCACATGCAGGCGAACGCGCGCCTGCCCGAGGCCAATTACGCCGTATGTAGGTCGTCGAGTTAGCCTCCATTTTTCTGAGTGTATGTCCACACGATACGGTTGACATAAATGCTGCTTGAGTACTACTACTGTAAAGGTTTGAGATACTTTTTAAATGTATAAAAGCACTGAAAAATTCCTTTTTGTTTTTATTTAATTTCTTTAATATGAATAATTGATCGAAATACTTGTATTAAAGTATGCAAAAAAAAAACGGTGGTGGTTCTAACGTTGAAAAATGTTGAGAAAATCAAAAAAGCAACCAAAAACTACACCTGACTGTACTCGCTTTCATCAGAAGTTCTAACTTGAAAACCAATGCACCGATAGACCTGAAATTTTTACCTCAAAAGAACTATCTTTGAAATAGCAAAGCCAAAATCTAAATTTTTCATGAAAATTTACTAGAAATCTGTTTTTATATACTCAGATACCTCCGTCAAAATACCACACAAATTTTAAGTTTCATCTCCAATTTCTTGATTTTTTTATTTCAAGGATTCAAATTTATGCTGAGCTTATAAATGTAGGTTCGGAAATTTTCTCTATAGGACTGAAGTTGGTTCAATCCTTGAACTATTTTCAGTTCATTCTAAAATTATTGTCGTCGAAAACAAGAGCTGCATGTCGAAATAAAAGTTTCCCCATATTATTCTTGAATATATAAAGAAATTTTCAAAATTTTTCTATAAAGCATTTCCAAAATAACCTTCTCCAAGAATAATTAAATCCCATACAAAAAATCGTAACAAAGCGAAACGAGGCGATTCGAAATTAGCATGACGTGTTTTATGGACAATCCCTAAATGGATTGCGACCAAAACCTTACAAACGTTGTAATCCCGCATCTATCCTTCGCAATTCGTGTTAAACCGGAGGTCCGGAATCGGTGGAAAAAACTGATATTTTGGCGTGTCTCATCCTTTCTCGAGATCTAGAAATGAGAAAATTCTTTTAACGCATAAAACGCTTTAAACGAATGAATATTAAGGAAAAAAAATTGATTCGATAAAATGAATAGTTATTTCACACAAATTCATGTCAATTTGCCCTTTTGATTCAACTAAATCCTGTGTAACACGGCTAAGAACAAGTGAAACGAGTCTTTTTTTGCACAATTAACTGTGCAGCTATGTGAACTCATCTGACACTTCCAGAAGACCTCAATTTCACCCCATCAAGCACTTGTCTGACCTTACTTCTTCTTCTTCTTTGCATTGTTGTGATTCTACTTAATGCCGCCACCCCTTCGACTTTTCACAATCTTTTATACACCGATTGCTGTGCCTTTGCTTTTCGATCCCCTCGACCCGTTTTCCCTGTTTGCGATTCTTATACTCCATTCATTCATACGGATTCTGTAGTTGAAAACATTCATTCATACATGCATCGGTGAAAGCGACCGGATAGAAATTTAGATACATTTATCTATAGATACCCTACAACATTTATTCAAGTAAAAATATCTACATTTGTATATGTATGGGGTAGATTCCTTCTTAAGGTTTTAAGCCACAAACTGATTCCCATGCAAACAACCAGAAATTCCTGAGTACTGTGGTGTCGACGTAAAACACCAAACGATTTGGTTTTCCGGCCACTTACCCGGCACACAAGGCACAGAGTCATCCGGCTCCTCTTAAACAAGAGAAACTTCTCATTCTTTCCGAACCGACAAGTGGGTTACAATCTTTACCCCTCGGGAAACCATCGTCCCCGGCACATACACATTTCTTCCAGCATTTGTTTTTTTCCCTTGTGTTTTTTATGTACTATGACTGTGTACGGTTTTTTTTTACTCCTTCGCCTTCAACGAACTTTTTCCATCCGACCTATTCGCTGTTGTGAAATTGCTTTCAACTTTGGTTCCAGTTCCAACTTCAGATTCCGATTCAGCTACTGTTCCTTCCAATTCTCTAGATAAGGGGCCCGGGTGTAGTCAGCGGGACACAACCGTTTTCTCAGTATGTCGTCGTCTCCAGTTTTGCCATCTGTGCTGCCGACTGGATCTGCTTTTAGGGTCGTTTTACAGTCATTCATCCTTTAGATAGAGAATATCTCTTGTGTTCCACCTTTCGAGTCCTTGTAGTCCTTGCTTTGGACAATTCGTCTGGATGCCAAGGACTACAGACGTTGGGATACGAAAAAGTTTTCCGGACCAGCGGCTTTTCCGCCCTTTCGCCCTCATTATACCACATACCAAACCACCTACAGACCGAACTTATCATGTCTTCCATCCGTTCGTCAATCTGACCTACAATCGTCCGACTTACGGACTCTAAGTATTCGAGCGACCTTTATACTAGTTGAACTATGCTTAAGCTCATATTACCACAAGCTCTTGTCGCCCGCCCCCGGATTTATCTATCAGCCACCGTTCCCATCATTCCCATAGCGTTTGAAAATCTACTTCTGCTATCAGTTGATGAGCTTTTTGTTTAGCCGACGATTTATTAACTCGAGCGAAAAATTTGTGGGTACAAACTACAAAAAGGTAATTGAACGACGATGTGCCTTTAGTGTTCCTTTGAAATAAGGGTGAAAGTGACACCATCGGCCACAGAATTCAAAATAGTTGCTAAGGAGCACTTTTCAGGGTCAATTTGTCTTATGTTAACGTCCGATTATAATATTGAATTTCATGGAGATTTATAAGCCCTTCTGTCATTTCGAAAAAATTAACACCATAAAAGATATTTTCAGCTGTTGAGGGAATTCGAAAAAAAACCTTACAAATTGCAATTCCATAAATTCTGTAAAATCCAAATTAAACTGTAAGTGCGGCAAGTAAAGAACCTTACAATTGTTACGAGTCTACCCATATTTTGAAATTTTTGTTAAACTGGAAAAGGAAATTAGCAGTTAACTTGTTTTTTTAGAGTTTTTGATAAAATCTGTGTTTTTGAATTGGCAAAATTCTTTCAAATCGTCAAAAACAAAAACTTCAAAAAGTTGAACCGAAGTATCGAAACCAAGAAAATATCGAGCTGAAGTCATAAAAATCGAAATCACTACGTCAAGTCGCGTCTGCTGGCCTGTCTTTTACTCGTCTTATCTGACTGCCTATTTAAATAAAATCCTTTGAAATAAATTTGACGAATAAATAAATCAACGAAGAAACTCTTTTCAGAAAGGTAAACAGATTTTTTAAATTTAATTTCCTACAATTTTTTGCTTCAACTTTTCATTTTTCCGTTCTTAAGTCTGTCAGAGTATAGTTTTTGAGATGAGAAAGAGGGATTGAATGATTTGACTCCAAAACAGAACTCGTTTGTATATATCTTAGCCGTCTTAGCTCTGGTCCGAACTCTTTTCGAGCCGCAGGCTTCTTTTTTCTTAAAGATGATTCCCCCAACAAAATAAAAACGACCAGAGTTAGTTTTTCTTAAAAATACAAAGAAATGCGCGTCTCCGTTCTGTCGATAGCATAAGGCCGCTAAATATGATGGCAATGCCTGATGGCATCAAGTTGATCCACGTAGCATCATCGAGTAATATTCTGTGTTTTGTTCAAGATGCGTTTGTTTAACTTCAAAGAGATTATATATACATGTATGTGAAATGTGTTAGAGGGGTGAGGATTATTCGTTGGGGCGAAGGGTAGAGGCTGGTGTCAAAGACTTTCATGATATGTAAACATAATGTTATTAGCATTTTAAAATGAAACACGTGCAATGTATTAGAATCTCTTTTGAAACTCGCCTTTTTCTACTATTTTTTTCGTATTATTTTTTCTTTCTTTTATTTATATTTTTCAAAAATTCTTAGTCGTCCGATGATCAATTACTTGAAGATTCCAATCCAAACATTTCTTTATTCCTGAATTGGTTTGAGTCATTAAAATGAATACTTTTTTGGGATAGAAATAAATTCCATGTGATGTGTTTTAAACAGAATCGAATTGGAATTGAAATGTTTTTAGTAAAGTAGAGTGTAGATTTTGTCAGTGGCACCTATTAACTTAAAATTCCAAGCCACTTCAATTTAAATCTCCATTCAATAAGTTTGTTTTTCTCTAGAGTGGAGACATATTTCAATAATACAAAAATAAGAAAATATAATACCGTATTTTTTATAGAAAACAAGCTTTTCAGCACAAAATTGTTCCTCATTTCAAAATTGTTTGGGAATAAATGTTTTAATTTTTGTTCGTGATTAGTACAGTAGAAATTGCGCCGCATGCAAATTTTCTTAGAGTGTAGGAGAAAGTTTTTGCGAAAAAGTGTTTTTGCGAAGAAAATTTCCGAAAAAATTGTAAGATTTTGGGTGTCAATGTCAAATTTATCGCGGAATTGAAAGCCTTTCAGTTACCAGAGAAAAGTATAATTCTCAACTGCGTTAGTGGCGGCTTTTGGGGCCCCTTGAAAGCAGCATGCGAGGACGCTGTACGTTCACGGGGCTAAATTTGGGTGACATTTTTTATGGACAACTCCCAAATTTCATTTGACAACATCTAATAAGATAGACGTTCAGTTCCCGCATGCATTTCTCTAAAACTTCTTTCATTTGATCCTGGCACCCGACAACGATGCTAACCACCCACTTGCTGAGAGAGCAGTTCTTCACATTTTTCGACCACTCCTGCATGTATGCAAACCGTCCTTAACGCCCCTCAATACAAAACATCAGAACGATCCGACATCGATCTCGTCGCACACATGCTTTCTTGTTGTATGTGGGGATTTACACTTTGCAAAAATAATTATTTTCGCAATAAAAAATTTAACTGCGATTTTTTTTTGTTTGATTTTTCTCGCGTACATACGGTTTGCTTATGTTAGAAAAGTTGGATGTTACATCATGAAAAAGGAAACTTTTGGGGGTGGTTGATGATGGAGCTGGGCGGGAATGAAAGGACGCGAAAGACAACAGTGGCTTTACTCAGGATAGCATCAGATGTGGTCATATCGAGTGGCGGAGGGCAGTGAGAAAACGGAAAAATGGGGGGAAAAGTGGCGAAAGAGTAAAACGAAAGAGAATTGGAATTAATTAATAATGAGACTAAAAAAAATAATTTCGCCGTGGCACTGCACACAGTTAAACATACGCGAGCACACACACGCACACACAAACATACATTTATGCTTTCACCCTGAAACGACGAAATCTGTCTGTTTGAGGGTTTTGGTATGGAACATTTGTAGAATTTCTACAGAATGAACAAACAAAAAATGGTAAATAAAAATACACAAACGTAAAAGAGCCTGAACAAAGCAACTAAGAACAACGACAAAATGAACGGAAGAATTATGTAGTACTTAATTATCGATAGATCAGTGGCGGAACAAATGGTTTTTCACTCAAGGATTATTAAATGGACGGGTTTTGTGGCAATTGTTTTAAGAAATTTAGACTACTAAAATTTCTTTTAGAATAAAGAAATTCAAATTAGGTAATTATTTAAATACGTTTTTACTACCGACTATTTTCAAATTTTTCAAGACGTCATTCGAGTTTTAAAACGTCAATCCGTTTCATATCAAATATATTTTTGCTCTGGTTAGGCTTCTAGTAGTCTGTGGTTGAAGAAGGTGCTCTAAAAATGTCTTTAAATTTTGGAAAAATATTCTAAAATGTTTGATCATTGAAAGAGATCTACAAAAGGAAATCACAAAATTTTTGGTCCCAAAGAACCATACAGGATTCGACGTTTTTTTGCTCTCGGGATAACTTCGGAATCAGTTGGAGTTTCACATTCGTTGTACTAGCGTGGGAAATGTGTGTCCATGTAACTAGAGCAAATTACCTTTCCAACGCAAGTACAACGAATGTGAAACCCTAACTGGTTCAAAAGTTAGCCCGGTGGCATAAAAACGTTGAAAACTGTCTAGAAAAATCATTGGGTCTAAGAGGGCAGCTGACCATCCCCTCCAGTTCCCCGTCAAAAAAGAGCTCGTATCCACGAAAATAGAGCAAATCCAGAAGGAACCTAGAGGAGGCCAAACCGTGGTCAGGTTGTATCGCCAATAATGATGAATTCAAAATTTAAAAAAAAAAACAAAATTTAAAGAAATCAAGCGTTGTTATCAAACTTTGAACTTTTGTCATCCAAGACCCGTCACAAAATATTAAGCGTCGTATATCAAAACGGCTTACATCGAGGTATCGTAAATCGAGGAACGCCAGTCCATGAACAGAGGTGATTTATAAATCACGTTCATTGTATATTTTCTCTTCTTTTTATCATTCAGAATACATGAAGAGAAATAATAGGATAGATTCCTACAAAAAATTGTGATATACGAGACAGTGAGATTTTTTGTAATGACACACAAAAAAGGGAAAAATCACGTCAAAAAATAGGAAATTCTCCCGAAATTCTAGGATAAATTCCCTATTTTTAGGAAATCATTACAAAAAAAAGTCCACTGGCTCCAATATTTCCACTTTTCATCGAAAATAATTATCTCCATGTAGATTTTAAACTTAAGCACAGGCTGAGACGAAAAAAAATATGCGCACGCCACATGTTTTATTGAAAATGTGCTTTAATGCTAGAAACGCTCTTTTCTTTTATCTATTTTTTTTTCAAATATTAATATTATTAATAAATAAACCATTTCTCCTAAAACATTTCCAGCGATTTTTTTTAAGTTGCGGCGTTATCAGTTTTCATATTATTTAAATTTGAAATTAGAAAAGGCGATAAGAAAAACTATGAAGCTAATGCGTCATATTTTATTAATTACAAAGTTATCGCATATTTTAATATAAATTAAAGTTTTTTTTTTCCTTCTGTGATAGAGATACATTGATGTATTTTAAACAAAACCTGTTTAAACCAACTGTCGGTATCTCTATCACGTTATAATATTTTCTTATCAAAAATACGTAAAATAAAAAAAAATAGTAAAAGTTATTATCATTGTATGGTAATAAAATTAAATAAACAACTCAGGGCTTTTTGATATCACAAATCGTATAAAATAAATCTCCCTTGTCGCAACACTTGATTCCATTTTTCTTATATATATATATTGTATATAACTTTTTTTTTTTAAATTAACTTTACCAGTTTTATTACGTTACTATAAAAACCACATATTTGCGGCTTTTAACACGTTGACGGACAGTAGAAACAAGTGAAATTCGAAAATTGACACTAAAACAAGATCGCACTACTCCGTTCACAACCACGTGCATACTCAATGTGTTAACCTTGCATACTAAATTTTTTTTCGAAAACATGACACTAGGCTTCTACTTGTACGCTGGTAAATGCACATTTGTGCTGCTACAGCCGCAGTGTCTAAAAACGACCGTTTCGTATTGGACGGCTATTGCCGTCATGTCACATAGTGAACTTGAACTTGACGGCTATAGACGCAACTGTCCGTCAACGTGTTAAAATTGCTTGAATGTATATTTAAATTTTATTCATATGTTTTTTTTTTCTACGTTTCACTCTAAATAATCTCGCATTTTACAATATGCGAATAACGATAATGCTGTCCATTGACCAATCTCAACTAAATCCCACACCGCGTCGCGTATAAAACAAGCGGTTCATTTTTGTTTTTCAGAGAAAAAAAAACGTATATTTATCAAAAATCTTTAGTTGAGCATTATCTGAAGAAATGGTTTTACGTAATTTGAAGAATTTGTGATAGCCGGTAATTAAAATTATGGTTGCAAAGTCACCTTTATTTTATGAATGTGTATTTTTTGTGAATTAAAAAAAAATAGCCGCCACTGGATCAACATTTATATTAGAAATTAAGCTGTTCAAAGAGATTCGGAGGACCACTCAAAGTCGTTGTTTTTTCCTCGAGCCATTGAAGACCCCAATCGAACCTATCCAAAATTTTATTTATGTTGAAGAAAATTCGTTTCCATAGCGGAACAGCAAAGTTCAGAACGAGTCACCAACCATCGCCCCATCATCTCCAGCCAACATAAAGCAATATATTTAATATACAGACAGTCTCAAATTTGCTATAGTTATGTATATCTATTGGCTGGTATGGCCCTCTCCTAATTACAACTCCCGATAAATAATTATTTTTGTTATTTCATCGATTTTTAATTAAACATATATAAATAGTCCGCAACCGTACCGTTCATCGTTCTCCGCCCTTCCGTTGTGCAACTCGAATGAATTTTTCATGCCGAGTCATCGAAGACTTCCAGCCCTCCACCGTCATGACGCTCTTGGATTTTGTTTGAGGGGCTCCTCAGCGAATGTTTCACCGAATTTGGTACCGTCAACATTAGCAAAGATAAAAAGATGGGGAGCAAAAGGTGGTCCAATCAACTACAATCCAAACTCGTGTTTTACCATTCTCCTGTCTCCCCTCCTACTAGGTGTACGTTAACCAAAACTGCCCGATACTCCCTTCTTCCCACCAAAGTGCTGTCTTGCCCCCACGAATTTCCAAAAAAAGTGTTTTTTTTTCATTTTTATGCCTACAACACAGCCCTCGCCTTTTCGCTGTTTGTTGTTGTAAAATACAACATTAAATAATAAAAAAAAAACCCATGAAAAATATGATAAAAATGTATAAATTCTCATTCTTATAAAATGAACGAAATAAATGGGAAAAAATTAAAATAAAAATAATGACTTGTTCGTGAATGACTCAACATTAATTGAAGCTGGGCTAGATGTGCTATAGAAAACCGTCGACTGGCAACTGGAAACAATTTTTATATTAATTATAAACACCCCCTCTATAGCCACTTTATCGTTCAACCCACCAAAAGTCATTTTTTATTTACGACAATTCAGTTAAACTCACCCAAAGACTCCTCACGCTATTATGTTTTTTTTTTTTTAAAGTGATGATATCCGAGTTACGGGGACTTCTTGAGTTGCATGAATTTCTTAAAAGAAATTTTTTTGTGGTTTTCTCATATACGGGTTTCTTGTAACACATCTAGGAAAAGACTCTCTATTTTATGAAAACTGAAATCCGAATTTTTAATCCATGAGATGTTGAAAGAAGTACGTTAAAAAAGGTTGTTTTGGCCGAATTTTAGCTGGAAAATATTTTTTTTTAGTTCGAATTCAAATTTTTGTACCTTAAATTTATTTTCTTTTTCAGATCCAATTTATCATGGGGCGTGTTACAGATCAAATTTAGTCAAACATTCACAACGCTTTTAGTCACAACTTGGAAAAATCTCCAGAAACACATGTTTCAGCATTCTTTTCTTTATTTTGTTTTGTGGAGATTTTTCCAAGTTGTAATTAAAAGAGTTATAAAAATGTATTTATGAAAGTTTCTAGATTGTTTTTTTACTAGCTTCCGATTTGTGAAAAACAACCAATAAGTTCCCTACTTTGCTTGGAAAAAAATAAGAATATTGCGTAGTGCTAATTTTCGCCATCTGAAACCTCTTTACCCCCTCGACCCATTTTCTCACGATTTTTGTTTGGGCGTTAATACCACGTCGTATGATCTCGGATTCATTTTCCCCCTAAATGGGTGAC
Organism: Chrysopilus asiliformis; assembly: GCA_964034945.1. Taxonomy (NCBI): domain Eukaryota; kingdom Metazoa; phylum Arthropoda; class Insecta; order Diptera; family Rhagionidae; genus Chrysopilus; species Chrysopilus asiliformis. The sequence continues at coordinate 1,129,176 of OZ035962.1, read as the reverse complement.
GTATTTTATAGACAGCCACAGAGAGACTTGTGTCTGTCTATTTTTTCCACAGAACTATATAACATAGAACAACCGTCACCATACAAAGCTCTGCTGAAAAATGATCCCAAAAGTATTTCCCTCTTTATCGTACTTGAACGCATCCACTGAACTGTATAAGGTCGCGAGATTCAAATTTAGTTTGCCCCCAAATTCAAATTTCACAAGTTTGAGACTAACTTTAGGCGCAAACAAATAACTTTAGGCGCCAACACCATTCCGAAAGTCTATTTTCCTTTTACAGCTCACGGTTTAAACGAGAGGACTATATTTATTTTCATACGGTTATCTTGCTCTTACTTGACTCGTTTTGATACACTGAACTGTATTGAAATGGGACCATTTGAGACAGCAAATCGAGCGATCTAGTATATCTATGATTTTTTCATGAATTGGGTGGTCATTGAAAAAAAAAACTAGCGATACGGCCAAAAGTTTTCATTACGAATTTCAAAATTATTCGAATCAACTTATTCAATTGTAATTTGTTTGTATTCAAAACGACCGAATTAATTACTTACATAACAAAAATTATATTATACGAGTATAGAAGAAGAATTTCCTTCTGTTCTTATTTTTTCTGTTCCCCCTAACTCATAGCATCAATTTCTTCTCACCTCATCCATACCCATGGTAAATTTTCTTGAGAAAATGGAAACAAAAAAATTTTTTTTTTTTTACTTTTGTAAAACTTGCTGAGTAGCGTTTTATAATATGTCTTCCATTTTTTTATTCCCCGTGCTCCGTTCATTTTCACTTCTGCTCCATTTCTCTGGTCCCACTTGTATCCACCACTAATTTCGTTTCCTCTTTTCCACAATCACAGTATTCCGCCAAATTATTATTTCGTTTTTTGTTGTTATTCAACTTAACAATAAGTTTATGATTTATGCATGCAGCATATAAAACAAAGCAAAAATATTTATATATACGGCATAAGATACAACAACAACACAATCTCGCATGCGGTGGGGTGAAGTTTTCCGTTTCAAGGGACGGGGGCGATGAGGGATATGCTGGAATAGGAAGGAGCATTTCCATCCACCACTTAAATGACTCCTTGGTCCCAATGTGAAGTTTTTCCAGTATTTTCTTTTTCTTATTTATCAGGCATTCGGGTAAAACATAACGAAAATAATAAATTTCCAAGAGGCGCATAGTGGTGACCCAACAAAGACCCAACCGGCGGTAGAGAAATCCGGGGGACAAGTGTGCGACAAAGAAGGAAAATAAATAATATTAAAAAAAAAGAAAAGAAATAAAGAAAAAGCGAACATTACGGCGAGCGGGAAAAATCCGAAGGAAACTCTGAAAGAATAAATTTTATTTACATTTAATTAAAAAAGAAAAACATTTTCTTGAAAAACTAATTTGCATTTAACAGAGGAGAATTTTATTTAGAGACATGCCGGGCTTTCTTTTCCTTTTTTTTTTTAGTTTATTTTTTATTTATTTTTTTTTCTTGTGCCATCCCTCCTGCTCCTGTTGACCCCCGCGAACCGCCATGGAGCTTTTCCCCCAGACGCCATTACGCTTTATCATTTTTCCCATCGGCGGCGGCCGTCTTAACTTTTGCTTTGCAAATGGCAAGCCAGGGGAGAGAAGTAATTAATTTTTCTACATCACTTTATGTACATCCGAGATTTTTCCAATTTCTTGTCTAAATGAGTTTAAATATTTTACGTCTTAAGATACCCTGTTTCACTCATCTTCCGTCCCATTCTTAACACCTCCCCTTTTCAACTTCTTATTCCGCAACTTCTTTTAACCACCCTCACTCGCGTATAGTTGGTTAACGAACACCATTACCACATCCACCCCGGCCTCCCTGGCCCCTACATCCAAGATATTTTTCATTTCGAGTCGGAGAAAACTCAGCCCCATAATGAACGACAGAATTTTCTGCATAGCATTCGGGGAAATGGACCTTTTCTCACTTAGAGAAAATAAATAAAATATTTTTGCATTAATTAGTTGTTAAGAAATTAACGTTAAGTATTATTTATTTTCTTATACCGTCACAATGCTATAGAAAATTTCCCATAGCACAAGAAAATTTAAATGTTTCTTTAAGGATATTTCACGGATTTTTTGACTGCTTTTTTCAACGTAAATAGAATAATTAATTTCACTTGTGATACGGATATTAAAGGCTCGTGTTTGAGAACTTCAAATACGCATAAAACTAAATTTTTCGTTTTGATATGGTTGTCAATTCGCTCCCGGAGTCTTAAAATATAATTGCAGAGCGAAAAAGAAAATATAAGAAGAGACATTGCTGTTTTGTGCCATTATTGAATTCTTGTTAATAATTTGTTGATAGTTACTGCGTATTTTTGCAAAAAAAATTAATTATCAGAAATTTGTTCGATAGCAGGCATTTCCAAAAACTTCATAACTCTAGTTTACGTAGTTTTGGAGAAATCTCGTACACAGACTGACATACTAGCAGAGAAAAAGATTTTTGAAAAAAGTCTCCAATCGACTCAAGAGTTTCGGGAACTGTTTTTGAGGCAAAATGAAGAGGTCGACATTTTTCCGTTTTTTTTAGGCAAAATGAAGAGCTCGATAAGTAAAAACCTGGAAAGGTAGAAAACAGAACTATTGTGTTTTATACAAAATTTTCATTTTTAAAGGAGATACCAAGTCCCTCCACTCTTTATTAACCTCTCTCCTGCTAATTTCCAAACCGTTTAAAAATTCATATTACAATTATGGCAAATAAATTCGGTCATAGCTTATTGCACAGAAAAAATATCACAGATCCCCGCTAACGTCCTGATCCTTCGTCTCTTCAGTCCACGAGCAATGGCGTTTAATACTTCTTTGACTTCTATTACCTAACATTTGTAAATTTCAAAACTACCAAAGAAATCAATCGGAAATACTTAATCGGTTATAATTAGTAAAGCTTATACACTTAATTGAATCGATAGTTTTTTACAAAACTTTATGCGTTATTATTTCTAAGAACAACACAAAACATGCTCTTCTATACACCTGTCGTACACCTCAACAACTTTGTCTCATCATACACTGTTGCTGTAATGTTGTTGGCCGATCTTTTGATCTTGATGTTTTTGCCATTTGTTCTACACACCTGTATTTGGATACGAAAAAAGAATGAGGTTTACACAAAAATTAACCTGTATGTATGATATGTACTCTACGACAGTGGAATAAAACGACATTTCAAATATTTTTCCTAGCAATATTCTGAATATTTTATTGGCAATAGCATTCAACAACATTTTATTGATCAGCAAATTATTAAGAATATGTTTACGAACAATTTTAATATTTTAATTCGAGAAATTTCATCGCCAAACCAGTTTAATGGGCCGCCTATCTTATGCTGTGCTATGATTAAATGAGTCTTTCAACTTTTATTTTACTTTAATGTTTTAGTTTTGTTGTATCTATAATTGAGATCGTTTGATAGCCCATTCCTTGGCAACATTGTTGCCAGCTACAGTCGATCAGATTCGCATCGAATCCAATCTGATGGTTTATATTGAGATGAAGTGGTCATCGGACTAGTGAAAACTTGCTTCTTTCCATGGATATTCTCTCTATAAGAAGACGTCATAAAATTTGAATTTTTATATAGAAATCTTATTTTAATGCACAGGTATATTCACTATCCCTTATCAGTCAGTCGGCGAATGCTAATATTTACCTGAAATGGAAGACATTAATTGAAACACTCCTTGAATGCAATTGGCAATGGTAAAAAATTTCCTACTAGTTATTTAGATAGAAAATTATTTTTGATTCCCTTAAATATATTCACATACGTGTAGATTATTTTGCTGTTCTTTATATAGACACCAAACCTGTTAATTTGTATATGGGGATCTTTCCTAATATACGAAACTAAGAGATCTCATACCCAGAATTTTTGTATTTATTTAGTTTAACTCTTAAAATTCTTTCAGATATCGTGTAAATTAATGTTTATGTTGGACTTCAAAGACTGCCTAGAACTTGTGCAGCTGACGAGGTGACAAATGAAGAAGGACAGATGCGTGACGCGTCTGTGACAATGATTTTTCTGATTTCGACATAATTTTTATTTTATTTTTCAGGTGAGTATTTTTACTATTTCACCAATACGTTTATGCAATTGAAATTTTCTTGTAAAAAAAGCTTGATATGGTTTTAAAGTTAAAAAAAACGTTTTTCAATTTTAAAAAAAAGAATTGTTTGAAATTTTTTTTATAAAAGTTGTAAGGCGGTAGAAAATTTTCTGATTTCGCATGGGTAAATACATGATTTTAGATACATTTTTCTTCCCTCATTTTGAGACTCTGTCTTTTCAGTTTTGAGAGAAAATTTCACTTTTTTTTAATTATTTTGACAATTTTGCTATTTTTCTCGCTCTTCAATCGGTTTTAAATGTTGGCCTGAGACATTGCTCTCGCGAGAGGTCCGGTCGCAGGCCGATCCCTTCCAGTTTGGGTGTAATAATCTTCAAGGGGTACCGAAATTAACACTAAAAAAGGGTAATTTTGATCAAATAGAAACATCAAAGGGACAAACCATGAGGTACCCTTTCTCTGATAACTGTGAAGCTTTCAATTCAGTGATATATTTTACATCGACACCTAAAGTTTTCACCTGCGGCATATTTTTTTTTTAAATCTACTCCCTGCAGAGTCTCACAACAACTTTCTTAAAAAAAAGTCCATAATTCCAGAGATTAGAAAAGAAATCATACAAATATCTACAATATTTTTATTTACAATAATGACTACATCAACGAGAAAAACTTTCGCAAAGTACTGTAGAATGTGATTAAGGAATTTGATATATCCGAGACGATCGCCTGCGTTGTCTATACGCCAAATCAAATTCAATCATAAGGAAATAAGAAGCTATGAAAAACTCTAGTAGAAAAATAAAACTAAAAAATTTTCTGATTGCAACTAGGTAGCCGCTGACTACAATATTACGGGACGATATGCTCCATTGCTATAATGAGTTGTTCGTATAGGCAAAAGTTGTATGGTATTTCACTAATCGGAATTAGTTGCCTCCTCGCCTGATGAGGTCCAATTGCCTGCCATGGAATCAGTCTTACATAAGACACTGAAATGCCGATGCGAGTTCAGGTAGCACAAAAATTATTAATACTTGAAGGCAAAACGAAAAGTTATAAGATGATGATCATCTTAATAAAAGGATGGGATGGTATTCATCAAATTATTGCGTACAACAGAAGCAACGGCAAATGATATGGTTCTGATGCTCACGAAGAACAAGATAACTATCGAAAGACTCCAACATGATCCGCTTCACGTCCACAAGACGATATTCGTAGCAGCAGCAGTCGAGGTGCTAAAGGTGAGACAGACTGAACAAAATATTGGTTGCAGTTCGATTAGGGCCGAGGCCCTTTTGGATCAGACACCACAAGTTGATTTGCCTGGTATTTTAACATGGTATACCTACTCGTAGATATCGTCAAATTATGAGATTCTTCGCTTACCTGCACTTCTGTAGACTTGGAGGTCTGCTTATGTTTTTAAAAAGTGTTGCGCTATAAAATTCTCATCATTCTCTTCCCGACGAACAGGCCAACGTGTCCCCTTTCACTTCCGTAGTACAAAGACTTTTGTGCAGATTACGTCTGGATCCCATTGACCTTCCAATGATCATCCCTGTGAGTTGCTTGCTTGTGCTTAATATAATATTATAGAAAATAGTACATCAAATATTTCTATAATATTTAAAAAAATTAAAAAAAGCTCAAAGTCATGCCCATCATCAGTTTAAAAAAATTTATTATTGGCATCAAAATTCAAATTCTGATTTGTTTGTCACTCCTTAACTTGAAAACTGGTTGATGGAAATTCACGAAACTTGAAACTTAAGATAACCGTACCGGAGTTTGAAACATAGTATAGGAGTTATTTCATTTAATACTAACCTCCCTCTACCCCCGCCTCGAACCTAGCCACATACAAATTATAAGATTTTTATTTACAGCTTTGATCGTTTAAATCTATGATGCTGCGTCCACACTTTTGGTTTAATGTACCCAAATCAATCGGCCGAGTGAATTCAATCTTAACCATTGTATAAGGCATTTTGCCTTCTGGACAACTTTTTACCGATTTTCGGACTGCATATTAACTTTTTTTGCTCTTGGACCTGGCAACACTGGTTTGCATACCCACTTGAAGAATTTTCATAAACTGCATCGCATTCAATCCAACGTAAGGCTTGCATCGAAAAACGAGACAATTTTTTTTAAGTTGGCATTTGCCTGACTTGATTTGCGAAAAAATTCAAAAACTTTGACGAGTATCAAAAAGAAATAGTCAAACTTAGACGAATATCAGCAGATCAAGGCGAAAACACTGTCGAAACTCTCGCATTCGCCGGGATTTGTGTACATTTTCCAATACTTTGGACCTGGGATGAGAATTTCTCGATGGTATGGCATGATTTTTTATATAAAATCGTTTAAAAATCTTTAGTATCTTAAATTCTTTACGAACAGTTATTAAACCTTTTCATAAACATATATATACCGATACATGCATTTAAAGAAAATGCACAACGGATATATGGTTAAAGATTTTTTTTGTTGCAGTTTTCATCTTTGAAGTGCTTATATTACATTTATTAACTTAATTGCATTTCGAATGAGATTATGCATACTAAAAAGACTTTTATGCTGAGCCAATGTAGCAAGCATATATGAGATGTGTCGAACAATCAAATCATCGAATATAGATATGAAGTTGATATAACAGCGATATATAAATAAATGCATTAATGAACCATGGATACAAACGAATTTACATAAATATACATTAAAAATATCTGAAGTGAACAGCGCATGACTTTCTTATACAAAATCTATGTTCCTGCGCAATTTACACCATAACCCGACAGATAAAATATTATAGATCATATAAAAATATGATTTTTCTACAAAATCTGAAATATGTCGATAACGGGAAAGGATAGCTATTTTAGTTATGGCCGGTTAACGGATTTTCACCAAAAGTTGATAGGATCGTGCCATAAAATTTGATGGCTCCATCTCCAGTAGTTTTTGAGAAATGTTGCACAAAGGCTGACAGATAGACTGACAGACTGGCAGACAGAGAACTCCAATCGACTTGGGAGTGCTCGGGAAATGTTTTTTTAAGCAAAATTAAAAGGTCGAAATTGTTCATGGATACCATACTTTACTATTCTTCGTATAAGAAAGTAAAAATAAATCTGGGCAACAGACGGATGAATTGAATGGCATCGAACGCATTGCACTCATCGGATTCTATTGAGCGTTTGGTACTTGAAGAAAAATTGATACGATTATGCAAAACGCATAAAAATTTAATAAAAAAAATAAGTGAAAAAGGAAATAATTCAACAAATCTACGCAACTTTTGATTGTACTCGAATGCAATGTTGAGGATCATTATGATCTCTTGTCTTGTATATAAGCTAAAGCGAATGTAAAAAACAGTATTCGGAGTCATCGCGCTTAGCATATGTTTAGTTCGCTATTTCGCGATTCAATTATAATGGGGCCAGGTGGAACAACATATTGGAAAAAAAAACTCGCTACTATTACAATAAAAATTGTATAAAATAAAAAATAGGCATGGCAAAGCAGAAGAAAGAACGATATACAATAATATCAACAGCAACAACAACAAAAAAAATTGTGAAACTTGGCCGCGCAATATGAAGGCGAAAAAAATCCTTTCCTTTCACGTCCTACCTTTTATCCTCTGCCCCAGCGGTGATTCTCGTCCTAAATAAAACATAGAAATGAATATATAAAAAAATTTACCCCATAGAATAGAAGGAAAAACTAATTGAACTACGTAGAAAAATTTTCCATCAATAGGCGTCCATCGTATGTAGATTTTTTTTCTTATTCGTTTTTTTTTTTTGCAAAAAATAAACCGATATGAGGAAAAATCTCTTTATCCGCCTTTCAGTTTTCCCAGGCCAGCTATAGTCCTCAGCGTAGATCCCATCGACTGCTTGCTTGTATCCGATCCGATCATGGAATTTTCGCAAAAACTATGCACTCCCAGCTCCGCAAGGCATGGTGATTCCGGGAGGATAGGAACTCTTTTTCTCTATCAATAACTTTGGTCCTGATGATGCAGCTCTTCTATAGAGAGTATCGACATTGACCACCGTCAACGTAGCATCGCAGCATTTGCAGTACGCGAATAAAGGAAAGATAATGGGAAAATCGTCTCCAGAGAAATATGTTTGGAATCGAGGGTGTCGCACAAATTGCAGAATTTTCCCCTGACCAATGCTAGAAGAAAAATTCCAAAAGGACCTCTTCGGACTGACCTGGAGCCTGTAAGCCTTGAAGTGCGGGAAAAAGCAAACAAATGCGCGAATATGAATATTGCAAGGCAGTGCGACTGAAATGGAATGGAGATGCCTTGATGGCATGCATAAAACAAGGCGCTACTGGAAGATTCAAAATATTCATCTTGCACCTCATGTTCCTACATCTCCTTTTCCCTTCTATCTTGCACCATATGATTTTTTTCTACTTAGTTTGTTGTTATATATATTTCCCAGTCTTGTTTTCCCTGCAGCCTCCTGCATATTTCCAACCATCCATTGGTTGGATGGTTGGAAATATGCAGGAGGCTGCAGGGAAAACAAGACTGGGAAATATATATTGTCGTATCGCAATGCTATTTCAGTTTTGTGTACATTCTGTGCAAAAATGCAAAATTTTCTATTTTGTAGTCAAAGTTAATTAAACAACGTCTGCAACGATGCTGCTGCAAAAACATATTTATATCCAGTAAATATAATATCTACGTGTGTAAAGGGTGTGTAGTGAAGCTGAATATCGAAAGAATTGGAAAGTTGAAGGTAGGGTGTTGTCGGTATGTTGTTTTTTACCGCGTAAACAAGGGTCTCAATATCTAAAAGTTTTTTTCCACGTGAATTTCCATAGGGGTGTGAAAAGCTTGTCGCGCGACAAGAGTTGTTTTTTAAAAGTAGGGCAAAGTGGGACCAGCTTGATTGTAATTGTTTTTAGGTCCGATTTTTTTGTGAACTCTTGAGATGCGGAAAGCCTCACAAATGCTCTCAGTTCACGTAGAACTTTAGGTGCGACAACAGATAATATTTTTTTTTTAAATCCTCCAATATCTATGGAGGCGTGGACCCACCTGGGATGTGATAAAAAAAGGATGGTCAACTCTATTATTTACAAATGTTATCAAATTCCTAATCGCAATTCAGTATTTCGCAACCTGGAAACAATGCAGGCTTAGCAATAGGAAAAATTGTTACAAAACCTCAATTTTAGAAGAATCAGGCTGGATTCTGACTACTTCGGCATCAGGGTCCCGCTTCGCCCTATAAAGTTTTATACGCGTTTCATCGTGGCTGATGCGAAGGTGGAAAAAATGAATTATAGTGCATCCTGGTGTTGCTGAATGGTCAAGATCTAAAAGTTCCATTGAACCACTTTCACGCCCCCCGAAAAGAATGGAATAATAGAAAATAGTGACCAAAAAGAAGTGAAGTCCTCAAATACGTAAAAGAATGTACCCATCCAACTTTCACCGCCATTATTTTGCATGGCCTCGACTGGTTACATGCATTTGTATCCTGGCTGGATGATTCAGTGGGTGGGAGGCTAAAAATTGCGAAGACTACCGACTGTCCAATATTTGCACAGAGCTCAAGCTCGTTGTCTTTGTAGTTACGGTTTCCTCACATATGAGAGACGTGTGGAGCCATAGCAATCTATCATATAAAATATATCGGGAATATTGCATTGTCTATACTTCTTCAGAATTTCTGTATGGAAATCAATAGAAGAAATAGATACGATGTGTATGGGAATACTTTTTTATATTCTATCGACTATGCACACATGACGCGTCTAGCTATCGTCAGAAAGGACGACGATATATCCACAGCACAAAAGTAAGGTTAGAGAAGTGAATCGCCTGCAAAATAATTCCAGGGCACATCAGCGTATCAAGTATAAAGGGGTGAGGCTCAATACATTGACTATGTTCGTGCGGGGAAGAAGAACGAAGGCAGGATCCGGTGATGCAACCATTAAAATTTCTTATTCTGACACGAATCGGGACTATACGAGGATAGTTTATCATACTATGTGTACCCCACTTCTGATTCACGATGTGCCCGACAGTATCCCACTTCTGATGTACATACATTTCTAATGGTGTACACATAGGTTTTTGGTCCGGCCAGCATCGTCATCAACATCATGATGATGAATCCTCTTTCTCGTCACTCGTTCTTTTTTGAATGCGTCTTGCTGGTTTCCATCAGAACAGAACGCCTGCCACCCCGAACGAAAAGATGGGGTACAGAAATGCTGGTTCAAGATAAATAGAAACATTTTCGGCTACCCTTTTGCTTCACATGTGAATGCATCTCTTGTTTTATGCTTTTCTATCTGGCATATTCGCACTTTGGAAATTTTTGAAGGATTTAGCGAATAGATGAAACTGAGCCCAATGGATCGAGTTATATTTGTATACACATTAGTCGGTTGGTCCTTCAGTCTAGGCCACAGGAACCATACTCACCGTTGTTGTACGAGAATATAGCCTCGACAGGACTGGCGCCAACCTATAATATAAATACAAGTCGTATAGGTAAATTTTATAGGCGAATTTGTACAAGGAAATAACGTTTTAGCCCCCGAATGCATCTCAACAAATTCAAAATGAATTTTCCTATACTTAGTAATTATTCTCATCCGATTCCTCCAATTTATCGTTTATGTGTGCAACGCAATAGTCCCTGGATTTGAGTCTGCAACTCAAAGTGCGATGCCAAGCAATTGTGTATGGAGATAACTTAATTTTCGGGAAAACATTATCAAATCCAAAGTTTTAGAAGGCTTAAAATGTTTCTGTATGCGTATCTGATGAATTAGCTTGATCTAAATGTCAGACACAGAATCTCTTTTCCTTTGAATTTAAACTTAAAATATTCAAGAATATTTCAATTTAGAAATTCAATCCGATATGCGAATGAATGAGTGTCTCACTGACCATTCGATGTACCAAATTGATCGTCATGTGCGAATATAATGTGTAGGTACAACTGCCTACATTAGTATCTATGGGATAGCTTAATAAAAGTTAGCATTCTATTTGTATATTCCTAATATCAATCGATCTGCCTACAAAGTCACGGAATATTCGGACATGCAAATATTAATCGAATCGCTATGTTATTTTATTTTTTAAAAACTGTTTTAAGGGGCTTGAGCAAATCTTCTGCAAACTTCCAGTGTTCTATATGTAGTACATAAAAAAAATGTGGCTTAAACCAATATTGGCGCATTTCACTTCCAATTTAGGTATGGTTTGCTGCTTTTTTACGATTTGAACCCGAGCTCGAATATGGTCTTCTGATATGCCCAATACTGATCTGCATTCATTCGACTTCCTTTTAATAAAAATATCCCAAAATTTCTACAAATCTAAAAGTAACCAGAAACGGTTCGAACGGTCAAAGTAAAAAGAATGGTAACAAGTTTATGCTGAGCAATAATGGGAATGAAATTCTTAAACTAAAGTTATAAAATGAAAATAGTTATATTTTGTTTCTTTTCGATTTCTGTTATACATATGTGTAATATATAAAAAAATGAAGTTTCTTAATAGAGTTCAATTTGTTTGTTGTTTTTTTTTAAGTTCCCGGAACCTAACCCCTCATACAAACTCTGAGTCTCTTATAACACGATTTCTTACACCCCGGCATTTTCTAGGAAAAGAGGCCGGGAAGAGAAGCGACGTGTTAATGAAATTACTTGTAGCATATATTTCAATCTATATACATATAGAAAATCGTTTAACCTGATTGACTGACTGACTCATCAACGCCCAGCCCAAACCCCTAAAGCTAGAAACTTGAAACTTGGCTCGCTGGTAACGAATCTGGTGTTAGACTAATTCGCAACGGAGAGTCCTGCAAGGAAAAGATTTTTCTCAAAAGTTTTTAAGTTCTTTCCGGTTTTCTTCGTATTCTAAAACTTATACAAAAAACTTAACCCGGCAACGACGGGTATGCAAGCTAATCACTGGTACTTTCAGAACTTTAAAGCATTTCATAAAATTGCGTCTAATCGTTTTCGAGTTTTGCGGTAATAAACAGGCACACCAAATTATAATTTTGGCACCAATAATCTTAGAATGCCGAAAATATTAAAAAGAAGAAATAAATCTAAAATTTCCGCCATTCCCGAGTCAAAAACCTGACATTCCAGAACAACGTTTTTTTACGCTTGACGAAAAACGACGACCATTATTTATAAAAAAATATTTCTTCGCGAAAATGCATGTTTCTGATTTGATGTCGAATAGTACCTACCCACAAACTTTCGATAGGCACCTGACTAAAAAAAATATTCTCGAGATGACCAAAGAAAATCAATTGTTAAAAAGAGCGAGTTCAAAAATTGTATGAAATATTGAAACACGAAGCTGCACCGCATGTTGCATAGTTGGGGCTGGTGACTTCGTCATCGACTTCGTTCGATGTTTTCACTGCCCTTAAAAGTCCACGCCTAATTCAGTATGTGAGCTAACAATAACAAAAACAACGTCCACCATAGAAAAAGGAAAAAAATAAATAAATGTTATCAGAGCTGAATAGATGGTAAAATCCCACTGCACAGAAGGATAAAATAAAAAAAAAATAGAAAAAACAACCCAAAACAAACTAAGCAAATGCGAAACCGGAAAAATAAAGGAATGCAAACGGCCCCCAATTGGGGAGTGGCGGGAAAAATTTTTTTTTAGTTGACACAGGTTAAAGAGGAGCCTCAGATCACCACACACATTGAAGCCTCAACCCGATAGGGGCTTTTTCTGCAACCTGCAATTCCATATATTCATTTAACATCACGACCGTACACTAGCAGCCATCATTAGACGAGATCTAGATAGGTGGCAGGTGGATGATGATGGTAGGTGCTGCCAACCACACCACATTACTCATCCGACGTAGAGACCCGAAACGAAACGACAGTCATCATCACCATGAAAAGAAGAAATGCCTGCCATCTACGACGGCATGAAAAGGAACAAACGTCACATATCAATGGAAATGCACCACGGCGCCTACAAATAAATTTCGCCAACCCCATATAGAAATGTCGTCGAGCATGCAGGAGGATATACCAATATTAGCAAAACCAGTGCAGCAGGACGGTATCGCGGGGGGATTGAGGAATGGTTTGTTTTCGCTGACATACATACAGTTTAGTGGAGCAGTCTTTGACCTCATCCTCAAGACTGTCACCTTCCTAGTTCTGTTCAACGAAGCGTCAGCTGGCTACGTCGATGAATCGGTCGAGATGCAGCGGCAGCGAGTATGTTTTTCAGGAATTTTCTTCAGAAATCAAACCAAAAACAACATAAGGGCGGCTGCATAACAAACTAGGCAAGCAGGAGCAAATTCTTAGTGTGAGAAAAAATCGCAACAAATTTCGAGTCGCGGAAGATATTTTTCCCTACCCAATGTGGACGCATAGCAGCAGCAAACACCAACATTGGCAGAAGGTAGTGGCCTCGACACCTTCATCTTCAACAGCAACGACAGGCCAACTATTGCCATACTATTATTGTTGTTGTTGTTTTATTTAGTTGCGGACTATTTGAATTCGCACGAGAAGACCCAAAGCACCACGTGATTTTTGCATTAGGCGCCGCCTCTTCCGAACACAACGCGAACGACGATCGATCCCTGCCACCCGCACACCGTGTGCTGTACACGTGAGAGCTGCGCGATTCGTGGTGCTCGAGAGGGCCGGCCTTCCAATGTCCGATGGTGGGGCAAGTGCAACCTCAATGAATACAAAGCTGCGAAAGCCGAAACCAACACATGGCCATAAGGTGCTGCTATCCGTACTACACTATCTTTGCAGCATCTCGCAAATTCATTCGGCACTGCTACTGGCTGCATTGCTTGCACGGATCTACCGCTGCAATGCCGAAATGAATAAAGGAGTAGTGGTGCTGAGAGACTTCTGCGAACACCTTCGCCGGCAATTCACCCTCAATGCACTAAGAGCCACCCGCAAGTTGCGACATCAACCCCAACGGAAAGGGTAGTTTTCACCTTGTATGCATGCCGAAGTGGCGGATGAGATAAACAGCGTCCGGCGAGAGAGCAAACGTGAATCCGGAGCGTAAGTTGAAGAATGACTAAGGGATGCATTCCTCAACTACATATAAAACTTCTTTATTTTTCACTCTCAGCTCCACTCTATCCATTCGATTTATGTATCTTTTCGATAGGCAACAACAAAATCCATTGACAATTCAGCGGAACCATTGGATCCGTCCATCCATCGTAAAAGCTTTCGATTCCAAGAAGTCCACATGGGAGTCGCGCACAAGTTTCGCGTCGGAGAAACCCAAAGAAGAGAGAGCCGACAGAGAGATTATCGTCGGTTTTTATTATGCTGACAACATATTTCCTATGTTGATTTCACAGCTCACAGCATGGTCGTGTTCTCAACTATCGAGGGTTGCTCACGTTCTACAAAAGCCAGGCTATGTCAGTCAGTCTACAGTCGTCGTACCGTCGTGTTGAGAAGCGCTACAGTCACTTTTTTCGTGCCTCGGTTTGAATACCTTAATTTTTGAAAACATAACCACTCCAAGATCCTTTCTGAAGGCATAGTACTTTCCGTTCGGTTACGTTGACCCGTAATTCATTGTTTGTAAGCGAATCCCGCAAGTGTCACTGATTTTTGCCATCAGTTTCTTTCCTTTTCCAAGGGAAATAGTTTCTCTTAACGATAGAAAACCCCTTGAGAAGAACTTCTTAAGATCGTACTCGAATTATTGTCTGTATTTGCAACACGTAACAATAACAAACGGAATATGTTGCATGACCGTGTTTTTGATAGTAGCAGCAGTGCGGGCTGATATTCGATCCTTTTAATCCCTGTTTCGTTTATTTCGTATCTATACTATCCATCTATCTACGAGTATCTATTCGATAATAATGCATGTGTGAGTGTGTCTGCTTTTGTGATTAATTACTAATTATAGTTTGAATCAAAATAAACTGAAATCCATAACTTATCCGAGTGCCTCAAAAAAAAAGAAAGCTAAAATAAATAAAATCAAAGCAAGCTATAAAAAAATAAAGAAAAAAATAATAAATATAAAGAAATATTTTATTGAGAAAAGCAAAGAAAAGAAGTGATTATGACGAATTGCCAAACAATTAATTTCAGGTGCTACTAATCCGTAAGCAAGAGGCCGGTAGTAGAAGTAAAAGAAGAGGAAGGAATCATCGTTTCCCCCTTCAAATCAATCGCATAAAATCAGAAAAAATATAAATAATATCTATCGGAGACAAGTGGATGGAAAAGAATTAAAGGAAGAATTTCGTACGTACATATTATAATAAAAAGAGGTTGTGTGTTACCGTGAGTGTGTTGAAACCTATCCGGATAATTGTCCCGTGTGCAAAAATGCCGACCGAGACTCCACCGCCGTCGTCTTCGCAATCGCAGTCGAAGTCTTCTGCAGGATCACCAGGTTCGGTATCCGTGTGCGAGAAGACGTCTAGGCCCAAAACTCCATCCTCAGTACCTCCACAAGACAATGTCCCAAATCCTGCCAGTAACCACCACCACCAGCAGCAGCAGCAGCAACAACAACAACAGTCCCAGTCAACGTCGCAAACGCAGCAGCAACAATCCCTATCGCCACCAGCTAGCTCCAACGCAGCGGGCAGCAATTCAGGCGGAGGGGGTGGGTCGTCGGGACCACAACAGACTGGAACGGCTCAGCAGTTTTGTCTTCGCTGGAATAACTACCAGACGAACCTAACCAGTGTCTTCGATCAGCTGCTTCAGAACGAGTCCTTTGTCGATGTCACCCTCGCCTGCGATGGGCAATCGATAAAAGCCCACAAGATGGTCCTGTCCGCTTGCAGTCCCTACTTTCAGGCACTATTCTTCGACAATCCGTGCCAACATCCGATAATTATAATGCGCGATGTCAAATGGCCGGAGCTGAAAGCCGCCGTCGAATTCATGTACAAGGGCGAGATAAATGTTAGCCAGGATCAGATCGGTCCATTGCTAAGGGTCGCCGAAATGCTAAAAATTCGTGGTCTTGCCGATGTGAATGGGGAGCCAGAAATGAACGCGGCGACTACCAGTCATACTACACAATCGACGACTACGTCGTCCTCGATGTCGGCTGGTGAGGTTGCCGCCAAAAAGTCACGTGTGTCCCGCGAATGGGAGCTTAGCAGTAATGTCGACGCATCCACTGGCCGTAATCGAAAGAGGCGATGGCCATCATCCGAAAATGCCACCTCCAGCGATAGTCCTGGCCCATCGGCCCACTGTGGAGGAGGTAGTGGTGGTGCTAGTGGCCGAGAAACAGCTGGGGGTGGCGGCAGTGGCCTTGGCGGGGCTTCGACGCCTGATAATACCAGCGAAATACCATCGCCTGTTGCTGCGGTGGCCGCTGCTGCTGCTGCGAATCCATCGCAAATGTCACATCAACCCTCCACACCAAACACCTTGCCCTCATTCCCGATTCCCACACCCCTAGAATGCATGGGTCTGCCAGCGGTTGGGATGAGTCACGCCGACGATATGGAAATCAAGCCTGGAATAGCCGAGATGATCCGCGAAGAAGAAAGGGTGAGTGCAAAACTATTTTTTTATTTACCTACCTAATAGTTATATCTGCCAGCCTTCAGAAGAAATAGCATTTTGTTGTTATTGTACGAATCCTACACGTTTGAAAATTTTTTAAATTTTTGGGTTACACATAAAAAAAAAACAAATTATTAAGGCGCCCACAAACAAGAAACCTTGTTTTCAACAACCTAGTTGCCCGCTTTTGCCACAGACGAAACGAAATGTTGGCAACCAAAGTTGTTAACATCACTTCCGAGGGTTTGTCATCAGCTTTGTGTGAACGCCCAACTGATCTTTCAACTTCCGTATAGACGCTACAACATCGACTTCAACATGGCAAATTGACAAGAAAGTTGATCGTTTGTGAGCGGCTTTATATTTAATAAGAGTTTTAACACAACGAATTTTAAAAAAATTTGTGAAACAAGTATTTCAAGAAACTTTTATTATTACGATTCATTTAATTTATTTTAGAAAAAATCTTACAAGTGTAAGATCCAAGAAATGGCGACATTTCAATATGAATTAAGTTTTGATTTTTACTTTATATATTTTTTTAACTTCGGCCGGATTCGAGCTCTCTGTGAAGAGCCTATAAGCCTCTATGACTTTGTCTCCGAATAAAGTTCGAGTTTTAATCCTGGGTTAAAGAATGTATAAAAACAACTTTGTGTTCATGAAGAATACAATCAAGTATTTACTTTTGTTGAATATTGGAATCAAAGTTAAGTTTGACCTTTCAAGAACAATTGCAATCTTTTTCTACTAAAAATGGGCCTTATTTGATTAAAATTTCAATCTTAACTATTCTTTTATTCAAATGCAACCCGAAAAATATTTTCAAAAAATTTAGTTTTTAAGTCATTTTAGATTACATTTGCCTGTAATAATACTGTTTTTTGGATTAAAGTAGCTGCCAAAATTTCTAACCGTGTATCATCTGATGGGGAAATCACGTTTCACATGAAACAATACTGAAATGAAGTTCATTCACGCCACACTGCAAACCGAACAGGAGAAGAAAACGTTTTACAAGTAAATTCGAGGAATTTGTCACTTGCCCCCAAAGACGCCAGCAGTCTTTCGTCTCCAAGATTTGCGCTATGGCATTCTCCCGACAAGCAAGAAGTCTTAGTCTGTTTCTTCGTGCCTGTAAACAAACAGCCCCACTCACTTTGTGTGCCAACTGTCGTCGACCCTTTTCCCCGGTTTTTCCTACTCACTCATCGCCAGCAAGGGTGCTGCTCCTGGCCGTTGCCATCCAACTCATACTCGTCAGCCGAAATCCTTATCGTCCATGGGAAGAAAACGGGAACACTTTGAAAAATGAAAATCCGAGGGAACTGCGCGCATGTACAAATAAATTTTATTATTAAAATAAATAAAAAGGAAAATTAAAAATAATGTTGCCGCACGTACACCCAGCTCGGGTTTGTTTATTCATCAAAAATAGGCGCGGGGTAACTTAATCTACAAAGGCTATACGGTTAGGGTTTGTTTCTATATCTTCGACATCGACCGACTACGGAAGAGGGTGTAAAATCTATGGAACGGTTGGCCCTAATAATTGGTGGTGGAAATGCCGCAGGTCGCCACATTTAGCTCCTGCAACAATGTACCATCGATTGTAAATTTAAAACTGCGGGCATATAAAATTAACCCCCTTTCCAGCTGAAATTCACGTTACTTGATTATGAGTTAGTGATGTTTGAAACTCGCGCGAGTATCCCTTCGCTTTGTCAAAGCATTCGATAATCCCGTAAATGTGGTTGTTAACGCTTCCAATTCGATGGGACGTCGTTTTTAGTCCTTAATTTAAAATGATTTTTTTTTCGAAAGCCCCAAAATCCTCCCAAAAAAAATCACCTACAGATATTTACAATTTCACACCACTCCAGAGCTGTTTTGAAGTGCGACATAATTACACTTTGGCCAATTTGACCCGAGTTCATGGGAATCATTTGTTGGTCCCCGAATCGCTGTCCCGGTAGAATCAGTGTCCCAATCGCTATTCCGTAAAATCTGGCGAAGAGTTTTCATCCATCTCCCCGCCACTCTAAGCCCAGCATTGTTATTAACAGCCACGTTCCACTCCACGTCCACGGAACCACGTCGAAGTAGCTGATGGCTGTCGTAAATGTTTGTTTCTTTAGCTTTTGTTCTCCCTTCGAAAACGTCGCGCCGCTCTGGCTAGTGACTATTTAATGATGAAAAATGGAAAATGTATAGAAATATGTAAAATAAATATTTTTTACATAAAAAAACGAAACATTCTGGAAAAAAAGCATAAAAGCAAAACGACATGGGAACTGAAAAGCAACAAAAAGTGACATAAATAATAAAAACAAAAACAGAACAGAGCATAATGAAGCCCGTAATCCAAACAAAAACGGTTTATGTTTCGTTATCCATCCAATAAGCTAGTAAAGCGAGCTAGCGAGCAGAGCGGTCGATGTGAGACGGTTGGAATATACGGAATATCAGAACAGAACGCATAAATTTGTTCATTAACCGACGACATCCGCTGAAGAATTTGCCTGATGCCTTCCTCAATCTGTCGCCCGGCTGAACCCCCTCCCTCCTTCCTAACCGCCGTCGTCGCATCGCAGCATTGCTTCAATGTTTTTATTAAATATTTAAATCTGACAATAAAAAATTAAACGGAACAAAAAGAAAAACATTTCCTACAAAGTAAACTAAAGCAACGTTACGTTGTCCAACACAAATGGCTGACATTTGCATGCTATCGTCGAATCTATGTTGGAGCCCCTTGAAGCCAGCATAGCTTTTTTTCATCTTTAACCATTAAGGGGTAATAAAGGCGACAAGGGCGATGAGTCTCCTCTTGCATTAATGGTGCATGGCACGCTTGTTCATCTGACAATATCGCACTAAAAAATGTCTATCGACATTCAATTTAGATTGCTATGCTGACGAACTATGCTCGCCTGTGTAATCAAAACAGTCGCAGCAGCAAGATGGGAAATGCGAGACTGCATCGATTAACCAATTTTGCAAGTCAATTCCCAGCCCAAAGTTCCAAAAGCGTCAGATCGGAACATAAGAGTCGGACCACAAGTCGCCGCGACTGATAAGCGACAACGAAGACGACGACCACGGATTCGTTGACAGATTTATCGCTACCGTTCGCGTGTATAAGTGGGCCTGGGCATGGCATGGCACAGTGAAAATACAAATTTTCGACTAATTCTTGGGGCCTTCTCTCTTATCTTCCGGTTGTGAATTCGAGGAGGCCGTTCTTATCAACAAGACGAAATTATTGGAATGAAAAGTTTATATAAATATTCGAAAGTAAGCAAACTATCCTCAACCTCTTAGGTTAAAGTTCAACGTGAAATAATAAATTTCATTTGATTTTAATTAAAATGGAAACAATCTCAGACCATGTTTTATTTTTGGTAGTCTAATATTATCATTTTCAAATAACATTACATACGAAGAGACAGTGCGTGAACTTACAGTGGATTTATCGCACTGACAAATATTTGATAACCTCATATTATTATACATAAAATCCTCGATCATTCGTTGATATTTTCAAATGTTGGAACATACAAAATTCTCGTTAAATAGACTGCTGGGAAGTTACAGTTTAGTAAAAATATTTAATTCGGATATCTAGTTTGCAAAAACGAAAACAATTTCAACCCTGCTAGTAAGAACTTACAAATGTTACAATTGAACCATTGTTTGCGGTTCATATAAAACTGTAGGTGCGGGCAGCTTTGTTGAAAAACCTTAGTCTCGTCTTGGGATGCTATGCCATACAGACGATGAATTCGTTTATTCAATTTAGTCAAATCTCGGTTAATGAGCCGCAAAATTCCACAGTTTGTGAGCAATATTTTGGTTTATGGACATATTTTTGATCCAATGAATAGTGAAATAGAGCTACAATGAATCTTACAATTGGTTTAATATCTGTTGGCCTGATATTAATATCAGGAAATGTCTACATGTTGGGGATCTTAGCAAACAATCACTTGAGGCTCGGGGCACGTACTAATTCATTCTACGAAACGTTGATTTGTTCGAGAATTTGTGTTTTGGTTCATGAACAGCGTTTTAACATTTTCTCTTATAAAAAACTCTTATGTTAGGTTAATAAGGCCTAAAATCCCTTAAACTTAACGAAAAACAACGCAATAGTTGGCATCTTAAAATAATGGGTGGCTTTATTTGTGTTGGCTCATTGGATTATTAATCTTAAAGTGAATCATATACAAAAATTCTTACGCCCACTTATAAAGTTAGTTACAAAAAAAGGTTTTTTTTTCACGAAAATATTCAAACATTTCACCACATACAAAATCAAAGCTTAAAAATTCGATTGATTTTTTATATGCGGCCAATTAAAAACCATCTGCTTAAAGTATTCGAATTTATAATAAAAACACTAAGAATTAGAGAAAATGACTTGTTTAGCTTAACACATTAAATAAACAAATAAATAAGTAAGAAAATCAATAGTGTTTCGGAAATGAAACAAAATACAAGTGAAACTGCGCCATTAGCTGGCGGTTGGCTTCGCATGGTCCTCGAAGCCAAGTAAACAGAAAATTCTAATCGTTAATTATTTATTTAGAAAATTTATTTGAAAGCCAAAAAGCAACAACAGGCGCAGCAATATAGCGGCAGCAACAGCAGTAATAATAATAATGTGTACAGCAGTAACAAATGTTGCTAGCGCCGCCGTCGTCGACCTCCACTATGGCCAAGAATAAGCCACAACATTTGTACATTGGGCCTGGGTATGTGAGCCATAAAAATAGGAAAATAAAAATAAAAATTAAGATAAACCATAAGAGCTGGGCCCCAATTGTAAGTATCTACCATCCCCATCCCTCCGATTCATCAAACACCGCCCCCTCCTTTACGTTATTTAAGAATAATAATAATAAAAAACAAAAATATATACTCGAATATTCTGAAAACCTCGTCATCGTCGTCCGCCACCGCCTTCGATACCAGCAACATTCTAAGACGACTCGACATTGTTCTTGTGTGACTGCCCTCGCTTTCTCCCTCTTGTCTCCGCACGCGATTCTGGGCCTGGTTTTATTTAACTTGAAATTAGTTTAATAAAATGATAACATGACGGGATAGAAGCGTTTTTTGTGGGCTTTCCACTCTTAATATCCCATTAACTTGAAATAACTTGATAGGAACAATAATTTTTGTTTTTGTTTTAAGTTCCCCATTCCGTTGGTTAATTAAAGAAGTGGAAATTCGCACGGATCCATCCAATTCACTACATTGTGACTGATTTTTTAAAAAATTGCTTTTAAAAAAAGTTGTGACGATTTTTGGTAATCAAAATCTAAAAAATTCTACCAGAAAAAATTTCTGATTTTTCAGGAAAACAAATTCTGAAGAAAACAGTACACCCAAATTTTTTTGGAGTTTTATCAACTTGATCTAAATTTGATCTCCATGTTTAGAAATCGAGAAGAATTTGATTCACAACCTAATTTTGTAAGTTGTCGACACTCTTAGAGTACTTTTATCGCTGTTAATTCAACCACTTTTCAACACTTGATTTTGGTCGTAAAAAAAATTAAAAATGTGCAAATAACTATCGAAGCCTCTATTTTTGATTGGTTACAAAACTTGCAAATTCTAAACCCCCGTTCATAGCTTGCAATTCAAGATACTTCAAAAGTATCGAGATAAAGAATATGGAAATTACTGGTAGACCTTTTAAATATGTTTGTTGCAAATTTTCCAGGTATAGTTCACCTTTTTTTCTTTCATTACTGCGGGTTAATTTGCGTTACATTTTGATTTGATTTTCATCCATGATTTATCATTTTTTCATTTAATTTTTTTATTCAGCAGCGCGATTCGTTTTACTATCGATACAAGTAAAAATGAATCAACAATTTGGAAAGTCACACTGGTGTGTCCCCTTAAACGCAATGCGCTTCTTTAGAAAACTGAAAAACATTTTTTACAACTGAAGTTTACAAAAAATATTCTATTATTATAATTTTTACTTTATCGGACAATCGAAATTAAAGGTTTGTGGCGATTATATTTACTGGCGTCAATACAAAAAAAAAACGTGTATAGTTCGGATAGATGCCAGACTATCCAAATTATATATCAATTTATAAACTTGATTAGCACATAGTAAAAAAATGTATTTTATTTTTTTGTTTGTATAGCAACGTCTATGTATATGGTGTTTGGCCAGTAAGTCTTTCAATAAATTTTGATATTCAAATATAAAATTTGGTGTGATCAGATAAAAGTTCATCGCATTCGTTCGTTGATTATAATTTCTTCAAATAATGTTATTATGCTGTCTGCCCCAGTCACATGCATGGAAATTATACGACGATATATACATACTATTTTCTCCTTATTCTATACAATATCATGCAAAGTGTATAGAATGTTCACACAAAAAACGGATGTATGCACGAGTGTTCAAAGTTGAGTTCAGTTAATATAGGGTAGCCATGTGTGTTTAGTTTTTATGTTGCATCATTAAAACGGTACAACATAACATAACTGAATATACAGGAAGACATTACCAACACCATGCAATTCACAAGTCAAAAATCTTCAATTTGAGAACCTTTTACTTTCATTTGGTTAACTGGAACCACCACACACAGGCATCCTTCATTTCTATGCTACTAGCCTATCCCTATATTCCTGATAATTCTGTTCCCCGTTCGTTTCCTTAAAATTGATGCTTCTTATGCTATACCATCATATCATTATTCCCTTTGCTCTACACTTCGTCTTTCTGTGGTTGTTGTTGTTGTTTCGTCTGCCCAACGTCAAATCCCTACACATGTTGCCATGTCATGCACATCCATCCATAATACCTACCCGCGTACATATTATATTTAGATATGAATGTAAAATTAATAATAAAAAATCACGAAAAAAAAATTATAATATATTTTAATGACATGTTCTGGAAAAGAAGAAATTCCGTTTCGGCCCGTGCACCCCCCATAAACCAAACAGCCAGCACTCATTCCTAGCTCAGCAAAGTCAGCTAATAGTCGGCAGGCCGTCGTAGCGTCGTCGTCAGTATTGCAAAGGCACAGTTCATTGCTCAAGTTCTCAACTTTTAGTCTCCGAAAGGGGGAGATACCGAACCTTCTATCATATAAATTTATATATACATTTTTTTCGTCTTTTTTTTTCATTTTTCTCCTTTATTATTACCATTTTTTTGTATTATATTCCCTTTATTTTTATTATTATTGTTGTTCTTAGGCTTTTTATGTTTTATGAAATTATATGGTACACCATTTAACATTCAACATACACCGTGCAATAGCAATACAACATGATAAATGTCGTTGTATATGATATAAATGTTAACGGGTGTGTACTACGTTAGTGTGGCTCCATTGTTCATATTTACTATAATTCGTCCCTCACTATTTATTTATTTCTTAACTTAGCCAAAGAAATTGTAATATTGGATATATTTTTTCTTCTCTAAATTGGATACACCTAGCATTTATACTATACTCGGTATCTATGCATTTAACGTCCCGATGTCCACTTATCTAGTTCCGTCTCCCTTTTAATAATAATTGTAAATAAGTAAAGGGATTAATATTTATGACCTTCGCTACATTTATTATCGGAAAATTTATATATGAATCGTCCAGAGAAAGAGAGATAGACAAGGTGAGAGGTAGTGATTATAACAAGAGAGACAAGAGTTGTCTGTTTCCATTTGTAGTCGTAATGAATGTTCATTCAACATATATATATTGATTTGAATTTTTCGTAAAACTTCCAACGCTAGATACCTATAGAAATTGAAATTACCCCCAAAAATCCATTAATAATATAACTAGATATAAATTTTACATATCTAATATACTATAATTTCAATTTACAAACTTTCATTAATTTTTAATACCCCTTGTATTAGCGATACATTCTAATTCGTGTGTATATTTTAACAAAATAGGAAATTGAGCTTTGGAAAATATGTATAAGAGAAAAAACAATTTATTGAGTGCACATATGTATACTTAAATATTTTTTAAAATAATGCGCATTAAATGACAAAAAATAAGTTTAATTTACGAGTTTGTCTTCGCTTTAACCGATGGTTATTCTTCTTTTATGATAATTTTTTAATGCATTTTCAAAAAAAAAAATGTGTTTCTCTCAAATGCAAAATTAATTGATCCTAGAAACCTACACAGATTTATGTACAAAAAAACGTTACGCATTTGGCGGTAGTGGCTCTATAAAGTCTCGCACTGAAAAGCGCGTCAAAAGGGTAGGAGTTTGTGACATAGAATGTGTTTACATTGGGATTCACTTTGTCTTTCGTCATTTTTCTGCCGTGTGTACTCGGTTCCCTTCATCTGGATTCACTAAACCAGTTTCATCAACAAAACTAAAGACACAGGTTTCAACGACTAGACTCAAAACCCGGTTTGCGACCGATAATTTTAAGTGAATGACTGTGTTTCCATTAGGACTCACTTTGAGGCGGCACGTCATTCGTGAGGGTGAGGGACGCAGTGGGGAGGGAAACCAAAAAGAGCGAACGAAGTTTAGATTCACTTAAAATTATCGGTCGCAAACCGGTTTTTGAGTCTGGTCGTTGAAACCTGTCGTTTAGTTTTGTTGATGAAACCGGTTTATGAATCCAGATAAAGTGAACCGTGTGCACACGGCAGAAAAATGAGGAAAGACAAAGTGAGTCCTAATGTAAACACAGTCAATCTAAACTTCGTTCGCTCTTTTTGGTTTCCCTCTCCACTGCGTCCCTGACCCTCACTTGGCCGTAGCGAAAGACGTGCCGCCTCAAAATGAATCCCAATGTAACACAGTCAAAGGGATCAAAGCGGCGGATATTACTGACGTATTTTACGAACAGCCGAGAAAACCTATGCCAGCTATCCCTTTTCCTCGCTCGTGACTCCACTCTCCCTATTTTCATTCCTCTAATCTTTTACTGTCTCTCTCTTACAGGTTTTTTTCTCGAACTTTAACTTTCTGGACTTAAAAAATTATTTCTTTTATCAAATCTATGTCACAACTTTGATTTCATATTCATTATAACCGACCCAGTAAAACGTACCTCATTGCAATCGAAACCTGTTTAAACTTTTTAAATTGAAAAGTTCTCATTGAAACAATTTTAAAAGAAAAATAGCATTGCTTCGAAAAAAATCCTTGAAATCATAATTTTCTTGAAACAAATCTCAAGGATATTCAGAACATTCTTTGAAAAATTTAATAATTTGAAAAATATTTATCATTTGATCGATCATTCAATCGAAATGTCTATCCGCTATTGTTCATTAACCATCGAATGATCACCGCCTAATTTATCGACATGATTAAGTTTTGCGTGCTATAACCAAAGTAACAAGACACAAAATGATCAGCAATTTAAAAAAAAAACTCATACTAATAATAATAATACAACAATGAATATTAAGCAGAAATGTTTTATATTTGAATTGATAAAATTAAAAAGTAAATGCGTTTTGAAGTGGTTTGTTGATTTTTCGAAATTACTAAATGGCGAAATTAAAATAGATACCAAATATCCATTTTTTTCCATACGGGTTTTTTTTTCACGCGACCTTCCCCAGACTTTATATTAACAGAAATTAAGGCCATTACAGTATTATTTTGGGTGCTTGGCATTTAATTTCCTGTCGTTTATTATTAATAATACTGATCTGACATGGTTACCCGCCTGTCCGATTGATCTGACTTACCTGCCCAATAAATTCTGATCATTTTTTTTTGCTAAGTTATTATTTTTTCCCATTCATTTCGTTTCGTAACTATAAAACGAAAAAGATATAAATTGGATTGGGTTTTATTTATCTACCTCTAAAAAAATTAATTTTAATTTGTTTTTCAGTTTTTTTTCCTGAGTCCATTTAACAATAAATTTTGTAATTAACTTTATTGAGATTAATTATTTAAATTAGGACTGATTTCGTTTAGAACGATGATTAAAAATATATTTAAGTAATGTGCAGTATGACAGAAGGGTAAATCTATAATTAAGGAAAATTATTTTACACACGTGTGGTTATTTGATAATCTTTGGGAAATTGGACTTTTTTTTTAGATGTCAAAAGCACACAGTAGTTAACCAGTCACATCTTACTTTCAACTTTAATCACACTTTAACCCCGCTTTGCTCCCTAATCACTATATAATTTGTATGGAAATGTGTAAAAAAACGCAAACAATGAAACTTATTTTTATTTTTTATTCAAACACGAAATTGTAAGAAAAAAACAGAAGAAAAGCGACCATTGCCAGGTGCCAATTGTCAAACATTCTATATGAGGACAGACAAAATTTTTATTAAAAAAACCATGAAAGCAGTGGCTCAATTGGATTTTGATGTATGGAGGAGTTATGTAAAATCTTATTCCAAACACATTGTACCTTTACAAATTCTTCAATACAATGCTCCGTTTTCGAGAAAATCAGAAAAAAAACTATTTCATTCCTCGTAGATTTTTAAGACACTGGTAATGTTGATTAATTCAAACCAATCGCTAAATATAAAAAAATGAAGTATTTTTTAGACATATTTTGTTACTTCAGCTGCAAGTGCACCATCCAAAAGGTGCAAACGAGTCAAAATCCAGATCAAGGATAACTGAGAAAGTCTGACACTGGTCTGCCAGCAGGACTGTTGTTTGAAAAAAAAAAACTGAAAACGTATGCGTGTTTGGGATAAAACAAAGAAAACAGTCTGCCTGCATGCTGAAATTTACTTCAGCCAAATTTATTTACATTAATATTATTGCTGCATTTTCTTTTCACCCTCACATAATTAAAATCCTGGAAGATTCTTCGCGTTGCGTTTGTTTGCCAATCGGTTCCTTTCATAGAGACTACCAGACCAGCACCCCATGGTCGTTGTTTATTTATTTTCAAAAAAATTATTTTTAGTTTTAATAAGAAATTCAATTTAAATGGCAGACTCGCGCTGGTGTGTGCTTCCCCTCGTCTATCAGCGCTCTGGATCTTTGTCCCGATCCCGAACTCATTGCAGCTGGCTGCATATTGGGATTGGGTTTTTGCTTGCATAGGACGGTTGCTTTACCGCCGCCACCACCAGCGTGTTAATGTTGCGTTTGTTTGCCCTCCAATATTGGCCTCAAGTTGTTAAACTAAAAATGTTTATGCTTGCTCTTAGCACCAAACGAAACCAAACTATCCAACAAATCCCAAATTCCGAGTGTATTGCGTTTATGTTTCATACGTTCAAAATAAGACTCATCACTTCAGAAGATACTCTCGCAAAGATACTCCTCTTTCACCGCATCGCATCCCGCATCAGTTCACGACCGGCAATTCATCTTCAAATGCACAAATCCAAGATGAATGAATGCGATCTGACGTCGTACGCGTAACGCGATGATGACGTCGAACACTTAAGATGATGGATAAATAAATGATTGAGGGGTTAACAACCTTTTTTTGGTTTTTGTTCAGTGATGGTTCTTCAAGCATTTAAAAACTTATACAATTTGACTTTTCTTCTCTCCGGCTCTGGTTATACGAGTAGACACATTTTTTTTAATTTTTCGGTTTCTTCGTTTCGCATGCACGTGTATTCGGATATTTTCCAAAGACAATTCACCACTCGTCGTCGTCGTCGTTTCCTTCTTTCTATAGCTTTTAACTCTTCCTCATCTGTTAACTGCTCGTACTCATAATAGAAGAAATCAAAAGATAAATTAAGTATAAAAAAAAACCGAAAAAAAAACACAAAATGTAGATTGAAAAACATCTTCAGATAAAACCGAACAAAAAACCCACAACACAACATACGTTCAATGTGGCTTTAAAATGACGATAGATTCATTCCACTAATGAATCCCGTTTCGTCCCGTCCGTGCCAGAAGAGATTCATTCTCTCCAGCATTGTCGACTGATGGACCAGAAATATCAAAGGGGAATGTGAAGCAGGGAAACACGGAAACATATAACAGAAAAACAGCACTTGGGAACGAAATAAATCCGATTATGCCTAATAAAGCTATTAAAATTATAAATTTACCTTTTTATATAGAAATATGGCCACAGCAGCGAACAAGCCTAACCGTTCCAATACACCTAGGCTAGCAATTTGGTAGCGTCTTATACGATTCTTCTTCTCCACCCCGCGCTACCTGCTTTGCCGGCTGACTGATTCTTTGCTGGGATTGGTCGTGGCCGCCCTAATGCTTCTTGGCTAACCTGCCCGCTGCGGAAACGCTAAAAACACACCAAATAAAAACCCTGTGTTTTTGAAATCACACAACAAGAAAAACAGATCCAGTGACTTTTTTACTTTCGTGCTTTCTTCCAGATGTTGGCCGACGAGGCTCCATTCCCTCCGCACGTCGATTCCCAAGATGCCATTCATCGGATCCATTGATGTGTTGTTCAAAAGTATTCCTTCTCGAGCTCTACTGGAGATGTCCAACGCGAACTCATTCCATCCCGTCGAATTCCCGGCCCATCGTCCATCCATCCATCCATGTTGACGCCGCTCTTCCAAACCATGAGAATTCAGATGATTTCATTGTTTTTTTTTCGTCTTGCCTTCTTTTTCTAGAGAAGTGTTTTACACGCTTGAATGCGACAACGATGACAAGCCAGAGGGATTTCAGTGTCTTATCTGTTGACTTTATTGTCCATTAAATTAGCCAAAGACTAATCGGAGCTAATCGCCGGAATAGTCACACACTGGATTGAGACATAAGTTACCTTCCTTCGGTCGAATCGTCTACCCTGGCATGGTTACACCTTACAAAGATCTCCATTGGTCTATTCCTCAATCCCTCTCAACTCTCCCCCAAGTCATCACACTATGGATTCCCCTTGGAAGTAGCCTAACCGGGATGCCGCCTCAGTCTCGTGACACCGGGGGCTCCAATGATTTTTGGCCGACTTGCGGCGGCACGAATCAAGTTGTTGACGCGATGACGACACACCGACAGAACACATTTCGATGGTCTGGTTTTGTCTGGTGGTGTGACATAAGGAAGAGGTCGATAGCGAGGTCTAATCGCTTTTTTATCTGATGTCGTTTGTCTAGGGAATACTCTTAGATAACTGATTTGACATGTCGACGATTTGTTTTGGACGTGCGACAGAGAGGAGGGCCAGGCAGTCCACATAAGGAACCCGAGAGATTCTTCTGGATTTTTATCGGAATTTATGCCAGCAGTTGAGAAACATTTTGTCCCGGCTTTTGTGAGTTCTGCGTTTGAAAAAAAAAACCCAAGAAAATAATTCTGAAAATTTCGATATCAAAATTTCGCATTTTGAAAGTATTTTCCGACTAATGCTTGTATATCCATTTGTGATTTATTAACTACAATACTTTTGTGAATTTTCTGTTAAAAAAAACCATCACACGTTTAGTAAAGAGGGTGGTCTGAGCTAGTGACCATACTAAACCCCTTACAAAAAAATCGAAAGAAAGTTTGAAGAGGAGAGGGGCCGGAAATCCTAAAATTTGCGTGACGTATTTTATGGTCGAAATTTGCAGCCTGTAGAAACGTACCACCCGCCATAATTCGCTTCTGCGATGTGGTATTTGTAAACTTTAAAGTTTTTCCCCCACTGACGTCATTTCTGAGCATCTCTGATCTAAAAACCGATTTTTAGCTAAAACGGCCTGAAATTTTCTTTAAATAATTGGATTTAACATCCAAGCCTTAATGTAACATAAATTTAAATTAAAAATTTGTAATCACTTGTTAGAAAAAGCAATAAAATTTATCTGCGTAACAATGCATTAAGATGTGTGACTTGTGTAGCACTCAACCGAGCTGTTCTGATGATCCTTCAAATGCGCTATTTCTGAATTCACCCCCAATAACTCATAGTTGTGTGTATTTCATTGATTTTAACTTAAAGGTTTCGTCGCATCAACGTCATTCTTTCTGGCGTTTGTTCCTGTTTCCCCATATCTGGCATTTGACAAACAGCAGTAACACATCCGTGGGGTTGAATTACACAAACTGTAACCATCGACAACTCTTCTGCCCGATTCTCGTCGATTGGGACTATACCAACCCTTAGGGGCATCAGATTCTAGCTGTCACGACTGCAGCGCTGCTACTGTACGATGCAATTCTATTCGAATAGAACCGCATTGTGCAATGGAAAATAATAAAAAATTACAGAAAATTACACTAAACAGCAAATCACAGTGAATGCAACTGAATCAATGACGACAGCAGTGTAGATTTGTTCATTTATGAGAACTTTGTATTATGCAACTAAAAGCCTTCTTCAAGCGCAGTGCAATGACTGCTTTTACGAACAAATTTCAAACCAGTTGAAAAATTGGAAAAAAAAGTTT
The DNA here is from genome assembly GCA_964034945.1 of Chrysopilus asiliformis. NCBI lineage: Eukaryota > Metazoa > Arthropoda > Insecta > Diptera > Rhagionidae > Chrysopilus > Chrysopilus asiliformis. Next base: position 1,098,091 of record OZ035962.1, on the reverse strand, counting down.
AAAAATAAAAATATTTTTTCCTTTGTATTAGATATATTATTATGACGTAATTTAACATTACGATTCTGCCATCGCTTGAAACCTCTTTAGAATCAAGAGGAGGTGTACTAAGAGTCGAAATTGAATGTGTATAGGAACTGTCGGTAAAAAATTCACGTTTCATGGTGGGCATTGTTTCATCATAAATCATCGAGTGGCTGCTTCTGGAGAATATGTGAATTTTATTCTTATTAATCGATCAGTCATCGAACTGTAACACAATTTAAAAGTTCTCATGAAGTTTTTTAGCCTTAGAAATGTAAAATTAATGTTAGACAAGTGAAAAATCATACTGAATTAACGTAATTGCAAATCTGTGGGCAAACAAAATTCTCATTTTAGGGTTTTTAAACCCCCCTCATTCGAAAAGTTTTCGTAGGTTTTTTTTTAAAAAAGCAGATTTTTTGTTGGTGTTTAGACTTCATTTAGTTAGGTGTTGCTAAACAATCGAACAACCTAACGCAACGTAGGATTCCAGAATAGGCATGCTTGTCGATCCGTTGACAACTCTAAATTTCGGAAAATGAGATCGTGGGAGAAAAAATATTGGAAATAACCGCTCTAAACTTAACGCAATTACGATTTTACATAATTGTTCCACACATAACCTTTTTTCTCTGCTCGCAAGATAGTCAAAGTACACAAATCACCTGCGATAATCTATTGTAGAAAAAAATAATAATTAAACATTTTTATCTTAAACTGTATCCCAGTCTTAACACACATTTCTGTGTATATCTTAGAAAATGCCTAAAGAAATCCAACATTAATTCATTTTTCCAAAAATAAACTCCCCTGCCACATTTATTCGTTGGGATATAAATTAAAGAAAGAAAATTTGTTAAAATAATAAAGAGAAAACGTTAGCGACGTTTCTCATTAGAACGTTTTTCCCTAAATAAATTTCTCTAATAAATTTTCGTATATATCACAGCCATAATTTATATACAGGGCGCATTCAACAAAGTAATCGTAGGGACAACAAGAAAATCAAGCGGTGTCACAACGGCAAACGGTGGGGGAATTTCGAAGGTAGAAATGGGTGGTGATATTTGAGGCACTTGTAGAAGTAGATGTAAGGAAAATTGATAGTTATGAGAAAATGAAAGTTTTCCCAAATCGATGATAATGATGCTGATGACAACTGTTTCGAACTACTTATCCTGGTGACGATAATATTTGCACTGGATATAAAATAACAACAGGCTGGATTCGGTTGGGCTGTACCCAAACAATTAAGGGACGACATTTTCCTTCAATTCGTCAAATATTTTACCTTAATGGATGCCACCGGTACACGCTTTACAATCTTAGTAGCGAATCCTCTGAATCCTCAACCTTATGTATTTTACGCCATCAAAAGGGTTGCTTGATTGGGTCGCAAAGATGGTAGACTGTTGAATTGGTTATGGGGTTATTGTCGATCCAGTCAAGCCAGCTTCCAGCGATTCGGCTTCCATTTTTAGCAGCAGTTTCCCCTTAAAATAAAATTAAATTAAACCGAAGCCACAGAATATGCGTGTGCTGTTCTGAATTTCAACCCCCCAAATCGTACCCGTACGAAGACTAAAGATGGAATTCGCTCGAATTCTAATGAAAAATCTGAAATTTCGCACCAAACTGACGAATCCTGGAGACTCACCCATCTAAATGGCTTACGGGCTTTACAATGAGGAGAGGTGGGAAGTGGGTAGCCAGGCTAGACAAATTTCCTACTTCCTGAATCTTTTACTCGCGGATAAAGTTGGTGGCTGGGCGACTAAGGATGAGACCGTGAACAGGCGAACAATATGGAAATTAATTATTCCAACTGCGAAATTTATCACTTTCGCACGAGTTAAATAATAGGTAGATATATTCGTAGTGCTGGAATGTCTGTTAGAATACAAGAGAGTTTTTAGATCTGTTTACATATACACAGACTCAGTCACACAGCGGCAAACAAACAAACAAACAGACGGCGTAGCACAAATGTATTAAACGGAACGAATGTTCTACAACTTTGCAAAGAGTTTATTCTATGCATTTCTGGGTTTGACTCCGCTGGTGATGGTAGGAGGGGGAGTAACTAATCCAACCTTTAGCTGGATTTCAACCCCATATGCTTTGCTGCCATCAACAGCAAAACCTTCTCAATTCCTTACTAAACAATTATAAATTTTAGCTGCCATACACAACAAACCCCACCCCACCCCACCATATCATCCTCTCTATCATACTTCACAATAATCGAATGTGTTTTAACGGCCCACAGTTTGCGTGATCAATTGGTAGTGAATTTTTTTCTTTCTCTGTATTACTTTGAATTTTTACTCGCTCATTTAAAGTAATTTAAATATTAGAGTAATATATCAAGATAAGTGTTTTTTCATTCCTCCCAAAACCCTGTACTTCACTGCCATCCGCCATCACTTTAATCGGTTGTTTTCAATTCTGAACATTAAACAATTTCAAACTTAAAATATTGCCGAGTGTTTTCTTCCCCATTTAACCAACATTCCCAATATATTTAATTAATGCCAACTGTTTATTGTCATCCACTTCGATTTCGATATTAAAAATTATTGAATTAAAATTGGAAAATAATATCTTTGAAGGATTCCATTTTTGTTTTTATTTCATTGTCATGTCTTTTAGAAAATAAATCCGAAATGTCGGTAAAAGTGTAAAATCGCGACAGAACTTTTGTCGAATCCCAACCAGAAGTTCGACATTCTAATACTCTATATGAGAATCATATAGGAGTGTTTTAAATTTAGTATACAGTTTTTAACGCATCGAATCAATTTTCGGACAAAAAATTGTTTGCTTTAAATTGTTATCTCTAGCAACTCTCAACATATTTAAAAAATCAAGTTTTTTTGAAAATTTCTGTTTTTTTTTTTAAATTACTCGAAAACTATGCGCTATTATGAAAACATAACAAAAGCTATAATTGCCAATCTGGCAATCATTGGAGACCCGTATGGTGATATTCGTATCAAAATTCGAACAGTTATACCAAAATTCCACTTTGAAGTCAAACTTTACAATAAGATTTTTTAAAATTTATTCCAATCGGATTTTGATGTATGGAAGTTTTATGTAGAATCATATCCTAAATAAATTTTGTTCTTGGACTTTTTTGATAAGATGCACCGTTTTTGAGATATTCACAAAAAACGATTTCGTTCGTATGGGGGGTACCCCCCCTAATGGTCAATTTTTGCCCATTAACGAACTTGGCCTCGCATTTTACGAAAAACGGATCTGTGCAAAATTTCAAGTCTCTAGCTCAATCCGTGCGCCCGCAATCCGCGCCACAGACGGACAGACAGACAGACAGACAGACGGACGGACGGACGGACATGCAAAAATTAATTATTTTTATCATTCTAAACACACTGGTGTAATTCATTTTTGTGTGTGATGACGGGATCTTGGCGTTACAAACGGTAAGGCAAAGTTAATATACCCTTTGGTTTCACCATACGGGTATAAAAAGCATATAACCAAAGTTATGCAATTCGCTGTAAAAAATTTTGTATGTCGCAAACTCTTCGGTCTGGCAATGAAAACACGAGATCTGAATATGAGTATTCGAAAATGCAATATTTTTGCTCAATCGGTCGAGTTGTGTTCGAGTAAAAGCTGGATCGGAAAATTTTCAAAGCTCAAATTTTCTTTACTCATTTCATACATTTACCCGTCGAAAAATTATAAACATGAGTATTGTTAAAAGATTACGTAAACAAAAAAAAAGAGTATAACAAATTGTTTTAAACCTTGCTTAATAACCCTGAGATAATAGACTGCTAGCAAAAAATAATTTTCTTAATTCATAAACAATGTTGTAAAATATCCAAGACATCAAATCGGCGGGGGGAAATAAAAATTGACGCGCAAATGTTTCAATAAATTATTTGTCACCTGACTGTTATTTCGATGGTAACAAATTTTCAAATATTTTTTTTAATAAATCTCTTACGTGTTTCCCAAATTCATTTTCCCCTGTCTTTAATTACAACATAATAATAATTTTATTTTGTACGTACGCGACGGTTGGTCGGTCTTGTTATCAGCCACAAAGTAATCTGAGGTTGTTTTCTGGTAATGTCAACTTTAAAAAATATTTTTTTTCTCACAACAACTAATCGTAATAAATTAAAAAAATGTACATCGAAGAAAAATTTAAAAAAAAAATTATAAGATTGGAAAATAAAAATCAATTTACCGCGCATTAATTTGTGGCCTAAAATTCCATTAATATTACACCATGGGTTGCGTAAAGTATGTAAAGTAAAATAGGGTGTTATGGCAAGCAGGGTAGGGGAGCAGGGGTTATGGGACTACTCAGATCATTATTTGGGCGGTAGGCTTGCCATACACTCATAGCGTAGGTCATAATTACTTGAACCAGTAGGTACCACAAGAGGCGCATAAGCGAGGGGTAAGGAAATAGCGTTCAATTTTAATAAAAAGTTTTTGTACTGATAACAAACTACACAAACATACTCTCTTATCGCAAATATTTGATTTGTTTGATATATAAATTTTTTTTTCGCTATTCATAAAACAAAAAAAAAATAATGAACAAAAAAAAATCGGTACAACAAAACAATTATTCGGTTATCAAAAGTAGAAAATTCATTTTTATAACTGATTGTCATTTCTCGTTTAAATTGAGAACAAGGCAAGTAATAATGTTGAGTGCTCTGTACTAAAATATATTTCATTTTCCGACCGCATTTCCTTCGTTTCGTTTAAATATTTCTCCAAACTATTGTAAAATCCCCTTTCCATGTTAAATTGCCGCTTCAGCGATGTGTAAATAGAATTTTATTTTATTTTAATTTCATTTTAAGTCGATTTATTTATGTTTTTTTATCTGTTAGTTTCATTTTATTGCCATCAGCTATTTGCACGCTTCATGTGACCGCGCGATCATTGCAGACAAAAACATTGAATTTCGTTTATATTACTTAATTGTTATAAAATATCATTAAATGTTGTAACCATGGACGGGTGTTTTTTTTTTTGTATATCTCCTAATAATAATAATAGCTTTTATAGTACATACCCGCTATTGCTAATAATATTTCATGACTGTTTTATACTCGATTTTCTTTAAATTATCTGGTCAAATAAAGTATTAAAAATCACGGCACAACAAAACAAAATGAACGAAATTTTCCATCACGGATAAATGTTCAACAATTATTATAATTTTTTGCGCCAAATACTGAATTTATTCAAAAATTGAACACAAATTTTAACAGATTTCATTGTAATGTTCGCTTTTTTCATTCATCCGCTAAGCGAGACTGAAATTTTTAAATAGCTTTAGCGAACAAAAAGTTAGCCTTACTTGGTTTTGAAATCTTTGTCTGGAAAACGACTCTACCGATTGAGTTAAAATTTTGGATTTTTTCTTGAAACATGATAGAAAGTATTTTTTTATAACTTAGGAACCTTCAAGTTAGAGATGTAACTAGAAATGCGCGAAAAAAATGTGTCCGGCGACCAAAAACTTTAGGACCTTATTTTCCAAGACTGAAAATTGAAGAAGTTATTTTAAAGGATCTCAGAACTTCAGCTCCCCCCCCCCCCCTCCCCTCTCACCCGCCACGAAATCTTGAGCCATCCAAATAGATTTTCGCTCCTTGTATTCCCTACTTCCATTAGAATTTGTATCGTAATTCCGTTTTGATTTTACATATACGATATCCAATAATTACTTCCTGACAATGAAAACGTCATTTGCTAATTTAAAAAAAAAAAATTTCGAGGTCTTTAATCTCGCGTAGCATATGGGGAACAAAATTGGGAAAAATTCAAGGAAAAGACAAGAAATATCTTTAATTGATTTTAAATATTCCAGATATACTGAAGACATTTAAAGACATGTGTATTTTTTTTTATTCTCAACTCGTGTCAATAGAATTTTTGTTCAAATATTTTGTAGAAATTCCGCAGCTAATAAACCTACAGAAAAAAATTATTGAATTCAATGAAAAAAAAAAAGTTTTATTGTTACAAAACAGAAATTAATATCATTCATCTGATATGAATAATGAATTCAGTATACCAATATGACTTTAGCAAAACAAGCGCTAGCCACGGCCATATTTTATCAATTCATGTAGGAGGGGATGGAAAAATGTCGATCAATTGAAAACCTGTGAAAACATTTTACGGAAATTTCCATTTATAAAAATTCAAATGTGACTTTCGCCTGAAAAATAAAATTAATATTATTTTACCTGTACATTTTTATAATAAGAAACACAACGACACCCGGAATTCTTTTTTCCGTATTTCTTATTTAATTTAAAAACGATATAAATTGTAATTTCAGCTGAGAAAATAAATGTTCGAACGAGTATTTTTATTTCCTTGGTAGCACAAGTGGGACAAAGTTTGGAGCATTGAAACGCTAGTGGAACGATAGACGGTTGTTGTTGGGGATGTGAGAGGATTCGCGTGGGTGGATGACGGGATAAGCAACGTGAAAGACGCGGTCGTGTGTAATTAATTTGTTTTTAATTTTGTTTAATATCTAATTGGGGTGCGGTACCTGTAATTTTGTTTTGTAGCAAAGTAGGAAGCAGCTGTGTCAAGAAAATGCTGACTCGGCCAAATAATGTTTCGTGTATAAACAGTAACCACTGCCTTTTGCCTAATGTCAACTTTATCTGTAGAATGGTTACATTCGGAATGACGTTGCGATTACCAAAATCCATTACCAGCTAAATTTGCAATTGAAATATTCTTAGGTCCATTCACCTATTATTCCAGTCCAGTTTAATTCAGTCACTAAGGTAAGTGGGGGGAATAAGGCCCACCTAATTTATATCGGTTCATAACCTATAGGTTTCTTGGAATTCGTTGTTCCAATCAACTTAATATCCTTCGTTATACATTTAGCTAACATACTTACCTTTTGATCCGGTCAAATATAGTGGGTTCTATGTTTTTTCTATCAAAATAAAATATATGTGCTCTGGGCCTAATTAGAAACACGTGCATTTAATAAGGCCCAAATGTGCACTCAACAAGGCCCACACGTCGAAAGTACAAATAACACAAATTTAGTTAAGAAAATATCAATTTTATTGATTATCTAATACATTTTTGACCAAAAATGTCACTATTTAAGCTTGCAGGGCGCACCACTTTTGCCCTCAAAGGTTGAAGTTATGCGGAATATTGTGTTTCACACAAAAGTTGTAGGCGTGAAAGCGCAAAATTTTAGGAGTCAAAGGCATACCCACTTCAGCGAAGCGAAATATCCTTTTAACAAGGTCCTTTTCTTGCTCCTTCGTAAATATTCCGGGTCTGCCAATTTTTTTGTTCGCACTCCCAAGTTTAAGGTGGTTCCTTATTGTTCTCCTTGGTATCTTGAATTTCACAGAAGCTCCACGTTAAGATAAGAAGCCGCTTTGGATTGACTGTAAGGCACCTGCCATTCCGTCAAAAGACCAATTCCCTCGTTTTTTTGCGTCTTTATCTGTCATCTTGAGGCTAAGAAAAAATAAAAACAAAAATCAATCTAAAGCTTTTAATAAGGCCCAATGCAATTTCTTCTGGGCCTTATTAGACACATCATTGAAAAAAAATTCGAGCCCTAATCAAACCCAACCCCCACAATATTGGCAAAATAAACACACAGACATCACTTAAGGGATTATTCTAATCACAAATATAACAAAAATACAAATGGTCCACAAAGAAAAATCACTAAAATATTTACCTTTTCGTTCCGCTAATTTTATAAAAAAGTGAAAACACTCACTCCAACTGCCTTTGATTGACTGTGGCAATTGACCAGTGCGAGACCGCGTAATTGTTTCTGCATGAAATAACTTCCTTTGCAACTGTGCACAAACATGCACAAAACCAGATCTGTACCTGTCCTGGAAATATGATTTTTCGTCCCTGGGCCTTATTAAGTGGTGGGCCTTATTACCCCCACCTACCTTATAAATAGTTTTTTTTTATTGAATTTCATGTTACAATATTTGGCGAAAATGTTGTAAAAAAGAATACTGGAAATGGAAATTTTCTGACATTTGATTTTACTGAAAAACTAAATTTTGTGAAAACCGATTAAAGCCATCTCCTGGAAACTCCAGCGAATTATGAATGAATTGCAACATTTGTAAGATATTACAAACTACCAATTACAGAGATCATGAAAATAATCTAGACTGGTAGCAAAGTTATTGCAAAACAGTAAAGGGCTGTCCATAAAATACGTTACTCATTTAGGGAACCCCTTCTCCCCGGCGGTATTACATCTGAGATTTTTTCTTGAATTTTATTCAAAATTTATTCCGCGAACTTTATTATTTTATTTAAAATTTATTCCGCGGAGGGAATTTCAAAAGGCAAAAATTCAAGATGACATATTTTATGGACAACCTCTTTCTTATTCCGGTCAAACATCCTCCAACTGAAACTGAATTCCAACCCTCTACTGTCGACAGACCATAAACCTGACAAATGTTGCAATCCTGTCAAAAATTGCTGCAATCCTATCTAAATATAAAGATCTTCCATACACTAGTTCAATACTTTACTACTAAGCCAGCTTCACACCCTTTGCGAATTTTCTATACTGGCCTACAAAGATTTTCGTTTAAAATCTTTTCTCGAGAACCTTTTTCAAAAAGCAAGTTATAATGATCTCAAATGACAATATCCTAACGACAATCATTGGTTGGCTACCGTTCTATTCAAGAAAAATGACCATTGCAGAATATTTTTGTAAAAATGGATAAAACTGTACCTTTCGATTCTATCGATACGCCAAAGACCAAAGAAAGGAAGGGAAACAAATATTGTTTTTTTTTGAGTATAGTTTTATTTATCTTTCCAACAAAAACCCTACAACCGAGCGGCGCACAAGTAAATGTTCGCCTGTACGTACGTTGCAGGATGGGATGCGAAGATGCCGCGACTGTTGTGGGTGGATGGATAGGGGTGATGATGACGTCGACGGATCGTCCGTATATCGACAGTGATTGCACGAAACTCGAGGTACACTTATTCATTCATTTAATTCCATTTCATATACACACGTAAATAATTAAATAAGAACATTTGGCTTTAATGAAAAACTTACATCGCGTCGGTTCCTTTGCTTTAAACGATCTCCTTGCCGCCTGCGTTCCATCGGATTGGTTTGACTCCGTACTTGTGGCACCGACCAGTACCACCATTTCTTCGTTCCATTGTCGATTTCCGACTTCCCCAGACCCTGTGAGCATCAATTGTCGGCCAGTGCGCTAAACTGAGCAAATGAAAACTAGCATCCATCAGAGCTGGAGATGATGCTTAAGCTGATAGTGCTGCCAGAATTGTTCGATTATTGGGAATAGCGTAGGGAGTGTATCTTACAACATACGGATGGAAAGGTGTTGTACAATTTTCTCGTAAACGGTTTCACGATTATTTTTGCCATAAATTTTAGATAATATTAATTTGGAAATACATAATTTTCTAGCAATTTCGTTGTTTGTCTCGGGTGCAGACTATAAAAAACCTCACGCAAATTTTTTAGCCGTTCAAACCTATTCTCCTTTGCTTTTCTTATCTTTTCACGATTTTTCTTATGGAACTTAAATCTACGGTAGTGTGGCTATTAAATCGAAGATCCCCCCCTATCTAAATGTGTGACGTATTTTATTGACATAACCAAAAGTGCTTGAAATGTGACTTAACATAACTCTTCCATACATAAAACACGAATCAGAATAAATTTTTAGAAATTTCTATTACCTGTTATTGAGATTTCTGTAGAAATTCGGTGTGATGATTTTATGTTCGGTATTTTTTTGCGGAGAAAGCTGGCAACTGCCAACGACGCGGTCAACATAAATGCTACTTGGGAAAAGAACAACTAGGAGGTGACTAGTTGTTTTTATGTTGACCGCGTCGTTAGCGGTTGACATATTTCTTCGCCATTTAAGTTGGGGCGATGTACTCGTAACTTCCGATGCTGTTAGGGTTGTTTTATTGCCATAATTTCGTATATTGAACAAACAATAACCTATCCTTCGCCGGTCAACATTAGTTTTGGCCTCTTAAGTTAAACTTGCTTCGCTCGACTCGACCATTTCAATTTATGATATGCGGCAACACAGATATGAAATAAAATCAACAATGCGGAGCATTAAGAGGCAGGACGCGGCGCGGCATATATACCAAATTCAAGCTTCTTCTCTGTTTTTGGTTTTTCGCTGACATCAAACGCGGTATTCGTTGTATTGAATGAAAATAATAAATTATAAATAATTCCCGACGTTTCTTAGTATTAAACCATATAATTTTATTAGGGGAAGGAACATATTTATTTATACGAATACAGGCATACCAGAAAATATAGATATAAATATACATTATAATAAATATAAATATCCGACCAAGAGAATACATACTTTGTCGTTCGTCGTTCACCACTTTCGATGCTGTCGGTCGGGATGAAGCGGGAATCCTGCTCCGTGTGGTATGTTTACACTATTATATGCCTTCAGTTCACTTCACTTTTGGCTTCATCGGGAGGAAATTCTACACTGCACACTTCCCTACTAGCTATCCGTTATGATTTTTTTCGTATTACCTACCCGTACTTGTCGAATCGGATATGGGTGTGTTTGTATGTTTATCCTAGACGTCGTCCGCCCCCCAACCCTGATATAGCACACCTTACAACGCCGCCGTTGACTCCAATTCCTTCGTATATCTCATCGTCTCTCTTTCTATATCCAAGAATAATTTATATTATTTTATCATCCGCGCACATTTACACAAACTTTAAGCCCCACCGTCACCTCAGCCCCATCCTAACCTCGCCTGGCCTGGCCTTGCCTGGGCCAGCCGTCAGACACTCACCCTATTCGATTTACTTCGGCTACGACACCCTGTGGCAAGTAGCATGACAGCCACGAGCAGTAATTCCAATGGATTGGGGGTGGGTTCGATGGAGCCACGTGTGCTGCTATATGATATGAATTACTTACTTTTATAGACGTGCCATGTAACGTACAATTTCATGTAGTATTTATATAAATTTCTATAGATTCATTTATATTTCAACATAAAATATATAACATTAATGTTAACGTTTTTTCCCCCTCGCATCCACACCCACTCTCCGCTGCCCTATGCTAGCCGTTTATCGTCTTCATACGACATGCAGCTCTGGTACGACAGGACGGGCAAGCGGCAAGTCACAACACATTCACACGACCATATCCATTCCACTTGAAAAGTATAGGATTTTATTATGTTTTTACTATGTAAAGACGGTAATTGTTGTTCTTGCTTTCGCCTTCTTTTGGCATTTGTATTGAATTCCAGAGTACTAAATGGCATCATTTGATACACAAGCTGAAAATACAACTGTAGGGGAGGGAGGAGGGATGATATTCAGAAGAATCATAAATTATAACTAAATAATTACCAAAATGTATACTAACATAAATATAATAAATGTATCCGATAAAAACTTTCGTAATGAAATATAAGTAATATAAACAATCGAGTTTCGGGGATACAAACTACACAGTTTTATCGAATTATTCTTTCAAGTAATTAAGTTATCTTGAAACGCTCAAGTTACAAGTGTTGTTTTATAAATTTTTATTACACCAAAAAATTGAATTAACTTTCGCTGAAAAGAAAAGAAACAGTTTTTACGTTTGATCAGAAATTTTACGGCTCAAAATTTTATTCTCTCATTGAATAATTGAAAATTCTTGAAATTAAAAAGATTGCCCAAGCAAGTCATTTTGACTGCTTTTTTAATTTGAATCAGAAAAACAATTATGTATATAATGACACAATTTGTTAGAATTTTGTGACTTTTTGTACAACATATAAATGCGTTTATTAATAATATTGTAATTACCTCCCCCCCTCCTTCATTTCCGGTATATATATATGTGTTATACCTATATTACCACAAGCAGTCATTTTGACTGCTTGACTTCCTTGGGCAATCTAGTGTTAAATATATTTTATGAGCTGAGAATTATATGCAATAAAAGTCTGATAATATAACACAACCTCTGCGGAACAAGGTTGAGAAACACTGAAAATTTATTTCGAAAATGAGTGCTATATTTCCGAAACAGTGGAAATTTCGAAAAATTCATCAAAATAACGCGGTTAATTTGCCGTTAAAGATCCTTATTACGCTGACAATCCAGAAACGATTTAGGTACTTAAACATAATTCGTAAAATAGGATCTCGAACCATCGACATGTACTGCAAAATTGTGTTGACAGCAAGGGCTATTGCAAAACGAACCGAGGCAGCCATGAATAAAATTATATTCCATAATTAATCACAAGATTTACCCGGCCCTTACACGCGTCTGTAGAGCTGACACAGTCGCTGACACAGTCTCGTGTAAATGCACTGACTGCCAGTTCGCTAAATGTCTTCTAATTCGTTGTCAGTAATTTGACATTTGGAGTCTGTGCTACTGACAGACTTTACAGTCGCGTGTAAGGGCCGGGTAACTCTGTTCAATAAAGTAACAACCTTTGAAAAATATTAAACTGTGTTTATTTTATAGCAATTTTAAAAAGAATCCACCCCCACCATTTAGATTCTCAACTTTATGACCCACCATTTATATTCTCAACTATTTTTTGTTTTACGTATTCATTTCTATTCACACCACATTACCATTTTCTGGTGTGTTTTTTTTTTTTTAATAATTCAAACATAAAACCCAAAAGAAAGGCGTAAATTGCTTTAAAAGAGAAACTGTATAGGCAACAAAGTAGCAAAATATACTCAGACATAACACAAAATGTACAAATCTTTCTGAGTCCGCCTGGAATTCAGAAGCGAAATAAAAGTCCGATTAAAATCAATTATTTTGAAATGTAATAAATTTTATTCCAATTACACATTATTCAGTTGGTTTCGTCATATCAAAACAGATTGCCGCATTTATTTATTTATTTTTTTCCTTAATTTCTTTTTTGTTCGATTTTCCATTTGTTCGTTATTATTATTATTATTTCGTGTTTTTAATTTAAAATCGTATCCGCAGGCGCACGTCAGCAAAGCTAGCAAGTCAGCATCGAAAACGAGCTAAGCCGCATGTAATACGCCTTGCGTTCGCGCTTCTCGCTAGCGATCAACAAACGCTAAACAACCAGCAATTCAATACAAACAATTCTCAACATAAAAAATAAATATATATAAAGAGAAAAAAAAATAAATAGCATTCAATGTCAAATAAATTAAATAAATTTAATGAAAATTAACTTTTTACCACTGTACACGCGCGCCCGCTTGTTTTCCACTCATTCCGCGCATCTAGCGCGCTTAACTTATGATTTTTCCCTTTCCCACCATCCCCCAGCCAACTATACTAGCCAAAAGGCAGCTAAATTCCGAATTGGCTCTTCCAAGCGAATAATCATAGTCAGAGCCCCATAGTCTTTCCGAATCCACTTCATATGTGGAGTCGACTGGCTGGTGGAGGCTGCGTGCGCCACTTGGTGGTGTTTGCGATAAGCCCCAATGGTGAGTCCGTCGTATAATCGCCGCTTTATTGTACAAATTATAAAAAAAGCACATTAAAACAACAACACAACATGAAATAATCAAGTAGCTTTGGAATAAAATAACAAGAAATTTTAATAACATGGAAATAAATTTAATAAACGCAACAGAGTTGCAATCGAACAATTTTGTAATTAGCTGACTGTCCGCATTATTAGGGAGATATGACATCGGGGGCACGCTACCGCTGAACGCACACTGCACTTTATTCGATTACTTGGCGTGGTGTGGGATTGACGGGACTGATTTGGAGCGAAATTATCACCGAATGGTGGACCCACCTTCATTCGACCCATTTGAACACTTCTAAAAAATTTCTATCATTTCAAGAATTACTTGGAAGCTTTAAATTAAACTCCCTTAAACTTTGCTCAAAAGCGTTACATTCAGTGCAGTCAGAATGTTCTGGTTAACACATACTCTTAGTTACAATGACTAAAGTATACAGATATTTTATTAGTTTTAAAGACAATATCGTGTGTGATAACTTTATTTGTTACCATCAAAAATCTGATAGGAATTTTACCCTCACCCCATATTTATTCCAAAGAGACCATACCCCAAAAATAACGCAGGATAACCTCCTTACGCGGATTTGACAGACTCAATTATCGACTTTACGTACGCATGACTTAGATCTACTGTCAATCAATCGATAGCTTTGCTAATCTCTTATGGGGATTACAAACGTGATTTATTACCCGCATTTCACCTGCCGCCTGCCTGCTACTTATTTGCCAATAATCAAGCAAGGTAAGGCGATCGCGGCAATCAGTAGCGATCTCGTGATACAATCATCTTATCGTTTTGATGAGATGTGCAAAATTGATGAACATAAAATGAAATTTAAATTGAATTCAACTTAACCGATATGCCGACAACTTTTTACCGTCGAATTTCAGAAGGAAAAAAAAGTTTTCCAGCAATGCCCACTTATTCGTCAGCAAATTGTGGATACTTAGTGGCGACGGTTACTTTCGACATGCTCACAGATAGATTGCAAACGTTTTCATGAAGTCTGGCGAATTCAGAATGGATAATGTTTTTGAATTTCCCATTTCTTAAAACACCACGTTCTAATCGTGCGCAACACGCAAGAAATGAGACTGGCGCATTTCGCACGTGGTTACTGTTTTAATTTTTCTTTTCAAAATGACTAGTCAGACAAGTAGCAAAACGCGCTTTTATTCAAATCGAATTTTAAAAATTAATTTTCAAGACAAAAATTTTATGAATTTTAATTGTATAGGGGAGGGGGAAATAAGTGGTGCAATTGAATTTTGATCTTTAACAGTCTTTAATAGTTCCCAAGATCTTTGAACAAATATTTTCTATGTATTTTTTTCCGAAACTAAATATTGCAGAGGAAAGTTTTGTGTTGATCACAACTGATATTTTTTTAAATTTGTGTGAACTGTTCGTAACTTATTAAAGTGCTCATTTGTGATTCCTGAGGCGGTGGTTTTGCTTTTGTCAGTGGTTGCAACCCTAACACCTTCTGCAATCCTATCGATGGTTTGGAATCCATATTAGCCCAGGCGCGCACTGCGTGGTAAACATCCCAAACCAATTTTCGCATATTTCAAATGCTCCAATTTCAACTTCAGCACGATTCTACATGCTTCCCATCTCCGTGCGCGTCTAGCCTTAAACTGTAGGTGCAATAACACAAAACAAAACTATTTTAGAATCGCATATTGCTGAATATTTTGACAAAGATTTAAAATATTTAAACTGTTGAAAAAGATAAATCAGAAAATGCTCCCGAAAAAGCATAAAGAAATCTCCATCGAATTTTTTTTTTGTCTTCATCGAAAAATGTTACTGGTCCTCCGCGACGACATTTTTTTTAGTCTCTCGCCCGTTCGTTACTGTTCACCAGTCAGAGCCTGACCTTATGCCCTGTTCAACCAACAAACAGCAGTAGCAGCAGCTACAGATCCAGGAGCAGCACCGAGGGCTCTTTTCTGGAATAATATTTAATATTTAGAGTTGAATAAATATTAAATGAGTGTTACTTAGAAAATACACTTCACATACAATCTTATATAAATATCTTTATATGTATATCATGCATTCTCAACAAACATAATGTTATTTCTTATTTAGAATGCTATTAAAAATTTTGAATGGAAACGAAACGACTTCGCAGCCCCATTTGTTTCCGCCCGCCACCACCATCAAATCCTACCTACTATACTAACTGGGAGATTTCTGTAAGCGTAATATTGGTCTGGAGGTATATATTGCTACCTGATGGAGTTAGAGGCTCTTACTTTTTTTTTTTGTTTTTAACTTGCATACCTACTGCCTACCACTACAACATTTCTGATAAAGGAGTCTGACTGCTAAACTGATGGTCCTTCTGTATAGATTTAGTAACATTGGAATCTTCTTTCTTCCGGCATATGTGTATAAGCGTTTTATATTTTCTTTATTCCACCCCAACTTTTTCATCCACATTTCTATATATAAATAATAAAGAAAAACGAAACACTTAAAATGTTTATAAAAGAGTACATCGCCATCTCGCCCGTACACTTTCAACTCATTTTTGAGTTCTTAATCGTCTTTTTGGACTCTGTTTATTCTAACTCAAGTGGAGTTACTTCGAGTTGTTTGATGATTTATGGAGGGCCAAAGATATGCAATGGAACGTCATTTACCCACCGCCATAACCACCATTAACACGCCTGCCACCCTCGACTTTCTTTCGAGGCATAATTTAACGTCAGTATAACCCGGTGTCATATCGGTGGACTACTTCTTTACTGGAGGAAATTTTAATGGGTCGAGGATCGAGGTGGGATGAGATGGGATGTGATGCACCAGGAGTGGGCAAAACGTTAACGACTTAACAGCATAAAAGTAAATATTACTTGTCAGATATGCATTTTTTATCTCCAGAAACATTGAGTAGCATGTGCTAAGGGTCAAAGAACAAGACCATCACTGGGGAGGTATCTGACCTGATGGACTTACTGAAGATTTCTTCATCCCGAGTTTTAGAATATCAACATGAACGCAAAATGGTTTTTTTTCTGGTCCATATAGTACAGCATCCCAGTTTATTGTTTTTTGTTGCACTTGGGAATAACTTCTTCTACTTTCGTATTGTGAAGAGTCTTCTATTCTCCATACAAATTTTATTCATTACACCAATTCGGATTTGTCATCGCTACGTATGCATTTTCATTTCAACCCCTAATGCAAATAAGGAATTTCGTATACTTAAGTAAATTAAATGCACTCACACTAAAGCCAAGTAAGTGCCATCAATTTCAAATTAAGGATCAAATTTTCGAAAACTCTAGAATAGTTAAAAATGTGAATTTTGCCCACATAATTAGTTTTCTAGAAAATTCCCCAATTTATAAGGTAAGATGTTAAAGCAATGGAGGACACTGTTTTCGTCTTGAAGTTATAAATAACAAATAAGGATTTTCATGACAAACGTCACATGGCTTTGAACTGTTAGAAAACCTGCACAATGAGTAGAAAACATGTATGGTATACCAACCAGGCAAGTCAACCGGTCATTTAAAACGCAGCGCGGAGATTTCCTGAAGTCTTACAAATCACATATTTCCGAAATGACTGGAAATATAATAAAAGTGTAATATTCACTGTTGAAGTATTTGAAAGTTTTGACCCGGCAACGACGGGCCACATCCTAGTATTTTTTTTAAATCGTGTAGAAATGTATTTGTCTAATTGCAAACTCATAATAAATTCAATTAAATGTAACGTTCCACTTCTCCGGGTCACCTAAATTTCCCACCACTCTGTCCCTTTTTTTGCTTTTTCCATTATTTTTACATAAATAGTTCATCTACCCCAAACATTGTTTAAGATGTTTTGTTCCAAGAAAACTTTCCTTAAAGTAAATTCTTTTCCAAATTTACTTCCCTTTGTCGCCGTCATCTGAAATGAAGGATTCCATAGCCCATGAGTGATAAAACAGTAGGTGGGTGAATAAATTGGAGCAAATTGAATTATGCATTTCAGATAAATCGTTTTTATCCACCCCCGCATAAGTCGTTCGCCGCTATTTCTTATTCTTCTATAGCTGAAGCAGCTCGTAGAATTCAAAGAAGAATTGCAATTAGTCATAGACGAGTATTCGTAGATGTGCAAACAGAATAAAACTGCTTTGAGCATGGGCCAAGCATCCACCCACCCGCAACGAACTACATCAATACAAGCAAAACATATGCTCTGCGAAGATTTCTTTCCCCTTCAGATTAACACCGAGAAAATGAGCAATTTTAAGGGTATCGGACTCCAACTCTGTCTTATTTTCTGTCTTAACAGTTTTATAGTTTGTTTGTGTGGGGGTGCGATATGTTTTAGCTTCCCTTCATGTAGTTTTGTTTTACCCGAGCTTCTGGGCTAGTGAAACATTACTACATATATAGACGGATGAAAACATTGAAAATCCGAGGGAAACTTCGTCAATATCGCATCTTTACCAATTATTGCTATACGAAAATTTGCAACTCTCTTCATCATTTGCACAATGTGTTTTCACAAAATATACACTGATTCTATTGATTCGTATTTAGATTTTCTTTGCAAAAAGCAACGATGTTTTCGTACCCCTGTGAGAGCTGATTGTGACAAACCTCGTAGAATCAAAAAAATTTCGTCGTTATTCAGAGAGTCAGTAATATGGCAAAGATTGGTGGTAAGTGAATATAAAAAAAATTACCACCCATAAAATTTTCCCGGTGTAAATTTGAAGCCATTTTTGTAGTTTACCAAAATACTTTTGTTAAATTTTCTGTGGTAGGTCGAAATTTGCCACTTCAAAAAACTTTCCGTCGAGAGTGAACGCAAATTTTTAACCAATAGAGGAAAAACAAAGTTTCAGATTCAGTTACTCCTATCCTTTACTCCACTTTCCCCCTTCCGGGATAGTTTTAAATGGAGCTGTGTTCGATATGGACCCTCGGCGAGAATCTAGCGAATTTCAGGACAATCGGATCGGTAGTTTTCCCGCGAAAGAGTTACATGGAGGAAAAACTAAGCTTCGGATTCACTTTACCCCCTCCCCTTACTTTCACCACTTCTTAGGCTACTTTTCAATAGATTTATGGTAGAGCCGGACCCGAGCCTCCATGCCAATCGGCTCAATAGCTTCTCTGCGATAGAGGAACAGACAGACACCACCTCATTTTTATATATTAGTATGATTTAAAAGAAAAACATTTTCTGAAAAATCAAGTACGAAATTTTGAAAATTTCTAATTCAAAAATTGTCATATTCCACGCCTTTTGTTAAAAGCTAGAGAACTTGAAATACTTCAGAAAATGTGCAGCTATAGCCACCCCTTTTTCAACCGAAATAATGATCTCCCACTTTCACCAGTGGCGTTGGCGACCCGGCGCCGACATCGACAATGAAAACAGAAAAAGTGGCGTCAAACACTTTACCCGTGCTCACTCAGTAAAACTGATAAACAGCAGTCATTCGCCAAGTCGGCAGGTGCTGATGGCATTTGCCAGGGATCTAAATGGTAGCCTGTCTCACTACAATACAGAACTTTCGCCTAACTTGATGTTTTGGAAACTCCCGTCCGTATTCGGGAGAGAAAAGAGAAACACAAAAACAGAATCGGAAAATTGTTTGGAATCAAAAAAATCCCTGCGCTGCAAAAAAAAAAGAAAAAAAAAAACGGAGCAGACATAAGAATGGAGACAGCGAAATTTATTATTGGCATTGTACCCGCTCGCGATTTATAAATTAAAAGAACAAAAAAATATACAAAATATATATAAAATAAAAACAAGCAGAAAAACAAAAAAATAAATGAAAAAGAAAATGCGAACACAGAAAAATATGAAAAACTCAAAATACTCGTTCATTGTGGCCACCACCCCCATCACCACCTACTTTTTATGATGATACTTTTCTTGGCCGAAACTTTGCGTCCACCCTTACCCCCATTGCACGTTCTTCATATTTTATTGCTCGATTGGCATGAGAACAAGATGAATAAACCCCGGGGACTTTGTCGCAAAACAAATTTCCCTGCTGGACTTTTGGGTGGCATAACTCGGTTTCGCTGTAACGCGGAGCGAGGAGAAGGCGAACGGTTGGAGCTATTTTCGTTGCTTTTGTTTTCCCCTATCCACAATTCTTTAATATCGGGATGTTCAATGCAGGACCTGTTTTGTCGTTTATTTGTTTATTTCCATCCTTGGTGGCGTTATCAAGCATAGAAATTTGATTGGAAGTTGTAGTTATGCGTGATGACTCTTTCATTCTTCCAGACGACGGTTTTGTAAAATCATTTATTGCAATTACCAGGGTGGGCTTCGCGTCTAACCGCTTCGCGATCCAACTGACCGCGATCAAACTGTTCTAAAAAGGGAGGCTTTTTTTTAGGATTTTTCAACATATTTTCTTGCCATTTTTACATCACATCGTAACATTTTAGAGCCAGACACCCCATATTATGTATGATTTCAAGGAAAAATTCCTGTGGTTTGCCAAAAAAAAATCTAATTAAAAAAATCGAATACATGAACCTTTGTATAGATAGCATTCAATGGAATCGGAAAGCTTCGATCGAAATTCCTACTCTAGTAAAAATATTAAGCATCAACATGTGCAAATCTCCTTACGATTCTTCGTTATTTTCGTCGATATACCATGCATAATGCACTTAATCTCCATGTAGGTATAATTTCTACAGTTGAAATGCATTTACATGTGTATTGGGGTATAGCAATGGACGTCATTTATAAATGTACATCTTTTCGATTTGGAGTAGAAGTCCCGGATTGTGCAGAGAGTTTACTGCCTAAACGGGATGTTGGATGCACAAAACTTCAACCTTTGGGGCATTTTAGGCTGCCGTTGCATTTCACGTTGAAATCGGAAGCAGAGATAAAATTGGAAGTTATCGAATAGTGAGAGAGGGTGGTTGGCTGTTGCCGTCGAAACGAGACCGTTGAAAATTGTATTTACATTTATGGTACCATGAAGGTGTCCTTGAAGCAACAAAACTCCCCACTTTCACAGTGACTATAGCAATAATTACTGACGCTTCTGTTGTTACCATGCGAGGGTACTGCTTGAGGTAGGCATCCTGGCGTTTAGTCCGGACTCGAGTCTCAACGTTTCCAAGTGAATACCAACAGTCAGATGGATTGTCCTGTAAAGGGACGAGGAAGATACAGCCAGACAAACATCACCAGATCATAAGGCTTGTTCCCTGTTTGTTGGGTCAGATAGCAAATGAATAAGAGATGAGTGATTTATGATTTACGATTAATCAATTCTCAAATCTTCATGTCCAGCTTTCATTGTTTCGGCTTCCATTTCATTTCGTTTTTGCAGACTTCTTATGCAAGATGGAAGGCATTATGGACGAATAACTTATATCGTTGACATTAGGCTCACATTCTTAAATCCCTTAATCTTACATGTTCCTTGTGAGTGTGTATTCTGCATTACTGTGGGCTGTACTGGGGAATTTTTAAAGCTCTTGACACAAAAAGTAACGAACTTTTTGAAAACAAAATATAGTTTCTTTTATCAAAACGGAAAACACTTGATTTTTGACGAATTTTTCTGACGGATAGACGACACAAGTTGAAATTTGAGCGCTATCGGTGAAATGGATTTGAAGTTCCAATCATACTGAGCTATCTAGAAAATACGTCACCCTATTTTTAAGTTTTTTAGACCCGTACCTCACCTCTCCTACGCTTTTTTGCGATTCCTACCGCCGATTTTTCTTCGTGATTTTCTCGACAACGAAAACAACTTGCAAAAACAGTAGAAACGCCGAAATTTTTTCTGTCTTCATGAAAATTACGAATGGTGTTTCCCTGTTCAACATAAATTTTCAAGCTAGAAATACCGTAAATAATGTCACTGTCATTTCGACAACGTTTCGTTTTTTTTTGTAACTTGTAATACTCACAGCAGCAATGAATGTTCAATACAGACAATCTAATTAAAAGTTTGTAATTCACATAGTGATATTAAAGTGCCTAGTTTAACTACTTTACCGCGAAAATAAATGTAATGAATGGCAACTAATCATATTTTCACTCTAAAATTCAAGAAGTGAAATTTCATCATCGTCAAATATTAATTATCGACGTTTCAATTATACGCATGGGGACAAAAACACTACATCGATGCAAAACTACAGCCAATGGTGATGTGAAGTGGAAGGGGATCTTTGGACCGACCCTCATGAATTGCATGCAATGCATCAGGCATAGGCAGTATTATAATTTGTTGAAATTTACAGAATTCAACTCGGAGATTCAGGCCACAGATTCGAAGGAAAGCTCGGCATGGGGGGCAGGAGAACAGACTATGGTCAACATCGCGGAATAACAATTTTCTCCAAATTCGCTAGAAGGCATATGAAGTTAACGGATAGCAGGACGAACTCATCCTATATGATCCGAGCCGCACAACAACAACAACCATTGCCTTCCTGTACCTGAAAATGCCGGACTTAACAATGAATTGGGAATGAAATCGGGGTGATTCTAAGCGAAATTCTGGCGCTACCGAATACTATTGCGTTTTAGAATGGGATACGATCCTGGCGATAATTTTGTTTGCTATAGGCCTGTGGTACTATACGAGTACTAGGCGCCCTGGACCTATTCCCGATATTTTGGATCTCTCTGCTGGGGTTAGGAGGTGGCATATAAGTTCTAGATGTTGGTTTGAATATTTTGCAGTGTTTGGTTCTGAATCCTGTTTACACACATCGATGTATAGTAGAATTCCGTTTCGTATCCGATAGGACTTACACACAATTGTCGTTGGGCTTTTACTGATTTACAAATTCTACTCGAGCCAGCATAGCGAATATTGTGTAAATATATATATATATAAATTTGTGTATAAGAATACAACCTTTGCACACAGACTGAAACTTTTAGATATGTAATTTCATAGGAGAATTTAAGTAGCAGAGAAATTCTGAAACTCGATTATTCTCAGTCGGCCATACTAGAATTTCAATTAAAACAAATTACCCGGACCCCTGCAACAGAAAACAGACTACACAGCATTGCCATCATTTCGTCCATTTGTTCGCCACGTTATATTAGAACGGAGATGCGTCGAGTTTTTGGAAAAATCCGCCTTGCTTGATGACCAACGGAACCGTATCAGGCCTATAGCATCTATTGCCCAAAGGGAGTAGCCAGCCAGCATAGCGACAGCAATTGTAGTGCCCAATATAGGACATAGGGAACCACATTAGAAATTGTGGGCAAATGCCGTGTACAAAACCAACTAATATCCAGCGTTCTTGTTTGCGCATATAAATTTAAGTTCGTATGTAGTACGCTGGGTAGTTTAGATGCCTAACTTGAATCTATGCGATGCGAGTCATGCATGCATGGAAATTCCAAGTATGTAAATTTGTATATCTGGGGATAGATATTTGCGTAGATGCAATTCCATGGAAACTCTCTCATATATATTCTTATCTAAAATTACTGGTTTACAGCGAGAGGCACAATTCTACATAACACATGACTAAAATTACAGCAATTAGAAGTCATTACAAGATTTTCGGCCAAGGGGCCATACGAGAATAAAGCGAAATATCCATTTCGTTATGAATACCATGAACAATGATTTTAAAATAATTGCATACGTAACACATTTTGTAAATGAATAATATGGCTATAACTTCTTGTTGAAGCGAAGGGCTATACCAACATTTGAAAACAAGGATTTTTACCGAAAACTTTTATTATTTTCAAATTTAACAAAAGATCCAATAGCAAATAGTGTACCACTCAATATAGCCGATAAAATCTTTTTTTTTTTTGAATCATTTTCTATCAATTCCATTTTTTCGAAATTTTCCAAGTACCAGGTTTGGTTATTCAGATTGGGTTACTGTAACCGAACAGTGACATTTAGTGTGTTACAACGGATATCTACTCGATGTAGATAAAATTAAGCGCATTCACCAAATTTTCAGAAAATATATTGAAACATTACCCTAATAAAATTTTAAACTCTAATAAAACTTTTCCTTTGCATCTGCTAAAGCTTTAGGTATCCGTGTTGATTGTTCTTCGCTTTTCTCTTTCACATGCGTGCGTATGGGAGTGTTTGTGTGTTTTTCCACCTATCCGAAATATTTGAACAAGATTGAATTGAGTGGTTTTGCGGGGTTGGTTGGTTATCTTAGCTACCTTTCTTTGCTAAAATGTAACCGGCAACCAATTTTACAGACTGATAAATTTGCCAAATGAATTATTAAATAATTAAGCAAACAAATTTAATTTTGTTGTTTGTGGAGATGTTAAGGAAAACGTTATTAATTGATTTTATTAAATCATGTTGCTTCAGCCTTCCATTTCCCAACATCAACAGCGTATATTTTTAACTAAATTTTTAATGAAAACTTTTTGTCGTTTTGCGTTTTCTTTTTATTGTTTGAAATGTTTTTATCAAGAAATTTGTAAAAATGAAAATAGAAAAAAACACTTTTTGTGCTGTACAGTAGTTTGGAGTATCATTTTGAATTTAAGATATTAACTAAAATTTAATTGAAAAAACTTACTTCTCATTATGAAAATTTCTCAAAATCACATTTTTTTAAACCAGGGATTTTTTTAAAATTCAGGTGAATTTTAAAAACTATTTAAAGACAAAAAGATGTTAACATTGTTTGGTGTTTTCCAAATATAAAAACCTTACTTAAAGATAAACGTCTCAACTAAATCATTAATCAATTCTCTAAGATGCAGCAAAATAAAAAATCATTTGTCGTTGAACAGATCTAGACGGACTTTCTCTTTCATTCACAAAATCAGTGTGATGTCAAATCACTAATCGGGGTCAGTGCTCCCCAGTTTGTTTAGAGACGAATCTTTCAACGTGAAGGTGGGCTTTGTGGGTATCCAACCTAACACCGATTGTGAGTCGGACCCACTTTAGATCAGCTACTCAGAGATTACCACCAAGGTGAACATCTTTCCAGCATTTATCCTCTGGCCAAAGTGTACCACATAACATGTCTCTTGACTTATCTATGGGTGAAATGCAATCGGAAAGACGATTTGGTCGACAAACGTAATCGTCACCAGGTGATATCGTTCACCTCACGTTTGTCTACTAGACCGCCCTCAGGCTTAGTTTTATTCACCTGCTGGCCAATGTGCTGCACAATACATGGAATTTCATCTCATACCAATCACTTTCGAGACAAATCAAGCCAAGCAAGCAAAGCTAGCAGGTAGTCATACATTCATCCATTCACATCGTAGTGAAGTCGACAACGTCTTTTCTACGATATAACTATGGCGATGACGACTATATGCATGAATTTCTCAATGAACTCGACTTCAAGGGAATGCCGAAAGCAAAAGACGATTCCGATGTGTAGTACAAACGAAATTCATTCATGAGTTGTACCAACACTATATCAAAAAATATACTTAAGCACGCGGCATACAAACAGATCTACACCGGCACACGCACCTGACGAAATCAACTGCACAATCAAACAAACTCGTATTCGATTGAATTGATGTCGACAGTCACACAAAAATGTAGAAGGCAGCAGCCATCAGCCACAAGCCACCATCCCCCAGCAGCTAAAACCAGCAACGAGCTTCCATATAGAAGCGATTTGAACAACGCCGGAATCAGAATCGACACCCGAAACGGAATTCCGATTCGCACCCGCACCATGCTTTAGTCCCATAGGAGAATTTGGGAATAGAAAGCATTTTGGCACTTCTGAAATTTTATGCAAAGTTTGGGTTTTGGCCAGAACCAAACCCAACATAAAATTTCAGAAAGAAAAGCTTCTTGGCAAGTTTAGTAGGAGCAAACAGACTGACTGCCTACCGCGGAGACTGAGTCTGAAGATTCCAAGTCTGGAGAGAAACGGATTCGAGCATATACAACTCAAACGCCTACCATTGACACACCAGACCAGAAAAGCGAAGTCAAACAGGCAAATCGAATCCAGGCGGACAACATCTTCCACCCTCTGACCTCTTGACTGGGTTTTTCCGAAAAGCAAAAAGAGTCAAAATAGACACACGAAAGACAAAACTGCTAATGCGGCAAGAATCCACCGAGTTTAGAAAGTGTATCTTTCTTGAAAAATGAATTGAATTTGCAGAATGCAAATCGGGAAAAGGCTCCGACCAATTGATCTGAGTTTATGATTCTTTCTTTGATTGTGGGAAAAGCAAATGACAACAGGACGACGAAGGAAAACCAACCTCAGATCGCAAGACAGCGTTGATCAGGACGCGAAAATAATTCGGATGCAAAACTGGAGAATATCGGCACGCGATTATGGTAGGCTAAGACCAAAAACGGATTGTACCACCGAAGAAGAATTAGAATAACCTTAACAAAGCAACAGAATGTCGTTTTCTTATATTTTTTTGCTTCCTTAAAATTCGCACTTCCGATATTGGGATATTCGCATGAAATTTTTTGATAACGTTTGCTACGTTTACTCTGCAATAGATTAATGAAAATCGCGAAGAAATTTAAAAAAAAAATCGCAAACTAAACGGAGTGTAAAAACGCAGAATTCATTTACACTCGCATAAAACTTTTTTTTTTTTTTGATTACTTGCCCGTTGTCACAAATTTCGTGAGTGGTTTTACACGTTTGAATGTTAACAATTCTATTGTATGCTTCTACATCTATTCGCCTTTTACATAATTCATGAAGAAGAAGGCGCGAAATGCACGCGAGCGACACTCGTTCAACATGCGTTCAAAATAATTCATTACAATTCCCATTTATTATCATTTTGGCTCTCGTCATTCCATATACATCCTTGATACATAAAACATATTTCATTAAAAAAAATTCAATCTTAACATGATCTGGCGAAAATCCGGTCGACCACGGCCATTTTTGTTGTCAACATTTAGCACACAAAAGAAGATCTGTGAACTCTCGTATATCTTTGACTTTTCTAGATCGTGGATCATTCAATTTGCATCCATATGTTAATTGATATAAATAAATGTTTCGATGTGGCTACAATTGTTTTGCTTACGTCATTTTTTTATTATTTTCACGTTGTATGGCACATATGCTGTTGGCTGATTTCAGTTGAAAAGAATTTTCATCTATTAACAGTAATTTTTTCACATTTTTTTTTATTTAGAATATAATTATTATAATTATTGATAAAAATTGAAACAAGTTTGATTTAAAAATTCTTTAAAAAGACTATATAGTGAAATCTATATACGCCACACTCTTCTGGTTTAAGTGAAAACTTCCCTAACTCGAAATCTTATGATTTTGGAGACTTTGGGAATTCGTCGGTATAAGCCGGATATCTCTCAAAGCCGACAAAAAATTCCCGATTCCTTATGGTTCCGGCTTATACAGGTTTTACTGTGTTTGAACCGCATTCCGGTAACACCTGATTGCATCGATCTAAACAAATGGTACTCAGAAGGGGCAATGTCTCGGGAGTATGGCGAGTGGGGTAAGACTTCCCAGTTGATTCCTTCCAAGTATGTTTAACCGTTTAACCACGTATGCTCCACAAACAAACGATACGATTTTTCTTCAAAAAATGGTAATGAATAATACTTCCCACATTTTCAGCATGAGAAAAATAATAGTTGTTTACACTTCCAGCAAATTATGTATTTGGTTACCATTACATTTGGCTTAAATTGTTACACAAAACTATGCTTTTAAAAGAAAATTTTTCTTGAAATCATAATTAAAATTGATAGTTTCTTATAATTTTTCTTAAAAAATTACAATTAAATCTCATGGATCATAGATAAAATTGATGGTACATAAATTAACTTTACCTTAAACTAACTATATCCATAGAATTATAAGTTGAATCTAACATAGATCGATTTTGCTTACAGTCGAGGGATAGTTGGTGAAAAGTTGGCGGTATTGTTTGCCATTCGTAACTTGTTTAATACAGTTATTGGCCCTCCATTTGATGTCTAAAGTATTAAACTCAATTTAGAGGTAAACGGAGCAACATCTACCATGTGCCCTTCGACACTTTTAGATTTAATGGCATAGAACTGGCCAGTTGTGATACGTACCGCCTCCGATGTGACGGTTGATGCGTACTTAAATGTACCAGGAATATATGTTCCTTTGAACAGGTTAATTTTATAAATGCGACAATATTGTGTTATGCTAAGTTAGTTTGTGGTTGACCAGCGGTATGTAAATTATGTTATCCTTACAACAAATACAATTTTAATGTTATACTACTCGTCCATGACAGGAGAATGAAATTTGCGCTGCGATAGTTGGAACGGCAGTGACGAAACCATAATGAGGTGATGCTATCCGGGATGGGGAAGATCTGAAAGACGTTACAAACACAATTCGCCTTGTGTTTTATATCAGAATGTAGAACGATGGTTTGAATGTGAAGTCTCCATTATCAAGCTAGAGTGACGTTCGACCTCTTGATGAAGTCCTATAACTGATGGCGGAAGGTAGAAAGTTTTCCAAATACCCTTTTACCCATACTACCTAAATTTACAGCAAGAATAATAGTAGTTAACCGGCCAATAACTTTACATGTATACCCAAGCATAGCTAGTGGTCGTTGAAGTTTTCGTATAGGAGGTGACCATTCACCCCTATTGTAACAGTTGGGTTGTTGTTAGGTAGTTGGCTAGGTTCGATATACATAAGCTCACAACACTTTAGCGTGAGAGGTTAATTAAGTTTTCCTTTGATTAATTAAGTGATTGCATTGTCGATATTAAAAGCGCTATAAACGCTTCTACGTTCAATGTACCTCGAGCTTCGATAAATCAATTAAAATTACATTTAGTTTAATTTTCCTGTGGACCGAAATTTCCACTGCACGACATCCACTCACTGTGCAGGTGATTTTGATTTAGATATAAGGTATGCGATTACTGTTAGTATCCAACCTTAGTTTACTTAGAACTGAAGGACGAAACTATAGTGGGGCGATGATCGTAACAGTCTATATCGACCAGTGGGAAAAATTCCATTTTAGCAAAGTCTGAAATCAGTGCAAGTAGCACCGAGTAAAGTCGAACTCATCTTCTGTAATCTTGCAGTCAGACGAAGCAGAGTTTGCACCCTAATATGGCCCATATTTTTTTCTTACATTGACATTGCCCAGACTGCACCTTCAATTTATAGTTTCCATTTAATCATCTACTGAAAATATAGGTGGCTTCCCTTAATCTCTACCTCTGCTAAAAGTCTTTCCTGTTCCTGTTTAAAAAAAATCGCCTTTTCTTTCATTTTTCTATCGCTACAATGTAAAATAGGAATGCACTGACCTCTGCAGGAGGCAATTAAAAATGAAGAAAATTCAATATCGGAAAACTAATTCGATTGGTTGCTGCCGCTTCGAATGCCCTTCGGCGAATCACCCAAAGTGTTGAGGGAAAAAAAATTCTCGCGCGGAAGTGGAAGTCATGTCTGCGCAAAACTTAAAAGGGAAGAATCAAAGAATTGACTTTTTTTTTGCTTTCATTTTCTCGCAATCACTTTAAAAACACAACAAGTCGAAAAAAAAATCTCCCACATCGCACAAGAAGCCAGCGATCGCCCCCCATGGAGCTGGCGGCCTATTAAAAAGCTGTTCGGCTCACGGTCGTTTTCTGGCGTTTTGCGCGGCTCCCTGAAGCAAAATCAGCATCTGGTCTGTGTGCTCCGCCAATTTTGCCGCGGCAGGCCGGATGACGAAGAAAGATAACGAGATGGGGGCGATTCAAAACTCGGGTTGCTGGATGACGTTTTTGACGAGATGATGACTTCGCCACTGAAATCAACGATTAGACGTCGAAATCGCTCGCCGAAAACCAACCGTGGCAGCACCACCAAACGGACAAAAAAAAACTAGATAAACTGTTGATGAGACAGATGTGAAGATGCTTGTCCATCAAAATGGTGTTGCTGGACCAAACGCGAGGAGGCCGCGGGCAGGGTACCATTTGACAACAAATTAATCAAATCAAGCGCCGCCGCGTCGACATTGGGCACGAGCCAACAACAACAACAACGACCGGCCGGCGCAACGCGTTAATTCTGTTATGTTGAACATGAGCACAATGCCAACATATTTCGAAGCTCACAACCTGGTTGTTGGGCTTTCTGGATGGATCGTTGGAGCGCGGGTGGAGGGGCGATTTTCAAGTCAGGCTGATGCTCGATTCATCGCTTTATGTTGCTTCTTTTGCTATAGGAGCGATGCGTGCACGGGTGATGTTGACAAGCCAAGATTGATGGCCAATTTGAGGTATCGGCAATTTGGACTCGCATCGTAAACCGTGGATTACCGTAGAGAATTATTGAAATTTCACGGAAGTTACAGGGGAAGATGAAGAGAAACCGGCATTTTTTATAGCAAAACGTTTAGATAGCACATTCCATTTGAGTACAGAAGAACTAGTTTTATGATTGTAAGATTCTGATAAAATCCAATTATTCATTGTTAATATTTACCATTTTATTAATGTTAAAATACCCTTTTTTATCATTGTTTTTTTTTTCTTTTTTTTCAGGTGAGTGTTCAATGGTTTTCCAATAAAAATGTATAATTGCAGCATTTGTAAGTACAAAATTAATTTCTACCATAATTCTGAGCAAACCAAGAAATAAAAGAGACAAAAATCTAACACCAAAATAAATATTGACATATGCTTCCGCAGTTGATTATACAACGCTGACATAATAATAATAAAATTTACTGTTGGAAAAACTTTAAAAAAAATTTAAAATAAAATAAGTTACCCTCTAGCGACAATGGAAGTTTTTAAAAATCAAAAAATCCAATTGAAGTTTAAAAAAATATCCAATCAAAAATCCAATTGAATTGTTAAAAAATATCTTAAAATATGTTATTAAAATTAAAATAAAAAATCTATAGATGTTTTTAATATAATAAATATACATCTAATCATCCATAACGGTATATGATAAATCAAGCTGCTTTAGACACAATTTAAATTCTATAAAGTCAAACGATTTAACTTATTTAAACATAAATGGCTCACGATAAAAAATATTTCAAGTCTTGTGTAAAAAATCTCACTATTTTTAATTATCATAATTCATTTTCTCAGCATTTAAAGCTAGAAATAACACACCACCATTTTAATGTTATTTTATCCCATTTTATGTTTAGGAATTAGTTGGGAAAAACTCATGAATTCCCACGCAAATATAATATTTTACAATTTATGTATGATACTTTGTAGCAAGTCTATGGTACAATTTTCACCCCGACTGATTCGAGCGCATATAATGTGCAAAAAGTTTCCAAGCATCCGTGCAATTCAACTCGTGCTGCAGGTACGCCATGCAAGGATTTAAGGGTGACCGATGAAGGGCGCAGGGGTATTTCGCACACACGTATTCCTACATCAGTCTACCGGTTCCGGTGATAACCTGAAGGGAGCTGATGTACTACGTATATATGATGAGGGTTAAAGTTGGAAATTTTCCGCGCACTTTCATTCCTATGCACTTCAACACTTTATGGCCCCACGGTCGAAAAGCGAGACTCTCTCAATACGATGCGATACGAAGTTGGCAGCTCTGCAGGTTATAAGCATTTTGAAAATCTCGAGCACAGTTGAGTTGCGTTTAATAGAATTAGAGTGGGGAAAATAAAGGCGCGTTTTACCTGTTTTTGTCCTCAGGTGCTCATTGTAAAACTCGACATTTCGTCGCTAGTCACATTTTCTATTTAGGTTGTAAAAATATAACCGGGGAACTACACCTCAGGGGAATAAGGGACTGGTTTGTTGGTAAGTTTTTAACACATGGATCAATAAGTCCCGAGACTAACCCAGAGATGACGCTCGTAGTAAACCAGTAACCACGTCTTTCTAGAGTACTAACCTTTGCTTGAAACGTGTCAAAATTTTAAGTCGATCGGACCAGAAACAGCTGAGTTATCGAGGTTGGAGTAAAGTCGTTTTGTAGTTTGTTTAAAAAATGGAAAAAACCGAGTTTCGTGTTCTGATAAAACATTGTTTTTTAATGGGTAAAAACACCGTGCAAGCGAAACAATGGATTGAAAAATGTTACCCGGACTCTTGTCCATCAAAAGCAACGATTTGTCGGTGGTTTGCCGAGTTTAAACGTGGTCGTACCGACACAAATGACGCGGAACGCTCGGGTAGACCTGTGGAAGCCGTTACACCGGAAAATGTGAGTGAAGTGACAAAAATTATAATGAAAGATCGTAAAGTGAAGCTCCGTGAGATTGCTGAGATAACACAGATATCATATGGAAGTGCATATATGAAAAATTGAGCATGAAAAAGGTTTTTTCCAAGTGGGTGCCGCGATTGCTTTCGATGGAACAAAAACAGCAACGAGTCGATGATTCAGAAAGCTGTTTATCGCTATTTACTCGCAATAAAAAAGATTTCTTGCGTCGTTACGTGTCCATGGACGAAACATGGATACATCACTACACTCCAGAGTCGAAGCGGCAGTCATCTGAGTGGCGCACAGCTGGCGAAAGCCGTCCGAAGCGTCCGAAAACGCAGCCGTCAGCTGGCAAAGTCATGGCGTCAGTTTTTTGGGATACGCATGGCGTGATTTTCATTGACTACCTCGAAAAAGGTAAATCGATCAACAGTGATTATTATATTGACTTGCTGGTGCGTTTGAAGGAGGAAATCGCAAAAAAACGACCGCACATGCAGAGAAAAAAAATCCTTTTTCACCAAGACAATGCACCCTGCCACAAGTCGATGAAAACAATGGCAAAATTGAACGAATTGGGCTTTCATCTGCTTCCCCACCCCCCATACTCGCCAGATTTAGCCCCCAGTGACTACTGGCTCTTTGCTGATCTTAAAAAAATGCTCCAGGGAAAAAGATTTGGCTCAAATGAGGAGGTCATCGCTGAAACTGAAGCTTATTTTGAAGCGAAAGATAATTTTTTTTATAAACATGGTATTGAAAAATTGGAAAAGCGTTGGAACGATTGTATCACCCTAAAAGGTGATTATATTGATGAATAAAAAAAAATTTGGCAAAAAAAATGTTGTTTTCATTGTTAGTCTCGGGACTTATTGATCCATGTGTTAATCTTCGGTCAAACTTTATTTTGCAAGATTTCTTACTAATATTAATAGAGCCAATACGAGATTTTGAAGAAAATAGGTTTTCAGACATGAAAAACTTAGTTTCCTCTGGAGTCGCGTCTAGACATGGATGATGGCTTCCCATTTGAGCAAAAATGCCCAGTTGACATTAGGAGTTACTAGTTGACAATAGCCGACCTTTTGAACTAGCCTCAAATAAGTGAGAAACTTTCAAATTTTGTCCCAATTTTCAACAACTGTGTTAGCTGGCAACTAGCCTAATGGCAACTTTTTTTTTTGTTCTTGAAAATATATCCGACTTTTTCGCTACAATTCATAGTGCAATTGGTAAATTTGCTGTTGGTGGCGGTTTAAGTTAGTTAATTTTTATTCAAATTTCACTTTTTAAAAAGTACTGCATATACTGCATATCTTAAAATATAATTTTTGGGATAATTTTTTGTAAAAAAAACCCAACCCTAAGAAATCTGAAGTATATGCAAAGCAAAAATAACAAAAAGTCTTTACCTAACAATCTTCAACTTATACGAAAAACATTAGTTAGCAATATTTATTCCATCCATATCCCACCTAACTGATATCAATTCTTTTTATAACCGAAAAAAAATCCTTCTCGTCACTTACTGATTATTCAAGTAAACCCAGCAAACCCTAGCTTCCGAAAATGTCAAAAATACGACATTTTGAAACTTTTCCTGATGCGAAAGAACGAAAAACCAAACACCTTTTTCGACTTGTGTGCGACAAGTCTGGAAAAAAGCCTGAACTTTCGAGTTGTTTGATCTTTATCGGACAAAAGAAAAAGAAATCCACAAAGTCTTCACGAAATCGATTCGAAATTTCGAAAAATATAAGCAAAAGCATATGACATTTCTGAACAAACTCGAAACGAAATTGCGTTCCGATGTCATGCCAATCATTTCATTTGTATGAAATGAATTCTATCAGATGTCGGTTCCGATGTCAGGATTTATGTCCGACAGCCCTACCGATTTTGTACAGAATTCGGAGCAAAATGTTGGCTGGGAAGTAAATTAAACCAATATTGAACTTCACTGGTCCAAATTGAAGTGGGAAAAAGTGGATGCGGACTGCTAAAATTTTACAAGCAACCTCGGTATTACTGGATATCGGCCCCTGTATAAAATCAACCCTCTGTATACGATAGTAACTCACTCTCCTCTTCGATTATCCAATGCTCCCGTCAAACTTTATCCATATTGCATTTGGAGTGACGTATTATTATTATTTTTTATATGTTTTCCATTTTTATATTTCTGAAGGGCAAATATTATTTCAATTTTATGTTTTTATTTTCGATGTCGTTTTCGTCCTCCACGGCATAGACGTAGTCGTAATCGTTGTTGCTGTTGCTGCTGCTGCTGCCGCTGCTGATTCGTTATCCTTTCCGCGCCAACTGTATCGTCGTCGTCGAGTAATGGGGCTACCGGCACCGTGGACGTTACCATAATCTTGGAACCAATCCCAGTCCCCATACGCAGGCAGCAATGTAAACATTCACTCGAAAAGGATGAATGTCGCCGCTTCCTATATCGCTAGCTGGGCACAAAGGTACAAGGATCAAGGAAGTACTTGCATGGTTAGAGCATTTGGATGTGGAGTATGAAGTTTACGTACACACCAGTACACGAATAGGTCTAGAATAGGGATCAGGATCGTCAATTTTATCCCATTTTTGCACCAATTTTTTCCCGTCATTTTCTATCGTTGAGGAAAAAAGGCCACACCATCACCTTTCGTAGTAATTTTCATCGTTGTTGGTATACTCCTGATGAAGTTCGGTTCAACAATGTTTTTCTGTGCCGGCAAAAGCCGAAGCAGAAGTAGAAGCAGCAGCAGTGCTAAAAAGAAGGAAATATTATAACAATTGTATAAGGGGTGGCTCTCTTTTGCCATTGATATCGTACATTTTTATTAAATTTTTTATTGCTGTCTTTACGTGTTTGCCTTCCGCCGCCACCGCAGCATATCTCTGTTCTCGATCCGAGAGCGCCCACTCTTACCCATTATCCTTTTGGGTCGATGTACTCATCCCTGATTCCGGTCGTACGCCTTTTATGAAATCGACTTAAAAATCCTGAAAAAAAGGGGCACCGAAACCAGCAATTCGCTCCTATATAGGCACAGTCACAGATACTACAGAAATCTCCGGGAATGTGAGGCAAAAAGTCAGCTCGACCGTCTGTACGCCGCGACCCCCTAAATCATCCTTTTCTGGTGCTCCACAAATACCAGGCAATGTGGCAACATACTCTAGCTGCATGTACAGTTGTACCATGGTATTAGTATATATAAATTTATCGTGTTATATTCTTTTTATTTAACTTTTTTTTTATATTTTCTTATATTAAGAACTCTAAACGTGAATTTATTACACAATTTACAATGATATAAAAGTAAATTATTATTAAAGTCAAGCGCACAGGGGATAACTAAAAAAAGTTAAGGAAAACGTAAAATAAAAATAAGGAGCCAGAAAAAGATAGGCACCTTTCCCGTACATTGGCAGAAGGGAGACAAATTCATATGGAATAGAGAAGGAAGTGAAGCGTACATGTGGTTTATACGGGATGGTGTACCACAAGGAAACGACTTTGGTGCCTGTTTGTTTCCTCTGGTATTTTTTATATGATAATATTTTCATATATCTATATTATTACTATAGTTTAGCGGATTTTTTTTCCCGTACATTTCTTTCTTTGATTTGATGCGATGGTACCGATGCGATGGCACTGCTTTTGCTGCTGTTTTATGTTTGGTGGTGCTTTTGCTGCTATCCTGTTTCCTCGTCTCGAATGAATAACTTTTTTTTTGTTGATGTTGTTGTTGTGCTTATGACTACTGTAATTATAGAAATTTTAGGGCATCAATCATTAAATTTTGTGCTCCTTCTGCTGTCCTTGCCCGATTCCTTCATCGTCATCGACGGAGTCATCGCTGTTCTGTTGTTATTACCCGGCAAATGTTTTCATTTTTTTTTTGGCTACGTTACTATCAAATATACACGAATACAACTTAACGATGACGATATCATAAGCATGACTACTTACAATATATAGGTTAGGTTACTGCCTGCAATCATTTAATTTTTTTTATATGTTACATCGTTATATCCCCTTCGTAGCAACCAACTTCACTCCGTTCTCTTCTCTAATAACTGCTGCGCCTTCTCCGTTTGCCCTTGGTACTCCATCGTACAACTTCCTATTAACCGAATATATATATAAATATAATACTGTTGAACAAGGGACCGCTACTTTTTAAACCATCATTGCTCGCATAGATATGAAAGGAATATATTTTCGAAAAATTATTTTCATTTTTAAAAGCCAGAGTTCCTCCATAAAAAAGCAAAAGCATAACCCAACATAAGTAAACCGAAATAAAATAAAAACGAACTCAAAAAAAAAATTGAAAGAAAAAAAAGACTTGAAGAAAAAAAAACTGTTTTTGTTCGTTCGTCGCGGTATCTTTTACCCATCTTGACGCTCGACTCGACCCGATCTTGGATTGTTTTGTTACTTTTTTTACGAGTTTACATTTATTATTATTAAGTTCTTTTTTATGTTTTTATCTGCTTTATAATTTTTTGTTATTTTCATTACTTTTTCTTCAGTCTTAATTTAACATTTTTTTTTTCGTTTTAGCTTTCTTTGGGAGCGCTTTGATTCTAAGTTTATATTTTTTTTTTGGTGTGCGCTTGTGAAACGATGTTGAAAAACTGTATTTTCAACATATTTTCTCGTTACACGTGTAGCCTATTGTTTTAGCAAAAAATTGTGAACTTTGAGATTTGTGAAAAAATAATATTTACCGTTGAAATATTTTTCTTCTTTAAAATTGCACTTTATTTAA
Source organism: Chrysopilus asiliformis (assembly GCA_964034945.1). Classification (NCBI taxonomy): domain Eukaryota; kingdom Metazoa; phylum Arthropoda; class Insecta; order Diptera; family Rhagionidae; genus Chrysopilus; species Chrysopilus asiliformis. Next base: position 1,061,513 of record OZ035962.1, on the reverse strand, counting down.
GCATCTTTCTTGCTTTGAAAATTACTTTAAACCCACATAACGTGAGGTTTTTAGGTTTTAAAATTCTGTTATATTTACACAGAGAGAAATAATTAGGTAAAAACTCCAGAAATCATCGTATAACTTAACCAATTTCTTAGTAAGGAGAAAACCAACTAGGAAATTTGATAATTTACCTAAGATTCTTGGTTTAAAATTGATATGGTTAAATTTTCTTCATTTTTAGCGAACTAAATTATGTTTCTTACATAAAATACATATAATTATTCATTATTTTGAATAAACGTTAAAAAAAATACAAAAAAAAAGAAAATTTTGAGTGCTTCCGGGGGAATTTGAACCGATAACTCATGTATATTTGTGTTCTGCACCAGATGGTGTATTCTGCACCATCTAAAAAATTTACCAAGAACTTGGTTAATTTAACCATAACAAGTTATTTTTTGCATTTTTCGAATTTTTAACCATGGGTAATTTAACCAATTTCTTGGTACGATTATCCAATAAACTGAAAATTTTGGTAAACCCATACAAAAATCATTTCACAAATTTATCATGTTTTTTCTCTCTGTGTACCAAAACACTTCGATTTCAGAAATTTATATTTTTTACCAAGGTGTCCCAAATTAAAAAAAAAATCTGGATATCATTTAACCACATCCGATTTTTAACAGAAAAAAAGTAATTCTACTTAAACTAGAAGAAAATTAATTACATCAGTTTACCAATCTCAATATTACAACAACTGGAGTAATATTATTTATCGAGAAGGGATAATGACTGCTTTAGTGGCAAAACCAACGTGGCCGTAATATAAGTTGGTCTTAAAAGTGGTTGCGATATCGCATAAACATCATACTAAGCATTTATTTCATCATCAGCGCGTGAGAATTAAAGTAAAAAGTTGTATTTGGAGGCAATTAAACATTTCATTTTTTTTTTTTTTGTTGTTTGTGCTGACTTTATTATTTTTATTAATGTCTTCACATTGCATGCATGTGTGGTCGGTCAATACTCCGTCCCGCTGATTCTGTTTCTTCAACACTACCATAGGTTTGACGAATCCACAAATCTGGCATTTGCACATACAGACATTTACCATGTCTTATTCTGCCTTTTCATTCAAAAATTATAAATGTACAATAATTTATGGAATTAATGGCCGCATTAAGTGTGAATATACGAAAACCTAAAAGCCGGGAGGGTGTACGGTTGGGTCTGGCGCTTCAATGAAGCGCCTATCAGAGTTTCCATCAGATCAAACTCTCGGCAGGTTCGGTTCCCATACAACGATGATACAGCTAAAATCTTAACTAAAATCTCCAACGGAACTGGCAAACTTGGAGTCGCACGGAGGCTCCACGGATCTCCACATCTCCCCGAATTTAAAGTTTTCGGCCCGTAAAACTTTGAATACGGGGAGTTACGGGGGTCTGTGGGGCCATGCCTACCTAAGTATAGCCTAATCTACAATTTAAACTTAAACTCTTTGCCTTGCGAGGCTACATGTGAATGAGAGAATGAGTAATGACTTGAAATCGAGGGCGAATTTAAATGCGAAATGATTACTTTCAACAAAGTTAAATAAAAAAAAGATTGAAAATAAAACTACAGAATGAAATGAAATTATGGAAAAAGTTGTATAAAGAAAAACGTTTAGAAATAGAGGAATTTATGTTGATTTGCCACAGAGTTATACTCGACTCGGTGGAGCTCTCCATGATGTTAGGTACGTCCAAGTAGGTCTTCTACACGGTTATGCGAATAATTGTTACTTAAAGTGCCTGTTTATGTTTCCCATACACCAAACAAAATACAAAAAAAAAATTACTTGTACCAAAAGCAACAACAACAATAGCATTTAACTAACATTTTATTATCGTTGTACATTTATCCATATTATTTTTTTGCTTTATTATTTGTTTTATCTGTTTACTGCTTTCTTGCTGCCATCAAACAAATATTATCTACTTTGAAAGGAAAAATACTTAATTCCCAAAATCTGGCTGGTTGGCTGGGTTGGGTAGACTTGAAGACTGAATAAACCGCTAAAAACTGTAAAGCTGATATGGTAGGTACAATATTATTATTAACACGTCTGTATTTGTTTTTATAGAAACTTATTTACCACAATTTCCAATTTAATATCATTCCAAGGGTAATTCCAACGTCGCATTTTCGGTACGTTTGCGACATTATTTCCTGCTGCTGAGGTTTTTACTTTAAATAACAGATTTTATCGATTTTGTTTTCATTATTTTATGTGTTTAAATTCCTAGAACGGTGACCAGAATTTTTATTTCTTAAGTAATTTGTGTTCAAAGAAAATTACCCTAAATTTCTGATAAAATTTATTTTTCTCACTCATTTATTTTCTGGAAATACTACACGAAATCATAATAAAAATCTTATATCGATATTGATATTTGCCCTTGCCACCCCTTCCCCACCACGGATTCTCTTTTCCCGAAAAAAGTGGAAAACAGGATACTTGCGTTAGCTTTACATACGTTAACGAATATTTCGAATGTTGAGTCTGAGAGCCATTGCTTTTTCGTTTTTAAAATTTTTTTAGATTTTTTTAGGGATTTAAAAAGTTTGTGGGCTTGTTTTCGGTTCACCGATTAACTTCTATGGTATAAAGGTCCTTGAGTAGTTTCTCTACTCATTTCAGGTGTGGTAATTAAGTTTACGTTGTGACATTTTTTTTTGTATATAATTCGCGCGTGTTATACCAAACCTACATAATGGCAAATTTCGATTTAAAAAAAGAAATATTTGTCACAGGATGTTCAGGACGTTTGGGTGAGGGTTTATATTAAACGAAAGCAGTTGAATTTATTATTCTGGTTTAATTCTCGATTTCAGTACACGGTTTGTCTTTTACATGCGCTTCGGTACGGATTCACGTTACGACTCTCGCTTCTTTGTCTTCGCTCGGGTTACCCGATTGGCTTCTTTTTCCTGACCCTGCGGAACAGAGGTGTCAGGCTGACATATTTTAAGCCGAATTCTGTAACTATAAGGAAGAATATATGGAAATCCTTTTATTTTCTTCAAGTTACGTTTCGTAACTAGGGTCTTTATCACTATTAAATTGCTAATACCATTCATAACAAAATGACTTTCCCAAACAGGAGTCCACAATATAAATTTATAATTTTAGTAAAAAATTAATAATTCTTTTTAAATTTTCAAAATGATTTGACAGAGCATTTAATTTAAACGATGGAAAATGGTGTTAAATTTTGATGACAAATAATTTTAAGACTGTAACATGAAATCCCATTTATCTTAGGGTTAACTAAAGCTAATAAGACCCCCGTGAGAAAAATTCTAAAAGGGGTTATTTTAGAGCATAAAAAAATATCCTCAGATATTACCAAGATTATTTGACTTGCTCGACAAACATCGATCAAACAAAACCAAGTTCCATAATTGAAAACGACCTTCTAAAAAAAAATACTTCTCACTCAATGCACAGGTAAAACAGACACCTAGAATCCCAGTTATATCAGCCGTGTTCACTTTCGATTTCATTCCATTATACTAAAATCCCAAAACAAGGGGAAGAAAGTGCAAAAATTACAAGGAAAAAAGTCGAAGACAAATCGGGCGTTTGCATAAAACCAGGTGAGAATAACCTTAACGAGTTGAAGTGCTTCTTCAGTAGCAACATAACTGCCAGCATCACAAACACAACAAGCAACAGCTACGGCTATATTGAGGAAAAAAAACACACGAAAGACACGAGCATCCGTCGAAGATGCATAATATAGGGAAGAGAAGGCAACGAACGAAATACGATTGGCTGTGTGTGATACCCTTAAGGGAATCGGTACGATTGAAAATACGTTGAAGATGATGTTAAGGAGTTCAACATCAGAGGAAAAGAACTTCTTGAGATAATCGTTTAGTCAGGCTAGGCTGCGGTGAACGCGAATGCACCACAGAACAGAGCATTGAGTGAAAAAGAACACCAGAAATACCAAAAGGAACTAAAGTAGATTCTTTTTTTGAGCTTCATCAAATTTCCATCTTTCGGATAGCACAAATGAGGCGTTGAGAGCAAAAGTAGTCCAACCCACATCCCGAAATCGTGAATTTTTTTTTGTGTTTGAACCACTATTGCCAGTAAGTTTTTAGATAAAAATGTTTGGATGCACAATAGAACATTTAAGCATCGAGTAATAAAGTCCATCCAAATTTTTTTTGTCCAGAATTTACAGTCCATAGTGGAAAAGCTCCAAAAAGTCGAATATATGTCTTGGACCACTCTTGCTCTCAACGCCTCAAATACACGTGGATATTAGGCAGTCTACAAGCACATGGTCGTATGTCTTGAATCCACGCCATTCACGATCCAAGGCAATAAAATTGAGGCGAGGTAAAGTTCTATGAATCAGTTTTATGCCTGCGAGCACTTTTTTATGCTCTCTTACAGCTCTAGCAATATAAACGCATTTTCAGACAAAGGAGTGTAGCGCGAATATGATTACAATGTTCAATACATAAAAGTCAAATCAAGTGGCAACGAGTTATTATTTTTTTCGTGTTTCTTGATTTTTGAATTCCGAATCCTCTGTGGAGAAACGGAAAGGAATCACAAAGGCAGACATAGAAATTTACCTGGTAGTACGTTCGACATAGCGATCAACCATAAAAACAGCTAGAGAAAAAAGCAGATCCCAAGGGAGCGGTAAAATTAAATATAACCATTGGAGGGATAGAAACTAGCAATCATCGAAACATGCATTCGGACAGCGCAATGTAAACTGGAGCCTTGGACTAAGGGCTTCAGGCTTTCGAAAATCAGAGTCCGTGTATTGATCACTCTACCAGAAATTTGTCTGGGGCCAGAGGATAGTCTATTCAAATTGAATTGAATCAAAGCAAGTATCTAATTTGAGATTGGAAGGAATGATTAATTGCCAAATCTTCAATTAAAATATCTCTCACCGAAATTTTTGAAATCACCATTTCCATCTCTTTTTAAAATTCTGGTGCTTTTTTAGGATTTCGCTCAAAAGATTTTAAAAGCCAGGCATTTTTAGGCATCTGTCTAGCAGTCAGACATATTTAACTTCTGAACAGATAGTTGTAGAAATATGAAATTCAACTTGCCCACTAATCAAGAATTCCACAATAATTCCGGGTGTCAATATTCAAGAGAACCCAATAGTAGCTTGCTTTCAAAAGCTCTAACTTGAAAACAACGCCACCGACTGTTCGGAAATGTTGCCTTTTGAAGAAACCCGGCCAATGCGAGAAGGAAAATGTTTGGACAAATGATTTGTTTTTCTTACCAGACCTGAAGTTTTTTTAATCGTTTCCCCGTATAATATCGCACTCGAATTCGGTTTTAACGCACCAAAATCTCGTCAAATTGATTCCTAAATTACTATATCGAATCAGAGGCAGAAGCTATTAGACTTCTCGAAGCGTTTCAAGTTACCTTGCCATTCATCTATAGCCAAAACGGTCCTACTGTTTAAAGGATGGCAGCTCCTGTTTTTATGCAAGTTCGAAGGATACAAAGTAGCCTTGATATTTAAGCCCAAAGGAACGGAGCAGTGGAAGAACATCCTTTAAAAGTGCCTGTTAAGCTAAACGATGTGCTCCCAAAAGAAATAAAACGGAGTCATCCTCGGTCGTGGTGTCAAAACTTATAAGCAAGAAGTGTTTTTAGCCCCCAGACATCACTGGCATGGCATCGCCGTATTTATGCAAATTGGTAGCTCTATTCGATGAATGTTCTTGAATGGATGGCATGCAGTGGAAGTTCTTGTGAACTCGATGAGTGCACGTTGACACTTGTTGACTTCTCACCACGCTTTTCGCCTTGTAGATCAAAATCCCTATGCATCACCTCTTGTTTTCTGGTAAAGTTTCTCCTTTATATTGCCATCACCGCGTAAATTCTAAAGAAAGTTAGCGAATCAGAGCCTCCCAGTCGTATAGAAAGCAGCAAAGAAGACTCGAGTACCTTTTTTTGTTGTTGTCAGACTCATTGTGGCGTTGAATGAGACTCCTTTTGCACATCGGAAAAGCAATGGTAGCTGACAAAAGCCACAGGAACAACAGAATTGGCTACGGTTACCAGCAAGTCCTTAGAAGAAGAAAATCCCTTGTGGAACAAAAGATGTTTACAAGAATGAAGAGACATTGCCTTTTTAAGATGCAATAAGTTTGTAGTAATTTTTTGTGTAAACTTCGAGGGGAGCGGAACAGAAATCTGGGAGAGAAGTGAGGAAGATTTTTGTGATTTAGATAAGAACTTGCTGGGTTTTAATAACTTTTGAGAAAACCCTTATGAAGATAAAAAGAATCTCAAACTTAAATTTTCTCTTCTTTACTGCCGCACCTGCTATTTTACATGAATTGTGACCCACCAACGAGATTTTAACATTCAAATTTAGTAAGAATTGAAGATTTCGTTTATAAAAATTTAGTACAAATAGCGCGTTAAGTGTAAATTTCATATTGCTCCTAATTCCGACCTTTCACTTAATTTCTGTTCTTTCACTTTAAAAAAATGTCCGCTTTTTTGTCATTTTCTTTATATGTTAAAATCGATATAAAAAAACGGTCGTTAGTAGAAAAAGGGATTGACAGAAAGGATAAACCTTTGACTTTTCTGATTTTGTGATCCGATACAAGGGTCTAAAAACAGTCCAGATTCAGAAAGGATTTCTCTTGCAATATTAGATTCGTATTTCCCGGCGACTACGGCTGAAAAAATATTAGCGAATCCTGCTACAATGTTGCATGTTTAAAACCCACTTTCAATTATTGGAAGGGAAAACGCTTAATGCGCCATGCGAGAAAAAAAAGGATTAGAATTTGTTATATTACGGACCGTGAAGAAAGCCGTCAGCACATCACATGTCGACATGCAGGCGTTAAAATATGAGGGGTTTAAGGGGAAAAAAGGGCCGCGCCACGACGATATTTAAGTTGTCTTCACACCACACCGCCACCTTATATTTGCGGCCATCGTTTACTCGGACAAAGGTGTGCCATTGTCAGGCAACTAACTCTTGTTTATTTAGAGTTTTTTTCCTCTTATTTAATTGAACATAGGATACCCAGATCCATTAAAATATTTTATGAGGTGCGAAATTAATCGATAAGGACAATGTTGGAGTCAAATTATAAACAGAACGGCCGGCGATATCCGAACGGTCCTTGAGAATTTAATTTGTTGACATTTTTTTTATCTTTTGTTAAATTTCAACCAATTTTTATAAATTCTAGGCGATTTTTTTCGATTTGCTTCCAGAAAGTTGAAAATTTTTCGTTCCAACAATTTTTGTCGTTTTCGTGAAAATCGTATGCAAATTAATATGAAATAGCAAATCTCAAGCCAAATACTTGAGCCGTTTTCGAGATATTCGTAAAAACAAATTTGATATCCTTAGCTGTAAAAACTCTGGCATTCGTAAGCTTCTTACTCAAAAACTACTCGACTGATTAGTCAGAAATTTTGGATTATGCCTTTTTTCAAAAGACGTCAAAGGAAAAATAAAAAACTGGTCCTAATTCCACCATTGTTTTTTTTTCGTGCCAGTCCGGAGAGTTTTCAAGTTAAAGTCGTTTTTTGTTAAACTATACCTAATACAAAAAGTGATTTTATAAGTCTTCGGCTACATGATTTTTCTCTCCTTTTATTAACAATTATTGATTTCACTTTTATAGAAAACTCGTAAATAATAAAATTTTGCATTATCTTAATTGTATATTTTGTTGAATGTATTTTATGTTTCCCCCTTTTAAAGATAGTTAAAAATATTTCCATTCTTTTTTATGCATTTATGACTGACGGCTTTACGCTTTTTCTATTTTTTGCATCTTGCGCGAATGCAATAAAATTCCAAGGCCAACTTTCTTTATCCTTGTGACTGAGACGGCCGTCTTCTGCTTCGCTATTTCCGTTTCATCTCATTTCCCAGAAAAGACCATCTTTGTGGACAAGGAAGAAAAAGAGAAGTGCGCGCGGGAGCTATAAAAGATTTAAAATTTTGTAACAAACTAGAAAATATGATGTTGCAAAGTGCAATTTCGATTGCAACTTGCAGCTACCAATTGCTACACACACAATTGGCTCACATTGAAAAATACCAGAGGAAACTTTGTTTGAAGCCCCCACGACAACCACCAAAGAGGAACAACACTTGATGGCTCTCCCATTAGGCTCCTAAAGGTTGAATACTCAACGAACAAACGCGAAGAACCCGGATCGTCTGGCAAGTGTTCATCACTCCACCATACCCCACTTTGCCTATGTTTTATTACCATTGGAGACTTTATTCGCTCCTTATGCATGCACAGAGTTTTTCAACATACACACACACATACAGATAAAGTGATGAAAAAAACGAAGTTGTGAAATACTTTGGTCATAAAAACTCAAGCGTTTATGATTTAATGTACTTCATGGCCGTGTACATTTTACGTTGAAAAATCCCCGATCCCGGTCAGTCCCGGCAACCCGACAACCCGGGACCAACTTTAGAAAACTCATGTTGCATGGTTGTTTATGTTTTACAGTTTTCTGTACCTACAATCAAGACTGCTGTTTCTACAACTAATTCTGATATTCATAGAGGCAATTCGCCATCTTTCCCCTGCCCTTTATAATTTCCATTAGAATTTTCCTTTAGTCCTTAGCCGAGATGTTTTCCTCGTCCAACCTTATTGCCACATCCACGAGGCGGCCAGCCGTCTAAAACTAAGCAAGAAGCATAAAAAGATCAGTAGACCTTCTGGTATATCAGTTCAGTTCCAGCCAGAGTCAAGTGTTCTGGCTTGTGTTCTAGGGGTCAGTTTTTTTCTTCAACTTTTGAAGCTTTCTCTTCGTGGCACACATAAACATCCACTTTACCATGAAACACGGTCGAGGAAAATCAAAAAAACTAAAAAGTGCAATTAAGATTCAGCGGAATTTATTGAAAAAGTTTATTTTTTTATATAGCGAAGCGTGCACTATAACCGACATTTGGAGTTTTACAACAAGCCCTGCACCAGTTGTTATAGAACATGTAACTGTTGTAATATTTTATGAATATTCAAATAGGATTTCCCGGAATGCAATAAGTAAATTTTAACTTTCAACAGTATCAGCCATAATATCACCCAGTACTCGCAGTTATAATTTGTAGTTTGCGATTACCCTTCAGTTCCATGTATCTCAGAATGATTTCATTTTTTTCCCCTGCTTTTTTGATAATTTTGATGGGTTTTCCATAAACCTAAGGGGGCAAACGACTCTCGAGAACACTCATCTAGTTTACAATTACTGCGAAAACATTATAAGGGAAAAACTTCATGCAATCCGAGATGGAAATACGGCATTATCACAATTTCTGTTCCTGATGTTTTTTAGTCATACGCTATTTCGAAATAGAAATTGATAATTGGGTTGAGTGTGGAGTAGAATGTTCCTGGACTGACCAGGATAATAAGGATTTGTAACCAGTGGTGTCATTGGGGGAGATTGGTTTTGAATATGTCAAAAGACTAAAAAGAATTCTTCAAATTTTCGGTCTTCTAAAAAAAGTTCCTAAAATTGTAATCGTCGAAAAAAATATTTAACTCTTAATCGTCAAAAAAAACTCTTCGAGATCTTTAGCTATTTTCGATAAAAATTCTAACCGTTTGTAAGAAAAGCTTGTCCTGTTTTCGAGAAAATCTCAAACCGTTTTAGGTCGAAACTATGACCGTTTTTATGAAAACCTCGAACCGCGCTTTTAAAAAAATCTTAATCACTTTCAAACACCACTCGGCCAATTGCACTGAAATTTTAGAGCAATTTTGATTTTTGACCAAAATATTGACCAATTCAGCTGAAGCTTTATATCACGTTGTCTGAAGGAGTGGTCTTTAAAAAGCATTGCCCGAAACTTTTCACCCTATCCTCGTAAAAACCAACATGGCTCTACAACAACTACGCGACTTATACGTCTAAAAATACAGAAAATGTATGCATAATTTTTATAAATGAATTTAACTCCACTCCACCCTTTATTTTGTTAGCCGCGCTCCCAGTTCCACCTTCACGGAAAAATCATTTATATATGCTCGCTTCGGAACACTATAACAAGATATTATTAGAATTACGTCGTACAGTACAAAAAAAAATATATCGGGGAAGAATTAATGGAGGGTTGGTCGATTTACTGGCTGGTGGCATTGAGCTACTCAGACACAGTTTCGGTTTAACTAAATTCCATGGTGGTGGTTGAATGGCTTTTCGGGATGTTTTTTTGTATCCCCCTTCTGTATGCCATAGCATTTCAAGTACATGATTAATGAACGGCGCTACGTCAGATGGAAAAATTTATTTATAAAAATAAAATTTTTACTTATAAAATAGGGAAAAATGAGGAAGTCGGATGTTTCTTCGTTTCATTTTGTTCCCTTCTACTGCAGGACTTTTAGATTCGTTCCCTTATATTGACATATAGGGTTGGAAATTTTTAATATCTATTCAAATCATGTCAGGAAGGGAACCAGCATTTAATTTTGTAAATTAATATATGCCAGTATTTCACATATTTATTTATTTATTAAGTTTTATTAAATATTTTTTTATGATCTTTTATTGATTTTTCTGGTGGAATGCATTTTTCTGTTTGAATTCGTAAAGGGAAAAAAATGTATAAACAAAGAATTTTTTTATTTCAATAAAAAAATATATTTTTTTGCCATTTCTATAAATTATTATATTAAATTTTGCCCTTCTACGAACGGAAAATAAATTTTGCCCCTCTTCTCTCCTCTCGCCCGTCTCAATTAAATGCAACTGTAATTATTGCAAAGGTACTTTTTTTAAAAAAAAAACAAATATTTTTTTCCATAAGATTTCCAAAAATGAAATTCCAATTGGAATAGTTTTTAAAAATCAAATCTGATTGAAATTTCAAAATTTCGTCAATATTTCGTTGGTAATTTTCTGTATTCCACCTTCCGGTTCTGTATTCCAACTTCCGGTTCTGTATTCAACCTTCCGATAATGTTAAAAACTCTATTAAAACTTTTTGCCTCTCAAATCACAAAAAAGTTATCAAATGTTATGTTGCTTTTATGAATGTTTTCACATCCGGAAAGTTCCTCCTAATTTTTCGGCACTGGAACCCATTCTAGGATCCTGTTTCTGGTATAGAAGTTAGTTCATATTTAACTACGATTGCAGAAGCCAATAAAATTTTCTAACAATATTAATATTGAAAACAATTATCCCTATTCAATTCACAATCCCATTACATATTGCCTTGAACATTTTAATATAAAAAAATCCAAGCAATGGTGAAACCTTCCACCAAAGTTTAAAAACCTACCAACAATAAACGTTTATGGAAAAGTTTCTCTAAGATAATTATTATTGTATATACTTTGTGATTAAAAAGATGCAGAAACGGAGTATTTTCTTAATAAAAAAATTTTTTCCATCAAAATTGAGAAACAAGTGAAACAATTGCAGAAAAAAACAGTAGCAGTAGTACATTTTAAAACCCTGGGAAACACAATGGCACCATAAGAAATCATCACGTTTATAGCCCAGTAATCAAAGTAACCACACCGCAGCGCACCTCACCCGTCATCCTCCCATTTTTACGTCAGAGATCTCTTTCTCTGGTTTTTATTATATGCTACAATATATACAATACATGATGTATTTTTCATTCTTTCATTTTATTTAATTACAATTTTTTTACAATTTCTCATTATTTTTTAGAGCCTCCGTATAAGTTATAGGTTGATTCGAGGAATTATAGCACACAGCATCGCATCGTTATACATTCGGTGTATGTATTTATGGCAATATTTTCTCTAGTACCACTTCTGGTATCGTAATACTTTTTATTTCTTTGCAGCTTTTTTTTATTATTACAACTAAAATATTTCCGAGCGGCAGAAACAAATCAAAGTGGGCAAAAAGCGAAATATTTAAAATAATAACAAAAAAATCACAGAAGACTGGGTTCCGCTAACTGTGGGGCTTCTAGTAGCTTCGGTTTGACCCCAAAGTGAAAATTACTGAAAGAGTGAGAAACAATTTTTTTTTGTATAACATATGTACATATTTTAATATGGGCCTTTTCACAATTGCTCCAACTAAAAGAAGGAACGAAGCAGAAATTCAAAGCGGCAAAGGGTTTGGGGGTGGTTTTAGAAGGTTTGCATATAGCAATAATGAGGTACAAATGAAAATACATAAAGCATTTAGCAGGAAACTATTTTGCATTTAATTGTTTGTAATAACATGTAACACAGTTTCAGATCGCATAAAATGTTGTTACCTCACCACTAGGCAATGCGATGTACAACATTGAGGCTACTACAAGTATAGACACCTCTGCATACTCTGGAACTCTTAGTTAAGCTCTTGAGCCACCAATGGTTGCAATGGTGCTGAGTTTAGCAGCTCCGGACTTCTGATTTTATTTCTTACATAATACAAATGACTCTGCATCTGCTCTGATTTTCTATGTGAGTACATAGCATTCCACTCAAGTCCACATGTTCATTCACGCCTTTAAAAAAATTCGCACATTTCGACACGAAAACCATCATTTCCTACTCAAATTGCATTAAATGATGCTAAAATATGTTACAAGCTGTGGACGCAAAACCAAAAAGGAATTTTGCTGAAAAAAAATTGAAGGCCAACATTTAAAAACAAAATTTATTTTTAATAGAAAATTATTAGATATTTTCAGTAATTCTTCTACCTGTTACTGAAAAATTTACTGGACTTCAGTAATAGATTTTTCGGATGTCTTTAGACCCACCAGTCCCGATTCTTGAATGGGTTGACTCCTGAAAATTTCCTATATCAGAAAACATTGTTTTTGTTTCAATTTTCTCGAAAATTGTGTGGCGTGTCGCATCGACAGGATTGTCAATATCAAAATTCAATTAGATTCTTCCCCAATTGGATTAAATGGGAGAGAACAAGACAAAAAAAAAGCGTGACGTATTTTATGGACAGCCTCTCAAGATAAAAGGTGGTTAGTACGTTATTTTAGATAACGTTTCCATATATAAAAATCCGTTTGGATCATTTAGAATCACGCCATGGAAAATATTGCATATACAGTGAAACTTGTATAACTCGAACCCGCACGGGACTGGGAAATTTTCCCGAAAGATTTCTGGCTTACACAGGGTCCGACCTATAAAAGTTTCACTGTAGTCCCCGGTTAATTGTAAATTCTCTTATGATTATTTACGACATTCTTTGTTTATAGTAAATTTTTACTATTTAAACACACTTTCATACAAAATATCTAAAAAAAAATGTGGTTTTTCTTTAGTTTCTCAATATTATTTCGGTCTTTGTAAAACAGCTTTAAAATTCGAACTCAAGAAAATATTTGAACTCTAAAAATTTCAACGAAATAAACTAAACTCTTTTCATAATTATGTTTAAATAACTGAAAATACGCGTTGAATGTTAGTTTTTCGAACCGCACCTAAAAATTAAAGAAAGTCCTCAGCAATATTGTTGTCCATTTGTGATCTGGTGTTGTTGGTTTTTTTTAACCTTAAACATAGTTGTGAACATCAAAGGGCATAGAAATGACAGAAACGAAAACGTAACGCAACGTAACACAATGTGTACATGAAGTCAACAAAAGTGCCTTAACTTAATGCGTCACCGATAGACAAAGAAGGGATGGTCGACGCTGGCCGGGATGAAGATGAAAAATAATAATGTGAAAATATATAATAAAAATAAAATATTAACTTTGAGTCCGGAGAAGCACAAACAAACAAACAAACAAATATATAAACAGACACATTCACACATTCGAATAAAAAGTAATTTTCATGGCGGCCCAAAGTTAAACTCGACGTATAGAAGAGCCCCCAGAACCCACAGCCCAGAGTCGAATCGGAGTCGGAGTTTTTTTTATTACAGAAACACATTCGCCCGTCATAAAGTGTAATTACTTTAATGATTTTATGGCTCCGCATGTATAATGGTCGACCGACGTTAGAAAATATAATTTCTTTTTTTTTTTTCTTCGTTTTTCTTTTTTTTTTTATTATTATGATTTTTCTTTTATATATTCTCCTCCTTTATTTGTTATTTTATTTTTCGACTAAAGTTTATTGTACGAAATAAATGAATTGTTTAGTTCATTCTTTGAATCTTCCCTCTCATCCCGGCTTCTAAATCCATTGCCAATGAATTTCCACTTCTTTTATTCGATTCGTGTTTAAGTTATTTGCTTGTTTGCGTGAATAGAAACGAACCGTACCCCTCGTTCCCGGCGCGACTTAATTTCGGGAGCAGCTTTTTTGAGGAACCGTTCAAAATCGAATAAGTCATATGGGGAGAATAAATGTAGAATTTATCACGGTGTTCTAACACTAATGTGAAAATGAGCATTTCCTCCCCAGTCTCGTACCTGTTTTTCTGCACTTCCACATTCCAGACGATATGTTGTTTCTTTTCTTAAAAAAAAACTCTAAGAACTGACAAAAACAAGCGTGGAACTAATGAATTCCCAGGGAAATGTTTTTATTCGAACTTCCTTGTTCCTAAAATTGAAGGGCAAATTTTACTAACGAGTAGCTACTTTCTATTTAATAAACTGCTATTTACAATAGCTACATTTGGGCATTTTGTAAAACTTTATTGATAACTTTGGCATTATAATCAATATAAAATTGTTTAAAATGAGAAAATTCATTTTTTTAGTTACTCGGAATTTCTTCATATTTCCAAAACAATAAAAACAAACTTCTAGTTTTAAAAAAATCCAAATCACAAAGTAGAAAATACCCATTGCATTGGAAGTGGTCGATAATTTAACATTTAATATCTATTGAAATGCAATGGGGTAGAAACAACAATAGGATCCAGAAAGCCCAAATTAATTTAGCAGAAGGTTATAAACTTAAACTTCGAAATACCTTGCTAACTGCTGGAGCACAGACGAAGGCTGGGGCTAATGAAGGTGAGGCGACACCCCTTCGACAGCTTTAATCGTTGAAAAAAAGAGTTCATTTCGCGTTTTGGCTACAAAACTTTATTGCCAGCAATTGTTCCTGTTCGCCACCACCCCCGACACAAGTTCCCGAATGAACAAGGGCGCAATTCCACCCGCAGGACACCCATCTATACAACAGTTATCCTGTTCTACTCGTTTTAGCGCGAGACGATCTCAGGAATGAAGCGAATGTTGCATATTTCTAAAGTGTGAGATTATGGTGGTGTAGCCAAGTCGATGGAAGAATCCCGACGCGAACTGGTCGATATCGAACCCTACGGATTCAGTATCGATTTTACAGCTTGAGGCTCTTGTTCTCGCCCGACGATGCTTTTTTTCCTTGTTTCTCCGTAATTTTTTAGAGGTTCATCAGTTCGAGATCCCAGGTTTCGCTTCAATTTCATACATTTATCGGCGTCGCCTGTACGTCGCGGTGCAACTACTTTTGCCAGCAACCCTCTACCCTGGGGATTCAGATGTATTGAACTCATTCTATCCTGAATTCGAATCCATAAAACTCGATCATTGAGTGCACTTGGCGTCGACTCCCGTGTTATTTGCTAGCTTCAACAATAGATCCGCAGGAAGGTCGCGAGCGGGAAGAGTTGGACACATGCAAGAACTGTAAATATATGTACATTTGTTCGCTGGTTCAATTTGTTTGGTTCGCAGACCTCCTTGAATCCAACAGTCACACCCAGTCGGTCGGTCGTCTCTCATCATAGTGGTATTCGCGAAAAACACACAAGCACTCCGTACTGTACTTATCCCGGTGATTGCCATTTTCTCTGGAGTGTAGTGCACTTCCTCGTCCTTCATCGCCGCTAATTTCCCGTACTTCTCGGCATCATCGACTGTCCTCGACTTTCTTTATGCACTGAATTGCACTTTGTTGTAATGTAAATTTCTTACAAAATGTCCGTGCGCCAGTGTGGTTGTGCTATTTAATGCATCAAGTAATAAAATTCTGTAATAAATATTTATGGCACTTGTGCCGGATACAATGTTGCTGTTAATGCTGACTCGCTGAAGAGTGAGCCAAACACAACCCCCATTACAGCTCTAGTCCCGATGAAAGCACCGACACTATACGAGTCGAACAGGAGACAAAGAAATGAAACTAAAAACAAGCAACTCAGCTAAAAGTTCATAGATCCGATCTTAAGAAGATCATAAATGCGCAGCGACAAGGGTAGGGTTTGGATTTATAGAAATTACTAAAAAAAATAACAACATCCGGAGAGACTCAAGCAACAGCCGAGTCATATGAGGAATTGAATATGTTGATCGTTCCGCACCGCCTTTATATGTGGAATTGCGCAAGAAACACAAACGGAAATTTTATGATTCCGTCTAGCGGTGGAAATGTTTTAAATACAGTGGGAACCGGTTATAACGACCTTTATTATGGACACAAAAATTTCGTCGCTTTGTCCGAGTAACACATTTATTGACATATTGTACGCATTGGATGAAGTCGAGTTTTCACGAATTTTGCCCACAAATAGTAAATATTCTTTCGTACACTGAAAATTTAAAGAATTTTTTTTAGTAGATCGAAATTTTGAGAATTTTTTTGAGCCTCCAATCTTTGAGGGCGTCAAAACCCTGAGTCCGCGAAGCTCTGCGTAAAGCGCTTTTTTTTATTTTCTCAAAATCGGTATTTCGAATAAAAAACAATACTTTTAGGGATATACAGTTCCAAAAGTACGATTTTAAAATAGCTGCAGTTGTTAATTAGCAATCTTGCAAGACCAAATATTGCTGGTTTTGATTCTCAAGCACCATTTATGTCAACCGTAAAGCTAGCGGTTGACATATTTAGTGAAACAATAAGTGAACCGTTCACATCACAGGTAAAATTAAAGGAATGATTTTTAATTCAGTTAAAAAACCCGTTTTGCATCAATGAACAGGGCGGTAGTTCGCGTTCCATGAAAAGATCAAAAAGTGTTTTTTTTTTAACTATCATCAAACATTTTTATTTTGCCACCGTGAAATTTTTTTTAAAGTCGACGCTGGATGGAAATTGCCAGCTTTTGAATGTTCCTTGCTCGTTCTTTTTTCTTTTGACATTTTTAATTTTTTATTGATAAGATTTTATCATCAACGTAAAAAAAACTAAATTAAATGTTTTGATATTTTTATTTCTAGTTTTTTTTACTGATGCACAAAAATTGTTTTCATTGAATCGACCCTGTTTCTGTTTTCATAGAACACGAATCGACCTCCAGAACTCTAAGTACAAAATCTAGAAAATCCATTTGCTTTTTTCCTTGTTTCTCCGTAATTTTTTAGAGGTTCAAAGTTTTACAATGTATTTCACTACGTTTCTACGACCAAGGAAATTCAGATATTTAGACCAAAGTCTCCGAAATTCGATTGGAGTATGTCTTAAACATTATTACGTTTATACGAACAGAAAAAATCCGTACTAGAAATCGAGTTCATAATCCCTATATGTTTATACACACATGGATTATAAATCGAAAATACAGTTATAATACAGAAACAAAGTCAAAAATGTGTACGAAAGTATATTTCAAAATCGATTTTCAACTTTAAATTTTTATCGAGAAGTGTACGCTCAAGAAAATTGGAATTTATGTGCCAATCCCAATTCTTTTGCGTTAGATTTGGATTTAAAAACTCTGTTTATACGACATATTTAAATCGAATCAAGGTGAGTTTGATCTAAAAATCTGAATATTCAACTGTTCTATCGATACCAATCTAATTTCTACTAGTTTTTTGTACATAAATTGATGGCTAATAGTATGCTGGTTTAAAAATTTTATTTTTTTTTGTGACTTACCGAAAGACTTTAGTTTTTGATTTGCAATATTTTTTATTGAATGCCAACGTGTTAATTACCCCAAAAATTTGTCCCTGAACAATCAGCCGCCAATCAGTCTCGCTTTTGGAAGCTCAGTACTTTGAACTGGCGTTTTTCCCATTTTCCATTTGTTTATTTCATACAGCGCTGGCAATGAAAATTACTGGATAAATTTGTGTTTATACTCGCAAGCGGAAAAGTGCGAACGAAATCATTTTTCATAGTTGAAAGTGAAATTGAAGGTGTGAGAGTTTGATGGTGGCCACACTTCCAAAATTAAATGAAACCGGATGGAGGTTATTCCAGAGATGCATTAGGATGAGTTGAAAGGTGGCTGCCCTTTTCACTATCACAATCTGTGGGCTGGGGTGTACGTAGAGGGAAAATCGGGTTCATTCATTCAGTAATCTACCTGGTCTACAAACACGACGGGCAGGAGTGAAATGGGGTTGGCATTCGATGAATGAGCTGTGGCCAGCTTTGAGAAGGGATAACGATGGGAACCATTGATATTACCGTCATATATCCGTACATGGTGCACCATCAAAGGGTATCAACAGTTGGTTTCAAGTGGCTGGCACGTGAGCGATTTGTTGCATGTAAAAGGCCCCAAGAGTGTAAACGATGATAGCATTGTACACACATAGAGTTGAGAAGCAGACACCTCCACCGCCCAATACCCCCTCCCCCTTCCTTCCTGTCACAAGTCGGATATCATCAGCCACGATCTAATGTGGGCACGTTTGTTCACCAATAAAGACGACAAGGGCGAATAAGAGCGATGACGACGATAATAATAACAACAACAACAACAACAACAACAACAAGAAGGGTCGACATTCCAGTTAGTCGCCCAATACTTGGTGTTCCTTTCGCGCTACACACCACCGCAGCTACCGTCTTATTTGGCTGCCTTGGTTCGGTTGGCTTTGTCTGCACACCCTTCTGTTCCATTCATTCTAACTGCTATGTGTCACGTTACACGAATCGGTTCAAGGTCAAGACCAGAACTTACCCCCAGGAGAACGACTAACGACGATGAAATGCCTACCGCATACCAAATACTTTTCAGGAACCGTTGAAACGCTTCCTAATTCTCGGAGAGTTTCCCTCACACGTCTTCGGTTGAGGTTTTTCGCTCCGCCCTCCCTTTGCCCTATTACGAGTCAATGTCATTGCCATCGCCAGCAGTCAACAGCAGCTGGAAATCAAGAAATGTCCCATCGTGCCATCTTAAATGGCTGGAGTGATGGGTGGCTATCTTTCTTGGAGGATCCTTCCGCCACCATACAGACCTGAGCTCTTCTCCATCCGCTCACTGATATACCCCTGACAGAGATCGACTCGACGCCAGTGACAAGGACGATGATAGCAAAAATTTTCATTTTCCTCGTATCTGTACTGCCTTTCCGGGGGTGTTTTGTTGCTGTTCCTGTTGCTTTTTAGCAGGAGCCAAAGTTTCTGAATGTGTGTTGGATCTCAGTGGTGTCACGACGACCCAATGCTCGTTTTCTACTTTTCCAAAGACCTGCAAAAAACTGCCGAATTATTTAGCTCCACAACTGAATCCTTTTCACAATGAAAGTACGTGCATATCTTGAAGCACTTTTCCCACGCTGCGATGGGATTGACATCCTGGATCCACCTCAATCCGAAAATACTGCAAATGTTGATTACGGAACGACTTTAAGATGGAAGCAAAAATTGTGATGGCGTGCGTGTAAACGCATATCATTGGGGAATTCTTCTGTATTCAGGGATTTTCACAACCAATCTCTCAATCTTTTGTTATTCGCCTTTATATCAGGTTCGCTTGTATTTATTTTTCACATACCGATTTATGTTTGATTTACTGTTTTAACAGGAAACCACGTTTCATGACAATTTTTTTTGTTAACTCATAGGCTTGTGTGTGTCTGTCTGTTTGCTTTAAACTGGAAAACGACAGAACCAATTGGTATGAAATTTTCAGGGGAGCTTACTGGCATCAAGGAGCGGGTTTTAGGCCATGGGTTCTTCATCCCATCTCTGCTAACTCCTGTACCGTGAAACCACTAACAACCTCTAACAAAATGTGTTGGAATTACTAAATGAAACTTTCAGAGATTGTTTGTATTGGAGCCATTATGAAATCAGAATTTTTTTGGCATAATTCTCCAATTTTCCGTTTTTTTGAAGAGTTGTTTTTGGAATTTCATAAACATAATAATTTTCTTATCTAAAGGTTTTTACGGGCCAAATTTCAGTTTCCTACCACTCATATTAAAAAATTTTAAATAAATGGGTCGCAGACATCTTAAGAGTGCAATTTCTACCTGTGTTGGAAGCAGAATTAATTCCCCAAAAATTTCAAATCGACAAGTAATCTGCTGTTGATGGGTTTTCATACCTTTCAAGTGTTACTATCCGGTTTACGATCGATTTTAAAATCTAGGTGCGACAAAAGAAAAGTATTGTTTTGAAAATCTCAATTTGAGGAGATCTGGATCCGCCCTAGTGACAGAGCGCATTTCGGTGACAAGCATATAGGTGTAAAATCGTACCAAAATTGCAAATTGAATTTTTGAAATGCGTAAAAGCTACTCCACATTGATTTTTATGGGTTTCAAATCAAATTGCCTCTTTTGTACCATTCAACATGCTTGACAACGCAGTGCGCGCCTACACTTATTGTGGCAACCAGTGTTCGAAAGAATTATGATAGAATGTGTAAAGAGCACCATCTATAAAAGTCCAATTGAGACCACACTTAGAGTTTCTTTTAAAATTCCGTTTGATGTCTTCAAGTAGTGCATTTACGATTACCTCTCCGCTATTGTAGTTTTTTTTTTTGGTTTTAAATAAATTAAAAAAAAAAACATCTAAGAAATCCATCATTTTCAAATGAACAAATTACATTTTTCTATCCATGCTAATATGATTCTTCCAATATACGAATACAATCTAACAGGTGTAATTTCCCCATTTCTTTCATTCGAATTCTTCTTTCTGTTCATAATTTTCTCTTCTGAAAGTAAATGATTTATTCAAAAAGTCTACCTGGCGGCTGTCATATGATGCGAACCGAAGTCCAATTGTGGGGAGATTTTGTAATTTCCGCTTGAATTAAAGAATAGGTCAACCAATTTGAATAGCAAATGAAGTCTTGTACGAAATACGCCAATGTCCAAGGAAAATCTTTTCGCATAGATTTATTTCTTGTCGAATTCAATAAATCAAAGAATAGTGACCGCACATTTCAAATATTTAAGGCCGATTCTTAATGGTTTTTATAATGAATTTTGTATAATTTGTATCAATGATGGTTTTTAGAAAGAGGGTTTTCAACGTTCTCTGAAGGGATGAAATTTAATCAATCAATCGATCGATAGCGAAGAAATCTAAAATGAAAAAAAGGATTAAAATAATCCTGTCCTCCACTTTTTTGCATAGCAATTGCTATATAGTCGTACCAAAATGCAATGCAGATATTCCGCATTTCCGTTCTTCAACGTCTTTTGATATATAATACATGCGTGTGTCACCCACTAAGGTAATTTAATTTGAAATAAGCTTGTGGCTCACTTTATTTTCGAGGCACTAGCTCACTCAGCGGCCTGGATGAAAACTCAGTGTGTCGAGTAGTCATCCATGAGACCGAGCAAGTGGTGTGAGTGTACGGAGTGTTGAGGGGGTGAGTGGCCTTTTAATTATCATAGTTAGCATAGTTTTATTATAAAGAGTATTTGGGAAGGTGCGAATGAGAAGTGAATGTGGGTTACTAGTTTTATGGCGATTTGCGTCCTTTCCGTCCGTCGGGAAAGGAGCGCGGGGACGTAGAGCAAACGTGTGTCGTTGTGCAAGTGTGTGTCACTGCGTTCTACGTGTGTCGTAGAACAGCACAATCGTCTCGGACGTCTAGCTTAGGTTCTTTCTATGTGTTAGAGCGGGATAGGTGTGTGCCCTCATTAAGTCGCGTAGACTTACGTTTTGTTTCTTTGCAGGAGTGAACTGGACCGGCGTGCGACGGAATGGCATTGAACTCTGCTGTGTGATGGAAAAGGACAATATTATTATATGTACCTAAATAAGCATTTAGAATAAAGAGATTCGTTCCATTCCGATGTTGAGTTTATTGTTTAATAAAAGCCTTCTGACATCTTCAGAAGTGGGATAAAAGATGCCTGTTTGTCGTGCGCCGTCTCTATTTCACAATTCGTTGCAAGGATCGCCATTTTGGTGACTGGCGTTGTTGAGGAAGTATATTCAAAACGTGCTTTCTGTAAATTCTTATATTTGAAGCGTGTTTTCTGTAAACTTTTTCGGAAAAATTTCCAAGTTAGTTTTTAATTCGCGATGTCGTCTAGTGAGAGACAATCTGGGGAACCAACTCCGTCCAAAAGACCCAGAAGACGAGGTGCTGCGAATCCAGTCAATCAGGCAGTGCCGTCAAGCGACAAAAATTCCGGGTCAAACCAAATGTTGGCCGGAATGGCTGAATTTATGGCAGCGTTCGTTCGCCAGGCTAATCAGATTAGCGGAGCCGCATCTAGTCGGACTGGGGCGGACTTAATTCCATTGTTCCTGCCCGAAGATGGAACCACTGATATGCGGCGCTGGTTAATCAAGGTGGACGAACTCAAAGAGGTTTACGGGTGGGACGAAAAAACCACTGTTTATTACGCGATTAGTCGTCTGGGCGGCTACGCACGAAAGTGGCACGATTCGCTTCCATCGGTGAAATTTTCTTGGGAAGAATGGAAATTGAAATTATTAAAGGCATTTCCTACCGGGCAAAACTACGCCAAATTATTGACGGAAATGATCAATAGGGTTAAGAAGCCACACGAGTCTTTGTTAGAATTTTACTACGCGAAGTTGGCGCTGCTCAATTCGTGCGAAATAAGCGGAAAAAAGGCAGTTGATTGCATCATAGCTGGGATTGCAGACTTTAGCGTCGAATCAGCGGCTAAAGTGGGGGACTACGATGAGCCGGAGGATTTGTTAAAGTTCTTAAAAACCCTGTCGGCAAGGCCGACGGGATTCCAACACAAATCGAATTTTTCGCGTCCACCCAATAAAAACTGGCCGCTCAAGAGACGTTATGAGCCGCCGACGAAACCAATGAATAAAACGGCACCGACCGAAACATTGCGGAAATGTTACGCGTGCGGGGAACGTGGCCATTTGGCGATAAACTGTTCATCAAAGAGTAAACCACCAAGAAGCCAGGAGAAGATTCGAAGTTCCAAACAAGCCCTGCTCGCCGATGAAAAGAAGGCAAGTAACAAATATTTTAAAAGCGTTAAATTAAATGGGGTAGAATTGCATGCCTTTTTGGATTTGGGTGCTAGTTGTAATATGATCAAACAAGAAGTCGTCGAGAAGCTGAATAGTGCTTTGGAGAAGTCGTCCACGTTCATTAATGGCTACGGCGGCGGAAAAATTCGATCATTAGGTGTCGTTAAAAATATTAAAACCGAGATTGATCGCGCCACGGCGATCACCGATTTTCTTATAGTTCCCAATCACGTGCAGGGAGTACCCGTAATTGTGGGACAACCGTTCACGGAGCAGTCACACGTTAAAATTTTTAAAGACGGTAGCACATTGTCTGTCTACGAACACTTTGACCAAGAGTTACCTCAGTTCGTCGCGGAATCTCCCCCGATAAAAGTCCCGATTTGGGTGAAAGAAGCGCAGGTGATTCCAGGCAATCATTTGGCCAATGTAATCTGTCGAGCTGAATACACGGGTGAGTTGTTTGTCGACTCTAGAGCTTGTCTGAAGGAAAACTCGGAGTATTTATTGCCAAAATGCATCGTAGAGTTCGATAGAAATAAGGAGTGTGTACTCCCCGTATTGAATACAACTAACCACGACCTAATTCTTAAAACAAAATATCCAATCGCGCGAGGCAAAGGATGCCAACAACAACACGATGTGCTGGGGGCCGCAATTGCGAATGACGGACTGGACGAGACTTTTGTGACTGGCAAAACACTGACGAACGATCAAATTTTACGGTTGAAGAACGTTTTGAGAAAGTACCAACATCGGTTCTCTACTGAAATAAGCAATATTGGCTGTACGTCAGCTGGTCAACTCAGAATAGAATTGAACGACGACACCCCCGTCACGTATCGCCCATACCGAATGAGCCCTGAGCAGAGAAAAAAGGTTAGCAATATAGTCGAAGAGCTTAAAAACGCGAATATTGTTAGAGATTCATCTTCCCCATTTTTTTCGCCCGTGGTGCTCGTTAAAAAGAAGAACGGCGATGAACGTTTATGCATCGACTACCGGCGATTAAATAAAAAAATTAAGCAAGATCGGTTCCCAATGCCTCGAATCGACGATCAGCTCGAACAACTTCAAGGCTATACCTTTTTCACGACACTAGACATGTCCTCGGGCTATTACCAAATCCCCGTAGAAGAAACTTCCAAAGAAAAGACTGCCTTCGTAACCCCGGACGGTCAATATGAATTTAACCGGATGCCTTTCGGCATTTCCGTGGCGACGAGCGTCTTCCAAAGACTTATAAATAAAATCCTAGGACCGTTGCGAGGCACAGTGGCCTTGGCATATATTGACGACATTCTTATTCCGTCGAACGACTTTGATGACGGTATTACTCGTCTCGAAAAGGTTTTAGAGGTCATAGATCATGCGAACTTAACTCTTAATCCAAAGAAGTGTCATTTCTTCATGACCGAGATCGACTTCTTGGGGTTCGAAGTGTCACAAAGCGGTATAAAACCTGGGCGGCAGAAAATCAAGAGCGTTTTGGAATTCCCCGTTCCGCAAAACGTACATCAAGTACGGCAGTTCATTGGGTTAACCGGGTTTTTCAGGCAATTCATCGATGGGTACGCCGCTAAGGCCAGGCCCTTGACAAGTCTAACTAGGAAAAATGTGAGTTGGCATTGGGATAGCGAACAAACGGAGGCTTTTGAATACCTCAAAAATCGATTGGCTGATAGACCGTTGTTAGCGCTGTACAATCCGCGCGCTGAGACGGAAGTGCACACCGATGCGAGTAAGGGGGGACTTGCGGGAATCCTTCTGCAAAAACAGTCGAACGGTAAATTTCAACCGGTGGCGTACTACAGTAGGCAAACCACCGTCCACGAAGAAAAATATCACTCTTACGAGCTTGAATGTCTCGCTGTTGTCGAAACATTACGCAAATTCCGAACCTATCTGTTGGATATCTCGTTTAAAGTTATCACCGATTGTAACGCGTTGAGGGCATCCGCAAATAAAAAGGATCTTTTGCCCAAGGTTGCTCGATGGTGGCTCACTCTCCAGGAATTTCAATTCGTGGTGGAGCATAGGCCCGGAATCCGGATGCGGCACGTGGATGCGCTGAGTCGCAACCCCGTGGATGATCAGCCACCAGAAGATCGTGAGTTCGAAGTATTGCGAATTGAACAAGCAGACTGGGTATTGGCGAGTCAACTTACGGATGAGAAAGTCAAACAAATTCATAAAATTCTACTGCGGAAACCAAAAACCGACTACGAACGAACCATTCATAACGAATACTGCTTGGAACGTGACAGAATTTATCGTAAAACTAAAACAGGGCGGCAATGGGTTATCCCAAATTCGATGCGCAGGCAAATCGTGCGCACCTGTCACGATGAATTTGGACATTTTGGCGTGGAGAAGACTTTGCTGAAGCTGTGTGAATCATACTGGTTTCCCAAAATGAGAGAGTATGTTTCTCAGTACATAAAAACTTGCATTCCATGTATGTTCCACAAGAAGCCTAAGGGTCGGCAAGAAGGGTTCCTAAATCCCATACCCAAGGTAAGTGTGCCATTTCACACACTCCACATGGATCATTTGGGTCCTTTTAAGAAAACCACGAGCGGTAAACAGCACATTATCGTGGCAGTCGAGTCGTTCACGAAGTTTACTCTTCTACGATCTGTCAAGAACACGAAGACGTTGCCAGCAATCAGATTCTTAGACGAAATAATCGATCAGTTCGGAGTGCCAAATCGTATAATCACTGACCGTGGGACGTGTTACACGTCAAATTTGTTCCGCCGGTACTGCGAAGAAAAAGGGATTCAGCACGTCAAAAATGCCGTGGCTACACCGAGAGCCAATGGGCAGGTCGAGAGGTTTAATTCAACTCTTTTGGATGCATTATCGACCACTGCAAGGGATGACAATAAATGGGACAGGAAGCTGTCCCAAGTACAATTCGCCATGAATAACGCCGTCCATTCCACAACGCGAAAAACGCCTAGTGAACTCCTGTTTGGATTTCGACCGAGAGCACCGGCCGATGCTCCGTTAACAATAACGATTCAAGAGGAGCGTCCTACGATCTCGGAATTATCCGTTGCTCGGAAAGAAGTCGCCTCTAAGATAGAAGCGGAACAGGCGTATCAGAAGCAGCACTTCGATCGACGTAGGAAGCCTGCTAGAAGGTATAAGGAGGACGACTTAGTGGTTGTGAGAAAAGCTGTCGTTTCCGATGGTCAGAGTCGGAAATTAGCACCGAAATTTAAGGGACCATTCAGGATCAAGAAGATTTTACCCAATGATAGGTACGTGGTCACCGAATTGACGGGGGCCTTGCGAAGCAAACGGGGCGGGTTCGAAAATGTAGAGGCAGCTGATCATCTAAGGCCGTATGTGCAGCCGGATGACAGTGAGGATGAGGCAAACGACCTAGACGAATATGATGATACGCAAGACGGAATCGAGGACGATTCAGCGCAGGATGGCCGAGTTGTCACCCACTAAGGTAATTTAATTTGAAATAAGCTTGTGGCTCACTTTATTTTCGAGGCACTAGCTCACTCAGCGGCCTGGATGAAAACTCAGTGTGTCGAGTAGTCATCCATGAGACCGAGCAAGTGGTGTGAGTGTACGGAGTGTTGAGGGGGTGAGTGGCCTTTTAATTATCATAGTTAGCATAGTTTTATTATAAAGAGTATTTGGGAAGGTGCGAATGAGAAGTGAATGTGGGTTACTAGTTTTATGGCGATTTGCGTCCTTTCCGTCCGTCGGGAAAGGAGCGCGGGGACGTAGAGCAAACGTGTGTCGTTGTGCAAGTGTGTGTCACTGCGTTCTACGTGTGTCGTAGAACAGCACAATCGTCTCGGACGTCTAGCTTAGGTTCTTTCTATGTGTTAGAGCGGGATAGGTGTGTGCCCTCATTAAGTCGCGTAGACTTACGTTTTGTTTCTTTGCAGGAGTGAACTGGACCGGCGTGCGACGGAATGGCATTGAACTCTGCTGTGTGATGGAAAAGGACAATATTATTATATGTACCTAAATAAGCATTTAGAATAAAGAGATTCGTTCCATTCCGATGTTGAGTTTATTGTTTAATAAAAGCCTTCTGACACGTGGCAACATATATATCTTTTCATCAAAGTTACCACAAACCCTATCAGTATACACCCCAAACACATTATTTTCCCTCCCACACAGCCCCTATCAATCAATTCCGTTGCAAAATCCTTTATTTTTTTCGTGTTTTTATGTCTGTATTGATTTATGAATTAAGATGCATATATGCAACGGCAATCTCAAAATAATAATGCGGCATATTCCGTATGAACTTTCAAGTATTTTTGTGTTTTTATAAACAAAGGCGTAATACAGCGAATACCCCCATCTCATATATATGGTAAGCGTTGGAAGGACGAATAACTAGGGGATGGGCTGCAATTTTTTATATACACTAGTGAGAATTTAATTCTCTTTGATGTTTCTCTATAACAAGACTATGAAAAATATGAACGCAACGCTATTTCTTCTCATCTTATTCATATATAAAAACATTTTGTTATTCGTTTTTCGTTGGGTTTCATCCGGGACTCCCCACCCAGCTTAATTTAGTCTTGATTTCGCTTCAAATATGTTTATCCTAGCTAAGAATTTTAATGTGGCCTGTCTGTCTACCGTTTTTCTGTCTCCACCAGCCAACAATCGGCTGTGTCTTAGGCTTGTATGAATTTGTCGCGACGATTTCATGTTGTTTATATTTTTTTATGACATATAGGTTGCTGCGAAAAGCGGGTAAAACATATGGGCATTCATGAAATCTCGAAATGCCTCGCAAACTGCATAAATTTTCCACTTCGTCAATTAACTGTGAAAATTTGTACGGAAAATCTATTTTGCGACGATTTTGGTGTGCAAACAACTAATTTCATGAATACCCATAATATGAAGAAATATTTTAGACTGCTATCATGGATTTTGTTGTTGATAGCTTTCAAAACCTTACAAATGCTCCATTCTAGTTAAGGTATTGAGGTATTGTGACCTCAATAGAGGTATTGTGACCCCAATAGAGGTATTGTAACCCCAATAGAGGTATTGTGACCTTTTTTTGACTGCCAAATATCTGTTCAAAACCGCAATATAGTTTAGAAACTACATTTTATAGGCTAAAAATAACTTCCACTGTATTTTTGTATGAATAAAATTCCACAGCGTAGCAATGTTCTTCCACTTTTTGTAAGCAAAGTCTAAAGAATTTCCTTTTTCTCCTTAAGACTTAGAATCCTGTTTTAAGTTTCATTTCGTTTTTAATATTTTTCTTTTTTGGCGGAACCTTTTTCAATCTTCCATAGTGCGACATTTCCCTTTCAGGTATAGAATCTGCCCGTGATTTTCCCCTTTTCTCACAGGTGCACCTATCCGGCGTATTTCAGGGAATTTTTCCTGTTTTAATCGTATATAAGTGTAAGTATATTGCAGTACTAGGTAAGAGTGGATTTTTCCTTGAATGTACAACTAGTAGATACTGGTGTTTACGCACGGGTGTGGTAAACTGATAATCGAATAGAAAACAAATAAAAAACTAGCAAGTTTAATTAAATAATATATTAACTTTATATTTTTAATTTATAATATAAATCTATAATCAAATCAATTCTGAAAGTCGTAAATGTGCTTTAACTAAGCTGTTTATAAATAATTCAATTCGTATGACAAATAAATTTCAATTCTGATGATAATTCAATCTAATTCATTCCAATGTGGTTCCAATGTGATGATGATTCCACGCGTAGTGATGCTCTCTAGTTTGATGATGCTACGTTTATTGTCAATTGTTTGACCAGACAAGGCTGGTAGGTTGACCAGACAAAGCTGGTTGGTTGGCTGCGAAAACAGCGATTGACCAGGCAAAGCTGGTAGGTTGACCAGACACGGCTGGTTGGTTGGCTGCGAAAACAGCGATTGACCAGGCAAAGCTGGTAGGTTGACCAGACACGGCTGGTGGATTGACCAGATAAAACTGGTGGATTGACCAGACAAAGCTGGTGGATTGACCAGACAAAGCTGGTGGGTTGACCAGACAAAGCTGGTAGGTTGGCTGCAATAACAGCGGTTGACCAGTCAAGGCTGGTAGTTCCGAACTCGTCCACGTCTGGATGAATTCTGGTCTCGCTAAGTGTCTTGCTCTGTTTTTATAGGCACTCTAGCGGAAGTCGTTTGTTTTCTCGAACATTCTGACATGGATCAAACCTCACAAATGTTCGTTTTTGGTTGGCAGGGTTTGATTTTGACATTTGATGTTTGTTTATAATGTGATAAAACGATGTTGATCGCGGATTTTAAAGGTAATAATTTTACGTTATTTCATTTATAATTTCCTTTAATTCTCTCAGGTGTGCGTGGATTACTGATCCTTTAATTTGGTAAGTTTGTTTTATCTTCGGATGTTTGATGTTTTATTAATTTTTTCTATTTTGTTTAATTTTAGGTTAAGATCTTCCGGCGGTACCGAACATACTCCCCGCCTTGAAATATCGAAGAATTTCAATGAGCAACAGGTAGTTATTAGTTAATTCCATATTTGTTCGTTTGGATTAATTCATTATTTATTAATTTTAGTTTAATTATTCCAAATGGAGTTTTAAATTTGAAATTTGTTCTGTTCAATTGTAGGACTTTCTTCCTGTCGAAGTAGACAACGGCCTGGATGACTTCTGATGGTTCAGCTGCTGGGATTGTTGGAGACTCTGGAACGGGTCGTATTATTGCTGACCTTATGGACGGTGTTGAAGATGATGGCTTTCCTAGTTCCGAATTTGGATTCTCCCGGATTTTCCGTTTTACTGCGTCTACCATTCGTTGGTTTACCGGCGCGATTTTTCTTTTTCGTTTATTGACGGATTTGTCGCGTATATTTTCGTCTTCGGATGTGACATGACTGGTATTTGGAATTTGTTCGTAATCTGTTTCTACATTGACCGTGAGTGCGGTGACTTCATTAGTTGATAGGGTGGAGTC
The DNA here is from genome assembly GCA_964034945.1 of Chrysopilus asiliformis. Classification (NCBI taxonomy): domain Eukaryota; kingdom Metazoa; phylum Arthropoda; class Insecta; order Diptera; family Rhagionidae; genus Chrysopilus; species Chrysopilus asiliformis. The sequence continues at coordinate 1,031,414 of OZ035962.1, read as the reverse complement.
TGATGTAGAAGAACCAGATGCATCTATATGTATGAGTGTATGATGACGCTGGTTACAAATAAAGCATCTTTTGTTGTTAGAGCAATTATCCAAGTGATGGTTATTTGATAAGCAATTTTGGCACAATTTCAATTTTTCAACCTCTTCCCATCGCCTTTTGGAGTTTAATTGTTTGAATCTAACACACTGATTCGAAAAATGGGTTCCTCGACAAAACACGCATTTATAATTTTGTTTGACGGATATGAATGACTGTTTAAAATCGCCTTTGGATACCGGAGCTTTTCGATTCTCAACTGCTTCCAATGTTCTGAATCTAGTTTCTAGAAATGTTTTGAGTTCATTGAAACTTGGGAGCGTTGTTTGTTGTGTTAATGATTGCTCCCATAACACAAGAGAATCAGGATGTAATTTTTGGGTGATTAGGTATATTAATATTGGGTCCCAATCTGTCATACTGACCCCAAGGTTTTTTAATGATTCTAAGCTCTCAGTTGTTGTATCCAACAGTTTTTTATTGTTTTCTGCAGTGTCAGCGGAATTATTTGGTTGGGAAAATATTCTCTTTAGTTCAGTAGAAACCAAAACTCTTTTATTATCGTATCTGGATTGTAACAAATTCCAGGCTATCATGTAATTTGCATCTGTGGTTTGATATCGGCTTATTAATTTGGCTGCTTCTCCGCGTACACTAGTCTTTAAATAGTGTAATTTTTCCACATTGCTGAGTTTACTTGTGTGGATGAGTGATTGAAATAAATCATGAAATGTTGCCCAATCGGAGTAATTGCCAGAAAAATTTGGTAGGCTAATTCTAGGAAGTTTGAGTGCGTTGGAGCTTGAATTTGTATTTTCTCCGATAGATTGGTTAATGATTTCTGGCGTCATTAATGGTATTTTAAGCTCTTCTAATTCAGAGCAGAATGAAATGTATAATTCTTCAATGGTAAAATAAATATCTTTCTTAAAATATTCATCTTCTTTAAAGTTTTTTGGACGACAAGTGTAGAGTTTCCGGTTATTTGCTTTGAAATCGTTCCAGTATTCATTTAGACAGGAAATTTTTTTAGTAATATACGTGAGAGACTTGCGTGTAGCGGAATCCTTTTTAAAATTTCTTTTGAGATTTGTGATCTGTTCAGCGAGCATGTCCTGCTGGACTAAAATCTCTTCGTATGGAGTGAGAGTAGTTTCTTCGTCACTCATGGCTACAAATTTGATTTTAAATTGTAGATTGAATTGATTTGATACTTGACTACGTTTGTCTTATTTGTTTCTATCCGGCTCGAAGGACCAAAATGTTTACGCACGGGTGTGGTAAACTGATAATCGAATAGAAAACAAATAAAAAACTAGCAAGTTTAATTAAATAATATATTAACTTTATATTTTTAATTTATAATATAAATCTATAATCAAATCAATTCTGAAAGTCGTAAATGTGCTTTAACTAAGCTGTTTATAAATAATTCAATTCGTATGACAAATAAATTTCAATTCTGATGATAATTCAATCTAATTCATTCCAATGTGGTTCCAATGTGATGATGATTCCACGCGTAGTGATGCTCTCTAGTTTGATGATGCTACGTTTATTGTCAATTGTTTGACCAGACAAGGCTGGTAGGTTGACCAGACAAAGCTGGTTGGTTGGCTGCGAAAACAGCGATTGACCAGGCAAAGCTGGTAGGTTGACCAGACACGGCTGGTTGGTTGGCTGCGAAAACAGCGATTGACCAGGCAAAGCTGGTAGGTTGACCAGACACGGCTGGTGGATTGACCAGATAAAACTGGTGGATTGACCAGACAAAGCTGGTGGATTGACCAGACAAAGCTGGTGGGTTGACCAGACAAAGCTGGTAGGTTGGCTGCAATAACAGCGGTTGACCAGTCAAGGCTGGTAGTTCCGAACTCGTCCACGTCTGGATGAATTCTGGTCTCGCTAAGTGTCTTGCTCTGTTTTTATAGGCACTCTAGCGGAAGTCGTTTGTTTTCTCGAACATTCTGACATGGATCAAACCTCACAAATGTTCGTTTTTGGTTGGCAGGGTTTGATTTTGACATTTGATGTTTGTTTATAATGTGATAAAACGATGTTGATCGCGGATTTTAAAGGTAATAATTTTACGTTATTTCATTTATAATTTCCTTTAATTCTCTCAGGTGTGCGTGGATTACTGATCCTTTAATTTGGTAAGTTTGTTTTATCTTCGGATGTTTGATGTTTTATTAATTTTTTCTATTTTGTTTAATTTTAGGTTAAGATCTTCCGGCGGTACCGAACAACTGGTAAGATGGAATTTTTGGCTGGCTTGTAGTTTGTGATAAGATATATTTTCGTTCATAAAAAATGTTATACTAGGATATGAAGTGTCTTGAAACATGTTCATAAGTTAAGTTTCGCTTGTCATTGCATCTCATACATGTGTTCTATCACCATCATCAGGAGTAGCAAATGTTGTTGTTGTTAGTGGTGGTGCTTGTGAGCCTCCTGTTGTTGTATGCGTTTTGCTTTTGGAAAATGAAAATGGAAACTCAAAGCGTTAAATTTTTAATACGTCCTGTGTGTATAAAATATGAGAAATGTGCACTCTCTAAGGATCTCAAAAACGATTGAAGAAGTAAACTGCAAGGCAAAGGTAGACACACTCACTTAACGTTTAGTATAGATACTCGTCATATACACTTAAAAAATATGTAGTTAAAAGAAGTTAGTTGGGCTGAGACACATTGAAATGAATTTCTATTTTGCAACCCAAGTCTGGTGTGGAGTTCCTGTGCAAGGACTTACGGTGGGTAGGGTGGTGGTAAGGACGTTTCGGGATAGAGATGAAATGGCACACCTGATAGACTGATTTTTTCTTATGTCCCATGGAAATGATGAAAATTATTAATAGGAGACGATGACACTATACTGAAGCGGTGCTTTGAAGCTACAATAGAGAACCAACCCCTCACCGCTTGGGCTGTATCAAATGTTTCGCGCTTTATGAATTCATGAGAAAGAAATTCCTTTTGAATTTACATGGGGCAACTCTGAATTAAAACGAGTGCGGAACGTTAGGACTGACTGACTTAGATGGAGTATATTTGAAATATCATACGACATTACAAACAAAAAAAAAGCGTGTGCTGACGTTTGTAAATTCATATTCGCATTGGCATTCGCAATTATAGGTGAATGGCAGACAACAGGAGAGCTGGGGGAGCGTGTTTGGTATTGGAGCAGACACATGCTATTACAAAACTTAAAGGATACATAGTAAACTTTGGTAAAGAGCTAAAAGAACGAATGTTTTACATTACCTTTGCAGTGCGCTTCTGTGACTTTGATAAGTAATTCATTTAACGTTTAATTCGAAAAAAAAAATACTTTCATTAGGAAATTGCTGCTGTAAAACAACAACAACATTGCGTGGTACTTTTCCAAGGATATACGTATCTGTTTTAACGACAAACGTCGGAACATTTCACAAACATCAACACTCATCATAATTCCAATAGAATAATTCCATTTTTAATATGAAATAGAGATGCATTGCAATTTACGACTTTGTTTTTTTTTAAGTTATGCAATCGCATATAAGCCGTTTTTTTTAAAAAGTAGTTGAAAAAAAATCTAAAAATTTATAATATAGTAGTATCGTTATTTAGAAACATTTAGTGCTTCTTAAAACCATCTGTACACGATAGAGAAAATAGGCGATAGCTCTACTGAAAAAAAGTCTCCTCTACCAAACACGTTTACACGAAATGAGAATTCGACGAGAATTTCTCTCATCCAAAGTGACTCGAGAGAAAATTTCTGTAGAAGTCTACATAATGCGCTATTTACATCTGACACTTTGTTCCGTGAATTTTATTTTGTGACATTAAATTACGGTTCACAAGCATTTACGTTTACATTACGTTACAAAATCCAGGAATTTATTCGTAAAAGACGCCCGAACTCGAATTTTTTCATATAAAACCGCCGGAATAAATTTTGACAATTTTTGCGAAGTGAATTTATTTTGCGATAGATAAATAAAATTGGTGGAATAAATTCTGAATGAAATTCGCAATTTTTTTTCTTTTTTTTTGAGACGTGTGCGGCTTTTACAGGTTTCACTGTTTAAAAAAAGGGTAATAAACCAAATCTTTTGACAAAATTAAACTTTGATTGAAACCCTCAATTTTACAAAAAAATACAATTATCGCGGCTTTAGAAAAATTCATGAAGAATTTTTATGAAATATTTTTTTTATATTAAACATTTTTTCTTTGCATAATCCTGCCCTATCACTTATTAAAAGTGCAACCGTGATTTTTCCATTCGCACAATCGTGATATGGAATTACACGAAACATGTGCGAATTATGCTCAACTGATGGAACGGGATGAATCATGTGTTGCATTTTTTTTTGTAGCACCTCAATTGAATACATGAGCCTAAGGGGTGAGCTTAAGTTTCACTTTTTGTGCAATGATCTACCGCATAATGGCCCACAAAGTGGTCAATTTCACACTTTTAACTCGAGTGCATGTTACCCAATGTTTAACAGAGAGGATCAACTGAACTCGACCTCCAGCCCCAAACCATCAGCCAATCCCCGGCCAACCCACTGCTATATGCACCCTTTCCGGATTCACATCATTTCACCCTTGCAATTTGTGTTGCATTTTATGCCCACACGCCGATACATATGGGCACAGATTCGGTAAAAACTGTTTGTTTGGAATTTAAATCTGGACAAAAAACGATATGGTGCTCATTCTGGTCGCCACCCTCACAGCCCCGTCCTTTCGCATCAAATTTAGTGGTAGGCTATTTAACAGCTTTTGGCCAAAATTGAGGCCCATCATCGGCTTCTGGCACAAACCACATGATGACACTATTGACAGGACATGTGGCCACATGTGATATGCTGAAATGAGTGAATAGTACTTCGATATAACCGGTTGGGATCAGGCAAAAATTTAATAAATACCGATTGCTATCAGAACTAAATCGCACCTAACCTGCAACATATTTTCATCATTATTTTTTCCACTACATCATCACGAATTGGTGTGGATAATTGAGCGATATGGATTTTTTTTCTATCCTTAACAGTAGTAGTTGTAGTATAGTAAAGTCAAATTTCAGGATAAAGGATGACATTTGTTAATACCCAACTATCTAAACTCATGCAAAATGTCAATTTTGTTGTTGAACATCCCATTCGATCGGATTGTGATGATGATGAAGTTATTTGGTAAAAATACCGAGTAGTTTATCTATACTCGTAAACGCAAAGACTATCTAAACGATGTCGGAATTTTGGCACGAGTATATGTCGTGGAGATAGACTTTTGTGTATATTATTTAGTATTTTGTAACATGAGTTTAGTTTAACATTTAAACAAATTGATGAAGTCGCGTGAATTTACTCGTTGTCGTTCAATACATCCCCTAACGTGGATGAAAACGGCGAAATAAATGCCGTGATTAGGGCCACTTGATTGGATACGAAATCGAAAATTCATGTAGTGGAATGAGATTGATTTTGGATTTGAGAGTTATCTAATCCTTTACAGGAATGTTGTAATGAAATATTAATTATCTGATATTTAGTTTTCTGATTTGATTGCAGAGAAGTTGACACGTCAATGGGTCGAAAATTTAGTAACGCATCTATACATAAAGTCGTAGTTCGTAGTAAATAGTCAGACTTTTCAAAAAGATTTTTTAAAGTTTATTCAAATCGGATTTTGATGTATGGGAGTTTTATGTAGAATCATATCCTAAATAACTTTTGTCTTTGCACTTTTTTGATAAGATGCATCGTTTTTGAGATATTCGGAACAAACGTTGTCGTTCCTATTTTAGGCGACCCAATGCCGCGAAAAAAAAAAGAATCTAACAAAAAGAGGAAGCTCTGAAAAAAACTTTATATAAAATTCGCATTCTTATGTAGAGTTGAAAACAGAAATATATTTTAACTTACTCGTCACACTATTATGTTTTCAAAGTAAAAGATTTATCAATCTTGTAATCACACACAATTATTAAATGGTAAATTTACATATTGCAAAATTAATTCTGATTTCAAAATCAATCAAATCAGACGGTGGTTATTCAGTTTTCGGGGAATTCAAACAAAAAAGTTAATATTTCTACGAAAGTAGGAAGTTCCTTCTAAGACATCCGAAAATTCTATAAAATTAACAGAACATATGCAGGTACATTGAATTATCGCCAACATGGTATATAAATCGACAGCGGATTTCATTATCCAGTAGTATTAACTTATATACAAACTGATATTTAGTGATATGTTTTATATCCGAGGCCCATACCATCACCGTGAATGTCGGCGAATAGTTCGTTATATGATATTAAGACTAAGTTACGTACTTTGGAGCCAACACCTGGGTTGGATAACTCTTGCACTCCACAAGCAGGTTGATGTTGATAGGACGTCATGGGGTAGATTGGAAACTTTGCATATGAAAATGAATGGATATTCACCGATAGATATACTTTACTGATCTGATAGTCATTCTCGTATGTGATGTGTTGTGATGTACCAAAGGTAATATCCTCTTGTTTTAACGCCAAAACTCAATCAGTGCCAAATATATTAGAAGTGCAAATTGCCAATCACTGTTTTGCCGCTTCAGCATGTCCTGGAAACACACACACGTCACTCCCTCTCCCTTGACCAATGCTGCACGAATGCTAATGGGATCTTCCCTTTCATTCTCAGGTGTTTCTCATCCAGATGGATCCTTGTATATCGATGAGTTCGTAATTTGCTATTTGCAACTGTCAAGTACTAGTAAAGGTAGTAAAGGAATATGGCAAACGGATAGTTGGAAAGATTGACGAATGGCAGATGGGTCGCTTCCTCCGACTAACCCTTCCAGCTAACTAATATTTTAATATATGAAGTTGTAAAATTGTTGATGGGATTCACCCGCCACCATCGATCCATCGGTATTTACAACAGATACCCATATTTTCTGTCATCTGCTCTTTCGCATTTCTGATAAATAAATTTAAGAGTTTCTGTTCTCTCACATACATGTGTAAAATTCGATGTGATTACGATAGCAACGACTGATTGAGTGACTGGCGGCGGAATTTCAGTTTATTTGACAAATTTCGTATAGGTAACTTTATTTTCTTTTTTAGAAAATTAGTTCCAAGTATTTCAGGAAATCTTTCACTTTTCCACTTTTAACAAAATTTAGCCCCCTTATTTCAGGTCTCGATTAGACAAAAATTTCGTAGCCAGCCATTGACACTAACTTGCAAACATAGTTTTTCCAAGAAGGTTTCCCCAAGATATCAAAAAAAATCTGGCAAATCTCAATGGCAGGCGATTAAAACAATCGCGATTTATGTCTAATCGAGACGAGCTCTTAAATCTAGATTTCTTGATGTTTTTTCTGTGTTGCCGCAGTCACTGTTTACTAAAGTAACAGTGAGCTTTTGCAATAAAGGTTTCGTAAGAATTTTCCCTGCTACACACCCACAAGTTTTACAGGAATCTCGAAATGTTTTATTGCAACTCATCAACAGCAGGGATCATGATAGTAGTCTAAACTGTTGTTTAACACCAGACAGTAACTATCCGTACTTTTCAATGACCGCGAAGCATCAAAGAGGTTGCAACATTTGAAGGGTTTTTGCAAACTAACAACAGCCGAGGTTGTTAATGTAATTAATTTAAAGTTCATTTTGTTTTTTGTTTTTTTTTTTCAACAACGAACGAAACTGTTGTTTATCTGGTGGAGTATACTCTCATCGAGGGGCAGGGTAGGGGAGGAAGTTAAAAAGATATTTTCCCTAAGGATTTAATTTTACATCACATACCTATTAAATATTTTGTGGCGATGAAATAATTACTAATCGAACAAAAACATAAATGTTTAACATGAGAAAACAAACTAATTTCGATATGTTGTGTACGATTGTAGTTTTTGGAGCCAATGAAATGCGAAATCAACTCGGTTTTAGCTAAACGTCCGCTTTCTGTTTAGCAACATTAGTAAATTATGTAAAATGATCAATTCGACGTTGTCAATTTGTGAATTGCCAATTGATTGATTGAATTTGATTATTATTTATTCCACTTCACCAACTGAAGCCTTATTTGTTCACATTTAAACCCGGTCATCTGATGTCCACATAGATACGTATCTCTTCGCGTTAAAAAATAGTGAATGTTGAAGGAGAAACCATTATAGTTATAGAAACAAAAGTGTTTGAATACTGTGGGGAGTGGTTTGGCTACAGTCAAATGACGTTGATGAAAATAAGGACATTTTTGCAAATACGTAAGGCATATGGAAAGCGACTACAACAATTTATTCTTTCAAACTATATATAGTTTTACATACATCACCTTGTATTTAATGTCCATATCCTGTTATCGCTTCAGGATAAATATTATTCTAGTTTCGACGCCTCATTTTTGTTTGTATTTTTAATTATATTATTTGCCTATTTTGTCGATAAATCTGAATATTACTGGAAATCATTTATGATTTTATACCATGGTATAGAATTATAATCTCAAAATCAATTCACTTTTCGTCAAAATTTTGAAAATTCCAGTAAAATTGATTAAAGAAATTTCAAATTTTAGCATAAATTACGTTATCCCAAGCGCTCTTTCCATTCCCATAGCTATCAGGTATTATTGGCAAATTAATAAACTTCGATTTCTCAATGGAGTTGTGAGTTAAATCTGAACCACATATGCATATAAATATTTTGTATTTTACACGCAACACAGCAAATAGAACTGCAGCAGAGGAACAGAGCCCTGTCGAATGCATCATAAATGCCAGAGAATAATGTATAAAATCAATCACTCCAAAATGTCAATCTGCATACAGTGTCAGTTATTAACGCAATTAATTCAGTCATTATCGGATCATATACAGGCGGTAGACAACATCCCAACCCCGGTATCATGTGTCAAGTTTCCGTATCAAAAAAACAACAACATATATTTCCAAAACATATATTTTCAAAATAAGCCTCCAATGGTCTGGGGATTCAACATCCATCAACCCACCCCATTTGGAGAAACGGACATCGGGTGACTGGCACGTAATTTTACTCCCACTGGAAGCTGGGATAATCATCATAACTGAAATCGTCTGAATTTCACTGTGTCACCTTCCTGAATATTCCAGAGTTATGAACTACCCCATTCAGTTTATCCGCCCCTCATACACTATTTAATGCACAAACCATACGAAATTTCTTGAAAATATGCAAAATCGCATTTTATTTCGAATTTTTGATTTTTGTCCGCGAATTTTTGTTCCCACTCATTTTGTGCGGCTTTCTGGTAATTCACAGTCGATTTTCCATATACAGATCCTCTCATTTCAACACCAAACAATAATCGGGTAAGAGAGAAATGAGTGGAAAGCAATATCATGGTCACGGATTGCAAGAGCTCCCGTAAATTTTTTTTTTTGCATGTTTAATTGAATTTATGAGGAAAATATTTCAGTAACAAATTGTTGCAATGTTTTGCAGATTTTTGGCTTTTTATCGAGAGATTAATATCACACAATTCTCACCATATCTGTGTGAAATAAAAATTCACACAGTAAACTGGCTAATAATTGAATTTATGAGTAAAAAATCTGATAAACTCGAAATTGTATTAAATGTTATTTAAACCCATCAATTGCGTTAATGAAACTACTCTTAAATTGAAAACATTCTTAAAGTAAATTAAAAAAAAAAAAGTTTACAGAATTTTTGCGTTGGGCCATATCTAGACAATAGGTTGGTTGCTCCATCAACAGTTTTTTGTGGAAATTTAACCAAATCGTTTATAGAATAGAAAATATTTGTGAATACGAAAAATCAACATATCCAGGATAAGGATAAAAGTTCTGGGCATAGGAGAAAAACACATGATTTGTGACCAATTATCGAAAAAAAACAAATATAAAATGAAAAATAGATGCTAAAAAACACTTGACGTCATTCGTTTTAAAAAATTCGAGCTCGACAACTACACTCAACTGAATGAGGTGAATTTTTCGTTTAACTCTTCGTAGAAAGTCCAGAAAAAGTTGTTAAAAAAGCGTGTTCTTTTCTTGTCAAATATGGAATTTCCCGCCCTGCGATTTGTTATAGATTTCCGACTATTTCCATAAATTCTTTCATCTTTTCATCAGCCGTTAATTAATTGTTTTCAATAAAACTTGACAAATTAATTTCACAAAAGCAAAGTCCAATGTATAAAATTTCATAACGACTGCATTCAATATCAGTTATATGTCTTCTGGTTGATTGTTACTTCCAAGTGTAACATTAATTTTCAAATCTTATCAGCATCCAAAATGCATATACCTGTACTGATGTTTCAGCGTTTAAACAAAATAAAATAAATTGAATATTATAATGTAATCGCATCACGTTAATCATTTATATTCAACTTAACCGGTAATCCGAAGCTTGACTTTAGGATCTTTTATTGAAGATTCTCGTTTGAATTACAGGTCAAGAATCCCGACGATACGATGCCCATTTAAGACTCAACCAGTGGAAAAGATCAAGACACCAAGCAAACACAAATCAACTTCAAGATGAAGTATTCAAATTGATATCCTATAAAATTTTAATCCGTTTGACAAATCATCTGTACGACTATTATACCTTGACTGCATTCTAGCTTTAGTAAATCTTCTGTTTTTCTATCGCCAACCTAATCGTTTGTATATCGAAGTCTCAGGCAATGTAGAAACTTTGATATGTCTTCTATACGAATCTAACGATTTCTTATGACGTACTTGCACTTACAGCGGTTTGTAAGTTACACTCATCTAAATTCATCGATGTTGTAAATATATCATGAACATTTTTTTTTATATCACATGAGTTCATCTTGCACCAGACTTTTTTATCTAATAATTTCTGTATTCTCAATCCATTTTGAAACCAGTTATTTTATATTCAACCATAATTTTATGTAGAAAAACTATCCTAGATTTTTTTATAATTTGGTACTCATACTCTATTTCTCCTTTATTTATACTTGTACACATTTTTATTTCATTTTAGTGAAAATTTCGATTCAAAAAGGAAAAAAAATCAACTCAAAGGAAAAATAAAATGCATACTTAAGCGTCAAAGCAAAGATTTTTCTGTGAATTCATTTGCATACGTAAAAACACTTGGAGTAAGAATATTGGGATATTATACATGTGTTTTTGTAGTAGGACAGCATTTAATATTCTTCCGTGTAGTATATTTCTTACCCTATTAAATGCACCAGAATTGATTTAAATCTAAAAATGAAGACTTTGTCGTTTAGTCAAACCGTAAAGAAAAATCTTTCAACTTTAAGATTTTCATTAAATAATTTCTTTTATTTCGAAAAACATTTGTTTAGAAACAAGAACTCCTGCATTCAAAGATTCTTAGAAAGTTGTGAGGGTTCCATTTTATTTTTGCCTGGATCAAGGAAACGACTTTCCTACATATTTATTATAAAAATTCATTGCCCATAGAACCTTACAATATGTGAAATATATGTGAAATTGCCACCGATTACTCCAAATTAATAAAACGTACTTGTATATAGAACAAGCATAAGCATGCCATCATCCACCATGCAAAAATGTACCCAGTATTTAAAAGGATATCAAATCGCTATTTATGTCAACCGTGACGTTGGCGGTTTCCCTATGCCGTGAGAATATATGTAAACCGCTAACGTAACGGTTAACATAAATCCTTGTTTTATACTCAAAAGAAAATTCGCGCTCGCCATAATAAGGATACTTTTGGTACAATCGACCACCAAATGTTCGAGAATGTATTATTTTAGTAGGTTTTTTCAATTTCTTTATTTATTTTTTAATGGTAAGGATTGCTTCTCGGAATTAAAATTTGATCCTTTTTCCGGAATAAATTCCTGAAATGTTGTATCATACGATAAAATTCGCAGAGATGTAAAGCGCCCCGTAGAATATTTTAATTTTCAATATCAAAATTTCTCAAATGAATTGTGTAGTCGACTGTGAATAATCGTAATCAACTCGAATTGTAACCTCTCAAGAGAAAAACCGATTGAGACTCAAAATTTGTGGTTTGGTATTGCAGAGTTTTGAAGTGGCATTTAAAATAATATAACTTTCTGCTCATATCTGATCTAGAAAATTGTCTGATCTCGAAAACTTTTGGTATTCCAGGTTACTTCTTCAATAATTTAAAACAAAAAAATCAGAAACTCATATTTTCTATTATGTAAAATAAGTTATAAAAATTTCTTCTATTCATAAGTTCGTTAACATTCCAAAATTCGCTAACAAAAAATTCAGATGAAGCTACCCCTTTCTATGAACTTTGTATTCTAAATGGCAATTTCGTCCACAAATTTCCACGAATCGCTTTGACATGCAAATATTATCCATAATTGTCGTAAATATACTTTATGTCAAGTGAATTTAATTTTCCCAGTAAAAAAAAGCGCGCAAAAAATTTCTTTCGAAAGAAATGCATTTTTTTTTTGTTTCTCTCTTTATTATATTTTAATTTTTAATTCCCTGTTGAAAGGCAGTAAATTGAGAGAGAAAAAAACATTAAGCCGGAAATTATTTACATAAATGGGGAAAATGTTTCTATTTTTGTATTCTAGAAGTAGTTTAAATCGGTTTCGGTGCCGGTTGACTACGAAGTAAAATACAAAGGGCTCCACTAGGACTCAAAACTAAAAAGGAATCGCAGTTGAAAAATATCAGTTGCAAATCTAAATAGATTGCTGCTTGTTTTCCGTCCATCCAATTTGAAATTTAAAAGAGTTTCCATCAAAAACATGAAAAAAAAACTTTCTTGTTTTTCGCCATGTTTGCTTGTTGTTTGGCCTCCTTCTACTACTGCTAATACTTGTCGGTACTTTTCATTATAATTTTTACCCAGTTTTTTTTTTTTATTTTATTTTCGCCAAGTGGCGCGCAAGTAAGTCACAATGTCTGCAACTGAAAGTTAATTTTTCTTCAATGAATGAAAAATCCACACATAAAGAAAAATATTGAGTATAACGTTCAGGGTTTGAAACATTAATCTGCCACTTTTTTCCGCCCATGCAACCCAATTCCTGGTATTTTTTTAAAAAATAAATCCAAAATGTTGGAATAAAACATCGGAATAAAACATATAGAGGCCGTTATATTACTATAGTTGCATGTTGAAAAGTAATATAACTAAATTTTCAAGCAGTTACATAAACAATCCTTTACATTCAAATTCAGTATGAAATAAATATTTAACTCTCGTTAACCAGAATTAGCAAATTTGTGCTCGTAGACGGAAGACACAATTTATACACCTTGACAGGATTCAAATGAAAAAGAACTTGGTTACTTTTCGAGTTCAATTATTTCGGATCCCACCAAGGTTTCATCACAAATCTGTTGGTGTACTGAATATTGTCACTCTACGGACGTGATATTTTGTTGCCGCTGGCTGTAAACCATTTTGTGAATATGAAATTATTCTCGCAACATTAAATTGGTACAAATTACTTGTGCAATTATTTTATTAAAATTCCGATAATTAGCTACTCCGCTCGAGTAAATGTTCCAGTGTCCAACGCTAGTCCTCCCTTCATCCACCGACCATTCATTTTGTCGTGTGGTCTATAAATTAGCTAAACTATTCACATTTGCAACTGTAATAAAGTCAATATGCGATTTTCTGTGATTCAGTTTAATACTACATTGGAAAATAAAAATTATGCACAAATGCATACACGAATAACGATATGAATATACTTACGTACTTATTAACTTAACTTATCACTTAAACGATGCAATTCCGAAAACGTTTTTCCTAATTAATACCAAAAATAATGCATATTTTAATCTAACCTTATACGAGAGTACAACGAATTCATTCTTACTCCAATATTTCAGAAAATTTGTGAATTAATTTTCAAGATTTTGGTTAGAAACATCTGAACAAATTAACCGTTTTCGAGATAATTGTCACAAACTTTTTACTTTCCTCTGCGTAGCTAAAAAGAGATTATTTGTATCCGGGATAATGACCGATTCGAAAACGTGGGGAGAAAGAAACTTCCTGATCAGTACAAAATCCGTTTTAGAAAAAAAATATGAGGATGTCCGTTCATCTGTCTGTCTGTCTGTTGGTCTGTTAGTCTTAAAAAATCGAATACTCGTTGAGCGACTTAAAAAAATTTGTGGATTAGTTTTCCCAAATTCGGGACGTCCCAACTAAACCCCATACAAAAATCTCAAATAAAAAATATGACAAGCAAAGCATTTTTTCGTTATTTTCTCGAAAACGGCTCATCGTTGGTCCGAAATTCTCATCTCATGGCGACTTTTTCTATTAAATTATTTCAACGTTTTTCACAAAAAAAAGTATTCACTGAAATTGAACTTCATTTAATAAAATAATTGCCTCCATTCTTGGCTCGTGGAAATCAACTTATGGCTGCGAGATTGGATTTGATGGACTATAAATAAAATTCATTTATACCTAACTTGAAAAAAAAAACTGAGAATTGTGAACAAAACCACCCTTGGATCTGCAATAACGATTTCTTCGTTCAATATACGAGTCGCAATAACAAGCTTCATGGCGAATTATTTAAAAATGAACTTTTTTCCAAATCGAATGGTGGGAGTATAAAAATAATTAAGAACGAGAAAATAAATAATAAAACGAGGGAAATGAACGGAAAAATGGCAAAACGGCTAAAAACAACAACAGGGAACAATGGCAGGAATCGATGGCGGGCATCAACCACTACACTCGTAAATGGAAGAAAAGAAAAACAGAATAAAAATAAAATAAAATACGAAAAAAAAGACTTTCCTCTCCATCAGTCCTGTTCTATATAGACGCGACGATCTAATCAACTCGGCAAATATTTTTCTCAATTAACCCTAGAGTATCCCCTTCTTATCCTTTGCCAAGCGAAAATTTTTCCTTGTCTCCTCCACATTTGGTGAAGCAGACGTTGTGGAGGGTCGTGACCATGGGAGGGTGTGATGCCAATCACCAGCTGGGCACTGAACTTTTTTTTTTGCTGCACAAAGTCAGAATTTCCCTGGCTGTAATCGCCTTTACGAGTCGTTATGATACAACAATACCATCTCATAGTCACATTACGATGTCATTTTCATATCCCTTTTGTTTTTGCAGACATTTTGGGCTTTGTTTAAACACCCAATTTTCCAAATAATTAGCCGAATCAACGATTTCTTATAAGTAATACTGAATTTTTACTTTGTTATACGAAGTATAATAAAGTATTGTGTTCATTATAAATTTGGATCTCTCTATTTTGCCTAAAACACATTTCCCGAGCACACCCGACTCGATTGAAATCAAATATAAAAATGTCTTTCTGTCTGCCAGCCTGTGTACAGGATTTGTCAAAAACTACTAGAGCTAGAGCCATAAAATTTTACAGGAATATTTGATTCTGGAATGTGACGATCCGTGAACCAGAACTAACCAAAATGGCGGCTTTTTAAAACTCGCAATTTTAAAGCTATGACTAAACGTATTAGAAATATTGTTAACAGCCCCTTTTCCCGAAGTGAAAAATTGGAAATATTTGTTAGACTTTTAGTGCAAGTTACAATTCCTTATTATGCAAACTCGTAACATCATAGCATATAGTCTTCCAATTTAATTGTGTAGCCCACGGAGTTAAACGGTGCCAGTGCCAGCACAAAATGAATAAAAAGTTTACGATAGCCCAATTTAATTGAGAAACGATTAACAAAATAGTGAAATTATCTAAAATCGGCGATAAAGATTTTTTTTCCAAACCAATTTCTACGATAAATATGTTTTATGAAATTTATAGAGTTATGATATTGCTGGATAGGCCCGGCCCCAAACCCAACAAATCTCTATCGTTTAAATATTATAGAATCGATTTGGTGTACGTTTTAATACGAAAGTTGGACAAACTGCCTGTTATCTCGTCGAACATTATAATTTGCAATTTTCTAGAAAATCTCCACCTCCTTCCCAGGCCATCAAAGTCTTTTCGTCCAGGCCGACAACATATCCATTGATTCAGCACTCGCTGTTGAGCAAAAGATGGAGTTTGGAGGCCGACAACTTCTAACTGATTCCTGATTTCCCATCCCCCTCAATTTGCTAGCAAATTTCCTATCGCTTTTGGCTGATTCACTTTCACCTGTCCGCCCTTGTACCTTGCCAGGTGAAGAGTTGGCTTCAGTTCGGTCTGGCCTCGGCTAGCTAGGTTGGGCTGTTCTCTGCCCTGGTTAGGAAACAGAAGTCAAACTCTATTTATTATGAATTACCGAAAATCTATAATTCGTGCAATTCGTACAACGATGAACGAGTTCCGAGTTTGAGCTGAGTTGAGGGAAATTCTGGATTGGCCATTAAGCTATACCCCCGGTAAGCACGAAAGCCATAAAAAAGTTCCGATAAAGTAAAAAGTCTGTAAATTGCGATTTTAGTTAATAATTAATCGGGCTATGTAGTCGCACGACTCGTTCCTGTTCCATGTCGTCGTCATCGTTGTACCCGTCCTTGTTCACATCCACATTCGTTTTCTATCATCAGTATATAGCTCCCAACTTCTCATTTTTATATGCTTTCGTTTTTTTTATTACCGACTCGTTTTGCTTCTCGAAACGGATAGGCTTTGAAAAAAAGAAACAGAAACTGAAATAAAGAAATTGCAATATGACAATTTCGTGTAGTGACGAATATAGGTGAACACAGGATAACATCCTGTTGATTTTACTAACCGCCACGGGGCTCAAAAATAATTCTATTTTTTGGTTTTTTTTCTCCAAACATGGGATAGATTAAAAAAAATATCCACTGGAGTTGCTCACAACATACGGCAAACTTTTATGTGTGAAAGGTGGTGGTTATGCGGTAGTGTGACGGTGATACAAAACTCAAAAATTTCAACAAAAAAAAATCATAAAATGGTTTGATGAGAGAGGGAGGGGTGATCCGAAAGGTCTAATAAAGTTTTTAATACAGTTTTCTTGTGAATTCTCTCAAATATGTGGTAATTCCATGCTTCTCTGATCGAAAACTCACGAGATATTCGCAGAACTGAGTCATAACTCAACTAGTAATCGCAGTTTAAGTCAGTAGTGACGTAACTTACACCATTTGATTCACATCTTAAGGGACTGTCCTTAAAATACGTCAAACATTTGGAAGGGATAAGGGATTTGCCCTAGTATGACGGCGCTTTATAATTCCACCTAAAAAATCTCGAAAAGAAGTACTAAAACTAGCGTTACGTATTTTAAGTACCGCCCCTTAGATACTCCCAATTATTTAGCAACATAATACATTTAAATCCAAAAAATTTTTCCTTTGTCCATGAATCGCCAAAAACCATTTTTCATCCCGGAAGTGAGACGTTGCACCTGAAACTCAATCAAAAAACAAATTTAAGAAATTACCCAACGATTTGTACGTCTTGAAAATGTAAGTGGTAAAAACTTTATATGGCCCTCATATCAAAATCGTGTAATAGTCTTACGTAAAACTTCTACCAAACCAAAATTTTCAAAATGCTCTTCTGCTTAGCACGAAACATCGCGTTTTGACCAGGCATGCAACCCTTAAGCAGCAGAACCACCCCAAGATGATTTACTTATGGAAAATATAGAGATCTGCGTTTTAAGTGGGTGTAAAGGCAACAATCCGTGTACACCTCGTCACTTATTTACCTTTTTTTCCACTTCAATTTAGTTACATTTCGCCTTGACGTGAACTCACAACAAAATCCAAGTTGCACCTTACAACTAACTGTAATATATTTCAGTTGTCATGTGATTGGGGGAAGGGGTGGCTTGGATTTTGAAGCCCATAAAAGAATGTTTTTTTTTTTGCAGTTGGTGTTCGAATTGCTCAATTTGAAGGGCCCCTACTTCACATGCCCGCAACTTGTCGGAATTCGCTAGTCAGGGAAACATGACGGGCGAGGGCATCTATTAGTTAATGTTTAGCATATAACGGGTTTTGTAACAATGAAATGTTTTGCATAAATACTTTTATTCAACTAAGGGGTGGAGTTATCCTTCCGTTTCTAGTCTGCTGGTTCTTGTTAGGGGATTCTTTTTTTTTGTGAGCTCTTGGTAGGCGTCCAATAATCCTGTACTTTATTTGGAAAAACATTTCATTTCATGATGCTTAAGGTGAATTGAAATGCAAAATACATAAAAATTACTCAAAATTTTTCTAGAATAGGCAATTAATTCGCTCAGTCTGGATGTGTTTTCGTTAAAAAGGACAAAAGCATTTCTAGACAATATTTCCATCGGTATAACACTCTGAAAACATAAAAACTTGTTTAATTTTCCAACGAAAAAAATCTCCCCAATAACAAACGTGTCTACATTTTAACATGTTTCACGCCGAGGTCCTTGATGGTATAGCATGATATGCTGTTGTTGAGATACACTGGTAGGAAAATTCATATAATAATTTTCCATTTTCATAAATTTTTTAACTTCTCGAAAAGTTTTCTTCTCCTTTACCCGTCCTGCCTCGATCCTCGCTGACGTTTATTGCAAAATTTGTTCACTGGTATGTATTTTGCTGTTATGAGTTTGAGTTTTCTTTTTTTTTTATTTAATTTCGGTTCCTTCGACTTGCGATGGTGTCGGACGGGGGGGATTGTAAGTTGTGGACGTTCCAGAACTTTCGCAATAAAAACACATATTTTATTTTAGTTAAAACACTTTTAACGTTTTCTCACTTCTCTATCGTACGGCAAGTGAACGGTCTTAAACTTTCTCTGATGTGCATTGAAGTGTGGATATCTTGTAAAAATAAATTTCAAGGAACATTGCACCTTTGAAACGAAGAAACTTTGAAACGAAAAAAATCGATCACCGATGAATGTCTGACTTTCCGATATTTTTTCTTTGCACACGTGTTTTTGTTTGTCTTTCTATAGTGAAAAAAACTACTTTTCTTAGGGATAAATTGTATAACAAGATGTGGAAGGAATGAGAATTTCATCAATCACAAAACCGTGTCTTTAGCCCAAAATGCGTCGTTTTCGAAACGTTTAACATTTGAACAAACAAATTATGGCGCCCAGAATGGCGCGATTTGTTTATTCAAATTAAGAAAATTATCTTCAAAGTAATTTCATAGAATTTTTGTTTAATCTAAAGCGTTTTTAAATTAAATTAGTATCCAGACATAAACTGTAGTCGAAAAAATAATCACATAAAAAATATTAACAAAAAAACAAAATCTATTGATCATGAAACCTGTGCGTGTAAATTATTTTTCTCAACATATACAGTCGAACCTCGATAATTTAACGGTGACGCGTTGCGAAAATTCGGCTATGCGAAAATTCGGATATGCGAAAATTCGGATATGCGAAAATTCAAGTTATCGATAATTTCGAGATAAAGAGAGTCGTCTGTACTACTTTGCTGGTGGCTGAGGGAAACTAAAACTAATTTAATGGAAATTGGTAATAGTCACTTTTTTAAAATCTCTAAAAATGTTTCGGTTTTTATGAGCAATATTTCAGTGCAGCAACAAAATTTCGGAAAAGGTAGGCCCCCCGTTTTGGCCGAATACTCCCTGTTCCCTCTTCTAGTTAAGTCAGTAGTTTAGAATAACCTTTCATGTAACTTTTGTTGATTTTGTGTAGGTACTTAAGAACACCGAAAATATAGGTGTTTATTAAAACTCTAGTGGCACTTTTGATATATGGCAAGGATCTGACGCTATATCAGATACACTTCTAGTCGCAAATACGTGCCATACACCAATGAAACTTTCGCTACTTCAAATACGTTAATTCACATATTTTTTCAAACATTTTATATTACTTTCTTCCTAATATTAGATTAAGATTTTTTAACACTTAAAAAAATTAATACTCCATAGGTTAAGAGACAAAAGTAGACACTTTGATACTGTTATAATGAAATGAAAATCTTAAGGAGAATAAATACTGCACGTACATACAATTAGCTCGCATAAGAAAATGAATGGTTCGGTGAAAAAAGCATGTTTAAATAATGAATGATTTCTTAAGATTTATCAAAAATTAATTGCATTCATTGCGACATCTTAATAAAGATTAAAAGAACCCGCCATATTATATACCCGTTAGTACCATCTATACTCGTACAACTCTTTCTGTCCATTCTTCCATATCATAATGTAGATCATATACTACTTATATTTCAGCATTACATCGCTTATTCATTTTGATTATAATTCTGCAACTAGGAGGCTGACAAAGGGATGTACGAACCTTTACTTTGGGTCGACTCAGACGTTGATGCATGCTCTATCTCGGGGTTTTTAATTGGGCCAAGTGCCCTTCTTGTGTTGTTGAGGGATCTGTTTCAAGTCGTCGACAGTAGTCATCATCGTCGCTTTGCTACAGTTTTTTTTTTCCACAAAAAAATAACCGTTAAAAGGAAAAAGAGAAGGTATACTACAGGGGCAATAAAAACAGTTGAAGATGTGAAACTATGAATTTTTTTTCCTCTGGAAAATTTACACGTCTCAACATACATACGAGTATGTAGGCTTATGAGACTAGGGAATCGTCTTCTTACCAGCCAGTTGTAGTTTCAGGAACCCGGAAAAGTTTTTTTTTGCCTTTGAAGTTTCCCTCCTTCATTACATGGCGGTTGGGTTGACAATCCACTTAGCAATGGCACCCCTTGACTTGTACGTATATTCATCTTCTTTTAGTAATTTTTCATTGTGAAAATTTTCATCAAAAAAATCCATTCCTTTCGTGTTTGTTTCGTATTTTATACAACTCTTGATTAAAAGTTTTCGCTGAGTATAAAAAAAATAGTTTCGTCACTTTTTTTTTTTTGATAGGGAAGAAATATCTTATTCCTTAATTTTCAAATACTTATTGTAATAATAAGCGGTGCATCGCCTATTGGGATTTATATGTGTTAAAACACATTACATAAAAAAATAAAAATAATGCTCGAAATAAACATATTTTGTGAAATCATGTGGAATTGCCGTAGATTTATACACAGCAAACTGTGAGTTGGCCAGGCCTGCTTTAGACAGATTCTGTGGTGTGACGACAAATATTGGGCCGCTTTTCAGATTTTTTTTTAACTCTCAGAAAATTAAAGATTTTAATAAAACTTTGTCCAGCGAATCGGAAGATCTAGGCGAACGCGAGTCTGCCAACAGCCATTGCTTGTCACATTCGTCGAACTTGATTTGCCAAAGTTCGGCTTCAAATCAAACGTTGCCAAAATAGC
This sequence comes from Chrysopilus asiliformis, assembly GCA_964034945.1. Classification (NCBI taxonomy): domain Eukaryota; kingdom Metazoa; phylum Arthropoda; class Insecta; order Diptera; family Rhagionidae; genus Chrysopilus; species Chrysopilus asiliformis. The sequence continues at coordinate 1,010,144 of OZ035962.1, read as the reverse complement.
AAAACAGCAGATAAAGATGAACCAACACTCTCGTTTTCGCCGTTTGGAGAACAGAATTTTCCAAAAAAAAATCTCATAATTTTTAGAATGTTCTCGAGATTTTTGCTCCAACTTAAATTTAAGAAGTCTTTGTTTCACTTTTAATCTCAATTGTGGGATCTCTAAAAAAAATGTTAAAGATATAATTAAGTTTTCAAAGAAATAAAAATAGAAATTATTTGCATATTATCCATTTTTTTCATAAATTGCTTCCTACTTTCTCGCATATTTGCCATTTTTAACTAAAATTCCTCACTAAAGTGGAAAATTTTCTTTATAGAAATACTTTGCGGACATGTCAAAAGAATGAGAAATGGAAAAGAGCGCTTTCGAAATTATGTTGAGAAAAAGTTGATACAAAAAGAAATTATTGAAATAATATTCCTTGATATTCTAAAACGTCTTAAGAAAGATTTAAATGCTTGAAAATACACGTTTCGCGTACAACATTTGGCAACATTAAAAAGCAACTTGAAGGCAAAAAAAAACAAGAAAAGGTTTCAAACGAAACGTGGTAGAAAAGTATATCATGCTATTTGCTCTCCATTTCTTCATATCATCCCCGAGCTGCCCTTTACCATTCATATCGCAAATATGTAAGGGAAATTTTCTATGAACGCGCATTATTCATGCTGGTGAAACAGAGGAATATAATATGACCATATGCAAATTGAAATTTATGATCCTTTTTATTTAGTACCTGGCGCTCGTTGTAAATACGTTGGTAGCGCTTTTCGCTTTATTTTAATTCATATTCATATTCTAGACATAGAGTCGTTACCTTTTCCTCCTTTTATTTTTACATTTTCGCCGCGTTTTTTTTTCTTTTTTTTTCGATTAAAGGGAGTTTTCTTTGGGGATAGGATGGGAGGGCGAGAAAAGCTAAAGCTGCAAAGCTAAGCAATGCACAGCTAACGGAAACAAAATTCCATCCACATTAACCACCACACCGTCGACCCCCATTTATGCTCACTGATTCCCATGCCCTGCCGTCAACTCCCGGTGCACAACTCCAAGCCCATCCATGTTATATTCAAGGGTGGCAAGAAAAAAGGGGCGAAAGTCTGGAAAAACGCGAAAATTCACCGCGAGAAATTTTTTTGCGATTTTTTTTTTCGTTTTCATGTACATTTAGAAATGACGAAAATTGCTGGAATACAAAAAAAAATAGACGAAAAAGAAAATACTTAAAAAATATGCGACCGATGGATACAGGATCATAGCATACCGATACACATACATTTAGAAAGACAGAAATAGGAAAATGGTTTTGGTGATCTCCGCTGCCTCAGCTTCTACGTCCCGTACTGGTGAATATTTGAATTGCGGAAGGATTTATACAAAAAAAAAGTCTGGATGAAAAAAGCAGAGTCCTAGTGAAACCGAGTTATTCCTTAGTCACATGCGAACATACACGTATAACACTTTCAAACAAAAGTCCTCCTTCTATTCCCAAACCTATACCACGCCGAATCTACGAGTCTAACCGGGAATATCGCGGGTATAAGGATCGTCGCTATTGAATCTTGCCCTTGTCCCCGTCTGCAAAATGTAGAACAAAACGCAGGAGACCACCCACTCCACTTTCGTCTCGTTACTGGATTCGGCGAGTTTCAGCACTAGAATTCAAACCATTGATATACCAATATTTCCGCAAACACATGAAATTTTCCTCATGCTCACATACAACGTCGCATACATCACGGAGGCGCGTTTTAAAATCGTTTTTATTCGTGGATCGCAAAGTGTAGTCTTTTCCAATATCGGCAAAAATCCAATGGGCTTTTTTTTAACATTTTTGAAACGTTTCGCTTTTTATAACTCATGAAAACTTAATCTGTATAGAAAAATTGTCAAGAATTGGTATGAAATATTAGGCAGAAAAACTCTTCTAACACGTAGCATAGAAATGCTTCGGTTTTCATGTGTGTTTCTACTCGCTTCTAGCGACGATAAGAACGTGATTTTAATATTTCGAGAATTTTTTTAGTTAAATTCAGTCCAGAAGTGGAAATCTTAAATTGAAATAAAATACAAACAATTCAAAATTTTCTCGACCAATTTTTCTGAAATTTGAGCGCATATCTTGTGTGGAAAAGCCCTCCGCGGAAAAATTTGTTGCAAATCATATATTTTTCTTACCATATCGGAAAAGTGTTATGCCTCCCTTCGTAGTAATCAGCCATGACACAGATTAGTACGAGTAGTTATGTTAATAAACATCAGTTAAAAAAGTCTTTTAGTTCTAACAAAAGTCCTTTTCCAATATAAAATAACGCACAAAGGGTTAGTCTAGCTTTGATACTGCCAAGTAGAACGAAAATCTCTGTAAGGCCTGAACTAAAACAGGTATACACATATATGTACATATAATATAGAAATATAGCCTATTCTTATTTCCTAGACGGATTCGTCCTTCGCGTTACGTCGCGGCACCCCAAACTGCAAAGCTTTTAATATATTTACATTCATCGAGTGGGGTGTTATCTAGTCTAAGGCATGTTGTTGAGCGGAAAACAGACGTTTGTAACGGGGGCCAAACTACATCCATTTAACGCTCTCAGGTGAGCTCTGTTGCTCGATGTTCTTTGACGCCAAGTAATTTTACACTCAATAGACTATAAAAATGTATGCTGCGTACGTTTGGCCGTCTTCAAGCCCAACCTAGACTATACAATATAGAATAAAAGCCAATGCATAAGTCTAGTCCATAGTCTAGTCGGGATTCAAAAAAATAAATAAAATTTAAAAAAAAAACATGCCGACTTTCCAGTACATACTCTCGGTTTGGTTATTACACCACATTCATAAATACAGCATATGTCAGTAGGTATTATTGTTAGATATTTCGCCCTTTTGTTCCGACTCATATTCAACACAATATCACCGTTCGTCTAACTTATGCTAAAGAAGCATTTAGAGATGTACTTAACAATTTAAGCATAAATAAAGTGCTCGTCGGCCATATCTTCATAAATCCGTGTCGGTGAGTGGTTTATGCATTCCCATCCACTTTGAACTATTTTTGATGTACAAAACGAGTTTATCCTCTTGTCTCGCCTCAGCTATCAGTCAGCCATCCAAATAACTCGACAATTCATATATTTGCATGCCAATTTTATGTTATAGGTCAGTAATTTATATCGCATTAAACGTGAATTTCCTTAAATAAAAACATTATTCCGGCAACAGCAAAAAAAAACTTATTCTGCAAGCTCTAAACACCAGAGTTTTATCTTGAAAATTTCAGTCTTTATATAAAATGGTTTTATTAGATACGAGTCTGTATCTGTATGGAAATTTCTGTATCGGATTTTAGACAAAATTACACTTTTTAAACGACTCGTATGTTTTATTAAGCAATTTTACTATGATAATTGTTTTACTAAAAGCAAAACATACGTCACACGAGTCCTTTTCCTAATTATCGTAAAGATCGAACTCTAGCTCGAAAACCACGCGACTGATTATGAGGAAATGTTTCTGTAATACCCATTAATTAATAGTACATGGCGGTTCTTTCTATCCCACAGGATTCGAAAATTATTTAATAACTGATGCAAAATGACCAAATCTTTTTTTTCATTTGCAGCGGAATATACAGAAAAACAGGACGTAAAAAATATTTTCTAAAGTGGGCGAAATTTCAGATCGCCAAAATAAATTTTTATTTAAAATCTATCCACAACGCTCATATTTCCAATTGACTGGGAATTATAGCCTATCCTGTTGGAATTCCACTCTTCAGAGGCAAAACTCTATGGACGCTGGAAAAGCTCAAAGCACCCAGCTAGATGGGCGTGAGTTTCAACATTCCCACTAGTATCTTTGTAGGTTTCTGTTACTCCGACTTGCGGTAGGGATGGTTTACCTATGAATGTCCAGTTGTATGAACACATGAAATCCTTGTTTCTATTGCAAACCGTTTCCGATTCCAGAATAAAGGGAATTCAGCTCTGCATAATGAATCGGAATATTCCACTAACTAAAATCGATGCGAGACTTTTATACACTTGCTCAGACAAACTGAACGTATGTGATGGAGGACGACGGTTGTGTAGATTTACTAAGAATTTCGATTTGAAAATAAATATGGAATGGTGCGAAACAGTAATGCAAGTAAGGGTTAAATTCAATAAGCATTTCTAGATATTCGTGAAGTTGACTATTCCACAGATTTGCACGCTACCTTTAAAAGTGTTTTAGCGCGTCTTTTTAATGTTCGTTTAATACCTGGTTTAAACATGGGTACTTTCGCTGCGCTTCACGAAGAAAAACTATCAGAAAAACTGTAGCGGCTGCAAAAATTTGCAGTTTTTCTTCGTGCAGTGCGGCGAAAGTAGCCATGACTGATCCAGGCATAAGTTCTCGGCCCCTTCCTCTTCTTTTCCGTAACCGTAATGATCGGAACTGTCTTAATTTTTAACGGCCAACTTATTTCTTTACAAATTAGGTTCTTTGAATGCTAACTGCTCTTCAACTTTAAGGGATTATGAATATTTTTATACCTCAGTTTTCAGGAAACTTTCACCCAATTTTTTTTCTACATTCTTAAAAATTGAATTTCAATTTTCGATCATTCACAATAAATAAACATAATTAATTACATTGGAACCGCAATAAATTTTCCAAACAAGACACACCAACTCGAAATGTATTATGCCAACATCAAGGGACACTAAAATCCCAATCAGGATAACTGAAAATATTTATCAGATTTCGGAGTGATGTTCATTTAGTGTCCAGGTAATATTATAGAAAAAATGTAGGCAGCAAATCCCTGCGACTGGGACTCACTCAACTGGTGGCCGAATTTAAAAAACCAAAAATTACCTAATAGTCAGTCAGCAGGCGAATGCAGAAATTCGGAGAAGATGAGGAGGACGTGAATGTGCAACTGTGGATTTTCCAAGCTAACACCACAAACCCACATAAACACTCGTCGTTTATGTGAACCATAAATTTTTTGGGGGCGACGGCCAACGTGCAACACTATGACGGCTTCCTGCAATGATACTCAATTGACTGAACAATGAGGTGCACTTTCACTGATTATAATCGGTTGTAGCTGGCTTTTTTCAGTTTTGGTGAAATTGAAAACACTGGTTTTGTAACGTTTTTTTAACCACTTCAAAAGACCTGTATTAAAAAAAAAAAGGTTAAAACGACTGCAGTTTTCGTGATAATCCGCAGCAATTGATTTTCTTCTTCCCAGGGTCGCTTCCAACAGAAGATCTGAATTAAAATTTAAGCCGAGTAGTTTTTACTACTCGGCTTAAATTTCAATCTGCCGAGTAGTTTTTAAGTTATACCTTTTGAGAGCGAGCCAAGATACAACTTAGGCTTGTAGTGTTTTTTGACAGTCAGAATAAAAAGATCTTTAAAACAATATCCTAAAACACGTCACGCTAAAGAACCCCCCTTCCCTTTCCTCCCAATTTTCTACGCGCAGCAGCACCCCTAGAAATTACTAAAGTTTGACCCTATGGAATAATTTACGTCCCTTTCTTGAAGAAATACCATCAAATCACGGCACTTTACATTAGCCGATGTAATTTAAATTGTAAATTATAGACTCATCAAGTATTACGTATAAAAATGATTAAACAATTTCATAGCAATTGACCTTTTCAACTCGAATGCAAAAATTTTTATATGAAGCAAGGATGTCGACAAAAGAGGGAATTTCGTATATGGAATAAATAAAATAGAATTGCACTCTGCATTAGTAATCCATCACTGGCAGCTTATTAGCATTTTATAGAATGAAATATTCGCTGTCGGTTTGATGATGAACAGACGGTCAGCGGGCGGTGGTATCGCAAGAATCAAATGAAATGCAATGAAAATAAAACGAATAGAAATATAAAACTAAATGTACCTCAACATACCAACTTATATAATATTCCTTCATCCACAAGGATTCAGTTCTCAAATTGATGCATTTATAAAGTCGATTGGGTCTTTGGGGCCGAGGACAAGTCTTCGGTCGGTCTTTTTAATAAATGCATTACCATCGATTTTGCAAACAACTTTTCAAACGAAAAAAAAATTGAAGAAAATGTTTTATTCCATGCAATTCTTAAGACAGAGTAGTATATCATATACAATATTTACGAAACCGGGCGAATTTCCCAACCGACCGGGAATTCCAAGTGCTGGAAGTTAGTTCCTCAGAAATCGAGAGGTTTTATTCTAGAGAATCCTTGCTAAAACCAAAGGCCAGCCAATGAAATGGAATGGCCCAGCGAATCGTACATTGTTTTCTAAATAAATTTACAAGGCATGAATATGTACGAGTAACAATGAAATGCATACGATACGATATGTAGGTAGGCTTCCAAGAAGTAGATAAGGATGTGAAAATATCGGGGATGATGCGCTTTCTTTGCACCCGAAACATCATTCCCTTCTGGCAGTGGGGTGGTTATACACAAAAAGTTCGGACTAAAATCCATAGGTCTGAACTATCTTGAAATTCCATTCTATTGTCGAATGGGACAGAAGAAAATACTTACATAGCTTCTAATGTATGCCAGAATAGTTTGCTTTACAATCGAGAATTACACTTGATTGGTACTAGGTATGGTTTACATGGTCTACCGGATTCCTAGGGCCCCGCCATTAGCCGATGAATAATTCATACCTAGACATGAATATTTCAAACAAAATTCGAGCAATAAGAGACCATTAAATATTTAGAGGCTTCAGAATATTCGAATATAGAGAATAGGCCAGATCCCGGTAATAAATATGTGTGTACCACCGGAATCAGTGCCAGAGTATCGTCATCTTCATTACCACCACGACGACCATAACTATGTTCCGCAGCAAAACACTATGAGAAAATGGAAAAGGGAAGACCAGGAAGCGCAGGCCGATATTGCGAGTCCAAAAAAGAAAGAACCGGAACAAGGTATATAGTTTCCCACCTTCACCGGATGAGAAAGAGAAAGGTTGTCGGAGGCACCAGTTTCAAGTCATTCGCGGAAAGACATAAATTGAGACATTTCCCCAACTCATTCAGAATCCATGAAAGAAACCTCGTACCGCCGGAAAAAAACAACAACGCGACAAAACATGACTACTAAGTATATACTAGTATAGATTGTCAACGAATGGATGGACGAAAAGTACAGAAGGAAGTCGAGATGAAGCGGCGGTTTTTGCCGCCAAAACCTGAGCTTGAATGAATCTTCACGATCTCCAACTGAACACACGAGAGAGTATGAAAAGAATAGCATCCAGCCCACATTCGCATTAGCATCAGTACAAAATGTTTTTAACCCACGGGAACTCATATTTATGCACCATACAAACAGTACGGAGCAGGAATGAAGGGAGGTTGAAGATGCCAGGAAGTATGTACTAATGTTCTAGTCCGGAGATGCGGAATCTAGGTCGGCCGCATATACTATATATTTACCTAAATCTACACGTACAGCACATTCGCAAATACTCATCGTCTTATGCGGCGACACTTTGACTGGTTTTGCCACATTCGCATTCGCTCCCATCTTACTGCTCCCGTGACGATGCTATCGCTTGCTTTTAGACATCAAACGCGTCGTGGGTATTCCATATCTCGAATCGCTTTTCCCTCGGTCCCATTTAGCAGCAATCCAGAAATTTTCCACAATATCATCAGGTTTATAAGTCGACTACGGTTTGTCGCTTGCGGAAACCACTGCTGGGAGACCAAATACGGAGAAAATGTTTGGTGGGTGGATGGATGGTGATGGGGTGTTCCAGTGTCTCAAGATCAGACGGCTGCTAGACATATGAACTGAATAGAACAGGTGATGGTATCCCATGTCACGTGAGCAGGGATTTCCATTTGCAACACATCCAGACTGGTGAAACCTCTTTCTCGATCCCCTAACAAATACCACCCTAAATGGATTTCTGCTTCGAATTTTGCCGGCCTTCGGTATTTCTTCTCTTATCACTGGGATTTGTTTAGTCAGACTTGAGAGGTGGTACACTCGCCACATCTTTATCTCCAGTGGCGGCATCACCATGGCGGCAAGTCCGGCATACGAGGAGACGACGTTTGAGATGAGGGAAACCCCACTGGGACAATTGATTAACGAACAGAATCCGTTTGATACGAACCTAACCAGAATCTATGAATGAAATAAAGTGGCTGGTATGGCCGGTTTCAGCTACATACTGAAGATAACCATCCACAGAAATAAATGTGGCCCAAACAAAGATGGAAATAGGAAGAAGAAGAAAAAAGTCCATTAGGGAAATGTCTCAAATATTCCCCAGACTTTGGATGATGTGACGATGGATTCGGCAATCGCTTCTCTGCGAGTGGAGCAGAAAGTCAGAAGAGGCCCAGCAGGGTTTCCTTTAGTTGAGGCAATTTCATGATAAAAACTATTACCTTTGTAGACTATTATGTGATTTTCTGGTCATATAAGTATATTTTAGAGTATTTTCCACATATCTGAGAATTTTCACATGCAAATAAAGACGCTGCTATTGTTTCACAAAGACTGAAACATTGAAATGAAATTTGCAATTTATAAAAAAAAAAGCTTTTCTAATAAGTGGCATTTTGAAAATTTTGTTACAATGTTACGTTTCGCAGATTCTAAGGTGCAAAAAATCGTTTAAACAAATTGAGCTAGAGAAGAGATTTAGAATTTTGCAAAGCATGGTTTCTCGTAAAAGGCAAAACTAAGTTTTGGAATGTTCGAAATCGTAAACCACCCCACCCCCTGCTCCATCCAAATAAAAAAAATTTACACAGACGCAATGAAATCTCGGTATGAGGGGCATTTAAACGGGCCAGTCATTTTACACAAAAACGAGCACAAAACACAGCTTGTCAATCGGATCATATTCTGAGATTATCCTAGAGGATATAATTTTTAATTATCCGATCAAATATAATCTATGACTCTGGTGACCAAGGGTTTAATGAAATATTTGTTACTTTTGCGTGAATATTTCTGAAAAAAATATATATAATATAAAAAAAATACTTGCAGAAACTTTTTTTTTTTATTTCCATAAGAACTTTTTAAATTTCGTCTTTAAATCAAACAATTAATTGATCAAAGATAATTTAATTGGAGAGAAAATATGAAGAGCAAAGTGATTAAGTTCATTGATTTGGGTAAATGTTGCATGCCCCACATCAATAAAATGCACCTAATTGCGTAAAGTATCTCCTCCAACCCTTCAGAAATCATCTATACAGCCTTCTATAATGGCTCATGAATCGAAGTCTCCATCATCAAACTCCAACCCTAACCACATATAAAAAGCTTCAATGATGAACAAAATGTGCAATTTTGCATGAACAAGAGGGGCGCAAATGTCGATATTGCAATGGGAGGCAGATCATTTAGGCGGTGCAGCAGTAGCCTATATTATGCCTGCCGTTTAAATTGGGGAGTACAAATGCAAAAGGAAAAAAAATATCGGGAACGAAAGAAATTTACAGGAACAATAAATGGTAGCACAAAAGAAAAACGAAAACAGGAGGAACTCAGCCGAACTGAAACTGATGAGGATGAGCACACACCAGATATTTATTGTTATATTTATTGCAACTAATTCTTACGTTTCAAGACTTTTAATTATTTTGACCTCTCTGGCGTCCCCCGATCTACCAAGAGATTGCCTCTGTCTTCAGATTCTTTTTTGAGTGTGCATTTTGGGAAATCCTCTAATTTCCACAGAATTGCACCACATTTCCTTAGCACGATGTTCTCAATCCTGTTTCGTCTTCCACAAATGCTAAATTATATGCAATTTATTGATTGTTATGTTCGAATTGTGCTGGAATCATACAACATATAGAGATTTTTGTTTTGTCCAAAAACAACAGCAGCGAAATAAAACCCACTGCTTTTGATGAAACTGCTTTGCTGGATTCGAAATGCAGCAGCACAAAAAAATAACTAAATCGCCTTATTCTGAATATACACATTTTTACACAGTAGATAATTTTATATTTCGTCTTGAGCATAAGAAAAGCAATGACTTAAACGTTTGAAAACAATCATCGTCTCAAGGTCCGCACAATCCTAAAGTTCTTTATCGTGTTTATCATTCCGTCTGATCTCTATTTGACCATTTCTACCAAACCAAACGCCATTCGTTTCAGTTTTCGACAAACAGCAACGAGAAATACAAAATTGTTATCTGTTATGTTGTGCAATTTGAAATCGATATTTTACTAATTTAATGATTTATTATTAAGATTTACATTTTTCTAAAATGTTAACTAAATTTGCTTCTTTTCCTTTTCGTTTTAGGCTAAGCTAATGGAGAATTCTCACGCATGGCTTGGTGCCCCAACATCGTCTATTGCCGGTAAGCATAAAGTTTTCTTTTATTTTTTTTTTCAATTTGATTTAATCAATGCAAAAACAAAATCTTTTACAGTTTTTATTAAGTTCTATATGTTAGTTTCACGAAAAAATGAATTTTAATTTAATGATACCTTGGTATTTTTTTGTACGAAATTTATTTGAATTTGCATTTTTCAATTTCAAGACAGGAATATTTGCACCCTGCGGAAAGTGTTATCATTTTGGTAAAAAAAATTATTCAAATGATTAAAATTTCGGTAATTTTTGATATTGAAAAGTCAGTTTTGTTGCTCTGAATTCTAGAACAAAATTTTGTTATGAATTTTTTCATAATATTTTTAGTTTTCGCGTCCTGTTTTGGGTATTTTTTCTCAAAAAAATCTTTAATATATTTAGGAGTCAGATCAGTGTAAAATATTATAAAACGTATTTTCGGAAATTGCTTGTACAGTGAAGCCTGCATAAACGGAATCGGATAGGATCGTTTCCCGCATATCCAGGTTCATTTGCTATAAGAAACAGAATCACGGAACTTCTCAACTTTGGCAAATTTCCTGTTTCTACAGATTTCACTGTACCAAGCTGACTGAACTGTCCCAAAAGGATGTTTATATATTCCAACAGAAGTTGTCTATAATTAATTACCCGCTTTCAATTTCTTAGCTATTCAAAAATACCAGTAAATTTCAATTACAAAATAGTTAATTTCAGCAATTTCAAAATCAAATCATAGATTATTTTTATTTACTTTACTATGAAAATTATGACGTTTTTATATGTTTTTTTTTAAATTTTATAGGTACATCCGCAAATGGTATGTGTTTACTAGAAATATTCAAAATATTAAGTCAATCAGTTTTTTTGTTCTTAAAACAAGAAGAATGGATCCGAACAAAATCATTTTGAAGTTTGAAAGCTCATAAGAAAGACTAAGGGTAAGTGGGGTGGTTTCATACACTTTTGAAAAGCTTTAATTTTGCGCCAAATAGAAGCCCATTTAAGGAGCAATAAGCAGAAAATTACGTTAGCCGAAATAAAAATTTAAAAAAAAATCAAATACCAAATCGCAGTAAACGCAAAGAGAAAAATAGCGAATTTAACTATTTTATAATATGAAATCAGACCTACTACTAAAATAGTAAATTTCAATTACAACATAGTTAATTTCAATCACAAAAATAGTCAATTTAACCACAAAACAGTACACTTTACAACTAATTAGTTAAATTTATTATTAAAATATCCCAGCTTGACTATTTTTATAATTGAAAATATTTTTTTTAGTAATAGTCACGATACACCATTATAAAATAGTTAGATTTACTAATTTTTCTCCGTGTACAGTGTGTCTCAATTGGTAAAGCACTCAGCCTGCAAGCATAGAATAAGGAATATATAGAAAAAACTCTGCCGAACAAATTTTTGACAAATTTCCCCTTCGAAGGGGGGGAAAATGTCCCTATCATTCGCTAGCTACGGCCTAAAAGTTAATTACTTTTAGACTAGGGAGCACGAAGCAGAGAGAACATTTTCTAATCATTTTCGTCGTATCTATTCAATGAGATGGAGGAATCGAATGGATAATTTTTTCCGTGTTACATCGGATCGTCTTGCTTCATCTCACAGTGGAAAAATTTTCTCTAAAAATTTGTTCTAAGAGTTTATTCTCTAGATTATTTGTTCTCTGCTGTAAGCAGATGTTGACGGTTCAAACGCGCCACGCATTTTCAGTCAAAACAACACAGCCAACTTTATCGAAATGAGTAGTGATAGTTACTGCTGGATACTAACGACACCATCAGTATTGTCACGATATCCTCTGCTGTTGAAAGGTTGCAACAAAAACCTTACAAATGTTGTAATTCATCCATGATTTGTAATCCATGTAAAATTGTAGATGCGCAGCAATGATGACAAATCATTGTCAAACTTCAAGTGTCTTTTCTATTTGTTCATATGTAGCAAACTTAACTGCAATTATCTCTACTAGTTTCTCTACTAGCATTTTTGGTGTTTGGTACGTACCTGCTACAAGGATTGACTACCCAGTTATATTTTTGTTTAATAAAAAAATTGGTCTAAATCCTAGAAACACCAATTTATGTCCAGCGTTTCTATTTGGCAAGAAATTGAAGCTATATGTAAGCGCCCCTTGTATGACACTTCCCTACTACCCCCAATTTTTTTTATTCTAAATAAAAAGTGGAAAATTAATTTTTAAGTCTACAGCTTAAAGCCGGCAATCGAAATCTGTTACAATGAAAATAGTTATTACGAAATTCCGGCTATATGATTAGACATAAATTACGTCATTGCCGGCCATTAGCGATTTCACGCAAAGAAGTCGCTTTAAACAGTTTCTACTGTATTAAAAACAACTTTTTTATTGCCGTTTCACTGATCTGGCTCCTTTAAAACGGTTTCGTAACTATCCCAAAGAGTTAATTACCTCTACAGAATATTCGACATCGACATAATACACGGAATACAAGTTTGGCGCGTATTCATAGTCATTTTTAAACATAGGTTTTGTTTAACACGAATTTAAACTCACAGTTTGATCTGTTTTTTTTTTTGTCAGTTTAAACTCTTGTTTATCAAAACCTGTGTTTAAAAACGACTATGAATACACGCCTTTGTGTTTTTTAAGCTACAAAATTTAACAATTTTTTAATCATTATGATAACATTTTTCGTTGGATGTGACGTTCAAACGGTATCGCATATTTCAAAACAAAAATGTTTTCCATCAAGAGATATTTCTTTGAATTGACTTCAATAAGTAAATACTTTTTACTGTAAAAGATGCGTATTTATGTATGATCTCTAAAGATCAAAATTCAATAATTTAAGCACCTTTGAGAAATCGACATTAGCTTAAATCGGCAATTTCGGCATGACTTCATAGTTTTTTTTTTATAGTAAAAAAATCTTAAAAGAAAAGTCATGTAAGTAAATATTTGAACTAAAAAAAATCGATAAATGTGCGCGTATATATTTTTCATGTCTCATCGAATAAAAGCGATCATATCTCGAGTCGATCATTGAATAAATAAAACCATTTAAACGAACGTCGTATAAGAAATATATAATTTCTTTCGCTTTGAGAGAAAAAAAAAATTTAAAAAAAAAAAATCTAAAGGAACTAAAAGCATTTTATTGCTCTATAAACAGAATTGTACTTCTTCCTGACCTCCCGCAACGATAAATTAAACAAAAAATTGATCAGAGATTTTACGGCAGAAAAACGTTTACGGCGATCATCTTGAATTTCGAGGGAACCATCGCACCGCCCTCTGCTGGTATCCCGAATCATGATTTTTTAAAAGACGATGCCACAGGCTTTCAAGCGAAATTAACTATTCTTCTATAGTTCTTGTTTAATTAGAGAGATTTGTATTTTTTTTTCTTGAGAAATTATTAAATTAATGGAAATATGCCCACCTTATGCCGAGCGCCGAGAACACATTCGCTGGTGTGTTTTTTTATTTGATTCTATTTAAATCATTCTTTTTTAAAAAGTTTTTCTAGTCAGACTGCAAGAAAAAAATTAAAATCACACTCTTAGAGGAAAGCCCGCGAATTTAATATTTAGAACACATTATATTAAAACCACCCTCACCCACCGTTCTGTAAAAATGAACAAGTCATAAACAAAAAACTTAATTAGTCTTGAGGCAGCAGCTTCTGGACACTCTGCCCCATTTTCGTTCCGTACTAGAAAAAGGGGATGAAATTCGAAGAAATGTCATATTAGGGACTTGCTGCTACCCATACCGTTTCATTTCGGGGTCCTTTTTCCAATTATTACTCATTTCGCTTTATACGAAATTTGTATGGTTGAATTTTAAAGCAGAAGTACGGACGCCTTTCAACCTGCCACCCCCTTGTTTTCCTGCCATTCCTTCTTGTTTTATATTGAATTTAAAAAATTCTCAATTTTCCCATTCCAGTGTTTTTTTAATAGAAGAAAACCAGTTCGGTTACATTTATCATTCGCACACAGAAAAAAAACGTTTTTTTTTAATTCCCTCCCTCTCTCCCTTTTGCACTGTATTTCTATCCGTGTATCTTTGTCTTTCTTAGTTTACGCTTTGTAAAAAAAAAATCGAAAAAAAATAACCAGTGAAAGAAAAACAATAAAAACACCGAATAACTTTCTGCACTGGTAGTGGATGATAAATGTTTTCAGTATTCGGTATGGAAAAGGACAAAATTTAAATATTTTTGAAAGTTTTATTGTACGAATATTGAATATGAGATTAGCTTTGAAAACTTGAAAATTTTTATAGTAGGGAAAATAGGGCCAGTACTTGCATTTCACTACTATTACATTAATTCCCTTTTCTGTTGTTTTGGGTGTGCACAGAAAACATCATACTTGCTTGGGACTACCATATATAATAGTTATATTTTTTTAGTGCGAAAAAAATCACTCAATTTTTGCAACCGCCACCCTTTTTATTATTCCAATTTAGTTCTTTTCGACTCGAATTCACCTCCTCCTCAACTGTATTTTATTCAAGTTGAAAAAGGAAATCATAAAATTTCTAATAAGTTAAAAGCTTGTCTAGCTCTGACCCCAATAAAATAAAAATCGAAGGGCTCTCCGACAACCGCCCATCGCCCACTATACTGATCTTTCGCCGACGACGACGATTTGCTTCGGTTATCGCTCCCTCCCTCTACAATCAAATAACCACCATACCAATTTTTCAATTCAAATAGGACTCGCGATGGAGGAGTGGAGCGGAGAGAAAAGCTTAAAGTTGGAAAGAAGAAAACTGAATCTAATTACAAGCAATTAACTTTTCATTCAACTATCAAATTGCAGAAAATGACGTCGAATCAAAAGTTTAATTAGAAAAGCTTTGCCCTTATCCTCCCACCGATCTGCCCTAACTCCCTTGCGCGACGCTAGTGCTGAGGGATGGCTGTTAGCACATTTAAAGGGCAAAAATCGAAGGGAGAAAAAGGACAAAGAGTAAGAAATTGCCAAGTATCGTAATATAAAATAACAACAGCGACCAGAACAAAATTTCCTACACATACATATACGAGTATACTATAAGATCCAGATGGGAAGTCAGTAGAAATTAGAGGGCAGGGGAATGAAGAAATTTCAATTTGGAAAAGGGTAGTAGTGATTGTTAGATGAGGAAAATTCAGATTACCTTGGAATTTTCGATTTGTCAAGGTTCTCATTAATAAAAGAAATATTGATGTCTCCATGAAATTTATTTATTTACCTTTAATTCTATAACGTTTGGGGAAAAAAATACGAACAACTGAAAATGCAGCTCTGCACTTCGAAGTACATACATAATACAAACAAACCTTTAATAGTAATTACACGACTTCCTAATAGTATATTATTAACCATTAAGATTTAGGTTATTTGCATTTTTTGTTTTCGAAATGTCACTAAATGAATTAGATCGTCGAAATTTAATTTGTAAATTCTGTGCCAAAAATCCAGAAAAATCTAAAAATTACATTTTCCGGCACTTTTTCTCAATGGGGTCCAAAAAAACATTTATTTATAAAACAATTAAAGCATTTGTAAATAAAAAAAACATGGCGAGAAAATCAGGTAGTGGCAGAAAGTGCGCGTTACAATCTAGCAAACTTCGTGCAAAATTAAAGGCTGAAATTGTGGGAAAAAGTGCAAAGTCATACAGGAAACTAGGACGCAAGTATCAAGTGGATCACAAAATGATCAAAAAGTATTTAGGGGTTATGAATATAAATAGAAAAGCTAAAAAAAGTGCGCCATTATATACCGAAAGTCAAAAAAATGTGATTAAGTCTAGATTGATGTTGCTATCCCAAAATTATTTTTCTGTTAAATCTTCCTATATGTCAGTGATGGAAAACGAATCATATTTTACAGTTGAAGGCAACGAATGGCAACAGCACTCATACTATGAGTGCGAAGGACAAAAATCACCAGACAAAGTGAGGTTTCTTAAAAAGACGAAGTTCCCCCGCAAGGTTTTGTTATGAGTCGCCATTAGCGAAAAAGGGGTGAGCGAGCCAGTATTTTTCAAAAGCGGTTTAGCAATAACTAAGGAGCTTTACATTTAAAACTGCCTACCAAAACTTCAAAAATACATCGCAAAACATAACAAAACGGACAAACTGGTATTTTGGCCTGACCTGGCTCCTGCACACTACGCCAAGGATACATTGAGCGAGTTGAATCGACTTAAAATCGAATTCATTCCTAAAGAACAAAACCCACCAAATGTTCCACAACTGCGGCCCATGGAAAACTTTTGGGCGAATTTGAAAAGGAAGGTGTACGCTAACGGTTATCGTCAAAAAAATTTGAATTCTTTAAAATACAAGATTAGGAAGGAGCTTAAGAACATAAACACGGAGGGAACTCTCCGGGCAATGAAAGACGTTCCATTAAGGGTGCGAAGGGCAACCCGAATGGGGCAAATTTTTTTGTGAATAAATTAGATCTACTAAGGTTTAAGTAAAATTAATTAAATTTGAATAATAAGGTTTTATATTTTTTTTTAGCCTTTTTATCAACTGTTCGTATTTTTTTCCCCAAACGTTATTCCGTTCTGTCATCATTTAATTATTAGTAATTTCCATATTATTAGATTTATTAAACAAATTGAATTCGATATCAAATCATTTTACTCGGTAGATGTATTTTGTTTGAAATTAAATAATTTTCTATTAAAAAAGGTAATTTAATCGATTGATATACGTGTATTTGAATGTGTGTAACCGTTTCGTTGTTTAAAAATGATAATTATTTATTTATGAAAATTATCACATTCCCAATCAATTTTATGGCAAAATAACAATAAAACCATGGTCAGAATGCATAAAATTGTGTGTGTGAAGGGTTGGGGGGAAGGGGGCGGCGGACTTTCTGTGTTTGTAATGTTTAGATCTTATTGAAGTATCATTAAACCTATTTTTTAAAACTGCAATAAAATTAATCCAAGGGTTACGGAGATAGCAGAAGGAGGATGAAATTCTTAGCTTTTCCCTTAAATTTTCAAAAGCTCTAACTCGAAAACCACTCATCTGATCGAACCAAAATTTAGATTCATGTCTTATGCGATAACTGCTCAAAAATCTGTGTGTTTTCCTTACCAGGCCCGCATCTTATTACCTCGACTTCGATTATTTTAACGTGAAAGATTAGTTACAAAAAAATGAACGTTTATTTATTTATATTTTCCTTTTGAATTGAATGATTTAAAAATATCCTTGAAAAAACTATGCCTAGAACCAAAAACAGACTCTAGTTTTTATTTTTTGTGACCCGCTATGAGTTACATTTTATTCCACGAATAATTGTTCCATCCATGCTTTATAAGATTTCACATTCAAATGTAACGCTCGGTACGTAAATTCATTCCATCTGTTTATCACCTGGTAATAAAAATAAAGTTTATCCATTTTTTGATTAAAACTTTTGTAATTATTGACAAACAGTTTTTTTTTTCTTCAGTAGAAATACGTTAGTAATAACTAACCAAATAATAAAGTCAAGCCGGAAATTTTTATAGCTATGAGAAATACTTTTGAATGCACAAATATTTACATTTTGTGTGTAGAAAATTTTGAACTGAGTCACACCACTACCATCATCGGTGTACACTGCCAGCAACAACAAAGAATTATTACGACAAAGCCTTGCCACATTTATTTGAAAGTAAACAGAGGAACAAAATACATTCGTTGGGCTTAAGATAATAAAATAATGAGCCATCATGCCTCCAATTCCCCCCAGACACCCTCGCACATCCACATTCGTCAAGTATTTCATATGGAGCTTAATTCAAGGAATTAAAATTAAAACAATAAATTAATGAAAGCCGAACGAAACAAATAAAAGAAAAAAAACCAATTCTGATGGTTTATATTTACACGGAAAAACTCTTCTTTCTTCCGACTATACTTTAAAACGCCAACTTCATACAATAATTTCCCAAGATATTTGTCTACAGTTCAGTAAATTACGCATGCGATTCAGCATTTAACCTTTCTGCTGTGGCTAATTTATATATAAAAAAATATTATGATCGCAACAGTTGGATTCATTTTACGAAATTAAAATAAATAATTAGAAGTTTAAGTATATTGATCTCTTTATTTATGATTTCATAAATCAAATTAAATCGCTCGAGTGACGCATTTCTTTTGAACATTACTCACTTCAATGGAAAATCCTTGTAATAAAAATAACTTCAATAAAAATAATTCGATTTTTTGCAAACTCAAAATCAAGGCCTTAAATAGCCTTTACAGAACTTCATCAAAGAAGTCGAAACCCTTTAAAGTAAAACGTCTTTTAGGAATCCATGATATGCAAAAAAAAATCTTGTAGAGCATATCAAAGAAAAACCGGCGCTGGAAAAAAAAACTCATAAATAAACCGGGTTTTTTTTAATCTTGGTGAACGCGAGGATGGCGATATAGCGCTTTTGCTTTGATTTGCTATGATTCGACTAAGTTTGACTACATTCGGCTTGCCATTCAAGTCAAGCAAACGTCACTTACTTACTTACGAATCTGTGCATATAATTTGTAATTCGAAATAAAGAAAAGAAATATGAACGATTCATGGGTCTGTATCTGCGGAATTATGCACAATTTTGCAAAAATGTAAGGGAGATCCCAATACATGTAGACGTATGTAGAATGTACGTATGTATGAATGTATGTATGTATGCATGTAGATTGTAGACCCAGCTATCGAAAATGATAGCCTTGGCCGCTCATGAATCATAGTGCCAATTTTCACTGGCTATCAAAAATGATAAAAATGACTGGCTATCAACAATGATAGCCATGGCAGTCAATGTGTTAAACAGATATTTTCATACGGAACGCACATGTCGGCAAGAATTTGAAGGGCAGACTCAAGTTCTTCCAAATCAAATCGTTCGTCCAACATTGATCCATTTGGATTTGCCAAAAGTGTGTATCTAGCATAAAAATCAAATGTCGATTATAGTCGAAAATCGCAGAAGACGTTGCAAAAATGTGCCGCCGGCGAAAAATCCTTAAAAATAAACAACGCATGGTAAAATATTGAATTATAAAAAAATGCACCACAAATGAATTTTGTTCGCCGTCATTTTACCATTTCAAAAAAATATTTAATTCAATTAGCTATTATTTTTCTTTCACAAAAAAATACATATTACGTCATATAATTTAGAAATAAATTACCCTTACGAATAAAATTTTCCACAATTTCATCTTACATCTTAAATATTTTTATTATTTTTATTTTTCCGTTTAGATACATTAAGCATCTATCATAAAATTTGTATCTTATCCTATTATAATTCTTTCAATTTGACTTTCCTCATTCTCTTTAGACCGTATAAATTCGTATACGATATTCATATGTGAATAAATGGCAATCTAAAAGCCATTATTGGATTTTGAATTAATAACAGCGCGCAATAAAATTAATTTCCGACCGGATCGCCACGGAGCCAACCAACACACAGACCCAGGCCAGGCACTGAGTCATTTATTTTCGTTTAATTTATTTAGTTTGTAGCTTCATATTTATTTTTTTCGTTTAGTTAAATCAAATTTGAACAGCCATCAATGGAAAGATGACTGACTGACCGACCATAGACCGTCGAAATGAGATAATGGCCACCCGAATTAAATTCGATTCTTCACTTCAACGAGAAACTCTCCCAATTTTCATGACATGGTTTTAACTTTCTGTCCATCTTTATACTATATCGCGGATAACGCGGCGATATATCTGAAATGAATCTTGCAGTTCATTATTGAAATGGATGGAGCTCCAAGTTCGGTTAAGATTCGTAAACTTCTATACCATCAGCCCTGTTCAAATATTTGTAAATTGTGACGCATTAATGACAGAGAAAAAAAAACTTCATCGTAACATGACAATTTTAATATTGACCCATTAGAAATTCAGTTATTTATATTTTCAAAGTTCCTTTTTTTTATTTATTCTATATTTTATATTTATTTTTTCATTTTATTCCGTATGATGTATTTCTATATTACGTTGCCATTGAAAATAAAAAAAAAAATACCATGAGTCTCCACGGATAAACAACAATATGACACTAAAGTTTTTTAGCCAGTCTAAGTATACATTAAAAGTAGTTTCTGATTGCACAGCCGAGCTCTTCTGAGTCAACTATATATAGAAGCCTTGGTATGTTTCGATGACTGTTTTGTGACACCTCCCACCCGCTGGCCTACACCTTTTCGGTCGCCTTAAACCTAGACAAGCCTTGGTAGGTATGGTTAGTTTTAGCTACTAGCATTCCATTCGTATGTTTCCTGAACTATCAAATATTATATAGGATGGATATCCATCCATCTATCCATCGCCACCGTCGGCTTCGTTGTCGTTGTCGTCGCCATCGTCATATTTTCTATGGCAAACGCTGATGATGGCTCTGGGCTTCATTATTTCACTATTTGTTCAACGTATTTATTTGGTAAATATCCCTCGTTTCTAATGTTGTTAGCTGGCGGCCATTTATTTGAGAAAGTACTCATCGTTTTTCTACTGTTATTATTGTAGATATTTGTTATTGTTATTCTATTATTGTTACTCTGAAGCATTCGAATCCGACGTCGTCGTCGATTTCCTATATTCCCTAAACAATCGTGTCATTGACCTTCGTCTGTTCGGGGGCTTTTTTTAAATTCCCCCCTTTTTATCTAATTCTTAAACGTTAATTAAAAGGATGTGTTTAAAATATAGAAAGGATTTGAACACAAGGTTTTGATTTTTAGTAAAAAAGTGGTTTAAACTAAATACTGAAAAAACCCCATTAAAATCGGTTGGATGGTTTTGGATCCAACTTGACACATACAGATTCTCAATTTTATGATGTTTTTTTGGCTCCACAACCTCTAAATGTATCTCGCCAGATGCCTCGGTCACGAGCCGATATCCTCCTGTTCGGCGTCCCAATTTTAAATAATGAACTTTTTGGACCGGCAAGAAACTCCATAGCGCCATGATTTTGGGCCATAAATTTTAGCATTTTAGAGAAAATTCCTCAAAGCTCCGACGGGATTTTTTTTTTGCTACACTGAAGAGATTTCCCTCCTCCGAAAGATGAGGAGAGGGTGAAAAGTTTCTGACATAGCAGAGCAAAACAGAATTTTTGTAAAAAAAAAAAAGTTTTTTTCTGCCCTCTGAGTTTGGAGTTATCAAGGTTCGTTCGAGTGTATAAGGAATGAGCCTAGAACCATTTCTTAATAAATCGAGTCGTTTTTAAGAAACCCTGATTTGATATAGCTGTGAAATTTTCTAGATTTTTATTTTGCATCCGTTTTTAAGTATTTTTTTCACAACATTTTTTCGTACAATTAAATTACGATTTACCTTGTATCACATTTTAAATAAAATATTCTAAAAGAAATTTGAAAAAAAATTATTCAAGCCGTTTCTTTTGGTTCTTCCACTTTTTTAATTTATTTAACGCTTTGTAGCATTTGTTTTGTTTTTTGTTTTTTTTTTTTTGGTTTATTTAATTTTATTTTGCAACAATAGATTATTCATCTCTTCTGAAAGTTAAAGCGCCCACCTGGAGTCAATCGCAGCTACGCGAAGCAATGTATGCCGTTATTACGCAGAAAATGCGTTTCACCCAAGCTTCGTCACGCTACAACATACCAAAGGGCACACTTTACGACAACATTCTCGGCAAATCGAATCGAATGCAAGTCCTTGACGAAGCCGGCCTCACAACACAGGACGAAGAGGCAATTTTAGAATTCTGTTGTGATGTGTCCGTGTCGCCCTATAATCGTCGCACTAAGAAACCACTTCCGGTGGTGCTGGAATTTGCAAAAAAATTGAGCCGAAAAGGAAACAAATCCAATGAGAATTTATTCCAATTTTATGCGAAAAACGGATATCGATGGTGGTGGGCATTTTGTAAAAAATATTCAATCGTCTCATTGTATTATGATAACAACGCGAACGCAGATAAAAATGCCGCCACCCGATCTAATGATTTCAATTAAGATAATCTGATATGATAAAAAAAAATATTATAAATCTTATTTCACTCAAATGTTGTTGTAAATATTTTAAAGACGTTGATTTTTTGTTAAATTTTACTACATTTTTTATTTATAAATCTAATCTAATCATAATTTTAAGTTTCTTTAGTTTACGTTAAGTTTATTTGATGGCATTTTATTTTTCAAAGACTTCCATCACAGTTTGATTGATAGACTCAAAGCAATTTTGCAGGAATTTATTTGTATGAAAACAAGTAATTCTTTATCATTCCGTTATAATTTTTATAAGACAAAATCTAGAAAATTGTTTATAATAGTAGGAAGATTATTTTTAATTAATTGATTGTAAACGTTTATACAATAGTTTATTACACGTAAGTTAATTCGTAGAATTGTAATATGATAAAGCCAGTATTGAATTAATGCAAAGATATTAAGTTCTTATCTTTTAGTCGTTTCCTCTTAGAATGTGAATACAAAGACATAAACGTATAGAGTTTTTTTCTTATTATTAATTATATATAAATAGCTATTTCTCAGAAAAAATAGAAAACATTTTCTTGAAATACTGACGAGTTTTCTTGAATTGTGTCTGACTAATTACAATTACGCACATTTTCAAGTTTTCAATAAAGGAATTCAAATAATAAAATAAATCAGAGGAAAATTTTGAAAATCACTGACGTTAGCCCATTACTGTATGGTGGTGAATTTATCGTAGAGGAAAAGATTTTTTTTTTCTAAATATTGTCTCGTGGTAAACTGGTTTTTTCCTAAACTGATTTCCTTCAGATGTCAAATTTATTTACCTAGATTTCATTTGAAGATTCAAAACTGGTATTGCTAACGGTTAAGCAGCTATGCGACGGAAACTAACATTGTGCACTAGACATGAATTTCCCAATTTTTTCCAAAACTCCTTACTTCCTTTATAAAATTTAACAGAGAAAAAACACTAGCTAATATAACGGGTTTCCGTCAAATTTTCTGAAACTTTCCTCTGGCGTATACAATATTTTTTGTAAAACCTCAGACATTTTTCTTTCATTTTGGACTAAAGAACATGCATCTACGACGAGCCGGTTTCGAGCTATGAATTCTTGAAGTTGGTTTAGGGAAATCTGAAATAATTCCAAGATTTCTCTCAAACGAAAAACCTTTTAAACAGTCTAAGCAAAGTCCAAACCTCGCCGCCTGCCTCTCTCCATAATCCCAACGCAATCGAGGAGCGCACCAATTTTACTTGCCTACGGACGGTGAATGTGTAGACTGTTAGGTTTTTAAGAATTCTTATCCAAAATTCACAAACTAATAAAAATTTGATATAATATTGATTGGGGTATTTCAAACCCAAAAATATATTAAATACAGATATGCAAACCAAATGATTTTTGTGCGTAAAATTTCAAAATTGTGTTATGTTTTTAGTATAACAAAATTTCAATGGTTTAGTGATTTTTAAATGGGGTCCAAAAGATCTTAAGGACAATATCACCTCTTTTTTAATTCCAAAAACTGCGTTATTATGACTGCTTTGTTATTTAATTTTTCGTTACATTTATTCCAAAAACTTCTAAAAGCATAACGTTTTTTATGGCCCACCTTTTTCTAAATATTTCGCACATTATTCAAATAATTACTAGTTATTTTCGTATAAAAAGTTAAGTGTTTCTTATCATTTCAAATAAATATCCTTTTTATAGGATGCAATATCAAATTGACATTACACAAAGCACTAAAATATGTACAATTTAAGTTAGTGAATGACGTATTGTTGCGTCACAAAACAAATAAAATATTCCCCGTATCGCCCGCCACCGAGGCGTTTGTATTTATGTAAAATTTTATTTACAATTACGTTCAATGCCCAAATCATTTTCTATGATAAAATTAATTTTTATTTGTTCAATTATACATGAAAAAAATTGGTAGAAAAAAACGTTACTGCAAACAAAAAAATGTAAATAAGAAAAATATTTTCTATGTTGATAGCCCGTAAAGCGGGGCAGTACAATTGGAATAGAGTTAATGGGGAGGAAATAGAATTACATACTCGTACACACACACTGACATTTATGAAACTAAACGAAAGCTTTGACCTATAAAAAAAGGCCGTTTGAATGTCTTTTTCTGTTATTTGTTTTTAATTTATAATGTATGATAATTTCCAATACTTAATGCAATCGATGACTTGTACACGCAATTAATGATTCGTATGAATAGAGAAAAAACAGAAAAAACGTATATATAAAGCAATTAAGACTTCATTAATTATAAATAATTATAAGCAACGGCCATTATTGTATAGTTGCAGCCATAATAGTTACCCAGGGACAAAAACTCGATCGTGATAGATGAATGCAATGGGATGACGATGGGGTATATCCATGTTCGATGTGTCAAAGGATGGCAAAAGAGAGGCGGATAGTATCGAATCTACAGAAAATATATGGACTACGATAGTCAGAGTCCTCCGATATTGAGGAATACTACATTTTACTGGAAATACCATAGAATTGAATATAAAATCGAAACCGAATGGAACGGAAACGAAATCTCTTGGGAAGTAGCAGTAGCTTGGCTGCGGCTTCAAGTATCCATAGAATTGAGTTAGTTAGGGATAAAATATTCCATGATATCAGCCGTTTACGTTGTCTCCCATAGTAGTAGCACCAGCTACAAGCCCTTCATATTAAAGCAAGCCAAGCCAAATGCTGCAGACAAAGAGGTAAATAGTCAGCAAAGCGGCTACAACTTCTCCAACGGATATAATATTTAATTGATATTGTTAATTAATAATTATAAATTACTATGAAAATGTATAGCTTCGCCTGGTTGACTAGCTGAAACTGACTCTGCTCTTGGTTCGGCTGCAACGCGTCCCAGATTGCCACCCCCTTTTCAGTTCATTTCATACCTTTGCGCTCGCTCCTCTTGTTTAGTTAGTTTAGCTCGACACAAATTCCAATTACTATACGAAATCTACATTACTTACACAATTTCCTACTCACAGCCTACGATCATTTTGGTTATTCGCATCCGCACTGTTCCGCGTGAATTACATTTTCATCGTGTATATGATTATATTATTATTGAATTCTGTTAGTGCGCGACCAAATTTTACAGCGATTTTGTTACAAATTTTCACCTCCCTTGTCTTATAGTCATATAAAAATAGGATTGCTGTCGATTCAATAGAGAAATAGGGATGGTGAATATTAATCGAACTTGGAAAATCTAATTGGGGTGGTTATAAACTTCTGGGTGGTTTTATTTTATATATTCTATTACATATTTATCAAGTTAGTAGCACAAATTTCAGTCAGAAAATTGGAGCTTGCCGAAATATCTATATGTAGGGTGACCAGACTTCTAAAGCGAAATAGTGGATTTTGGAGTAAAAAAAAGTTACTTATGTATACAAAGCAGTGACACTATTGATATATTAATAAAAAAAAATGTGAAAACAGAAATATTCTGTGGCTGTTTGGTAAAATGCTATAAGTCCCATACGGGAAAAAAGTTACTGAACTCACAAAAAAAAGGAAGAATTAGAAAGAATTGGTCGGAAAAGTGACTATTGTGACTTTTAAAGTGACGTCTGGTCACCCTATGTATATTCCATATACAGTGACGTTTCTTCTAAGGTGCGAGGGTGTTCACTGCACACCCTACTGAAATCCAATATGTATCGGAAATCTATTGTTAATTAATTTCTTTTTTTTTGTGCCAATTCTTTCGACAATTTACCAATGGCAATGGTTGCTAAAGCACCCGCACCCTACATTACCAACCTGTTTCTTTATCTTTCGATCTTTCGACCAACCAAGTGTTCTCCACTTTACAGCGAACCAAAGTAAAATTTGCTTGTGGCCTTCTTTCCTAGTCGCCCCTTAGCGAAACACACTCGAAACGCAATACCGACTCTTTCGGTCGTTCGACCGACTCGAGTGTTCTCCAATTTACAGCGCACCAAAGCAAAGTAAAAACACATAGACTAAGTAAAAATCTATAATAAAAAACGTTTCACCACACACAAAGTTCACAAGAAGCAACCGCACACAACGATGAATTTGGGTGCTCCAGAAAAAGCCGCACGGCGAACCGATGCGATGTTGCTTGCTGCTGGCAGCGATGCTGTGAAACCCGACAATAGAAAACCGACCATCGTATGGCCGTTCGGCTGACGTGCTGATGCGTGTGGGTGTGTGTGCCAAGCAAAACAGCAATATTGCTTGCTCGTCAGCTCAGTCGGTTTCTGATTTTACAGGTGTTCAGTTGGCTTTTGTGTATGAGAAATAATGAATTTAATATTATGGCTTGTGAATGCGGATGCGCAATCGAAAAATTATTTGAGAAACCATTTTCTCAATTAAATATCGAGGAAAAATTGGAAATTATCAATTCAGGTAAGCCGACACCGGCACTTCCCGACTTAACTTGCAAAGTAGTATCGAAAGGCAAATCTTTTAGTAGACATTTTCAGCCTTCTTCTTATGAATCAAAATTCTGACTATGCGGTTGCTCTGCTATTAATAAATTATTTTGTTGGCCATGTTTACTTTTTTCAAGTAATCAAGAAAAGGGTGTTTGGACTACAGGCTACAATGATTTAAATCATTTAACTGCCGCAATAACAAAACATACCGTCTCCCAAGTGCACATTAATAATAGCGTTACATTAAAAACTTTTGGAAATACACGCATTGATTTATTACTCGACAAAGAAAAAAATAAAAAAAAAATACAAAAACAAAAAAAATTAAAAAAAAATTAAAGAAAAAATTGGATCTTCGTCTATCACGTCCCCGACGTGATCCTGGATAAAACTACGAGTAGACGTCTATCATTTAACAGAAACTTAATATTGAACACCCTACTGAAAGCAGCACGCCACGTCACTGTCCATATAGTATTTTCACAAACATCACGGAATTTCAATTTAATTTTAATCCAACCTCTATTCAAATTAAAATACTTATTAGGTTAGATTATTAGAATTTTTCAGTGTTAGATTTTTTTCAACAACGTGAAGTTAAAAATTATAGAATCTGTTTTTATTGCACTACACTCTTGCCGAATGCACTCGAACTACAGCAAAGTCGACAATATAGTGTAGAATCGCCTCGATATGCCGAATCTCTCGCTAAAGTTTGATTCGCCTGCATCCGGCGAGAGTCTAGACACTGTTAAACAAACATGTAAAAAATTATTAAAATTTTGTCGGGAAAGGGAAATAGAAAAAATACTATGACGTGTTTTACGGATAGTTGCTAACTCAACAATTAATGCTAAAATCGCCAAAAGTATTTTTGAAAACCTAATCTTTATTAATTTTAATTTAACTACTATCCGCTGTTTATATCATAACACTAATACATGAAATTATACCTCTACAAATTTTAGTACAACTAAATATTTGATTACTTTGCTTAGTTTGTTT
Organism: Chrysopilus asiliformis; assembly: GCA_964034945.1. NCBI lineage: Eukaryota > Metazoa > Arthropoda > Insecta > Diptera > Rhagionidae > Chrysopilus > Chrysopilus asiliformis. Next base: position 982,305 of record OZ035962.1, on the reverse strand, counting down.
AGTTAATTTATGTTAAATCTGCACATTGCGTTGCTATAAACTAACGGACGATGGCCCAGTATTCAACCGAGCTGAATTCGGAATTGTAGAGCAAAACCATGTAAATAGGCCTTTATTAAACTAAAAGTAAAAGTCTCGCTGTATTACTCTCAGAAATATTGCATGTAATGGAGATTATTATTACCCATATTTGTAGTACAGAGAATATTTCTACTACAGTAGATACAAACGTGTAGAACAAGAACACAAACTTGATCATTAGTTTAGAGCAGTACGAGCAGATTCATTCTCGCATGTATGCAAAACGCTAAACTATATGTGCCAGTAGTCCAGGTATAGTTGATTAAAATACAATAGGAATAGCAACAGCAAGATATGCATCAATTAATTATTGAATAGGAATAAGGTAAATTCAAAATTGCACAACCAGCAGCAACAAGAATATTCATATTATACCAACTATATTATATATATATATGTATGTGTGTGTATGTTGACCGAAAACTGAAGCTAAACTGAATATTCGTTATTTTCTATAGTCATATTGTTTAATAACAAATACGAGTATCAATTCTATATTTCCCTCTTTTCAAATTATTTCCAATCTAAATAATGAATGTATGTAATAATATTGTAAGCAACAAAATTAATTTAAATTCAAAAATGTATATTAGCAATAAATTTGTAAGGACAAACAAGTTAAATTTTAATCAATAAAAAAAAATTTAAATTTCAGATAATTTTCTAAAATTTTGTTGTTCCAGGTTCATACTTTTGTATTTTGCAAAAGATAAAAATTTGTTCTTTGAGATTTGTTTGAATAAAATTTCAAAGAAATCCAACACGGGTAACTTTATTACAGTTTCATTGATAATTGAAATAATTTAAAAAATATGATTTTTATAAATTCAATTGACTAAAATGTTCCTTTTTGTTTTTCTCTCTTTCTGTTCACTTTACAGATAGCTACCAATATCAACTTCAATCGATGTGGCAAAAGTGTTGGAACACAAATCAAAATTTGATGCATCATTTGCGGTTTCGGGAACGTGGCCCACTGAAATCATGGCGTCCAGAGACAATGGCCGAGGCTATTTTTAGTGTATTGAAGGAGGGACTATCGTTATCACAAGCCGCCCGTAAATATGACATTCCGTATCCAACATTTGTACTTTATGCCAATCGAGTTCATAATATGCTCGGCCCGTCGATCGATGGTGGAACGGATCTGAGACCCAAAGGCCGAGGGCGACCGCAACGTATTCTACTAGGAATTTGGCCCGATGATCATATTAAGGGTGTAATCAAAACGGTCGTCTTTCGGGATGCTAAAGAATTAAAAGACGAAGGAATGCATTTACAATACGGAAGACATTCAGTACGTATCATACAATTTATGTTTTATTTTTTTACTTAAAAAAATACTTTCTAACCAGTGTCACTAAAAATAAAAATGTGTACGAGTAATACTAAAGAAACATGATTAATGTGTACAAATTACTCTTGAAGTTAAATTCCTTGCTTAGAAAATTGCTTGTACATTAATAAAAAAAAATATTTTGCTCGCGTCATTTTCTTAATAAAAAAATATAGAACAAATATTTATTTGCAAAAAAATAAGTGATATTGCTTTGAAATCTAACAAAAATGCAACCTTAATCAAATATCATATCAGCTCACCTCAAAATTTTAATAAAAACGAATTTGTGATGATGTTTTTTCAAACAATATTTTAAGTGAATAACACGTGACTTTCATGTGAACAGAACTTCATGTGAGTCGTTTTTTGGGCTACAATTTTTCGAGTCGTTTTTTTTATTGCTAAAAGAATCATAGATATTGCTCATATTTATGTTTATAATTGGGAAAATTGTTTTGGAATATTATAGGCAATCCTTTGGAAGTATCGTAAACCAAATTCTAATATAATTCCTTTTAAAACTAGTGATTTTTACTATAAAAACAAGTGTTCCACAATACCCGAACTTACTCTACTGTAAAATTTTAGAAACGAATAACGGAAAATCAAAATGATAACCCTTCGCCATAATCTAATGTGACCGTTTTCGAGATATTCTGCTAATTTATCGTCAAACATTAAAAATATCGTCTAGAAATCAATAAAAATTACAAAATCTAACATTTCTTCTTGTTATTTACTTGCAGCCTGTATTTCCATTTCAAGACGGAGCACTGAATTATCCCGGTAATCCATGCACAAATGGACTTCCGCAGCCTCCCTCTTCCGTAGCCGATTCCATGTCTCCAGAAGCGACAGCGGCCGCAGTTGCAGCAGTAGCGCACGGCCTACGACAGCAGATGCAAATGGCAGTGGCGGCCCAGCACCACACGGACGCCACTTCAAATCTATTCAATTTGCCCGCCCATATGCATTCGAGCAATGGTGGCGTATCCCTACCAAAACAGAACTCACCAGCATCCAGCGGTCAGTCGAGTGGTAATTTACGGCATGCGTCCCCATCACTACCAGGTCTTCCGAATCCAGCGTCATTAGGCATCTCGGGCATTCCTGGCCTCCACATAATACCCGGCCTGAGCTCGTCCAGCGCCAGCCATGCTAGTCAATCGAGCGTGCCCACCAGCTCTGCGGGATCCTATTCTTCCAACGTCAGCAGCTTGCAACAACAGCAACAGACATCAGCCAGCTCTTCCACCCATCTAACATCCATAACGACTTCATCGTCCTCGCTGAATCTTTCGCGTCTAGAATCGCCGTCGGATTCGGCGCACGATCTAAGGATGAATAGTCCTGATGAGAGTCCTCTGAATTCACCAATGGAAATGTCGGCTCTGGAACCAGCCGTTAATCTGGCGGTTGGAGTTAGTGGCATGGCCTATAAGCCATCGCGAGGCTACTCGTCACCGCGACCGGAGCATTTATTCCAAGAGGATATCGCCGACTTGGTTGGAACACGCAATAATTGCCCACCGAATATGAGCAGTTTTAAGGAACCATCGTCCGGCATTAAAATCGAGCCAATGGCCGAGTGCCGGAGTGAATAATGGAACGGTGCTTAGATTTCTAACAAATTATAAAATATATATGTCCGTTTTTCACATTTAATATAATTTATTTTACAAAAAAAATATGTGCAATAGATCACCTGTCCACGTCAATCCGGGATTGGCATCTCTTTTTCCTGTGAATTTTACTAGCACCCGACTTTACAGAAGATTCCTTATATATCTCTGCAGCTGCACACTTTTGCACACAAACATTCCAATCCATAGGCAAATCCTTGTCCAGGTTGCATTTTTTTTCAACCAAGAACCCAATTGTACGTTCAAAGATTTGTTTTTTTTTCTCTACTTCCACTAAAATGTTTGTGATTAAAAAATATAATCCATAATATTTTAATTTAGCAGAACCATCAAGCTATCTTGAGTTAAAATTTTTAAGAAAGTTTTTTATTATTATTACTTTTTCAATCAGTCACAGTGAATTATGTTTGCTAAAACCATTTGTGTGCAATTAACCAATATTCTTTGAAAATACATACTAATAAAGGAAGCCCAGCATTTTCTAGTTTCGATGGTATGCAAATAAAATCCCATCGTTAAATGAACACAATATTGAGTTTGTATGAAGCATAAACTTAAGAAGAAATGAGAATTAGAATTAAAAGAAAATGTACAAAAAAAAATTTAAACAACAAAAAAATTAAATAAGAAAAATTTGTAAAGGAAATTTGAAGATAAATTATATAAAAAAATATGTTAAAAAAATGAAATATATGAAAATGCCTTTCGATAATGTATTCAAAATTGAGAAAAAAAAATGTAAAACAAAAAATTTTAAATAAAAAAAAAAAAACAAAATTTATAACAAAAAAGCAAATGGCACAACCTCTGCTGTAGCGATTTTTACTAGAAATATTTAAAGAAATTCATTTTTAGGAATTTTATTTTTACCATAACACTAAGAGAAAAAAAAATCTTAAGAAGAAAATTTAATAAAATGAACATTTAAATTAAAAATTCGTTATAAGATATGTAAATAATTATAAATAAATCAAGTAATATATATTTAACAAAAAAGAAATGAAGAAAAACAAAAATGAAATTTAGGACAAAATTTAAATTAAAATTAATATTTAAAGTATTGAAAAAAGAGTAAACAAAATTTTTTTAATTCAATTCTTTTACTAATATTTCATTGTTTTTGTGAAGTGTGTAACATTTTTTTAGCTGAGCATATCGAAGCATAAAAGTTTGGAAAATGTTTTCTAAGAACTGATTTGGTAGAAAACGTTTGTAAAAAATTCATAATTCTAAAAAAAAGTTATTAACTGTTTATATTTTTATGTTTTCTCGGCATGTCTAAGTGAAATGTTTCCAACTTTGTTTTGTATTTTCTTTAAAAAAAAGCGAATTATTTAGAAAACTTATTTGGCATAGAATAAAATTTACGTAGATTTCAATTAATATTTATTTCAAAATGTAAGTGGCTTTTTGACTAAACGGACATTGCCGATTAACAAAATTCTAGTAGAAAGTGCCTTTTTTCCAAACACTAGCCAAAATTGTCTCGATATCGCGCAACTCTTCACAAGTCGTTTGATTTTTTTTTTTTTAATTTCCAAAAAGAAGAAATAAATTAATTAAAATTTTATAAATGAATAAATATTTAACAACGTTCGGACTCGAAAAAAAACAAATGTTTGGGCATATAAAAATAATAATAATAATAATATAAAAGAATTTTTTTTCAAATATAATTTTAAATCAGTAAAATATGTTTTGAGTATATACAATATTGTTAATATTAAATACGTTTTGAAGGAAAATTCATAGTTTAAATTTTGAAAGAAAATTGAAGACGAGGTTGTGTCCTATTAAGAAAAATTTTTGTTGATTTTTTGTATCATTTCAAATTTTCGGCTGAACTTTGGATAAACTAAAAAAGTACTAAAAAATAAAACATTTCATTTTATTTCAAACATCTTCAACAGTAATTACAACTGCAAGAACCAAAATACAACAGGAAATAGTAACGAAAATAGGAAATCTCAATACCAACTAAACAAACCAATGTGTTTGTAATATTTTTTCGACTTTTTTATTGTGATTATTGTTTTTCTATTGATTTAAAGTTAAGCATCACATATTACTACATTTTATAAATAATTCAACTTTGTGAGGGTATTTGTCAACACTGCATTTTACTTTAAACTCGAAATACAATTCTCTGCCATTTTGACACTTTTTTCGATTAAAATATAGTATAAACAGTAAAATATCGATAGTGTAAACTCCCTATAACTATCCAGTCTAGTGTATTGAAATGCATTACAGGTTCTTTAGTGTGAACACGACGTTTTCTTTTTCATATTTCGAAGAGGCGATTCGTAAATATAACTGGAAAGATTGCGAAAATAGTTACTAACATCATTTTTCTGCGATATTTCATTTAAAAAAAACCATTCGCCGTTTGCTGGTTAATATCAACAGATTCAATCCAGTCCTCGGTTTTATCCTGTTCAAACTACCGGGCGAGCACCGTACATCCGTCTTTATTTTAAATCATGTCCATTTCACAATCGATATTCATCCGAAACGGGACAACCAATATTCTTGAATACGTAACATTTCTTTTTTGGTTATTCTGCGAAACGATCGACTGACGTTTTGAGATTAAACTACCCGGTGCAATTTTCTGTCGTTTGGTGTAGGCCGTGACTGACAAAAGACAAAATTGATAAATCTTATTTGAAAGCAAATAAATCACATATAAGTATGGTCTGGAGAATATGCATGAATAACACTTAAAAGAAATTAACTGGAGAATTGAATTCCAGGGAAGGAGTGGGGGGGGGGGATGAAAAGTCGAAAATTAGCGCGATTTGTATGATATATGATTATATTTTCCTGACCTGAATTTTAATAGAAATCTTTACCAAAAGAATTGCAAAAAATCCCAACAGAGTTGAAATATTTCCACACAAACATTTTCTTTCCCCACAAACTGCTTTTTTCTAATATAACTAACGTGCAGTGAAATTATTTAATTGTAATTAATAGAAATCAATTACTCATAAACCAGAAATACCGCTTGTAAATAAATTGACATCACCACAACTAAAATAGTTTTATTTCAATATATATTTTTTATTTAAAAGATTTTTTTTTCGTTTCTGTAAATACACATCTCCTTTCTTACATAACTGAATTAGTAAGAATGTAATTTTTTTTTAAATCATATCACACAGTTTTAGTGGGAATTTAGTACAATTTTTTATTTATAAATTTTCAATTTCCGTATTTTTTATATAAGTTTACAAATTCTTCGTTCATAAGAAATTTCTCTCTAAGTTTATCCCAGTTTCAGTTTATGAACTTTTGTCAAAAGCTCAAACTACAAACGTAAAGGATTTTTTTTCTAATTTAACTTGTATATCTTGTAAAACATTCGATATAATTGAACATAAGCTATTTTACTAGATATAACATACACCTGCATAAGCAATCGTTGTATCCTTAATTTAATTCATTCGCATTTTTATTATTTTAGAGATATTTATTTATTTACTCCAAAAATAAATGAAAGCGGAATCCAGTAAAATAGAAAAAATCAATAGTTTATTATAAACAACACAAAAATATTGTGTTACTGTAAAAAAATATAAAAAAAAACTATGTTTGAAATAAAAATTTTAATTATTAAAAAAAAACCTTTAATAAAATATCAAAACAGTAATGTTTAAATGTCTAATATTTAATTAAAAACAAAAGTTTCTATCAAAAATTCCGTTGAAGGCAGAAAAATGCGATTTTCAAAATTTTACTTGAAAATCTACCCCTGATTTATGCAATCACCGTTTATTTTTTACTTTTTAAGTTTTTTAATTAAATTTCTATGAGTGAAACGATATTTTGGTATTTAATATTCAATAAGTTTAAATTATTTTCGTCTTATAAGTAATAGAGAAATGCTTAGAGTTAAATTCTAGTTTATTAACTTTGAATATTTTATACAATAAGAAGTTTTTTTTTTAAGTTTTTAAGAAAACAAATGTATTTTGCCGTAAAAATTTTATAAATAGAATTTTTTCTTAAGAAGAAAATAAGGGATAAAGTTAATTTAAAAGAAAGAAATGGAAATCTATATACAAAAAAAATATGATTTAATGAATATATAAACAAAACAGATTTAATAATTAACTAAAACACACTATTTATTACAGATTATCTTAAGTTTGTTTCTTATTAAAAGAAATTGCTTACACATTTCAATTGTATTTAATGAGAATGGAAAAAATAATTGTAGGTACAAAAATTATACAACAAAGAATTAAATTATTTAATCAAATAAACCATGTGTACGTGTATAAACAAAACAAAATACAAAAGCATCCAACTTAAGACAAAATAGTTGATTGATTTAATTAAATATGATTATTTTATAACTCAAAGAAAATCCGTATATTATATTAAACCCATTTAAAAGTAAAAGCGAAAATTTTGAAGTTATTTAGTTTGCTAATAACAAATATGAATTACTATTTGAAGAAAAAAATCATTAAAAAAATAAATAAAAACAATGTTTAGCTAGAAAGTAAGAAATGAACTGATATTATTGTACTATATTCAGTTCTCTAAATAAACATCTGCAAAATAAAATAAAAAAACCATAAAAGAATGGATATGAAGCGGCTGATTCGATTAACTTTTCTGGAAACAGATTTTTAAGGAAAAACGAATTTCAGCGGAAAAGAATGAAATAATTTTAATTAATTAATACGATATTACCAAAAGATAATAAAACAATCTTATACGTGTATTCTAACAAAAACAAAATAAAATAAAAAATAAAAAATATATATATATTGAGAGAAAATAATTTTGTCCTCGTTTTAAAAAATTTTATACATAATTATTATTTTAATTTAATTACAGTAATCTTAGGTAGTTATCTGTTCTACTATAATTTTAGGCTGTCAAAATGAAAAAGTGAAATATTGAAGAATAAAATTTATGATAACAAAATAAAAACGACAAACATGAGGAATGAAAAGCATTTAAAATAAAATCATTTATTATCAATATCTAAATATTATAAAAATATTGAAATATTTAAAAGAGTTGTCGTTTTATGTTCGGTCGATGATTCCTTAAATAAAAAAAATGATGCTAACATCAGATTTTTTTACGTTAATTGTTTTTCAAAATTTGAATTTTTATGTACTATGTACGAAAATGTATGATTTAAATGAATAAATATTTCATGATAAATAAATATCAACAAAATTTTCGTTTTATTGTCAGATTTAAGTGATTATTTTTGTCGTTTGAAAAGGTCTTCTAGAAATTAATTGCAGACTTGATGGAGATAATCTGGACATACGCAATTTTGAGCTAAAAATGTGCCTAATAAAATTTCTTATGAAGTAAATATAGAGTGAAAATACTAGCTTTCATTGCATAACTTTAATGAATCACTCTTGCATCAAAATAATATATAAAAACGGCAGTATTTGTGTATTACTTGATTTTTACTTTGTATAAACCATTTGTCACAAAAAAGATATTTTTTGTGCGAAATGTCTGTTTGAAAATTATTTTTTCCTTTTTTTCGCTAATAAATTTAGCTATTTTACTACCGACAATCTTCTTTTGCATTAAAAAACAAACAGAAACTTTGACATATGTATTTAAAATACAGTTCCGGTCATCCAATTTACTTGAAAATTCTGTGTTAAAGATATTTGACAAAAAATGTTGATCGTTTAAATGGGACCTTAAACACATTTTTAAATCGGTTGAATCGGGTTGAATCGCTAGTTACACTTTCTGACATTTCTCGAATAAGAAATGCCCCTTGATGAAGAAGAAGAACACATAAATACCAAGTTCACAGATATCCTATACAGACAGTGTGCAAAAATGCATTTCATTGAAGGCAAATAGGAATGGCCACACAATTCATAAACGAAAAACGTCAAAATTAGATTATTAATAAAAAAAACTTTAATGTGTTGACAAAAAGTATCATATTTCTTTACCAAATTAGTTATAAAATTGGTAAGTATTCATGGTTTATTTCAAAATACCTTTTGCGGTGGAGCATGTTATAATACTTAAAAATCGAAATAAAGAATGTAAAAGGAACAAAAATGCAGACTGCTCTAATCTGGTGAAAAATCTGTTCTAATTTGCCTAATAAACTACTGTCCTACTCTTTAATCCTGTCTATTGTCGTCCGATTGACCACTCTAGATTATAGGCTCTCTAGGTTTGTCAATTCCAACTAAATAGGTAACCAAACAATCTCTACCTCACTGACATCTGTGAAAAGAAAATAAAAAAAAGTTTTGGCAAATGGCCTAAAATCGGGTTGTTGTTTTAAATTCCCTTAAATTCGCTGTAGAATCGGCAATTTTACGGAATTTCGAGAAGCAGTGAAACTAGTGCTCCGCACAAAAGTTTTTTGCGAAAAACGAAAGCACCTTGTGGTTTTTTGGTCGGCCGGATTTATTGATTTGTAGAGACAAAAAACTCTTCCGCTTGATGGTATGCTAAATTGTATTTTCTTTGGATAAGTTTGGCCCGAGTTTCTCCCGTTTCCGTCTCGAGAGAATCCCAGCTTTCCGCGAACAAATGGTGGAGGAATATTCTCCTACGTCCCAGTAGTTTTAAGTGGTAAGTAGTGATTTCATCCGACGAAAAAAAGTTCTGGGAATTTGGCTTTGCGTCGCCTTTCGTCTTACTTTGTCTTTTTCTGTGTTTGTTTTCTTCCAGACCGTACTGCGAAAATCTCTGCAATATGGACGGACAAAGAGCTCGAGATATCTTGTCGCTGCTGCAGGAAAGGATCGTGTACCTCACTGGTGGACGAGACAGGCGCGGGGGACCCCTTCTTTGCTTCCCCTCTGCTTCTCGACGGGAGCGACTCAAGCCTGAAGATCTGCGACGACTGCTCAACTATCTTATCGCCATACCCAGGTAAACGAAGCACCCCACACCCTTCCGTCTTTGCCAACCCCCTAATGTCCTTTTACTATTCCAGTGACTCTGCGAAGAATCTCGGCTTCACCGTTGTGATTGATATGCGAGGCAACGGGAACTGTGCTACGAACGTTAAGACAATACTAAAAGTGCTTCAGGAACATTTTAGTGCTAATATTCATAATGTGATTATCATAAAACCGGACAACTTTTGGCAAAAGCAAAGGGCTTCTATAGCTAGTCACAAGTATAAGTTTGAGACAACGACAATATCCATAGATGCATTAGGGAAGATAGCCGAACCCCACCAAGTGACCGCCGACTTCGATGGAAGTCAGCATTACGACCACAATCTGTGGACCGAGTCTCGTCTGGCCATCGAGGACTTCTTCTGGCAGGCTAGCGACATTGTCGACCGCATTGACGATTTGCAAGAGGACTTGAGTCGAAATGACTTCGCCGAGGATGTGAACGGGGCGAAACACAGTCTCGACCACCACAACGAAATGAAGAAGAAAATCATGAAACTGCCTGTCGAAGAGCTCGATTTGCAGGGCAAAAAACTACTCGGAAAACTGAACGCCACCAGCACTTCGGAAGACGGTTCGCACTCATCCTCGCAGATGGGTTCACCAGGATTTCGATCGCTGCCCGCCAATCCCGACATGGCAGCAGCGATTAACAAAGCTGTTCGACAAATCGATCTCATTCGGAAGGGGCAGCAACACCTGCTCACCCTTTGGCAGCATAAAAAGTCCAAACTCGATCAATGCTTTCAGTGGCGTCTCTTCGAGCAGGACTGCGAGAAAATGTTCGACTGGATCCTGCACAATCGGGACGTATTTCAGATGAGCTACGTCGAAATTGGCCACATTTACTCGGTAGCAAAGAGTTTGCAGGACGAACATCAGAAATTTGCAGTCGCCTCCATGAATGTTTCAGTCAACATTGATCGAATTTTAGCCGTTGCTAGTCGTTTAATTGAAAGTAATTGTTGGTTGATGTTTCCACTCATTAGCATAAAGTAATTCTATTCCTTTATAGGTAACCATTATGCTGCTCAGAATATTAAAACCCTGGCCACTCGGCTGGACAGGACTTGGAAGGATTTCGCAGCTGGCCTTGACGAACGAACGGCAGTGTTGCAGCTCAGCGTTCTGTTTCATCACAAAGCCGAACAGTACTGCAATAGTGTGTCTTCGTGGGCAGCTGCTTGTCAAGCGTCACAGCCACTACCATCGGATATTCAAAGTTTGGAAACTGCAATTCGCACTCATCAAAGTCTCTACGAAGCAATGTGTCAGGCGTATACTGAAGTTCATTCCACTAGCAAGAAACTACTATACCAGCTCGACCACTTGGTTCAAGTTTGCAATCAGCCTCCACCCCCGGGAGTCCCTGATCACAGGAAGAATAGCAGCTTCAATAAATATGAACGCACTAATCCGGCCGCAGACTACAGCGAAGGTGCCTCACACGTTTTAGCGGTGATTCATCAAATTCTCGGCCATCACAGATCGCTGGAAGCAAAGTGGCACCAAGAGAAAATTCGATTGCATCAAACGTTAGCGTTGCGTTTGTTCCAAGAGGATGTGAAGCAAGTTCTGGACTGGTTGAAGAATCACGGAGAGGTTTTCTTACGAAAGAACACTGGAATTGGTAGAAATCTACAGAAAGCTCGTGTCTATCAGAAGAGCCATGAACATTTCGAAAATGTCGCTCAGAATACCTACAGCAATGCCGAAAAGTTATTATCAGCTGCAGATGACTTGGCCAGATCAGGAGAGGCCGATCCCAAAGAAATCTACTCAGTTGCCAGGGAATTAGAAGTGCAAGTCGCATCATTCGCTGAACGCGTTGAACAGAGACGACGTCGACTGGATATGGCGGTGATTTTCTACACTCATGAAAAGGAAGTGGCCGCGTGGATTGATCAGCTACGCACGGAAGTCTCTACAGATGAAACCATCCTGTCACAAGAGAATTTGGAGGGCATTGAACGAATGATGCAACAGTATCAGGACCAGCAGGATAGCACATTGAATGGGTGTCTGCAGACAATTGCGCAGGGTGAAGCTCTCTTACAGGAAATGCGATCTCTTGAATATGTTGACAATACCGGGTCAATAACAGCCCTGGAAACCACTCTGGAAAAGCTCTCTAAGCAGAAAGTCGAGCTCGAGGAACTTTGGACAGCTAGGAAGTTCCGAGCCGACTTGATTTTAAGACTTCGGTACTTTGAACGTGAATCCTTGGAAGCGTCTTCTCAGCTGGAAATGTGGGCCGAAGAACTACAACACGCCGAACTCTCTCGTGACTACCAAAAGGCCGAGCAATTGCTTCGATTGCATAACGAATCCGTGACTCACATTCAAAATACGACCTTCGAAGTTCTACAACAGGGACAGGACTTGCTGCAGATGTTTGAATCGGCGGGATTCATTGCAATGGCTGATGCTACACACACGGCCCAGGCAAGAATTCAGTATTTGCTTGATTTTCTTCATGACAGGGAAATGGACTTGGAAGATTTGGCTGAAGTGAAGAGATCAAAATTGGAGCAGGCTGTTCAGCTATGTCAGTTTCAGAATGATGCTAATCAGGTGATCTCATGGATCCGGAATGGCGAAGCAATGCTTGTGGCGAGTTTCGTTACCCCAAACAGTCTCACCGAGGCTGAACAGCTGCGCAAGGAGCACGAACAGTTCCAGGTAGCGATCGAGAAAACTCACACGTCCGCCGTGCAGGTAAAATACCGAGCGGATGCACTGATCAACGCCAATCACTACGATCCGCAATCGATTCGAGAAATATCCGATGATGTTACCAAAAAGTGGCAACAATTGGTTACCTGCGCAGAAGAGCGACACAAATTGGTCACCGCCTCGATCAACTTTTACAAAACTGCCGAGCAGGTATGCAGCGTTCTGGATAGTCTGGAGCGCGAATACCGGAGAAACGACGACTGGTGTGGTGGTGGTGGGTCTAATGACAAGGCGCAGACTATCGTTCAGCTGATTGCGAAGCACCAGGAACAGAAAGAGGCATTCCTGAAAGCTTGCACCCTGGCTAGACGAACGGCGGAGACGTTCTTGAAGTATGCGGCCAGGTCACAGCAGTACTACAAGTACCAGTCGCAGGGTAACTGTGAGACCCGCGTCAAGGCAATATTGGACAAATTGCTGGCCCAAGAAAACCAAGTGTTGGAGCATTGGACACAGCGAAAGAAGAGCTTAGATCAATGTCAGCAATTCGTCCTTTTCGAGCGGTCGGCAAAACAAGCGATCGAGTGGATTCACAATACAGGCGAAGCGTATCTTTCGTCACGGACGGTTTTGGTTGGAAAAACCCGTGAAGAAACAGAAGGTCTCCTCACCGAACATAACGAATTTCGGGGAACGGCAAAGGAGACTAGAGAACGGGTTAAGCTTCTGCTTCAGCTCGCTGACAGTTTGGTGGAAAAAGGCCATGCTCACGCCAGTTCTATAAAGCAGTGGGTGGCTGCTGTGGACAATCGATACAAAGATTTCAGCAATCGCATGGACTCGTACAAGGAGCTGTTGGAGAAATCGCTGGGTTTTTCTGGGGCGCAGGAGGATCCGAATTCATCCCTAACCTCAACATCGACTTCGGGCTCGGCCGGTGACAGACACTCAGATCCGTCACTCGAAGCGAAACTGAACTCAGGATCTGCAACCAAAGAAATTAACGAGGAGAAACGGAAATCGGCACGTAGAAAAGAATTCATTATGGCTGAGTTGATGCAGACAGAGAGGGCATACGTAAAAGATTTGGAAACGTGCATTAAATGCTTTTTGCTAGAGTTCCGATCTGGCCCCAGCGTTCCCACTGGACTCGTTGGCAAAGATGATATCCTGTTTGGCAACATGGAAGAGATCTATGCCTTTCATGAGAAAATTTTCCTTAAAGAGCTTGAAAAATATGAAACGATGCCGGAAGATGTTGGCCATTGCTTTGTTACTTGGGCTTCCAAATTTGATATGTAGGTTTTTTTCTTGTCTGTAATTACCCAATTAATTGCTTATTTTTCAGGTATGTCCATTATTGTAAGAATAAACCGTTATCGAATAATCTCATGGTGCAACATAGCGGCACGTTTTTCGAGGAATTGCAACGTAAACATAAAATTGAGCATCCGCTGCCAGCTTTCCTCATAAAACCAGTCCAGAGAATAACCAAATATCAGCTTTTGCTGAAGGATTTGCTCACCTGTTGTGAAGAGGGACACGGCGAAATTAAGGCAAGCGCTACAAACAACTTAATTATCGCAACTTTTTAAATAACTTCCAAATTTTTTTCTGCATTATAGGAAGGCCTTGAGGTTATGCTGAATGTCCCGAAAAAGGCGAACGATGCAATGCACTTATCTTTACTAGAGAATTGCGACGTTTCCATTGATAGTCTAGGAGAGGTCGTTTTACAGGTAATCCAATCGATTTGGGATTAATTTATGCAATTCATATGCATTTCGCATCTTTTTTTTAAATTCCAGGACTCATTCTTAGCTTGGGATAACAAACAGATAATAAGAAAAGGACGCGAACGAAGAGTTTTCCTATTCGAATTGTATTTGCTTTTTGCCAAAGAAGTCAAAGACTCCAGCGGATCGGTTAAATATCAGTTCAAGAATAAACTCATGACAACAGGTACATTTTTATGAAGATAGCCGTAGAAAATTATCAAAAAATTGTTGTCCATAAAATACGTTATGGTAATTTTTGCTTTTTCGGATCCCTCTTCTCTCTTCTCATGGCTTTTTGCGATTTTTTGTACGTGGAATTGTATGTGGAACACCGATACACTACCATACATCCCCTCTCCCCTAAAGTGACGTGTTTTCTGGACATTTCTAAATCTTAAAAATACAAATCTTATTCAACTCTTTAAAAAATGCTATTTTTCAATCGCCCGGATTTAATATTTTGAAATCATTGCATGATCCACAGAATTAGGAATAACAGAGCACATTGAAGGAGACGAAACTAAATTTGCTGTCTGGACAGGACGAGCACCGATGCTCTCCGATTACAGGATTGTCCTAAAAGCGAATAGCTTGGAAGTCAAACAGGTACGAAACCTTATTTTTCCACTAATTTGTTCCACTAATAATAAGCGACATTTTTAATCCAGATTTGGGTGAAAAAACTCCGCGAAGTTATTCAGGAGACTTGCTTCTCTGGCACCTCACTTACATTGCCGAAATCACCGGCCAAAGGGTCAGCTTCGGGTTCATCTCAGAGATCTTCACGGGATTTGGATGAACCGCTCACTGAAAACGATCACGATCGATGTTCATTGGCCAGCTTCGGGTCTGGAAATACTACTGATAGTGACAATAAGGTAGGAAGTTTGGATTTAAGTTGGACAAGGTTTTTGAAGCGTGAAAATATATCTGGCAAGACTAGATTCCTTGTCGCTATTAATTTTCATAAAGAAAAAGATCGGAAGCAAATTTTTAGTTTAGACGCAGAATCCTTTTCTCTAAGTTTAGACGCAGAATCCTTTTTCTGAGTGAAATAAGATTAGCGGAATGAATTCTTAGTAAAATTCGCAGAGAAATTCAGAAAAAAATCGTGATTTTCTTTTCGTACTTGGTTTTCAAACTAATACTGGCTTTTTTTAATTAATTATGGTAGAAAATGCAGCCAACCTGTAAAATCCTCTCCAATACATCTATAGTCCTCTCGATAGCACAGGGTATAAAATAATATATTAAAAAGCTTTTGTTAAAAAAATGTATTAAACAATTCCCTAAAAAAGTGTTTTCTGGAGCCCGCAGGTTTTTTTTCGTGGTACAAAATTTCGTCGAATTACATCATTATATCGAGACGTCGTAAATTAAGAGAAGCCTGAATTTTTAAATTATTTAAGCATTTTTAAGTTTCAATTGATTGAATGTACATATTTTTAAAATGGGCCTTCTTTTGCCCTTTCAACTTTTATTCATATCAAATATTATAAAAGCTCATAAAAACCTAAAACGAATTTAAATGCTGTATGGAAACTCAATTAGTTTATGATACCTTGTGTAAACATTAATTTCTTAATACGCATTTCGCCAGTGGCAATGAACGTGCCACTCAAAACTCATAAAACCATTGAAAGAGCAACCGAAACGTTTGCCAAGAATAGATTTTGTGCATTCGGTTGGGTCAAATAAAGACCACTAAAAATAATATCGGAAGCCATACAAGCACACATTTTCGTCAGTCTCTAACGAAATCAGACTCATTGCATAGAACAGAAATGATATTTTTATGGAAATTGCCATCTATTAGGAAAAATTCGAATAATTCCGAATTAAAGGACGAGGTATGTAATAAAAATTGACGTCAAGCAATCAAAAAGTAGAAAGAAATTACAAAGATTTGATAAACGATACGAAAGTATATCCATTGATGAGAGAAATAAACATCGACAAACTGATTCAAATCGGAATCATCGTCCAAGGAATACAAAATCAGCAACTAATAGAATCAGCGGTAAACATACATTTCATAAATTTTCATCTTCATCTTCGGAAACAATCAAAGCAAAACAAAACACATTCGAAACGACGTCATACGAGTTCGCATCAGTCAGTCAATGGATGAGGGGATGTAGATATTAGTGATAGTTATTGAGGTCGAACTTCTCCTTTACCGGTTGCCCTTTTTTTATTGACTTGTTATTCGTTCATTTTGATGTAAATAACGTAGAAAGAAATATCCGATATTTTCGTTCCCATCACCCCGCGAATACAGAATCCCCCCGTCTTATCTAACGAGAATTCTTCCCTCTAAAATAATTCTTCTTCATCTCTTTGGTGGCCCACTATATCCGCTATTGTTAAGTCGACTCTCCTCTATGATTTCAAATGAAAGGATATTCATTACCCATTCTAGAATTCAGTTAGGGTATCAAGGTTTCGAGACACTTTTTGCATTTCTTTCTCTTCTTTTGAGTAGTTATTTTCTCTTTTCCTAGCCCAATCAATTTTAATTTTACGCATGATCCCAGTTTGAGCCTTAATTCTCTTCTTCGCATTTTTTTCATCCAGAGTTTGAACGAAGCTCATCCTTTTTGGAACGAAAATTATTTTTTTTTTAATTTTTGAATATTTGAATTTGCGCAGTGTTACCAAAATTTCACCGAAACAGTCGACGAGGAAATTTACGTGACGTTTTTTTATATGGTTTTACCAAAAATGCAAACCGTTTTTTAACCGAACCAAAAACCAATGGACCATTAAAATTTTAGTGAACCAGAATCAGATTTTTCAATTTCAGGAATCAAAACAAGGTCTAAAAAGCATTTGGTTTGCATATACGATTTTTACTATTTTATATTGTTATATTGTAACATGGGCCAGTGAATTTTTTTTAACCATGTCTGTTCGTCCTTCAGCGCCGAGAGCCTAAAATTACCGTGACGTTTTTTTTTTTTGGACAATCTCTTAGTCAAAAACTAAAAGTTTTTCCCAGTGACGTAACTTCAAATTTTAATTTTCTCGGTTTTAACTCAAAAACCACCGATTGATCCTCAATTGATCTTCAATTGATCCTCAATTTTTGGTCAACTCAGAGAAAAAAACGAAAAGTTGTCACAAATATTAATCCAGCCTTGAAATTTGCACCCACCCTTGTGAAATTTATGTTTTTTGATCATTAAAACCCTCAAATAATGTCCAAATATGTTTCAGTTGACTGTTTTTTCGCCCCCAACCGAACAAACTGCCCTCCATTACCCACATATTAACGTCTACTTCCATATACGCTGTTTTACGAATCTCCCGGTAAAGTTCTTGCTTATAATTGAAAGCTCTTGCCGAGCAGATACCCTGCATTGCACAATGAACTCATTCGACGTGTTGTATTTTTTGGGGACTTTGGTGGGTTAGTGGCGAGATGATACTAAAATGCTGGTCGATGCTTCGATGGTTGTTGGTTGAGAGTAAAGTTATCGCAACCGCTGTCGGGCCTAGTGCTGCTGCGCGAATCTGTCCCCAACTTTTTCGGTGTTTCCATCGGTTTATCAAACCGTCGTCCGGCGTTTCGACTAACCCTCGCCTCTACGTCGATATTGTCAGGTGTGTATCACATACTATCAGGCCGGGGAAAATACGGTGAGATAGAGGAGGAATCGAAACGAAACGGACCGGATTGAATGGTATCGGAACGTATACTTACGTGTAGAAGAGATATAGAAATTTGAGAAAATTGGGACGATTGGGGCTAAGTTTGTTAAGCAGGGTTAGCCTGTCTGCTTAGCTTTGGGTTTCTTTTCTCTTGACTGCCTCACTACATTTTATGATGTGTTGTTGAAGGCAAGAGCCATTTGTCGGTTGTCGCCGCAGTTTTCTCAGCAGTTTGGTCGCGGAGTTAATGAAACAAAGTTCCTTTATACCGCAGACTATTCGGTGCTGCGGCTAGCGGGCTTTCCTCTTATCTCCAATGAGAGAAACATATTTTTTATTAACGAAAAAAAGGAAGATAATCCATTTAATCAGTTGTTGAGGACAGTTATCTACCGGAAAATTGAAATAATAATCGGTAAACGCGAACGCGGATTTCAGCTTGAATTTGAAAGAAGAAAAAAATGTGAAAGGAAAAAATTTTTTTTTATAACAGGATAAGTGATAATGGAAACAGATATTTGGGCACCACCGTTATTACCTCACTACCATCAGCAGGAGGAAGAGAAGGAGGTCGACGGGCGACGAGGGTTCGTTGTGCGCGTTAACGGGGAAAATAATTAAAATTGAAAAATTATTCCAAATAAAACACACACGAAAATAAACATTCATTGAGTTTGTAACAAAATTGGCAAATAATAATATAAAATCGACTCTAGTCGCTACGCTAAACGGACGGCAATAAAAGGGCTATAACGGAGAAGGGGTAATAGAAAAATATGTAGTGCAAAATATTCTGCAAGATTTCGTTCTGTTTTTTGCTCATCATCCCAGCAGCAGCGAAACGATAATTGCAGCTATTGAAAATAAAAGAAAACGGCAAACGGAATATTTAGAATACGTGCGACAAGAATTATCGCAAAGAAATAAATTCGATTGAATTTTAAAGAAAAAAGATTCAGCAGCCAACTGTACTGCACGGAACTATAGAAAAAGCATCACATCAGATTTAGTTCTAGTCCAGAGGACAAGGGCATACAGACAGAGTAGGTTAGGTACACAGGAATAGGAGCAGAATAGACATCACAACTAGAAGCAGCAGCCGCAGTAGCTCCATATAACGTAATACCCTACCAATATTGCCAGAATAGGACAGGACCAAAGGCGAAGCCCAACCACACAGCAGAGCGGTGAAGCCAGAGCAAGTGCCAGCAAAAAATGGGATATCGATTTTGCTCAATTTTTATACAGAATAATAATCTGTCAAAGACGACTGCAGTAGCTTTCATCTTTAGCCGTAGAAAATCATTACAATTGTTTTTTCATTAATTTTAAGTCAGTATTTTCGTGGGGAAAATTGAAGAAAAATCTTCCCAGCGTACAGGAAACTAAACGAAGAAAATGCCAAACAAAAACAAAACCATCAGCAGCAGTAAAGAAAATACAAATAAAAGAGGAATCCAAAGCCATAATCAAAGTAGCAAAATCAGATCCAGTTGTAGTATCAAGTGGAAAAGTAATATACGACCTCCAAGAGGCCAAATTTGAAAAGTTGCACAAATCTTTTTTTTTTATTAAAAGAAAAGTTTTACAAAGTTTTTTATTATTATTATTATTAAAAAGAAATCGTTATTATATTCAAAAGTTAAGGGTGAATTTTTTTAAAAAAATATTGTAGTTTTTTGTTAGTTAAATTTGTTTGTCCTATACGATAAGTGTTGAAAATCTATTGTAAATGAAAAGTGTAAAAAATTTCCTTTACGAGCGAATGAGTAGTGATAGTAGTAGCGGTAATAGTACAAAAAACCAATCGTCGGTAATGTCGGTCCAACCTACGACGACGCCAACTGTAACGTCGTCAGCGGTGGGATCATCGGATATAGCGGCGGGGACTGGCGGGACGGGGGGAGGTTCAACAGCATCCACGGCAGTTTTATCCTCGATCCCACCATCCGGAGTTAATTCGGCGCTAAAACA
The DNA here is from genome assembly GCA_964034945.1 of Chrysopilus asiliformis. Taxonomy (NCBI): domain Eukaryota; kingdom Metazoa; phylum Arthropoda; class Insecta; order Diptera; family Rhagionidae; genus Chrysopilus; species Chrysopilus asiliformis. The sequence continues at coordinate 962,228 of OZ035962.1, read as the reverse complement.
ACAGGAGAAACAGTCACAGGATAAGGAGAAGAGTGGCGGATTAACAGCCACAAAGTCACAAAAGGGTCGTCGAAAAATCTCCTTGCCGTGGTTCAGGCAGAATAGTGTATCGACACCTCATGCGGCACTCTCTCGCCAACACACCATTGACTCGCCAGGATCGTTCAGATTCTTCCGACAGACATCCAATAATATTCAGGTCTTTATTTATTTGGATTTATTAATATTATACTCTATATGATATATCATGTGAGTCATATTAAAGAAATTATAAAGGTAAAATGTGTTTAGAATAGGATTTTACATAACCGTTCCATACATCAAAATTCAATCGGACCACTTTTTTTTTGACACTCTCGACAAATTGAGATTATCCGCAAACGTGTTTATTTTTTACAGTTACAAATTGTTAGATAAAGTTGAAAAACTCGTTTAAAAATACCCATTTATAAATGAACACGCAATTGTAATAATTGCAAATTACCCCGGTTATTGAACTCAATGGTATGAAGTGTGAGTAAATTTTTTCTACGAAATACGAACACCAAAAAAAAATCTTTAACCCTTTCGGAATATTCCTGGGTTTTCAATCATCCCAAAATAAATTACTTTTTCTTTAATTTTGTAAAGAGTTAAGCTTTTCGAGAGATAGTGATCAGTGGCGTAACTTCAAATTTTGGACATCCTAAAAATTAAAAGTCTTCTTAAATCCTATTTCGACAACTTAAGGTTTCAAAACCTTTAAGATCCACGAGGTCCCTCGCATTACGACCAATTGCGCCACTGGTGGTTAAATTTCTTCTAAATGCTTTAAAACTACTTTTATGAATGCGTTATCTTTTACAATCACACGGCAATGTGAGGTTTCCAGAGAATTTAAATATGAATGGATGTATGGAAAATCCAAATAAAAGGTTTAGTCTAGAATGACACACGTGTTCTCAAAGGCTTATCAAGAATTTCCGATAAATTCTAGTATTTTTGGAATTATTCCAAAATAAACTTTCTTGGAGAAATTTACTAATAACCAAATGCTGATGAAAAGTTTTTATTTGTTGTTTGGTTTTTTATGCATAAAAGTTATTTGATAGAAAATTCGACGACCATTTGTTTTTTTTTTGCTAGGATTCAGCCTTCGTCCCTTTTTGACCAACTGCGTAGCTTTTAAATCGATGGTGTTGATCTAAAGAGTGGACAATCGCAACTTCATACTAATCTTTGTCATTATGCTGTGCAAAGGTACCTATTTCGGCAGCACTGCCTACCATAATAAAAAGCCCTGACAACAGATCCAAATCTTTTGTGTCCTTGGCATCAAACCGGAGCTATGCCTGTCAATTTCGGTAAAACCAATTGAGTGGACTTGAATTGATAGCCTATCCCAGGATGAAATTAAATCCACGGTTTTCGAAATTGTTTGCATCAAAAGAAAATTCACATTTGGAATGATGTCCTTAAGATATGGCATGTCAATTTTATGCTTTTCGAACCACTACTTGTCACTCGTAACTATATGTTTCGTGATTTTTTGTATGTAGTTTAGCGCCAGTGTCACACTATCGCAGATCTTAAGCCAAATATTAGGCCAATCGGTCAAATGTTTCCACGTTTAACCGTAAAAGCCGATTATGCGGTACCAATTTTCTTTTATTCATACAAAAAATTAACATCAAAACTTTAATTTATTCACACATATCTGATCATCCTATTCTCTTTCACATTTCATCAATTATTCATTTTTTTGTCGCCTGCTTTTAATTGCATACCGTTCAAATATTGAGTCGTTACCGGAACAGGTTGTGGTCAGCTTTGATTAAATAATTCACGTGCAAAAACTATTCCCTTACTCTCGTAATTAGATTTTGAAATTGATCCATATGGGCCAGGCTACCACTATTTCTCGGACATTGACAGCATAAATAAGCGGCAACTGAAGAACAGAACGATTAAACTATAAATGGGTGATGGTAGTGAAGTGAACCGTATAGGATTCTTCTGATCCTTTAAAGGTGGACGGGCGCGGTAGGTTCGGAAAGCGAATCCAAGAGGATAAACTTTTTGTATATCAGGGCAAAAGGCGACAACAACGAAAGCGACAACAATGCCAACGATGGTGATGGTAATGGAAAAATGGCAATGACGATAATGATGTTGATGATGGTGTTCAGCTCAAAATTCACTGACAAATTCGGTCCTGCGCAATTCTGAGTTATCATCCTTTCAAGGGCTCCCATCATATTCCTTTGCCAAAAAACGCTGCTATACATGTTTTCGCTTTTGCCCTTCAAGTTCTGTGTAAAAGGCACCTGTCTATCTACCAGTGCAACTCTCCTCGACTAGTCAGCATACGCTAAAACTATGATGATGGGTGAAATTTCGATCTCCACATTTACGTGACTCTCTTGAATTTCTATAATTTTTTGTTGTGCTTTGGAATTTTTCCTGAGGATCTCAATATTTAACAAAAATTCCTGAAGATGTTAATATTTAATTTTTCGATTCTACACAAAAACATTTATTGGAATTTTGTATAGCATGAATCGAAATTTTGTTGTCCCTGCAATTAGCATTTCGGAATCATTTTCGGTCGCTGGTGATAGAAATTTATATGCTGAGTTTTTAATTGTGCGTTCTGGTTCCAACATAGGCATACGGAAAAGTAGCGCGAGGGGTGGGAGGAGTAAGGGGAGGGGGCAAAGTGATTTCGAAACTTAGTTTTTGCGCTATGTTACTCTTTCGCGGGGAAACTACTGGACCGATTGGCCTGAAATTTGGCATAGATGTTTGTCGGGGGTCCAGCCCCAACAGAGACCCATTAAAAAGTAGCGCGAGAGGTGGGGGAGTAAGGGGAGGGGGTAAAGTGATCTCGAAACTTAGTTTTTGCGCTATGTTACTCTTTCGCGGGGAAACCATTGAACCGATTGGCCTGAAATTTGGCATAGATGTTCGTGGAGGGTCTAGCCCCAACATAGACTCATTAAAAAGTAACCCGAATGGTGGGGGAGTAAGCGGAAGGGGGAAAGTAATACCGAATGCAAGTGCTGGAATTTTTTGTTAGTTTCTTAATCATTTTCCGAAGAGAAAAAACTAACGAACAGCATACAGGCTACCTAATTTTTAACCAACTGAATTTAGTTTTCCTAAGTTTTTTTTCTGTTCACGCTTTTAGCCGGGCGAAGCCGGGTCCAAATTCTAGTATCTAATATGAAGCTCATTACCAGGAAATTTACGCAAAATGGAAAATTATCTGTATTTGCTATCGTGACACTCGACATTTATCATGCTTAACGTTGCTCAACATTATCGTTCAAGTTTTTGTTTACTAACTGAATTCAACCGCCATGCTATGTTATGGACACTAAATTACTCCAACACCTAATCTTGATACTGATAGCCGACCAACTTACCGTCATTATACGAAAACCCTTAATTAGATCAAAATGCCAATACTTGGGCAAAAGTAATATTCACGATTGAAAAAGTCGTCTCGTCTTCTATTCGACTTTGGTGTACTGGACAGACACACGTTTGCTGTCTGTTGTAGGGCGAAAACGTGCAAAGTTAAACAGAACTTTCCATCGTGCAAAATTTCTGGTCGCATATAGTATATAGGAATATCTACTGCAGGAAGCGGATATACATAGATGACATTAAGGTAATCTTCTTATGAACTAATGAATCATTTAGCCCGAAAAATTACACTATAATGTCAGTTAGCACATTCCAAATCATACCTTACTCAGTTATTACCTGTTGACCGAGTTTTCATAATCTTCATAGTCTTTGGTCGACAACATTGTGCCTTTTAAGAACATAAACGAACACATGCAAGTCGCCTAGAGTAAATTGATTAATTAAATTCCATCTAGTAATTCCTGTGAAAAGTCTTCAAAGCCTCGCGAAACCCATTATTACCGTTCGCACCTTCAAGTGTTTTGACATGAAAAGCAAAACTTATTTCGGTGTACACAGAAATGTTTAGTTTTGCGTTCACCGGCTAAAAGTGTAAACAAGAATAAGACCTCGTTTGCATATTGAATTTGTTTCATCTAATGATGGGGTAATTGCATTGATAAACAGATAAGATGAAACACGATAATGAATTCATTTTCGCGCTATGCTACAATTATAGCATTCAGCACCGAGACAATTTTAAGGAACCGGGTTTCGGTGCTAGAATCTTCGAGAACCGGGTACCCGGTTCTGGAACCGGTGCTGAAAATGCAAATAAAAAATAAGAAATTACCAATAAGAAATTACAGTTAAAAAATTCACTTTTTGAATAACTCTGTGGCATTAGAAGAAAACATCATATTTGATTTTTTTTCATCGAGTGTATGACCATAGTTTAACTAGTTAGGAAACCTAGGGATTTTTCCGTGTACCTACGTTGGAGTAAAGATAACCGATATACTCGTGGACGCGGTTTTTCTTTCTTTCCTATGCGTAAATTACCAACAAAACACAACACATGTAAAACCTAGCCACATTTTCATACACCACCAACACATGCAATCTTCCGACAGCGGAAGACAGCGGAAGATTGTCGGAAGATTGCATGTGTTGGTGGTGTATGAAAATGTGGCTAGGTTTTACATGTGTTGTGTTTTGTTGGTAATTTACGCATAGGAAAGAAAGAAAAACCGCGTCCACGAGTATATCGGTTATCTTTACTCCAACGTAGGTACACGGAAAAATCCCTAGGTTTCCTAACTAGTTAAACTATGGTATGACAGCAGAAAGAGGAAGTAAGACAACAAAACCAATTTCTATAGTGTAGTGCTTACTCTAGTGGAAGTTAATGAGGAAAGGTCTTATTTTCCATTCTATATAATAGTTGTTCCCTGCCTATACATAAAAAAACCATTTTAACTTTACAGGAAATTTAATACTTTCTGTGAGCGCATATAAATCTATTATATTGTCGTTGTTTTAAAGAGACTTTGTAAAGAAAATGTAATCGGATGGCTTAATTTTGCATTAATCTTTTAATTTACAGTTATTATTAACAGAAATATGTACTTACAACGAGCGAACAGCAGCGAACGAACAGTATTTTGATATTTTAGCATGTAAGAAATTGCTTGCTTTCAGCACCGAAAACCGGGTAATTTTACCCAATTCAAACCCGGTTTTCGGTTCCAGAAAATGGCCGGGATTCCCGGGTACCCGGGTTTCGGGTACCCGGGATTGAATGCTCTAGCTACAATCTCATTCGTACATGTGATCAAAGGAATTATAGTAAATACAAGTGTTTTAAACACCCTTACGAAGACGACCAGGTATAGCATGTCTGCATATCCGAGTCCGAAATACGAATTCACACGGATCATAACACGCCAAGTGTTAAACATTTCACCCGGTAACTGATAACATGTTTCCTTGTTACAACAAGCAATTTACCAACAATCTATATCCACATCATCCTCAAATTGTTTCGTTTCTATTCGTTTGCACTCTACTTCGAGGCTGCTCAATTTGTTAGCTTTTCCAAGTCTATCGGCTGATATAAGTTGTCTGTTGTCTACCTTGTCCACATTATAACAACAAGCAATTCTGGAAAAAGATATGATAGGATTTTCCGGATGTCCACTTCCTTAATGGAGCTTGTTCATCCAATATACACACAAACACACAGCAACCGGCGACTTTGTCAGCTTAGTTCATTCCACTCCTCGCAAATTAATGATGTACCCCGTGAAAGCTTAGTTAGACACGTCAAGTTCACTATGTTACAACTCACCTGTTCAGGTTGCCAGAAAAAAGTGGGTGCGATTATTGAAAGCGTGTTTGAATGTTCATAAATTTTCTTCGAATCAAATTGTGTGTATATGTCTTTTTTTTTAAACATTCTAAACAGAATAAATTTTCAAATTATATCTCCGCTAGCATTGCATTTCTCACACAGCCGGCACATATCTCTCCAAATTTTTTTCCTCATTGTCCATTTGGCACATATATTTTCATGCCATCCGTTAAACATCAGCGGCTCTTGTTTTACCCACAATGTGACATCCTGTTAAGCGCGTATTTTTTTCTGTTTTAATAATTTAGTAGATCTCAAGAGAGGAAATCAAAAAATAGAAAACTTGTGTATATATTTTTATATGTTCCGTTCGAGTATTTTGAAAAATGTCGTTCTATAAATAATTTTACGCTTTTGTATATAAACAAAATTCTGATGAGAAGAGATAGTTTCTTGCCCAAAATGTGATAAAAAAGGGGTTTATCTCATGGTTTTTCTCTATTAATTTGCTCGCTTCGCTAACGATTTCAATTCCTACTATAATTATTTTTCGCACAAAATTTAGTGATGATCTGCTTGTGCGATCAATATTTTTTACCTTAAGCGCTTTATTAAAGTTATTATGGTGTTCTAAGAATATTTGTGATTGTTATGGGAGTGCTGGCGAGTTGCGTTTATCCGAACTTTGCTAGCAAACCGATTAGAGAAAAAGTATGAAAATGATTAGAGTGTAAACACTAATTGAAGCAGTTGTTTTCCATTGTTACTTAGTGTAGATATTTTACTTATGTTAGTGTTTTTCCTCTAAGGGCAAAAACTAAAATGTTTATAAAAAAAACTTTTTTTGCCATAAGCGAGATATGCAAGCAGTTTAACAATTATTTGGTATTTTTAAACCAGACTTAAGAAAATTCTGTCAATCGTTAACGTTATCCGAACATATTTTTCTTAGGGGCAAGTTTTGTTTGGCATTTGATATAAACCGAGTTGAATTTTTTTTAAATTCGTAAAGGAGAATTTAGAAAGGAGTTGCTTCAATCGATCACATTATAATATGTTGTAAAATTTATAGTTTGACTCTTATGCAGCCCAGAGACAATTCAACACACATTTCTCTACACACTGTCCAAGATTTGATAAAGCATTTCCATATATTGCAGCAGATTTCCAACATTTTTTGATGTGACAGATCTGTAGAGCACTTTTTGCACGTTATAGTGCCATCACACTCCTCTCGAACGTAAACGAATCATAGTCTCGGCTGCTACGTTGGGTCTCCTACGACCGATCGATTCCCTAAATGAAGGTTCTTTAAATTTTCGGTTTCCAGAAAAAAATCATAGTGAAATTGAAAAATACTCATTAGATTCATAAACATTAGTTCAAATTGGATTTTAATATATGGAAGAGATATGTAGAGCCATATTTTAAACGCATTCGGTTTTTTTTTTTTGTGAAAACGAACCGTTTTTGAGAAAATTGCAAAAACTTTCTATTTGTATAGGCGATGGGGTATACAGAGTAGCTCGTTTTTTCCTATTTTCGAATGTTATTTGACTTTTGATTAAAAGCGGATCTGTGCCAAACTTCCAGTTTGAATCCCATATATTTTCCGAGTTTCGGAATGGTTTTATATAAAATTATACCATTTTTTTTATCATTTGAGATTTAAATATGAAGGAAAGGTAGCAAGAAAGATTCTAGTTAGATTAAGCTATATTTTATACTAAATTTACTTATCGAATTTCAATCAAAATCAATCAATATACAAAATATTATAGCCGAAATTTCCTACAGAAAATTTCAATCATTGTAATTGAATTTTAAAACTTCCTTTAGCCATAAACTCAAATAAAGTTTATTAAATTTCATAATAATGAAATATTTATCTTATCGCTTATATCCGCTCATTCGGCCAGTTGCATCACCTCACCTTATACTTGATAATCTTATCAAAGTTTTACTAATCTCTAGCTTTCACAGATTTCTCCGATTTGTGACGTACAGAAACCCCTCTAAGAACATACTCGGATTGTTCAAATTTACCTTAACTGGAAAAACTCAAAGCAAATATCAATAAATGAGAAAAATTTATACAATTTAAATGCGACGGTTTTGGCGCGCTTGGCAATAGTTGATGATATTCTGTTGAATTTTTATTTCAAATTAAAACAAAACGTTTGTCATTTATCAACGACTGGACCACTTGATTGGTTTATGAGTAAACCAACAAATGCAATGGTGTAAAAGTAATACAGAATTCTTTATTATTTATTATTAAATAATGGCCTATGCAATGACGTTCACTGCGTCTGATGTGACCAGGGGGGTACAATGAATTTATTTTGCCCACTTATATTTGTTTAGATTCTATCTGTTCATCATGAAATGAAAATAATGAAAAATTTCTTCCTTCCAAGCAACTAACGACCAACAATTTATGACATATAACAATTTTTAACCATAATCAAATAACACACCGACATTTTTACTTTATATCACCCTAAACTCTCTCGATGTATTTTAAAATCGTGTACATCTGCTGTCTCTGAATCTGCGGGACAGCACCTCGAAGTGAACGAATTGGAACTAATGGAAGCCGCAAGTTTCTGCGAGTTTCTTTTGAATTATGGCTTGAATTCATCAGATGCGTCTAAAAAGTCACTCTAAACCTAAACAAATTGCAATGCGATGTAATTGAATGAAAGTAAACTAACTCTGTGTACATTTTTCAATTTAGGTCGGAACTTTGGAAGTTACATGGGTTGTATCCGATTACACAGCAACACCTGGAACTAATGAGCTGTCTGTAACGAAAGGCCAACAAGTCGAGGTAGTCGAGATCACGTGCAGTGGGGAGCCGGATTTCTGTTTGGTACGCCTGAATCCACAGACCGATGATGGCGCTGCCCAGGAAGGACTCGTTCCAATATCAATCCTCAAACCACCGCCAGGATCACAGAAACAGAGCTCACGCAAGGAAACTGATTCCATTCAAGAGCAAGGTGATTATTCATTTTATGTCCATTTTCGCAATTTACTTTTATCGTCGTTCTATACTTGTGAACATTATCTCACCACTTTGAATTTATTCCCTTTCATTTAGGCAATAATCGCAAAAGTGATACTTTTACATCGTCTTCGACCAAGAGACGAGGATTCAGCGGGTAAGTGACATAATTTTTACTAACTTCTTTTAATGCTATTTATAAAAAAAAACTGAATTTGCTATAATTTTTGTTAAGTACTACTTTTAATGAACTCTCAAATAAATTGACGACGGAAATCATTAGAATTTAGTAATTTTACATGGAGAAATGAAAGAATTTTTGTTACTTACCGGTTAATTTTTACTACTTGAATGAAAATGTCCCAAAAAATATAATTTTTCGTATCAATTTTGAAACCAACGATTTAGATTTATTTAAAAAAACCATTATTCATATTATTATGTTTGTACATTCAAATCTGCTTGTAAAATCTCCAGTATAACAATGGAAATATAATTTCTAAAAATAAATACAAAAGTTTCAATTTATCATTCAGAATTATAAAAAGTTTAATTAAAGACGGTTATTTAAATACATTTTGAAGAACTTGCGTAGCGAGAAATGAATATCAAGCCACATTGCTGTAACTACAGCTGTGTAGTATTGTGGGGGAACAAGCTTAAATCAGTAAAATTTGACCGACAATTCTGTGAAGTTAAATAATTTGTATTACCGACAATTTGATTTTTGTGTCCAGTTAAAGATATTTTTGTTCAAATCGAATTTATATTATTTTTGAATTTTTGGAAAATCATGGAAAAAAATGAACCAAAAACATGGAAATGGGTTGAATTCATTACAAGGTAATCTTTAGTGTTGAATCGTAGTGATCGAATGTATCATTTCAAAAACCCTGTCTTACAAGTCCAGAATTTTATTGTGATTGTTTGACAAAATATTCTCGAAAGAGATCAAAATTTTTTTTTAGAATACGAAATCAAAAATTAGGTAAATAAGGATAAGAAACACAGAACAAATTTTTTCCCCGAATTACATCATATTCGATTGGTGATTTTTTCAGCCTATTTTGGTTTTCAAATTACGTGTAGTAATCAAAAAAAAGCATAGCAGAATAAAATCAGCAAATCTCTAGATGATTTTTTTAATGCGTTAGATTACTGAAATTAATATTTTCATAAATACCATTGTTAAATGCAACTAGAGGCTATATTTTTATTTATTATCCGGGGGAGTTTTTAAAAACTTATACTTAAATGTGCTTAAAAAATCAATTATTTCAGTACAAAGCTCCTGAGCTGATTTACGATTTTTTTTTCACGAATGTCAACTTATTACTGGTATTAAAATAATTACCCAAAAATTCACTCCAATTCGAATCGATGCCAAGGGACAATTTCAGTATAATTACACAAAATTTGCTTTGCAAAGACGGTCGCTGCGTTTAAGGGTACGGCCATACCATTTCGAAATGTTGTATGCTTATAGTAACTATGTTAAGGTGCGTGATTAACCTGCCAATGTCTATTAAGATAAGACCACTTCGCATTGACGGCTGTAAAATTACGTACTGATAAGAGCTTAATAGCGTAGCATAACAAAGCGAAACAAACTTTTCGACAGCAAGAACACAAAACTATTATACTCGAGCACTAACAGAAAGAAGACATAATTAAAACGAAATTTGCCTATGGGGAAATGTGAATTATTTCTGGAGAAGAATATGTGTTGACTCTTTTTTTTGGATCATTTTTTCCTTCATACTGCAATTTGTTTACAATGGTGTATTGTAGCTCTAGCATTTTGAAATTATTTTGTGTACTCGCGCCGCGCGTTCATAAATAGTATTGTAATAATAAGAATTATTGTGGGGAAGTTGGAATCAATGGCAAATATATAAATCTTAATATACAATTTGATGAAATATTAAACCGGTTATGTGTTCTGGATGTCGTTACTGTCTTTGTAGCTGCTGCTACCATCGCTGTAGTCGGCTGAATCGTCATCAAAGGTAGATTCAATTGCTCAGTTTCGATTTAGTCTTACTCTCGGTTTAATCAGTGGAATTTATTCAGGTGTAATTGATTGCCAAGTTCCAAGTGGAAATTGGGAGTAAACCATAAGAAATTAGAAACGTTTTTGTTGTTGTTTTTTTTTTTAAACCGAACTGAAATTCTAGTAGTTTTCTTTGGAGTAATAGTTTATGATCTCATCTTATAATCATTTGGTTCGTTTTGCATCTAGCTAAAGTACGAAGGCGGTGCGTTAAACGCAAGGTCATCTAAATATCTTTTAGTCAAGTTGTACGTAAAAAAACGGAAAAAACGTGGTCGAAATTAGACAAAGATTTCGTTTTACGCGAGTCGAAATTATGATGACTTGTAACTGAAATTTGTTAGTAAATATTTATTCTTCAATTAAAAGTTATTTATCCGTGCTCAGTGTAATATAATCACAGTAATCACTTTCGTGCGATATTTAGCTATTTTCACGGTCATTGTTTTTATTGCAGTTTCATTTCACTTCATATCAGCAACAACAAAAAAACGCCAACAACAAGTAATAGAATTATTCAAAATGATCGTATTGTTATTTTTATTTTGATATATACAATAATAGTATAACTTGGTTAAAAATGAGAATTGTGCGAACAATGCTTTATTGATAAATATGCAAAGTATGCATACATAAAGATTTATTGCTTATATTATAGCACACTGCTGGTGTCACTAACAACAGTTAAGTTGGCTTGTCGGTTGACTATTCCCACCCCCACCCCTCGTCAATTATTATTTGAGAGTTCTAATATTATAATTCACTGTACACAAGACAAGACAAGTTACTTGAATGTTATGTAAATAAATCAATTAATTACAGAAGAAAATGGTTACCTCAGCCACTTAGGAAATTATCACAAGGAAAAGTTGATAAGCCATCTGCCGAGAGAACACTCATTAAGAAGGGCTCAGATAAGAACCTAAAAGTATGTTACAAAAAAAAATCAGATTACAAAACGAAAAAAAAAATTCCTCATCATCATCATCAAAATTAATTGTGTTAATAATCATCTTTATAGCTTTCGGAGAAGACCAATGAACAGGAGGATGAAGTTAACAATTCAAATTTAGCACAAAATACATCGCAAGTAGACTACGAGGCTGAAGAAGAAGTCGGATTAGAGCTACCTCCGCCCATGAAACCGATTCAAGAGCCTTGCATAATGGCTAATGGTCCACCAGCTTTCAAAGATCTAAAAGACAATTCCAGCAATTTGGTAGGTTTTTGGCGGTGTTTTTTTCTTTCGTCACTTTTCCCATTTCCGATTTTTTTGTTTCTGAACCATAGCCGCTCGCATTTATCAAAAGAAAATATTTTTATTGTTTTACTTGTTTATTTTTTTTTTCAGACAAATACATACAAACAAACGGAAAGTAATCCACCTGTCGATATATCAGAAATTGAGCAACTTGTTAAGGAGAAAACTGTAAGTATAGACAGATTCATATACGTATATGTAGTTATATTGGAAATAGTTTTATTTTATTCTATCCGAACCCTCTGATTGCTCTTTTGCACAGAACAGAAACGAAACGAGTATCAAACTTGGGCCACTTTATGTCGTAAAAGCCAACTTTACGGCATTTGGTCGTTAAGCTTCGAGCACAAAGTGGCCGCACGCTATTTTGTGTGAAAGTTTATGCCCTTGTTAAACAACACTCAAAAGTGAAGACGAAAAAATACTTTATTATTACAGTCATGTAGTTTCGGCTTTTATGCACCACTCAACTGCATTTCAAGAAGAATTTCTCTTTTTTAGCTAAGAATTTCCTTAACTTTGCTGATGGTATTTTCACTTTAAATAAGAAAATGTGTTGTTATACATAATTAAATATTTCTTGTTTGTTTACAGGAACAACATGAGGTAAAGTCAAAGTTCCTTAAGCCCCTAGATGTAAGTAGTGATAAAGATCTAGAGCCATCCTATTCAAATAACGAAAATGCAAGCGAAAATAATGATGAGGTAAATTTTTTTTAACCGATCTCGTAGTTCAATTGATACAGATTCGTGACTTTTGTAAAATTTCAGAACAACTCAGAGGCAAATGACGTTGAAGCAGCACAAAAGAAGCGAATTTGCGCCCTTGCAGAGCTCGTCTCAACTGAGGAACTCTACATTCAGGACTTATCCGAAATAGTTAATGGGTAAGAACAATTTCCCCTTCTCGTCACGCTATTTAAGAATTTTTTTTTTGCACGAGTCAACCAAATCAGCCAAAAATCCGTTGACTATTATCGATAACCCGGTCGATGGTCAACGTATTTTCACTATTTCGGTTGACCAGTTAGATTAGACTTAAAACGCAGTTTATATTTAGTAATTTATTGAAATTATTTGACATAATTGAACTAATTCGGCGAGAAACGATAAATTCCGTAAAAAATCGTAAATGTAAACGCTCCCTTGGATGTAAAACTTTTTTTCCTAGAAGCCTTATACACGCAATTGTGTTGGAGGGGGAATTAAACTAAATTTCTACAAAAATTAACGAATTGCGTTACGTTAACGTACTTCGTTTTATCTTGTTTTTTCCTGTTTTTTTGACTACAGTTGCATTTTTTAATATTGAATTTTTGTGAGTTTTTCATTTTTATATATTTTTTTTACCATTCATTTTTTTTTGATCATCTTATAATGATTTTTGCGAAAAAAATCAATCCTTTTTTGGAGTGATATTTCTAACAATCGATTACGGCCACTTTCAGATACATTGGAGAGATTCGCAATCCAAACAGTGATATTCCACTACCAGAAGATTTAAAAGGTGGCAAGGATCGAATCGTTTTTGGCAATATTGAAGCAATTTATGAATGGCACCGAGAGTATGTTGAAAAATATCCGGTTTTTTTTTAAATTTTAAACTAAACAATTTTTATTTGCAGTTATTTCCTTAAGGCCCTCCAACGATGTCTGAAAACGCCGTCCGAACTTGGACCACTAATTAAACGTTACGAAAGAAAGTTCCATATGTATATCGTATATTGTCAAAACAAGCCAGTCTCAGAGCATATTGTAACAGAGCATATGCTGTATTTTGATCAAATACGACAAAAATTAAAACGTAGATTAGATGTGAGTTATCAAAAATAATCCCAAGTAATGCCAGTTCCACACTCTCTTCGAATTATTTCGTTGTTTCAGCTGTTAAGTTGGGAGTTTTGTTTTACAAAAAAGACCAACTTGTCAGCTGAGACTATGATTCGCCTACATTCGGGGAGACTGCGGAGTTGGCATAACACAAAAGGCCACAAACGGGTCATCGTGCGCGCTGATTCTGTTACTAGCCCCGGCGACCATTCTGTGCCCTCTTGTGTTACTATGCTCCCCCCATAATTGGATTTGATTTAATGGACTTGTTTTGTGATTTCAGTTAAGTGACTTATTAATTAAGCCTGTTCAAAGAATAACCAAATATGAACTACTCCTCAAGGAGATCACAAAACAAACTGAAAGAGCTGGACTGGTCGATGAAGTTCAGAGTATGCAAGAATCTTTTTGCGTTATGAAGGTAACTGAAGCTATTCTTTGTATCAGCCTACAGAGATATTTTCAACTCTGTTTTTGAAATTTTAGATCGTTTGTAAGGATGTCAACGATATGATGGACGTTCGACGATTGCAAAAATTTGAGGGTAAAATCACAGCTCAAGGGAAATTGTTACTGCATGGGCCTCTTGTTTGCGTTGAGGCGACAAACGCCTCAGATCGTACAGCCAGTGTTGTTCAAAAGCCTCGTGAATTGCAAGTTTTCCTATTCGAGCAAAGTATTATATTTTCTGATATTGTCGGTAAAAAGACGCAGTTTACAAGTCCATCGTACGTCTATCGGGCGCATATTCAGGTGAGGAAAATTTTCGTGGTGAAATATTGCTAGGATAATAAAGGAAATCGGTCGGAGGGACTGTCCATAAAATTCGTCTTTCGGATCTCTCTTACCCCAAACACATAATTTTTCGCGATTCTTTAAATGGAGTTTAGTACCGCCGTAATTTTTTTTTGTAGATGGGGAGGTTTTTAGAAATGTGACGTATTTTACGGACAACTGCTTATAGCCCTTTTCCACTTTGATTTTTTAATTATTAAACTTATAAAACTGACCGATATAACAAATAATTCTAGGTGAATAAAATGGTTTTGGAGAAACTATCGAATAATCGTTTTCTGGTCAAATCAACGGATCCACGTCGGGCAGAGATCGTAAGTTTCGTTTGTAGTGCGCCAACTGCGGAACAAAATCAAGAATGGTTGGACACAATTAGAAATATTCTGCAGTCACAGCATGAATTCCTAAAAGCAATTCAGAGTCCGATAGCATACCAAAAGGAATTAACTAAGGAGTCGTGAAGCTATTCATTTAAGACAAATAAATTTAAAATATTTAAAAAAATAAACTAATTAAATGCAGAAAAAAAATTTAGGCTTTATTTAGCCAGAAAAAAAAACATTTAATCTATTTAAGAAGCAAAACTAACTCATACTTATACATTGATTATAAGGATATTTCCGTACAAAATTTATATCCAAAAACAAATTGGTACCTAGTACACATTATTTCACTACTATTACCTACCTATTATAAAATCTTTTCTGATTTACTAAGAGGGAAAAACATTTAAATAAAATTCTTCAGGCTTTATCCACTCTACTTACCTCACCTATAAATCATTTTTATTACATTCTTTCCTTAAATATCTGCTCCTGTTCCACGTTACTTCACTCTATCCCATCCTATTACCCAATGCAAAAAAAAAGTAAATTAAGACGTTTAATTGAAAGTCAAAAACCCGTAGAACTGAAAGTATTGATAAACATACTGCTACAAAACAAAAAAAAATCACAGTGATCTTAATTTAAAAAACAAAAAAATAAGAATAATTTGTAACAAAAAAAACATAAATAAATAAATGAAAAAAGAAATTAAGGAAACAATTTAAAACGTAAGAATGCAAATTACATTATAAAAAAATATCTTAGGAGTAAAACATTATTGTGATGAATAACTTTTATCAGTTCTTCAATAACTAAACATAATTATAACGCTATTATAATGAAGATATCGATATACGTTTATTTTTTAAATTTAGTTTTTTTTTTTTTTTTTTTAACAGTAAAAAGAAGAATTATCTTGACGTTTCATTTAAAGATAATTAAATGAAGAATAAATTTACTCGCTTTTACAACAAATGAAGAAAAGAATATATTATTTGTGTTTTTTTTTATAGATATATTTTCTTAGTGAGTTCTACTTATTATTTTTGTATTAATTTAAACTTAACGATTGATTTTAACAGACGAATATGATTTATTATATAAAATATATTTTTGACGGTTTCAGTCATTTGTTAACACAGGGTGAATCAATTTTATATAAACAAATGAAATATGAATAAATAAAAGAAAAGCGAAATGGTATGAAACAAAACATGATTTTTTAATAATAATTGAGGGTAAGAAAACCTGACAAATTGTTGTATCAATTAACAGGAATTTATTTCATTATTAATTTGTCGAATGATGTTTTTATGGAATATTTGTAAGACATAGTTTTACATAAATTTATTTGAATGACGTTTTTTTTTAAAAAAATACTTTATGAAGATGAAGAGAAAAATTCAAAATGAAGAGATTTTAGGTAAAGTCGTTACTATTTTGGTCATGTTGTCATTATAGAGTATATAAAATTCATTTTTAGTATTTATATTACATTTTGATTACGCATTTTTATATTAAACTCATTAAAAATTGATTTTAGCACGCAATATATTTGAGATGTGACTTTTACGGGATACCAAAATCAACGTAGCAAATTTTACAATTTATTTGTGAATTTACAGCAAGAAATCTGGATTAAAAATTGATTATTCTGAAAAATTGATAATGCATGACTCTTTTCACTCTTCAAAGAAACTCTTAACGTAAAATTCCACTGTGTTCGTCGGATTGTGGGGAAATTTATTCCTGAAAGACATCCGAACTAGAATTTTTTCATATAAAACCGCCAGAATAGATTCGAATTCCAAGAACTTGTGGCAAGTGAACTTTTTCTGAGATAGGTGATTAAAATTCGCGGGGATATTCCGGCAAAAATCGATTATGTAAACGGGGCCTAAGATAAAAACCCGTCGACCGCCAGAAATGAGAAATGTAGAGACTCTCATCTCCACACAGCCAATCAATTTTCAACTCGTATCTTGTGTTACGCTGGGGCCCTATTTTGGACATTTTACGTTTTGGTAAACGAATATGGGAAAAGACAGAAGGAAAAAAAAGTCTTTTATTTCTCTTTGGACAACAGTTTTCGTCTCTGGTCTGTCCTTAGCTATGATGACAGGTTCCAACGTTGGAATCCGTCAACATAAATTTCCGAGTCAAAAATTTCTTTGCTATGGTTTACTGATGGTGTAGGCACAATGGGACTGCAAAACAAGTTTATTGAGGTAAAAATCACTTAATAATCCATACCGTACTATGAAGCGGGGTTGTGTCAAGAGATAAAGGAGCGATGGTCCCGGGAGGAGCTTTCAAGGGGCGCCAAACTAACTAAAACGGGTGTAAATTTTAAAAGAAACAAAAAAAAAGAAGTTACTTTTCTGTATCAACTGTGGAGCTATCGATTCGGCTTTATATTTGATATTAAAATCCATCAAAAAATTTTCAGAAAGGAAAAAAAAACGTGTGCCCACAGTTATGGTAATTCTAAAATGTATTAGAATTACTCAGGTAATGTCTCAAAAAGGGTTGCACCCTGGGGTTGAATGCAGCCTCCAGTTTTAAAAGAATTTTTTACTTATAAAAATGAAAAACGGCTAGATTTTATATTCAGAAATTTTCATGTCGTGAAAACGAGTTGTGAAACGTTTTTTTCGTAAAGCGTTTAAATAATGTGAGACAAATTTCGTCGGAAATTGTAAGTAGAAAGACAAATAAAAAAACAATACCTTCTTTTGCTTTGCAGCAGTCGGGTAAAAAGTTTTGTTTGCTGAACCAGAGTTACAGTATTTCTACAGATAATTCGTAATCATAACTTAAGTCCAGCCCTCTAAATAATTTGGAAGTTAGCATTCCAAAGAAGTGTCTCATGGTTTTAAAACATGGTTCAAACTTTAAGTATAACACTGCTAAAATTAACCCATTTCTGACTCAAAAATATTTTCAATGAAAAATGTTAACAAATCGGTGTGTTGATTTTGGTAACGTTAAAAATCGTTTTATTTGAAATAAAAAAGAATACCATTACAGTAAATGCTTCATAGTCATCAAAAATACTTGATTTAAAAACATTTTTAAAATCAAAGTTCGCTTAATTTCAATAATGTAGACGCATAAAGAATAAATTAATAGCTTTATAAATATTAACATAAACAAAAAGGAAGATAATACCAATTGAACACGTCTATTGTTTTCGCTTTTACAATTGATTTTTAATTTTTTGAAAAAAAAGAGGAACATACAAACTAATAAAACATTTATGTGGTCAAAATTATTTTGCGAATGTATTTTTACACAAAATGAAGAATTAAGTAAAATTAACTTAAAAATTTAGCTAAGTAACTTAAAAACAAAAAGGCAAAACACATAAATACTTAAAAACAAATAAAAAAAAACAATTTATTGCATTAAAAAAATAATAATAAAATGACACTAAAAAAATCTCACAGAATACATACAATGTTTGAAAATCAATCTAGTGTTAGTTAATGGAATATTATTAAGCAATTTAAACAAATAATAAAAATTAAACATTGTATATGAACGGTGAATTTAAAAAAGGAAGACAAAAACAAGCAAAATTTATTAAAATTACTGGCAAATAAAAATAGTTCAATACAAAAAAAAATTAATAACAAAAGGAAAATTGATTAATGGCGACAAAACAGAAAAAAATATATGTAAAGACATTAGAAGTTTATGACGAACACGAAAAAAATACAAAGTAAAAATAAGATGATAAGAAATTAATAATGAAGTAATATTGAAGTATAATTTGCTCTGCACTTGTACATACCACAATGACTCATGCTAAGAACAAATAAAATGTATATTAAATAACATAAAAATAAAAAATATTTAAATGATTATTAAAACAAATGAGAAGAAACACTGAAAGTAATAAAGTAAAAGCAACATTATACCAAATATCGTTTTATTTTTTCACTTTACCTTGGTATTTTCTGTTCTATTACAACTCTAAATAGTATGTCGTAATTTCTTAAAAAGAAACACAATGCTGTTAACTATTATTTTGATTTATTGAATCAGTGTTATAATAATTAAAATTAGATGGTACAACATTAAATGGAGCTGATGATGCAAATCGTCGTTTATCTCCATAAATTCCTGATTCTTTTGAATAATACTTCTTCTCAATAACTTTGTCGAAGAATCGCGCCAGTTTAACAGCATCTGTTGTGCCGGCAGCAAGACTTCGAGCATCGTGGCAATTTAAAGAAATTTCTTCTGATCCACATTGTTCCGCTAAAATGTTTTGCAAAAACAATTTTAATTTTTTAAATCGATTTCGACACCGGAAACTAACCAATGCCTCCCCCTGTTTTATAAAGTTGCTTTAAACGTCGTTTTTCGTCCAATAAATCAGCTTTTGTGCCTATCACAAGAATTGGTATCTAAACGAATAAGATTCCCATTAACCCTTATCTAAAATGATTTTTGGAAAATTTGCCTGTGTCGATCCTAAAAATCTTTCTGGATCGAACTCCGTTTCATTGCCTTTGAGCGTGTCTTTTCCATCTTTGTTAAGAATTTCAAACAGCCACGATCGCAGATTTTCATGACTTTTTCTATTTGTTAGGTCGTGAACTAAAATTATGCCATGTGTTGGATTATAGAAAACTCCTCTGGTATTTTTGTGACTCAAAGATCCGCCGATATCCCACAATTCAACAAAAAACGTATTTTGCTGTGGTGTTCCCTCTTTATATTCGTGGAATTTCACTTCCACCGAACTTCCAACTGTCCATCCCGGATGTGTCAAGGATTCGCCATGGGCTATCAAATGAGTTAGTGATGATTTACCAACACCTGTAATTTTTAAAAACATAATAATTATCATTTTTCCAAATCGTATGGAAAGTAACGGACGGAAACAACCTAACTTCCATTAGAAATCAATGTTTACGCGGAAGTGTTCTGGTTACTAGCTAGGATATCAGTTCATCTAACGAAAACGATAACACTTGCTTTGCTCAAAAAACATGGCGCCACTCGGGACCTGTTTGACGTTTTAGTTCTGTGTTCGACTTCGATTTTCAGTGCTTCCGAGCCATTTTCAGAATCGAAAAAAAGTGATCTTTGCTATAATGAGTGTTCTTACCGGAATCGCCAACTAGAACTATCCGCACCTTGTCTATTTTCGCCATTACCAACAGTCGCAAAATAGACAAACCCTGAACAGCTTCACTCCAAGAACCAAACATCCACTTCGTTCCTGAGCCAGGGGTGTTGTGCTTGAACAAGGGTTGTGAAACGTCAAAGTAAGCCCGAAAACTTCAGTTCAGTGCATTCGAGGGAAATTTTAAATCGTAAAATAATGGGAATGGGTTTAAAAGTTACAGTATTCAAAATACCGTTATTTCGATAAAATGCACTGAAAACAAATTTCAAACAATTTTCTTAAAAATTATTCCACTTTTAGCCATCACGATGTCGACCGGAGAGCAAAGATATGTAACGGAAATACCAAGCAGCCTCAAACAGCTAGCGCGATTGGTAGTACGAGGATTTTACACAATCGAAGATGCTCTAATCATTGACATGCTCGTTAGAAATCCATGTATGTATCCCTAGAAACAATAAAGAACAGTTAATAATATTGAAATAATTTTAGGTATGAAAGAGGATGATATTTGCGAATTACTACGCTTTGAGAAGAAACAAATGCGAGCTAGAATATCAACCCTTAAAAACGACAAATTCATCATGGTACGATTGAAAATGGAAACTGGTCCAGACGGAAAAGCACAAAAAGTGAATTATTATTTCATTAATTATAAGACATTTGTAAATGTAGTAAAGTATAAGTTGGATTTGATGAGAAAAAGGATGGAAACTGAGGAAAGAGATGCAACTAGTCGAGCTAGCTTTAAATGCCCAAGTTGTAATAAAACATTTACTGATTTAGAGGTAAATTCAAGGCTCGTTCAAATTTCCATTTCTAATTCGTTTTTTCGTTTCTTTTTAGGCAGATCAATTATTCGATTTTGACACACAAGAATTTCGATGCACATTTTGCGGGAGTTCTGTTGAAGAGGACATGTCGGCTCTGCCTAAAAAGGATTCTCGATTGCTGCTAGCCAAATTTAATGAGCAATTACAGCCTTTGTACGATCTTCTGCGAGAAGTTGAGGGTATAAAATTAGCGCCGGAAATACTGGAACCCGAACCTGTGGATATTGACACAATTAGAGGGTAAAAAATTCGTTTCTAAGTTTAAACCTCTCTCATTTAGCATTTTTATAGAATTAACAAACCGGTGCAACGACTCGATGCTCAACAATGGTCGGGAGAAGCAACTCGAAATCAAGGATTCGCTGTTGAAGAGACACGAGTTGATGTTAGTATTGGAGATACAGATTCATCGGATGCTGCTGTAGCACGCAAAGATCGTCCAGTCTGGATGACTGAGAGTACTGTGATTACAAACGAGGAGAATGCCAATAATGTAGATACGGTTCTCGAACAAGCCGCTCAGTCTTCAACCCAACCGACGCCTTTATCGGGCAGTACGAACAGTTCCAGAGGCCGGAAAGAAAATGAAGATATCATGTCTGTGCTACTGCAACACGAGAAACAACCTGGAAAGAACGATGCTACATTCAGGGGTTTGGGTGGCTTAGGCACAAGTAATGCGAACTCTAGCGATTCAAGCGATGATGAGAAAGACATCGATAATGTTGAAATTCGTAAGATGTGACACATTAATTTGTGAATTTAAAACTGATTTTTTCCATTGATTTTTTACAGCAAATGTTGAATTTATTGAATCTGGAACTGACGATGATATTCCGACTGTCCACGTGTCTGGCCGACCTTATCCAATCGACGAAATCAATGATGAGCTCATTTCGCAAATGACGCAACAGGAGAAGGACAACTATATACAAGTTTACCAGGAACAATACAGTCATATGTACGACTAATTTTAGAAAAATGATTGTTATTTTGAATAAAATTTAGAATTTATCATACTTGGTTTTTTTGAATTTTCCTCTGCTTTTCGCGAAGTTTCGGTCGAAGGAAATTTTGTACAAACTCGACTTTTGGCAAGACTGTTTCAATGACAATCAGCTGGTTTATCGCCTAATTCTAGATAATAGACGAATTTGTTTGTTTTTCGTAATTTGATTTTTTCTGAAATTATAAAAGGCTCCCAAAACCCAAAACTATAGAAGTGATTGTATAAAAAACACATTGTGGATCTTGAAAAACGTCAATAGTTTCGTATCTTTGAAGAAGTGATTTCTACAGAATAGACGATTTTCAAATAAAAATTCGTTTTGGTG
Organism: Chrysopilus asiliformis; assembly: GCA_964034945.1. Classification (NCBI taxonomy): domain Eukaryota; kingdom Metazoa; phylum Arthropoda; class Insecta; order Diptera; family Rhagionidae; genus Chrysopilus; species Chrysopilus asiliformis. The sequence continues at coordinate 939,897 of OZ035962.1, read as the reverse complement.
GCTTTAAAGGTGAAGAGAAACCAATTTTCATTAATTTTATAGAAAGAGGAAAATTTTCGACTTTCTTCTTATCTTCCAAGCAAGTTCAACGTGTTCTCCGATTTTGTCCAATTTGATTAAAAAACGTACAAACAAGGCGAGAAATGTTGAGAATCCCAAACATGAAAATTCTGTTGGAGCCCTCCCTGAAACATATTTCGCAAGTTTCAAACGCTACACATAAGTTAAAAGATCGTAATAACAAATTATATTAAATTTCTCTTAACGCCAGTTAACAAATTAATATATGTCAATCTGTGATCTAGAATTGGGGGGTTTATTTTGTTTTTTCCTATCTTGTGGTTTGTTGTGGTTTTCGGAATTTCCTTTTTTTAATTATTTTTATTTTATTTTATTAAGTAATTCAATAGGTAAGCATTGAATTACTTGTTTGTGAACTGAAAATAATTCAAGAAATTTTAATAAAATGTCCACAACTTCGTCGGAGCCTGATAACGCCAAAGTGATGTCAGAAGGAGTTTTACAACTTTACGAACCCCATTTAAAGAAAGTAAAACGACAACTAAGTGAATTAATGTATTTTTAAAATAGTTTATAAAAATCGGTTTTGCTAAATGAAAATATAATTACAGAGCAAAGCAAAATAAAATTTACATTGAGTTGCAGACTGAGAAGTTCGTTTTTACGGAAAATAATGTGGAACACCAGCAGAATATGGTAAACTATTTATCAATAATTGTAGAATGCGATTTAAAAATCCTATTTACAGATGGACCGCGTTAAGATTTATAAAGAAAAACTAATGGCAATTAAGAAACAAATGACTAACATTCATCAAAGAACGAAGTCAATAAAAGTAAGTAAAAGCACACAAAATAGTAAGTGATGGCACATTCGGCTAATCCTTGTTTGTAGACCAAGTCTACTTCTATCCAAGCATCAAAAGAGCTCTGATAGCCCTAAAATAACTGTTTTTCATCAGTTTTTTTTTTTAATTTTGTCCAAACCTCGTGAAATTTGTGATTAATATCACTTTGTACTCTGAACGAAATGATTTGAAACATTCTTAAAATTTCAGAATAGTATTCTGCAACCTCCTGATAAATGGACTTTTTGGTACCCTAAAACTTGTCCTCAAATGATCGGTTGTTGAAAGATTTAATAGCGGATTTCATATTTAGAGAGTATTTTGTTTTGAGGGATGTCTTCTACGTAAGAGTCTTCATTTTCGGGTTGTTGCAGATAAAGATGATATTTTTACTTAACTGGCATTTTAAGATTTTTCAAAAAAATCAGAAGTTCACTATAAAGTTATCCTCAAATATTCGACGAACAAGCTTTAGGGGTAGTAAATTTTAACAAATACCGGGGCTTCACGCCACCAACCCTAACCCTGGCTTTGCCACTGACAAAATTCATATTTGACAAGTTTTTCAAACTTATAAAACGTCTATTTCCAAGCAACGTTTATGTCAACCGCTAACGTCACCATTGACTTGAATGTTGTGTGGATTGTCCATTGCATACACAATAAGTAAATTTGTGTCGGCTTTCACCCTAAAAATAAATTATAAAAAGAGTATTTTACGTAGCACATATTTTGACTGTTATTTTCTATTTAGAAACGTGCCTATCACATTCAATCATACAAAGAGAAAGAGGTTGCAACAAGACTTCAAAAACAGCTCAGAGATGAGGCTTTAATTGGAAAACCAGCAAATGGTTGAAATCAAAGTTACTAAATCAACTATATTTCTTATTAATACTTTTGTTACATGAAAAAAAATCAGAGTAAAATAAAATCATAGCATTTTGTTCATGAAACGAATTTATTTCACTTAAATTCTACTACTACTAAAGGTAATCTACCGAAAAATATAGTTTTAAGGCCAATACTCATGTTTTTATATATATATATATATTCCAAAATCTAAAGATATGAGGACAAAAATAGCTCAAGCAAAGCACCACAATACACACAAAGACTAAAAAAATTGGTTTTACTTAGACATTAAATAAATTTGGTGTCAATAATACAATATAAGTTAAAACTTAAAATACTAATGCAGTAAACAATTTTAGTATTAAAAAAAAGACTTTGTCTAGAAATTTAAAAAAGGAATCAATCCGAGGACGGATCAGAAATCCATGCAGTTACCGGCGGGAATAATAATTTCAATAACAATAATTAATGTGTGAGCATTCAGGGGATTTTTTTTGGACATTCCGCTTGCATATGAACTAAATCTAAATATTTAGGATAACAACTATACAAAGTGAAGGTAATTAACGTTAAAAACAAATTTTAAATCAATTCATGTTGATGGTTGGTGCACCTCTTGATCATCGAGCATATGAATTGCATCGTTAGGCGTCAGGTAACTAGCTGATGAACCTAAAAATAATCTCAAATAATTTTCAAATTTCAAAACATTATCAATTAATCGAGCAAAGCATGCACAGGCAATAAGAAGAAGTAGCAGAGATAAAAAGCAATATTTATGGTTAAAAAAAACAAATGCTAATCAGATAGTAAAGGCTTTAACTACGTTAATTTAATTAGTACTCCTATAAAACCAGTAATAAATAAATTCCGAAAAGATTCAGTCTCTTTCTTTATTTTATTTGTGAAAGAAATCATTTAAAAAAACATCACCTTATAAAAATTTAAACACACGCAACAGAATAGAAAACAATTATAAAAAATAAAAAGACCAAAACAATTGCAACCCTCAATGAGAAAAACTCTTCATAGCTTCATTTGTTTGCGTTTGTGATTCGTCGGTGCAATTAGGGTCTATTTGTGGGACTGGCGATTTCTTACCATCGCTTGGCGAAATTCTCTGGAGAATGCATTGAACGAGAACGTGAACGCCGCAAGCACCCAAAGCGCAAAAACCGAACGTCCGAAATGTTTGACTACCGCCAATCAATTCAAACGATAAACCAGCGATGTAGCTACCACTGGATACTCCAATACCTTCAAACACAGCGCCTACCAAGCCCTAAAAATGGGTATAATGGATACATATTAGATGTTTATCTAGAAAAGTGAAATTTAAACAAAAAATATTATACAAAGAGTAAACAAAGAAATTTTTAACAAAGAATATTGTATCAAAAGATGAACAAAACCATTTGAACTTAATCGGTCGAACGGTTTTCGAGTCAATCGACTGAACTAAAAGAACCATGCACGAATTGACGTTTTTTGTATCCTTGAACCAGTGTAATTTTCACTTGGTTGAGGACATTTTGGAAGGGGCACAGTCTCTACTTTCATCCATATGTAGCCTCAACAGCCACCGAATTGCATGGGAGGATGGTGAGGGGTCAATGAGCTTCCTTGTGATGAAACTACAGACTGTTCCCCTTTCCAGAAAATCCTCAGCCAAAGTAAAAACTGCAATGGTTCAAAAGTTAGCATAGGGGCAAAATCGTGCATCGCTCTTTTGGCTTACATGCAGCTTGCTTGTCAGAACAAAAAAATTGTTATTAAAGATCAACTTTTCGAAATATATTTGCGAAAATTGAAGAATTTTCGAAAGATTTTCTTCTGATTTTATTACGATTGTCAATATTTAATAATTTTTTGCTCTTAATTAAAATACGATTAAAAACAAAATCTTGCAGCGATAAAAAAAAGTCTTGACTCTGTTTAAATTTCATAAATGTTTAAAATTTACTTGTAACGTAGCTTCGGTTCCGGCTGGTGCAACAATACTAGCATACGAAGCCATGGTAGCGTAGAGAATGCCAAACGTAACACCGTTCATCAATTCTATCGGCAGAACCCACCAAGGATTCGTTAGGCATGAATATAACAGAAAACGTATTCCAAAGCCCCCCAAAACCACACTCATTGCATTAATGTGGCCGATTTTCTTAAGTATTTTCCCTGAAAGGAAGAAAAACGGTATCTCTCCGCCAAAACATTGAATTCCCATTGCTAATCCTTGCAGTGTCTTCATCATATTTTTGTTCGAGCATCCAGCGTGGCTACTCCAAAGCAGTTCCAAATACCAAAACAGAAAATTCCATACCAAAGCGGTGCAAAGTCCAACCAAAATACACCAAATGAAAAATATTACAACACGAGCAGATAGAAACACCTTTCCCACATCTCTCAGAAATGTTGTTGTAAATTTCGTCTGAGAGTGCTGCAAAATAAAATCATAAATTTTAGTTTCTGCATTTTAGTCTTATAAGCGAAATTGTTTTTACTTGCAATTGGTACGACGCAATCATGTCGAATCCAATTAAGATGGCAGTCATGTAGAAAACGATCGTGTAGTCTTTGACCACTGATCCTCCCGACAATTTATCAACCATGGCACCGGCAATTACGGAGAAAATTCCCCACCCTAGAGCTCCAAAGAGCCTCTGTTTCCCATACAAATGGTGCTTATCGCCGAGCATTTCGAAGCAAATTGCATCCCCCACACTCACAACCACAGCCATACCGACCCAGCTAAGGACCATGAAAAGGACGAACAACCAAAATTGATAGAAACTACCAGCATTTTGGATTGTTTCCTCTCTTAACATCGTGCCATCGATGAACTCATCGTGACAGGTCAGTTCACAGCTAGCTTTAAAGTACGGATCAATGTCATTCTTGGGACAGAAGAACGACGCATTATTGCCATTCATGGAGCCACCATGGACAATAAAATAGAGACATCCCCGGACGTCTTGAATCCGGTCCATTCTCAGAAGTGGATAAAATTCAAACGAAGTTTTTTCCCTCGGACAGACGCTCTTCTTGTCGCCGGTCACATTCCAATTGGCGCAGATAACATCCCACATCCATGGTTCCGCTTTGCACGTAACATCGCAAGGAACTGTTTTATTGGGGTACTGGTTTTCCAGGGTATTCAGGATGCATTGGTCGGATATGTTACCAGTCGTTGGACAAAATCTGACGTCAGACTCCCCAGAGTGACAGTGAAATTCCACTTGGGGCTTGCGTGGAATCGACGGAATGAACATAATGCAGAAGAATGACACAGCCGTCAAGATTTGGAATAGCAGGAACAGTAACTTCTGCCGGTGAAGTCTGGAAAATAGTTCTTAGACCTACAAATACCTGAATTAAAATGAAGATTACTTGTCTGCAATGAACCCGAATAGGGGCTTCGCCAACATCCCAACGATAGGCAGCGCGGTGTAAATCTTTCCGACGTCCACCGTAGAGAATCCCAATTGTTTGGCCAAAGTAGGCATGAACGGAACCACTGGCGCTGTACCTGTTGAAGAATGTCCCACGAGATTGCAGTATTAAACTTTTACAAAGATAAAATGACTAATTCTACTCACCTGCATTGAATAGAAAGTAATGCGCCTTCATTGGCAGCAATTTCTTATCGATGGTTGACTTCATTTTGTTTGCATGTAAATCCGATACAAAAACGTAAAATCCCTGGAATTCCTGGTTTCGATTTGTACATTCAATTCTTAACTACTCTACACTAGACACTAATTGACCTATCACACAGCCATTCTCGAGTTCTACAGCTTTTAATCAGAGTTAATAAAATTCGTCCGACGAAACAAACCTTTGTCGGGGTTAACAGACCTTTGCCAGTCGGGCCACCTTCAAAACTACAATCAAAGTGGGTTACCACAGCGCAAAACCGTAAAACTTAAAAAATAATAATAAAAACAAACTTATGTAAAAAACGTCTCGCACTTCTTCAGACGTTTTAGCTCGGAGTTCGACTTCAATTCATTTAAAAACTTTATCAGCGAATTCTTAGCATGACGATTACCAAGATGATAGTCATTATCTCAGTGGAGAATCAAGCGAAAAGAGCTGTAATTTTAGATAAGGTGAACGGATTCAATTACACTTGGATAAAAATAAAGAGAAATTGATACGAGCAAACACCCATTTCAATTATTTGCTATTTGACTGATACTGATAAGAATGGTGATTTACTACAATGAGTTTTCTTTATTAATTTTTCATTGTTACCGGTGGTAATTGAATTTTTATTAAAAGTTCTGGTTACCTTAAAAAACTTAAATAATTGTATTGAAAAATCATAATTTTTTAAAGATCGTGTAATTCGAATACAAGAAACGGCGTGGTGCTGATGAAGCTAAGTTATATACCGTTAATATTCAGCTGCCAAATTTCTTCGCATATTTATTTATTAAATACATATAAAGTTAAATTTTATTTGGCTACCATTTCCTATTAGAGTGACTACATAAAACTGTAGTGTGGCCATCGAAAAACCGTTTTCAAAATAAAATGATTCGAAAATTTTCTTTTTTTTTTGAAAATTTTGTTCAGAAAATTAACCTTGTTTTCAGTTCTTTTAAATAATTTGTTATATTTGAAACTTTTAAGCTCTTGATCCAGGAAAACTGTACTTAAATGAATCGATTAAAACATTTTTCGTTCAAATATGTGATAATGACCACAAAAATTGAAAATTTCAATGGACATGAGTTTCACGATGGCCACACTCTAGTATTATATAGTTACTCTACTTCCTATAAAGTAGTATTACATCGAATATAAGGCAAAGAAATAGCCGAAAAAGATTCAACAGATATACCAGCAAGATGATAATCTTGGCCACGCTTAACGTGTGAACATTGTCTGCTGAACTTAGAAATGCCAGGGGACAAAATTGTCTAATTTAGCTAGCTCTTCTTAGCATTTCTACAGTGGCTATATATTAAACCGGAAAAAATTTGATTTTGCCTGTGACAATTTTTCTGCTTTCTGTCTATATGCATTTTTTTTTAATTTTGCCTGCGGCGCAATTTTTTTTACATATTAAAGAACTAAAAAACCTTTTTTAGCTAGATAGTCACAGACAAAAATTGAGACAAACTTCTTTTCTTTGATTGGTCTTTCAAAATTTCCAAGTATATACAAAGATGCGTTTTATCAATTTTTTAGAAAGGGGGTGGGAAGTTTTGCCCTGGTTGTCGGTTTGCCTTGCGCTGTGGGCCACAAATTTAATTAACAACATTTATCTATCACTAGGGATGCAACATCGTTCATAAAACCTCGATATATCGAAAATCGATGTTCTTTTTAAGGCGACATCGATGTCAGAAAACATCGATACCTCGAATTTAACTTTTTCAAATTTAATAAATAATTTAGCCACCTGGCAGATGCTCTACTGTGGGTGGAGTGCACGCAGGTAGAATTAACACGGTTTTAATTCTTCTTATACGTTGAACCACCAAAAACCCGTTAGTTTTCGAGATATTCGCAAAAAACTAATTTTTTTGAAATACCGGCATATCTTCATAACGGAGTTCTAGTAAAAGACATAAAGGTATCAAATTTTATTGTCTCCAAGTTTTGTAATACATAAGACTACTGGAAAATGGCTAGTTTCGGAATAAATTGGAAAAAACGCATTGTTTTTAAAAAGACGCCGTTTTGGCTACTTCCGGTTAACGGATTTCCACATCAGGATCAAACTTCTTTGTAAAATTTCATGGCTAGCTCTGGTATTTTTTTGCGAAATCTTGTAGAAAGATGAAACCGAAAATTGATACCAAAGAAAATTTAAACAAATCTTTAAGTAGAGTGACTATATTAAATCAGCTAAAATTAGTTTCTCTACTAATTTTATGAAGAGTAATGTTCTAACATCGTGGATAACAACATCGATACCTCGATATATCGGCCTGTTCAGCATCGAGGTTAAAACTCGATATTTTTTAACGATACCTCGATGTTTTGCAAATATCGAGGTATCGTTGGCATCCCTATCTATCACCGATTACTAGCCGTGGTAGCCTTGCAGGTTGGCAGCCTTGAATTTTAGAATAGTCTGAAATGAAGAGGACTTTCATAAAAAAATCGTGTAGCTTTCAACTCAAAGATATATAATCGCGAGCAACTTAAAAAGTCGCGCTTGTTACATTACTAATTCAGCCACTGGGAAGCTGAGTCCAAAGGGTTAAACTATATAGTAGGGAAAAGCAAACACAAAATAACAAAAAGAGCCAACCAAACAAACAAACAATTTAGGTATAATATATATGTATTTATAGATTTATTTTTTGTTACATCAAAAAAAAATTGCATCATACACAAAAATGTATTTTTGTCTTAAAATAATAAACCATTTTGTATAATAATCTTATTTACTATATATAATATATATATTTTTGATAAATATATTAATTTTTATTATATGTTTTTCTCATTTTTTCTATAAACTTAACACAAATTAATTTTGAATTAAAAATTTTTTTGCTTTGTTTTTTTTATGATTTTTTTTACTAATTTGTCTAAATTTTAATATTTTGTATTGGTCTTAAACATAAGTGGTTTGATTTTTATTGATGTTCTAATTTTTTTCCATTTTCATTTATCTCTAATAATCTTAAAATGTTTTTTTTTGTTTTTCTCATATTTACAACGAAAGTAAAGTGTTAGTACTAAATATAAAGTTTTTTTTGTCATTATGTCGAACATGAAATTCTTTACCTTAAATTTTGTTTCCTTAAATGTTTTTAAAGTATTTTAATTTTCTTTTTACTTAATTAGGGATTTTTTTTTCTTTGCATTTAAAGCTTAACTGTTATGTAACCAAGTGTTCTTTCTTTAAAATAAATCTATTAGTTTTATATTTACATATAGATCCATTCTTGATTTCCTTGTTTTATTTAGAATTTCCCTCTGATTAGATTTTAATTCTTTTTTATAGTTAGTGTTTACAATGTATGTTTATTTATTCTACTATGTTTTAAGAAGATAAAAAATGTAAAAATGTTTTTTTTCCTTTACTTTTTTATTTATTTTTAATTTTCTCATTTGTTTTACAAATGTTTGAATAATATTTATTTCCAAATATCCTCCTCTTGATACATTTATCAAGCTTTTATGTAAATTTTTATAATTTTTACTTTAATGAAATTATAAAACGTCAAATTTTTGTAATTATTTCGACTATTATTATTTACAGGAATGTACAAATATTTAGCTTAGATTTTTATGCAATTTGGTTTCAAAATGTTTCATGAATTGAAATAGAATATAATAGAAAAACTTTGTTTAGGTAAAGACAGCGCTTACAAAAAATAAGTCTTCTTCCTCTAAAGAAATTTCAATCTAAGTTGCAAAAAACGCAATGAAACAAAGATTTTTGCATTGACTTAAAAATTTTATGAAAAATTTGTGAGCGATTGAAGTGATGAGGAAGGCATGACAAATAATTGATTTCAATATGGCAACAAAATTTCGTAATTTTTTTTTTTAAATAAGGTAGTGAGTGCAGGTAAAACAAATATTTTTCACAATTTATTTGAAGAGGTTTCTGTTGCATTTGTAATGAGTGTCTTAATTTGATATGTGCCTGTGCGAGGGTAATTCGAAAATTTTTCGATCAAATAAAGAAAACGCTTGACTTATGGCAGGTTTTTTGTTCAATCTGAAATTTTAACTGAAGCACTTTGCAGAATGAGATTCTTCAAAATTTTAGCAGTTTGATACTTGTGACCGAGCAGTTTTTCTGTAAAACTAGGCATTTTTCAAACTACCCCCATATACTACGTGTGCCTGATACAGACTTGATAAGAAACCATTCTCCAATAATTTAAAAATGGACAACTGCGATTTTGCAACCAATTTTGACACATATCTTAGTACGAAATGATAAAAATGTGAAACTTTATTCATAAAACGATTTTGCAAAATGTTTCGGCTGTCATAACGTGTAATAATAAAAAACAGCAATGCAATTCCTAGAATTGCTTTAAAAAAAAAACGTTACAAGTGAACATTGAGGGAATAAATAAAAAAAAATAGATGTAATAAATGTTGGCTTATACAACTAGGCATCATATATATTTATGTATATAATATTAATTTAAAATGTTTAAACATACATTCTAAAGGGGATTTTTTATACATGTGTTCCTTTGTTTTTTTAATTTTCAACAACTAAGCATACATCAACTTTTTTTTCCTTATTATTTTTTGTTAAATGTTTAGACTTTCTGATATTTCTTAACCGATGATACAGGCAATAATAATAATAATAATAATTGATAAGTATTTGTAATAATAATGAATATAATCAGCAATAATATTAAGTATTTTACTTAAATTCTAACAAATATAATCTTATTGAATACCGACGAGAAACTAACAAAGACCTATTTTAAATTAATTATATTTTTTTGTTTACTATTCGGTTAAATTCTTTCTAACATTCAATAGTATTTGTAAATTGTCTCTATTTAGTGTAGATGTACTCATTTTTTACTGTGTTTCCCTATTCATTTGTTTAGATTTTATGCACAACTAATTTAAAGTGCAAAAACAGATCTCTCGGACGATTAACATGAATAATATCGCAAAAGAAGTCAACTAGCGTTCCTATTGCGTCCCGAAAACAAAACGTCCATGAATTGAAAATTGTAGAAAAATAAATTTGTCTTTGGTCTCAGCTTTTTGGGGATATTTGCATGTCTCCGCTCTATCCACCTAAAAATCGAAATCGTCCGCGACAGCTGAGCTGGAATTTGGTGTAACGGCGTCTTGGCCACTATTGCAGTTACTACTAAAACCACGGCTGTCGATTCATCGTGTTCATATCGTAGGGTTTCGGCATACCCAGTGTCGGTGGTCGATACCCGGTTTGCGGATAGCCCGTTGGCGCCCCAGGACCAAGTAGTCCCTGATTCAGCATCATTCGTGCCCTGAGCTCCTCCTGCTGTCGCTGCAAGTACTGCTGGTAAATGGGCGAATTCGGATCCAATTGCGGTGAATTCATGAACGGATAAGAAGTCCGTGCCGGCGTATGTGTAAGGAATTGATACGGGGCCGCTGGAGCGCCAGCATTCGACGCTTTTTCGCCACTTCCATCTGGAGTCGATCGATGACCGGGTGGCATGTAATATGCATTCGATGCCGCTCGGAAATCGTCTACTAGATAACCCGAATTATCACCATAAATACCCGTCGATAAGCCAAGTCCTGTCGGTGACGGGCCAAAATTGAAGGCGCTTCCTGGCACCATACTTGCTGCAGTTTTCAGCGATATCGCAGATGTATCCGTTGGTCCACTAACGGAGGTAGCCGCAGTCTTCAGACCGGCATATAGTTGGAATCCTTGCTGCTGTGGATTTGGCAGATTCTGTGGATTCTGTGAACTCGGATGTCCTTGCGATTGTATCGGAAGTTGCTGTTGGCCAGCCAAAAGTGCATTTGTATTTTGATTGCCTGGCATTTCCAGTGGTGTTGGAGTAGCACTCTTTTTTTTCTTGGTACGCTTCACCACTTTTGGATCGATTCCCATGGCCACTTCGGGCGGTGCCTGAACTTGCGGTGGCGGAGGGGCATTTTGAGGTACATGCGTCGCGTAATTCTGTGCCGCACTCTGCTGATCTCTCGACATGTACGGATGCGATGGATTCTGGAACATCTGCTGTCCGATGTTCTTGCTGAACAGGTGAGCCGGCGGTATATTCTTATCGTAGTAGCCAGTCGCCGTTGATGTTTGCAAGCCGAGCATACTTTCGTCCATCATGGATAACGGATGATTGAGATTACGTAGAGGATCTAGCATTGCTGCTGGGTTATTGTATGTCGGTTTGTAGTTCGACAGATCCATGTTTAGATGCTGATTCCTGTTGACCGCAGCGAGTTGCTCCTGCCTTGGATTCGGTATGACCAAATCGTTGGGCATTTTGTCCGCTCCAGATGTTTGCACTAAATTCGTTGCGTAATTCGCCTCCTGCATCTGCTTCGCCTGGGCGAAAATGCTCTGCGGCTGCTGTTGTTGTTGTTGCTGCTGCTGTTGATGCTGGTGAAGTTTATTTGCTTCACTTGCCGATGGCAGAGTCTGCATGTGCTGTTGGTGCTGTTGATGCTGAGCCTGACTATAGCTGTTGCTGACCATGTTTATAGGTTTATTATTTGCATTGTTGGCATTTGATGTGATCGAAACGTCCATAGGTTTGTTAACGCCCATGTGATATGATTGGGGAATCTGCTGTGGGACATTATTCGATGACATCACTACCGGGCCAGGCTGGTGTTGCTGCTGCTGCTGTTGTTGTTGTTGTTCGGGCTTATTTCCAATCAAAGTATTTGGGAAATCTTTCGGAAAGCCCATTGTCGCGGCCCTATTGAACATCTCGAACGCCTTGCTTGCCGAAATATCCAGCGGTTTGCTGAAACCAATGTTTTTCCCAGCCATTGAACCCAAGAAGCTATCAAACATCTGTTGCTGCTTGCTGAGAGTCGTGTCGAATGGCTTCTGCTGGTGTTGTTGTTGCGATTGGATTTGTTGCTGTGGTGGCTGTTGAAGCTGTTGTTGTTGGGATGGTGGTTGCTGCTGAAGCTGTTGCTGTGAACGATCGATTTTTGGAATCTTCGGCGGCATTGGCTCCGAGTATCCCATGTTGATCATTTCTGGCTCATTCGCCTGCGGTCTCTTATTTACATTCGACACCTGCTGTTGATTCGCCTTCGCGACATCCACCAGCGCGTTTTGCGTCTGCATCAGATCCATTCCCATTGGATTGTTGTACATGCTGTGCGGTGGCGGTTTGTTCGGATCTTTGTCGCCCTGATTGAACTGTGAATACGTCGGGAATTGCAGATTCGTCTTGTTGGCCGCTTGCTGTTGCATACTGACGGCTGGATTCATTTGGTCAGCCTGCATTGGTGGCGTATTCAATTGATTTATGCCATGGCCCGATGTCATGTGGTGTCCCAAAGCCGTCATTTGCCTGGCACTTGCCTGCGGCTGCTGTTGTTGTTGCGTGGGAACGACAGGCATTTCCATTTGACTGCCCCATTCTGGCTGACTGGACATTTTCATGCCCTGTTGTGCATTCCTCTTGTTGATCTCCTGTTCGTAGCTAACGACGGGATTCTGATTTGGCTGCTGGTACTGCTGTGTGTTGTCGTGCATTGAGAATTGCGGCGAGGCCTGAGAAAATGCCGCATCAGCGGACTGTTCTTGCGATTGCTGAACCTGTGGCTCAGCCGGTTGGCCAGGAGTTTGCTGCGATTGTTGTTGCCCGAATCCTAGAACACTTTGTTGTTGCTGCTGCTGATATGGCGAAGTAGGATTCTGTTGATAGGGCGAATTTCCCGGCTGCTGATAGGGAGAATTTGTCGGCTGTTGGTACGGAGAGTTCGGAGCCTGGGAATTTTTCGCTTGTGATTGCTGTTGTTGTTGTTGGGGCAACGTCTGCTGCTGAGATTGCTGCTGTTGCTGCGACGAAGATGGCGGAGGCACCGTTGTTACTGGTTGAGGATTCGGTGAATGTGCAGTTAAATGGGGCTGCGGAGTATTCGCCGTCTGCTGCTGTCCCTGGAAAGGTGAATTCTGTGGCTGCTGATAGGGCGAGTTCTGTGTCTGCTGATACGGAGAGTTTTGTGATTGATAGGGAGAGTTCTGTGACTGCTGATATGGTGAGTTCGGATTGGGACTCATCGATGAATTATAATCGGATTCCTGAGAAGCTGGCTGTTTGTATTGGTCGTAGAGATTTGTTGATGCGGCGCCCGAATATCCGGGAATATCCGTCTTATTTTGCTGAGTATTTGAGTTGTAGCAGTTTGTGTAGGAGCTGGACAGCTGTTCCGGCGCATTCACATTCGGGGATGATCCCGACGAGTACAAATGCTGGGAATATTGTGGATATGGTGATGGCAGCTCACGAGGGCTGCAGCTCTTCTCTGGACTACTCTTGGTCGTCGTGTCCTGATAGAAACCGACTTTGATGGCGCCATTCAGTGGATATGGAGATGTCGGCTTGGTAATGTCGTCAGGCTTTGGCGAGACCATGATTGGCGAAGCGCCCAAGGGAGAAGCGTAGGGGCCAGAAAACGTCCCGAAACGATCATCGATTCCGACCCGTGGGCTGTCTGGATCCTGACTGAATGACGATCGTTCGGAAATTGTACTTCCTGTGCTCGCCTTGCGTTGACGTGGCGCGGGCAATGAGAAATTCTCATTGCCAGACGGCGACTTTAGAGTGCCGAAGGCGTTCATCAGACCTGGTGACTCTTGCGACTGTTTGTCCTGACTAGCCGATAAGCCCTCACAAATGTCGATCTTCTTCTCCTCCTCGTCGCTTTTCTTTGGTTTCTTTGGTGCACCGAATGCTTTAAACCAAGCGCTTAGATTTGGCGTTGCTGAATGTTTTTCGGTTTTGACTGGTTCCGTTTTTGGCTCGACTTCGCTTTCCTTCTTGTCCGCATCTTCGATCTTATCGAAAATACTTTCACTATGGCCGACAAAGTCCTTCTTTTTGTCCATCTCGGTGTTGCTAGTTTCTATCGCTTCAGAGATTCTTGTCTCGCCGGAAGCGATGTCATTATTGAAATTATGCAGTTGTCCCAGGCCGAATCCTTCGGTGTGGAGAACGCTTCCGAGACTTAGTTTCGGTCCACTTTCGTCTGTCTTCACAACTAACGCATTTTTCACCTCTTTGATCTTTGCGGCTGCGCCTAGCGGGAACAATTCATCCGGTTTGTTGGTGTTGTGGATGTTTCCGAGTAGATTACCCTTGGACTTGCCCGGCTGCAATCTATCGATTGTTCGTAAAAGGTCCTTGCGTCGGTTCCCAGATGTCAACTTCTCCTTGAGAGTTTTTCTCTTGTTCTCTTTTTGCTGTTGCGTCTTTACATGCGGCGGAGGTGGTGGCGGATGTGCCAGCAATTGAGTTGTGTTCGGTACATTCGATTGATTTGTGTCCTTTGGTTTTACTGTCGAATGGGCGATGGTTCCCCCTGTCACTGCTGTTGGCGATACTCCAGCCACTGTAACTGGTACAGCTGCTGGTGGTATTAGTGTCACAGTAGCTGTTGGCGGAAGACTGATAGTTGACAAAGATCGCAAGCTCACCTCATCCACCGTAGTTGCAGACGCAAAATCGACAATGTCATCTTTTTTCGTATCCGCAACTTCTTCAAAAGTGTCTGTGAGCTTGGGGACTGGATCATTCTTTGCAGTGGATATCGGGACGGGGCGTCGAAAATCTGCTGGGTCCAACTTTGCCGCAACAGCATCGAAATCGTCCAACAAATTATACCGAGAGGGTGAATTACTAGCTGAGCTAAATTCTGGAAATCTCGGCGTATGCTCGAGCCATCGATTGATATCCTTGAGGGTCTGTTCCGTTTCCAGCTCCAAAGCTTCCATATTTGTTTTATTATTTGTATTCTTCTTACTGGAACCGCTATGCTTTTTGCCTGAACTGTGTTTTTTACTAGACGAACTTGTCGTCAGCTTTTCATGCGCCACAGGATCTTCTTTTTTCACGCTTACAGAAGTTCTACTAGCAACCAATTCGTCCACAAAATCGTACTCATCACGATTGACTGACGGGATTGCATTCTTGATCGCCTCCGTTCGCTTGGCCGCACCAGTTGGTGATTTAGCTGCGTCCAGACATGTTTCTCGCAACTTCTCGAAAATCGTCTTCTCGTCGCGAATCTCTTGTGTTGGCTTCACACCGAAAATTTCATCGATCAGCACGGATCGTTCCTTACTCTTGGCGTTTTTCACCTTCAGTTTCTCGATGGTCTCCTTCAATTTTTGGTTCTTCTCCTTCGAAATGGACGATGAAACGCTCGGTTTGCTGGTTGTAATCTTCTTATTGTCCTTAATTTTCTCGGCTTCTTTGACAATTTGATTCCACTTCTCTTCGGTATTTCGATTCCGTCTCTGCTTGATCAGATCATATTTGTCCATAAAGAGTGGAAATTTGCTGGCGTCAGCCTCTTGTGAGGAGACAGAGTGCGACTGATTCTGCGTTTCACTGGTCTTTGATGATTTCTTTTTGTTGTCACTTGAGCTAGACTTTGATCCCGCCTTGCCGTCCTGATCGATATCCGATTCGATAGCATCGAATGGACTCGGACTACGTGATAAACTGCGACTCGATATCGACATTGAATCCTCTTCCTGTTGTTGTTCAGTAGTAGCAGCAGTAGCAGCAGCAGCAGTAGCGGGAGGAGCAGTCACCGGTGTAGTCGTTGTCGTTGTCGTTGACGACTTCTTAGTGTCGAATTTCCGTTTGTCGGATTTCTTTTTGGAATCACTAAAAATTTCATCCGTTTTACTGGAGGCACTTTTGGCGTACTTTTTGTGTAGGTCAACCTTAAAGACGGGTGACGGGCTCCGCGACAGATCGCGATCGCTATCGGCGAATGGCAATTTCGGCGAATCTTCCACTTTCGCTGGAGGCGGCTGAGCATGTTCCGATTTTTCCGATTTTTCCGATTTTTCCAATTTTTCCGATTTACTGCTTTTGCTCTTCTTCTTCTTGCTGGTGGTTGTTTTATTGTCATAAGGCAAATTGTTAGACGATTGTTCCGTCCCTTTCCCCACCGACAATGATGACGACGATGCTGCTGATGCGGAAGATAATGGCTTCACCGATGCCTTTGATTTTGTGTTCTGATTCTCCTTTTCCGATTTAGTTTTACTAATTGAGCTATTTGTACTTTTGTTCTTCTCCGCATTGGTGTTCGTTTTTGATTTATGATGACCGGACGTCGTTGCCGCAGCCGAGGAATGCTTGGATTTGCCCTTATTCCGTGTTGGATAATCGATAAGGCTATGATCTGAACTGAGGTCCTTCTCTGACCTATGATCTTCAGGCGGTGGTGGTAATGGTTGTGATGGCTTTGCCTTCTCGTCTGATGGCTGCTTCTTTGATAAACCTTTCGAATGCTTCCCTGATTTCGATGCCTTCTTTGCCTTGTCCTCTTCGATCTTTTTACCGCCGCCTCCGCCTCCGCCACCGCCACCGCCAGCACCACTACCGCCGCTCGATTTTGACTTGGATCGACTTGTACTTTTCTTATCTTTCACCTCCTTATCCGGATCCTTTGAACTAGATTTGATTTTCGGTTTTTTCGCCGGTGGTGGAGATGGGGATTTCTCTCTGATTGTTTTTCCCTTATCAGATTTCTTTTTGGTCGGCTCTTCCTCCACTTGCTCCGGTTCGCTGTTCACATCAGAATCGTTAAGATCTGCCTTTGACAGTTGCACCTTTTCACTTTTCACTTCCTCGTTTTCTTCCTCATCTGATGGTGTTATTTTCATTGATTTTGACTTTTTCTTTCGGCGCTTGTCCTTGTCCTTGCGCTTCCGCTTTGCAACTCTAGTCGTCGCTTCCATTTCCGTTTCCCTATGCCTTTCTTCTGTTTTTGCCTTCAATTGTTCTACACTTTTCACAGTTTTCCCCGTCGAAATTGACATATCTGATGATTTTAATTTCTCTTTTACCTTTTTACCAGTTACCTCTTTGGGAATAATTTTTGTTGAATTATTTTTGTTAAAGTATTTCTCTCTAAAGACGTTTGTTTTGGAATCAGGATATTCTAAATTTGCATCCTCATCCGATGAGTTTTGATCAAAGTATTTCTTTGTACCTTTGTCAAATGCCTCCTGCAGATTATTCACCATTTCTGTGTATTCTAAAAAAAATTTCTTTTTAAACAAATTTCTTAAAATTGTATAAAAATTAAATGCTAATACCATTATTTTGTCCATTATAGAGACGACAATTATTTACAATTAATTTGAAATCATTACGAAATTCACTGAATTTCGTATATTCGCCATTGTCTAATTTCTCTTCCATTTTCAGCAAGTCCATTGGTCTAAAATCAAATTAGGTGTGTTTTAATCGTTTTTCTGGAATTTTTAATGTCAAAAATCAAAATTTTTACCTTCTGATTATTGTGTAGTAGCGTGGGGCGATATCTTCTTCAACTGGATCCATAAATGGCCACGCGTCTCGATGGTTTTTCACGTAAACGAGAACTTTGTGCATCCCAATTTGTAGTACTTCGTCCGTCTCCGTAAAACTAATTAGTGGAATTTTAGCTGGTGAATTACTTCTTATCCTAAATCGGTATTAGTATAACATACAAAAAAATATTACATATTTACAAATGCATTATGAATTTTATTAATTTATGAGCATGAAAACGAAAAGTTATAAAGCTATGAGTAAAGCATTTTACATTTCAAAGTACACAAAAGACTGTTAAGTAAGTTTTGCGTCCTAATCTCTTTTCAACTGCTTTCCTATTGACATTTCTGGTATATGGGACGTATCTGCCACTATACTAGATTATCATAATAAAAATTCTTTTTTTTTCATTTGGATAACAATAATTCAAACCAATCGCTCAGATATATTCCGTTTCTCTTAATCTGGCAGTTCGAAAGAGAGAATTAAAAGATGATTCAAGTAAGTGTTATTAAATTTACTAAACAATAAGACTATTCACAGAATAATTAATACAACTAGTATCGTTGTAAAGTGATGTTAGGGTTATTCACATTGAAATAGTTGTTATCCTGATCAAATAATATAAAATAATGTTTAAAGTTTTTAAAGGGGCACCGTTATCCTTTTTGTAAATAACCTTAATGTTTTTAATTTCATGATAATTTTCAACTTATATATTGTCAGCAGGGCTGGTAACTGATTAAAAATTAACCGGTAAGAGCCTGTTCACATTAGTCGAAATAGTCCGCCTAATTATGACAGAAATTGGCAACATTATGGCAAGGTGAGGAAGTGGAACTGCTGATAGGGCAGTCCCACTTCCTCACCTTGCTTTAATGTTGCCAGTTTCTGTCATAATTAGGCGGACTATTTCAACCAATATGAACAGGCTCTAACCCATAAATTTGCGTCAAAAGACCATTAACCGATACCGAAAACAGTCCAATAAAATACCTGCAACCTTTAACCGATTAACCAAAATAAAATAAAAAGATGGATCGACCAGAAATCGTTTTTTGACTGATCGTTTCGCATGCAATAATAGCATGCCAATATCTATAAACACGCTTCTTTTTAAAAAATGATAATGTAGTTAGCAATCAAACTATTTGTTAGTTTTCAAAAATTAAATGTTTTGCAACCAATACTCTTGAGATTAATACCCCGTTTCTGATAGACTTGTTACTTGAACTGACGTAATTCCAACCAAATAGATTCGCAAGTCTCTCAGAATCAGAGTGAAATCTAAAATTTTCAATGACAATCACGATAAGTTTCGGATATAAATTTTTAGTTATCCTAAGTGTATGAACAGAAAAAAAAACATCAATGAAAGAGTTCTAGTACTATTCTTAAAATGAATCACAATCATTAGAAAAAGAGCAGAAAAACTAAATGAAAAACTCACACTTCAGAAGATTTATTCTTCTTTTTGCGTGGTACATTTTCAGCATTATTGGAAGATGAGGAAGCTGCAGCTTTCTCTTTTGGTTTGCTATTGCCACCGCTTCCTCCGCCACTGCTATTTCGAGGTGCATTTGTTGCTGAATTCGTAGAACTGCCGTCATTTGTACCCGTCAATAATGTTGGCGGTATGAAAATATTCCCAGTTAGTGATGACAGGGAATTATTTGTCTGCCGACCGGGCAATTTAACATTAGTGGTTGGTGCCATGTCAACGACAATAGCAGCAACCTCTTCCCTCCTAATGGACGTCTTGCTGTTTGATCGGATCTGGCAAACGTTATCCGTGTCGGAGTCGTTGATTGATTTCGATTTTGTCTTACAGCAATTCTCTTTATTTTCTTGATTTATTGAAGCCTGCGAATCATTTGAACACTCGCTAGCCTGTATTGTCTGTGAGAGATGCTGGGATGATTTTCGTTTGCGATTCGGTTTACGTTTCAGCGTCGCCACAGATTTATGCTCGTCTGTAATGCTTTCAGTGGCAGGCAAATCCTGTTCTTTGTCGTTTCTATCAAGAAATATGGGCTGTTGGCAATCGAGTTTTTCGTCCTCAGAATTCCTTGATTCTCTTGGTGACAGCTGAATGAAACCGGGCGACAGACAAAACTTCTCTCGTTGGTATAGGAAGTCACTTGAATTGCACGATGCTTTTATCGAACTTGCGTATGTTGAAATTCCACTCGCTGTCGAACTGGAAATTGATCTATGATTGCAAGAAAAAAAAATACTGATATTAATTCAGAGGTTCTGTAAGTTCATCTTGTATTAAAATTGTGAAAAAGATCTTTTAATGCTGTGGCAATGCGTTTTTTCGTAATTCAGATAAATTAGTATGACAAAAACAATAACTATGGCTGTTAGACTTTAATTAATTTCGAAATTAATCAAGAAAAAATGTGTATAATTTGGAAATAATATTCAAAATAAAATCAAACAGTCACAGGAATTTGGTTAGAGCTACTATAAAAAGGACTGAATTAGTGATAAATGATGGAAGATTTTTTTTTTAATGGAAATGATTTGTTAGTAAGATCTTTAAAAAAACGTATAAAGCATGCATACATACATTTCGAATTAAAATTAATTTACTGTTTTTCTTATAGGTTTTCTTATATATGTAAATATTGTCTGTGAAAGCAATTTGTTTGCAATTGAATTACGGGAATTATGTACGAATATAACAATCAATCACATATAAAAAAGCAGCCCTGCGAAATTTTCTACTATTTTTTCATGAATTTTTTTAACGGATGTGACTCAAAAATAATAATTTTGATATCTTTCTGAATCTGAATCGAATTCTGATAAAATTTAAAGAGATTTTTTAATAGTTTTCTTTTTTTTGATTCGATGCGATTTAGATTTTCTCTTTTTCGACTTAAAGCGATCTAACCAATCTAACCGTCTTCTAGGCTGTGGTTTTATTCTATTCGTCGCCTCTATCTCTTCCTTGAGTTTTTGTCTTTGTAATTGTCTTTGAATTAATTCCGCCTCGGCTTTTTGTGATGCTTGTCGATCTTTCTCCTCGACAAGATTCCTTATCCGAACTGAATTTCGTACTTGTAATAGCCTGAAATTTACACAAATAAAAATCTATGTTAGTGATTCAAAAAGCTCAATGTGTTTTAGTTTAGAGGGAATTTTAAGAGTTTTTTAGAATGAATTTTTTAACCTAGTGTGAAAAGTGCTCCAGAGCTAGTCCCCCATTCGTAAAACAGCGATAAAACTTACTTTCTTCTGCGTAATCTCTCGCGTTCTCGAAACAACTGCGATAGTTTGGGCAGAAAGTTCTCAACTAGAATATTGTACAAGGCACGTTCTTGTGGGCTTGCTGAATCTTTAAATTTCGCTGATAAATTCTGCCAATCCTCCTCGGTGAAGCATATAACCTGCCAAACAGTGCTTTTTGTACTCTTGCCACCTGGCGTGTCTTCCCGGTACAATCGTGTCCCGTAGAAATACCAATAGCCGGAATTCTTGGAATCATAACCCAATGGCTCAACACGCAAGCTGTCCGCCTCTAGATTGCCGAGTATGTCCTGAACGTTTTTCGAATCCAAACGGAAATGACACAATGAATGTAGAATTAGTAGCTTATTGCGGACGGGCAACGATTGGAAATCGATGTCTGTATCAAAGTAATTCTCAGTATTAAATTGGCGACATTGATGACGTAGGAATCGCCTCAAGAACATTTGGTAGTTGCTGGTCGTTATTTCGTCGCGATTCTTTAGTTCATCGCAGCCCTTTAGCAGTCCGACTATTAACTCGGGAAGAAGGCCGACCGTGTCATCGGTACCATCTGTCAGAAGTGCTGATTCCAAATCCTAAAAAACACAATCAATCTTTAGGCATTTCGGGTTAACATTCGGGATTGGTAAATGATGCGGTGTAAGTGATTAGGAAATTACCTCAATATCAATGTCAGGTAGATTAAAAGCTGAGCTAAACAAAGAACAAAAATGAGCTATGCAAGGTATCTCCCACCATGATTGAATATCTGCAAAACACCAGAGAAGAACGACAAACGGAACATCAATTACGGCCCACCAAACAAATGTAAACAGCAATAATTTATTAGTAATTGATTGACACCTGATCGAATCGACTTACCCAGGAGACCGATGAAAGTAGAAACCATTTATGAGACCAACTCTGCTATCCTTCCGAGACTTTGTTCGTTTGCTTGTGACGGAGAAGTCCAACTTCCTATTCCCGTGGTGCCCCGTTTTTTTTTTATTCTTTATCACAGCACAGGGAAGACGATCGACACTTTTTATTCGAGTTCAGTGAAAAGTCTGCTCTTTTAGCGGGCGCCAGCAGGGATTTTGCATAACATTTTCTTGCTTCACTTCACTCCGAAACAAATAAAAGGAAAGAGAAAATTTTTGACATGTTTTTGGCTGGCTAACAGTAAAAACGCAACAACAAAACCGACGACGAAACCAGACTACACACGAAGAAGCACGATCGAACTGGGGGTTTGTTGTCAAAAATTCTCCAAAAACAGGCAACAAAAGGACACACTCTTGCACACTTTTCGTGTGCCAACGTCGCCGCTGTCGCTGTGTTAGTATGTGGATACGAAAGCAGAGGAGAAATTTTCCCAACGAAGGAAAACTCACATAATTCCCGTACCGCGGAATCACCCTTCTGGTTCCTCAGGATAATATTTTTGAAATTTCGATGCCGATTTTCGAGAATCTGCGAACTGTTGTTTCGTCCGTTCGTTTTTTTAATGTTTTATTTCGCCCACCACTGAACTCTTCACGCCATCTTCACTCGCGCCCAGTAAAAAGTAAATCGCGAATCGAACACACACACAACCGTAGCACTTCCAGACCGCGCACTGCGAGAAAAGAAATTTTCCCAACGAATTTCCCGAATCCTATTTTTCTGGTTCTGCTTTTACACCGTTACCATTTTCACGACGTCGACTTCCGATTGCTCTACTTCCGTCCTGAACGCTTTAAATTCCAGATGAAAATCTCGTCCGTAAATCACTTATCAAACTGATTTCGCTGTGGCGAATCCAGTGTGCTCGTTTTAGGGAAAAGTGGGTTGTCTTATTGGAAAAGTGGGCTACAAAAGTCACCTCTTTCGGAACATTTTAAATTTTTTTATTATTCCATTTTTAAACAAAAACAATTTACGGGTTTTTGACAATTAAAGAACTTTTATAGTATTTTTTATAATTAGCGTTGATGTAAGTGCGACCAAATCAAATCCTTAGTTGGGGTCTTCTAAATTGCTTCTAAATCTTCTGAATTTCTTCTAAATTCTGTTCAATTTCATCGTTTCTTTGGGCTGTGTGAAGGCAGCACACATTCGCCAGTACACATTGTGCTTTTGCTACATTATTTAGGAAATTCACGACAGATATTCACCACACAGATTTTATCATGGAAACAAGCAGAAATTTTTGAAACTATTTTTATTTTAGTTTAAAAAAGACTTTACTACAAATAAAATTCACTCTATATCAACAGTTTATGATTTTTATTAATTCTTATTTATTCAGGAAAAAGTGAAATAACTTTTTCAGGAAAAAGTGAAATAACTTTTTTTGGGGCAATTTTTCAAAAATCTGAAAAATACCACCAAACTCCTATTTCTCCCCTTACGACAACCGCTTTCAGACCGAAAAAATTCACTTCCGGTGAGGAGTTATGCCACGCAAAATGGGTACATGTACCAATTCAAATGGCATTGAGTGCGCGAGCACTGGATTTTGCGAAAAGTGAAACAATTTCCGATTGGAAAACTTTTTCAAAAATCCGGGAAATACCACCAAAGGTAAGTAAGCCCCCTTCCGAAAACCGCTTTCAGACCGACAAAATTCACTTCCGGTAAGGAGTTATGCCACGCAAAAGAGCCAGCATACATTCCAGCACACATACGGAAAAAATCGAAATAACTTTTTTTTGGGGCAATTTTTCAAAAATCTGAGAAATACCACCAAGCTCCTATTCCTCCCCTTTCAGAAACCGCTTTCAGACCGAAAAAATTCACTTCCGGTGAGCGGTGATGCCACGCCAAAGGGGTACATGTACAAAAAAAAATTATCATCATTTTCAAAACCGCGGTTAGCGAACAACTTTTTTCGCTTGGTCGTCGCTAGGGGCGCTGCTATTCTAGCCAATCATCTTTGTACAACAACAACTTAGCGACCAAAATCAAAACTTATCGGCAGAATATTTAATAATATTAAATCACTTGTTCCGGTGTGAAAATAAATATAAATTGAATATTTGTGATTTGTTTCATTTAAAGAAATTCTCGATCAGCTTTTCTTCCATACTGATCGAGTAAAAAAAAGTTTTTTTTCAGTATTAAATATGGAATTTTTGAATCAAATTGATATTTCTCGAAAACAAGAAATATCAATAGATTGAAATTTTAACAGTTTGTAGTCACTGCCAAGGGCTTTCTATCTCTGGGTCACTGGGAATAAGGGAGATATTAACCCTTTTGTTTGTTAAAAAATATTTGGTATAAGAATTAATTTCTCGCTGGCATATGGCGAATCTTTGAATTTGCATTTGAATGGCTTAGGGAGTTGACTGGTTTTTACTAACCCATTTCGCATGGAATTTAAAACCTTGTGTGCAATGCAAAAGGTATTTTTTTGCGAATCAGCGTAGCAAACATTTTTAGTCAATAATGGGCAATAATGGTCAATAATGACCCCAATAGAATTTCTTGCAATTTATTACAAAATTGAAAAGTTTGAGACATAAATATTTCCGTCCGAGTACCAGAATTCATGGCGTTCGTATGTCGAAACTTTAAAATTACATTTGAGTGATTTAAAATTACATTTGACTGGTTATTCTTAACATTTGTCGCATGGAATTTAAAACCTTGTGTATAATACAAAAGGCATTTTTTCGCGCATCAGCGTAACTACTTTACAACTAAAGAAATTCCCGCCAAAATGAAAATTAATTAAATTTGCAATTTTCCAAATTTTGAGTGGAGGAAAATGCTTCGTTTTTATGCGTATCTATTTTAGAGGTATTTTCCCGGAAAACAGGTAACAGATCTGTGAAGAAAACAGCCTGGGAACGACAAAAATCATGGAAAATCTGACTGTGGCCACAGAAGGGGAAATTAATTTTTTAATTTTCCTGTTTTCTTCCCATTTAATGGATAAAATTACATAGAAATTGGCATTTTCAAAGCGAATTTGCATTTTCAGATCAAATCCCACAATTTAAAATAAAAATCTTCCAAAAAACCATAAAAATTTATTGAATGAAATCAAGTTTACATTCGCTGTCCATTTGCTTGTTTTCGTCTGTGAAAATTTTTTCGATTTTTTTAACAATATTTTTTGATTTTCCGAACGACTTTAGCTAGAGATTTGAAATTTTGCACAAATGCATGTAACGTAAAAAGAAAGAATTGTTAAAAAAATGGGGAAAATTGGATAACTCCTTCCCCCCTTCCCGCTGAAAATTGAAGTTTTTGGCGATTTTCTCGAAAACGGTTACGTTTATCAAAAAAGTTCCAAACAGAAAAGTGTTTGAAATACAATTTTACATAATTCACCCATATATCATAAATTCAACCGACCGACATTTATGATGTTTCATATCGCTCAAAGATTTTCGATTTTCTTCGGAGAATTTTTCCATTGCAGATTTGCCTGAAATCAATTGTTTTCAAAAGTTCATATCTTTTGACCTGTTTATCGTAGATGCACACTCTTTTTAGCAAAATGTAGAGAAATTGTCTGAAATTTTCAAAAAAAGGATCGCGAGAAAAAAATTTCATACAATTTTTTTCAGGACGAGGAAAAGATTCGGTAAATTCGAGAAAACTCCTTTTTTGGTTACTTTTTTTAATGCAACTTTTTACTATTTGATGCTAAATACAATTCTCTACAACTTTTTTGAAGACATAAAGGTGGTATTTCAAACAGTTTTCGTGTTATGAACCGAAAACTAACCCGTAGTGGCAGAAATTTAATTGAAAAATGAAAAAAGGGGAGAAAGAGTGCTCAGATTGAATTTTGATGTATGGCCGAATTATGTGAAATTACATTCTAAACACTTTTCTGTTTGGAACTTTTTTGATAAACGAAACCGTTTTCGAGAAAATCGCCAAAAACTTCAATTTTCAGCGGGAAGGGGGGAAGGAGTTATACGATTTTCCCCATTTTTTTAACAATTCTTTCTTTTTACGTTACATGCATTTGTGCAAAATTTCAAATCTCTAGCTAAAGTCATTCGGAAAATCAAAAAATATTGTTAAAAAAATCGAAAAAATTTTCACAGGAGAAAACAAGCAAATGGACAGCGAATGTGAACTTGATTTCATTCAATAAATTTTTATAGTTTTTCGAAAGATTTTTATTTCAAATTGTGGGATTTGATCTGAAAATGCAAATTCGCTTTGAAAATGCCAATTTCTATGTAATTTTGTCCATTAAATGGGAAGAAAACAGGAAAATTAAAAAATTAATTTCCCCTTCTGTGGCCACCGTCAGATTTTCCATGATTTTTGTCGTTCCCAGGCTGTTTTCTTCACAGATCTGTTACCTGTTTTCCGGGAAAATACCTCCAAAATAGATACGCATGAAAACGAACCATTTTCCTCCACTCAAAGTTTGGAAAATTGCAAATTTAATTTATTTTCATTTTGGCGGGAATTTCTTTAGTTGTCAAGAGGGGAATTTCGAGGTCAAATTCATAATGGCAGCATGGGAACTATATTTGAAAATGATGATAATTTTTTTGTACATGTACCCCTTTTGCGTGGCATAACTCCTCACCGGAAGTGAATTTTTTCGGTCTGAAAGCGGTTTCTGAAAGGGGAGAAATATGAGTTTGGTGGTATTTCTCAGATTTTTGAAAAATTGCCCCCAAAAAAAAGTTTGGAATGTACTTTTAACCGAATTTTCAGTGTACTTTTTAATCGCTTTCAAAAAGCACATTCTTTTTTCCATAATATTAAAAATAGTTTAAAAAAATTACTTTCAAAATACATTAAAAGTACTTCGTGGAAAGTAATAAATGTTTCACTCTGAAATTTCCAAAAAGAAAACTTTGAACTGGAGAAATCTCAGTTGGAAAATCAGTTGGAACCTCTAATTCTAGCATAATCCATTTTTTTTATATTTCAGAGAACAAATTAAAAGAGCGGTGATTTTCAACAACTTTTAAGGGAATTACAATGGTCTGATATCAACAGCGACAACAAAATGATTTTTCGAGCTCGTTTTTCAGCTCGGCGTTTGTTTTTACACATCCCATTTTCCACTCATGATATTATAGGCTCTCTAGTTTTGTGTGGCTTAAGTTTTACGGAAAAAGGCACTATTTGGAATAAATTCAACGAATAATAATTACTAATGATAAATTTTAACGAAATTATCCCTTAAAAATCAATAAAAATTAAGTTTCAGTGAAAACCAAAAAAATTAACATTCAGCAAAAGTAATTCACATCACAGCATTTTTGTTTTTGATGTCGCTGGCGCTGTTGTGATTGTTTCAAGCTATTATAATTCAGCATTAATTCAGCCTTTATTCCCCAGTACTTTTGGCAGTCGTTTTTACATTGTTCTGAAGTGTAGCAGTTGTTTAGTCGCGTAAAATAAAAGTAAACTATTAAATTTAATCAAATAGTTATTCGGGTGCGTCTCGAGAAACTACAGTAATAGTAATTGATTGGAAAATAAAACACAGATTTGCTGCTTTTTAGTTTGTTTTGTGCTTTTTTACGGTCTGCTACCAAAAGTCTGTGCAAATCGATAAATTGTGATGCAGTGAAAAAAAAGTTTAAATGCCACTCAGAATGTTTTACGCAAAGTTCTAGTGAAAAATCGAACAGTGACAAGTGAAAATCGTGGAAATATATTTCTTTATTTCCTTTTTCGCAGTGAGAGTTTTCTTTGCATTAAGAGAAAGCGTAGTCCAAAACCTGAATTTCTGTAGAAAACGGATTAAATTTGTTTCTTCGGCCACCACCTGCTCGGTGAGTATTTAAAAGAACAAATCTTAGTTTATTCACAGTGGGGCCAAACTGCGGGGGCTCCAATGACAAACATTTCAATTGAATTTTGTGACTTCCCCCGAAAACGCCTACAGCTGCAATTACATAATTTACGTGTTATCCTGCTCCCCCGTCTTCCCCTCGATTGGATCGGATTTCTGCGCGGTGGTCTGTGCAATGACTAATAAACCGCATTCATTATTTCAAAATTTGGTAAAAAGTATTAAATAAAAGAAAACAGAATAATTTTCTTTCAAAGCGGCCGGCGACGAATACTGATGTCTACAGGTGACGACAGGTGTGTCTATGAAAACAGGTGTAGGCTTTATATGGTCTAAGCTGGTTTCTTTCTTTCACTGGACATTTCTCCATTGAAAAAGGAGTTCAGACTTTGCTAGTTTGGCTAAAACTACCCGCGAACCACTAAAGAAAAATCCACACCGAATCAAGGTTGTTTATCATAGTCTCACGATGCACTTTCCAAGTGCAATTCTAGGAATTGTTGCCAAGAATATGGCGATATTTTCGTTTCTCCATCAAAGTGAAACAAAGCGGACTAATTCCTAAAAAAACTGTTCGGAAATCTTAAACCAGCTGCAAGCAAAGACCAAAGAACAAAAGATTTTGCGCCCAATCTTAGACTCGCATTGAGTAATTTTGGGAATGAAAATAGAACTGAAAAGTTACGACAAAATCTTGGAAGCCCCAACGTTAAATAATGGGATTTTGGACATTTTGTGGTAAAGGTCAGTGGCTCTACAGAACGTATATCACTAATTCTTCTGGCTAAGGGGACACACTTTGTTTCTGTTATGTAGAATTATTCTATGAACGATTTATTACCAAGAACCATAGGCGAAAGTTGCTAGAAAAGTCGGAGAAAAGCGAAACAAGAATAAAAAAAAAATCAACTATAATTTGATCTATCTTGGAATGCGGTACAGTGTATGAGCAACTGGATTTCCTTGTAAAAATTTTTATATCCTGAAACAATTCCTTAACTCCGAATCTCGATTTGCGTCCATTTTTCGAAAACATTGCTTGACGGATGTAGGCTAGTCTGAAAGTTTAATGATGCGTCGAAGGATTATAATTGATTTACAATCTGTTCAATAAACAATTTAAGGTGAAAAAGGATTTTCAAATACAAAGTTCCATAACTTTTCCATACATTGAAATTCAATTGGAATAAAGGACTCCAATCAGATTGCATGATTTTAATTGGAATTTTTATCAAAATAACGCTTGATTTTTAAAAAAAATCTGTACAGAGAGTACCTTTTGAGGATTACAGCTTTGTACGCATTTTTTTTTCATTTGATCCATCGCCAAACTTTCTGTAATCAATTTTTAATAGAAAAACGTCATACTTTTAGAAGGGGGACAGGGGTCTGCGGTACTAAATTCCATACGAAAATTTTTGACAAAGGGAAGGAGGTCTGAAAAGCATAAAATTATAGTGACGTATTTTGTGAGCGCCCTCTTAGCAATAATCGCACTGTGCAAAACTGTAAAACCAAAGATAAATCTTACAAAACATAGATTTTATTATAGAAATTTTCACATTAAATAAAACATTTCTTCCTAATATATTCCCTAATTTAATTTCGTTTTAATTTGACACTAATGGCCCTCCTAATTGAAAAAATTTCGGTTGATTCTTATATTTATAAATCGCATGACTACGATGACGACATTCCAGCTGCTAAAACAAAAACAAACCATCAAAGTTCGTGCGGCAATTAAAGGTGTGAAGATTTCCGCAGCACATCATCGATCGTGTGATAATTTCAAACATTCACTTCTAATCAGATGAGGTTTTATCTTACAGACTGTCAAAGAAACATAAAAATTATTCACATATCATAATACTATCATTAATTTTGAAATCATTAATCCAGTAGAGATAAAAACGTTTCAAGCATTCACCAAATCGGTGTGGTTTTTTAACGAAAATTTCGATTATCACATTTTCGATGCTGAAAGATGAAATCCACTGAAATGTTGGCCATAGATTAGGTAGACATCAGATATTTCCCTCACCTGTGTCCAATACACAATAGGAAGAAACATACGGGAAAAAAGGAGAAATTCACGTAAAAAAAAACACAAAAAAGCATCGCTGAAACTCGCGAATAGGCATTTATTTTATTATGCGGATTTTCGTATACCTATTGACAGTTGGCTTCATCAAAAGCAGATCACAGGTGGACTTGAAATTACGTTAAAACGTTGAGCTATGGGTCCCTCACCTTTTCTGAATTCGACCAAAGAACATGGCAACAAAATAATGACCGAAATGTGGAGGTATTCAATAAAGTGGTTCCGCCATGGTATGGTTTCATTAAACACGCAGAATGTAGAATTTTGCTTTATTATCCATACACCGTTTTTCGTTAAAAAAATCGTTGGTAAATGACGGTTGGTTGATGTTCATATAGTCCAGTCCAACCACTGGAAATATTAGAAAGTTCACGCAACCGTAAAGTCGCAGTCACAGACACCTGAACCCCGTGCCACTCTCTGTCGATGTCGCCGTGGTATTAATTTCAGAGGCAAAATTTGTTGAAATTCGACATCATAATAGAAAATTTGTAATAATGATAGCCAGAACATTGCGATTTGTAAATTTATTGTGAAAAACATAAAATAAAAACCATTCAAATTGACCCCAAATGATTATTAGAACGTGGCCATTCTTTGTCAAAATATGATCAGTGCGCTTTTTAGATCTGAACTTAGTAGAATTTGGTAAAAAAACGTTAGTTAAACGAAGTTATTTAAGTGTAGCAAAGGGTTGATTGTGCTGGAAAAGATATTAAAATTTGTCGACCTTAAAAACAAATTTCCGGCGGTTTTTTGTTGAAACCTTTGTTTAGCCTACCATCCAAATCGGAACTTGACCTCAAATCACGATTTCGTACAAATTGCATGGATAGGAGATAAACATTTGTAAATTTAAGCCAGTGACAAGGATCAATAGTACATGCTAGGCTAGGCACCATAACAAGTATTTTCTTTTTTCTAGAAAATATTTTTCAATATAAAGTAATGGCTCTGGGTAGCATTACTTATTTCGGTTCAGCAAATTAAGTGAATTTCCAATGTAAGGACTTTCCATTTACGAACGGAATGCTTTTCCACTAAGCCACGCAACAATCTTCTCAAGAATATTGTTGTCATAATTGATGTACTGTTTCTTGTTCAACTTTCAGAATAGAAAACATTTAAAATAATTGAATTTAATGGTCTGAAACAAAAATTTAACAAGTAGTTCCATCGAGAATTTGATCGAGGCCTCTGAAATTGACGAAACACACCATTTCTTTTTTACCAAAACGAAAATTTGGGGCAAACACCCGCCGCCACACGTTCGAAAGATATTTTTGGTTATTAGATACACGAGACTAACAAATTCGCCAATTTGTCGATTGTTTTAGCCAGATCAGTTAACTCCAGCAGACTTGTCACATTTCCTCTGATTCCCCCTCGGTTGCTCTGATCCGCAACTCACCATCGACTTGAAGCCACAATTTCCGGTTTTTAAGAAGAGTTTGCGATTTGCTCGACTGATGGTGAACGAATAATTGAGGTGAACAATCAACTTGATCTCGACCTAGACACCATTTCTCTATGCGGGGAGGTTCCATTTATCCCTAGGGAATTGTGAATTTACGCCACATTGACGGTGTGTGTGAATCTATTTTTAAAAAATTCTCGATTCAAGGACATTCATGGATTAGGTGACGAAAGACTCCCCACTGATGTCTAAACTAAATGCGGGCGGACAATGCGAATGACACAAGCGTTCCAAGAAGTATCGTCAGATAATAAAATTAATAAGCGACGACTTGGTGAATGCATTGAATATTAAATGTTCATAATAGCAGCAGTTTGGAAAAAATAAAATAAACCACCACCAACTATGATGTTGGAAGTCATTTGGCGCGTGGAAGAATTCACTAGCGTCGAACTGGCGATGGTTTAGAAAAATTGCCTTCGAAATAGAAACAGAAATCTAGGCAATAGTGGAAATATCTCTGCCCCGCAATCCCCTATAGATTTGTAGTTTGGAGATAGTTAGGCTGTCATCACTGCCGTGGATTGAATTTAGTTGAGAAATCGAATCTCTTGCTCGATTGACTCAGAGGTTGATATTAAAGTTTAGGGGCTTCTTAAATATTTTTTTTTTAGAAAAATTGGTTAAGGTTTTACAAATTTCTAAATGCATTGGAATCTAGCTTTTGGGATTATAAAATACGTCACGCATTTAGAGGAGGGAAGGGAGAGTCAGGAACTTCGTAAGGACGTATTTTATGGACAGTTCTTAGACCCTAAAATGAAAGTTATGAAGGATTTAGGGGCTGTGCATAAGATGTTTAAGAGGAGACCCCATACAAAAAAAAT
This sequence comes from Chrysopilus asiliformis, assembly GCA_964034945.1. Classification (NCBI taxonomy): domain Eukaryota; kingdom Metazoa; phylum Arthropoda; class Insecta; order Diptera; family Rhagionidae; genus Chrysopilus; species Chrysopilus asiliformis. Next base: position 907,762 of record OZ035962.1, on the reverse strand, counting down.
CAAGAAAAAGCGTCGGAATTCGGAGGAGGATCCGAAAAGGCTAAAAATAGGCGGGATGTATGCACACAATCAGAAAGTACCAGGTCGAGGCTGTGTTCGAATGCTATAAATCATACATTGAAAGTAGGGCTTTGTGTTTTCTCCCGCATGAATTTTCTGTAACAGTTTCTTTAAAAAGAATGCCGTCACATCACCTAAACTTTCGTAACAACCTATGCGAATGCCTGACAATAATTGGAAGATGATACGTTCCACAGTCAGCCCAGTCGCCGCAAGGTAAACATTTCTTTCGATTTACAATTAGAATGAATAGATTTTATGTAAACAAGTGTAGTGTTAATAGAATGACTATGAGTGCAAGTACAAAATCTATTAGAGCATCTGTGCCTACAAAACAAGACTTGATTTACATAATCGTCGAGTAATAAAGCCAGAAAACTAGAAACAAAACTTCCTAATCGTCGACGGGAGTAATAACTATCGATCGGAAAATGTATGGTGCCTGCCAGTGAACAGAGCAGAACAGAATCTATGGGTGTTTTTCAGGCGAAGGTGTTTTGGGGGTGAAGTCACTATTCTCGGTAGCCTTGTAGTAGATTTTCGCGGTTTCAATGTTTATTGCTGTTTAATCAATTGTTTCATTGAGTTTTCTAACTAGGCAAGAACTTTATGAAGGATTTTTTAAAAATTAAACTTCACAGCACATCATCGGTCGGCCAGAGGGGATTCATGTCTTCCATTTTCTCGTTCGATAAGGAAGAATAGAAGGTGTCGGTTGGACAGATACCTATTTGCGATGATAGGGGTGATGTGAAGGGGTATACTAAGTATCACGTTCCGAAGAAGCGTTTGAACTGAGGTCTTGTCTGATTCTTAAATAATGACCGAAGCCGGTTTGCTTCACTGCATAAATTGCGGCGATGAATCATAATTTGTTTATAGCAAAAGCCTTAGAAATCGCGTTTTTTTCCCTTAATAAAAGTGTGTCTGTATTCGTTGTAGCATGGTGTTTCTTCTTCTTCTTTTTTTGTTGATTTTTTTTAAGTTTTTGGGTCGCCTCAAGCGGTTGAGCGAACTTGGATTTCACTTGGCCAGTGGATCTAAAATAGTTGGTGGTGTTGCTTGTTATTAAATTCTGCCTTTTATTCGTTCGTTTGTCCATTTTGCCCTACAGCACATTGCTAAAAAAAACTGGGAGTGGTGTCGTTTAAGAGATTTCCAGGCAATCTGATTACATGAAAATATCATCAAGATTATACAAGATTTTTACACGATCCAATCGAGGGAGCTTCTAATACGTGACATTTGTTATAAAACGAACGAAACTGACTGATTTGCATGAGTTCGCGCAATATTTCGTAAACTATAGTTATCGTTGAAGTATAGAAAAAAAATCAGGTACATATAGTATCAAATCAGAAACCTAAAACAAATCTTCAATTTTCGCGCTTTTCGGCATATCAATTTTGGTTGAAAAAAATTATTTAAAAAAGTATTGGGGTTGGAGAAAGGAAATTTTGAAGAAATCGAGATTTTTAAAAAAAAAGAATTCTTTTGACGAAGTAAAATATATGCCTTAAGTTCTGCACGTCAAAATTCTTGATGGTTAAAACATTTATAAAAAAACAAGCCCTCTCAGGTTGAAATGAGGTCTAAATTTGCTGTTTTTGAAGACAGATATAAACTTACATAACAATCGCTGATAAATTTAAACTCTCAAAACGATAAAACCATAAAAATTCTTGTGAATTCAGCTAAATATGTTTGAACTGTTGCAACCTTGGTAAACGTTATCAAATGCACTTTCATTTCTTTTTCCCGGCAATTAAAATTTGTTTTTTTTATGATAATTTTTGCCATCATTCATTGTTACCAAAACAAGATCAGTCGCCGATTGACAATACCATAGATAAACTTCTACGAATTGCTACCGATTTCTGGTGAAATGGGAACACAATTCCAATTACGGAAAAAATCACCAAAAAAAAGCAATAATAATGACAATAATCAACAGGTTGATTTACAGGTAGTTAAAATCTCCCCCCCGCCAACACCGCCTCGAATTTTATCTGGAAGTCAAGCAATGGTACAACCAACGGCTAATCTCTTGCCTAGTTTCACCTGATAAAAGTGCCAAAACACAAATAGCCATTTATTGTTAGACAAATAATAGGCTAAGATAAGTAAATTTTATGGATTTCCGGTTGAAAGCACTTCAAAAATATCGAACGAATTCAATGTAGAGTTTCCGAAGCACGCTCACTTGTTGGCCAATTTGAGCGTTAATTTTTTAAATCATACTAATATCTGGTTCCAACATAGGCATACGGAAAAGTAGCACGAGGGGTGGGGGCAGTAAGGGGAGGGGGTATTTTGAAACTTAGTTTTTGCGCTATGTTATTCTTTCGCGGGGAAACTACTGAACCGATCGGCCTGAAATTTGGCATAGATGTTCGTCGGGGGTCCAGCCCCAACATAAGCTCATTAAAAAGTTTTTAAGTTCTTTCCGGTTTTTTTCGTATTCTAAAACTTAGACAAAAAGCTTAACCCGGCAACGACGGGTATGCAAGCTTTTAACAAATAATAACACTTCTGTTTCATATGTAAATTCAATATAAGACAATCAATTGTTGCAGAGTTGAATAAAACTATTATCAAGTGCTCTATTCTGGCTCATTTCTTGCCTACTCCAATACGACTGGCGGTTTGAATTACAAATAAGAATACACGGAGAAAAAGTCGGCTATGCAGTTTGAAGGTTAGAGACAAAAAAAAATGTTTTAGTCCGAGCTTACATACCACTTTAAATACGTGGGGTTAGGATAGGATTCCCATACGTCCCGATTAATCGAGATTATTCCGATTTCAAGGCGAATCTGAAGCCGTTTTCGAGAAAAAACCGAAACAAAAGAGGACCCAACTTGTGTGTTACTGATAGAAAAGTAGATTTTTTTTCTCTCTGTGTACTCGTATATCGACGATTATCTTGCTGTCACAAATTGAATCAAATCATTTGGTAAATTCCCACCAATTGTGTAAATAACTGTGTATAGAGTGCTATGTACGAGTAACTCGATTTTATATTCTATGGAATTACCCCCCAACTATAAGCTGTTCGCCTCTTTTGTAAAATTTGTACCAAGATAACAGAAAAAAGTAAACAAATATGTTCGATTTCGATATGGAGATGTGGTGGAAATGGAAGTGGAAAATTGCGAATGTGCCGCGGCGATCGTGTCGAAAAAACCATTTGGATTAATTTTATGGTGATTTGATGATGATGTTGTGCTGTGCGATGTTATGTAAATTTTTTGGGGGCATCAACATCGGTTCGTGTAATTTCGAAAGGAATACCTCTTAGATGGCAAACGAAAAAGAAATAAGACTTCCCGCATTCAACTTCGATCTCGAAAGCTTTTGTTAAATCTTTTGATCCACAGCGGTGATTGTAGTCCGATCGTCCAATACTACAGACTTGGTCCGTTTTAATGGGGCCGTGTTAAATTCATGGCAATTTTTTTTTATAATTATTAACACCTGTCCAAGCTCTGTTAATCGCCATTTCTCCGAAATATTTTGCTTTTGTTTAGCCATTTTTTTTCTAGCTGCACTTTTTTTTTATTCTTCAAAGGCCACATGGAAAAAGTGAAATTTGAAATTAACGATGTATTAAATCGCACTATGACTCATCTCCGAATTTATCCATTCCGGCAGAATCATCATCATGATATGACTATTTTATGCTGATTTATTATACCTTTCGCCCGTGGTAACTACTATGAAATCAGTTAAATTCTAATTGATAAAATTGAGATTCTACTGGGGATGTACTCGTAGCTAAAAGCTTTTTTTATTCTTGTAAAATTCTAATATCGACAGTAAAAATTGATAAGATGCATTTAAGAGAGGAGGGACTGCGCTCGTGTATAAAATTTCATGCTTACGGCAGCAGACTTATGAAAAAGGTAGATTTTGTGAGTTGTCTGAAAAAAGATTTACCGTCAGTACAGGAAATGGGAAAAATATTGGTCCATTTGAGTTTTGATATATTCGCAAGAGTTATATAAGACTGTATTTTAACACTTTTTGTTTTAAAATCTGTGCGATGCGGGTTTCTCGAAAATGGATTTTTCAAATAAACTTAAACTATCTGGTCGGTTTTTGCATGTGACAAAAATTTCTTGGATCAATTTCTACCATAAATCCTCAACAGCTTTTGATGCGGCCTTTTGCACTCGAAAGCTATTATCGTGCCATAAAAGAAGTCAAGCAATCCAATAGAATTTCTAAAAAAAAATTAACTCTTTCCGATGCTACTCAGATTTTTATCAGAAAATTTTCCAGTTTTTGTTTAGACAACGTGCAATTTGAATGTCACCAGATGTTTGAAATAGTTTTTGCTAACCAAATGTTGAAATATTCTGATACACATCAATTTCTACCCTTGAAACTTGAAGAAAAAGTATTTTTTTTAAATAGAAATAGTAGAATTTTGATATTCCAGTTCATAACTTATTCTATTATCACTTATAATTCTGTATTGTATACAAAATGTTTGCTCCCAATACTATTTATAATAGACTGAAAGAATAAATCCACTTACTATGTAAGATCAATAAAACAGAGTTTGTTGCAATCGGAAAAGATTAGATTCTCTTTCAGTTTATGGAAGATTTTGCTGGACATAATAATAGTAGTTAAACTACTAGGTCTATCCACCATGCTGTGAAATCATCGATGGTTCTTCGCTTGTGCAGTGCAGGCAGATCGGAGCGAAATCTAATCTATACTTTGCCCCAAGGTTAGCAGCCAATTATTGATGATGACATCGACAGTTTATCTATTTCTGCTGTCTACATATGAGAGTTGTAAATATTTATGTACAGAGAGATGCGAATGTCAGGGGCATAGAGAGGGGATTTTGGGGGTTTTGTAGGGTGTTTTCTGTTCACAGTTGGTAGTCGGTCGGTCGGTCGTTTCCAAACCACATCACATTTGATGCCACCACGAACGGGTCTGAAGTCTATCGAGAATAGATAGCGCAAGAGGTTGTAGTACACCAAAAGTATTTCGTATTTTCACAGATAACAGCAGATATATAGAAACCTTGTCGTACTTGGTTATACTTGCAAAGATACGAGCATAGATGGCATAAAATCAATGGAGTGGAATCCAGCACTCACGTCTTACATGCGGACATGAAGTAAGATGGATGGATTGATGGCTTCATGCTTGGATTGTTGGCGCATACACCAAGCATGCAATCAGCACAACTGATCAAAGCCAAACAAATCACTTGAAATCGACTAAAAGCTAAGAACGGATCGAAGTGAAAAATTAAAAAAAAATATTATCGAAAAGGCATTTTAACTAATTGCCCGGTTGAATGCGAATAATATTTTTTTATTATTTTTTTTTGTGGTTTTCAGAGATTTGTTTTTTCGTCATTTTTCATTTCAATCTTTGCAACATTGTACAATTGTACGGTGAACTCCACCTCAACTCATACTCACGTTTACAGTCATGTTCGATTTCTTAACTTTTTTCATTTGGATGTTGTTAGGGACTTAAAAAAAAGTTACCCGTATTTTTTTGTTTGGCGGAATAACGTCCGGTAGGCGGAGGGCAGGGGGTCAAAGTCGGCGAAAAGTGGAAATCACAAAAACTTTAAAAAATTGTACCTTCTGAACGGCTTTACCGATTGTGATGATATTAAACATTTTGGAAAGGTAATCAAATTACCTTGTCACACAAAAATACTTTTTGACTCCCTCCCCCTCACTTTTATATTGTGAAATTCAATTTAGTGACAAAATTTAAAATATCTCGAGAAAGACATATTTGTTTCTTTTGAAATTTTTTCTGTAAATACCTACCATTATACCATACAAATTCGCTAAATAAAATTTGGGGGTAAATGCGTTGTTGATTTTTAAAAAAATTTCAAAAAAAATCGAATGCAAAATTTTTCATATATTTTACTAATTTTCGATTGGTTTTTATGTTTTCTGTACATAATATTATTGCAAAAGTTTTAGGAGATTAAAATTAATTAAAAATTCATTTAAAAGAAAAAGTTTTAAATATATGGGGGGTATCCCCCTATTGTCCATTTTTTGCGAATATCTCAAAAATGGTGCATCTTATCAAAAAAGTCCAAGAACAAAAGTTATTTAGGATATGATTCTACATAAAACTCCCATACATCAAAATCCGATTGGAATAAATTTTAAAAAATCTTATTGGAAAGTTTGACTTCAAAGTGGAATTTTGGTACAACTGTTCGCCGTTCACTTAAACCACCATACGGGTTTTCAAAAATTGCCAGATTGGCAATTATAGCTTTTGTTATGTTTAATTTGTAACACAGAGAGAATATGAGGTAAAACAACTTCAAAGAAGGTTTGAAAGTGTCAAAACACTTCCAGGATCTCAAAATTTTCACGGATTTATTCAAAACGGAAATTTTCTCAAAGTAAAAAAATTTTCTAATGGTGATATGTATATTTAAAACTTTTCTTTTAAATGAATTTCTAATTAATTTTAATCTCCTAAAACTTTTGCAATAATATTATGTACAGAAAACATAAAAACCAATCGAAAATTAGTAAAATATATGAAAAATTTTGCATTCGATTTTTTTTGAAATTTTTTTAAAAATCAACAACGCATTTACCCCCAAATTTTATTTAGCGAATTTGTATGGTATAATGGTAGGTATTTACAGAAAAAATTTCAAAAGAAAAAAAAATGTCTTTCTCGAGATATTTTAAATTTTGTCACTAAATTGAATTTTACAATATAAAAGTGAGGGGGAGGGAGTCAAAAAGTATTTTTGTGTGACAAGGTAATTTAATTACCTTTCCAAAATGTTCAATATCATCACAATCGGTAAAGCCGTTCAGAAGTTACAAATTTTTAAAGTTTTTGTGATTTCCAGTTTTCGCCGACTTTGACCCCCTCCCCTCCGCCTACCGGATGTTATTCCGCCAAACAAAAAAATACGGGTAACTTTTTTTTAAGTCCCTAACAACATCCAAATGAAAAAAGTTAAAAAAACAGAGGTGACTTCCAAGCTCCATACAAGTCGAGTATGAGTTGGTGTGGAATTCACCGTACGTTTCTTATGCAAGTCATTTTCGATTACTTGGATTGCTTCTGGTGGATTAGCGTAAATCATATGACTCTACATCCCATCTGTGACTAATATTATTAAGACAATAACGACTTTCTGGACGAGAATTAGAAGAAAACAAAACGTTTATCTAAGAGAGAATATATGCCAGATGTAATTTTCGGAAATTACTCGGTCAATTCTTATGAAGGACAGTAGGCCAAAATTAAATGAATAGAACGAGCTTGTGTTCAATCGATTTTCAAGAAAAATTACAAATTCAACGGAATTTTTGGTCTATCATCGAGCCAAGTATCAAAAGCGTAGTCTATTTTCTACGTCGCAGTTGTTATATTTCCATCGTAAAGCAATTTTCGTGTCTTAAACTTGAAAGAGTCGAGGGTGGCTACCATTCATCATACGACGATGTACGAAAATCCGAGAACTGTTTCGCCATTTCCCCAAAGAAAGCATCAAAGTTTACGAAATGCTTTTTTTTAGAAATTGGAAAAAAAGTAAATAAAATGAAATGCTTTCTACTCCAATAAGTTTGCTCTACAGAAACTCGCTATTGTATACCAAATCTGTTCGCCCGTTTTACTATCACCTCCGTATGTATCAGAAAGTTGGAAAAGGAAAAGATGCTGGCAGACCAATAGATTTTAAAAGTGCCTCTTGCCATTTAATATAATTTAGCTATATGGAAATATTTTGGCCCTTAAATGATGAGCAGCAAATTACTGGGCGACGTCTCCCAATAACAAATTCGATATAAAGACGAAATTCATTTTTTGTTAATCGATAAAATTAATCGTTTTCCTATGGGAACGAAAATATATCGCCAGCCGAGAACAATTTACTAAAAATAACATCAGTTGGAAAGCTTTAATTGATAGAACAGAATATATAAGAGTATTACGAGCTACACTGAAGTTTAATTAGATGTGAACACACTTTGGGAGAAGACAGAAAAAGAAATATATTGGGGAAGAATTCTAAATTTTCTTGTGAACTGCCCATAACAAACGTCACACTTTTAGGGTGGAGATCTACCTGCAATAGGGTAAAATGGTTTTGAGAGAAACAAAATAAAATAAAATATTCCAATATTACCTATAGATAGCCCGACGTTATTCAAGGAATGATATGTGGCACTGCGACAGCAGTTTGGGAATTACCCAGAAATCGCGAAAAAGAGCGATGCTGGGGGAGAGGGAGGTTCGTATTTTATGAATAGCTCCTTGACACCGAATAATTATTATCATTGCTCATTTGTGTTACGCTAAAAAGGCATTTAAGATGTATTAATAAAATGTATTTTTCCAACATTACTCACCATGAGTTTTAGACCTGAATTTTTTTACTTCTGGTCATTTTTTGAAGAAAAAGAAATGTAGAAAAATGTTCAATGATGATTCGGCTTTTTAAAATATAGGAAGCTGCCACAGAAAATTAATTCGAAATTTTCCAGTGATTGTTGTCGCTGGTGATATAATTTCTAAGGAATTTTGGCTTGTTGCCCTCTAACACTCGAAATCGTGAGATTATATTACAAAATTAATTATTTTTATCTCGAAATAAAATAAACATTCAGAATATATTTTGACGGAGAGATAGAGTCGACGCTGTGTGATGATAAAAAATTGCTTGTAGATTTTCGTGTTTTTCATTGCCATTCATATGTACTAGAAAAACTAAATCGAAGAAGAATCTCTCTTAAAATGAATCTAATGTCCATGATTCTCGTAATGTAGGTTATTTTGAAGATTCCACTGTAGTTTCATGTTCAACAGATTTTTGCCATTCCATCGAAACAATCGAAACATATGTCGTTCGTGTGAAAGACAAGACAATGAATAAATTCTACATTAGGCAGTCGAATTTCTGAGTCTGCCATAGTTGTGTCAATCGATCCTATCCCTAAAGTCCAATAAAACGCAATCACCAGTGGAACTAGCTGGGTGGGCGGTTGCCAATAGAGTTAATCCAACAATAGAACTCATGGTGAATTTCTGATCGACAGAATATGAAGTTTGAAATATGATAACAAAACGACTGAACGACAATCGGAGGAGAACTTTCCCTTTCTGTGAAGGCATTTCGTTCCATCTGAGTAGGAGATTGGCCTCTTAATTTGTGCCACTTAAACAAAACGTCAATGACATTCAGTTCGTAACATGTGGGGGCGATTCAGGGGTTATTTGGGTCTTCTTGATTCCGCTTTAGATCATCGGCATTGTTTGCTTTCTTTCGTCAGAACTAAGCATAGTAGTGCGGATTGAGTGAATTTGTCATTAAATCGTTTCCGTGTTCAACGAACTGAAGTTATTGCGTAAGGCCAAGGAGGCCAATAGTCGAAAATTAATCCAACATTATTCCTCGAAGATTTGTGATTGCTCTAGAGGAGTACTTGTCACTTCTTGGCTGGTTGCCAAACCCACATGCATTCGATTCGTAACACTTTTCAATGTCAACATAGATATTCGTGATCCACTCAAGATTTATGCGGTGGACCCAACTTGAATTCCAGTCTACACGTAATTTGAGCCTTCTGCCAAACGCGTATCGTACATAATAAGGTGAGCAACTCAACTCGCGGTGGTTAAGATTCCGTCCGATGTTTGCATAAGTCTAGCTCCAAAGTTTGGCTCGCTTAAATGAGGGCAGATTCATATATGCGGAGTTATCGAATTGAGTTCCAATAACGAATGCTACATTTGCGTTCACCGCTAAAATCGTTGTCCATATTTGGAGAGCGTTCTCTGTCATCTGCTGGTACTGAATCTTTTATTGTGACTCGTTTTTGTCGCTAATTTTATTCCGCCGACAAATGAATTATGGTTTACATCTGTTGGTTGGTCGTCCCGCACTGATTCATGCTAAATCGCTCCAATCCGATTCTCCGGGTCTACTGGCTGGTGTTTTTCTGAATAATTTCGCGGGCGACAGTCTTGGAGACAAATTATTGATTTGTATAAACAAAATTATTTCTTATGTCACACTTCCTTTAAAAAACATACTAATGGGGACATAAATATTAATGACAAATGGCTGGGAACGGGGGCGCGCAACGATACACGAATTCATCGTCGTGTCATCTTGAACTTCGACATATGGCCATGAATTCCATCAATATGTCTCGAGAAATCGTGTTTTAAGATTTCATGGAATACTTTTCCTATTTCGGGCATGTAAATTACGAGTGGCTTGAGAATAAATTTCATATTTGCCCAAGATTTTGTATGAAACTGTGCTAACATTTGGCTAGCGATAAAATATTGTTTACTAAATAAGAGAATATCATCTGGGAACGCAAATATTTTTTGTTTCAGTCTTTTGTCAAGTGTATAATCGTTTATTACTATCACTGCTCCTCAGAAAGAAATCATCTATTCGTTTGGTAAAACAGTCAGTGTGTGATTAAAAATTGCATTTTTCAGAAAGTTTTATTTGATTTCCGTCAGATCTTAAAACTCTTAGTCAAAATTATATCAATAATACCTCGTTTACATAGACAAAAACTCTTCGAAGTAAGTCTAAAACAAGTATGCCTCAAATTCAACCCAAAGAAATTTTTTACAGTAAAAAACATAAATTTTACGAATTTAAGGCATCGTTTCCATTACATAAAATTCGCAGAAGTTTTGCTCTCAGCGAGTAATTTCGCTTTTTACGTAAAAATGGTCGTAAAATTGTGGTTTTTTTTCTATAAAAAATTTCTTCGAGTTTTCTTCAGTGGAAATAAGGTCTAAATTTTAATGTTTCAAAACTTGTAAATGTAAAAATTTCTTGTTAATTAGAAGTAAGTTTATTTAAGGATTTTGGTAAAACATATCTTAATTCACCTATCGGTGAGATGTAACCTTTCTTACATGACAACACCCAATATGATATAATGTTGGGTCGAAAACACTGTGATTTACTTATTGATAAAATCCGGACTTGTGGTAATTTTTAGAAGATTCAAATCTAAAAATGACCACAATGAAAGGCGGAAAATCTTTTCTACCACGCTCCGTACCAAAAGGCAAACTATTTGGGAATATTGTTGAAAACGACCAATTTTTTTCAATAAAGGAATGGTCAAGACAAAAACTGTTTAGAATATTATTTTACATAACTCAAAATCCGATTGCAGTCAATATTTATATTTCTAATTGAAATTTTTTACAATCTTAGAGTTCTATGGGATGATAACAGCTTTTAAAAGTAAAAAACTCGGTCCAAATTGGCCACGATCACACACACACACACAGATTTGGGCTCTTCAGTGATTTTATTACCTTTCTTATAAACGTGACTTAATGAACTTCTAATTTTCAAGACATTTTCTTAATTTTCTTAGCTTGCAATCGTCGTATATTCAAAATCAATTTATACAAAATTAATTTATGCAAAAGAAAAACTCCAAATGGTTCAAATAGCTTCAATTTTGTATTTACCATTTTATAATAGAATTATTTACTCTCAGTGTCTTGCACAACTCGATCGCAACTCAACAATTTGGCAGAATGACAAAACTCTTTGATTGCTGGTCCGGCCGGTTGACCAGTCTGAAATCTCACGGAATTTGCAATTCTGGTCGTGTGTCTCCACTTTACCAATTTTTTTTTGCTTATTTTTGTTAACTTTCGAGACGAGCAATAATAAAACCTGCCTTTTTGCATATTCAAAAATTTATATTTAGCTGAGAATCTAACGTTGAATGTTCGCCAATCAACGTTAGTTTGGTAGTTCAATAACAACCATCAGGAGAACGCCATCGAGAATGGCAACAAGCGGTAAAAAGGCGAATTGAAAATACTTCAACTTGGCATTGAGACCAAGCAGAGTACGGAAGCGATTGCAAGTTTAATTTTAAATTAAAAAAACCAGAAAAAAATTTAAAAACAATGAGAGAAAATTAGCTAAATTACTTAGTAAAGATTACTTACTTGTTGAGGAAAATAACTAAAATATGATTTTTTTTTTGCAGGGTTCAATGGAAATTTAAGATCTGAGATCACCCTCTGCTGCTGACAAAACGGATGAATAAGAGGAGTTTCTGAAAGCATATCCAGTCGCACAATCGAAAAGGTTAATGATCACCACAACATCGCTTTTGTTTGCGTATTAAGTGATCATCACAGACAACTTCTTTACATCTCAACAGCACTTGGAAAAAATCAACATTACAAGATCGTGAAGAAGCGAAACGAAGGTCAATCGATTAGTCATCGTTGATTACTCCATAGGGATCACATTGGATTCATTTTAACTTGGTTTGGCTTGACTTCTTTGCGAATCGATCGATCATGGACTAAAAGTACGGATTGAATGAGTGTAACTTGGGTTTTTTGCTGCGAGGATTACGCTTGGAGTATGAAGAGCAACATTGATATTAGAATGTTGCACGATTTACAACGATAGACTATTAGCTATATATTAAGAAAATACCATGGACACGACAATTCATCAATTTTCTGATCGTACATTTCCAGTAACAACAGACAGCGGTATCGAGAATTGTTCTGGGGCTAGTGGGAATTCGAGTGCTCTGTTAACCAGTGGCAGTAATGCGGCGTGCTCAAATTCAGAGGCGACTTCTGCAATAATTGATCTGAGCGAAGTCCAGGACGACATCACACAAGATGACGATGACGAATCTAGAGCGGATTTAAATGGATTAATGACCAGCAGCGATCAACAGAACAATAGACGTATTTCGAAGCACACTTCAAGTGATTCTGGTTCGACATTCGAATTGATCGACTATCGATCGCCGGACGATGATGGTCTCCCGGGCCCAGGAATTGAAACTCGACGGGTTCCTCCACAAGATTTGAACATCGCCAAACGCCATGGAAGTGAGTCATCGACTAAAACATGCGAAATGGATTTGCAGGAAGAACGCGACACTTTTTCGCCAGTCAGTACTGGTTATTCGTCTGGTGAGCCACAGCCACAGCCACATAATCGACAATTGGAGGAGAGATACAGCAGTTTGGAATACACACCAGAGGAGATGGGACCACCATCTAATATTTCGATGTCTGCCGATATCGACAATAAGATTTTTGACAAGCGGAAGGTCAAGTCGCATTCGTCGAAAGAAGAGAAGCAGCGGCAAAATGAAGAAATTGTCATCATGGAGACATCATCGATTTCTTCTGAGACAGGATCGTGGGAATCTGTTTTCCCTCATCGCGCCAATCCCGATATCAAGGACTGTTGCAGGAATTTCCTACAAAACGAACGCATGAATTCTATTGACGGGGCTAGTTGCAAACCAATCGAAAGAATGGAGAAATGTGATCCTCCGTCGATGCAACAGCCAAGCTCGTCATCAGTGACAGCATGTTTCATTGATGCTTCCACGCTTTTGGACGAATCTGAGGTTGCCTATCCCAGTTTTGGTCCGCAAAGTTCAACAACGATGGATGCTAGGCCAATAGCCAAAGCCTCGACTTCGGAGAAGAGTCCTGATTTTTCAGAGGGTTCGGAAAAGGATGGTTGGCCCAAGAAGCGGCACTACGACAAGCTTGAGACTTTCCATAAAAGCTTCGAGATGTGCAGAACCAAACCTGTCGCAAAAATCAACAGTACGTCATCCAGCAGTTCTCGGGAATCTCCGCAAAGAGCGAATTCCAGTGAAGAGAACTCAAACAATTTATCCGACGAGGAGAAGCTCTGGAAACGGGAAAGCTCAAAGCAGAATCCTGCGCGATTCGATGTCAAAGATCAGTACGTGACGAACGGCTCGGAAATGTACCAGGAAATGTTTAGTACATCCGGGGAGGGGAAGGACAGTCTCACACGACAGGACACTTTCGATATGAAGGAAGGGGAAACGGTGCGCTTGAGAAAGGATCAAGAGAGGAAGCAGGGAAATCTCGTATTTCAGAACTCCATTCAGCAGTTCTCCGGTCATTTAATTAGCCCAAAGGTTCCTTTCGTCGAAGACGTTTCTTTCACCGAATATCCACAGCAGAGTTCTAGTATCGTCTCATCGGACAACGATGGCTACCCACAAAACCTGGACTCGAGTGGGAACTTCGGAGACGCCAGTGATTGTGCGGAATCTTCGAGTAATTTTAACTCTTCAAATGTCCAACAGGACGCCGATCGTCCGATGTCGTGTGTGTTGCCAGGAACTCCGCATAATTCGATCGTTCAAATCAACATGTCAGACCAAAGAGACGGGGGTGGTAGAGAGAGTGCATGTGATTCGGACAGTTCGATTGGTATAAAAATCCCCAAGCGATCTCTACGCTGCGATGATTCTGCACCGATTGTGTCCGGAGGAGCTTCTATCAAGGATTTTACGCCGAAACAATGCGAAAGTCCCCCAGTGCGAAGGAAAACTGAAACCTGTCCAATTGTTTCCGGTGGCTTTGCGTCGCTAGATTTGAATCTTGAGGATGAACTGAAGCGAAAGGAACGTCACAAAAAGCCAGATGCGGTTACTTCCTGGGTAGTCGATATGGGCAATTGCAAGAATCAACGGCGTCGAAGTACGAGTTCGTCGTCCAGTACGGAAAATACAGCTCGGTCTGTGGATGCTTCATTGGAACCTCCTGGCTCGGCTGGTTCACAACGCAGTGGCCTCGGGTTTTACGTTTGCTTGAATGACATGGAAGCACCGAAATCGATAGACGATCAGCGGAATGTAAGTCGGTCTCTGCATGAACACGTAAAGAAATCAACTGGTTTCTATGTCGATTTGTCCGAAAGTGAAAATTCAAGAAATGCAACACCTCCGCCAAGTGCGCAGACCAATACTCCGCCAGTGAATGGAAATGATAAGAAGAACCTTTTCTCAATGTTTATTGATTTCGGAGATAAGAAGATTGTTTCAAAGCGTGAACCTCTGTCGCTGGCGTCGCGATTATCGAGTTCTCTTCATTATAAGAAGGATGGCGATGCCAAGCAGAACTCTAGCTCTACAGAAACGTTGATGTCGCGAAGTATCACGAATCACTACAGCACAGAGAAGCTGGATTCCGAGGGGGAACCAGTCAAGTCTTCCTCTGATGAAAGCAAGCCTCCTTCAAGCTTGAATGCCGAATTCGAAATCCCGCTAATGCGACGAATGGTACCGAAATCGTTTCAGAAGGACGAATCCAAGCGGCATTCGTGGAATAATCCTGAACCAGTATCTGGATCCTACGATCAACGAGAGCACAAGCGATCGGCTAGTTTGACTGCTGACAAGGGAGGAATCATGAATATCCTCGATAAAATTCCATTAATCTCGAAGACATCGAGCATGTCTATAGATTCGTCGCTGTCGCCATTCGAGGATTTCACTTGCTCCAAGTCAGAGATCAGTACTTACTCGAATAAATCCAACTCAACAACATCGATTTCAGTTCATTCGAGTGTTGGTGACAACGACAATCAGAACAAAAAATTGAAGAAGAGGCGTCGCGACGTCCATTTGAATGAAACTTTCGATAAGAGTAGCCAAGGATCTCTCACGGACGGTGTGTTTTCCAAAGATCTCTCCCCGGCATCGACAACTGACACGGAAGACATCACCTTCCAGCAAGATGAAATCTCAGCGATGGCCTCGGACTCGGCTGCAAACAAGGAAAACGGCCGTCCTCCGACCGTAATGGAAACCATAATTGAAACGAAAGAAACTGCATCGCCAAAGAAGGAACCAACGGATCAAAAGCCGAAGATTGACAAGTCCTCTGCCCACACGATGGAAACTCTGCATGCAACCATCGAAAAGCAAAAGCAACTACTCGAAACCGTTACCGAAAATGTCGAGGCGAACTCAAGTTTCGTAAAACTATCAGATATGGATAAACCTATGACCAAATTTGAATTGCATTCGCCGGAAGTTATCATGTCGAAGTCAGTTGGATCACACCGACTAAGCAGATTGTTCCAGGATAGTTCTAGAAATCGTCCGCATTCGTGGACCATGACTCGATCGACTGGCAATAATATCGTCAACATCACATCATCGGTGGAGAATCTGAAGAGTTTGACTCGCTTGTTTCCACATTTGAGCAAGGAGTTGAGCAACAGTTTGCCGGGCGACGTTACATTCGAGCAGTGTTTCAAGAGTCCCAACGACAACGAATACCTCCACTCGGATTTATCGGGAGAATCTAGTCTAGCGTCCAGCATTAGTCGTTCTGGTATGGATGAATCGTCGATATCGTGTCGGCAGCCCAGACGCTTGGGGGAGGATCTCCTGAAGATGTTTCTGCAAGAAATCGGAACGGATGTGATTGTCGAGGTGAACGGACGACGAATTAAGGCGCACAAATGCATTTTACGATCGAGATGTCAATATTTTGCCGCTATGCTGGCTGGAGGATGGGTGCAGAGTGCCGGGAATGTCATATCGTTGCCTGGCTATTCGTACAGTGCTGTCCATTTTGCATTGTGTCACATTTATTCGGGCGCTTCGCATCCACCGGAGGGAATAAGTTTAATGGAATTGGCCGCACTTGCCGATCTGCTTGGTCTTGAGGGATTGAAGGAAGTCACCGGACACGCTTTGAAAATGAATTACTGTCACAATTTTCATAAGCCGTGCTCCGGGTGCATCGATGGAATTCTTCAGGTGCTCCCGGTCGCATTAAATCACGCATTGGACGATTTGTATCGAAAGTGTTTGAAGTGGACCTGCAAGCATTATCTCAAAGTCTGGCCGACACGATCTTTTGCCCATTTGCCCGCTGATATATTTGGAAGGTGTAGACAGCAGATTGTTGCCCATTTGGTATTTGATTTTCTATAATTTCTAAGCACAAAATTTTTGTAAAATACTTTTTTATGCTACTTTTCAGACATCAGAGACGGTACTTGAGTCGATTTTGGATTGTGATCATTTGATTTCACAACTGGCTCCTTGCCGCTGGGCCACTGCTATTGAGAATCTAGTCCGGGATATTTTAGACTCCGCGTACGGGTACATAGGGGATCATTTTGCGACGCTGATAGCAAGTGATAGCTTTTTATCGTTGGGGCACGACAAAAATTTGTACATTTCAAGGCTGGAAAGCATCCTATTGCGTACGGCGTCTTCATTAACGCCAGATCAAGCGTGCAGAAGCTATCAGAGAATCACCCGGCTGAATGCTGTCTTGGCGGCAAAGGTAATCAAAGTGCCACATATGGATAGCCACGGCAACAGCTATAACAATGAAGTGCATGAGGAGGAAATGGATTGGAATGAGGAATTCATTCGACTGGTCAGTGCCATTTTATCTGCCGTCGAACAGTGTCTGACGCGGCAATGTGCCCGAGCGATGCGTGTATCAGCTTGGCAGCGGATGGACTTGGAGCTACGAAAGAAAATCCAGAAGCTCGCTTGTCTCACAGAACCGCTGGATTTGAAACGTGGAAAGCCGGTTACAAAGGCGCTTTCGTTTAATACGAGTAGCAGGAATCAGGATCTGTACCAGGTGAAATTGGCAATTCAGGCGCATTCGAAACGTGCACTTGCACAGGACACACAGCTTTACAGAGCAACAGCACACACACAAACGCACAACCATGAGAAGGACGTACAGACAAATGAGAAAGGCGTTCAGGCTAATAATCACGACACCAAAGATGCTTTAGGTGAAATTTTATTTTTATTTTCTTACACGAAGTACGTGGTATAAAAAAGTATTGTGTTAATAAAAAGATTCTACATTCTAATTTCATATTACGAAAATGTTTTTCTGTCTATCAGTCTGAAATATTCAAATTGCTTGCAAACTAACGGTTTTTCGAGAAAGAACAATAGATATTAAAATTTATTTTACCGTAAATCGATATCTATTACCATTATCGAGATATTTTAAATTTTGTAAAAAAAATGTTTGATATTTTTATATAAACTAATATTTTACTTGACGGGCTATAGTGTCAATTTTGCAGGGACGTAGATTTTGAATAAATTGTTTTTTTTTTTAAAGTCGTCCAGCTCGTTTTGATTAACAAAAAACTAATTTTTGATTACTTTTTCTTTTAGGCAAAATCCATAAATCTACATCAAAGGCACACGTCCCCGTCATTATTACCCATCATCAAACCAAACAGAAAATATCAGAAAAACCAAAAATCTTAGGTCACAGACGTACTCAGTCCGAAGACACGTCATCTTCCACAAAGCCGACGACACAAATTATGAACAAAAATGTAGCGGTGAGCTCGACTCGCCTATCAGAAATTCGGCCACGTTACTTGGAGCCACGTAAAGCTCGTGTTCCACTGAAGAGTCAGACGAGCTCCAACATTCCAGGCCACCGAGGCAAACAAATTTCGTCCAGTGATAGTTCTAGAACGTCTAGCCCGGCTATTGGAAAGCGACCAATGGCAAATCCCAATCGTAAAGTGGGATTAAAATCAATAAACATGTCACTAGATAGTTTAGCGTCTCCCTCGAAAAAGTCAGAAAAGTTGAAGGGTGTTATTGACATGGAGATCTCAATAGATTCCCTGGCCGACTCAATGAAAAGCTCTCTAAAGACAGACAAAACAATCTCCCAGGAATCGCTGGGCCGTTGCGACATCACTAAAAAGGAAATTACGGTCGCCAAGAATAATAAGATCTCACGTTCAAATCCAATGATCAATAAAGAGAACAACCATCAGCAGGCATCGTCCAAGATTCTCGCCAATAAATTCATGAAGAACAAATCGCTGTCGTGCCAAACGACGTCAAACTCAAGTCCATCATCGATAACGAACAAATCTAGCCGTTTGTCGAGTACAACGAGTTCAGTGAATTCACCGCGGGACGCGTACAAGAATCGATCGATATCAGTACCAGCTGCCGGGCAAAATGGCAATGGACCACGCAGGAGCTTTCTAAGTGCTAAATCCCGAGAGATCTTGGCTAGAAAGTCATCGAGCTCTAGTCAATCGGTCAGTTCGGTTAAGAGTCAAGGACCGTTTATTGCTGCCCCATTGAAGCCCCAATTGCAGGCAAATCCTGTTAATAAATCAGCTAGTAGCTCTTGTATCCCGACCCGTAAAACGTTCCCGCCAACTACACTTCATCTCCGCAGGACGGCCAAATTTGTGAAGAACGACATCTCAAGTCCAACCATCAGCAGCCAATTGAAGGCAACGCAGAAAGTTTCTATCCGACCGAATAACAACAACAAAGCCGAGCGATCATCCCGAAAGGGTATCAACGATTTGGAGAAAATCGAGCTGGTAATTGAGAGCAACAGCCCCAAAGAAATACGAATCGAGTCGAAATTGGAGAGATCGAGCACTTTCTGCAAGGAAGCGTCCGATCTGCCAGTCAGCGAACTACAAGTCATTGAATAATTATCCCTAGCAATAGCTTTAGTGTCCATTTATTTTTCAAATATTCTTTTTTCGCTTGCAATGAATGAAGCACGGGTCAAGCTCCTAAGAATATGATGGGGAAAATGAATCATAATTATTATGTATGACGCATGACGAAGAAATTATTATTAATTAATATTGACAAAACAAAACGATTTAATTAAATTTAAGATAAGATCAGGAATTGTATCCGGTTTCGGGAGCATTCGAATTTCGATAGAAGAAGACATGCGCGTATTTCAATTTCATTTGATTTCTAGTCAGACCAAATAGTTGTCTTAAATTATAGAATTAAACAAAACATACACAATAATAATAAAAAAACACTTGAAATTTAATATAAAATTTATCGTTAGTTTGTAGATGGCCCAATAGAAATTAGTATTAGAATGCGAGTGGTGTGTAGTAATTTGAAACAAAGTTAATAGAATTGCAACTTTATGAAAGTTGGGCTTTCTGTTAATTTAATTACGCAGCATCAGATTAGACTCATGGGAATTTTAAGAATCTTGGAGATTTTGTGCTGAAAAATTTGTGTGCATGTGGCCTAAAAATTGGGGGTAAGAGTTGATAAAACTGGTGTAACTTTTAAAAAAAAATTTCTGGCGGGGATTTAAGAACTTCTTTAGTCACGTTGCTAATTATTTTTTATCATTTCTCCATAACTCCTGTAACCTGGCAGTGTTCAAAATGGAAGTTTTAAAGACGTTCCTGAGATTACAAATTAAATATTTGATCACTTCTAGTGACAAATTTTGAGAGTGTCAAAGTATTTGTTGGAAAAATTGTGGCAAAAATGTAAAACTTCTTGGCACTCGTTTTTTTCTGAATATTTATTTCTTTTCTATTTTTACACTTTTTTCTTCATTGTTTTTTTTTTCGGTGGTGCTTAAATACCAATCAACGTTAATGTTCTGAACTTTCGCCCAATTACGTTCACATTTTTTTGCCCCAGAGTGCAAAAAAGCTTTTATAGCTGTTCATAAATTAAATCATGTGTTAAGGAGGCCAACATCAATAAAAGTTGTGAAAAATGTGACGAAGGGAGCAGTGGGTGATTCAAAAGGGCTAACAGTAGCATGATGTAATGATGTTATAAGAACGATTTGTTTTATAAAGAAGACTTTTGGTGTCGGAATTATTACTTGCCCATTTAAAATTCATTGCAATTTTGAGGTATTGGATAATGCAGAGTTCGTAGTGAGAATTTAAAAAAAAAATTAGAGTGAAAAAGTTAGGTTAACTAAACGTGTGTCGATGAATAAAAATTTCTTGAGTAGTGACCAAACTCGATCAATGAAAATGATTTGCGAACGTGAAACTCCTTAAACAAAATCTTCAAGTTCACGATAATTCCTTCTAATTTTATTAACAATTTGTATGTGTAATGTTTTTATTTAATTTATTATGCCTTTTGAATTGATTCACATAATGTAGAGATAGGCTCCATAATTGTGTTTGATAAATTTCTTATTCTAAATTTATAGCGATATGATTTAGAAATGAAGAAAAAAAAACTATTTCTTGTGTTAGAGAGAGGATAATCATAATCTATGATATGCCTTTATTGAATGTTTCATTCCGTAATTGTGTGATTAATGTTGAAATTGATTAATATTACAATTTAAATAATTATCTTTTGAAATTATCTTTTTTTTTTGTCTTGCATGACTAAAACTCTATTAAGATTTAATTTTTGTGTTATTCGTTGTTGATTTATTTTCGTTTAGCATTAAATTATTACGCGGCAGCTACGATGCTACGACATTCCTTTCAAGTGATAATCACTTGTTGGATTTTTTTGTGTGTAACTTTTTTCATTGACCAATAATGAAATTAAAAAAAAAAATATGTTGAAGAAAATAACTAAAAAAAATTGTATGCAGATTGCATTCTGTGCAGAGGTCTCCGATGAAATTGGATAAATGGGATGAATTATTATTTTTTAATGCATAGCTAGTCATTTATACAAACTCAACAAAATAAAAAGTTAATCATAAATGTGTAAAAGAAGAGATAAAATGAACAAAAGAGAATGTTTAAAATAATAAAATTCTGTTAAGCTTTTTGATCTACGCGTAAGTTGTTATTTTATACGTCAAATACACAATAAATGTGATACTGTTTCAGTATCATCTCCAAATTAGCGTGCATTCAATTTATACTAAAAAACGTTCGTTCGCGTCCTTTTAATTACTTTCTTGCATTTACGTCGTCGTTGAATTTGTGCAAATACAATATTTGATATATGCTTGCAATAATATATTACAATTTTGGTTCTGTAGCTTAGATTTTTTATATTAACTCACATTAAGTTTTTTTTTCTATTGATTTTTCTGTGCCATTTTTAAGCTTGTTCGCAACAATGTAATTTTTTTCACCATTTGTTGGAGTTTTTGCTTTTTCTACACTTTTATAATGTAATTTATTGGTCGATTTTTTTCTATTTAACACCTATTAATAACTATAAATTCAAAAAATTGAAAAAATTAAAAATAATGATGATACTTTATTAATATTCGATGAGATATTTATTATAAAAAATAATTCATTATAATCAATATGATATATTTGTCATATATAAATGCATATATGAAAAACTAGTGATAATAATTATTTAAATAACGATAAAAATTTATTTCAATAAGATAAGTGATAATAAATGTAATAAATGGAATAAACGTTCTTGAAATTTATTTAAATTGAATCCATGTGCGTTTTCAGATATTCCTTAGGATTTTTTTATGAGTTGAAAATTACTTGAGGAGAGCAAAACAGTGGAAACGAGGCATAAGACATTTTAAGGATAAAAAGAATATAATTTTTCAGTTTTCCTCAACAAAATCAGGCAGGACATGCAAAATTAATTTTTTTTATCATTCTAAACATTCATTCGTGGTGTAATTCATTTTTGGGTATGATGACGGGATCTTGGCGTTACAAACGGTAAGGCAAATTTAATATAAGCTTTGGTTTCACCATACGGGTATAAAAATCCTTCAAGTTCTTTTATATTTTATTTAAATTAATTTTTATTTTTAAGTTTTTAAATTAAACAATCGTTTTTTCGTTTTCGTTAAAAAATTGATTAAATTTAAGTATTTTTCGGGTTACCTTTTGAACTGAATGTCATATTGCTGTTTGGCAAGTGCTGAATAAGTATAGATGTCTGACCTATTGGATTCTCGTTTAAGCTAGAACCTGAATCGTACGTCGATGCGTCCGTCATGCGTGCGTCCGGTTGATAGTTCAAGTAGAATCAACGGGCTGCTATGAGTACTCCCCTAATAATACGTTTTCCGATGCGGCAGCCGCATAGAGTAGGTCGAATTTCTACTTTTACATGCGGCAACGCACGGAAATGTCATTTCGCAAAAAAGTTTGTTTACGATTTAAGCAATTTAAGTATGGAACAAATTGAAAGTAATTGTTTCGGCGATAAACTAATAGAAGAAGTGCAAAACAATGAATTAACTCCAGATTCGTTGCCGTACCCAACTGTCACCACATCGAACTGTCAGGCGGACGCACGCATGACGGACGCAACGACGTACGATTCAGGTTCTAGCTTTACTTCTCGGACAGTAGTCACTAATGGAAATGAGGCTTTAATATAAAAAAAACATTGACTTTTCCAAATGAATGGTTTGTTGAGAGTTTCATTCAATCGTACAGGAAATGTCAAATAGAAAGTTTTGTATTTGTTTTATTGAAAATTACTTTAAAACTAGTTTGTTGTCTACAAATAATATTTAAAAAATGCCGAAAGTAGTATCAAGAAGTATAGTTTGCTCTGACTCCAAAGATCAAGAGGAATATAACGAGGAAAAGCCATTGAACATCTATTACTGTTTGTGCGGTCGACTCTCTTTGATTCTAGGTAAGTTTTCTTATTTTCTGCATAATTATCTGAATTTCAAGGTATTCGGCATCATTTTCACAGACTGTTCACTGGAGAAGCTCCCCCTTAGAAAAACGGACGGAGCCCGAGTGATTGATGGAAGCCAGCGAGCCCACAAGTTAACTTATGACGAGGGGGAAACAGTTTACATTCGTCGAGAGGCTGGAATCGAGAAACAATTTCGATTAAACGTGAGATTATTTCATAGAAAGACTAACGGATTTTTATTACAATCGACTATTTCAGTGTAAATCATGCCAGTTGCCCGTCTATTATAGACACGCACTGGAATCCAACGTTACTTTTATCTTGAAACGAGCTCTGGTGAAGCGAAAATCCACAGATAAACAACTTCCAGTGTCCAGCAGCAGCAATGCACTGCCAGAAGATGTTTTGGGACAAGTGCTCGCGGCAAATCAGCCCCAGAAAGTAATGGTGACCAGACATACGAAAAACATGGGAAAATTCAGTTCCGTTACGGTTTCCACAATTGACGAGGAAGAAGATGAAATCGAAGCGGTAAGAATATTTGAAATAATTTAAAAACTAGGAGATAATTCGATTTTTTTCTTGCAGCGTGAAATTGCGGACAGCTATGCGAACAATGCGCGCATTATAGAGAAACAACTGCAGCGAAAGGGTGGAAAATTATCAGATATTGGGGCTCGACGGCCTGATGAAGCCACAACAGCTAAAAGGCCTAGAGGGACTTTAATAGATATTTAAGAATTCTTAAATATTTATGTTTAATAGTTTCGCAGGTTTTATGTTTAGATGCGGATTCCGCAAATGTAAAATGTAGTTTGTAGCGAAATTTGACCTATTTGAGTAAAGTTTAATAAAAATAATGCGTTTATTAGCTTAAAAACAAACTCTTAAAAAAAACTTTGAAAAAAACTTCAAGAATGTCGAAAAAGATTTTTTGTAAAAAAATGGTTTTTTAACATCTGACATTTCTGTTTTGGTTAATTTTTGACAACTGATTTTCATTCGCTCTGGTAACGCCGAATTGGATGACCAGTGTGCTATTTTGGTTTTGTTGTGAGAAAAACATTGGAAAATGTCTGTAGAGCTACCTCCATGTCCGCCGTCTTTGAAGCAAATTCAGCATTTCCTGAAGACGGCACAGGAACACGATGGACGAGACATAGTAGTTTCGTACTGGGCGCGATTATACGCCTTACAAGTGGGGCTGAAAGTCTCAACACAAGCTCCAGAGGAAACCAAACTTCTTATTGGTAAGAAACACTTGAAAGACAACCCCTAATAATCCAGTGATAACGGATAATTTGTATTAGCTATGATGGACTGGCTCGAAACTGTGAAGAAGGAACATTCCGGCAATGAGGCCATCTCCAATGAAGTGGCTGCCCAGGCTCATCTAGATAACTACGCACTAAAACTTTTCCTCTACGCGGACAAACAAGACAGAGAAGCAAACTTTGGAAAGTAATGAGTCATCTTGGCTTTTACGGTTTTTCACTTTAATTAAACTCTGACTATCCTAGGAATGTGGTGAAGGCGTTCTATACTGCCGGCGTTATCTACGATATTCTGCAAACATTCGGCGAGTTGTCTGAGGAGGCTGCACAGAACAGGAAGTATTCAAAGTTCAAGGCAGCTTATATTCATACCTGCCTGAAAAACGGCGAGACTCCAATACCTGGACCACCACAGGAGGAGGGCGCAGAGGAGGAGGGAGAAGATCAGCCCGAGGAAGAAGGTGCTGCTGGTGGTGAAGGTGCAGAAGAGGAACCACCTGCCGATCCTAGTCCGGAAGGACCAGCTCCCGACGCTCCAACAGTCCAGGAGATTCTAGACAATCCAGATAAATTGCCTAGCCCACCCACTGAACCAGAGAAGCCACCTGGTGGTTTCGTGCCCTTTGTTCCTTCTGCACAGCCGACTTACTACATACCTCCGGCCGCAGAGGTCCAATTATCCGCCGAACAGGTGAACAAAGCCCAGAAGTATTGCAAATATGCGTCTAGTGCTCTCGACTATGATGACTTAAAAACCGCCATCGAGAATCTTCAGAAAGCCTTACGACTTATCCAAACTGGTTCGGATGAATGATTTTTTTACTGCTGTGATCAGACCAACCAATGGGAAATTGTGGCTGCTTCACATTATAACTGTTCAAGGAATATGATTTTTATTCGTTTTGTATTAATTTTTATTTATGCCTCTGTGCTTTTTATCAATTCATAAAGAACTAATTATGATATTTACTAACCTTATCTGTTAACTGCTTAGATATTGTTAAGATTGAATAAATAATGAGAATAAATTTGCACTTGTGCTTATGAACAAGTTTAAACACTGATCTGTTGTTTAAATAATCGATTTCTTTAAAATTATAGACTTCCTGTTCTGGAGTAAACTTAGGTCAAGGTAATGCGTTTTTTTATCAGTGAAAGTTATTTAATTTTCATTTTCAAAAGTTCCTTGCATCATTTCCGCACATTCCTTAAAAGCACTGCGTACAGTCGAGTTTCCTTGTAAAAAGTTAAAAATGGTTAGAACTGGATTGCAAATGATGTTTGTTTCATAAGTGTATTATTGGATGTGGCGAGCCACAAGGTTTTGGTCCTAAAAAAAGGTGCAAAAAAGTCTTCTATTCTTTCAATTTTTTTTTATTTTTAAATTTTTAATGTTTTAAAATTTTAATATTTCAGTGAAAACATTATTTTAAAAGTACTTGAATTTATAAAACTCATGGTATTTTTCACTTACCAATATTTTTAGATTTAAAGGGCCCTAAAATTTGCTGTAACATTACTGAATAATATAAAATAAAACGAATGAAAATTTTGATGAAGAAAGTTCAAGAAACTTAAGTGTTTTTGGGGAATAATAAAAATTCATTTCAAATCCAAACTTTTAGATTCTTTTTATTCACATTTAGGATTTTTTTTAAATTTATGTTGTGTTTTTTAAGTATACAATTAAGAACTGACTTATAATACATACACATTCTCAAACATTTGAAATTTACATGTATACATACAATTAATATAAAATATTTTATGAACACGCGTGAAATCCGAACAATACACATAAAACGATTGCACCTTAATGATTTCACTGGACTTTTTCCGATCACAATTAATAAGTTTTACACGAATAATAAATTAAACGAAAAAACATAAAAACTATTACGGTCTAACCTTGAATGCATTTCGAATCTGTTCGATTCATCATCAGCATCGCGATTGATCGTCAGTCATTCCATCCTTCGGCAAGTAAATAGATAGGAATCTATGTTACCGTTGTCTTTGTTTAGTGCATTACGGTCATTTTTAATATAAAAGCTTTCGTAGCCATCCAACAATTTTTCGTCATTAACTTGTTTTACAAGTTCAACATTGTTTATATTGACATCATGTCCATTCGTCAGTACATGTTCAGCAATTGCTGATTTTGTCGCTTGATTATTTTTAATATATGTCAAATGTTCTTTAAAACGTTTTGCAATAGTCCTTTTTGTTTGTCCGTAATATTTTCGTTCGCAATTGTCACACTTTATCGAATAAATTCCCGATTTTTCGAGTGTTTTTATTTTGTCTTTTGGATTACCTAGCACATTAGATAATTTGTTGTTGCTTTTATATACAATTTGTAAGTCATGTTCGTTAAATTTTTGTTTTAATTTGTAAGTTATTTCGGGCACAAAAGACATTGAAACTCGCTTCTTTTGGTTTTTGTCATTATTTAAGGTGAAGAATGTCGAACAATTTTCACGAAAAACTTTCTTTGAGTGTTTTTTGATTAGTGAATCTACTAGATTATCGTCATACCCGTTGATTTTTGCAACATTCTTAATTAAGAATGTTGCAAAAATCAACGGGTATGACGATAATCTAGTAGATTCACTAATCAAAAAACACTCAAAGAAAGTTTTTCGTGAAAATTGTTCGACATTCTTCACCTTAAATAATGACAAAAACCAAAAGAAGCGAGTTTCAATGTCTTTTGTGCCCGAAATAACTTACAAATTAAAACAAAAATTTAACGAACATGACTTACAAATTGTATATAAAAGCAACAACAAATTATCTAATGTGCTAGGTAATCCAAAAGACAAAATAAAAACACTCGAAAAATCGGGAATTTATTCGATAAAGTGTGACAATTGCGAACGAAAATATTACGGACAAACAAAAAGGACTATTGCAAAACGTTTTAAAGAACATTTGACATATATTAAAAATAATCAAGCGACAAAATCAGCAATTGCTGAACATGTACTGACGAATGGACATGATGTCAATATAAACAATGTTGAACTTGTAAAACAAGTTAATGACGAAAAATTGTTGGATGGCTACGAAAGCTTTTATATTAAAAATGACCGTAATGCACTAAACAAAGACAACGGTAACATAGATTCCTATCTATTTACTTGCCGAAGGATGGAATGACTGACGATCAATCGCGATGCTGATGATGAATCGAACAGATTCGAAATGCATTCAAGGTTAGACCGTAATAGTTTTTATGTTTTTTCGTTTAATTTATTATTCGTGTAAAACTTATTAATTGTGATCGGAAAAAGTCCAGTGAAATCATTAAGGTGCAATCGTTTTATGTATACAATTAATGTTATATAAATAACCTTAACCTAAATGATATTTTATTTATTTTAAATACTTCTTCATATTAGCAGATCTATTTCTTTACGTTTTACAACGGAATTTGATTGAATAATCGTTTTCTATTTTGCTTTGTTTTAATAAATTTTGTTCAACCTTCAATTTTCGGTCATCTTCATAATCGTTAATGTATTATTTTTTTCAACGCTTTTTTTCTCACTTTTATATATATATATATATTATTTTATACAATAAATTTTACAACTATCACAGTCTTCCATGGTTGAAATGATAAATTGTTATTCTTTTATGTGTTACAGAAATTCACTTTAATATTTTCGATTTTGGTAGAACTTTTTAGTTAAAATCACTATGGGGAAAATTTAAAACATTTATATCGGAGCCATATTAAAAATTGGTTTGCTTTTAAGATTTTTTTTACGCTTGATGTGCAGGATTTGCGGAATTTTAAATTATTTGAAAATAATTCGGTATGGCACAACTTTTAAAATAAAACAAAGAAATGCATGGCGTATTAATAGCGTATTAATAGTAATTTTTAAATATGGACCCTTAAACATGACTTTAAACTAACATTTTGTTTGGGTTTATGTTTGGGTTTGAAGTCATGTTTAACACACCCTGTTTTTAAAAACGGTTATGGATATCCGCGTATGTGTTTAAAAAAAAAGAACTGAACTTAGGCCTGAATTGTATTTTTCCTCAGGCTAAGAAATTAAATGCATCATATTTAAAATTAAAAATCTCGCCTTTGGTTTTTCTTTACCTTTCTGGGAATGATTTGAAAACTTTCACGTGATATTTTTTATGTTTTTGTATTTTTATATTATTTTGTTTTAAAGGAAAATCGGAGGTACATCAAAATACATTACAATTATGTATTATTTTGATTTTAATTGTTGATCGTGTAGTTTAAAATTCGTTGACTTGTTCAATTAAGCATTGATAAATTAAAAAAGTCGACCCACAAAATTAGGTTTTGGTGTAGAAATTTTTTTAACTTCTATTTTATGTAAAAAAAAAAAGAATATCTGAAAATTCTGATCAATTTCCCAAAGAAATAAAAGTTTTATCAAATTTTTTTGCCTAGATTTGATTCGGAAACAACTTTCTTCTTGAAATTACATTTTGTAGACATCAGACTATTTGTCTTGGAGCTAAAGTGTTAAACTTGGAAACTGCTCTAAGAAATTGTTATATATAATACTTTTCTTAAAAGACTCCTCTACCTAATTTTTAACAAAATTATAAATTTGGATCGACTTTGCCAGTAACTTTTAAAAAAATCAACTTTTTTTTATCGAAACTTTTTTGTACAAGAATTTCACTTTCATTAAATGTGTGTGTGTTTGTGTGTGGCTGAATTTTCTTTTCGTTATTTTATTTTGTTTGAATTTATATATTTACAAAATTTTCACTTACTGTCTATAAAATACGATCTCCAATTCAAAATAGAGACAAGTAGTTGGTTGAAATGTATTTCCTTAAGAAAAGAATTTCCACTTTAACTACTTAAAATATTGCTAAAAATACACTGACATTATTTTTTTTTATTTTTTTTGTTTTTAAACATTTCTTTGGTTTTCATTATTTTATTAATTTAGATTTTTCTTTATTTTTATTTAAATAAATATTTACACATCAATAAATATTTTTTTCTCTATTCTTTGGTTTGGTTTCCTTAGATAATTATAGAATTTCGATAAATATCTCTACAAAAACATGACGAAAGTCTACAAGGAAATGTTAAAGACTGTTTGAAAATTTCCTTGATAATAGACCTATTTTTTAGTAGCTTGTTGTTTCATTTTGGAAGAGGGGAGGGCATCGGAGAGCGTGTGTGTTTGTTATTTTTTGTCCTGCGGTGAGTTGGAGAACTTAGAAACCTCCTCCTGATGGTGACGGTCATGCATAGTGGGGATAGGAGCTCAAATGTGGTGCCACATGCGAGGGTGTAACATGACTCATCGAATGTGGTTGATAGAGATTTGTTGCGGGACTTCCCCAATTACCCCAGGAAGCTGCCGATGGGAAAATCGATGCTAAAAAATTCAAGAAATTTTAAGTTGTTAAAACCATTTTGGGATTTTTGAAAAAAAAAAAAAAAAGTTGAAAACATAACATAAATTAGTGGACCAAATTTGTATAGTATTGCAGCCCGTCAACAGCAGAGTTTTACAGTAAAAGGGACTTTGCAAATGTTGCAATCCTATTTTTGGTTCGTAATCCACTCAAAAGAAGGTCTTTGACTTACCAAATCAATACTTCTATCAAAACGGTTTTGCTATTTCTGAAAGAAAAATCTATGAAAAGAAAATTCACCTGATGAAGTTGCCATTCCATGATGGGGGCTCATAAATGAGCTCAACTTCGCACTATGATGATATGGTGTCATGAACAAATCACTCTGATATTTGTAGGTGGGATCGCTTGCAGCGGGTTGGGTGGCGGCAGCTAATCCTTGAAAATCGAATTTGTACGCATACCGTTTGCCGTGCACCTTTGTCATTATATTCTTGTCATAGTAGTACCTGAATAAAAGCGAAAAAAAGGATTTACTAGATTTATAAGGGCAACTTGCGAAAGTCATTGTTAGGAAACTCGTATTAAAGTACTTCTGAAAAAATTTCTAATACATTTTATTACAATGTTCTCAATCCACTCTCAATTCATTATAGCCGAAAAACA
This sequence comes from Chrysopilus asiliformis, assembly GCA_964034945.1. NCBI lineage: Eukaryota > Metazoa > Arthropoda > Insecta > Diptera > Rhagionidae > Chrysopilus > Chrysopilus asiliformis. Next base: position 877,149 of record OZ035962.1, on the reverse strand, counting down.
CAAATCAACGGAAACGAATCGATGTGTCCTTTGCATATTCATAGAAGCCAAAAATATATTTTTTTGTTTCATGAATTGCCTGGGACTTCCATCCATTTTTATTGCGTATACCCTTTTTGAGGTTCATTGTTTCTCGAACGCCTTTAATTTCATCTTAGGTCTATATCCCGACAACATAATAAAAGAAACAGAAATTTATTGCGTCCAAAGTGAATTTCGCCTCCTTTTGTATAGACTCGACATTGTCCTTTAACCGAGGGGGATGATGACGGAGATGCCTTTGATAGTGGATAGTTATATCGGGGTTGTAGAATATTGGTCTATTTGACTATCCTCACAGTATCTTTCTTCGTTTTTGTTATTTCGTGTTCATAACAAAAAATTCCAGCAAAAGAAGTAAAATTCAAGGAGCGGCGCCAATACGATGGCCAGCATTTCAATGTCCTTCAGCGAGCATTGAATGTTCATTTTGGTAAAAATATGCGGAGAATGGGGTGCAATAAAAAGCAATTTTTGTATATGCCTAACTCGATTACCGTCAATCGTAGCTAATTTCAAACAAAAGGCAACCACCGCCCTTTTAGTCTGTTAATATTTCGTATTTACGAGTAAAAATAGATTTATTCAGGGGTGGAGGAAATTTCACCCTCTCGGACATCTACAAAAAGCGACTCGATTTATGTGAATTTCGGTCAATAGAATAAAACCAAAAGAAATTTAACAATACATTTTTCAATTCTTATTAATTTTTGTTCGATTTTTTAGTCATTAGATTTTTCTGATCCAAAATTTTGATTGCAAAGATTGGTGTGTAGAGTAAAACCAGGCGCGGATCCAGGGGGAGGGGGTCATGGGGGCACCTCCCTCACTCCTTAGGCGACCGAGGCTTTTTAATCTTTTGTTGATGGGTATATATTTTGGTACCATACGTTGTTTTTTCTTTTAGCAATTCTATTTAATTGCAGTATGATCCTATGACGTTAATTTCACCGATAACTTGCCAAAGTTACTGTTCCAAATTTCCGGGGCCCCACTTTTTTTTATTAAGAAATCGAGTTTTTGGGGTTTTCAGGATCTCGTTGACTCTTACCCCCAACCATTCATTACCATAATTTCAAAAACAAGTAGTTTTAACAAAAAAAAAATTGACTTTTGTCTCGCCATATCCCCCTATTAGGAATTAATAACACCATTGCCCAGTCGCTCCTAAAAAAGGATATTCTGGAAAGTTTTTATATATGAATATGTACTGTGCAAATACTGTTTTTATGCGGTTAAACCATGGTTGACTAAGAATGGAAAAGACGGTAAAGTGTATAACATGCATAAGAGTCCTGTTATCCCTTCTCTGATTACCATCACACGTCAAGGACGAGAACGATGTCAAAGAGTGGAAAATAAAAGGCAAGTACCAAGCAGCCAGAATGATAACCAACCCTTTCCGAATGTCTAGATACGTTTTGCCGTTGGTTTTGATATGGGTGAAGCGTTTGTGGTAGGATGTGTTCGTCAGTTCAGCAAACAGACATCAAAATAACACTAAAGGCCCATTAGATTTTACCACTTGAGTAGCGCACTTGAAATTGACAGTCGCTTGTTTGGTGTTGAATGCGGGGCTTAAAATTGCGAACTAAAATTTCTCAATCAGACGGAGGTTTGATTTTAAAAGCGTCAATAACGATTTTAGCAGTAGGTATCAAAATTGATTTTAAAAATATGTACATATAAGAAAAACTGTTTTTTTGAAATATTTTTAACAGTGGAAACTAGGAGTTTAAACGCCTCGCCACGCTAATTTTAGGATTTTTGGGTTCCTCATCTAACGGGTTTTTTTTTCAGATTTTTTGTGTGGAGTCTAGAACGTGTGCAGGCCTCCCTCCCCCCCACAGTGTGCCGTGTTTTATGGCCGGCCTCTTAAGAACTTCCTTTGGGGTCGAAAAATTCTACGGTTATTGTACAATATTTCGGTTTGTGAACTGTCTTTCGGAACGACCCATTTCGGCTCACAAATTTAATCGTTTTTTTTTCATCAAACCTACCGAGTTTTTGTTAAAAAAAATCATGTAAAAGAAAAAAAAGCCCATCATCAGTCCTTTAGTAAAATAAATTGAAATACTGACATTGCCTTTACCTTCTAATTTATTTTTGTTATTATATTACGGAATTGTATATAGACATATGGCCGTACCTACACAAAATTCAACTAACGACGAGTAATCACTGATGGGCATATACTCGTAACTAAATAACCGAAAGCAGTAGCATCAAAAATGATGATCGTCCCACGCAATCACAGTTAGGAGGGGATGAAGAAGATTGTGAAAATCAGGGTTGGGGTGCCAAAAAAACGAAGAAAAAAAAACTATGAAAATAACATCGGATGGTGTCCCGCCAGGGGGTTTTCATATTTATTGCTGCTGTGTTTTGATTTGGTTGTCCCTGTCAAGGTATGCCAACTGCCGTTTAGGGTGGAGTCGGAGGATTGAGATCCGGAATGCTTCATACCAATTCCAATATATTTTCTGTGATTAAATGAAAAACAGAAATGAATTTATCTAGACGTGTAATTGGAAATCATTTTTCGGTTTTGATGTCATTCCATACAACAAAATGTTCAAACTTACGCAATTCGGATACGTGAATGGCAAATACTATATGGGAGCATATGTTCCCTTAGGATGAATCAAGGGACAGTTAGCGGGGAACGAGCGAGGAATAGAAATGTCGATTTGGTGATAGATAATGCGACAACATCAACCGTTTAATATTTCATTTGTATTACGAGTTGCCATCTTATATAAACTCAATGGATAGAAGATAAATTTTACATGAAAACATGTCAAATATATTTTTGTCATTCAATAGTTATCGTCCTTGGAGTTCCTTATACAAAAATTGAGTTGTCGTCATAAAATGGTATTGCGTCGTAATCCAGACAGCAAAAATTTTTATGTATTTTCCCTGATTTATGACTTGGTTTTATCTTTATCGCCAGGTCTATCTACAACCAACCTTGATGTATGCCCAAAAGAAACACGCTGAAGTGCATAATTGGCAAGGATTCATAAAAATATAAGAAATTCAGGTCACATCCAAAACGAAATGAAATTCCAACCCCTCCGGATGATAGATTAACAGCCCTTATGGCAATCACCACTCTGTGCGCCCGTTAAGTATATTATCAGCTCGTTAGAAATCATTTGTTAGTGATTTAATGGGATTCCCTGTTCATTAGGAGTACATAAAACATTCAGATTTTGGATACAGAAATGCATCTATTATGAGTAGTGGACCTTTTACATGCCTAGACTAAATCGGTGCACTATCGTATTGGCAATTTGTTAGAATATCTTGGAAATTATAGATGGACAACGTTATGAATTTTAATTGGGGCGATTAAGGGGTGTTTATTTACAAACTGCGTCAAATTTTTGCAGCAATTAACTTTTTTATCAATCACAAAAAATAATTTGGCAATCATCAGTCAGATTCATCATAAAATAGTCTTTCTGTTTATTTAAAAACAAGCGTTTTTTCTTCTTCTTGGAAATATTAAGTTTGGTTTATTTGTTTGTGAAAAACTCGGAAATAATTGTCTGGAGCCTATTAAGATTGAGAATTAAAGTTAGGGGTGAAACGGAGTGAAATATAAGCTACAGTTGATTTTGTTCGAACATTTGTAATTTTGCGGCATTTCATTTACAATTTTTTTAGAGTTTAGAGGTAATTTACATCTAACTTTTTGGTCGGTAAATTTCATTTTGTGTTAAAAAATTCACATTGCACGATTGTTTACTCCGGAATAAATCTCTACTGGGATTTTTTCATACAAAATCGCCAGAACAAATTCGAATTCTGAGAACTTTTGCTTAATCTCAGAATTTGAAATCACATACCTTTCCCGTACATCGAAACCAATGGGAATTTCGAATACGAGAACTAATTAAGAAAAAATTACATAAAAATATTTGAAAACTTTAAAAACTTTGAAAAATGAAAAAATCAAAAAGCTCACCTTAGAGCACGACTCAATTTATCATAATTCATATTTGGTTTTGACTTTCTTTCACCCCATCGTCTCGCCACTTCGTCTGGATCTGTTAACTTAAATTCACCATTCGTTCCTTCCCATGTTATGCATCCAGCATTGCTTGAATCACTTAATAATTCTAGGAGAAACTGCCAAAGTTGAATTTGTCCGGAACCTGAGAAAAGTCAGAAATTAGAAGTCGAAAATTAAGCAATTTAGAAAAAAATATAGGGAAAATGATTGTTAGTCTGATAGGGTTTAGAAATGTTTAGCCTAAAAATGAACAGAGTTTCAGTTTTTGAACAGAAATAAATTAATTCATTCGAGTTTTTCGCATTTTTTGACTAAATTTTTCTCCCAACATCAGCTTTAGTCTAATTTTACTCTAAAATGTAGTTGATTAAGTTCTTTTCGGTATTTAATTGCCTAGAAAATTTCCCAGGATATTCGGATAAATAAACACTAATCAGACAATTATGATTTAACATTATCGAAATTTGGCAATGAAAAAATAATGATTTTCTATCCTAAATCACAGACGGCGACTGGGTTAAACAAACATTAAGTAATTCACTCTCATAATCCTTTAAGGACGAAAGCAATTACGGCCATATTTAAGTTGGAGAATAGCCCCAATCGTCAATAAACTCCATTAATATCTTTCCTTCATTAACGAAAAAAAAACTTTCGAAGGAGAATAGCAAAAAAAAATCTTGAAATTTAGTTAATCGTCCAAATTATCACTAAAATGTTTCGGAAAAACTCAATTTTTGCAGAAAATATCGAAACTCTTGATTGCCCGTGTAAAAGTGGGCGGCCAGCCGGCCAATAATTCGTGGGCAACCTACAGTGAGGCTCCTTCGGTGTGTCTATCGAGAGTCTCAATCAGAATTAGCTGTAACTAATAACCATTTATTTAGGAACAAAACAAAAAAATCCAATAAGAAAGAAACAATATTAGCAAAAAAAAATAGATTATACCAGAAAAACAACAGAAATTTCCTTTAAGGGCTTAATCGAAAGGTTGCATGCCATCGGGTAATAAGTTTTCCCAAATGTTCTTCAAGTCAAGGATAACAACAGAAAACAGGCCTTCAACTCCTTCCAAAAAAAAATGCTAAATACGAAAAAAAAATCTCACTGCAGAAAAAGCAGAAAAAGAAGTTTAAATAAAACAATCGTGGGCTGGCAAAAAATAGAAGAAACAGTAGTTGCCCAATGAGCGGTAGGTATTCCAGCGAACAGATTGCTATCTCTCCAGAAACCAAAACAAATTTCTATCTGTAGTTAGAAAGCAGCACAAAAGGGGGTCCTCGTAGCAATAGATCACAGAATGGAAATGGAATTGGAAACCCTGAATGACCCCTTGTAAGACAAATCGTGATTGACTTCTGAATAGCTCCCCTTTGGCGTTTCCTAATGGACAACAAACCGTATTTCAAGTCGAAGGATCGAGGCAGGAGTGAATGATAGTCAGAAACGGCCCTATCACAGTTAGTCCTGGCGATGTTTCATATCAAAGGATCAAAATGAATACTGATTGACTATGAGAATTAAGACCCGATAAACTTGAATAAAGCCGACTGGCTGGATACCAGCCCTGATCCTGCAGAAAAGTTTAGCCGGGTAGTGGCCGCCAGTTCAGAACCATCAATCATTGCAGCAATCATCGGATCTAATAATTTCGTCCAAGGATAAAAGTGAAAGGGAAAGTCCTGGAATTCTATTCTCGACTGGGGATGCGGGATGGGGAACGGCTGAGTGTTTTTCCTTCTTTTAAATCTGTTCCGGAGGGCTCTTTCCTCCGTCAATCGACCATGAAATGTGTTCGCCCGTTCGACTTTTACGGAGGGTGTGGCAGCGCGGCAATCTTTATAGTAAAAAGTATGGGTTCAGGGATGGATTTTTTTATTCCTTGGAGGGTGTTTATTGTACGCTTATGTCGTATTTCCATCACTGTCGAAAGTTTTTCGTTCTTATTGGGAATTTTGTGTGTACGCAAATCGCTAACTCATCAGGCAATTAGGCTCGCATTATCGCTGCTCATAAGCACACATAGTGGTGAATTCAGGGCGTTTTTTTTTGTTGCAAGAAAATATAAAATTTTCTATAGTGAAAAAGAGCCAAGGACGAATGTTATAAAAGGCGTGAAGGGAGATGAGAAACGGGAGAACGCGCAGTGGGGGTGTTTGTCTTCGGCACCACTCATGTGTGAGATCATCATGAATTGCGTTAATTGTTTCGATAACACTTAAATGGGGTGTGAAGGAAATTCCCAGTAAAAGTCAGTAACAAAGGAGCATGAATTTGGGAAAATATATACTTATAGGCAAATTAACCGAAAAGGAAGATATTTGTGAGGCAAAAATGTGCTATTCTTATTTTATGCGCTTTTATTTCCAATGAATTACGGGGAGGTTTGCAAAATTAATTTGAATGAAAATTCATAACAATTTTTTTTAAACGTAAATTCCTGAAACACTTAATGTTGTTAGTGCCTTATACCAACAACAACATTGAATTTACGATTCGATCGAACCAATGGTATCGAATTCGGCTGTGGAGTTGAAGTTGGGACCAAGTTATTGCTTTACGATTCGAAGCCGGTCAATTTTCACAAATTCGATACGAGAGTTTAAGAAGAGTCGGACTCGCAGAAAATTTGTCGACTTCAACTCTACACTGCTTATTTTACCTCCATTGGCCTCTAGAGAGTTTATGTCAATCCTCAATGTTTTGCAACAACAAAAAAAAAAGTTTGATTTGGGGTTTGAGTTGATTTAATGATTTTTTTTAGCAAAAGGAGTAAATTCTAGACTTTCAAGAGTCGGAGTCGAAAGTTCAGCTACCGACTCCACAGCCACGTTAAAAACTATTTTTTTAATCGAAAAAAAAATCCAATTTCACAGTTAATTAATGAAAAAGGAAATAAATGCATATTAAATATCGTCTGGTGAGCAGAAACAAAATATTTGAATCCGTTTAAATAAAACATAAGGCTGACCGACGGCTAGCGCGGCGTCGGGAATTTTAAGTTTGATAAATTATCGTTATGGTTTCGTTTCGTGGCGAGGGAGATCCATGAAAAGTTCACTGGCACGACTTGGCGAAAAAATAGCGGAGATATGGGTTACACAATAAGACAGATTTAAAAGGTACAAAACTGACCGGCTGGATAAGCGGTAGGCAGAACTTTCCTCGATATTTCAATTAACGCCTAACACCTGCAAATTGCGGGCGTATTGTAAGGTAATTTCGCTCCGAAATTTTGCTCCGTTTCTCAGGTGTGTACTCGATTCAAGCAGGCAATCCGATTTCTTGTGTATCAGGCGAGTTGCCAGGAATTTATGAAGCTTTGGCACGAACCCAATCTCTGTATGTTTATTATTTTAATCAAAGCATAAAATCGTTGATAGCAAGTGGACGGTAGGATCGGGTTTCTTGAATTCAGACAGCTAAACTTAGCACAAAAAAATGGGGGAGGGGGTGGAGAACGATATCCAAAAAATGCACCTCATTTTGAACGGGCAGTAGGCAGTTTTTGTAAAAGGAAACCTTGCAACATTGAAAAATCTTAACGACAAAAAAAAATTGGCATAACATACAGTCCTTGAGGGGGGCGGGGGTCACTAGGCGCCAACCGATGGACCCTATTTGTGGCTAGAGTAGCAGCAATGAGGCGGAGTCCTTGGTAAACATGAACAGAGCACGACTTTTATTTTCTTCTATAAGTAGCGAAAAAATGTTGTTGATTAATTATGGTTTCCTTTCGACAAGGAATCGCTTTGTTAGTCGGCCTTCTTACAATTAAGTTTTTCAAAGTTGCGAAGAGCGACGGAAAATGAGTCCAAGCACCATATTTCTGTGGTGTTTTTCAGGCAACACGGACGGTATTGCGAAACATGGAAAAGTAGCCAAACATCAAAGAGAGATTAAGGAATTAATTATTTCCGGATTTTTTATTAAATTAACATTTTCAAGTTGGTCGACAAGTATGAACGGAATCCCTCTTGGGTCTACGTTCAGCTTCATATACCAGAGGAAACATTAGCAAACGTTTGCCCCTATAATTAGAAAATTGCTTCGAGTTGAGACTTTTTTTTTCTACCACCAAATTGCAATTACAAGCTGAATTGTGTTGCAAAAGGATCCGAAATTATGGAATTACGCTAGGGTTCAAGAATGTCTTAAAATTTTTTCACAATTAGGTGATTTATGAAAGAGGTCGCGAAAACATAATTGGCAATTAGAGTCTACGCATTAATGTTTGACGACATAAATAAATTTTGTTAACAAAAAAAGTTCTTTTGCGATATATCATGATTTATAATTTTTTGAGCGATTTTTTAGGGAAAATAATGACCATTTTGCTTCGACATTTGCCTAAGTTTTGGTTGCAATTATAAAAAACAAGTGGAAATTTCAGGTCAAGATTTTTAGAAAAGTTTTCTTCGGGATGAATTGCAAATCCGGCGCATCCGGTGAAGGGAAAAAGATTTTAGATTTTGTTTGACATGTGAGAACTTTAAAATGAGAATAATAAAAAAATTAAGTCATAAGCAGGACATTAACTACAATTATTATAATATTACATATACAAGCTCTCCTCGACGTCACGTGCCGATTAAAAATCTCGACAACTGCATTTAAAGTAGAAATTATTGTTTAGCCGAGGCGACCCTTTTCCTCGGTGCTTGGCATAAATGATCAACTAGAAATATCCCTTCATAACAAATTCTTACAGTAGAAGCGAATGGTTAGGTTAGGTGAGAAAAAAGTCCAGCACAACTATCTATCGCTCGCAAAGGGTATTTCCACTTGAAAGACGTGGTCTTTTATTCATTAATTTTTTTCAGGTGAGAAATCAAACCCCATATAGTTTGCGTGATTTTATCACCTTGCCTTCATGGCAAAGATAATTACACCAGCAGAGTGTCCTTTAGCAGACGTCAGTTAATCTAAAGGCGCGTGCGTTTCTTTGAATGTTCCACAAACGTCGAGTTTGATCCCTACAAAACTATCAATTCACTAGTATGTATATGATATGTTAAATACTGGGGTTTCCGAATTTCATTAACGTTTTAATCTGAATATAATTTTATGGTTCGCGACCAAGAAATGCAGTTAAATAAATTACTCACCTGAGCTCGCCAGGCGACTGCTCGTTGGACCGAACATTTGATATGGATCTGAAAAGAAATTTAAAAAACAAATTTTCAGTCCCACATAAGCTGACAACATTTTGCATATAAACAATACAATTGCTAAATTTTATTTCCTTCGGGGCTGCTACTACAGGATTAAGTGGTTAATAATGCTCATGAAATTGCTTAGTTGGCTGGGTGGTCGGTGCGCTACGCTGAAAGATGGAGGCCAACGATTGTAAAAGTTTACGCTCTGATTTTATCTTCGTACATGCGACTCGGAAGGAGTGCACAAGGAAAAATTTACGAATTTCTGACATCATTACCGAGCTAAGTCATTCGTTTTAGATACAACTACTATGTGTGTACAAGTTGGAACTTAGATTTTAGTTCGGCGCATTCCAGCCCCACGATACCCTTCTATATTGCATTTGAATGAGTTTTGAAAACTTTGGAGTGACTTTTATGGGCTTTCTAGGCTAGTGACTTTTATGGGCTTTCTAATATATACACGACTTAACAATCGTCGTCATCTCTTACTAAGGGGTCGCTGGGTGATTTTTAAAAGGAACAGAAATTAATTCTCTGGGATTTTTTTAGATAATTAAAGATAACTGCCGGTTGTGACGTCTGTATATTTTCTTCAATAGAAGTTAGTTTGGGTTTAAAAATATTATTAATGTTGCATCGCTAAATGGCACATAACTTCATAAAATATTGGTGTTTTTGACGGACAGCATATGTCACAGCAAGGAATTTTTTTAAAAAAGTTTTTTTTTACACAGAGTCTTGATTTATGACTATTGGAAACATTAGCCTTGCGAACTTCGCAGTCTCCTCAGTTTTAATATTGCACACCGATTTAGAATAGTAAAAAAACGGATTGAAATAATGAAAATCCTTTCTAAAAATTGAGTGAAAACTACGGTTTTTGTAAAACTTATTTACCAAAAGTTTCAAGTCGTTAGGTCAACGCGTTCTCACGGTATTTAAGATACCCCATAAGACATCCCCTTCGTTCTCGAGTCGGTCTCCGTCATGAATACAATATGTTCCCTCTATAAAAGAGGATAGTAAAAATTATGGGTAACCCAAATGTGAAGTTACGTCGATGATGTTTTCTCGTTTTAATTAAAGACGGTATATAAATCGGGTTCACGTGGTATTCGTGGCCAATGTTATGTAACAGTAACTACTCATTTTTGTTAACGGCTAGCTTAAATTGGAAAAAACTTTCCTTGCAAAAAAATCTCACACTACTTTTATTATTTTTTTAAGACAACTAAAATTTTAACCTCTCACAGGTAAATCCCTATTATTTGATACTCGAAACTGTTTCAAAATGAAATTGTTTGAAATATACTTGAAAATGTTTTAAATTCGAATTCTATACTAATTTGCCTGGTGTGTTTGAATGTTTGGCGCGTGGTTATCCTGTCAACAACGCCGGCATTATATTCACCCTTCCTTATACATTTCAATGCTACATTTATTTTTCTGCAAGCTCTTAAAGGATTGATTTGAAACAAAATTGTCACAATACAATTCAAATGAAATGAAAAAATAGTTAAACAAATGAAAAAGTAAAACAATTCGAAACAATGAATCCACAAATGTAACCACGATGCTGTGATGGCACTTGATGGAAGTTTAGGACCAGGAGGAAGAACTCCGACCGGCTGTGTCGAATAGGCATGTATCATAATATATTAAGGGTTCAGGATCCAGAAGCCGGAGTTGAACAATATTTAATAATAAACTCGACGTACAAATATCACTTGAAGGACCCTTGACGCGGAAAACACACTCGAAGTGCATTATGCGGATTTAAGAGACCCAACGCAAGCATTTATCCGACCGAGTACGCTTTATACCTTTGCCTTTTGCATCTCGGAATGGAGTGAAAACTCTTCGTTGGCGTCATTGTAACATTTTTTTTTTGGTTTTGCTAAAATGAGGAAAACTTTTTGGCATTGTTACCTCGATTTAGTCCTCGTAGTTTTTCTGAATTGAATACATTTAGTTGAATTCAGAGATGGCGAAACACAATATGACTGACTTGCTATTCCAGAGCGGAGGATTAATCCCCTTCCTAACTCAAGGGGTGAGCTAGCGAGTACTCTAACATTGTAATTTTAGAGTTTTTAAAGTGTGTTTTTCACTTGCTGGGTAAGTTCGACGGACGTGATTGGGGGGATAGAATTGTGAAAACCTCGGAATGATGACGAATACGAAGGAAACTCAAGGACCGTTTATAATTTGAAACATTTTCTTTTTTCACAGCGAAGAAAGTAATTCACCAACTTAGAGTTTCCCCATTAAAATCCGAGAACATAAATGGTAAGGATGTCCTAAGCCTATCCTTTTCCTTCCCGTTTGGTTTTTCACTCTTCCTCTACTTGATTTCTTAAATTTTATAGATGATTTTGTGCTTAAATATGCATTTAAAAATGTGTCCTGCTGTGGGGTGTTGTTTTGTAAACTTCGAATGGGTTTCTTTACTCATTTAAAGCATATTGTTGATGTGAAATAAACCAGAAATTACTCAAATTTCATAGCAGAATCATCAAATTATTTTATTGTTGTTAATATTGTAGTGTAGATATCATGATGGTATGAAAATCTTTTGCGATATATTTTTTTTTATAGACGGAAAATTCCGAACCAGCGCTTTTAGATCAGAATTAAGAAAACAGTGGAATTTTCAATAAATGAGACTATAATGAAGTCGAAAAAAACTGAAAATTTGGTTCCTCAGAAAATGCTGAGTTTTACAGTTTCAATTTTTTCCTAAGCATAATAATTTTTTCTGAGCAAAAAATGAATTTAAAATCATGCAGTTTTCATGCACAATTTGAGTTTACACTATTTTTCAATATTATCAGAGAGTCGTCAAAAATCTGAAAAATCCCTCGACCGATGGAACTGAAATTTTAGTTACAGACTCAAAAGGAAAAGGAACCCAAATCACCCAAACGTCCTTTAACATCGTTTTTCATTGCAAAATTTTGGCTCTGCTTTAAGATTTAATTTTAATTTGAGTTCTAGACACATAACTTCGGACTTTGGTTCTATCAATTTTTGTATTTATTGACAGCTTGGAAGAAAATCAAGCGGCGATTGCAGAGAATCGATAGGTGGGAATCATGTCACGTGCAAATAAAAGTGAAAAACTTAATCCAAATGGCGTGACCACACACACAATCATCAGACAACCGGCAATAGAAGGGAATCAGCAGTTTAGTTACAAGGTGAACTCCTGTCTGCTCCTCTATCGGGAAATTCGTTTGTTCCCCAAATGCCCGGGTAAAAAAGCACACAGAAGCTAGACGAATGTCAGGAATAGAAGAGCAAAAAAAAAAAAAAAAAAACAAAAGTCCTGTCCAGTCCCCCATTTTGTTATTCTGACTGGATTCACGGGCTATAATGTTGCCAAGCTCTCTGTGTTCGGCGAAATTGAATGGGCGGACGTTTATGTGTTACCATTTCCCTGAGGAAAGTTTATTACCCACCGCCACGGCTGACGAACGACGTCGCCATTATCCACCGTTTTCGTACAAACAAGATTTCTACAGACAACCGAAACCGAAGTAAACAAATCGGGAAAAATGAAAAAGGTTGGTGAAAATTGAAAATTCGGAGACTGGTTTCCGTGTGATTTTTTTCTAGGCTCATTTAATTCACAGCGTGAGGGAATTGTTCGCCTCGACTTTCTGCTTCGACATGGTTTCACACCTTGCTTGGTAACATCTTTTAGTTATGTTTATGCAACCTCATCACGGCGGATTCCCGACACCATGGGCGAATACTTTCACAGAGCGGTCACAAATGCAGTGGGAAATATTTGTGTTTTTTCAATGTTATTTAGAGATTTTTAAAATCATTTGTGGCTATTTAGAAAACATGTCCACATTTAGGAGGAAAAACGGGGGGTATGCGATAATGACTGCGGGATTAAATCTCATACAAAAAAGTATGACGAAAAGGCGAAAATTAGCGTAAGGGCAGCTTCTTATAACAAACTTTACTTTCTCGTCTTTATAAGTGTTAATGTATAATTTTTGGATAGTCGTAAAACTTGAATGGGGGAGTTGTGTAAGAAAGATCCCATCGGACTTAAAATATTTAGAAAATCACAAACACCATTTTATCTAAGTCTCTTGAAATTTCAATCAACCGTTTCCGAGCATTCTTTTGCAGCCGTTTTCGAGTTTTTTCCGTGTAATCGTTTCCGAGATGTGCACTCACAAACGTACTATTCTTGAGTTGTCAAGCGATTTGTTTGAGTATTAAATTACCCAAATTTGACCCAAAAGGATGTCCTTAAACGTATTTAATAGCCATAAAAAAGAAACGATTTAAATAACTTTATTAACCAAATTCTACAGAGTAATTTTACGTTTTATGTGAAAAATGCTTTTTTTTTTTAAAAAAAGGCACTTAGCTTCCACTGAAAGGGATTTCTGATTTGCATATCAGCCATAATCTTTGAAATTGACATCGAGACAATTTCATCCTTTTATCCTATTCATAAAAGGATTCAAGATTGCTTTACAAGTGTAAAAAGTTTTGAAAGTGTTCTTCTTTTCGAGAGAAAAGAAAGAAAAAAATGAAATGGCAGAAAGTGCGCCATCAACTGAATATGCCTTTGATGAAGTCTTCTCAAAATTCTGCCCCTTTCAGTTGGTTGTATAGATTAACCGGCAGAAACTCTCGTTTTTTATGAAAAGGAATCAAATGAAATCAGGCGAAAAAGCATAGTAGCAGGTAATTTCTAGCACACATGAATGAATGAGAAATTTTCCAGCAAGAAAAAAAAAAACGCAAATATTATAACCACCTCCCTTTCCCTGGTCGAACGGGTTTTGTTGCATTTATGTATGGGACTTTAATGCCTCACCAGTTAATTCTCCAGGACTTATCCAGGATTTGTTATCTTTGCCAATGGATATTGACAAAAAATCAAACTTCGACCCGGACAAGTAAAAATGAAAAAAAACTACTATGAGTTGGCGTTCGATAGGGATGTTAAGTTAAGCACTGGACCTAGTCGAAAGGGACATCTCAAATATTTGTCCATTTATTGATCTTTCGCAGCTGATTGCTTATTGACTCTCTTCGTCGTTGCTCTCTTGTTCCGAAGTCGTTTTTCTTCTATTGACATTTGGCAAATATTTTGCACAAATAAGAAGCAATGGCAGAAGTTACTTTAAAGGGTGGGGTGGACGACACCCAAACCGAGCCAACAAACCTTTCAAGGAATCGGCAATATACAATCGTTAATCGACACAGGCCCAATTTAAACTTTTGGATGTCTCTCGACATTTTTGTAAGATAATATTTTTAGATTTTTTCAATCAAAATAACTCACCTGGTTGCCTTAGATGTGAATGAGGATCCAGGGATGACTTCCCGACTCCAACACTGACGGAGCTTAAGGCATTTGAGCTGTAACCTAAAATAATTAAAAATAAAATAATTAAAAAGGAAACAATGAAAATTGCATTTTCCAAATGAAGACAGAAAAACCAAAACGAGTTTCCAAAATGAAATCCGATGAGGTTTGGGAATTTGATTGGCTTTTTGTACAAACACAAAATGTTTATTGTGACCTCGGTTTCACATGAATGTCGTAAGGGGGTTGAGTTGGCAATGATTACATTGGCTGGGGCGGTCGTATTGGTTGCAAAGTTCACAAAAGTGTGGCACAAAGGGCACACAATGATGAATTTAATGGAGCACTTTTTTAGGGATTTTTTCCATTTTACTGTTTGGCTGCGACTTCGTCCCCGAATCCGATTGAAATTGCAATTAAGCGGGTGCATTTTGGGGCTTTTCTGCTATGGGGTAGTAACTGAAGTTCGTGCACCATTCACCATTGATAGAATCGACATTATTTGGAGAGTTTCGTTGGGTGGCCCGGTGTTGAAAGCTGGGGCAGTTTAAGTTTTATTATTCCGCCGGCTTTTAAAAAAGATTTTATTGCCATCGGGGCAATTGAATTGGTCAAATGGTGAAGCGAAAATGAAATTTGCTTTGGTCATGCAAGAAAAACGATTCTCTAAATCGGCGTATTGTAAAATAGGTAGGGGGTATAGGTATGGATTTTTTATGGATCCTGTTACAAATGGAAATCCCATTTTTAATGCTCGTTTTGTGTTTGGCTGACTTTGTATGGAGTTTCATACAAAATATTGAAAGCTCTTAAACCATTTAAGAGTTAATTAGTTTGAATAAAAAAACATTCTTTAAACAATATTTAATATAATTTATCGTTTGTAACAACAGAGTTACATTTTTTTTAAATATACGCGGAAAACAAAAATGAATGGCTAAATATGCGAAAATTTAAAAAATATTTTCCAGTTTTTGGTATTCTAAAAAGTTTTTGAATTTTCCAAAGATTTATGTTGTTAAGCCCCAAAAGCGCTCTAAAATTTTGTAGATACAACCTGGTACGTACATGTGACTGACGTGATAGATAAAAAGAATCGTGGTTAAAACAATTTCTTACATTGCGAGCACAGATAAATTCGAGGTCGCAATTATTCGGCTTTCAAAATATATCCTAGAATAAGGATTGGTCGTTGTTTATTTATATACGTTTCAGATATCTGGCAAAAAAATCCAGAAATTACTTCAAGAAAATACCATAATTTTTACAGAACTTTCGAATAAAAAAGAAAATAGCGTAATTTTTACAGAACTTTCGATTTATGATCATAAATCCAAAATTAAGCGAGAAAAAAACATTTTTGCGTAATTCTTACAGGACTCTTTGTTCCGAAATTTGAATTTCCAACATCAGATTCGTGGTTAGCGACCTTTAAAATCTTTTATTGATAATTTTCCCTCGAAAATATTGAAAAAATGAACTTAAATTTTTTTAAACAAAGTTAACTTCTCTCATATACCGATTCTCTAGTAAATTGTGGTGTAGATTCTTTACTCATTTCCAGCTGTGTAAAATTTATTTTATGTGTGACGTTTATTATTGCTGATACTCTTCCCTAATACACTTTGAGTGTTTTGAAAGCAAGTAAATAATAGGCCGAAGGTAAAATCGCAACTTTTAAGATTTTTGTGCAAACCTATGTACATTATGCTAGCTTTCGATTAAAAAAGCATAATTTAAAATCGAGCTGGCAGAACTTTATAATCAAGCATATAAAATGCCGTAAAATAAATAATTCAGTTGTGAATTTCATACATGATTGATATCATACTTTTTTGATTGGTCAAAACTAGTATGTGTTTTGAACAAAAAATGTGAAACTTCAAAGAGTAAATTGCCACCCTATCGCGTTTGTCGTTTTCCAAATTTTGCTGAAATTTTTTTCTAAACAGGAATTGATTTTTATTCGAATTTCCAAGGATTGAACAACATCTAATTCAGAATGGATGTAAATTTCCTGTAAAAGGAAAATTTAGAAGCTGGCAAACAAATAAAAGAATAAATAAACAACAATCCAGAAATAACAGAGTAACAAAGTCTGAATTTGGAGGAAAAAAAAGAAGACTGTCGCATAACGAGCTAATCTTGTCAATACACTTCACTTGGCAAGGGAAGACAAAATCAAAGAATTCACACAGAAAGGATTATCAACCTTTTATCACCCGCTTGACTCCTTATTCGACTATTGTTCTGGGTTCTATCTACTTGCATATCAGTGTCCAAGGGTGTATCCTCTGGTGTTAACCGGAGAGGAAAAGAAAATTTGTTGTTGTTTTTTTTAACACCAGAGGTTTGAGATATGCTCCTTCGGGACGTGTTTATTTAAGTGTGCGATGTGCGGTTTGTTGTGCATTAAAATCAACAAACATCCAAAGGGGTAGCAATCTCTTTTCCTTCTATTCTTTTTTTTTTACTTATACCACCCCCTTCTCCGCATAGTTTCAATTTCGAGTAGATATGTTGGGTGTTACCCTGTTTCTTATCATTGAACATTGACTATTGTAATTCTTTTGCATGTTTTTTGTTTGTTTCTTTTGATGTAATTGGCTTTACATTTTATACACCCCCAAAACTCCAGGCATGATATTAGCCAAGGACAAAATGAGTATTTAATCGTCTGGAAATCGAAATCTCTCCTTTGTGAGCGATAATTGGATTGCAATGCGTTTGTTGCCCAAAGCACTCAAACAAAAAGGAACTCGAGACACTTTTTGACGCCAGCCTCAAAGTAGCATCGCTGATGAAAACTTCAATAAACATGAAGGGAATCACGTCCAGCCATTACACCATACTCGTATGAGTCCTTTTAAAAATATCCAGCCGAAAAGAGCTGCCAGAAGTTCCATAATATTTTAGATTTTAACACCACTTCCAGATCAGCGATTCCAGAGAAAATTGCTAAAATAAGCCAAAAGCACAATCACAGATTTTCGTTGTGGAATTAAAGCCGCCGGCAAAGGCAAATCATCAGAGGTACAATGTTGATTTTGCCCACATTTTCTCGATTTCCCGGGGCACCAATACGACTTTCCCATTTTCGCTTTAACTTCCACTTGCCGTTCAGAATTTGTTTGTCACCATTGAACTATACGCGGCGGGTGCAAAATTTGTGTGTCGTTATGGGTTTGTTTGCGGTATGACAGGGTTAAGGGATGAATGATATTGCATGGAAACATAAACATAGACTTTTGGGGCTCCCCGAAAACATGTTTTCTTTGGGGGCGGCAATCCTGCGACAAGGCAGACTGTCGGGACGACGACAGGCACGAATGCTGCTGAACGTGCGATGAAATTTTCAGATTTTCGTCAAAGTTATGTTGTCGTTGCGCTTCACTGGAACACAAAGGGCGAAATGATCTCGTCGCCCCAAGGG
Organism: Chrysopilus asiliformis; assembly: GCA_964034945.1. Lineage (NCBI taxonomy): Eukaryota > Metazoa > Arthropoda > Insecta > Diptera > Rhagionidae > Chrysopilus > Chrysopilus asiliformis. The sequence goes on along the minus strand of OZ035962.1, from coordinate 859,147 downwards.
GTGTAATTTGTAGCACCAACTTTTGATATTTTCAAGTGAAACGGCCCGAGGACATGTTTGCGCTCTTTGTGTGTAGCTCACTTTGACGAAAAGTTTTCAAGTCAAAAATGAAATTCAACAAATCCCCAGAATGGCTCGTTTCAAAATTCAATCCACCCCATCATGTCGCAATCAGCGCTATTCCTAAGCCCTTTGGTGTCAATCTTTTTGTATTATTTTTTTAAACATTGTGGGTGGCAACTGCTGACACTTTGGGTGAAAAACATAAACTTCTCAGTTATCTCGTTACGCTCGATGCGTTTGAAAGAACTTCGTCGAGATTTAAAAGGGATGAATTAAGGTTTCGATTGTTTGTAACCGAATCGAATTACTTACGCATAAAGTATTGCAGTAATTACTTTATTTTTATTTAAAAAAATATTTTTTCAACTGTGTAGGAAATTTAGTTATTTTAATTGTTTCACTTACCTTGTGACTGCGATGTACTGTGAGATCCCCATGAAGATTTATACGATGAATCTAAAATTTAAAAAAAAATCAATTTTTACGCTGGTTTTGAATTATTTGTTTTTAAAAACATAATAATTTACTTTGAATAAAAACAAGATATTGATTTCTTCGTTTTTTATATTTTTAAATAGAATCAGAATTTTAATGACAAGATAATTGCGAAAACAGTAGGTACGCAAATTTTATCGGTTTGGCAAGTATTAGAACCGTTGCTGCCTGTTTTTTCGGAAGGTTTATAATAAAAATAGATCTCGGACAGTGAATAATACAAATAGATCTCAGCCTACAATACGATTCTTCTTCACAAGAAATAATAACGAGCTCCAAACTATTTATTTTTAGGAAATAATCGGCAATTCTTGAGCAATTTTTTAATGAAATTGTGTCTAGAAGAATCACATTATCCCAGGCCTCAAAAATGTTTCTCTAAAAAGCTGAAAAATTGCGACAAGGGGTGGAAGGGGGTTTCGAAAAGCCTAAAATTAGAGTGACGTATTTTATGGACAACCCAATAAAATGAAATTTTACATAACTTTTCCAGGCAACAAATATTAATTTGTTGAATTGGCTTAGGTTTATCTTCTTCTTGGCAATAAATATCGAAAGTAAGGTTTGAAGATTTTCAAACTTGCAAATTAAGGATGCAACATTTGTAAGGTTTTTAAACTATCAACAGCAGAGACGTCGTTTTGTGCCTATTCTATACTCTCTCCGAATGTAGCCGAATAGCCGAAAGTCTCGGCTGCCACGTTGAGCGCCTTTTTGTCAATTGAATTACGCTATATATTTTATACTTTGTATATTTTATATCGTGAATTGAAATTTCAAGACGGATAATTGGATTCTATTCACAACAAAAAAAATGTGATTCGCCTACATTCGGGGAGAATGTAGAACAGGCACATGCCATTCTAATTTATTACAAACGTTTTGGTGGGTTTTTCTGTTGTTTAGAAAGTTAGATTTATATCGCGGATTTTCAAAGAACTTCAATTCAATTTGTTCTAAAGGCAAAAAATATCTCTTTATTTCAACGAAAAAAATAATTTTCTTAAATTTGATTCTGTGATACGTTCCCATTTTTTTTACGGAAATTCATTGAAATCGAATGTTTTCTATACTGTTTTTGGATTTTTGAGTGTTAGATTTAAAACGATTTGTTTCAATAATAAACGATTTGGCTTTTTAAAATCTTGGAAAATTGAATAGTTTGTTGAGTTTTAAACTTAAAACCTCTTTGTTGACGGGCAGCACTTTTTTGTTGTGAAATTATTTGAAAACTTTACTATCTATGGTTTTTTGATGAAATGTTAGAAGTTGAGATGACAGTAAAAAATTAAAAATTGTCATTGTAAAAATTTATTTTAGGGCCAGAGAAAACAAAATATACTTATATATGTGGGAGCAAGTCAAAATTTTTATTTGATATACAAATTATGCACCGTGGTCTAATTCTTTCTTTCAAAAGTTTCACCCGTCGGATTTAAATCATAAAGCTTGATTAATAAAAATATGATGCTTTCATATGAATCTCAGAGATAAATACAACTATAATTTAACATGGGGATCAAAAAAATGCAAGTTTTCAGAAAAAATTTTAGTGTAAATTACAAAGTTTTCAAAAACCTGAACAACTTTGGTCATATATTTTTTTTCAAGAGGTCCGCAATTTTTTCTTCATTGATGATTGTAGGAAGCTGTTCATCACTGTTTTTGAATATTTCTAATTCCAACCGATAAATTAATTACATTCTGTTTAAATGACTTATAAAACTCTTAATGAAAAAAAAATTCATTACCCGCAAATAGCATTGAGAAATTACTGAATGTTCCGGCTGAACGAGACAAGTAATCAGCGGAACTTTTGATGTCAAGCATCTTGAAGTTGATTGATGGCGGAGTGGTAAAATGTTTTTTTTCTTCAATAACACTATGTTAATTTCGCACTTAACCTAGCCAACGGAAATATCACCCATTTGCCATATTTTCAAAAAATTCAGTTACAAAATGGTTAAAATACACAAATTCAATTTCAACACTTTCACCACAAAATACACAAAAACAAGTGCAAATGTTTTTTCTTCGATACTTGTATCTATTTATTTCTTCCTTTTAATTTTTGTTCGACACAATTCGAGTCTGTGAGGAGCTCAGGTGGTTTTTATAAAGTGGATCCGGAAGCCAAAGCAGATTTCCTTGGATCGCTGGTTGTTAGTGAAGTGACTTCCTTGGCGATGTCCGTTTTCGATTTGGGACAACCGAAACAAATCAATAATCTTACAATAGTCACAATTGATTAAATCTTTAATACGTTAACGGCCTTGTAACAAAATTGAACAAATATTAGGGGCCAAATTGTCAAATATGTAATGCGTAAACTTTTATAAGTTATTTTTGACAAAGTAAATAAATAAATAAATAAATAGCGGTGACAACTACTTAAGGAAAACTCATTTGGAAATGGTCCTCAAAATCAAAATGAATTTCCCGTGTTGAAAAAGTGAACTCCCGATAGGCAACAGAGTGGCGACGCGCACAAATACTGAAAGCGGCGACGGCGGAACAGGAAAAGGAACGGGAAAGTGTGACGATCGGAACCGGTTACCGTTACCGGACACCTCTACTTCCGGTCGACTTTTATATGTACCCAGCCAGCTACGTATACAAGTCGCAGTTTAGCTATGCCAACATAGATATCAGTGGAGTGTGAGCGATGGGCAGTAGGTGGCGGGCGATGCGATGTCACAAAGAAGAGGACGTAGTATAAAACGTGTGTCTCCTTTATATAAGGATGGATTTCGTCCGCTGTATGTTTTTTTTTTAAATCGTTCAGTGTTAAAATGCCACAACAAATATCCACCAGCCAGAGTAATCTAAACCAGAAACGATCTCAAAATGATTCAGCAACGGCAAAAAGGATTTGCCGTATGAAACACACACGTATCACTGAGCTATGCACGAAATAATCTCGATCCTGTTGGGATTTTTATCTGTTCGACGAATGCCAGAGAACGTCTGTCTTATAACCCGCTAACACGACAATTGAACTTGTTCTTTGCTGTGAATGACATCCCCTAGTCCTGTCCAGGACTAGTTTCTCGACATTAACCGGAGACGACTATTCGTCCTGTGCAAACCAAAAACATCCGAGTGGGAATACGGGTCTGATATACGTGCGTTCGTTTGTGCAAGCGGTATGACTGTATCGACGATACAATGTGGTGAGTCCTTTTCATGCCGCCCTGTCGCGACTGTTGCGTTCGGATGTTGGGCGCAAGGAAAGAATCCTGGCACCTTCCAATACCAGTTGGCCGTGCCCAATCACAGCGAGCGTGTGTTAGGGGAGTGGCCAATTTTCGGTGTACAAACTGTTGCCTAGGAATTTTAATCCTAACTCCCCAGCTATCTAACGGGTTCAAGACTGCTCTCTTCTCCCTTGCCCTGTTCATATACGGCCCAGCAGCAATTTCTTCGTTTAGGACTTGAAGGATTTTGGCATACTGGCGTGTTCTCGGAAAATGGGGAGTCAAAAAGCGAAATTTCTGGTCATGTTGGTTGGGAGTTTCATGTCCTTATGGTGTGGTGGCGCTCTTGGCTGGCTGCCTGCACGTGAAAGGCTCAAAAACCATCTGATACGATGGTGGCAGTTTACCATTGGGTGGTCAGAAGGCAGGCAATTGGAATGGGCGTGAGGGTGACATGAAGCAACAAGGACGGATGTATTATCCACTTCCTTCTTCCTTCCACCAAACACAAGGATATTACCGTTTCGTCGTCGGATCGTTAATACACCTACTCGTACTTTGTCAGGTCCCGGGATATTCTTCGAAGCTTGTCGAAAAAGTTAGGTGTAGATATCAGCGGGAAGTGTGCGTTACGTGGTGTTTGGGAATATTCATCATACAGGATTCCATGGATATAGAGTCGAATTTTCCCGGGAATGAATCAAGGAAGCCTGGCGACTGGTACATTGATGATCTTTGCTCTGAGCCCAACTTCGCTCCGCTCATCCTTCCTTGATTTTCGTGATTCGCGTTTTTGTTTTTCATTTTTTATTCCAACTTTTTGATTTTTTTTTAAGTTTTTTTGCCTAAAATTCTATTTACGAACAATAAGCTGAGATTCTGCGCAAATCTTCACAAATTTTTATTTAGCTGGAAGGCAAAAACAAAGCCCTTACAGTGAATAGATACGGATGCGGGATAGGATCTCTTCCACGAGCGCTATCGGAATGGCGACGTACTTGGAAGATGAAGGATTCAATTTTCATCGAAGGGAGAGACGAGTAAATCTTTTTGTGTGCTTCTTTGCTACAGGGGTGGGAGCGCGGGGGATGAATGTGTACGGGATGGAATTGAAAATTGCTTTGAGTCAAGAAGCTATGGTTGGGTAGTTATTTAAAAGCTACGTATAAGAACAAAAAAATATTTCTCGGGAAAATTCCTCCATCTTTTGTTTAGAATTTTCTCAGGCTGCTTCCATCATATTGTAGTTCGGGAGTTTTCATCATTTCTCTTGCCTCCGTGCACTCAATGTTTTTGTGCAAAATTATAATTTCATTTTTCCGTACATCTACCCATCCTAGTTGGGAAATTTCCATCTCCTGGCCTAGCGACCTCTTTTCGGTCCATTTTCTCCGTTCATAATTTAATAGAACGACGAATGCAAATGTTGTCTTCCATTTACATGTTCTGCCTGGAAACGATATTTAATTAAAAGTTTTCCCTTCTCCGGGGGAAATTCGGGTTTTGTCTCTTTCAATTATTTTCCATGGAAAAAAAATCTTTGGAATAGAATGTGTCTTGCCAATTTTGCAAATGCTCGAAGGTAAGTTGAAACGAAGCCAGGATTCTTAAACAAGAATATTTTCTACTGGAATTAATTATCAACTAAGGGTTAAATTTTTTTCGGTGAAACATTTGAATTGAAGCATTAATATTCGATTCCAGTTTAAAAATTTTATTTGGTTTTATTATTCTCTTCTCTTCTATAGAGGGAAAGTATTGGATTCAAGAAGGTATTTTTCTGATGGTTGAATGAATTTTATAAAAAAATGTGGTGCAATTTCTCTAAAATCCTCGCATTGTATCACGAATTTTTCTTCAAATATGGTAAGAAGAAAAAAAAACGAAAGAAATTTCGTGATCAGATTTTGAAATATGAGTGAATATAGTGAGAAATTAAAAGAAGGAATTGCTTTTCAAAATGTAGCTTTACGGCAGTATGCATTTGAAAAGATGGTATATTTTCTACAGCCAAATATGGTTTCAGTATTTTTAGTACGCAAATTTCGGATTTTTTAACTATATTATATTTAGATTCTGCTCTACGACTCTTGGATTTTGGTTACATTTTGGGGGATAAAATTTTGATTCTGTTTCTGACACAAAATTTTTGTGTAAGCCCCATTTGTGACTGCTAAGCAGTCCAACGCTTTTTTGTGTTGAACGCTCTCCCCAATAGTGAAATTCGGATCACAATTAGATTATCTGGAGAAAATGGAACAAGGGGGTTAACGGAGAAGGTTTGAGATTGATTTGAGACGGAAAATTTTTTTCTAAGTTGAAAACTGAATCCATTTTTGCAAAGGGTTGCGAAGATAGCTTGAAAGATAATAAGAAATTTTATATAGTTATACTAATAGTTTATTGTAGTTTAAGTTTTCAAATTTTCTTTGAAGGTAAAAAAAAATTTCCAGGTCAATTTTTCATTAAAAATTTTGAATTTTGAATATTTGCTTTAACTCTTTCACTACTCAGACTAGAGTACTGCAAAAGACACCTTTCAAAAATCATTTTGATATTCAAAACAAAAAATGTATTAATAGAAGATTTTGAATTTTGCATTTTCACTAAAAAATCATGACCCCAGCATTTTGAGACCCCAGTTCTCCACAATTAACAATAATTTCTCTTTAAAATAAATCGAAAAAGAAAGTTCCGGAAAAAAAATTAATTAAAAAAATAATTTTAAAATTGTCTTTTCGTAAGTAATTTCTTTGAAGATTCTTACAATATGTTTCTTAAGGGTCTGTAAAACAAATGCATAATTTTGGATATTATAGTCCTTCATTTACCCTAACTCTGTCGGTTATACTCTTAAAGCATATGTTTTGCCACTCACTTCATTAAATAATCAAGGAAAATATCTGTATGAATTTTATATAATTTTCTCTCCAGAGTCGTGCTTTTTCCGCTTGACTTCCACAAAGAGTAAATACAGAAGTCACAGTCTAAATGCGTGAAAAAAAAGTCTTAGGGGCTGAAAGTGGAAAATGTTTGGCGACTTGAAACGGGCAACATTACTTGGTGGCACGTGCTAATCGCGTGTTACGTCATTCATATGTCATTAGAAGACACGTGCTCTCACACTGCAAAGAGCAAAAAAAAAAAATGAAAATAGCAGCTAACAATATTTAAGAATGGGTCAATAATAGAGTAGCGGAACAAGTTATCTTAGATTTATGAAAATTCATAAAATGAACACAGCCACTTGCGCTTTTCCTCACTAAATAATCAAAAATCTCGCAAATTTAAAAAACAATATGAATTGAAAGGTGCCACAAGGCTTCATAGTAGGTCCTTTTTTCTTAAAGATTATTCTCGAATGCATGGCCAAAAACGAATCAGGAATTGCTTCACCACCCGCTGGTGTGAATTATCATTTTCAATTGTCCCAAATCCAACCAACCCCTCAACGTATCGCATCCATATCTCATCTCGTGATGATGGAAATCTTTCCCGTCCTGCTACATTAACCTATGATGAATTGAAACATATTGCAAGGATTTTCGGGATGAAATGATTTATTTATTTATTATTTGTTTATTTATTCATTTTCATTTTAATAAAAATCCCAAACTTTTTGTTTTCATTTGGCCTCGTGCCATTTTATATTGCAATGTTGAGATTTATTTTTGTGTTTTCCATTCAATTGATAGGAAAATTAATGTCCAGGGAACCAAAAATTCGAATAGCTGTTAATTAATATTGTGTTAAAAAGTTTTTCCATTCAAATCGGATATGTTGTTCGATTATTAAATCGTTTATAATTTTTTTTTAATAATACCTACATTATTTTTTGCCATCGATTTTTCTCGTATTATTAATTATTATGTTTTTGGAAATTTCGGTTTATTATTAACTTTTTCGCTATTTAATGTTGATTTTCATAATTTTGGAAGATAATTTTGTTTTAAATCCGGTTAAATGGTTTTGAATATTTCTTTCATTTGCCGGGCATAACGATTTTGTCCGTTTTTAAATTTTGGAAGCAGTTTAATTTAATTTTGGAAGCAAATTACGTCGATTTCGGGTAGTGGTAAAAAATAGATAAATTACTTACAGCCTAATCAGCAAAAGTCGTCAGAAAAAGATTTATAATTATTGAAAAACATTCTGCTTTAAATTTGATATGGAGCAATCTTAAATATTTTAGACAAGTTCGTTACAGGCAATCAATTTACATATTTTTTCTTATATTTTCTATAATTAAAAGGGAATTTCACTTAGATTGCGTAGTTGCAAAATATTTAATAGAAAACGTGTAATGAAACTGGCAAACTTAACTTCATTCCCAGCCGTTTCCTTTGGTTTCTCGTAACCCACCTCCGCCCATCAAGTCATAATTATTGATTCTGTCGGAGAGTATGCCAAAATCCTGTACTTCCATTTTCAGGAGCCATTCACTGACGTGCGGGACTGGGACACCATGAAATACATCTCACCCGTAGGCAACATCAAACTCATTTCCTTCATGTTCGACGTTGTTGATTCTCTAACCCCAAGCCAGATGGTGGAAGCAGCAGCGGCAACGTTGGGGAAGAGGAGTGTGAATTCAGGGAATAGGAAGGCAAGTGTTTATCCGTCTTTAATTTCCATTTATTAATAATATATACAACTGCTTTGCGAGACTGAAAGTTTATCAACCGCACGTAGCGATGCATCAATGCTTGAGGAACAGCCCTTCAAAAGGATTTCCATCTAGGCTATAACTTTCATCTCAAAAACGGGAACCCAATAGAATTTCGTTCGGGTTCTCTAGCCCCGAATACTCTCTTGGGTCGGAACCGACGAAGTAATCAAAACATTGCCTTAGTGAGCTCTTCCTTTTTAACCCCTGGACTTCCCCGCTTTTCGAAGTAACTTTTGGGGGTGGTGGTGGATTCTACACGGTAAAAACTGGAGTCTAATTTTAAGACTTTTTCTTTCTATTTTTTAAACTTTTGAAAGTTTAGAGTATATTTTAGTCGAAAAGTTTAATATTTAGTGAGTTTCGGTTTATTTTTAAGACTATAGTTTAAAAAGTAAACTTTTTCTTTCTTAAAAATTTGTTTTAAACCTCTCCGCCTTATTTCTAGACTTTTAATCGAAATATTAGACCTATAAGTTTGAGAACTAAACCTTGTAAGTTTTACTTCAATTCGGATAAAATTGAATTAAACTTTTTGTCTAATATTTAGTCTTTTCAGTTTATTTTTCTTTTTCAAATTCATCAGTCGGTCGGTCAATTTTTAGAAAAGTCGCGATGCTCGAATTCGACTTTTCGGTCTAAAAACAAAACTTCAAAGTCTACAATTTATTCAGTTTTAGAAAATTGTGACTACTTTTTAATCATTTCAGCCTATAATTAAAACTCATTATTCTAAAATTTAGAAAGTAAAGTCTGGAATTGGTTTATTTTAGAAGTCTGAGTATATTTTCTATACATATTAATCTAAAATTAAGAATTTAATTTGCGGGCGTGGATGGCTCAGTCAGCTAAGTGCTTGCCTTGTGATCCAAAGAGCAGTGGTTCAAATCCCACTCAGGGCAAAAATAATTCGGCTTGAATTTGGAACTTTTCTTCTCATGGACCCTAAACACTTCGGCATTAGAGGCAATTTGCCTAAGCTCCTGATAAACATAAAAAAAAGGTTTGAAATTTAAACTTCGAAGTCTAAATTTGAGTCAGTTTTAGAAAATTGTAACTACTTTTTAGTAATTTCAGTTTGAAATTAAAACTTTTAAGTCTTAAATTTAGACCGGATAGTCTTATTTACCCGGATAATTCACGAATTTTAGAAGTTTATGACTATTTTTTAACCATTCCAGTCTTAATTTAAGACTCAGACATCTTAAACTTAAACCATAAGGTTTTAATTTGAGAATTTTTAGAAATTTGGAACTAATTTTTAGATTTTTTAGACTAAAATTTAAACTTTAAAACCTTAAATTTAGACCGGATAATACTATTTAAAAGGAAAATAATTTCAAACTTTTAAAGTTTGATTTTTAGGCTCAAAAAGGTGTTGACCTATATGTAGGAAAAAAAGTTTTAAAATTAGACTCCAGTTTTTACCGTGTATATTCCTCCTCTGAACGAGTGAAATTCCTGGACCCATCAACGTAACTGCGGGGCACTGCAAAAGTATGCTATGCATAACGAAGAACGGGTGGAATAAATATACTTGTGAGGCGTACCCAATGGAGTAACTCGTCTTTCCGGAAATGAAGTTATGTGGGAGGATTGCGCGATTTGAGTGATTTCTAAACCTTTGCGCTACGAATTGACTGGCAAAAGACCCATTTACGACTTACGGCAAAAACATTTATTTTAAACGTGCAAGGGTTGCCTACAATTTTGTCAAAATGATGTGATAACTTTTCTTTCTCCAGGGAAGAAATTGTTGGAGTCGATGAGGAGGACATCTCCAACGACAACAATCGGTTTTAAGATGCCAAAAGGATTCGATTTCAGAAGACAAAATCATAAAAACTCAACTCGATTAATAACAATGGAACATGATTACATTGCAACACCAATAAAGCATAAGTCAAAAAAAGACACCCTTTTCCATTTTATTACAATCAATGAGGGGTGGAAGAGCACACGTTAACTATCAATTCTCCGCAATTCGGTATCATTTCTATACCTTTTTCCCATTCTCGGATATATCTGCGTGTTATGCCTGTGAATTATCTCATCCCTTTTAAGTATAGCGAAGGGATTTCGGGGAATACTAAGCAATACAAGATACAAATATTAGAGACAGCACGGAACTAACGAAGAGCGCTTCATAGATTTCTACGGGGTGGTAAACATGAAGTGAAACATATTTTCCTTGTCAGATTGGGTTTTTGGGTTGGCCGGTGGCGTGGGAAATTAAACGCCGTAAGTGTGCCGATAATTTGAAAATCGAGAAAAGTCAATTCTTTGCTTTTATTTATTGCCCACCTTCGGCACAACAATTGTCTATTAGGATATATTTTGAGGGTGAGTGTGCAGCCTTTGGTAACGTAAAGAATATATCGGAAAACCAAGGAAAAACTGTAAAAGTGCACACGATTTGTTGTGATGTTAGAGGTAAATGTTTTGGGTTTGCCCAAGGGAACGTTTAAGGTGTGGTAGAAGAGATATTTTTTAAAATTAATTTTTAACTAGAATGATCTAGTTTCAAAAATATAATTGATAATGATTAGAATCGTTTAATAGCATTTTGTTTTCGATTCTATTACACTCTATATAAGAATTATATAGAAGGGTATTAGATTTACAGCCTTATTCTGGCAAAGGTCACTAGTCACAACTCGATCACAAGAGCGAGGTGAATCACAAGTTGTGACTTTTTGGTATTCTCAGCGTGCAGTCACAATTTCGACTGATTTCAGCTACTGTCAAAACTGTGACCGACTCACAAGCAGGTAACAAGACAAAAAGAAACTATTTCCTGCACTATTTAATTGAATGTGATATTTCCAGAGTACAACGGAGACGATTTCTGGTCAATTGACAAACAAAGAAGACTTTTTTGCGAAATAAGAAAATTTTTATTGAAAATGTTCAGGTTTCCAATAACATCCCAACTTTTTTTTTATAATTGAACACGCACGGCACACACGCACTTTCTCCACCATTTTCACAGATTTACAAATATTAAAATTACTTTAAAAACTAACAAAACCAAAAACTGAACTAAACTAAATAATCACAAAACGGCTGTCAAATTTATTCACCATTCTGGAATTATACTGAGGTGAATTATTTGTTACGTTTCTTGTGACCCAACGCCAAGAATATGGAATACTCGGTCAGTCACAAAGAAATTAACAAGCCGATCGTCTCTAACGAGTTGTGACTTGTGACCAGTCATAATGCCAGAATAGGGCTGTTAGTATGACGTTTATAATGCATCGAACCAATCGAGTTTGAGAAGACAAAAAATTTTGATTTCCGCATGTCCGCCTGTATGTCTGTCCGTACATGAACACCATAACTTTCGAAGAGATTAAGCTAGAGACTTGAAATTGTTTACACCTGTATCTCTCGTAAATATAGTTCTTGAATACAGGCAAAATCGGATCATTCGTTCTTTCCTTCCCCATACAAACGAAACAGTTTTTTGCAATTTTCTCGAGAACGATGAGTCGTGTTGAAAAATTTTCTCTGCCCTGAGGTTTCTCGGCCTGTGTGTCATAAAAATATATAAAATTGTTTACAGATTTTTTTTAATACGAATACACATCAAATTGATTTTTTTCATATTAAAATCCTCATTTAGGAAATCAAATTGATAAAAAAAATTAACAATTTTTTGTTTGTAAAAAGCCTGATTTTTGTGAAGATTTTCCTATATTTTACAAGCTGTTATTAAAAGGTTCAAAAGTATTCTTAATTGATGAAATTTTTAGATTTTTTAATTTCAAAAATTAAGAATATTTTTGTATCTTTAAATTACAGCTTGTAAAATCTTCACTCAAATCAAGGACATCACAAGCCAGAAATCTCTAAGAAATTTTTTTAGGCGAATCTGCAAAATAAGTCAATTTGAGGTTGTATTTGGACTAAAGAAGCCTGCTTCTAGCTTGACAGCTTTCGTCAAAGCCAGCTTTACAAGCTTTTTCGCCGTCTCACAGGAATTTAGAGGTTGTATTAAGGTTTAATTTATATCATATGATTTCGTATTATCGTATTATTAACTTGGCTGTTATGCCTCGATTTTTTATTGTCAATTTTGTGTAACATTTTTCATAGATTTTGTTCCAGTATCAGTTAACGAAGTTATACTTGAAAGAATTTCATGAACTGAAGTCCTTTCTAAAAACCAACACAAAAATTTCACCCCCTTTCATATCAGAGGACAACAATAGCACTCGAAAGTTAATGCCATTAAATCCTCTTCTTTTCTATCTATCTTTGGCCCTTATATGAAACCCTTCTTTGCACCACTCGAAATTCCCATCATTTAAGGGTATCGGCAGAGTGCTTAACGTTCTACAGGACGCCATGATTAAGTCCCTGAACATATAAACATTGCATGTAAGTCCCTGATTATCCCATTATCGGAACGATTGCGCATTTCAATTGGCTCAATCAACTTATTATGACGTCGTCGACGATTACGATGTAAATATCGAAAGGATGTCCTCCGTCCTTCGGCGGAGGGATGAAATGAACATTTTCCCATGGTCCAAGCAATTAATAATTTTGGCTGTACGACGTGTATCTACAGTTGATGTGCAGAAAATGATGAGGGAAGATGGGAAGTAAAAAAAGGGAATTGAGATCTCATTCTGGAGACGACAAAATTCAAGTCATCCCTTAAAAGCCGAATCTCCATGGAAGTAGAATGACACGGAAAGTGCTAGCTGGTGTTATTCATTTTTCTGGCGTTCGCTAACCGATCGAATCAAAGGATATCGTGATTAATGATCGTATGGCACACATGAAAATGAATGTACATTTATTGCTCTGGCTCTTTTGGTCCTTTGAAGGAATACCCCAATTGGAATTTGAACTCATATAAAATTCATAGGACCATCTTTCGAAAAGTTTACCATTAAAGGAGCTATGAAACAACAGGAAGAGAGCAGAAAAAATACCATTTCGCGTGTTCCAGAAAAACAAACACATATTTTTTTTTGTAGGAGGGGAACGAATAGATGTGGGATCAGGCCCTGAATCACATCCATAATATTTACACGAATTTGAAGTAGAGATTCGGTATTGTTCAGGTCACCAGTGTTACGTTTTCCTCCCTTGGTTTTGTGTTCACTCGCTCGACTTTTACGGTCGATAAATTTTTATGTCCGAAACATTAACCTTTTGGGCTGAACCGAACATTGCCAGCAGCAATTTTAGATGGTACAAAGTTCAGGAGCCTGTATTGACTCTGATTTACCTACGATTTACTCTGATTTACTCTGAGGAGCTTGTATTGATTCTGAGTATTGACTATTATTTGCCAATCGATTCATCTGATCAGGGATTTTTGATATAAAAATGTTGTTCAATTTTCTTAAAATTGTCCCAGAATTTTAATTTATAATCTTGAAAGTAACCAAATATTTCCTAATTGTGTACTAAAACCTCAGTTTTTTTTGAAAATGGATGCTAATTGAGATAGAATTACTACATGTTAAGTCGAATTTATAAAAAAAAAAACAGCTTTATCTACCTAACGGTGAGATCACCTTTATTACATAATCAAACTTCATTGATGAATATAATGGCTAAGGTAGAATTTTTTTATATTAAAAAAAAATAAAAAAACTCAAGAACTAATTGATGTGGAAAGCTTAATTTGGCATGGAACACGCTTTTATCAAAAGTTAAACCTCATACGAAAATATGAAAAATCGAACCACCCTTCGCCCCCTCTCAAATACAAATAAATTTTTTTTGCGAAGGGTGACGAAGAAGTGTGAGAATTAGCGTCAATTTTTTTAGGAATAGGGCCTTATTATGAAAATGGGAGACTTTAAATTTAACGTAGATATGTTTCTTGTAAAAAATGAGCCTAAATTTTTGAATGGGAAAAGTCAGACGATTCCTTCCTCCTCCCCAATAGAAATGAACAAGTTTTTCGAAAACGCTAAGTTGTGTAGAAAAATTTATAAAGGCAAAACGTTTTTAGAATGTAACTCCTCCAAACATCAAGATCCAATCGGACCACTCTTTTCCCTCTCAACCATACAAATGGAATTTTTTTTAACACAAATTTTATGTGCTCTCATATACAGTATTTGACGATCGGCCCCTGCCAATTGTTCTTATGTTTAAAAATTGGTAGTATCTGAATAATATAGTTTTACAGAAATAAAACAATCACGATTATAGAGATGAAACAAGGGACATGAACAAATCCGTGTGCCCCGATGCCATCAAAAACTATTGAAAACCTATTTATAAAACATGTCGTAAAAGCTGTTTTGCGCAGTGTAACATTTTACACATATTAGGATTGGATAAAGTGAAATATTGTAAATTGAAACAGTTTAGTTATAAATAGATGATAAAATTTGACATTATTGAAATTTTTTTTGTCAAAATCATTAATGTGTTTTGACGTTTTAAAATATTTAAATTCTAAATAGATAATTGTGATTAAATAAGAAATCTAAAATTCTCAGAAACTTAGAAACATATCTTTTAGAAAAGATGAATTTCTTTAAGATCTCAAATGAAAAAAACAAACAAACATTGACAAACTGCAAAATTTGATACTCAAATTATAGGAATGAGAAAATATAAACACAATAATTGCGTTGAGAAAATTTTAAAAATAGAGCATGGTCGAACAAATGAAAACCACAGCAGGACATGACATAGGGAATGTATAGAAAAATGTCGATCGACCCCATTTTCCCCATTAAATGTTGCCCCCGGACAACCGATATGAATCTGAACAAATCATTGCGGCAATTAGTTGTACTACTAGTCCGGATCCGCCACCACTTACAAACTCATCCTTTTATCCTTTTTTATATTCGCTCATTCATTCACTCATCGCCATCATCCTTCCTGGCTTCCTTCCTTCCTTCCACTTGTGGCCTTTAATTCGCTTCGTCTCTTTTCACCTTGCTCCACTTTTATTCTGTTTCACGCCCGATCGAAACCAACCCCGTCACCAACCTCCAGTTACATGCAAACGGGTACGATTATCCTTTCGTCCCGTGCTAAGAAGTTCCTCCCCCAAAAACAGGATCTAAACATGGTCCCATAGAGAAGACGAGATGTATGAACGCATGTGTGCCTACACATATGCAATATCTATTCGTCCTTCAAATCTGTCTCTTTTTATGGATCGACCCACCCACACCCACTCATACTCTCCGTTTCCTATCTCCCCTTCGAATAAAAAAGAGAGACAATCGATGGTCTTTCACGCATCCGCCCTAATCCACTAAATCGATTCAGCAACGGTAAAAGGGACTGAGAACGAAAGGCTTCAGGCTTTGGAAAATATCCTTTTCCTCTTCCTCTTCACTTCATCACAGCAAGTCCTTTTGCTGTTTGTTACATGGAATAATATTTCCCGCTCTTCTCGCCACTTGATTATTACAAATGTTCAGACACATCCTTCTAGCTACTATAGAATAGAATTATTGTTTGCTGAAACACATTTGCTGTCAGGCTCAAGGGGAAAATTTTATTTTTGTCCTTTTCGATTGTCAATTTCCCAAAATGTTGATTATTGATTTTATCCGTTGATTCTATCAGGATTTAATCCTTGAATATTATACAACTTAACAGATTTTATTACGGATTGGCGTATAATCAATGAGACTATAAATAAAAAATTGAGAAAAAAATAATCGTTTGAAATATCCTTGTATGGAAAGCTTTTAAGACAATGGGAAATTTTAAGGAAACTTTTCGGTGATTGTCTGCGATTGTTTTTGGTTCATGGATTAGAAGGAGCTTTTCGAATACGCGGAATATTTGAAATGCAATACGAGAATAAGGATTTTTCCTGTTCTGTTTTTTTTTTATAAAACTTGATTGTGGTTAATGTCTTTTATAAATCAAATTCCACAATAAATTAATTTGCACCTGTGTGAAAGCCACAAAAATGTCGATGTCGGCTATAACTGTTTGGAAGCTACATAAATGTTGATTTTTTACCGATTTTTTTACACTTAAAAATCAAATGAAGGAATTTGTTTTGAGATCAAAAGAAGACTCTTTTTAAGCAAAACATATTTAGTGGAGGAAACAAAGAAAATTTCAGAATGTCACAAGCAAATAAAACTCCAATTTTTTGAGTTTTTCCTATTCCATATTTTGATTTTCTTGCGCCAAAAAAAAAGTGCGAAGTACATAACACAAAATTTGTTTTCCGTCTCCAGACTTTAAATCTATTTTAAAGATTCAAATATTATGAATTTGGAAAACTCGAATTAGAAAAAACAAAATAATGTTTTTAAATTTTCAGGGACTTTTTTCGTCTCAGGACTTTTTTCGAAAACAAAAGTTTGAAGAAAATTTCTTTATTTTGCAGCCAATTGTAAATATTTTGAAACGATAATAAACTGAAGAAATAGTATCTTTGATTTTTAATCAACTTTTTTTTCACTTTTCCCTAACGAAAAACATGTAATTTTGACAGTATAGTCGAAAATTTTAATGTTCATTTTATAAGGCAAATAATAACAAATTAATTATCCTGTTATTATTTTATTAATCTAATTTTAAATCTACTGGCACGTTCTTAATTCCCGAAGCGTGTCGTTCTTTTACTCACAGAGTTTCAACAAAAATGTGTAACAAAATGAGTTCCCATTAGGATGGTGTAATTGAATTTGTAAAACAAAGCCGCCTTTCGTGTCGTATTGAGAGCTCTTAGAGTTCTCTTCATTCCAGGGTAACCGACATTAAAAGGTTCAGCCCAGGCACGTGGCTAACATATGCACCTTGCACTGGAAAAGGACGAAGGTCGAATCAATGGTGATACCATTCCATGTTAGCTCTTTTACATTTGAAATAGACTTCGCGTAAAATGAAAAAAGGCATATTGTTGGCGTTTGTTGCAATTAAACGACGTACGGGATGAAGTTGAAACTCCAACAGTCGTGTTATGTTCTTTTTGCAGTCGGGATCTAGCAACACATTTGTCGACCACCAGTTATCGTAAAACGGGTAGAAGTACTTCATTAACAACGCCACGCCGTGTTCCAACTCATAAATATTAATGCTGATGGACTTGTGATTTGAATAACTACTTTGGATCTACGAGTTACTAACGTCGTTCTTTGCAGCTCCTGTGAATGAAGAGATGTTATCGATTCTTATTTTATAGTTTCTAGTTCTACCTTTATTACTGCAAAGTATTTTGCTAGTGTCCCATATACGATACGATACTATAGTGATGATGTTTAGAATACGCAGAGTTTTACGAGCTCCACCGTTTTCAGGTGAGCTTCACAGTTTTCACAATGCACCGTTTCGGTGCTTATCTATGATTGGTATCTGAGAAAAACTGGAGGGAAACATGTTTTACTAAAGACATTATCAGCTGAGTGGTATATTTTTCTGCATTATCCTTCGACGTTCAAAACGCCGTCAACCCCAACTCCAGTACTGGTCGTGATTTTCTCGCGTCGTCGTAAGGAAAAACGATGAAACCATTTGTTATTGTTAAAAATATGATTTATGATAAATTGAACGTCGCTTTTCGGTGGAAAGGGAGTCTGAACGACGTAACGCTTCATACCTCGCCACAAAAAGCGTCGCCGTCGATTCTTTCAAGGGAGAGCGTTCAATAGTCGTTTAATGCCTTCATCGAATAACCAACAAGGATTTAAGATTTTTGCCATAGAAAACAGACCATAACTTGTAATCCTCTGTTCCCGCGGTCTCATTGCGACCACAAAAATGTGAAGAAAATTTCTTCATTTTTCTTACAACCGAAATATGTTTCACATATCGTATGAGGATGTGATAAAATTTTGCTGAACGTGCTTTACTATCTCTCCTGATATTGCAGGCGTGTAAACCACCCCTTTATTATGGGGATGATCAGTTTCACTTCAGACGTTCGATTTGGGTTTGGGGTGTTTTATATTCAACGGAAATAGATAGTTTATAGATTATTCATGTTCACCGCGTGGATTAGGCTTTTCGTCATTTCACCAGCGCAGCGTTAGAAATCATGGGAATCTATTAAATCATCTTTATTTTTATTGGGATTTTATTTGATGAGGTAGGCTTGCCAATATAAAGGTAGGTACTATTTATTTCGATCAACGCTCTTCCCCTCGACAGCAATAAGAAGTGAAAATATGGTAAGACTTTAAAATAGGTCTACCTACCCGTTGAACATTTTGTGCTCGTCCTTAGACTATCGCTTAATCCATGCGATGATAGGCAAAGTGATGATGACTTTTCAGTTCCTGTGAAAATAAACAAAAGAAAGTAAGAGACTAATATTCGTTTGGTATGCGAAACAGAAAATTAGGAAAGCTTCAATTATGAATAGGAAATTACGAAATATCTTTTGATCTATTTTAATGATTTAAATATAATAACTTTGATTGGAAAGCATTTTTTTTAACTTTTTAAGAGGAATGTTTAAAATTTTCGGGTGGATCGCATAAAATTTAATCCGCAAGCGACAACCCAAGAAACAATTTGTAACCGTGGTTACAAAAAAACCTTCAATTTAGGTTACATTTTGGTTACATTTTAGATGGTTTCCGAATAAACCCGCCAAAAACGGTTATTTTGAAACAGAAACCAAATGTGAAACTTTTGAGTTTTGTTACCATGGTTTCAAATACGTTTCTTAACCGGAATGTAACCTCAAATTGTTACTTGGGAATAGATATCACAGAATGTCAGAAACGTCTTGTGAATCGTAAATATTATATTTTATTTTTGTTTATCTCAAAAAATTTACGAGGTGAACCCGAAAATTTGAAACGCAAAAACTTCAAATCTTATAAATGAAAGAATTGAAAAAAGACCAAAGAAACCAATTGTCGGAAATATATGTAGGGTAGCGCGGTACCTAAAATAATTTCAAAGCTAAAATAATTTAATAATTTGAAAGCTAGAAGGTTCTTGGAGGTTTTTTACTCCAAACATAAAATAACTTTTATAATTATAATTTTCGTTGCATAGTTGCTGATCTATTCGCATTGCGTATTAAAATAGCCACTGTTATACCTACTCCACTCCATCTTTTTGTTTTTGAATAAACCCGCCAAAAACGGTTATTTTGAAACAGAAACCAAATGTGAAACTTTTGAGTTTTGTTACCATGGTTTCAAATACGTTTCTTAACCGGAATGTAACCTCAAATTGTTACTTGGGAATAGATATCACAGAATGTCAGAAACGTCTTGTGAATCGTAAATATTATATTTTATTTTTGTTTATCTCAAAAAATTTACGAGGTGAACCCGAAAATTTGAAACGCAAAAACTTCAAATCTTATAAATGAAAGAATTGAAAAAAGACCAAAGAAACCAATTGTCGGAAATATATGTAGGGTAGCGCGGTACCTAAAATAATTTCAAAGCTAAAATAATTTAATAATTTGAAAGCTAGAAGGTTCTTGGAGGTTTTTTACTCCAAACATAAAATAACTTTTATAATTATAATTTTCGTTGCATAGTTGCTGATCTATTCGCATTGCGTATTAAAATAGCCACTGTTATACCTACTCCACTCCATCTTTTTGTTTTTGCTTGTCTCGATCTCTAAATAGATTACACTATGGCAGGTCCTCCCAAACTAAGCAAATTTTTGGTACTGAGAGCCAACAATAAAAGATACAAATATCTCTGTATCTTTATTAAAATAATTCTCATAGAAGAATATGTGCCACATTTTTATTCATATGAATTTAAATTTGTTATTGAACCAATTTTCGCATTGATAACAACTTAATTCAGTTAAGTCCTTGACACACTTTTATATTTGATACGCATCTTGTCGTTAAATCAGACACACTTCGATTCGTCCAAGAAGAAATCCACCTAATTGGACACGCTTGATTCAATCGAAACGAAGCGACCACTCATTTGATCAACCGATTTGTGGGAATCTGAAGTGGCTTCGGGTGGAAGAAGCGTCACTTAAAGAAGTCAAGGGTGAATCGCTACGCTGGATAAGCGGTACACGCGTGCGCAATGATGACAATGACAATTTTGTCTATCATACCCCAATCGAAGTGTATCATCCCTTAATTGTGTTTACCATTCGATTCAATTCAACTGGCTTCCAACTTTTCGACCAGTTACGTGTTGGTGTCTCGCCGAGTGAAAATCGGAAGGGTGGCACACGACCTCGGCTGATTGAAGGGGTGGAAGCCTTTCAAATTGCTTAATTGGCGTGAATTCGATGTTCCCATTTGAACTGCCTATGCTTGATGCCATCCAATGTTTGTTTATTTTATGTTACAACATAACAGAATTACAACAAGTCATTGAACATTATCTTGTGGCAATTATTTATGACTGTCATCACTATTCACGCTAATGGTTTATGTGATTTTTCTCTTTTACGACAATTAAAGCGAGTAGGAAGCATCATCATCCCGTGGGAACGGAAATTTACGGAAAAATTTCATTTTTACAATATCCATTTTTCAATCCGTTTTTGTTGGTACGTACTTTTGTCGAATGGCGTCCTGATATTTCTTGAACAAAGCAATTTCTCGCTACATCAGTGTCAGCCGGTTGTCATGACAATGACATCACCCTTTTTTGGGGGAACTTTTGGGGAGTCGACTCCATTATTGTCACTAGTACAAAAAATGCTGATAGGGTATTGACTTTTGGTTAGTGGAAATCAGGATTTGACACCACCTAAAAGCTATCTTCTTCACAGATTCAGCCTCAAAATGTGGACAATGTCCCAATGCAAATATTAAACTGTACTTACTGAAGTGACTGGATCCGAAATTAATACCTTTTAAAAAAAATTCTAAAACATCAAAAAATTTCAAATATTTTTTTGAAACTTTTGTGCGAAGTTTTCAGTGCAAAAACCCAAGAAAATTCCATAACAGTTTATCAAAGTAGCGTATTAGTATCTGTTTATTCAAACACTAGCTAATTTAGAGTCATCCTGAAAAGATTAGAGTGAAAATTCAAATTTTTGTTGCTTTGTTTCTTATCGCAAAACTCGAAAACGATTGGAGGGATCTCAATTAAATTTATAGCTTAAGTAAATGATTACGGAGATTAACATTAAGAAGTTGTTTCATTTGAACTTCTCCTCCCCATTTTTTCAAATATTCATAAATATTATAATAGTAACGTTTTACGTAACTCTTCTACAAATATGGGTTCCAGAAATATATCGACGAAACACCGACAATGCAATGTATTTTAATTCAATTTTCTCCGATTTTTGACCGTATATCGAATCAATGTGCAGCGAATTTCGAAACTGAGACGCAATTTAAAAACCGGAAGGCCGTATAACGAGGGTTAAATTTTAATTAATTAACAAAATAATTCGGATCAATATTTTTGGCTTTTCGAACAGTTTCATCCTATTCGAATGTCGGATATTTAAATAAAAATATTGAAAGAATGCATTTAAATTTTTCACAGTTCAAAAAAGTTTACTAACAGATTATGTGGTAATAAGAAAAAATATGTGGAAATAGTCAACAATTTATTGGTTTAAAGTTTGTAATTTCCCTTAGGAAACATCAAGGAAACAAAATTACAAAAAATAACTCCAATGCGACTGAAGAAACGAAAAAATCTTTGTGTGTTTTTCTTTTGTCCAGCAAAGGATTAGTTCCGAATTTTTGAGGATGTTTTCAGATCCAACCGGAAAAAAACACTTGACCAACAAAAAGTTCCTAAGGAATCAAACTGAGGTTTATTCTATCGAGACGTTGAAAAAATTGGCAAAAACCTATAAGAAAAAAAAACACTTAACCAAACAAACAAATCCGTTATTCCGGTTGCAAGAATTTTTGGCAACGTCTCGTTTTTATGCCGAGTGCGGACTTCATGTCTGTACGCCATGAATTTTATTTTCGGTTAGAAAAGAAATCGCTATTAAGCAAAATACTAGAATGACCAACAGACAGACGATTTACCTGTATTGAATTTCCTACCTATCGCCTTTGAAAACCTCCGGACCTCGTCGATGGTGGGTTAAAAGGGAAGGAAATTTTATGTCCATTTTGGTCTTCCGAAGGGAGCAATCAAGGTGTCAGCGTTGTCCAGTAGTGGTCTATCGCGTGTCTAGAAAGTTTTCATTTTCAAATTTTAGTGGACAAAATTTTCAATTTAGTGATTCCTGTCCATTTTTTGTCCTTTCCCAGTGATTCACAGACGGAAAACATCAGGGACGTCTTAGAAAAAACGATAAAATTTATTTCGTTTTCGGTGGAATAATTATTCTCTAAAATAAAAGCCGACCTGGACGAAAGTAAGAGGATTTTTACAATTCTTGGAAAAATATGTGGGTTTGGTTTAAGCAGAAGCCCCAGCAAACCAACATTGATGTCTTCATATATCTCTTTGTTCCCCTAAGCAATCTCTTCTCCCACCATTCAACGCCTAAATCCTTTTTGAATTTTTTTCTGTATTCCTTGAAACGAATCCAACTGAACAAAACTTGGAATTTTCTTTTTCTTTCTTTAAAAGTGGAATAACGATGCGCTTCTACAAGGATTTCTTTCTCTGGGTGGATATCTTTTGTTGAAAGGAGTATCTCATGCGTAACTCATTACTTTCCACCGATTCGACTATGTCGTTTCAAAAGAAATATTGAAGGGATGGGCATAATCTTTTGTGTGGAGGAATCGACCATGCATTTCCGTCTTTTTTCGCTATAATTTTCTATCTTCTCCAATGAAACTTTGAACTCTTTTCACAAAAAAAAATGGTTTTGTTGAGAATTCAACGGATTTTGTCCGCCTCTACGATTTTATATACGAGAATAAAACTTTTGTTATAGCGATTTTCTTTGTTCTTGTGCCTTGAGACGAATAGAAAGATGCAACAAAGTTAGACATAAAAAGTTCTCGTCAGTTTTCTAATATGATTTCGAAGAAGAAAGTCTAGCTTATCGTGTTGTGCAATGGTTTAAAAAACAGGTGGAGAAACGTATAAAGGGCTGTCCATAAAATACGTCAGGCTAACTTAAGGTTATTTGGAACCCTCGCCTCGTCGTAACATGTTACAAAATTCTGTGTACGAAGTTTTGTACCGCCGGCGTCTCCTCCCTTAAAAGAAGTGTGACGTATTTTTTGGACATACCCTAAAACCAAAATTGGTACAATTAACGTTGTTAAAAAACATAGTTGCAGACAGACTAATAGAAACTTTATATTTGTAGTAACGACAAAAAATGTCTTTGTAACCGTTACAAACTATCGTGTTAAAAATTGGTTTAAAACAAATCGAAATATGTGATAAATTTTTATGAAATAACTCGCATTTAAGCGTTAATAACACAGTTCGAAGCTCATCATGGTGCACGGGCTATAATAGTCTGTTCTGGGTAATTTGGGGTTGCTGAATACGAACCTAGTAGTGGTTTCGCTGTATCAGCTTCACTTTTGAATATTTAAAATAAGAAAAATGTTGATTACCAAATCTTAAATATTTAAACCAATTTACGATTCACCGTCCATATCTCAGAAGCTAGAGCTGATCCAGCCAAACCACTGTCAGATTTGGATTCAGCGAACCCAAATTACCCAGAAAATACTTTTACATTGGTTGTTGCTGTTAGGATAAGTTATTTTAAGGTAAATATCCATTTTCTCAAAATTTATGCAAAACCTAAATTTTAAAATCTTGAAAAATCAAGTAAATTGTGAAAATTTGTTCCGCGTTGTGTAAATTTTGCAGTAATTTAAATGAAGTACAGTCGCGTTATCAAAGTACCGCATTATACGAGGGTACCCTATAAGTTTATGAATTTATTTTTTGATACTTACCTATTCTGGGCTTATTATCTATGACACTATCTAGACTTTGGGCCAGAGAACTTGAAACACTGCTACTTGTTGAAACTTGTGGCAGCGAATCGATTCTATAACGTTGTCCTGTGGTACCGGAAACAGTTGTTATGCAATTACCGTTCACTACTAAGGAAGAAGACGAAGATGAACTATTCACACAGTTTCCAGAATTGCCATTGACGTTAACAGCATTTTCCAAAGATTCACTAAGACGAGGCGTCGAATAAATATCACTGGAAAATTTTAAAACAAATATTGAAGGCAAAAACAATTGGACCGAGTAAATAAAATAATGCAAATGCTTTTACTAGCTATTTAGTACATTTTAGTAGTAAATTTCATTTAAAGATTGTCCTAAAAATGATAAATTCCTAGTAAAAGCATTTACTAGATTTTATTCACTCGGTCCATGTTATGAAATTTACACCTGATTCTGCATTAACATAATATTTTTCACGTGACTTTTAACATGATTTAAAAAAATACCACGAGGTTACCGTATCGAATCAGAATTAGGTGTATTGTAAAAACTTTTACGAAAAAAGAATATTATCCATACCTAAACGCACTGGAAGTTCCGAAAAAGGTGGTTCGATCTTGAAGGGCGGCTTTAGCCTTTTCTACACTCTGTTTCAGCTGCTCGAATGTCGATTGATGAAATCGATATGACGTCCAATCTGGTGAACATTGCGCGAGACCAATGCAATCTTCGGTTTTCACCTGAGCTGGAGTGGCAGGTGAAATCCTCTTCAGATCCAATGCTGTCTGATATGAACATGAACTTTCATACATGACTGTTGATGTATCGGCGGTCCACTTTAGTCTGAAAATAAGTAGTAAAATAGTTTTTTTTATTTATTTTTTGCTAAAAATGATTTTTGTTCATTGTTTCTATATGATATCTAAAACAGAGAAATAAAAATTACCTCATTCTTAAATTGCCATTGATCTACTGAAGACCTAAAGTTGCGCGAATGTTTGTTAGTAGGTATGTGTCACCTAAAAACTAGTAAAAACATAAAATTCAAATAATGCTGACTATGAAAATTAAACAGCCAAAGAGTTGAATTTAAGGGATAGAGAATGTAGTTATGTGTATGTATAATTACCACCCTCTTAGCAGAAAGGACCAATGAACAACCGAAATCTGACCCAATACTCTGAGATTCACGCTTTCAACAATAGATTTATCTTTAACAGTTCGGAACGTGTGTAAATCATCCCTTATTGGTTGGAGTATAAAATGGTAGTCTCCACGTCATTATATCATCCAGAGTTAACAATAATGCTATTCGTTGTACTATTGGAACCCCTTTACAATTTTGGGGTGGCTTTGATAGTGGTACGGATTTTGGTAGCTAGATGCGTCGTAATTTTGCCTATGAATATTCAAATGCTCGTCCGGAAGTAGTACGTTTTGATTTATCTGCACAAACGTTGATAGTACGATTGCCCTTCCCACCCACAGCTCTTGTGCCCAATTACGCCCAGCACCCCATTCAAATTCAACTTTACCCCATCCCCTGTATGAATACTCCGATTATTGTTGTTTGTTCAGTAAGGGTTCAAAATGCTTTAGGTTTGGATTTTATGACCTCTACTGGTGCTGGTCGTTCGTACGTGTGTTTAGATCTTCCTTCTTTGCACGCGCCTATAGCAATCCTTCTATGATTTGTTTTTGTTATTTATCGTCTGTTTATGTTGGTCTCGATTAGGGATGTTGAGTGGTTTTAACTACGATCCTTGATAAGGGATGCATATTGTTAAATCCCTGTGTCTGTACTGTACAAGAAAATCAACTTCATGCAGTTCCGATATGATAAAATAACATTTTATAGATTTGATTTCATATTCATAAAATATATGTATTATCTATTATGAGAAGCAAAAGATAATTCAACTCGATTTGGTTAATAAATATTTGCGAGAATATCTACGCGTTATTTATTATTGCTTCACAATACCTAATGGAAAAGCTTTACGAGTAAACACAAATTGTGTATAATATGTAGCTTAAATTCTCGCATATATCGCATTACGAAGCTCTAACTCCCAAATTACTCGACCGATTTAGCTTAAATTTGACAGCAGAACTTTCAAGGACCTATACTTCAAGCAAGGTAAAACCTTTTTGCAGGAAATCCTACTAGGTTAAAAAATTCTCAAGCTAATTTCGTACTGATCGTATTTACTTTCCTCTGCTATAGAGACAGATACCGACTCGAGAATGGGGGCGGATAGAGACTTTCTGATCAGTGCGAAATCCATTTCAGCCAAAATTTTGAGGGCGTTCGGTTTGTCTGTCTGTCGAACAATTCAAATAAAATTATATAAGCCACCGCAAGTTTTAAATGAATTCACATATCTAAACCACTGAGAACATTTGTACAAAAAAATTGTAAAATCAAAAACTTTTCTACTTGTTCTAATCCTGATTTGTTGGGAAATTCTCGAAAAGAAAATCCAACGATCCATAAATATTTATGTTTTTGAAATTTTAAACAAAATTCAATTGGCTTATGATTTTTTTAAACTTCAAATTCATCGTGATTTGTAAGTTTTATTTTTAATTCACTTTTCATATTTTTCATTTCGACATGAAACTATTATTATTAATGCATAAAGTCATATTGCATTTCTGAAAACCTGCAATAACCACAAATCATCATTGAAATTCGCGTAGAAAGTCCTTACAGTTTCCGCAGTGAGACACATTTGCCGAATAAAAATTTATTGATTTTATTGACGATTTTTCATAGTTTTACTCCGTTTTTCATATTCCAATTGAAGAGATTAATTTTCATGGATTGGAAAGTTTTTCCGTCGGTACGGATTCATTTTTCAACTAACACTTTGTTTCATGTTCACGTGTATAACTAAACTGGGAATTTATTTAAATTTGAATTAATTGAAATATTAAAAAAATCTCCATTTCAACCCCTAAAAATGAAATCCTACACCTGAGAACCAACCGCTGCTGACTAACAAAATTGAAATTCATGCACTTCCGGCTGTAAAAATTTTCTTCGTTCAAGTTTCGTAGATTACGTGAAGGAAAATGTTTCAATTACGCCGAAATTTACTTCCGTTTTTCTGTTATTATTTTTTCGGTTTTTCCTATTGAACAACAAACACCACATTTACGTGAATGCTATACTACAAATACAAGCTAATGCACTTTGATCGCGAAAATTTAATTTAAAAAGGAAATTTTAGACCCCTACTAGAATTTAACCGGTAGCACGCTTTAACCTCGCGAATTTTCCGGAAGTCACTCCTTAAACCGAACCAGGTGCATCGCAAGAGAACTTGATGCCTACGGCTGTTCGGCTGGATCTTACGTTAAACTGTCCGGACCTATCTCTGAGGCATGGAAGAAGGCCTATCAATAATTATTTTTTTTTCCATTTTTCCCTTGTCCAACTGGTGTGGCGGCGGCGGGGGTCGATGTGGTCTTTGTTGTTGTGCAAGTAGAGCAGACTTCCAAACGTAAATAGAGACGACATCGGCAAAATGATTCAATTGACTCCTTCCGGTACCGGACATGGGTCACAACTCATCTCGCGATGCACTATAGAACGTGTGCAAGTAATTTCCAGTTTTTCGCGTTTATTGT
Organism: Chrysopilus asiliformis; assembly: GCA_964034945.1. Classification (NCBI taxonomy): domain Eukaryota; kingdom Metazoa; phylum Arthropoda; class Insecta; order Diptera; family Rhagionidae; genus Chrysopilus; species Chrysopilus asiliformis. The sequence continues at coordinate 831,317 of OZ035962.1, read as the reverse complement.
TTTTGTCGTTTTTTTGTTGATATTGTTTTTGGTTTTTCTAATAGCAGAAGCAGCTTTTTTTTATTCCATCACATATACTATGGATGGACATCGGTCAGAAACAATATTCGTAGTTTATAAAGAGATCGAGAATTTCGCTATGCTATGCTGTTGTGGTCACGGGTTATCTTTCCCTGCATATTTTGTGAATTTTCCATTCTGGAGTCGCGAATAAGGAAGTGATGCAGATCTTGTGCGGATGGGATGAATGTCGCCAAGGTGTGGGATTCACTATATTGACTTGGAATTGAAATTGAAGAGTCGCAATCAGTCGGATTAAAAAGTTGTGCGGAAAGGCGGTTGTAGGTAGATTGAACGGATGGGTGGACTGATGTAGAGTGCATTTAGCATTTATCTGGTGGCTGGAGTTGGGGAAATTGCGGAAGTGGTGCAATCGAATTATATGTCGCTTTGTCATTAAAACAGGAACTTGTAGGCGGAATTTATAACTCTGTTGATGTTTTCTGTGACATGAAATCATTTATGAAAAATCTGAAATGATCACTGAATGATTTTCTTATATACGCGTGCGCGTGGAACTAATTCTTGTTGTAATTAATTTTTGTTGTATTGTTGTATTCAGTGATCATTGTGTAATTAATTCCTTGCACTCAAAAAGCTACTGCCACGTAAATATAATACAAGAATAATATCAAAAAGCCCCAGAAAGCAAAGGATTAAAAAATAATTTGTTTTTTATTCTTGTTCATTTGGAAAATTTGGGATAATCTTTTTCTTTAATTGCTTTCAAAACTACCTATTATAGTTCCCAAATTTTCGGTCGCTAAAAGTTTCGTGAAACCCGCAGTAAAAAATACATCGCCACAGCCAGGCCCAAAAAACTCCTAGTTTTATAAGAGAATGCAAAAAATAAAAATTAAAACAAAATTCACAAAAATGAAAACTTTAACTTTTTTAAAAATTTCCTTTCGACGTACTAAAATGTAAAGATCGTCTTTTAACAAATCGGAAATTATAAAAATTTTTCTCGTGTTGCCCCTTCTTGAACACTTATAGAAATATAAATTGACAATTTTTAGTCAGCATTATTTTTTATTGTTTTATTTTTCGTTTGAAAAAATAATTATTGCCAGAATAAAGGCAAAAACTTAATACAATATGTATACTAACGGTGCTAATGTACATAGACTCAACATTATTAAAAAAAAGTTTTTCATATCATATTTAGGAAAAAAATTGATTCTTTCAAATCTGCCGCAATTGGCCGGCATTTAACTAGTCTGAACATCGAAAAACAAAAATATTTAGTTTGATTTTAGAGAAAATTATTAATTATTAGATATCAAAAAACCAAATTTTTTTCGTTTATCCAAAATTAAATCTTAAATCATCAGTCCGTCATAGAATTGGAAATTTTACCTTAAAAATATCAGCACTATTCCATGTTTATCCAACAGTAAATTATTGTTTTTTCTGTCACTTTTATATCGTAATAGGGTTCTTTAAAAAATCATCACACACTGTCAAAAAAGCAACAAATTTCAACATGTAAAATCACAAAACAGAGAAGAAAATTTACACACGTTTGATTGACGGAATTTATTGTCAATCCGTGAAATACGACATCCCGTTTTTTTACTTAGCGACACTTCTAAGTCCTCACCGGCAGCGGAACCGGAAGATTCGCGCGTTTCTTCGACCGTCAGCCAATTGAGGCGCGAATACAGGCACCGTTTCGGAACTGGGATCCAACAGGGAAACAAAAACAGGACGAACGACTACAACTGTGCACCGGGATCCGTTTTTAACGACTACGTCCTTAAAGGATGCACCCCAAAACAATATTCAAGGATTCGACGGAACTCCTGGTTGAATAACAGCAGCGGGCCAGGCGCGGACTTTGTTGAAATAGAAAAAGGACTCGACTGAGCAACAGTAGGAGAGTAAATTCAAAAACAAAATCACCAACAACCACCTGAACGTTAATATATATCCGTTTCTGTTTCGGTTGTCTGTTAAACGGGGCCAGCCAAAACCAAAGCAAACTCGTTACGTATTCCACCGTGTGCGGTGGCGGTAGAGTCCTTGCGTGTAGTTGAAACAAGGACACGGCGCTGACACAAAACACAGAGGATAAGACATCAGCTAAATGGACGAAGTGCCGGCAAACGAAGGATCAACCGACATCAGACGACGACCGACGATGTATAATTAAAATAATCGGCAAAATACTCCGGACCGAATACAAACAACCCAAGTGAAGACGGACGGACACGGCATATAGTTTAGGAGAGGATCCTTTCATGCTATTTGTGTGTTATCCTTTTTTGGAATTAGGGAGGTTATCTTCGCAAATTCGCTTTCGTCTGCCGTCTATGTACCATCACACAGCATACACCTTCATCGTAACTCGGTCGGTTAGTCGATCGGCTTCCATTCGGGCTCATCGAACAGTTGATGTATTCGCGTATAACGGCAATGGACATGAATCCGATCCGCCATTGCTTAATACATATCTATACGCTTATATGTACGGAATGTCGATGTAGTAAAGTGTATTCCTTTAGCGTAGTATTACGTATTTCGATGTAGTGAAATTGCGAACGAGTGGTGACGGAGTGTTTTGTGGGTGGAGCTTCAGGTCATAGGTTCGAAGGATACGATTTTGCACACATTTCAGCAAAGGATATGCCTGGGATTTTCAGCTAAATTTGATGGGAAGGGATGTTATCTATGTTGCGAGGATGGTCCTGGAGATGTGCGCTGATCGGGAGAAAGATGCTGCCATCGCTATCATTTTGAGATTTCAACTTCAGGATTTTTTTGGGGGCGAGGTTTGTTTTCTTCGTTTTTTCGGCGACTACATTAATGTTAGTATCAAATGTCCCCGAAAAAAAAACACAGCATGGGGAAAAAGTGAAAACGGGCGAAAGAGGATTATACGTTCATGGATGCTTAAATTGTTTTACATTTTCTATCCTACATACATTGATGGGGATTTTTTTTGTACAAAATATCTTATTATTTCAGGCTTTTTCTGAGTTTTTTTTTCTAAAAATTTTTATCGTTCACCCTCATTTTGTTTGACTTTTAGGGAGATTTTTTCGCTGATTTTTATTTTTCCATACCTGAGTACAGCTTAATTGTTCGGCTTTAGTTCACAGGAAGTCAATTTGTATAATGGGTCGCTTGATATTTTCTTTTGCTTTTGAGTTGGCTAATTCGAATGTCTGGAAAAATCATTTCTTAAATGCGAATCGTTTTCGTAACAAGAAAAATCCAAATGGGTATTATGAGGTTTTTTATACATTTTAGAGGAAGGTTAAACGTACGAACCGATATGGCTTCTTCAAAAAATTTTGATGAAACTGAATTTTTGCCTGGAAATTTTTTAAAAGAGATTTTTTTTTTTCAATTTGTGAATATTTTAATAGAAATTGCGCAACAACCCAGTTTTTTTAAAGCTGGTAAAAGTTTAAAAAACATGCGGCGTAGACGATAATGTCAAGGTCAAATATTCCGCCGAATTCAACGCCTCACAGTTGTATTTTTTATATTTTTTTCAAAAAAAGCTCCGAACCTACAAACACGCAGATTATTAACTAAAATAATGAAAGTGTGTAAAATAATTTCGTGATTTCGTTTACCCTTGACATGGCGGAATTTATGTGCCGGTCAGAAAAAAAAACTTCACTTCTTAACTTTTTATAATGCTTTTACAGCTTTTGGTTACATTGGACATAAAGCATATCTAATAACTTATGTTGTGTGGTAATGAATGAGAAAAAATGTACCGCTGGGAGTGCAATCAACGTCCATAAGAAATATTTGAAGGTTGATTCGAGTTGGTTCAGTCTTGATTGTTTACTTTTTTTATGGCGATCATTTTTACTTCACAAAATCGCGATTTATGATCATCAATATCGATATTTACAAAAAAGAATTCAATAGATCTTAATAGCGTCCCAATTGGCTACAGTATTGATTGAATATTGCAGTGTTCAGGTCTTGCATAATTTTGATTTTGATTTTTTATACCCGTATGGTGAAACCAAAGGGTATATTAACTTTGCCTTACCGTTTGTAACGCCAAGATCCCGTCATCACACACAAAAATGAATTACACCAGTGTGTTTAGAATGATAAAAATAATTAATTTCTGCATGTCCGTCCGTCCGTCTGTCTGTCCGTCTGTCCGTCTGTCCGTTTGTCTGTCTGTGGCGCGGATTGCGGGCGCACGGATCGAGCTAGAGACTTGAAATTTTGCGCAGATCCGTTTTTCGTAAAATGCGAGGCTAAGTTCGTTAATGGGCAAAAATGGACCATTAGGGTGGGGTACCCCCCATACGAACGAAATCGTTTCTTGTGAATATCTCAAAAACGGTGCATCTTATCAAAAAAGTCCAAGAACAAAAGTTATTTAGGATATGATTCTACATAAAACTCCTATACATCAAAATCCGATTGGAATAAATTTTAAAAAATCTTGTTGGAAAGTTTGACTTCAAAGTGGAATTTTGGTATAACTGTTCGAATTTTGATACGAATATCACCATACGGGTCTCCAATGATTGCCAGATTGGCAATTATAGCTTTTGTTATGTTTTTTTGTTAAAATTGCTTTGAATAGTTAGAAACATCTCACCTACAAATCAAATTGAATACAATTTAAAAGTTTTTTTAAAATTAATTTGATTTATGTTGTGTAAATTTGAAATATTTTTCGCATTTTGTAATAAAGTTTTTATTGAGAGAAAGACAAATACAAAGAAAACTGTTAAAAGTATTAAAATATCTTTATTCTGTACTAAAGATCCACAATTTATGTGGGGAATCTGGGGTTGAAAATCGACTGGTATACTAGAGTTTTTAAGTTTAGAAGTAAACAAAATACAATATAAAAATTAAACTGTTGCCGTACCTTAAAAATTCAATTGGTACAGACCTTCACCTCTTTCCTTTATATAAGTTTTTGTGATCGGTCAAAACTTTTAATTAAAACAAATAAAATGTCTAAAAAATGTGTGTACGTTCGGGTACAAAAGCCCATGTTCAACTGAAATAATTGCAAAAATATTTTTTTGTGTATCGGAAAACAGTTCTTGCAGTTTAGAAAAAAATTAATAAAAATCAAAACATTTTTCATACCATTTAAATCCTTATCGATGAAAAATCATTTGAATTTTCACTGTTAATTAACATAAATTCTTAAAGTATTTCAAATTTAAGGAAGTGAAAAGGAGAAATAAGTAGCGTCATCTATAAATCATTTACAATATTTAGAGCCGATAATAAAAGGAAACAAAAACAAAATCAAAAGTAAAACAGTAGAAACACCTGACTATATAGTGTTTGCTATTAGTTATTAAAACAATAAATTCGCCTAATAACATATCTAAGCACACATCATCGAGGAAAATCGAATTTATAGTATCAACGGGCAATCCCACCATATCCTTTTTCTAGTTCCGTGTATACCTCATCGTCGCGTCGGTCGTAGCGATTTCAGGTTTCAAGAGAACTCTTGCGCAAGGACAAGATAAATTTCTTCGACACAACACCCCCAAAAACCAGGCAATCAACCCCCAGGACTAAAGCAGGATATCTTGCTTTGTTGCCACATAGCAGCGCCTCGTAAGGAAATTTATGGAGTTTTATTTATTTTCGCATTTCATGAAAAGTTTCTTCCTTGCACACCATTAGGATCGAAACGTCTTGCGGGCAGAAGAATACGGCAAAAATTTTACGCGGCCATGCACAAGACTATATATTTTACACCCCCTCAACCTCCTCTTACTCTCCCTCAGACAACCATCACAATGCGCGATTCCTTTTCATTGCCACAATTCTGACGGCCACAGTGGTAAATGGGCAAGGATTTTCGGAGTGGACACGAAGGGGCACTTAGGAGCAAAGGTCCTCGATTAGCCTTAGTCGGAAAGTGTGCAGCTTCGAATGTCGGCGAAGGAGGAAGAGTATTTTTTCGATTCGGAATTGCGTGATTAGGCATTAAAAGGACATTTCCGAGCGGTAATTTTAATGCCACGAAACGAATTGTTTTCTAATGTTTACATTGTGTGTGGCCGCGGTTTTGGAATTTACTATTCTCCCTGCTTATTCCGTAACCACCTTAAAGGTTTTGTATCTAAATGAGTCGATAAAGAAAACCCATGGCTTTTAGTCCTTTTTCCAGGCGGTTTCCAGCTATTTGTTGCTTCACCAGGATGTGATGGTCAACCTCGAAGATTTAAGACTTTGTCAAGACATTTTTTTAATAGTAGCAGACTATCGTTTTTTGTTTAATTGACTTACGAGCTTTGAAAATTTTCGCCCTTTTTTGTGTTTCACGTTATAGATTTTACTTGGTCACAAGACCATTAGAAATTGTTGATGCGCAATAAATTTTTCATATTTTTTAATGAAAATTTTTATGCTTATGGTAATCTGGAATATTTGTTTCTCTCGAAATGATTTCAATTCACGTATTCGGTGAACAATGACATTAATTTTTTATTGCTGCAATAAGGATTTGAAATTTTTTTTTATAGAAAGCATCAAGTTTCGGATCCGAAAATCCAATGTCGAAACATCATCAGACCAACACATTGATTCTCTGTTCGTTACTTAACCGCGAAAGGTGCGGACAGTGAGGGGAGTTCGAATTTCTTACAGAGATTTCTATGATTTAGGTGTCTTTGGTAATAAAAACGATGAGAAAATCAGTAAAAACCATAAGAAAATCAGTAGATTTTCTCATAGTAGAGGTATCTAATTTAAATTTGGCTAAAAAGTCAAGCTACGAGTATTGATGGTAAGCTACGCGTACCTTAGAGGTGAAAAGTGTCTGCGGTAGTGTGAAGTTGGCGCTAAACTCCATAAAAAAATGGTAAAAAAGCTTGTCCAACGGGTTCAAAAGGCCTAAAATTAGAGTGACGTATTCTATGGACAGATTTTATTAATGACTGGTAATTAAGGTCATTAATGCAACTAAGCGTAATTAATGTATGTACAATATTGCAATTAAATAAAAAAAACTGAAAAAATGTTGTAAGCAGACGCAGAAACAAACGAAAAAAGTTTCAAACCAATTATATTATTGAAAAAAATCTACTCGAAGTCATAATTTTCTCTTTTTCTAAATGTTCAATAGTTTTTTTTTAATATTTTATATCTAATGATACTTCTAGCTAGATGCACTTTCAAAATTAAAAAAAAATACGCCTTGTAAAAGTTAATTTACTTACCCTAAAACTTCGAATTCTTTATATATTTTTCTAGCTAAGACCAAATATTAAATAATCTAGAAGTATGTCATCGGAAGTTCCTTAATATTTTTTTATGATTATTTATATATTGCTTGTTTTTGAGAAACGGAATAAAAAATTGCGCAGAGGAACCATATATATTTTTTATTGGTCCATGAATTGCCACATTAATCGTGCCAAATAACATTTAAGACGGACATCACGCACATATACACCTGACTAAGCAAACTTTTGGACATCCAAGGACCCGAACGAATAACAAAAAAAAAATTTAATATCGTTTTTGATTTATGCTTTCATGTGATATTCTAAATACGGGCTAACCATGCCAAATGCGTATAGTATCGCCTTTCAGTTAGAAAATGAAACAATGTTAGACCCACGAATATCAGTATCTACGCGGTATCAACAACCTGTAATCATAACACCGTCCATCGTAAAATATTCAACCACCGTTCAGTGGTAGCTTCTTAACTCACACCTTTTTTTTCCATAAAAATCTATGGATGTTATATGTATGTTCTTGATTACGTCATATCATAAATCGTTTGCTGTCCCAATTAACAGTCCTTTCCAGGTCATTCTCTAGCCCTCGAATCAAAAGTGCTCCGCTAGGTAAAAAAGGGTCCCTTCGTAGGATTACTTCGGAAAATACTTTAAGATTTCGGAATGGACAGGGCGTTTGGATAACTATCAGCCCAGGTTTCCAGTCCGACACACTAATTAAAACGAAACTCTAGTGGTGGAAAGGAGAGAAAAAAGTTCTTCCGGTATTCCACCCTCACCTTCATCATTACACTTCATTCCATAGGCGTCTTATCGCTGGGAAAATATAAAAAACACCTCGAGCTCGGTCGGCCTCGTACATGAAGATGATATCAGGCCGCCGTTAATCATGTAAGAGATTTGCATGTTTTATAGCAATTTAGATCTCGGACCATCCGACCAACAACCAAACAAACAACATTATGACAAAATTGATTTTTTTTCAATTTATTTTTATTATTAAAAGCAGTACAAACTATGTTTTGTAAGAAATCACTTAATTTCAATTTTGGTTGTAAAAACTTTCGATCGGCTTCTCACCCTTTTCTGTTTGTTTCTTTATTATGTCCCAGGATTCAATATCAGAACGCATTTCCGGTGCCATATATGAATTTATGGAAGTAGCTAGATTACACTGCAGTTATCGGAGACCCCTTTTTGGTTACATGACAACAATGAATCTCGTTAAATGAACCATCGAAACACGCGCACGCTGAAAAGAAAAACAGCATCCTTATTGCAAGGACTCAAGAGTACTAGAACTATTGGACTAGTAACATGTTCCGGAAGTATCGTGACAACTGACAGAAATCTGTTGCCATTGTAGCGTCACCTTGCTTTCGTTCGTGGCCTTTGAAACGCCCAAGAATGTTGCGACATAAGGAATCTCATCTCACCCCCGCCCACATGTGATTGTTTGGCCACAGGACAGTCCAATTATGTCCTTTTCGATTGAATAGTGCAGGAAATGTTACCATTTGACATATACTCGGCGCGGAAGGTCTAAGAGTTGTCCCATTAAATCAGTTAATTTACCAAATACTCATTCTTTCTTGAAAAGAATGTCAGGCTCAACTTTTTGTTTATCGCTGAAGCAGAATTTATTTATTTGTTGGATTTTTATCCTTTGAATCTAATGGGGACAAAAGTTAAGATTCCCATCTGGATGTGGCGATGCTATTAAAGGTCCTTATCATAAAAAATGTTATATGGGAATATAATGGGGGATTTGGAATCTGCAACCATGTTTTCAAACATCTCTGAAATTTTGCGTTTATTAAAACAGAAATGGTTTTAACAATTAAAAAAAAATATTTTTCTTGCATCTCTTTAATATAGAAAAAAATACTGTATGCAAAATACCTTGAAAAGTAAAATTTTCCTCTAAACTTTTTAGTTGATTTTTGGAAAAAATTAAATTAATTTAAAAGTTTTGATTAAAAAAGATTTTTATATAAACTTTTCTGATTGATCTGAAAGTCTTTTTATACAAAATTCTTATCTTTTCGTGTATTTGACAAAAAAAAACCCCGAAAATTTCTTAATTTTATTGCACGATAAAATAATCACATGAATTTTAAATATATATTATGTTATTCTGTAATCTCAATTGACGAAATTTCAAGTAGTGTTGGTTGTTATAATAACGAATCGCCACGCAATCACATCCGCCCGGTGAGCACATGGTTCAGTTAAACCCTTTCCTTAAGGTCAGTGGAACAACCGGCAGTCACTTTTTTTGAATGGAATGTTTTTCGTTTTCCTCTTTTCGGTAATAATACAAAAATTTGCACCCAATAACAACTTTATCTGACTTCAACACGAACCAGCGCCGCACCGGAACCACAAACGAATATTACAAAATCCATGCCTGAATTCAGAGGCTCAGGAATCCTTTTGGTTCAAAGCTGGATCTAGGGCTCATTTATATTTATTTATTTATGTAGCCGTACAGAGCCGTACAGAGATTTGCTTTTCTTCCTTTTGTCGAAGACTGTTGCGTCGAGAGGTGGATATGGAGAGGGTGTCTTTGCTTATAGAAATCGCATGTCAAAGTAAAATGTGATTTGATACCTCGCGATGTTTTTAATTGCCGGGTATTTCCCGCTCAAACACTCATCGTCGGCGTAGATTTACTTTGTTGCCCTTGAACACTGAAGCATGTCCGCCGGGAATTTTGGGGTTTAGAAACTTCTGCGTCTCCTCGAAATCAACCCTTTCGCGAACCACGCTTACAAATAATATTTTTCGGGGAGAATTTTTTTATCAACTCGCAACAATCTGGAACGGTCAAACGGTCTTTTGCCTGCGTTAATAATTCATGAGCCGATTGTTAACCAAGGATACACCAAGGAAAAAAAATTTCACGCCACCCATAGAAAAAATTGGAGGTAAATAAATTCAGACAAAAGATTTGATATCGGCGTGTAAGTAATTTTGTGACTTTAGGGGTTTTTTTTAAATAATTTTATTGAATTTTTTTTATTGACTATGGAATTTTTATTCTAGTTTTAAAAATGCTATGAACAAAAATAAAGTATTAAAACGCAACTAATAGCATTTCAAAATTTTATTAAACAAACACAATTTTTATTAAACGTCCTGTTTCATTAAGCATTTTAGACATTTACTGTCTTTACTTGGTTTACTATCACTGAAATTCAACATTGCTTGATGAAATTTTAAGGCAAGATCAATTGTTGTAAGTCTTGACGGGTATCACATTGTATTATCTAAATGTTTTTTATTTTCATTTTCTAGAATTAAATCTTTGCATAATAAAAATCTGTATAGAAAGTAATGTATCAAGGATGAATCGACCAAACCGATTTTCATAAACAGGTAGTAATGCAAGACGAATTCTGATAATAATTTGATCCTTTTTACTCAGCTTGTAGAATTTCGAATCGTTTAGACAATTCTGCCAATCACGTTCGTAATCAACTAATTTCACACTTAAATCATCACATGGTTTTAATTCTAAAAACTCTCGGATTCCTTCGAAGAAGGATTCATGAGACATCAGGTCAATATTTTGATTTTTATCAATATTTATGAATTCATTTTTCCCTTGTCCAACATGGCTGTCGATTTGATTTCTCTTGACTTCAATTAATGGTATCCTTTCATCCACGAACATGTTTTTCAAATGCCCATATCCATTGAATTTTAAAGCAATTTCTCGAAACTCTTCTAAATCTTCTCTGCTTAGAATTGATCGACAAAATTTTTCCTTTTCTTTGTCAACGAGAAATTGATATCCGGGAACGCCTACGATTCGTCGCGCCGTAAATAATTGAATATCGTATGTCATGTGCATAAGGAATTTCGAGAGTCCTTCTAATAGAACGGTGATCATCTCCTTAAATTTCGGGGTCTCGACTTGTAATAGTGGGACAAAAAAGTAGCGTTGAAACATTTGGCAAATGATTTCGACCACTTCAAAACGTTTGAGACAAAAATTGAACCTGTCTTGGATTCCGATCATGTGACAAACGACTGCCCACAAATGAACGAAAGCCTCCCGATCTTCCAAGTTGTCATAACGGATACCAAGTAAATGAGGTCTCGTTATTACAAGCCTGAAAAATAAAATTTTCAAAATACTTGTTAATTGTCCTTAGAGGCTGTCTATAATATACATAATGCATTTTTTCTATTTTGGAGCCTGGTTTTTGAATTTTATATCTCACGAATTTCTAACGTATTTTATGGACAGCCCATCCAAGCCGCATTTATGCTAACTGTGACTTTAGCGGTTGACTATGCCATTACAAGATATGCCAATCACTAACGTAACGATTAACATAAATGCTGCTTGGGCATGAATTCACAAAAACAAACCCCATAAAACCAAATGCAGTAAAAACCAAATCTGATTGTGAAATGTGGCCTAATTGTTTGGAAACTGCATTATTTGAAGCTAAAAGATGCATTTTTCTTACTCGACTCAATGATTCCCAAGATCTAAAAGATAATAATTTTTTAATCAGTGATTTTCTCAAAAAAATTTATAGATAAATTACGTTGATCCGGGTGTCAAATCAATCTCATACCAAGCCAAAGTGTGCATAATAGTTGAAACATAGCGTTTTCTGGCGGTTTCTTTTGTGTTGCTGCGATTTGTTGAAATTAAAATGTTCAACCCCTTGGGGTCTGATAAAAGACCAATTAGAGCGACTAGATTTGTAACTAAAACTCCAAGGCGATTGTCTCGAAAATATTGCTGTCCTCTGAAATTTTATCAAGTTAAATTTTTAAAATGACTAAAACGGAAAGATAAATTAAGATATTCCGAACCTTTTATATTTGGCTTCATCATACCAACACGGCAGTTGCATTTTTAATGAAGATCCATCACTAATGTCACATGGAGTACCAATGGATTCTTTAACCAATAATTTGAAAAAATCTCTCGCTTCTAAAAAATAATGAGAAGTGCCCAGCTTAGTGTTATATTTTTATTTGGTAAAGTTAATTTGGTTAAAATTTTTACATTTAAAACAGGATATTTAATATATTCAATATTGTGTCCATGAAAGAATCACATAAAAAAAATCCACATCATTTATAAAAATATATGAAAATATATCGATGGTAAAATCATCAAACATTTTGCCATTTTATAGCACTTTGACAGTAAACTGACTCACACCAAAGACAACTTAAAAAAACACATACAATGGTGTTTGTAATTATTATATTATAATCTTGATTTGAATAATACTCTATCAAATAAATAGAGACCGCTTAATTCATGTATTCGAAATTACCAAGGAAAACCACAAAAAATGATTTCTGATACACAAGACTTTGTTAAGAATTTAATTTGTTTCATAAAAATTCTTAGAATTTCATTGAAATATTTACCTATAAGATCGTGAAGGTACTTCTTTATAATCTTTGATCATTAAAAGACAACCAGTTTGCCAATTAAAAATATATATATATGTTAATATATTTTTAATTGGCAAACTGGTTGTCTTTTAATGATCAAATATTATGAGAAAGTATAACTTATTCAAAGTTTGAATACTTTTGCAAATATTTTCTAATAGAACTTCATTTAGGGGTTCTCATCTTTTTTAATATAAAAATTTGAAATAATGTGATTCACATCTGGGTTATATTTATTTACGTTTGTCACAAAACATTATTAATTATACAGCATATATAAGTATGGTCACATCAGACAAAATTCTCATACAAGTTTTTTCTTCGGTTAAAAGTCCATGGCCTTGTCATTTGCACATAAGTCAAGTGCATTTTATTGCAGTCTCGATAGTTAATTTTATTAAAATGACTCGCGATATTGTCCCAAGTTGTAATATTGTGTTAATGATTGTTTTTAATTCGCTATGTTGAATTTGTTTATTATTATTTCATACTTTGGGATCACGGTCACGGTCAGACGCCCAGCTATGACATAAAATACCGGTCGCGTCGATCGCTAACAACAACAAAATCGAGATCTTGAATTAACTTTTTTGCGGCTGAATTGCTATTTTGTAGCCCTGAAAGTGAGAAGATACGAAAGATTCATGATTCGGTTATGCAACCGGTTTTTAAACAGACAACGATATAAAACTTAAGCCATAGATACAAATAAATATTTATGATTTATTAAGTAGGTTTATTTTTTTTTCTTAGCTTCTGAACTTCCGGAGCATTTTAAAAAAGAGTGTGTTGTAAAAAAAGTATATTTTTATAAAGTTTTAACGTTTTTTTTTTTGGAATATTTACCACTTTCCGCTTCTGTTAGTTCAATGTTTGCCATAATGATTCCTGAAACAGAATAAAAAATCGAATTAAGAAACATCTTCAGATGAAATTGTTAACTTGTAATATTTCTTGAAAATCAATGCAAAACCAGCAGATACAACTGTTTAATATAAAGGATTTTCAATATACTTATATATGTTTACTCAACTGTAATGAAAAAATAAGGGGGTATTCAAACCACTTAATTAAAAAAAATAAAGATGTGCTATTTTAAAAGTATATTTTTTTGTCTGCTAGTTCAAAAGCTAAACTGTCTGTTTTGTTAAAAATCCAATGACCCAAATCGAATACAATCAAAACATCAGAGAAGCGATTACAATTAGCAGAAGGCGAACCTGAAATACCATATGTGAAAATTTCATACCGAATATGGATTTAAATTCGAATTGCTAGACAAACAAACAAAGGGTATATAAAGTGTAAATAAAAGTTTTTTGACATTCTACCCAATTAAAAATTTTGCATCGATTTTCGATGGAAATCGTACCGAATTTCGATTTAGCTGTTGTTTCGATACAACTGAATCGATACTCGAATCATTTTCGTTGCTTCTTGTGTCATTTTTCCGCCAGCGGAAATTTTAGTATGCCTTGCAAAACCTTGTTATGGGCATATGGGCATTCTCGAGATATCAGTAAAAGGATTCTCAAACTCAGTATGCGCTGCAGCCTGCATCGTATATGAAGAATTTTTTAGTTTGTTTAACACAGTGGTGTAATTATTTTTTCTTTTTTGCGTTATATTTAATAATAATAATTTTAATATATTTCATGTTAGCTATTTTGTAGCCTTAATATTGAGGGAGTAAACCAATTTAGTATCATGCATGAGATAACATCTCAAAATCCAGAGATTTCGATTCCAATAAATTACATCGTAATTACTTGGTAACAACTGGATTATTCTTTAATCGTGACGTTTAAAAAATTCAAAGTAAAGATAAAGATTAATCAATAAAATTTATTGAAAAAACAACAAATGTCGGAAAAAATGTTTTTTTTTCAAGTTCGAATAAAAGTTAAAACCCGAGTACACGTATGAAATTGAAGTATTTTTGATAATTCGTTTTTTTTTATTTGTTTTGATAACATTTCATTCACACTTTTTAAATAATCATAATCACGTATAGATTTTATCAGCACAATTACGGTATTCAAATGCAAATTGAACCGGCACATTGCAAAAAAACTATGTAAATATTGATATATTAGAAATATTGTCTGCCTTTATTGAAAAATATATTGTCTGCCTTTATTGAAAAATATTATATTGCAATAACGTGTAATTAGAGAAACAGTTTAAACAATATCTGTTCCATATTTAATCAATATTTACATATGTTATCACGGTTCGTTATTAAAAATTTATCAAAACGTGACTATTTAAAAAAAACTTTTCTCTATACAAACACTTTTCCGCCAATGTACGTGACCTATCACAAAATTTCACAATCAAACCTAAGACTAGGGGAAAACATAAGAATTTCTATAAACATTACATAGAGTGACGTATCAATGTTTGAAAATTAAAAAGCTCGATATCTATAAAATATTTATTTAGTTATCTCTAAAAAAATATTTGTTTGAAGTTGTATGTTTGACACCTTAAACCTGGGAAATCACTAAACCGATTGTCCTGAAATTTTCACTAATCAATTCAATATGATGCACTAGTTATAATTCGCTGTGTGTCTTACTGCACATTTATCATTGAAAATTACCTTATTATACCATACTAAAATATTATTATTAAACCAAAATGTTCAAAATAATATTTTCAAGTAAGACTTGGAATAAATTGTGAAGCGCTTGGTCTGGGCTTTTGCGTTGAACTGAACTCATGAATTATTTTCGATTTGTTTTCCACGAAAACTGCTAGTCGATCTTGGGTTCAGCTTCAATTCTATCCATCAACCAAGCGTTTCAAGATTCGCGATCAGTCAAAGAACGAGTTTTGTTACTCGCAAAAATCTAGCGAAGCAAATGATCCACGAGTGAAGCTTAATTTTGTTGCTTTTAAAAGCCAATGGAAATCGAAAAAAAAAATTTATTACGTCAGAAGATTCTATAGATAAATGTCTTGTAGGATTCCAAATATATTAATAATATCTGAAATCGAGCGTAATCAGATTTACTATTCTGTTTGTTACGCTGCCATTTTTTGTTTTTAAAAACCCCAAAAATGGCAGCGTAGAAAAATAATAGCGAACCGCCACGCAATCACATCCGCCCGGTGAGCACATGGTTCAGTTAAACCCTTTCCTTAAGGTCAGTGGAACAACCGGCAGTCACTTTTTTTGAATGGAATGTTTTTCGTTTTCCTCTTTTCGGTAATAATACAAAAATTTGCACCCAATAACAACTTTATCTGACTTCAACACGAACCAGCGCCGCACCGGAACCACAAACGAATATTACAAAATCCATGCCTGAATTCAGAGGCTCAGGAATCCTTTCAGTTCAAAGCTGGATCTAGGACCCATTTATGTAATGTTATGTTTTTCTTCCTTTTGTCGAAAACTGTTGCGTCGAGAGGTGAATCTGGGGTGGGTGCCTTAACATATATTACCACAAGTAATATACTAGAATGTGATTCTAACCCTCGTGATGTTTTTAATTGTCGGGTATTTCCCGCTCAAACATTCATCGTCGGCGTAGATTTACTTTGTTGTCCTTGAACACGTCTACCGATAATTTTGAGCTGTGGGAACTTCTGTGTCTCCCCGAGAGCAACCCTTTCGTGTACAGTTTTTTTAAATCAACTCCCAATAATCTAAAATAGACAAAAACATCAGACATCAGATTTATCCATAACTTTTCATCAACATAAAATTTCGCTTTTGGTCTCGATAATTCGATTCGAAATTTTTCAAAAGTTTTCCCGCCACTGTTTATTTATAATCAATCAAATGTTACGGGTATAAAAAGTTAAATTCTTAAACTAAGGTTAAATTTTGAAAGCAAAATGGAATTCTTATACGTTGGATTTTTAAATCAATTTAACGTACGCGGAAAAGTTCCTTTTTTAGCCACGGCGCCACATTCTACGTACGCGGAAAAGTTTCTTTTTTAGCCACGGCGCCACATCCGCAAGAACCATTCTTTTATAAATTCGAAATTCGCAAAAAAAAATTCGAAATTTAGAAATGGCGGTTTTTCATTTGAATCTGCGAAACCGTTTTTTTGTTCATAAAATCATTTAAATTTCAGTGCTTGCCGTTACAATGGGTTGGGGCGGGGCATTTTTTTTTAAATCTATAAATAAATGAAACACATTTTATTCAAATTTTTGTAAGCATTTATTTTAACTATATTTTTTGTCGTTTTTGGTTTTTAATTTTTATATATCTCTTTAAATATAATTTTTATACGTTTTTCTCTTTCTCTATCATCGTGATCATTTATTTTCTCTGTCGATATTTTCTTGTTAATCGGTACGTTGTAAAAGTTTTATAAAATGAAATAAATTTTGTTTTATGAAGGGAAGAATATTACTTTCAATTTAGTTTTCTATGCAGACAAATCATTCCAATACGTTTGATGAATTTGATAAATTATTGAATATTGGCTATTGAATATTGGCTTTGTTAGTCACATTATTGTTAAACAAAGTATTTAAATAAATAGATATCATTTTACCTTTTGTGATTAAACTCCGATTCTTTGTTATAAATCAGAACTAGTGGTCGAAGCATTTATTAATAACGAAATATTTGATAACCAAGTTTTTAAATCAAATATTTCAAATTTTCATATAAATTGCCTTTTGTCAGTGAAAAATTAATAAGCTATCAAAAGTCAATATACAGTGGAACCTTGGTTCGTGAACGCCTCCGTTTGTGAAGATTTTGGTTCATAAACTACTTTTGAGCCTGAAAAATGCCTGGGTTCATGATACAATTTTAGTTCGTAAACACAATTTCGGATTTTGGGCAGGAATTGGCAAACAAATTGAGACAGTACTCTAATGAATCTCAAGCAGAGTTTAGTTGCATTTCAAGATCTATTGGGGAAAAATGAAAAGCCCTTAATAATACTGTTTGACTTTTTTTTGGAAGAGACTCATTCTAAATATTATATCTTCCTATGTGAACAGTTGATCTCTAGCAGATGCTTTCACTTAAGAAAAACAAATACCTCTATATTATCATCTTAATTTTGCTTATTTAATTCACTGCGAGTAAGATTTTATGTATTTTTAAGGATCAAGTATAGGTTTGGGTAGCCAATTTTCCGAGGCCGGGAATAGATTTATTCATTTTATATGAAAAAGAAACTGTTTCGGTTCATTAATATTTTTGTTTGTGAAAGCTCTTAAGGAAAGAATTAAGTTCACGAGGTTTCACTGTATGTCTAATAAATGGTTTCTCTTTTAATTTTTAAAATTTTCTCCTCTCATTGCATTTTTTTAGATTCATTCTGGCTCAAAAGTAATTAATATCTTGGTTTTTTTCTTGTTGTAATGTGTTTTTATATCATTTTGCTTTTTTATATTTTTTTTGTTGTTGTTAATATCTTTTAATTGTTATTATTTGTATATCATAAAAAATCGATTAATTCGAACGCTTATATTAAGGTATATGTATATTTAATAAATTTTTCACAATTTTTTCATCATTATTGTTTGCAATCATTTTTACCTCTTTATATAAATCAATATATAATAATATATATATTTTTCTTTTTTTTAGTTTATACTCTTTATATATTAATTTTTTTCATGTTTTTTATAATATTTGTATTAGTTATTTTTTTTTACTATTATTCTTTTACATATTACTTTTACTTTACTTTTTAGTTCAGACTTTTGTAGCATGTTATATTGATATACAAATTTTTTGTTTTTTATTTTATATGTTATCCTTTTTTTAATTAAATGTGTTTTTGCTCATTCTCATTCCCTACACTCAATTTCCATAGCATTATTTCATTTTTGGTATGGCTTAAATTATTTACCCAGTCGTCGCATTCACTCTACTAATATTATGTTAGCAAAGCTTCTTTTCTCGTGTAATGATTTTTCAAATTGAACCCAGCAAGCCCGGGGTAAGCACTTTTTCAAATTCAAATTTGTGTTGGTGATCATGGCACTGTATGTGTTATGTACATCACCGCTGCCGCATGAAAAAATTAAAACAAAACAAAACGCACTGTTTTCACAGTGCAATTAAAAATAGAAAAGTGCGAACGCGTTTTTTATCGCAGATAATAGACAAAAATTCAACATAAAGGAGGTAAGTAAAAAAATAATGTTCTAAAATAAATAATTAAGTGTTTATTTTTAAATAGTTTAGTTTTTATTTTTTTTTGTGTGCATTTTCTTGAGAAAAAAGTGTTCATTGCTTCTAGTGCAGTACTTATGTAAGCAATCCATGTAAGGAGTTCTGTAAGGCCTTATTTTCAGTACTTTTATAACGCCTTACAGAATACCTTATAGAAGTACTTTTGGAGAAGCGGACGGTGCAATTACATGTATTCACAGACACGAAGTATATAGCTGAATTTTTTCCCGGGACCCTATCAAAGTTTCATTTCTAGTAAGCATTACTTTCAGGCATTATTTCACTACTCTTAAAAGTACTTCTGTGTTTGCTGGGAATTTAATAATTAGAATACTTGCAAGAAATTAAGTGATAAAAACAAAATGTTTTAAAATCAGTTTTTTAGGTGGAATTCTTTTTTTTTTATTTTATTAGTATTTTTATAGAAAAACAATGAAATTTTGACAAAAAAAAGTAACTAATTGGTCCTTAACTTAAAGATACATCCCTGAACGGAAAATTACCAGAAACTTATGCCCCATGCAGAAAGAATAGAGGGCAATTTTGTAAAAACTTCGATAAATACATTTCTTTAATATCCTGCAGTATTTAAAAAAAACTCTTCCAATGGCAGTTTAAACTGATTTGTTTTTAAAAACGAAGAATCTATCTGTTGTTCAATTTACTTTTTTTCTTAATTTACTAATTCTTATATCAGCTATTTTTTTATTTTTATTTTTTTTTTGCTTTACGCGACTTAGTGACTTTATTATGTTAAAAAAAATTGTAATTAATACAAATGGTTACACGGATTTCTATATTTTTTCTGGATTTCTCCCATGGAGTATATGTGCGTTAAGTAATATTACTGACTTTTTTTTAACTTGTTTAGTTATGTCTTTACGTTAATTTACCTTAATATGTTTCGCAAGTGAATGCGTTGGGTGAGTAGAAGAGCTAGAAGAGGGTTTTAACTATCTATTTATAAATACTTAGGATATTTGACAGTTTCTTACGGTATTTTTACAATTTTATTGGTATTTTTTACATTTAAATAAACGTTGGACTAACATAACATCATTCCATAATTCATTGCTTGGTTGTTGAAAGTTAAAAGAAATAAACAAACGTTTTTTTAATTTGTATCAACTTTTGTCTACTCGAAAAGAAAAAAATTCTTTAATTTTACACAAGCAAAAAAAATATACACAAAAAAAAACTGTGCGGGAGCGAGTAATGATTCCCAAAAAAATTTATACGTGTACGAGAGCTACTTATTATTTTGGTACACATTTGCTATTTTTAGGGAATGGTTACTACAAAATTCGATTTTCATATGAATCATTCCCATCCAGTTTTTTCTGTGTAAAATTGGAACGTTTTGGAACGTTGGATTTTAAGTTACTACGACATATCAGGTTTTAAAAGGAAATTAAGTTAAATGGGAAATTTAAAACGGTCTTTTTTGTTTGCATTTTGTGTCGATTGGTAGCAAAACATCGTTTTACCATTAAAGATTTTGTAACATATGGTTGTTCGATTATTTTGAAATAGAAAAATGCGGATTAGCCACCGACAAACACATTTTTACTTGTTTGATTTATTCTAAGACAATGAATTACTGTAGTTCCAGAATGAAGTAATGTTTTTCAAAATTTTGAATAATGAAAAAAACTTTTCCTTCTAGGGGGAGGAATTAGGCTAATGACTTACTTTGACTACACCGTAGAAGAGGATTTTTCTATTTGATTGCATTTGTAATAATAATAACAATAATAATCGTTACTCAAAATTTAAGTTTAATGATTTTCTATATTTCTGTGTTTTGTTTTTATTTTCATGATTTTTTTGTCTTATGTTCTCTTTCAATTTATTTGTAGTAACATTAATTTGGACTAAATTTTATTTTTAAGTAGTTTTTCAACAAATCTTTGTCAATACTACACTTTCTTGTTAATTTGATCTTTATTACTTTTGTTTTTTTTTTCATTTTTGACTTCTGCTTAGTTAAATTTGAAACACATAGGGCAGTGATATTTAAATTTCTTCATTTTTTTATTCTTGAATCGAGAAAAAGTAAATTTCTTTAAAAAAAATAATTTCTCACGATTTTTTGGTTTACTTAAACTGTATAAATATTGAAGTTTTACGAGTATTTGTCTTACATGAGTTTTAAACTTTTCACTGGAGATTTTGAAGAGTATTTTTTTGAATTACTTAAACACGTTTTATCAAAAAGCGGAAAAATCCTGTTTTCACACAGAAACGAAGATTTTTTGAGCTATAGAAAAATAATTGTTAAAAAGTTTTGCGAGAATAAGAAAAGTTTGAAGTATTTTTTAGAGAAAGGGTTTTAGAGAAATGCAATTAGAAAAATTTCAAATACGAAAAGGCAAATACGAAGGATTTTGTACTTCCAGTCAATATTTTTTTAGCGAGACAATCAAATTTTAAATAACCATTTTAATGGAGAAAAGATTACTATTGATTGGCGCGACACTTAGTCAGTGGTATAGCGAAGGTGGATGGTAACTACACTTAAAGATTTCTCTATAATTAACCACATTTAAGGACTAAAGATGTAAAGATATTTCTTTTATAAATGTTGTTGGTCTGAATATCTTTGCTACGCCACTGCCTGTTATCCATTACCTACCAACTGAACTATTTACAAAAATCTGTAGTTATAAATTTATATCAAGCAACAATTTCTTTTAATACTCGTAAGAAAAAAAAAAGTATATCATTTCAGCAAATCAAGAAAGTAGTAATAAAAAATCTGTCTGTAATTCGAAAAAGGAATCGTCGAAGATTAAATATTTATTTTATATATTATTTTTTTCAATATTCAGCATAATTTATAGACAACATCAAACCTGGAACTTAGGGTTGACAGCAAAGTTAAGATAAGTGCTATACCGCCTTATTATATCAAAAGATTTTCTTCATCTATTATTATTTTGTTCAAGTTTATAGATTTTCAAATGTAACAATTTTACTATTTATTTAACGGATTTACATGGCTTAAATTTTCAAATGAATTCCGAATATACACAAAATCAAATGCTGCAATAAAACTAGAAAATTTACACTGAAACTGAAATAAAAAAGTAATAAAAATAATTTTAATTGTCAAGCAATTTTTTATTTGGTTTTTGTTTCCGATTAACTGCATTTCACTTTATATGATTTGCTTTATAAGCATTGCCTTAATTACATAACGAATTTTTGTTCTTTTTTTTAAATTTCATATTCCAATTTAATCATCAATTAGTTTTACTTATGTAAGAACATTTTTTGTTTGCATAATATTTGAACACAATATTTTTTTTTTTACTGTTGCCCTAATGAAAGCCCCACACTCTAACCCTGTTATTCGCGTATATTTCTAATAATCCATCAGTTTTTTTACAATTTCCGCACCGATAACTAATTCTATGAATGCAATTACGAGTATAAACTTTCTGTTCCCAACTCACTGAATTTCTTCGATCCCATCGAAATGATATTAGATTAAATTCCATATTCAATATAGTCCAATTGCTTAAATTAGATGCAAAATAATAGCAATACTTGAAGTGATGAAATAAATTTATCAACCAATTTTCATTATTATAAATCAGAATTATAATTGCAATAATAATATTGATAGTAATAAATAAATATGATATTAGTCTAGTATTTAAGTGCGGCCATCAATCGCCTTCGGGTCCTTCTGAGAAGTGCCCGCGGACGTCAAGCGCGGATGCCAATTGAAGTATTATATGTGACAGAGATGGATGCTCCACGAGCTCGTTCGCTGGCAGTGGAGGCTCACAACGGGGACGCATATGCCGACCTCGGAAACCACGATGTAAGCGTAAGACCACATCACAGAAAACAAATCGGAGTATCAGTGTTCGTAGGAAGTCATCACCGAAAAATTGCACGTATGACGAATCTAAAATGTATAAAAAACAAATTATTACGGACACGTTGAGAATTTTCAAATTATTTAAATTAAAATTTCAACTAAAAGGTTAATCGAAGCAAGCTTTATCAAATTCAGCTAATAAAGCTCGAGTGCACGATTAAAGCTCGAATCGGAAGTGTTTAAAAACGTCTAAAATATATAAAATTTATATAAAATACCTATGAAACCAATTCCTTGTTCGATCTCATCAATTCGACACCT
The DNA here is from genome assembly GCA_964034945.1 of Chrysopilus asiliformis. Classification (NCBI taxonomy): domain Eukaryota; kingdom Metazoa; phylum Arthropoda; class Insecta; order Diptera; family Rhagionidae; genus Chrysopilus; species Chrysopilus asiliformis. The sequence continues at coordinate 808,291 of OZ035962.1, read as the reverse complement.
TGTCACTAATCTTGAAGCTTCCGTTACAAATCGATCCACATAGCTTTGACATCGTTCCCAATGATGGATTGGTACATCGCCAACATTACAAATGTAACACAGAGCGGTTAGGGGGGAATGTAGGAACAATGTGAAGAGTGACCCATGATGTTGAACGTCAGCTAAAATTTGAGAAATTACTCTAAGTACCTCGGAAAGAATTAAAAGAAAAAAAACTTTAATACTTTGGAATGCGGGTGGCACATCCTGTGGCGACATGAGTATAACAAGGGGTTGGCCGAAATATCGTGGAATATGTTGGAACACAAATGAATTATCCGAATCGATAATAATGAACAATGGGCGTCTAGTAAATGGATATAAATCGCCTGGATATAAACAATGTGGTTCTTTGTACGTTTTACCCCGAAAAGCAATCCCGCTATCCATTCCATCTCTTTTAACACTTGTTGCTAATCCACCGAGCTCATATCCATCTGCGAAATAAAGTTTTTATCATGAATATTTGTAATCATTTTATTTCAATGATAAATATCTCACAATCTTCGGGATGTTTTGTTGTTGAAAAGCACCCATCGGCCGAAATATATAACAGTAACGCACCGCCTGGTGGTAATTCTTTAAATCCACTAGCTAAGAATACGAGAAGTTGACTAATTGAAGGCTTGTACAACAGATATTTGTGAGGATTGTCACGATAATGCCGTCGATCGCCATTCTCTATGTAACCCTTTGATCCGGGAACACCGTATGGTGGCATTCGACTAGCTGGACTAGCATCATGTCCTGCATGCATACCGTGCGGTCCGGTCATTGGATGAACTGATTCGGTCGGTTCCCGCTCCAGTGTCTGCAGCATTCTAAAGGCAGTGTAAAAATGAGTTAGAAAATTCCAAAACTAAAGATTTGTCCTTGACGAAGTTTTTTTTTTTAATTTTTACCTAAACATGTCCATGGTTAACTCTGAGAACTTGGCCTGTTCACATGCGGAACCGACGATCAGGATCTCCTGTAGACTGAGCGTCATATGCGGTGATCGCTCGCAGGGCGGCGTCGTCAGAGGCGATAGCCTGGAACCGGAACCACTGATGGTCAATTTGTGGAGTCAACCTATTCGAAATCTTACACAGATGGCCCGTGCTTTCGAATGGGGCGACTTTGTGTTATATGAAAAATGCCGTGAAATTTGTGTGTGTATTTTGTGATTGGCTGTGTGCGTATGTAAGAGTTCTGACTATATGTTTATCATCCATATGCTATTATATATGCCTACGTGTGTGCCATATGTAATGTAGCTGTATGTAATTGATTAGGTGCTGTTATTTGTGGGGGGGTTGATTGAGGATCAGGACTTGTGTTATTATTACTGGATTACAGGCAAGATACAGGACGGCTAAGTTTTTGGAATTTCGTGTTGTGATTTTGAATTGGATAGTAGTTAAAAATTAAAAAGAAAAAAATTATAGTTAAATATAAAAATTATATCAATAAAAAATAAAAAAAACAAATTAAATAAATAGAAGAAGCGTTTTATACCAAGTGTGAATGTAAATGCATTAGGCAATGATAATGAGTCTTATTAAGACAAACAGGAAAGTGATTTCTGCTGTATAGTAAATAAAATCAACGCACAAAATTAACGATAATGAAAAATCATATGGAGAAAATACACAAATGGGTGAATTCTGATTTAAAAAAAAACAAATCGAAATTAGAAAATGAAATTAAACATCGATTTAACTAAACAATTACACACTATAAGTATATGGACCGAAATAGCTAAGAAAGCTACTAATGATCATTGAATGATATCAAATGGACAAATGATAACGGGCCAATTTCTTATATTTAAAATATATCAAATATTTATTTTTCATATTTATTCATCTATGAATTAAATTTTCCTTTTTCTTCTCCCGTACTGAAATGTTAAAATAATTTGATATGGAAATATTCTCAACTCCATCTTCAACATCGTTATTATTATTATTATTAGTATTTTTTCAATATTAAAAACATCAAAAGCAATTTATTTTGTAAATATTTTGTATTTAGTGTGGATTAAAATTAAATAGTTGAAGGACACAAAGCATTATTTGATTTAAGTGCTGAAGCAGCTGGTATCTACGTAATTCATTTACATATTTGATTTTTAAAAACCTATTTCGCTTAGAGCAATTTTTAAAAGATATACCCGTTTTCCTTCTCTTCAAAATTATTATTTCAAGCTTTATGTTTTCAACAAAATCTTCATATAAAAGCTTTGTGTAACAATACATAGCTGCGTTTCGGTAGTATTAACAATTTACTTGCAAAATTTATTAAAAAAATTGCACATTTTTGGTCAATAATATGAAGTGTTATTGTATTTTTACTTAAACAACACAACACACAAATTCAAGTTCATATGATGCTTTCAATGGGAAATTATTAAAAAAAAATATTTTTTTTTTGTGTGAAGAGGTGATTAAATAATAACACAAAATATTAAACAATAAATTTATCTTTGGTAAAATTTGGAAACAAATAAATTTTATTTGTTTACATTGGACAATTCTTGGAGGGGTCCAAACCCTGACTTTTCCAATGCCACCAAAATCTTGCTAGTGATCAATTCTTATTAATTTAAACTGTTAGTTAATTTTTTTCAACTAGCAACTTTTTTTAAACAATTTTTAAAGTAATATTTAGTAATTATTAACGAAAAAAGTACTAACCTACAACTTAAAAAACTCAAAGTAGAAAAAGAACTAAAAACAGAAACAATTACGACTAAATAGTAGTGTAAAATTGGTCATTTTTAAACTACAGTGGTTAAACTCTCACGTTGTAAATTTTTTCCTACCTACCTGATAAAAAAAATTACTAAGTAAGAAATCTAAATGTAAACTTTTTGGGTATGTTGTATTTTGAAGAATAAAAAAAATCAAGGCATAAATTACGAAGAGTTAAACTATAGCCTTACCAGGTATTTCTTTTGGCTTTGAAAAATTCTCTTTGCCACGTTGTGAGTATAAAATATTGATTGAAATCGATTTTTACAAACATTAAAATTCTATTCTTTCCATATTTACATTTGGGTATAAAGATTTTTGTTTTAATATAATCGCATTGTAAAACACTAGTGTAGAAAAATCTGTGTGTTTTTTAATTTTTTGTATAATAAGTAATATTTATTTCAGTCGGTAGTTTCAACCTAAGGGTCATGGCACATTGAAAACAAAACGCAGGCAGCAACGAAAGCAGGTTGTGACAGCGTGAATATAGTAAGGAACCATTCGTACTTAGGTGTCAATTTTTCGCAATTCAAAGCAGTAGTAAATCTGCTATCAAAATATTTTTTTTTGTAAAAATCCGATATGACTAATTCAAACAGAATTTTGATAAAAGTTGTAAATGATATACAAATTAATTCCAAATAGAATATAGGAGAGTTTGATAAAATCATGCTCTAAACTCCTTTTCATTTTATTATTATTTTTTTATATGACGCGCCGTTTTTGGGAGATTTTCAAAAAATTTGTTCCGGTTTCATCCAGTTTTTGGAGTAAACTACTTAACGCTAATTTCAGGTTCCCTCCGCACGTCACACTGTTTCGGGTATTTGTGCATGGAGTGCAAAACACTGCCGCAAACGCCCTTTCTCTCCACAAATATGTGAAGTATTTTTGAACATCTCCTTGCTTAAGCAGAATTTTGTCGCTGCTTTGATTTGTATCATTGTGGCTTGGTTTTCATGGACTGTTTTCACTGTCCCACGACCCGTATTTTGATTTGTATCAAAAGTTCGTACAAATGACTTTCAATAATCATATTTATTTATTATTGATATATTTAAACACTTAGTAAATGTGTAATGAACTATGATAAAAGCTTTGTAATGTTTCAATGTGTGATATTAATAATATTTAATGTATTTTAATGTCCCAGTCGTTAAAAATACTACTTAGGCGTCATTTTCATGTGATATTTTACTCCGCCAATTTTATTCTTCGATACTAAATTCATTTTGCAGGACCAATTACACTACGACATAAAATTCAGAAATTTTGTTCCTGAAAGACACTCGAACTCGAATTTTTCATACTAAACTGCCGTAATAAGTTCAAATTTGAATACTTTTGCTAAAAGAATTTATTCTGCGATAGATTAATAAAATTCGTGGAATAAATTCTGAATAAAAATTGCGGAGAAATTCAATAAAAAATCACAGGCGTAAACGATGCCTTAGGATAGATACAGAAAATAAATGAACCCACTTTTATGTCTCGCTGCAATTTATAAGTTTTTTATTAGTCCTAATATCAAAATTTAACCGAAAGACTTTCCGAATTTAAACTACATTAACATATTTGTAGGAAAATTCTTAAATCCCTACTAACGAGCGCACAACACAAAAAAATTGCAAACCTAATAAATTTGGAAAATGACATAAAAATAAATTAAAAGGATTTTATTGGTCTAGTATCGATATAACAGATACCCAACTAGTCCTTAATAAACTACCACATATATATTTATCAAATTAATAATAAATAATTCACTAAATTTGACCCGATTGATTAAAATTTTTATGCAAACTGAAAACGTAACTGAAAACAAGGAAAATTTTGTTAAAAAAATAACTTTTTTTTGTTTGTATAAAAGAAAGATAACAAAAACTCAAAACAAGTTTTCTATGAGTTAGTAGTCTGTATATATTCTAGCAATTAAAAGTATTTCAACTAAAATAGAAAAACAAAAAGAATTTTTAAAGAAATCTCTAAAGAACAAACGTGTACCTAACCCTAAGGTATGTTGCTGTTGTTTAGTTAAAGATATAAATATAATATAATTATATATATATAAATATATATATTTAATCAATACTCTGCCGAGCAATGCATTTGCTTAACAATTTAAAATATATCAATTTAGTATCGGATTATGGGATGAATTTGGATATAGGAATTTTCATACTCATATCATTGGTCAGCAGAGTATACGTTATTAAAAAATTACCATTGGAAAGCACGGGCTTGAACTACTCTACACATAGACTGAAATATTGCTCACCTGTGCGACAGAACGATTGGATTTGAGTCCGCGTGGAGTACAGCAACAGCTGCTTCAGCCTTTATAAATCCTTTTATCTCCTCTAATACTAATGACCACTCTAAGTGATCTTCTGGTTCATACCTAAAATATATAAAAAAATAAATTACTTTTTTTCAAGAATTTCAAGAAATTAAATAAGTTTTTGTGTAGAATGTACTTAAAAAAAAGGATAAATTGCGACATTTGTAAGGTGTTGAAATCCATCATAGTCTAGACTGGAGATGCACAGCCTTTGGTTATTTCAGCAGACGAAATGTGTGTATATGAGAAATATCAGATCTTTAGCTCCGTTTTTTCAACAGACAAACATATGCACGGATAAACAGTAGTACATCGTGGCCAGTTGTCGTGGCCAGTTTCCGGTCCCATAGTTGCCAGGGTGCGCTGCTGATTAACCCATTAACACCCGCTGTACTCCAACGAGTACACCGGATATATCTTTATATATGATCAGGCGAAACCAAACTGTATTTGCATTCCGATATTTAACATTTGATCCATATCGCATTTTGAGAAAAATAACAGAATAGTGTAAATTATTTATAGCTTTAAAATAAGAAAACGATTGACGGAACAAAAGGCAAATAGAATTTTGTTAACAATTTGTGTTTAGTGTTTAATTAAAATAATATTTTAACACATTTTTCCCTTTGAAAATCCTACCCGCCCCGCAACATTCAACTTACGTTGTTGTGTATTCCTGTATTTGTTTATCCAGTTCGGCTACTAATTCCCGAACGAGTTTCATCTTCTTGAGGAGCAGGCAAACGACTATGAATCGAGCATAATATCGCAGCTTTTTCACCATCAGATCGGGTCGATCCTCCTTGATTGCTCGCGAATAATAAGCTCGTCCTCTAATCGCCGCGTAAAATTGGTACGCTTCATTCAGATAATTTGTTTCACTTGTCCTAAGGCTGAAAAGTACGATGAAAAAATAACAAAGATCGATATTAATATTAATGTGGCGAAAAAAAACCAAAAAAAAAAACAACAAAATTCTTAATATTGATTTGTTTGTGTTACGAGTATTTATAGTTATCGAATTTGACAATTTTCAAAGCAAGAACAACAAAATGTTTATAAGGTGTCTTTCTGTGGTGGATATTTTCGTTTTTATGTCATTGTAGTAAATATTATTGCTGAGCTTCATTAACTCACTAATAATGATAGTACAGTTGACCAATTTTACTAGCTATCTCGCCGATTTGCCATCGCTTCAGTCCGTATTTTGAATCTAGGATCATTCGATGTTGCTGCTGGAACTTCCATAACTTTGTATAGACATCGAATGTCCGGCCAAAGTAGGCCTGCCACTGTCGATGGCCATACTGAGGTAGATCCCTAAAGAGAACATTACTGAAATAGTCGCATTTAGGCATAAACAAATATTTAAAGCATTTGCGATTTTTTTTTTGCCAATTAATTACAATTAAGCAGCAAATACGGTACCTTAGTCCATTGAATAACTGCTTGGATTTCTCTAGCAAATGGCAAAATTCAAGAACAATTTTCCTATCCTGCTCCTCCGTTGACTCCATTTTCACCATGCCGCCAAACATTCAACACTACAGCCTGAAAAATTTCAAATAAAAATCACAAATTACAAACATTGTTGGATGGATTTGATTTGAAAATTAAATTCATATCAAGTTCTGAACTTAAAAACAGACCACATTACTAATCGACTCTGTTACACAAAAACTAGAATCAGCTAGGAAAATCACGATTATAAGTGCTGAGAGATACAAAACTCATATGAAATTTATTGAAAATATGTGGGTGAAGTTCCCGGCGTGACCCGAAACCGCGTCGATCTAAATTAAGACTTTTCCGAACTATGTATGAGCAAAAACACTTGTTAGGTTGTAAAAAACCGGCAACGTAAATCTTTAGCTGGCTAATGAGCAATGATGTTTTTTAAGCTGACATGCCACTCAAGAGTTCGTTAATATGAATTACTCGCCTATTCAAATTACAGCACATTAATTCTAAGTGATTCGGATTTAAGAATTTCCTCTTAGCGAATTTCCAGTGGTTAATTGATTTTTAATGCCCAGTAAATTGAATTCAATCGAACAGCCTCCAATAAAACCCCTTTTTCTGTAACTTGGAAGATAAAGAGAAGTACTGTTGTAGGCGACATGAAGATTTTCGGGTTGTCTGTATTAATTTTGAAACAAAACCAGCAGGGACAATGAGGCAGTGGTTTAGCAGAGGGGAAAACGCTCCGGACAGCACTGTTTTAGAGACGGCAAATTTCGACCTATGGAAGATATTACACAAATTATAATCCTCCAATTGTCCATAAAATATGTCAGCTAATTTTTGCCTTTTCGAATCTCCCTTCTTCGTGTATTCCTTTTTGCGATACGATTTAGTAACATCGTCATACTACCGTACAACACCCCTTCCTTCCACTTCTTAAATCTGTGACGTATTTTTGAAGCATGTTTTGATCTATGAACAGGATTTCGCTTCCTGCGTAGTGACAGGGAATAAAAGAAAAAATAGAGACCCATTGAATCTGAATCAAAAATGGGTCAGGAATTCTAAAAAAAATTCCAATCATACTTGTGAACTGAAACAAAAATTAATAAATCGTTCCTACTTTGAAAAACAAATTTTCACATTACTCTAACAATTTCATATTGGTTTTCAAATCGAACTGGCACAAGTTTTATAGTTCAAAATGTTTGATTCATATTTTCCAAGTTTGTGCAAAACAATATTAAAGAATGCCCGCGGTTTATCTCAGTCCTTCTGTGAAAGAAGATAAGGGCTCCTTTGGTATTCATTTTCATAAAAAGAGAAGTAAATCGGGAACTGATTTCTTCGCCATTTGCTTATTTATTGCTGTATCCTACAGTTCAAGTTGGATTTCTGCCAGTTACTGAAGAAAGATTTTATATAAAGTTAAAATTCATCCCAATATTTCTAGGTTTCATTTTTAAGGGTATTGTGTTGTATTCGCCATGAGGCAAAAATGCCTGCAATTGGAAATTGGGTCATATTGAAAATTACTGCCATGTCCGGAGCCAAATTTATGCAAAAGGAAAAAAATCACAATAAAAATCGTAATTGCTGCTTCTGGTTTCAATGCTGCTGTTGGTTTATTATCCTGGCTACAAAATTCTAAAATACACACAAATAAAATAAAAAACACGCAATATCCAAGCATCAGCTTTTTAGATTATACACGATGTACACACTTTGATATTTATCAAGAAAAATGCATGTAGCAGGAGTTTTTGCGCGCTCAAATTGACCTTACTTTGGAAATTTTCTTCTCGCAGGAATTTCAAAGGAGTAACGTCATTTTTAACAGATTTTTTTTAGTTTTTGATTTATTTTATCATATAGGGTATAATCGTCATACACATTAGTTTTAGATGGTAACGTGCAACATACAACCTCGCAATAGTAATTTGTTTAAGAATATCTGGTATATCTGTAACTTACGCAAGTTAGTAACAGGACCAATAGACACAGAAACGGAAAAATCCGAATAATTTATCAATTGGTATTTTTTCAAATGCTTTTATTGAACCTTAAATTTTGATTTAAACTACTTTATTTGCTATAACTTACCGTGGAAACTTCTAAACTGATTTATATCAAATTTGAAACGAGTAATGAAAATACTTTTGACGAGAAACATGGTACCTTTGCGGTAGGCCGAGATCGGAAACCGGATATAGTACCGAAAATTAATAAAAAGTCAAAAAAAAAATCGAACTTCACCTAAAGTTGACTGAATTTTTAAAATTAAAATCTAAAAGGATGAGGTTGCTACAGTTTAGTTCGGAATGCTAACTGGTTGTTGAAGGCTTCTAAAGATGGTTCTTTAAATAAAGGTCTTCAAATACTCGGTTTCTAAACAAAATTCTTTGAAATTTCGGTAGCTAAAAGAAGATTTACCAAGGATTTTCCAAATTAATTTTTTTTTCTTGAAAAGAACCACTGGCAACTCAACAACTTCCCCTCGAATTATTTTTTCTCATGTGTTTTTTCTTTTTCACATTTTTCTCATGTGAGAAACCGCCTGCCAGAGTATTATATTCACTCGACTCTGCAGTTCAACCGACATTAGGCAATGTGGTGTTAACATATGTACGAGTATATCAAGTTTGACGTTTATCACTACATCGAAGGACTTGTAGATATACTCTTACATATCCTCGGAGGGAAATCCTTTTTTATGTTTGCGGCATTTCGATGTATGGCTTATCCTTTTCACCGTTCGTTTGGACTTGGTGCGGGACCGAGTGGTGGCAGGCAATCGAGCAAAAGTGATTGAACTGACTAAACAGGACAAGACAAAGCTAACGGGATGAGGGGAAAAACAAGCATTTTTATCAGTGAATTTGGTTTGTGGTGAATATGGTATGGAAATTGCAGTAGACTTCATTCTTGTGGATACAAAAATGATTAACTTTGGCCGGAGTTCTGTGAATTAAATGTTTGGCAACCCTATATTCTACAAAAGACGAGTACAAAAAAAACTGCACAATCCTTTCATACCCTTAACCAACCGACTCGACTAACCAGCCCTTCCCAAATCCCTACCCGGCAATAGTCTAAATTTTTTCGCTTCAAAATATCCAAACTATATGGCACTTTACGCAACTTGCACCTCTCTTCTTCGAAGGATATACTCACATATCTCGTTAAACTGCAGCTAATATTCTTTAATTTTTCGTCCCTTTTTCGTCGGCTCTCCACTAATTTTTTTTTCTCTGCTTATTTGTTGTTATTGTTGCTGTTTTTGTTGCTATTGTTATTTTTGTTGCTGTTTTCTTAGTATTTCAACTTTTAGCTGGGGCGGTAGGATAATAAGTTTATTTTAGAAGAGCACATCACAGTTTAAGGTTTTTTTTTATGGCAAACGGTCCAACCAACGCAAGATAAGAAAAAAAAAATTAGGTGGAATTAGAGGGAATAGATATTATAGCGGATTTAGGAACGTTAAGGTTAAACGGAGGAAAAAATAAAGTGAAAGGAAATTTATCTGTGGGAAAATGCTCACAGAGGTCCCGAAACCGTTTCTCGTGCGCTGTAGAAATCACTATTTTGTACACTAAATATGTTTGAATGTTTTCTATTGCTAATCTGTTGCATCTTTTTTATACTTAAATATTAAATTAATAATTGAGTATTCTATCAGATTTTTATACACATTTTTATTGTTCATCCTTCATCTATGAGACACGAAATATTATTAATATGTTGTTGCCTTTTATTTGGTTTATGACAAAAATAGAAAATTATTTTCAAACATTGAATTTTTATAACATATTACTTATTCAGATGTGAAATATTAATTAGATTTGTTTTAAAATTATAGTAAATTGCAATTTTTCACAGTTTTATACGGGTTTTTAGTGAAATCGTGCACTTACACACACACATACAGAAGACATGCAATACGCATACATCTACACATATGACACGATTAAGGATTTTTTTTTTTTTTTATTAATAAGAAGTGACAATTAGTTATTCGTTTTTTCCTTATTTTAGCTTTTATCTTTATTATTTCTTCTTATTTATTTATAAATTAATATTGAAACAAATAACAGATGACGGGATATCTTTTAAAAAAATTCACCCTTTTTATTAGTGGTTATATATTAGATTTTTAACCTTATATGGTATTAATGCGTTGATACAAAACGTTATCACTGATTTTCTTGTGGGTTTTATTTTACTTTTTTCTAAACTTATGGATTTAAATTAATTTCAAGAAATTTTTCTGCACTCTACACATGTAATAGCCGTATTTAATTATGTTTTAAACTTTTCATTCCCATTAGAAACTGAGTAGAATTTTGAAATCTTTTCTTATAAGAAATTTAAAGCGCCTCAAGCATATATACTGATATCCGCACATACATTTAGCAGGTTGGGCACTAATAAAAGTTTCATTTACTTAATTTTAGGGTTTTTTGTATGTATTTTTATTAATTTTTTATTTTATTTTTACATGGTATTAAAAATGTACGATTTTATGCTGATTGTTTTTCTTACTAGTATCATAACTTGGTTATTTTAAATAACTTTTCGCAGTATTTTTTAACCACATTTTCAGTTCTGTTTTTGTGTCTGGCTATGTGTATGTAATGCGTTAATTTTTCGTTTTTCTCCTTCTTTTTCTTTTTTCCTTTCTATAACTTTTTGCTTTAATTGTTTTATACTTGTTAATAAGGCAAGAGATCGAAATAACAGGAAAAATTTAACATTCAAACAAAGCTATTAATTAATTTTATTACTATCATTTTTATATTTAAATAATATAAATATAAATTTTATTATATTTACTTATATACCTTTTTTAAAAATTATTTCTATGTATATATTGATGTATTCATGTATGTTAAATGTGTGTATGTATATTCCTCTTTAAGTTATTTTATTGAATTCGAAAAGTAGAAAATAAAACTAAACTCCCGATTCGATTTGATAAAAAACACTATAAAGCGAAAACTTTGATATTATTTTACTTATTATTATTATTATTTGTTTTTAAAAAATACAGCGTTTTATTATTATATTTTTTGTGTGATTTATGTGGGAAAAAAATGTCGAAAAAACATAATGGCGTCGGGAGTTCTTAAATTGTACGCTAGTTGTCGCCGCGACGGATGAAACGAATACACGAAAAGGAATGCCGAAGCCCAACATAATCTGTTTGCCTTCAATTATCAGTTTTTAGGGGTGAAATAATGTAGAATATTCCCATTGAGGGGTTGAATCGTCGAATCTCTCTTTAAATCATACCAGTACTTCTCAACTTTGCACAATTTTGATGTTACGTTGATCCCCAAAACGCTTGTATTTGCAATTCTTTCTGAAGCAAGCCGTTAGAATTAAATTATTTTAACCATGGGATAAAATACGTCACGCTAATTTTAGGGTGTTCGGACCCATCTTTCCCTTTTGTCATACTTTTTGGGGATTTTTTGTTCACATTCCGCAACACTCCCAATAATGACATATTTTATGGTCAACAATAATTGGCTTGGTTTAATGGGCTGGGTACCGGTATCGCAAATTGTCGTTTTTTTTAAATTTGTTTGGAAACGACAGATGGGTTTGTAATGTGATATTACACGACTCTTCCATGCTTTAAAATCCAATTCTAATAACGCCGTTCCAATTCAAATGTGTATTTTAGAATCGGTAATAGTTTTTTCAGCTAGTTTAATACTTTCCTCAAATTTTTTAATAAGAAAGGGTTAAATTAAAATTGTTATCTAATTTTTCGGGAAACTAAAACTATTGGCTGAGCTTTTTTGTGGGTATGTTAAAAATTAACACTTATGTTAAAACTTTCTTTTGACGACCGAAACTTGAAACACGTATTTAGAAGACCAAAAACTTAATAAAAAAAATTTAACCAACATGTTAAACCAAATCATTTAATTGAATTATACTTATAATAAAGAAATATTATTATTATTTAACCAACATATCGTTAAGAGGCATCTAAAAATCCCCTTTTGCAGATATGAAAACACAGTTTGAGCTTCTCAAGAACGATACACCCAAATGACACATTTTCTATTCCAACGAATTCTATGAAAGATCCCTCCCTATAGAAACACGCCGGCACATTGTTTGATTTTTTAAGACATCAGAGCTAAACACATCGAATTTATATCGCAATTCACACATTCATAGCGAGCGCATGCGTCTCTTCGTTTATTGGTATGCATTTTCTCGAGAAGCTATACACCAAACATAGATAAGGAAATGGTGATCCTTTTCGTCCTTTTGACATCGTACTCATGTTGGAACCATTGACACGTTCGACAAACCCCAAGAGCAACTAAACCACGTCGAAAGGTTAGCGGTCGTTTCGGTAGTTTCATTCTTTCTATATTTACGAAACGGGCGAATTACGGGGACATGTTGAGGACCGGTTACTGGGTGGCTGGCCAGGCAGGCCACAATGGCAGGTGGTATCAATACATTGATAGACGAAATCTTCCCCTAAAACTGCATCAGAAGTTCAATTCCATCCATGGCGATTCGGTGTAGATTTCCCATTCAATAGGTAGCGATAACGTAGCGTATTTTCAAATTGTATCGTAAAACGTAACACACTTAGTCAGTTGTTATATTCGAGTAGTTTCCTTTTGCACTAAAGGGTGTTCGGCTTGCTCATATCGAATTTCCTTTCTTAATTTCCCTTGTCTCACGCGCCGAAACCTTTCAAATATTTTTATTGAAGTAATTTAAACAAAATCACGGTAGAAAAAGCCAAATATTTTTGTGCGATGTTCTTTTTATAAATTACTATCTTTGTATATAAATAAAAGACCGTGTGTTTGCTTAAAACATGAAAAATCACTTTTTCAGTTATTAATATAGAAAACCTGAAAAACCACTTTTTCAGTTATTTATATAGAAAACCTGAAAAACTAATTTCCTGAAACTTGGAAAATTTACTTTTATCACAATACAACCCCAACACCTATGATTACTGTCAAGTTTTATGAAACATAAGGCCCTATTCCAGGATCCGATACGAATGATTCGGATCGTAAACTCAATGTTGTTGTTAGTGTTTTATACCAACAGCAACATTGTGTTTACGATCCGAATCATTCGTATCGGATCCTGGAATAGGACCTATAATTACACAATTTATTGTACAATATTAACAAAACTATATACAAAATGAGTCAAGAAAAAACTATACTAATTCATTTGAAAACGTACTTAAATCACCTCCATTGAACTCGCTAAAAATATTTCTACATCCATGACAAAGTTTCTTTAATAAATCCCCGCAAGAATCAGAATCACCTTCCAATTTCGCGGTGGCATCAATTTCCACTTTTTTCATATCATCCAGACTTTGGTTCGACTGTGCAGAAACTATTTTTGAAAATTCAATTGCGTGCAACGTTTTTGAGTCATGATAATCCAAACTGGAAAAGCAAAATATGCATTTTTCCCCATCACTAGCATCGCTTTTTGCTGCGATTTTGCTTCCAGTTCGAAAAATGGTCGAAACTGTTGAGGGATAATCAGTTTGTAGTCCATTAATGAAGTCTTTAGTCAAATTCTGTATACTGGCATTACCGCCTTGATTATCGCCATAACAGGATTCGGATTCGATGTAATTCAGTTGTCTTAGTTTAATATAAGAACCAATTTCCAAATCGTTCAAATCTTTAAAAGGCCGAATGATTCTAACGTCCTGGTCTCTGTCATCCATCAAAGAAACATCCAACGCAGTGGAAGCTCCTCGACCGAGTGAGATATTATTCAAAAGTGCGGTGGCTAGCGTTGAACTGATATCAGGAACGAAGATAAAGTTGCAGCCTAGCTTTTTTGACATAAGTTTCATAGCGTGTTTTTGCTTCTTCAGGACATAATCCTGGCGAGATGTCAATGATTTGATACTGTTCAAGTTATTCATGAATTGCACTTCCTCTTGAGAAATTGGATCCTTCCGTTGATACTGACTGAGTTCAAGTATTCCCTCAGGCGATGCCAAACTCACTGCATATTTTGGAAATTCATAGTCCTTTAACAACTCCTTGATTCGAGGGACTATGTTGTGTTGTTCATTTTCTCTAAGGCAACTGGTGTCAAGGAAGATCACCTTAAAATTGCAATGAAGCCGCTTGAAGCTGTTTTGTGTCTGGGTAAAGTGAAGCATGTCTAACAGCACTACACTTTCGGCGCTTCCGTCAAATACCGCTGCAACATGGGCATCTCGAGGAAGGATCTTCGATGACCCAAGAACTGCTCGGAATTTGTGACGGACATAAACAAGAAAACAATTCTCGCATTCTGCTTCCCGGAAATTCAGTTTTACCGCTGCCCTGAACTCTTTGCATTTGTTACAAAGTCCTAAATCTTTTGTCTCATTTTCTATTAATAACTCCTTCAACATAGTGTGGGCTCCACCCTCGTCCCCGAAATCATCCTCACCAACGCTACACATCTGAAATTTCAATTACTGTTTTATTTTCTAGCATTTTTAATTTTTCGTAGATGTTCAAGTATAGAATACTGACTCTTTTACGAAAAGATTTACCTTTTTCTATTTCTGGAAGTGAATTAAAGAGCAATAATAAAGATCTTCAAATATAACCGTCTATATTTTGAGAGAAAAGAGATAAATATCGAAGAAAAACTTGAAATATGCCAAAAAACTTGAAGTTTCCAGCGACTGTTTTGTAAACAAAACCCACATGGCAATGAGAGTTGTCAAAAATTACCTTCATAAATCAAATCAAATCAAATCAAAATTAACTTTTCTAAAATTTTGTAAATATTCAGTCTCAAACAGAAAAATGGAACATTGATAAAAATTTAACATTAACAGAAATTTTATTGAAAAAATGTCCTTATCAGTACTTTTTCGAGTATATAAACCGGACATCGCTTATCAAATTGTATTATTATACTTTTACCTCCGAATTGATAACGTTTACTAATAAAAAATTTAAAATTCGTGAGTTCAAAAGAAACCAATAATGTCTGGTGGTCGGCATTTGAAAAAAGGCGAGTGAACTAAAATTTTGCATAGCATTTGAGATTAATACACAATTTTTGTTCAAATCTGACGATTATTTGCCACTTAAAGTTTCCGGATGTAGCCATTTAAGTTTACAGAATAATTGAATTCATAATGTTTTTTTTCATAATTTTAATATTACATCGAAATTTGCCATTATGTATATTTTACATTCAAATTATTTTCCATTTTTATGCTAAAAGTGCTAGGTTGTCGTCAGTTTGTTTTTACAGACGATTTCTTCTGATTAATTCTTATTCAGTGTACCATAAAAAATACAATAAAAAGTCGTAAATTTAAAATATTGATGGCAATTAAATTAATTTAATCTAATCTAATCTTAACCATGCCCAGCGATCTTACCAAGTATTTTTGATCAGTTTATTTTCGCCGTAAAAAATTTTTATCTGGATTTTTATTTTTGAGATTTATTTTCAAAGATAACAGACGGAAAAATTTTGTCAGCAAAGTGTTAATTCAGCTAGAACTAACTTGGTAAATTAAAGTAGAAATCTACATATTTGCTAATTTTATTTTTTATTTACAGGATCAGAAATTCCTGTTATTCCAAATGATAGCAAACTGCGTTTGTATACAATGCGATTTTGTCCTTACGCTCACCGAATACACCTAGTGCTGGACGCCAAGGGTATTCCCTATCATAGTATTTTTATCAACCTGAAGGAGAAGCCAGAATGGTACAAGGATAAAAATCCTTTAAGCAAAGTTCCAGCTATCGAGCTGGTCAATGAACCCGGCAATCCAACCATCTTTGAATCGTTAATCGTGGCTGAGTATTTAGATGAAAAGTATCCACAGAGACCACTCTTCCCGAAAGATCCACTCCAAAAGGCACTGGATAAAATCTTGATTGAAAGATTCAGCGAAATAACTAGCTTGATGTTAAAAGTTTTCTTCCACGCAACCAAAGAAGAACCTGGTCCTATTACGGAGATTCTTCAGGGTCTAGATTTGTACGAGAAAGAGCTCATCCATCGCAAAATGAAATTCTTTGGCGGTAGCAAGCCAGGAATGCTTGACTATATGATTTGGCCCTGGTTCGAACGTATTTCGACATTTCAGTACTTGGTTGGTGATAATTTCAAAATGGAAGAAGGGAGATTTCCTAGATTGGTAACATTTTCCCATTAATAAATAATTCAAAGTGTTTCCAAAAAGAAATTTATTTCAGATTCAATGGCAATCTCTGTTGAAGGACGATTCTGCTGTCAAAGTTATGTATCTTTCTGGGGAAACTCATTTAAAGTTCATTCAGGATATGCGTAACGGGTGTGCCAATCCCGATATGCTTTGCAGTTAAATAAAGTTAGAATTTATTAAATGCTAAATTCTTTTTTTTTTGCTGTTTTTTTGCTTAGTAATTGGGGAAATGATTAGGTATTATTAATTATTAATTGAGGAAAGTGAGTAGATTCAAAAAAATCTCTGTAACTTAATCAATATAATGTTAGCTGGCTAAGCTGAAACTTTCCACTATTTAACAATTCGAAAAGCAGCCCGCCGCAAATATTACCTCTTTTTTTTAACAAAAATACCCCAAATATTAAGATGTCTTAAAAGCGTATTGTCCATAATTGACGTTTTACAAAACTACTTTGCAAAAACTTTTTTGTGCGTTTCCGGCATTTCAGTGGTTTAGGTTGTTGTTGAATGAGTTTTCTACTTTCCAAAAATTAAATTTACACGATAGATTCTAATAAATAAAAGGTGAAGCTCCTTCAGTGCATAAGAAGCTGTTTAAAAATAATGTCTAGCGGTCGACATTTAACCAAAGGTGAGTGAACGCAAAATTTGCATAACATTTAAGGAAAATCTTAAATAAGCCCACTGCTTTCCAATTAGTCACCACCCAACCCTCACATATCATTTTTCAC
The DNA here is from genome assembly GCA_964034945.1 of Chrysopilus asiliformis. Classification (NCBI taxonomy): domain Eukaryota; kingdom Metazoa; phylum Arthropoda; class Insecta; order Diptera; family Rhagionidae; genus Chrysopilus; species Chrysopilus asiliformis. The sequence continues at coordinate 790,759 of OZ035962.1, read as the reverse complement.
ATCTGGTTTTTCCTAGTTTACCTTGAAATCAAATAGAATGTAGTTTGCAATTCAGAATTTATCTATTATTGACCTTGTGCAATGATTTTACACGGGATTTTCCCACAACTTATGTTAACTATAGCAGTTTCGCATTTGCCGCCACCCAAGTTTTTATCTGGATTTTTCCAACTCCTTTGGGGGGTCTATTTTAAGAGATGACATAAGTGGAAGCTTCTCCGACAACTTGTTGCCTCAATAATGGTCGGAAAAATCGATGTGCGACTCCAATAAATTTTCTATTTATATCTTAGGATCGGATGTTCCTAAACTTCCAGATGATGGGAAATTGCGATTGTACACAATGCGGTTCTGCCCCTTCGCGCATCGAGTGCATCTAGTGCTGGACGCCAAAAGTATTCCCTATCACAGCATTTTCATTAATTTGAGCGACAAGCCGGAATGGTACACAGACAAGAGTCCATTGGGCAAGGTCCCTGCCCTCGAGCTGGTCAATGAACCCGGCAATCCAACCATCTTTGAATCGTTAATCGTGGCTGAGTATTTAGATGAAAAGTACCCACAGAGACCACTCTTCCCGAAGGATCCACTGCAGAAGGCGCGCGATAAGATTCTGATTGATAGATTCAGTGAGGTAATTGGATCCATGTATAAAGTCTTTTTGCACGGGATCGAAGGAGCCCCCGGCGCCCTCACTGAAATCGTCCAAGGCTTAGATTGGTACGAAAAGGAGTTGAACCACCGTAAAACGCAATTCTTTGGTGGCAGCAAACCTGGAATGCTTGACTATATGATTTGGCCATGGTGCGAACGATCAGATATGCTGAAGTACTTGGTTGGCGATAAGTACAAAATGGACGAAGAAAGATTCCCGAAATTGGTATCATTTTCCTGTTGATAATCATTAAATTTCAATTAAGTAACGATTTTTTATTCAGATTAAATGGCGATCACTAATGAAGGACGATTCTGCTGTAAAAGTGACGTATCTTTCTGGGGAGATACATGCGAAATATATTGAGGGACGGCGCAAAGGGGCACCCGACTACGATATGCTTGTGTAAGATTTGTTTTTTTCTACCACTGGACAACATTCCTCGTTTACTTGTCTACCGGTTTTTATATTTTGCTTTATTTGTACTTAAGAAATAAAGTTGGAAAACGTTGAATTTTAATGTTGAATCTTAATTTAAATTTATTGCTAATGCGAAATAATTTTTTTTTAAATTTATTCACAGGAATGTTAACAAGAAACAGCGAATTTCTTAAATATAGAACACTCCATAGCATAATCGAGAGTTATTCGCAGTGACTTTTACCATGATTTTCCCAAATGTGGTGTACTTTAAGAAGAAAAACACTTGCATTTACTTTTTTTTATCTACGAATGGTGCGGAAATTTTGATATTTCACAATTCTTTGATAATTATTATGATTAAATTAATGCAAATGTATTGGTATGCAAAGATTAAAATACATTTAGATTTGTAACTCATAGATTTATGATATGTTAATAAAAATGCACAATTTTCTCATAAATTGGCAATATTTTCTTTTACAAAACAGTATTTCAAGTTTGCTTTTCATAATTTGAATGGAAAAATTTTCAAAAATGAGTGCTTTTTCTTTAATTTTTGTATGTGAATAATGTTTGCAAATTAGATTTTTTTTTACTAACATTGATTTAGAGATTAATTTCTCGAGAATTGATTATGAACTTTTTTCTATTTTCAATTACAGATAGAGAATATGGTTTTATATTAGAAAATTGATGACTTTTTCAAAAGTATTGAAGGAGTTTGGGTCTTTCGTCGTTGTTAGTCAAAATACAAGAAGAAATGGGGATAATTTCAAAGCAAGGTACTTCTTTAACACGAAATTGTTTCGAAAATGTTTTTTTTTTATTTTTCAAAAATTCTCCAAAAAATGTTCCAAATTACCTTCTTTTCAAAGCGAGTTTTTCTTTCGAATTCAGAAGTTTTCACAAATTTTTATTAACTTATATTCGTTAGTAAGGTTCAAATCTGTTGAGCTAATTTTGACTTCCATATATCCGGCTGTATTTTAATTAGGATTTAAAGATTTCTTGTCCTGCTTTTCGAGGTTTTTTTTATAGATCTTAGTACAGCCGTTCTATTTTTTAAACCATTTTTCCCAAAAAATTGTGACCTATTTTTTGAAGAGCCGCTTTTCGGTATTTTTGACCTTCGTAACAAGTCGATATAACATTTGTTGCTTATAATATTTAATGGATTTAGGAATATGATCGAAAAAGGTTCATAAATTAAAACAAATTTTAAGTAAAATAATTGTCCAATTCATATTATTCCATTTCAAATATAGATTTATATTTTTTTCAATTGCGATCCAAATATTTACTGGGATTGAATTCCTTAAATTAACTTTAAAGATCTTTGTCATCACTTTGTTTACCGATTTTTTTTTATATCCAGTCCTGCATTTAGTTCTGGTTTACACTCATTGGGTTTTGCTTTGTATTTTCTTTTTTAATTGTGCAAGAATTTTTACAAGTTAGAGGAACATATCCGACTTGAGGACGTTGATGTTGTTGAATCTTTTCCAGTGGGTACTAGAATATTTAAAATTATTACAGAATTTAATTTATATTTACTGAATTTTCTTACTCGAATGTGTTCGTCTGTGTATAACCATGGAAGCGTAGGATGGAAACTTTTTATGGCAAACGCTGCATGTCCTATCTAACCACAGGGCGTAATCGTGTTGGTATTCTTTTTTTCTGGAAAAATTCTTTAAATTTAAAGCTAGATCTAAATTATATTTGAGAGAAATAAATTACTTTCTCGGTAATGCACTTTTATTGGAAATTGCCAGTTCCGTTTCTGTGTGAGTGTTTTGGATATGCCTCACCCATTCCGCAGGTGTCACAAAATATCTACATGCGAATTTATCATCAATAATTCTTATGATTTTTTCTTTTTAAAACAAACTTACGTTGCGCATAAATCGCATTTTAATGACGCAGTGTAATCACTTGATGCTTCCTGAAATTGTTAAATATTTTAAATTTCGATGGCACAAATGAGTAAAAAAGTTTATTTCTAACTGAAATCCGCTTTCGTTTCTTCGGTAGACATTGGCCGGGGTTATCCATATGCGTCTCAATGTGACGCACCCAGTCGCCAGGAACGGTGAAGGTTTCCAAGCAGAGTTCACAAGTTAACGGTGAGTATATCATGTCGTCATCATCGTCTCGATCCGTCATGCGATCTTCTTCTCCCCCGGTCTGTGCTGATTCCGATTTAACGATGTCCAATGCTGGCGGAGGCTGTCTGGAAGGCAAATTGTATTCGTTGTCATGTTCTCCGTGCCATTCAGCTGGCTCTTGCTTGATTGATAAAATGCTTAGCGCTTCTGGAATTTCTGCTTCCTAAATTAAAAAAAAATATCATTAGTGATTTTCAGAAGTTGTGGTCGTAGGGGCTATTCATAAAATACATCATGTTAACTTTCGCCTTTTCGGAATTTAAAAACGCTGTCCCACTTCCTAAATGTGAGACGTATTTTGTGAACTGTCCCTAACTACAAAATCTTGGGCTCTCCTCTTTGTGAGCCCCTTAACAATTAAAACTTTTTTTTGAATTTTCGTTTGGCGACCGATAATTTAACGACATTGTTTTTAGCGATCGAAAATTTTCACACATCGTATAGATATCCAAGGTTTTGAAAAAATCGATTCTATTTTTTTTTTTAATTTTCATTTTCACGTCTTTGGGGACCAGTATTTTTTATGGGAACCCAACTGCAAGTTGCTTTCCCAGATTTTTAATTTTCAACAAAAAATCCCAGCATAAACAGGAAATGAAAATATGGACCTTTTTTCCGGATGCCCAAAATATTAAGATACGCTGCTAAACGGTAACTAATGCTATTTAGTTTAAAAAAAACTCACAACTGGACACATGCTCGCCGTCCTGGACAAATGCTTGGCTTTAATTTCATCTCCAGTTTTCGCAGTTTCCGGCAAACTCGTACGCCTCCTATCGATTTTATGCATTTGCTCCTCATCCCTGGTGATCCGTTTCATTACAATCTCATCCCTGCAGTAGTTTCTTGGCACTGAGCTGGGGATATCTTCACTGTGCCGCCGAGAGCGATCCACTTGTTGGAAATACTTCATAGGGCTATCGTTGTTCTGTTGTGCCTTTTTGGCGGCTGCAGCTGCAATGTGCAGAGAAAGAAGCCCATAGTGTGAAGCTGGGGTGGGATCGATGGCGACGTCTTTTTTGATGGAAATGTTTTGTGCGCTGCTGGATTGCATTGAAGACTGCGGCATGGACGCCAAATGAGTGTGCGAATGCGAATTTTGTGGCTGCGGAATTACAATAACTGGACTTTCCTTGAGCGCTGGTGTCCCCCCATTGGAGCAGATTGTCCTCAAATCGCAGTGCTGCTTCTCGTCCATTCGAATTGGCGGTTGTCCGTCTCCACAGCCCATTTTCGGCGCGTGTAGAGAGTGATGCGAGGATTGGGACCCGGAAGATGATTCACAATTTAATTGTCCGTTACCGATATTGCAGCTGGTCGACGAGTTGCTGCCGCTGTTCCCACTTCTGCAGAGACCGCGAATTTTCAAAAGTTCGCCGCCACGGAGGACTTCGTTTAGAATATCGTTGGAAACGGTTGCTTCCCCACTATATATATACTGAATCAGGATTTGTACCGCTCGACGGCTCAATTCCGGTGGTAAAATTATGTAAATGGGGCCATTCGATACGTTTGGATTACTATCGAATATTGATGCGAAAAACTGAAATTAAAGAAAGAATTGCTTGCATTCAGCTGGAGTGAAGAAATTCAAATAAAACACAAATCTTACATGACTGCAAGAGCTCAATATAATTCTGTGCGCTGGAATTGCTGATCCTCCACCATCTGGATTACTCGTTAGTAAAAATACATCTGCGAATTTTTCATTCCTAGAAGAATGTGAAAAGGCAAAACGAAATAAATTCATTCGCTCCATTGATTTCACATTTGAATTCAACAAAAAATTGTTTTAACGAATTTCTCGACTTACTTGTAGAGGGTGGCAACCGATAGATTCAAATAAGTCAAGTGAGAATCCCACTTTAAATGATAATTTTCTGCTGGAATCGATGTTGTTGCCATTTCTTTTGCTACCGCTGTCTAAAGTTGACTCCACCAAATATTATTGATCGATCTCCCAGATTGAAAATTCCAATTTTCGATTCAATTACGTTAACGGAACGTCGTCGTAGGCCAAAACTGCCGAAATCAGCAGCACAAACGACAATAAAAGTAGTGTAGAATCCGGCAATAGCTACAACGACGACGCTAACATTGAGTACAACATTATAGCGAATAGGAAGTCGTTGATGTCGATGTCGGCGTCCGCAGTTGGCTGTAGTAAGAGGAAAGAAAAATCAATAAATCAATAGTTCCATGCAACGCCTGTACGGTTTGGTGCTGGTGGTTGGAGGGAGCCAGTCACAGTCATAGAAGTTTTCCTGCATGATTTTCACTATGTTTCCTTTCCTAGGACTAAACGGTGTTCCGATATGAAACGTCCGTTGTAGCGTCGAGTTCTACAGGTAAGACGCTATTTCGCGTTATTTGAATTGATGGAATCAGTTTGAATGGAAATCAATTTTCGAGAGTCGAATCAGAATAGATTTCAGGCTATGGAATGGCATAGAATCATCGCATTACGTCAATTTTATTGAAAATACAATACAAAGTCAACTGAAGTAGCAGAGCCGCCTCTTAGGGTCGAGACTTATTTATTTACAACCGAAAGAGATTCAAAAGCACGTTTTCTATGACGTCGGCGTACAAATTTCACGGTGTTGATAACCCGACAATCGGAATTAGGATAATTTCCCTTTTTAGTTTTAGTTTTTCTGTCATTTAATTTTTCGACGGTTTTACAATGCGTATTATTCATAATTTGTGATTATTTTCTTTAATATAACATTGAGAGAAAAATGTGTAAAATTTGTATGTAAATATTGATTGTTTAAAAGTGAAAACCGGATTCAAATGCCTTTATTCTATAATACTTTTAACTTAACTTTTAAGAATCAAGAATTTTAAGAATTAAGAATTATAATACTTTTAAGAATTTCATTCAAATCGGTTCAGTTGTTTTATATAAATTTTGTCAGATTTTTTTTTTACATGAATATGATAAAAGATAAAATCAGTTGAAAGGTGTGTTGTTTTTGTGTCTTTTCAACACATCAAATTTTAAGTTAAAGGATATATTAAAAAACCATGTTCGTAAAGTAGTGAATTAGATTGCAGACAAAAGTTGACTTGTTTTACCCAAATTTACAAAAAATCCATTTTTCGAAAGATTTTTTCGTCAAAGAATTAATTTTGTTGAAAATCAATTGTTTAAAAATCAGAAAAAATTGTTAGAGGTACAAGGAATTTTCAACGCATCCTCAACACTGGCAACATAACATCGAAGGAAGGGAGTTTCGTAGAAATCTGGGGTAGGAGTGAACAGGACTGCGCACTCATCCTTGGTTTAGATGCAGGAACTCTCTGATTTCTTCTGAAGCAATCATTTCGATTATGCCTTTTCGCCTTTGCTACTGGTTAGTGTTGTTGCTGCTGTCTAGATGTCATTCTCTCTTCTATTTCGAGGACTCCTAGTTCGTCCTTAACGCAATGTAATTCCTTTTCATCCTATGCTATCCCATCCTGTTCTCCTGTTTACTTTCTGGCTTTATTGATGAAAGTGTTATCCCCAGAGGAGAGACACAAAATAATCGAAGCAGTTTGGTACCACGCGCCAGCCGAATTTATCGATGGTCTGCTCTAAATTCAATCTAGCTGTGATATCGAACGCATTTCCAACAATTCGAATGGATGGAATCAAAGGGACACACTCGATGGAAATGGAAGTGGAAATCGATACCATATTGCAGTTAGATAATTGCAAATAATCGATTCAATTTCAGACCAGAGGGGGGAAATAATAATTATTAACCAATTTGAATCCATTTACCAGCAACATGCTTTCGTTAGTATTTCACCTGCCACCCACCTTTTATACACTGCACGGGCAACTGGAGTTTTTGAATTCAATTGTGAGACATATGAAAATTCCCGCCTTTTATTCGTTATTCACACGGTGTCTGCGAAAAACACTGCGACTAACTCCTTTTTTTTCAAAATTGCGGTGCACTGAACGAAATCCTTTTTGTTCTCAACTGATTTTTTTCCGTTTTCATTAATTAGTCACAGTTTGAATAGTGCATGAAACTATTTATTTGTTATTTCCATGTAACTCCTTGTAGACCACAAAATAGAGGGAATTCTTGTCCCAAAACAGTATTTTTGCTGATGAACTAAACGCAACGTACCGAACTGATTCGATGTATCTAACAATCTGGCAGAGAGTATCAGTGCGAAGGCGAAAGCAACCAAGTCAATCAGCTAAGCTAAACCAGCCAGCCAGTCACGAGCACCAACCACCAAGGGAGGACGCATCGATGATGTGGGTGTGGGTAGGGGGCGGTTGGTCGCCTTGGGTGCCTCTGATCCCGTGTACAATACAAGCGCAAATCTTTTGAAAATCGATAGATTCTGTGTCGGACGCTATTGATTTTTCAGAGTTTGTCAGGGAATATTGTTTTTGTTGTTGGTGTGGGCTTGCTACTGGCGCTATTGTTGCTATCGATAAAAAGCTTTTGGTGGCTGTTTCGCTTGGGTGGCGCGGAGGGTGAATTAGGCTGGGGTGATTACTGAGAGTTTGTGGGAATTTGGATCTTCTTCGACTGCGGAGATGGAGAAAATTGTAGAAGTCTGCCGAAATCCGTACCAAATCGACTGTTTCTGAATATCAATTTTTTAGTATGCTCGGCTAGCAGGGTTCAGGATCTTTCAATTCTCTTGTAGTCGCCATCGAAAGCTGATTTATCTCGTTGCTTGTCGGTCGTTCATTTTGAATTACCTTGACTCTGTAACTCAGAAAGATTCAAATTCCGAAAACATCTTTTCTCACTGATGGCAGTTTACCTTTTAGTTCTTGCAATAATATTGAGAAGTCAAATCTATTGAGTTTTTGTTTCATTGTAATTAAACTAGGATTTAATAAAACAGGGATTTGTTTTTAATTTTTAAACGAATTTTAATCTGTGATTGTTGTATAAAATCGTTTTCACGTTTTAAAAAAAAAACTGAAAATTTCACCACAAGATGGTTTTATTATGTAAATGACTTAATATTTAAACAAAAAAAAAATCTTCAAAATTTTATATATTTCGATTGCGTTACAATCGAATAGTTTTCTACGTGTTTAATTTTTTATCACGTTTCAAATGTTTGAAGACCAAGAATCGTTAAACCTATTTCGATTGGCAATCAATATTAAACTTACAATTTATAACAAAATGAATCCGCCCAAGTGGAACGACATAAAATCAATAAAAAACAAATATAACTTTTATAGATTATTACTCTTTTATCCTGAGTTGCTAGAAAATTATTTTTGAGACTTACTGTTATTATTTGCTCGTAACCAACTTATGGTTCGTAATTTCATGTGAAAAATTGCTTATTATAAGCTAGCTTTTATTTTTTTCACTCTTTAGTTAGGTACAAATCTTGTAACCTAATTTTGATCCATTTCTGCGGACTAGGTGCAATTCGCGCAGAACTGGATCGCGGACTTACTTTTGTAATTTACTTATTTAATTTCTATTGTATTATAAATTTGCAAAATGAAGTTTCAATCAATAATTATCGAATAATTGAAAATTTTGTTCATTGTTTGAAAAGAATTGCGTATCGAAAACACTAGTTTTTTTTATCGAGTTGTTTTTGCGTTTACGAACCGAGGTTGCACTGCTAGAAAATGTTTAGCTAATTTTTTTTGAGCCTTAATCAAGATAAAAACATGTTTTGAATACAACACTGAAAAGATGAATAAGTGTTTTCCAATTTTATTTTTCGCGCTGCGATTTTATATACATCTTAGTTTTTTTCTGTTATTCTAAAATTATCAATTGAATTGTGAATTGCGATTGGCATTAACTATTTTTTGGTGATTGGCATTAACTATGATTTTTTTTTTCATTCAAGAGTTGTGTATTTCTTTAGACTTACCTTACACGGTCAATATTTTTGTTTCAATATAATGAAGAGGCTTCAAAACCATATGATTTACTTCAACATTTTTCCTACACGATCAATATAAAAATATTGGAATAAAAATATTGACCGTGTAAGGCAGGTCTTAGACCTGTAAAGCCGAACAACAAAGGACACGAAAAATTGCACTCAATCTCCGAGAGCTTAAAGCTTTTTGTACCTCATCGAGTCAAGAAAATTTTTAGTACACTGGTGATACACAGAACGATAAACAGACGCCTTAGCAAGGCCAACAAAAAAAGACAAAGTCTTGGGATGGACGAAACGACGACGATGACTGATTCCCCCGTAAAAATGTGACGTATTTTATGGTCAGACAACCGCCTTTTCAAATAATAAAACGTCTTAATGAATTGTTCAATATTTTGTAAAATATTTATTTAAATAAAATTGGACACAACGAAATCATTCTAATTTTGGTTTCTTGCTCTCACTCGGACCATTTTCATCCACATCGGGTTCGTTTTCATTAATTTTTTCTTCAGATTCATTTTCTGTTGAATTATTTTCACCGTTAACCGATTCTTCAATGTTGCTTGCATTCACCGTGCTCTGCTTTGCCTCTTCAGCGAGTTTACTCTGCATTTGAGGGGAAGTATCGCCTTTGAAAATTTCACGCAGTGCCATCGTTGCATAAGAAGATAACGGCAACGAAAAGTCCAGTATTAAAGCTTTGTGTTTGCCATCGGGTTTATTTTCCTCTGGTTTAATATCCTTCAATATCTCACAATCGCATGCTACTAAAGTGGAATTTGGTGAATCATAACGCTTAAACTCCCACGTCATATTTTCTGCTTTGATAACAAGCCTTCGATACGCTCCCGCCAATGAGTAGGTTTTCACTCTATGCTTTAATTTATCGGATGTTAGGCCTGCTTCAGCTAACAGTTCGTCGTACCAATTTTTTGTGTCGTTATTGGGATATGTAATATCGTGTCCTGGCAGTGGGAGGACAATGTCGAATATGGAAAATTTTTCGTTGGCGATTTCTTCTTCAGTTATCGGACGAACTTTTAACTAAAAACATATTTTTATTGAATTTACCTTTTGAATATTATTAAATCTTACTTTAAAAGTAGATGTTTCTTCTTTCTCCGCCTGATTTGCATTTTCCTCACTATTGCCAGCATTTCCGCTGTCAACAGCATCTTCGGTTTCATCCGCGCCAAAGTCTAGTAAATCAAAAATCAATTTTAAATAAAATTAAGCCTCGGAATCTTACCATCAATTGATTCTAAAATCACATTTTCGCTGTCTACATATTTTTCATTATAAACTAAATCCCCAACGATTGGCTTTAGTCCATGCTCTGAAACTCGTCTGGATGCGATTTTATTCCACAGCAGACTTTGGTAAGCATGTATGTATAAAAGTAACATATTTCTGGGTATCTGAAAGAAAGTAATTAATAAATTGTGATTCGTTAAGACAATTTCCGCACCTTTCTTAACGAACTCGCATAGTCATTCTCTCCAAATTGAGCCAGTCCAGAAAGTAGTTTCTTTTCGATGAATTTTTGATTTGGAATCATGGCAGCTGCCTTCGTTGAGTCTCTGGTTTCCCACCAGAACTCTCGTGCCTTCGTCAAGAAGTTATTACTTTCTGGACGAGGTTTGAGAATCAATTCGCAGGCCTAAAATTATTATTTTTTTGTTTATTTTAGGGATCGAACGTTTTAGTTAAATACTCACCAATTTGTAGTCTTCCTTGAGCAATGCGATTCCGACTTCGAACGTGGGGACACTTGCGGAAACGCCAAACCTTTGCAGGCCGTAATAATTGATGAATCCATATTCTTTCATGCCATTTAAGCATTGTTCGATGTCTTCATTTTGGCCAGTGATGTGGCGTAAAACTATTCGGAAGCTAAATTGATGCAAAACCCAAATGATATGAAATATTTTGTTTTATGGCTTTACGAAAAAAAAATCAAGAATTTGAATAGCAAGAAAGGCCCTCTGCAAGAATTTTCTTACCGATTGCCTTTTAGTTGTCCTAATTTCAAGACTTCCTCTTTGAATACGAAATTTCCAATTTTGATGTTAGAACATCTCTGGGCCGCTCTCACAATATCTTGTGGTTGTCGCTGTTTAACGCAGCACCACTGTGAGGTTTTGGCTCTTTTATCCTTGGTGCCTGCTACATTTACAAAGGATGGATGGAACCTGCAGAATATAAAATTTTATTAATTCAAAAGGATTAAAAGATCAAGTACCTCAACTCCCGTGCGAGATCGGATGTGGCTCGCATAGTGTCGATATTCTCCTTGTGGAGAATGAAGTAGACATATTTATGTGGCCAAGTCCAATGTGATCTTTTTTCACCTTCTGCGAAAGATAAAACAGTGTAAAATAATGGTGACTATCATTTTTAAAACGACTGTGTTTGCACAATCCATTCTTTATAAATTTTAGTTGTGTTTTTATCATAGGAAAAACTCACTTGTTCCTTTCGCCCTCGAACATTTAATAAATTTCTCGTCGCCTTGACTTTCTGTAGTCGAAACAATTCGAGCGCCACAAATTTGCTTCACTGTTTTGTGGATTTGTGTTCTCTGTTCCTTATCTAGACTAGTTACGTCGACCTGCACGGATTTGGTAGAGGTTTTATCAGCAATAACCGCTAGCAAATCATCCCAAAAATTTTCAGGCAAAATGGTAGTGAGTTTGGCTTTGTTTGTAGTTAATTCTTCCTCATTTAGTGCTAAAACGGTGCTTTGATCAGACCACATTTAAGTGGATATCATTAAAATAACGTAATTACCGTCATCTGGAGGCGTTGGAACTGAGAGATCCGTTAAAACTGCTTCTTTCCCATCTTTGTCGATTTCGTTTACAAGAAAATCTGAATAACGACTTTTGATAACTGCCTGGAAGCCGTCAGACTTTACAATATACTCAGTTATCCCGACCTCTGTTTCCTTTAGGTTCTCCCATTGTCGGGTTTCTCTACAAAAAAAGTTAAACATTTAGTTTGATAACAATGTCACCTGCAATGTTTACGTTTGGCTGCAGTCTGATTTTTTCCGGAGTTCATTTGACGTCTTTAACTGTTTCGGCCCAGATTTATTGAATTTTTTGTTACCGAATAGTCTTCCGTGATTCTTCTGGTTAAACTTATTTTTGTATGAGTTCTTTTTGCCCATTTTTAAAGCGAAATCAAAGGGATTGAAATTCTATTTACCTGTCGACCGGTAAGGTAAAGAGAGGTTATGTTTACATTTTCCTCGTGTTATCCGAGTGGTGACAATTCGAACTACAATTTCCACTGAACTGAGTTGCTGTCAATTTCACTTGGAAGAAAAGCTGATTTGTTTACATAAATTACGATACAGAATTTCCTTTTTGTGTAGTTTTATCGTGAATTCGGACAGTCAAAAGAAAACCATGGTGTACATACATTTCCCCTCTCAGCTCACCGAGGAGGAGTTAATGCTACAGGCAAAGTACCAGAAACTAAAGAAAAAGGTAAGTCCGGGATTTTTCATTCTACTTTTAAAAACATTGACTACGATTTTAGAAAAAAGCATTACAAGCACTAAAGGCCCCGAAGCCGGAGCCAGAGAAACCAATGATTCTGAAGAGACCAGCAGATGCTCGGGATGCCAGAGAAGTCGCACGGAAGTTGATAAAAAGTGGCGCTATTCCGGCAATTCAAAAGCAGCAGACCAAGCAGGATCAAACCTCTTTCAAGAGGCCAAAAGGTATCTTTACAAATTGATTCGTGAAAGCTGAGAACATTTTTTAGAACCGAAGTGTTCCAGGTCAGGAACGAAAGCGTGTTCAACCAGAAAGCACAGTTGCTTCGTATCAACCGTTTTCGTCAACTCAGAATGATGTTGCCCAGGACACGATGATCGACATGACCGAGAAGGAAACGACGTAAAAAATTGAGTTTTTTTTTATCTACTAGGGTTTTATGAAATCACGTCTTTGTAGTCGAATTCACAACCTCTACCAGCAGTTCGCCATGGAGAAGGAGAGGGAGGAGCGAGGTTTGAATGATAAAAAGAGTGATATGTCTCGAGATAAACCGCGAGCAAGAAACACAATCTTCGTTTCAGGGAATAAATTGACTGAAGAGTTCTTGAAGAAGAATTTCATTAGTTTTGGTACAATCGTGAACGTCGCTATGGAAATTGAGAAGGGGTAAAGTTGTTGCTATTTTTCACTGCAGGTCCTTCCTAATCCCTTTGAATTTCCAGACATGGTTTTGTAACATTCGCAAAGCCCGAATCGGCAGATAGAGCTATTTTCGAAATGAACGCGAAGAACGTGTCAGGTATTCAGCTGCAAGTGCAATTAGCTCGACGTCAGCCACAAATCGAGCCAATCAATGATGCGTCTTCATCGGCTGTGTGGTCTACAATTGGTAAAATTATCTAAAATATTTCACAAGTTATCACAATTGATTTTATTTTTTTTTTCAGCCGCCAGTCAATCGCAAAAGGGAAGTCACAAGGACAAGCGAGAGATGGTTCAATACGATGACATGTTTTAGAATTTTCGTTTTTAAGTATTTAGAGATATTTCCAATAAAGAAAATTACATTTGTCATGAGTATTAATTGCCTCACAAATATGTAGACATGTGGTTTGCACGAGTTTTAGTAATATCTTAAATATCAAGAAATCGTTTTTAAATTTTTTTCGGGAATAAGCGCTGGCATTAAGGACATTCCGCTTCGAATTTTTCAACGTCACATTAGTGATCAGCCTTCTAGTGGCCAGGATTTATGATCAAATTAACGTTTCAAAAACTAAAATAAAAATACCGCTATCCACTATATGTACCACTTTTTAGGTGCAAAATTAAAAAAATAGTTGATGCGTACGTACTGTAAAAATTTCCACCTGGATTGGTAGGAGCTAATAGTTAAATACTCTTGCAGACAGAATTTTTATTTTTAACAAAATTGTTTGGGACAGGGGGGGCGGGTGGTTCTATTGAATTTTGGTGTACGGAACGGTTATGTAAAATCATATTCTAAACAAATCGTCTTTATATGTTTTTCGACGTAACTATTTAAGAGAAACGAAACTGTACCAAATTCTCTAACTCGATCCTTTGCAAAATTATGGTGGTCCGGACAGACAGACAGACGGACGGACATGCGGAAATCAAAATCTTTTGTCATACTAAAACCCTGTTTTATTTCATTTTTATGTACGACGATTGGTTCGATGAGTTACAAACGGTATTGTAAATCTTATCTACTCCCATATGATTCCTATATAGAGTATATAAATTGTATTAATAAAATTTATAAAACAATACTGTAAAAATTTCGGGTTTATAGCTCCAGAGGCTTTGGGCTGGACGTTGATGAGTCAGTTAGGTCATTTTTTTTTTAAATTTTAATTATGTATTACTGAGAGCACCGATAATTACATATTCTTTTACTCGGCGGTTTTTTAGGATTGTTTTGAACGATTGACACAATCGAAAAGGATTTTCTTTTAATTTCTTAATAAGACAACAATTTTATTATAATTTATATGTATATATATATATTTTAACAAAAAACAAGGCAATTAACGTAATTCTACACGTCTTATAAAAAACAAATTTCGGGAATTAGTTTTACACACTGTCCCATCGAGATTTCATTGATTTCATAAAAACCTTTATAAAAAGAGAATAATTTCAAAATGTCAAAACAGAATGGACGCCAAACGACCATTTCCTAGTGTTTAACCCCGTCCTCCCCCATTTCCAGGTGGGTTGAAGTAGTCCCAATGATGATGATGAATATTCTTATCGCCAGTCATTCCGAGCAGTAAGAATGCCAAGGTCGTCAGAATGATTATCACAATAGCTGTGCTGATATGTCGTTCGTTGCCGGTCTTCTCGCTCGATCGCAACATGTTTACAATTTGGTTCATGGTTCGGAGGACGGAGGAACCGCAGGCACTAAGCAGTTGTCCACTTAATTGTCCGATGGTT
The DNA here is from genome assembly GCA_964034945.1 of Chrysopilus asiliformis. Taxonomy (NCBI): domain Eukaryota; kingdom Metazoa; phylum Arthropoda; class Insecta; order Diptera; family Rhagionidae; genus Chrysopilus; species Chrysopilus asiliformis. Next base: position 775,649 of record OZ035962.1, on the reverse strand, counting down.
GGCTCTGGGGATTGGGTGCTGTGACGACTGCGTCTGTGTTCCCTGTGGGCGTCTTCTTCGGACGAAGAGGAATCTCTTCTTCGATGATGACGCCTGCGTCGATGTATGGGTGGCAACTGTTGGTAGTCGTCCTCGACGGGGCCGGGGCTGCGGAGTTGGAAGAAAGCAGCTGGAGGTTGCGAGAACTGCATATATTCTGATGGAAACAGGGGCGGTTGGGGCGGGGGTGGACGTGCTGGTGGTTCTTCGGATGGTGGAGAGGAAAGCGGTGGCGAAGGCGGAATTGTTGGTGGTGCATTAACGGTGCGGTCGGTACTTCTCACTCGTTCGACGATTTCCTCAATGAATCCCGGCGGCAGTTCTATATTTTTCACAACCAAATTTCCGGATTTGCACATCAATTCATCGGCCGAGACTGAGGCTCCCTGCAGTTGTGAGACCATAATCCTGCTAGCTTGCAGAGCATTAACGCTGAGTCTTTCTACTTCCAGATCTGCGACAGCGAGTCGAGTCGGAGGTGTGGACTGAATTAATCCCTGCTCTTGTCCGATAGCTGAATGTATCGGGATGAGTGAGGTTTCCTGTGTAATAGTAGTAGTAGTAGTAGAGAGAGGAGACTTTTCTTTTGGTTTATCTGCGGAAGTTTCTTCGGCGCCGTGACCGCCTGAACGTTTTCGTGGTGGAGGTAGAGGCGGTAATTCCATATCGGATTCTTCGATGGGAATTTCCGAATCGTTGTCTTCTGGATGACTAGTGGCTATCAGTCTTTGCTCTTCCTCCTGATATGGAGTGATATGTGCTTGGACAGGCTCTTCGGTATCCTCTACCAGCTCTCGTTCAAAACGGTTTTCAATTTCGTATTGCTGTTGCAGCTGCCTTTCGATCTCTTCTTCGACTTCCCTCTTCTTTCTTTCTTGCTCTACACGCTCGCGTTCCTTTCGCAATTGTTCATCGATTTCTCGTTCCCTATCTCGACGGAGCTCCTCCTCGATCTCCTTCTCAATATCGTAATCATCGTCAATTGGTTGGACAGTGAGGGACGCTTCTAGCATCGTCTCACGTGGACTAGTATTGGGAATTGGTGTAGGAACTCGTTTTTCTATGACTATTGCGGATGGCGTCGTTGGTCGGCTTTGTGATCTAGGTCGATCCGTTGATGTTCTCGATTTCTCTGAAAAGCTTCTCTGGTTTGACTCTCGAAATCTTTGGATTCCTCTATTCAGCGCTTCTGCATCGGCCAATTGTTTGGCGCGTTCGATTTCCGCTTGCTGCTCCTCTTTTAGGATATCCTCCAGCGTCTTTGATATTCGCCTTGGTTCAATTATCTTCATATCATCCGTAATCTCAAATTCTTCAAAAACGAAATCCTCTGGTAGTGGATCCGTTTGTACGGCCACGTCGATTTCAATGAACTTTTCAGTGGTTTTCTGGATATCGTAGTTTTCATTTTCGCCGTGCTCAAGACTTTGTCCGATTTTCTCACCACCACCATCCTTGTCCAATTTATTGTCACCGGCATCTTTTTGTTTTCTTCCTTCGCGCGGTGGACGTGGAGGCGGGGGCAGTGGACGGTATTTCATTTTATTGATAACTTCTCCTGATTGTAGATCCCTCAGTGCCTCAGGAGAGTCTGTTTGGTCGTCCATGTAGTCAACGTCTAGTTCTTCGTACTCTGTAACATCGGGGGAACTTGCTCGCCTAGAAACCAAAGGTAATTAATAAAAAAAATAGAATAATTTTTTGGGAAAAACTTCACTTTTGCTGTTCCTTTAATTCCAAATCAGATTTTCTCCTTGGCGGTTTCGAAGGTCCAATTGTTCTGTAGTTACGTGTAGATTTTTCTGGTTCCGTCGTTTTTTGTGTGGGCAACGTTGAAAAGTCCCTTCTTGGTGAATTCGTTGATCTTTTCCGTCTGACTGGGGCTGGTGGTCGCGGAGGTGGTTCCTTTCGAACTGTTGCATATCTATATTAAGAAGCATATTTCAAAATGTTTACTATAGTTTCTATTGCTCTAGATCAAAGTTTTAAAAATTTTAAACACCGAATGCGTTTTGGCAGTGTGGTCCGGTTTTAATCGATGTGCGAACTATGGATGCTGTTGCAACCTTTGTCGATCATCGATCAACAACAAAAGCCTTTGACCCAATTTCAAATTCGCTTTCTCGAAATGAATATAGCCGTCTGTTTACTGCTGCTAGCGATATTAGCAGCGAATTGCTGTTTTCCGGCTTGTAAAACGTTAAAATTTTCACTAAACGGTAAACTCACCCATCGTTTTCCTTTATCTCAATATGAAACTTCTCCTCGACGTGTTCAACATGTTGCATTTCATCCAATTGTAAAGAATCAGCACCATGAGATGTTCTATCGTCTTCAGTCACTTGCGATCGAGATCTTGATCGACGCGGTGCTGTCGGTGGGGTGAAGTGGTCAACCTGTGGTAAAGGTATGATGTATTCATGCTGTGTGCGATAGACAATCATTTCCTAAAAGTGGTAAGTTTTATTAAGGCGCTCTTTCAGCAAATAGTATTCAAATTACCGGCTCCATTTGGCCCTCAGGAATAAAACTATTCGACACTGAACGGCCAGAAAATCCATTCAAGTATGGATGTTCCTTCTCCACAGATCGTCGCATCTGCTGTCGACGTCTTCGCTTCGGCGCCTTCGGTGGTTCGGTGGACACTACTTCGTGGAATCCCCCAACACCTGGTAATTCGGCTCTGTAGAATGGTTTTTCATCATCCTCGAAATACTCGACATCGCCTGGTGGGACTTCATGATCTTCCTGACTTTCCCGCGAGTATTGATGTCTAGTCTTGCGGAGCGGACGATTTGGTGGTAGTCCCTTGAAGAAATCGACGTCTTCTTGTGGCAATGACAAGTTATCCTCATAGCTATCTTTAGCTCCTTCACCATCGTAACTTTGGGACAGATCTCCTGATTCCACATTCAAATCTGACGTGTTATAGTCTTTGACCCGCCTTGGTTTTGGTGGTGGAACATCGTAACCGTAATTCATTTGCTCATTACTCATGTCCAATTCGTTTGGATAGTATTCCTCAGACGTACCAAGCTTAGCAAGAGCATTCACGGGCGTTGTTAGTCCCTCCCTGATTGCCGAACTGATATATTCTCGGATTTCAATATTATCCTGTGATATTCCGCGTTTCCTCAAGAAAAATTCATCATCGTCGATCTCTTCGATAACCCCCTTTTGACGGAGAGCGTTCGAGCTACCTGTTGACTGGGTCTCTTGGTTGGTGTTGGTGACTGAACCGCCTAAAGCCTCTTCTGAAGGATACATTCCATTGTCTTGATCGGATTCGGTCTGATTTAGTATTGTATTCCTCAATATATCCTTTTCGGTCCATCCTAGCTCTTTGCTTTCCTCTGATACACCCGAATCCTGATGAACCATTGGTCTTCGCTTCTTAAACTCACCCTCCCGAATCTTAGAGATTTCGTGAATGGCTCGATTTTCTTCGTCGTAATCAGCAAATTGCCTCTGCTCCTCAGTTCGAATTTGGCCTAATTCTTCTTCTTCCCTGGAGCTGCGTTCTAGGTCTTCTTTCATTCTTCGCTCCATCGAAGATTCCCTTTCAATACTTTCGACTTCGCTTCCATATCTTTGATATTTTCCACTTTCGCTGTCTCCTCCGTAACTAACATCAGAAAATTTATCCGCCCATTTCGATCCTACAGGCCCTTTGGTGGACCGGGGACCTCTCGGCACTGTGGATGATTCCAAAGATGGGGGAGTTTCGCTGCTTTGAACATCATTCGCTCTGGCAATAACGATTGTTGAATGCTTCTGCTTCTTCTTGCGTAGCATGCGCGGGTAGGTGGCAAAATTGAATTCAAATCGTTTTTTGGTGGAAGGTGCTGACTCAGGTGTGGTTCCAGATTCAAAATCTGCTGGTAATTCAGACTCTTCCTCCTCCTCATTACTTGGTTTTTCCTTTTTCTTTTTGATCGAAGAAAAGCGTTCGGGGATATTTCTGAATTTCGACATGTCCGGCTTACTGATCTTGGAGAAGTCTGGTCGTTTAAACTCCATTTTCTTCAGTTTCGACATGTCGGGCGCTTTAAACTTGGAGAATTCTGGCCGCTTTATGTCGGGCATTTTCATTTTCGAAAATTCTGGCGCTTTGAATCGTTTCTTTTCTTTCGACTTGGGACTTCCTGATGGTTTCTTCATTCCGCTAATCTTTGATTTAATTTTGCCAGCATGAGAGCGGATATTTTGTTGCATTTTCTTTCCTCTATCCTGAGCAGAAGCCATGAATCCTTTTCGCCGGGCTTCGCTCTTCAGGGGAAGCTCTTCAATTGCGCTTGAATCCACTTGACTGGTGTGAATTTCATTATCTGTCCTGGAGTCCGTGCGCGGTGTGGTTGGTATTGAACTGAAATACCTCTCTTCGATGTCTTGCTGAAGGCTATGAGCGGCCTCCTCCCCTGTTAGGCCTTCGTCGTACTTGGACAGGCGAATCTGTTTGATCTCCTGATCCTCTTCAACTTCGGCTTTACGCTTCTGTTCGCCAAACGGAATAATTGCTATTCCTCCTTCACTTAGCGATCCGAATTCCTGCAGTTGAGGCGAAGGTGTTGGTTCTTTGGGTTGAACTTGTTGCTCGCCTTGTGGCTCACCAATTGGCTCATATTCATGGTCGCTGCAAAGAAAAGAAAACAAAAAGGTTCAATTTTAAAACAATTGGCTTTAAATGACATCATAAATGAAATGTTTTCAAAGTTAAAACATACAAAGTGCCCATAGTTGAATTCTTGGCACTTGTTAACATAGCCAACGAGTACATTTATTTTTAGAAATTTTCTTCCTTCTAGTGAGTGTGCACAGAATAGTGAAAAACGACGCATGGTATGAATGTTTTCACTAGAAATTATCATCAGCAAAGACCTATTTAAGTGAAAATTACTTTGACTTTCCCAGTCGATCGGTTACGCAATAAACACAATTTTTGCAAGAATTTCTTACCGCATAAAGTACGTCCTTTCGATCCAGTCACGTTTGTCCCGCAAATTTGATCCATACTTCGAAGGTGTTTGGTCGCGACCACTAGTGAGCTTGGATCGATGGGCTCCAAAATCGAAGCTCACCGTTTTCACCATTGGACCAGCCGGAGGCGGCAGCTCAAAGGATGATCCACCAAATGATCGCGTGGTATCGTGTCGATCCTGGGATCGTGTCCGGCTTAAGTATTGCTTCCGTCTCAGAAGATTAGATCGATAGATTCTCTGGGTTTGGTCTAGATTTTGTTGACTGTCGGGTGGCACGGGAGTTCCTTGCCTAGAAATGATGGGAATGGGGGCGGTAATAAACGATGGTGAGCGTTCCCGTTGCATGTTCGATTGAACTTCAATTTCTTCAGGCTGAATTGACGCTTGACGCATGGATTCCATGTGGTCTGGCGGAGGAGAGGGTGCATACTTTTCTGTCGCTGAGTACTGCGATAGTTCATCAGTTCTAAATGGCAAAGTATCGCCATCGAAAACTTTTTTAATGTGTACCTCATAGCCAGATTTTCGACGTACCACACCCAAAGCAGATGGGGCGCCTTCTAGTAGTTGGACAGCCTGCGGCTCTACGGATTTATCTGAACCTGAAGAGAATATGTGCTTAAATGTCGATGCCAGAGTTTTGTGGTTGCTCGGATCATGCGAATCAAGTGTGGGGATGCTGTCATGTCGCCTTTTGTGTTTTGGCGAAGGACTCTTTTTCTGAATGGTTTGCTGTATGCCTAAAATGCTGGTACGTTTCTTTTTTGTATCTGTGGGTGGCTGAAGGGGTGTGATCTCTGCAAAGGTTGCTCTTTTGTTAATTCTTGGGAAAGTGTTATTTGTATTTTGTTTCTTGAAGGCAGATACTAAAGGTTCTATTGCATGGATTTGCTCTGATGGGTCGCATGCAGGATGTGCTAATGATTTACGTTCTCGGAAAAAGGGCAATTTAAAATGACTGGACTGTGGTGCTCTTCGAATAGCAGTAGGGGATAGGCTAGGTGATCGAATTTTTTTATCCGTTGAAAAGAAGATGGATGTTCGTGGCCTTTCCAGATCACTGCTTGTTGGTGAAAAACTGGGTGATCGATGGATCTTGGTTTTGCCCGTTGAAAAGAAAATTGATGTTCGTGGCCGATCTATGTCACTGCTTGTTGGTGAAAAACTGGGTGATCGTATAATTTTGGTTTTACCTTTTGAAAAGAAAATGGATGATCGTGGCCTGTCTACATCATTTCGGGTTGGCGAAAAACTAGGTGATCGTTGCGTCTTGCTTAGCAGTGAAACACTGGGAGATCGTGGCTTCTCTAGATTTTTATCTGTTGACAAGAACATCGACGCTCGGGGTCTGTCTAGATCACTTCTTGTTGGTGAAAAGCTTGGCGACCGTTGAATCTTGGTTTTGCCCGTTGAAAATAAAATCGATGATCGTGGCCTGTCTAGATCCCTGCTTGTTGGTGAAACACATTGTCTTCCACTAGGCTTTTCTAGATTTTTCTCCGTTGACAACGAAATTGATGATCGTGGTCTGTCTAAGTTATTCCTAGTTGGCGAAAGACTAGGTGATCGTTCCTTTCCCAAATTGGTAATCGTTAAAAAGCTAGAAGATCGGGCTTTCTTCGTTTTTAAATTCGGTGGCGAAAGGCTTGGCGATCGTATTTTCTTCTCTTCTGCACCCGACAGTAAAAAACTTATTGCTCCACCATCGTTTATCGTTGTTTGAGCCGGTGGAGCATGCATATGATGCTTTGTATCCTTTTTTTTCTCGAAACAATTCTTAAACAGATTTTTTCGAGGTATTGGTGATTGCTGACGCTCTTTTCTTGTTGACGGTGGCAAGCTTGGAGACCTGACAACCCGTTTTTTGCTCAAAAATGAGAAATTTGATTTTCGAATATTTTCTTGTTGCCCAATTTCGAAAGTCGGGGGATTCATATAATAACTCTTATCCTTATTGGATTCGAAGAGCTGCTTGAACGGATTTTTTCGGATCACAGGCGTACGCAGACGTTTGTTCATAGATGGCGGCAAACTTGGTGATCTTACAAGTCGTTTCTTAGGTCCAAACCAAGATTGGGTTGATCTCGAATATGGATCGGGAGTTGGTGCTCGCTCTCTTAGTTCGCGGGGAAGCTGCAAATCAGTATCGGAGAGTAGTTTACCTTTCGGTGTGAAGAACTTTTTAAGACGATTAGGCGACCTCTCCAGGGATTGGGTTCCTGGGATTGTGCTTAAAAATTCTGCATTTAAAAAGGGAGACATGGAACCTTGATGTTGACTAGCGGGAAATATCTGGGATTCTTTTTGTGCGAAAATCTTTTTAAGGCGGTTTGGCGATCTCTCTAGGGATTGAGTTCCTAGGATTGTGTTAAAAGAATCTGCGATAGCGGGAGTCTGGCGTGAACTAGCAGGCATTTTTTGGGATTCTTTTGGTGCAAAAAACTTCTTTAGGCGATTTGGTGACCTCTCCAGGGATTGGGTTCCTGGGATTGTGCTTAAAAATTCTGCATTTAAAAAGGGAGACATGGGACCTTGATGTTGACTAGCGGGAAATATCTGGGATTCTTTTTGTGCGAAAATCTTTTTAAGGCGGTTTGGCGATCTCTCTAGGGATTGAGTTCCTAGGATTGTGTTAAAAGAATCTGCGATAGCGGGAGTCTGGCGTGAACTAGCAGGCATTTTTTGGGATTCTTTTGGTGCAAAAAACTTCTTTAGGCGATTTGGTGACCTCCCCAGGGATTGTGTTCCTAGTATTTGGTTGTGCAGTTCCAGATTTAAAGTGTGGTCTTGGTGTGGACTAACGGGAAATATTTGGGATTCACTAGCAGCCAAAAATGATTTGGGACTCTGTATTTTTGGTTTAAAGAATTTGCTCAAAGGACTCGAACGTCTATGAGGGGATTGGGGCTTAACTGCGATTCGGGAGGGTTGCGGAATTTCACAGCTAAACGGCGGGATAGCAGTTGATGATTTTGATTTTTGTTTTTGGCCACCAAAGAATCGATTTTTGGGTTCCAGAGGCATGTCCAAATCTAGCGTTGGTGAAAGTCGTGAGGTTAATTGCTGCTCCGATGCAGGAGTGAAGACCCTATCGGACGACAATGCGTAGGGACTGCTATATGGTTCAAATGTTGGAAGCTTTCCAGTATTTTGGTTCATAGACGGATAAGGTGTTCGCTTCTCTTGTATGAATTGGGTAGCCGGAATGTGCTGTTGGATCTTATCTGCCTCATGTCTTCTTGTTCTGCTACGCGACTTTCGACCCTTGGGCGACTGTGTTTCCTCCGTCCATATGCTGAAATCTGGCGTCATAGCAGTTGTTTCGGGTTCATGCGATTGAAGTCCAACAGTAAAGTCATCTATGGGTTGAAAATGTGTTGGCAATTGCGTCCTTCCTTTTTTCGGTGTAAAGAATTGCTTTAGACCGCTTTTCCGTAAGTCTGGAGATCGTGATTTTTTAGCTGCGCTTTCTTGCTGATTTCGATTCGTTGTCGTTGGCGATAGAGTTTGAGGCTTTGATGTATCGAAAAGTAGTTTCATGGGGCTGGGAAATGAATTTGGCGATTGTGTTCGACCTTTGAAATTGTGTGGAGAATGATTTCTGGTTGGTGATCGGGCTTTGGATAGTGAAGTATTAAAAAGCGTCTTAGAAGGACTAGGGAGCGGGGGCTCCGGCGTTTGTGCACGCTTCTTACTTGCTTCCATACTCTGATCGGTTGAAAATGATTGCGGAGGTGGCGGGGATCGTTTCTTGTCCTTTTTTTGAAATGAGCGTTTGGAGCGAGCTCTTTCTCTGGTCATTTCCAAAGGTGGGCGGGGCGCACGAGATTTTTGTTTAGTTCCCTCTTCCAAGGGATCCGGTGTGGGAGCTCTGGGATATTCTTGGTATTCCGATCCCCCTCTACCAAAAGAATCACGGGGATACGTTTGCTGCTTGCCATCTGTTAGTTGTTGTTGACTCGGGAGATTTTCTTTGTTGCCGGCGAACTGCGATGGGCTAGCAGCGCCTGAACCACCCCTTTTGTCGTCGTCGTAATAGTTTGAAGGCTTGTAATCCAAAATAGACAACGGAGTGGGACCTTTCGGAAGTGGAGTAGGCGGTTCAAAGTTGAGTTGTGGGATATCCGCTTTAGAGCCACGTCTGGACGATTGTGTGGGGATGTTGATGTCGGCTACAAATAAATCCGTTTTAGACGGAGTCCGAGAGAGTCGTCTGAGACCACTGCGATTTGAAATCGTATCAATGTCCCGTCCATGTCCACCGAAACTTCTGTTCGACAATCGATCTGTCGAGAATCCCCGCTTCATTGCTAGATGAGGCTCGGGCGTTATTGGCATGACGACTAATTCCTTGTGAGTTGATAGTTCATCAAAAGCCGGTTGCCGTTCGATACCCAATCCTCTGTTGGTGCTCGACATGGGATCTGTATGGTAGTGACCGACAGGGAAGCTTTTTGTAGAGATTTGGTCGGGATGCATCTTGCTTTTGCCAGGCTGCAGAAATTGATGTTCTGAAAGATGTCCGAAAGTGGGGTCTGAAACTTCAGCTGTAAAACCCATACTAGATTCGGGTCGGGAACCTACGGGATTCACCCGTTCTGGAAGCAGAGAATCACATTGAAAATACTGGCAGGCACATCGCACATCTAAAGATGCTGCGGCAGCACTTTCCGCACGCGATGGATAGTGCTTCTTTTCGCGCGGTAACGTTCCGACCGAAGCCGATCGAGGCACCCTTGACGAACTCATCCGCACCGAATTTTCACAAAAATCTCGCTGGTCAAAAGATTTACTACCAGAGCTAATTCAAAACTAAATTCAGATCTTGAATTCACAACACTCGCACCTTTGTCATCAACCCACGACAACAAAACACAGATTCTTGACGGAGCTGCACAAATGCGAAGACCAAGTCAATGCCGAAAAAAATTATTGTTTATTTTTAGAGTGCCAAATTAGTAGAAACCGAACCGTACAGTACAGAAAAAGAATATTTCTTATTTTATTATTATCAAATAAAAAGAATGTAAAAAAGAATAAATTTTTCTAAGGAACGCGGAAAATCATATAGTTTTTAGTAGTAATGGTTTTAAATTCGGCTATAGGACAGCACCACGACGCGAAAAAATATGTTTTCGTTAAACAATAATATAGAAAAAAAAATGGGGGAAAATTATGAAGAGATGAGTGAAATAAAAAAGAAATGAAACTTTCGCTTAGTTAAATTTCACGTTAGGTAAGTGTTCATCGTTGCAAATTTATTCGGGCACTGAATTAGTTTTCTGTTGTACAATTTTTGTCTACTACAGACAGATAGATGGACGAAGCGAAGAGGCCTCATTTCTAGGAGATAATCTAGTAGTGCTCGGAACCCGAAAAACATCTTGCTTTTAGACACATCTTAGCTGCTCATTTATTTATTTGTTTCATTTTGCGACAAGCTTTGAGTAATGCCTTCTTGATCTATCTATCCACTCGGTAGTGGATTTCCCTATACAAATATTCAAAAATGTCGGACACTGTTTCAGTTGAAATGTCTTTATTTTAAGGGGATGGGCGAGATCAGCCCGAATTTGAATCCATATAACCGCGCACATGCGTTGATCTGGTGTGGACTATTTTGAGATTTGCACTAACACCAGAGACGAACATTTTTTTACCCCATCAAAGCGAAAATATTTTGATTTTTGGCATTGGGACAAAAGTTTTTCAATTGCCCCAACGAAACCAATGACTGTAATTGCTAAAGAGACAAAGTTCTTATGGTAAAACTAAATCTATTGCGTAAGTTGTACAAAAATGGAGAAAATCGAAATTGGAAAGAGGAAACTGGTGTGGAAAATTCGAATTATCATCAAAAAGTTTGAGACATTTTCCCTCGAAAATTATTTTTGATCTCAAAGATTTTCAGTGTGGAAAGTTTGATGCTTGATGTGTATTTTTTTCTTGTAATTATGAGTTTTGTATTGCAGTTACGTATAGATTTTTTAGCAGCAGGGAAATTTTCGAAAGGTTAAATGACTATTTTTAATAAAATCACCAACAAAGCCATTTAGCGTCGTAAAAAACATTGAAAATATTTTCGAACCAAAATAATATTTTTTATCACAAAAAATCGCTTTCGTTTCTATTTTTATATTCCATAAAAACAATGAACTCTCAAAGCTTTTATTTTAGTAATTTCTTTAATCTGGTTGAATCACGTAAGAATTTCCGGTTTTTAGAAAACTTACAATCTATTATTTGCGTAAAATTTACTAGGGAGTGGTGAAAAATTTCAAGTCTTGTAAGGAAATCCAATATTGGAGACAAATTTCTTTTTTCTCAAAAGACATGAGTTAACGGTTCAGTCCAATCGATCGAATGGTTTTCGAGTTAGAATAATCATTAGCTTATTTGAAGCTAAATTCATGAGTAAAAAAACAGAGTATTTATTCTATCCTGAGACTCGATACACGTTTCTCAAAAATCCCAAAAACATTCAAAAAACCCTATGTTTTAATACAATCTACACTCACCTCATTTTCGACCATCGATTTGCTGTTGGAATTCCTTCTGGCAACTCAATATCCTCCCGGTGTGGTTCAGCCTCGTCCTCGATATGCGAGAAGGTAACCTTTTTATCAGAACTGGGTGATGGTTCTCGCTTCAGAGCAGATTTCACCTCTAAAACTGCATCCTTTTCGTGATCCTCGACTATCTTCAACAGTTCCGTTGCATCTTTTGGTTTGAGCTGGTCATCGGTCATGTTTTGATCACTTTCTTCCTCACTAACTGGCGGCAATGAGATCCTCCGATCCTCCTCAGACGACGTAGAGTCAATCGAAGATATTGGTGCTAAGTGTGTCACTTGCTTATCGTGATCTTCTTCGCTACTTCCTAAATCTTCGAGGTGCTTCGGCTTAGCTTCCAGCTCCTTTGCAATCGATTGATCTTGCGAGGCTAATGAACGCCTAAGAGCTCCAACTACAGCTTCTTCTAGGATTTCATCAATTTTCGCAGAAAGTCCCTCGAATTGCTCAGGAATATCACCTTCTATGTCCTCGTAGACATGCTCTTTCTTCTTACGCGGCGCTTTTACTGGTGGTGGTGGATCGGACTTCAATTCCTCTTCAAGAATCTCAGAAACTGTTGGTTCTGGAGTTGGACTCAAACCTTCTTCCTCTGTCGTGTTGCCGTCAGCACTGGACGCTTTAGTCAGTTCAATGATTTCATCAGGGACCAAAATACTTGTCGCTTCCGATCGCTCTGGAGGCAAACGGTTCTTCCTACCTTTGCTGGGAGACTCTTCCAGTTCAACAATGTCAAGAATCTCATCGCTATCCTGCTTCTCTACAAAGTGTGGAATCTCACCGCGATCAGCTTTCGGGGAGATTTTAAGACGCAAGATCTTCTGTTCCTCGGTTAGTGAGATTTTTTCGTTTTCCTTAAGTGGAACCTTTTTCAAGCCCCGCTTCTTCAGTTGCTTATCAGCCATTAATTTTATTTTGTCCATGATCGGATGGCAACACTTGTTCTTCTTTGGTGAATCGCCACCGCCGTCCTTGTTGCCCTCTGGATCTGTTCCCTTATCCTTAGCTAATGTTATGTCGATTTTCGGCAATGCGAAATTCTTCGGTTTGGCTTTCTTCAGGATACCTCTGAGTCGATCACCTCTGGATTTCTTTCGTTGCTTGTTAGCTGACGCAGCGTACGTTGGTTCGCTCTGAACACTCTGCCTGTCCTCCTCCACTGTTGCGGGACGATGGTGCGGGCTATCGCCGTCTTCGTTGTCGGACAAGTCGTTTATGTACTTTTCCGTCTCCTTAACTAGGACTAGATCATGGATTCGCACTTTCTTAAGGGATTTCGGGGAATCGGTCCCAAGACGCGGCAACTGCTGGGATCGATGGCGTTGGAGTAAAACGTTTTCGGGTTCTTCGTTCGGTCCGAGTGGACGCTTGTACAAATGAGTCCACGGATACCCACCCTAGGTGAGAAGGGAAGAAAAAAATTAAAAACTGAAAAACATTTTATTCTTAATGTGCAAATTACCTGTTGCTTTGCTCTTCGTAAGTCCTCCCACCTGTATGTCTGCAAAGGAATCGGTGGGCGTTTATCATCCGCATTCAGGAAGTTCCGCAAATCCTGATAGTATTCCTTTTTAGCTTCGGCCGAAAGGTCTTTTACCTCCTGATGTCTTTTAGCTTTCGAAGCTTTTGGAGCGGATTTTCCTTGTCGCTTTTCGCCGGGCCTTGGCTCTGTATTTTTCAATATCGGTTTAGCAACTGGAAATGATTCTACGGGGTTTTGTGCTTCGGGCGTTTTTGGGTCTGACTCTGGTGTCGGAGGAATCAAGGATATCGAAATTTCATCACTTTGCTGTAATTTTGAAATGTGGCTTTCGATATGATTATCATCGAGCTTTTTGAGCTTTTCGTTGACGATTTGTTGTGCTTCCTCAATTACGCTTTGAACAACTTCACTTACACGATCTGCAATTTCTTTGGTAACATCGTTTGGTCCTTGAATTTTAACTTGGTTTGAACCAGTGTCCGTTTTGTTACTACTGACTTGATTGGCTGCGGTATCTTGCGTTGCTGAAGATGAAACGAATTGCACTGATAATTGACTCTTTTGTAGCACTTCTAATTGATCATTTTCGATTTTGCCAATTTGGACGCGGTGGGGCGGTTTAGTAATACTCTCCGCCGTACAAATTTCGTCACTTTGTAATTTTTCACAGCTCTCTAATTGACTTGATTTGCTAGTTTTATGATCTGAAGATTTTTCCGCACACTGCCCTGGTGCCGCTTGATTGATTTCTGTGGTAACACTCTGTTCAGTGATTTTTACACTGGGCGCGGTTGATTTTCGTACATCAAGATGATGCTGATGATCGGTAGCTTCCTCAGTAATTAATTCACCCGAAATATCCTGTCCAGGGTAAATGTCTGATGAACTCTCTCGGCCGCTTTCAATAAGATGAGATTCTAATTCGAGAACGTTACCCTCAGTGATCGGATTATAGTCGTGAATCTGATCGTGATGGTGATCGTGTTTTTCGTATTTTTCGTGTTCGTCTACTTGTTGTGAAACATCGATTTCTATGCCAGCCAAAAGATCACTTTCCACTTTCCCAGCACTTTGCTGAGTTGTCGATTGATCATCCACGGTCGCCTCCACCGGCTGATTAGTAGTTCCACCGGGACTTCGACTCCTTCGACTACTATTGCTAGTTTCTTCGTTATTGTCACTACCACTAACCAGGCTTCGATTGAGTACTTCCAGAATCGATGTTGGCTCTGCACCTGCTCCAGCACCGGGCAGAGACACTGCAAAAAGAAACGAAACAGTTGGGTCATTAGACTTTTCCTCGGATTATTATATAATTTCGATCGTCTTCATATACGAAAAACATTTTTATCACGACATTTTTCTCAAGTTAGTATAACGGAAACTAAATTCATGTATGTATAGTGATATTAAAACAAATTCACTGAACGAACGAATATTAAACTAAAATGTTTGATAAATAATCTTTGAAAACAAATCAAAAAAGACAATTTTTCGAAAAAATAAAAAAATCTTACACCAGCAATAAAATACACGGAGTTATAAGAAGACGATATACAAAGATGTTCAATTAGCACCACAAGAAAATGATTTCGAGAAATGTTAATGTTGAAAAATTCAGTGCTTTTGCACTTTGATGCTTCGCAGCGAAAACTAAAAAGATTCTATTCGGCTGGCTCAGCTTCTGGTTCACAGAATACGCTAACTACAGTCGTTCTGTTTTGCTGTGCTAGAAATTCAACTATTTTTAGGTATCATCCACTTCAATATTGTTGAAAATCATTGTATATACGAAATCACCACAGACCAAACATTCAGACATATGGGTTGATGTGGAAAATTATTTTCAAAACGAAAAAAATCATTCGAAAACACAAAAAAAAATAATCAAAAAACAAATGAAAAGCTCTGTGTGTCATGCGCATCGATCTCATCTCTCCAACTCATGATGACTGATCGTCGGAAACCATTTATCTAGCAGGAATATAAAAAATTCCAACCAAAAACAAAAGTCCGACAAAACCAGAAGATCATAAAATTATTTTCGATATGAAAAGTGATCATTTATCATAGAGAAAATGTAGTACATATTTTAGGTTGTTGAATTGAAAATGAAATGATTTTCCGAAAGGTAGCCATTTACAACGTGCCCGGTATTAATATATCGGCTAGCACTAAACTTTTTAACAGGTTGTTGTTCTATTTTCAGGTTGAGTGCAATTATCTTGCATTGTACGAAATCATATCGCTTGAATCAAATAGTTTGAATCTGAAATGTAGGGATCGTATATTTGTTTTCATAGACGATAAACACAGAGCCGATTGTAAAAATGATTTTGCAACACGTTTTTTATTTTTATCAAATGATTTTAAAAGTTCTGATCATGTATCTGCCACTAAAAGTGTGTATTGTTTGGTACCAAAAATGCTAAAGGAAAATATTTTGCGGATCCTCTAAATTTGGTGGGCCTCCTAAAAATTGAAGACCGCAAACTTGAAAACCTATTTAGAACATTCCAAATTAGGAGACATTTTGTAAGGGACGGATTTTTAGATTTATTACCTAAGAAGCATTTATGTTAATGTGACATTAGCGGTTGACATATGTTTTTTAAAGATTATTATTTATACAACATTTCACGTCGTCAAGACATATTTATGTTAACAGCTAACGTCTAGATTGATATAAATGCTGCTCGGGTATTATTGACCTTATGTTTTCCGTAAACAAGAAAAAATAGCTCTGTTCAAAAACATTTTTGTCTCAAATTCTGCAAAAGGAATTGCTGGAAAACAAATCCTACGAATCGTTCAATTCCTACAACAGGATAAGAACTTTCCGAAACACCCTTGTGTTGTTATAAAGGTCCTTGAAAATTAAAACTAAACTTTGACTTTGACAGACTAAGAACACTGAAATTCCAGTTTCAAATCATAGTTTCATCTACGCACATACCGCACAACGTCCAAATTTTTCAAAAACTCCTTTCTTTCCCTTAAACCGATTTTTTTTTCATTTAATTGCACAACAGCAAATTATAAAAGAAAATCTCTCGGCAAAAATTAGGAACTCACTATTTTTACTGAATATCGTAACTCACTGTTTTAAATAACTTGCTTCCTTGGCATTTCGCTAAGATTCGAAAAGCGGAAGTCGTAAGTTGCAACTAAATTTTCGATTTTCCAATTTTCTCAAGTATCTCTAAATTCATTTCTGGATATCTACTGATCACATATTCATAGATTACATCATCACAGATGTAGCTTCAACTGCGTCTTCAATGCCAATTCGTATATTCGTTGTATTCGAATCTTGACGATGTTTTGTTGACTTTTCCCGAATTTAGGGACGTCTCTTACCCCGCTGTACTTTGGTTTCATTCTTTCTCTCAAACTGATAAACTAAGAAAGCACGATTCTGTGTTATCACGACATAGATTTGTTTAGAGATTGTAGGTGCGCTCATGGTTTTGCAATTTACCAGCAAACAATTAGAGATGGTGCTAATTATATTCCTCTATATGTACACGGAATGAGGTTAAAGGTGTTAGCAATTCACTAAGCAACCTTTATTTTATTCACTGTTTGCGATGTATAGATTTATATTACAGTCATTCAACTTTAGACGCAAAAAAATCTTTTTTCAACGCAAATTCGAGTGTCGCGCTTTTTTAACAATTAAATTTTCAAACATATTAATGATTATTTCTTGTGAAAAAATATTTTCGTTTTTTACCTGTTAATGGGACATAAATATTTAAAGTAAAGGTGGTTACCGTACAAATAAACGCCAAGTATTTCTACAAAAAAATTGCAACGAAACAGTTGCTGTTATTTGCAGCGATTAAATTCCCGGTTTTCTTCATACTGAAGTGAAAAATCGTGGTTTTCTATCTTAACTCGTCGCTGGTTTTAATGAGAACCAAAATATCTTCTACAGTTTTGGTTTTGAGAAAAAAATTGAGATACCGAGATTTTTATATAATTTTATCTTTTATCATTTAGTATAGTCTGGCACCGGTATTATTGCTAAATACATATCCTTGAATTGCTTAGCAAGATTTATCAAATTAAGTTAAATAATAACAAACGCAATTAGAAATTTGGGTTTTTAGAGCAAAATAAATATGAGGGTGGTGAAAAAAGTGCTGGCCTTGGTAAGGAAAACACGTGATTTGTGCTAAGTTTTTCTCCATTTTTTCTGCGCTTTTCTCCTCTGGAGATATGAGCTAAAGTCCAATTTGATTCGTTCGAACGGTTTTAGAGTTTAAATTTAAAAAAAATATCAGTTATGATCAACACAAAACTTTCCTCTGCAATATTTAGTTTCGGAAAAAATAATATTTCTTCAAATATCTTGATAAGCGTTAACTATATGTAAAAACCGTTATTTTATTTCCTTTGACTTTGGTTATATGCCTGAAATGGATTTCGTATTGATCAGAAATTTTCTATCCTTTCTAAAAAAGGTTGAAAAGTAAATAAAATTATTTTCGTTGTTCAAATTAAACAAATTTTCACGTGTATACCTTTCCGTGTACTTTTTTCGTATCAGATCATTTTAAATAGATATCTTCGATTCACTAAACTTTCAAAGGTGTTAATTTCCAAAGTAATTAAATTCTATATAAGTCAATTCTGCATTAGTCATAAGTGTTTTATTTTGTTATCCTAAAAAAGAAAATTAGCCATGTTTAAACTGGTATACATATTTATTTATTTGGCCAAATAAACCATTTGTGCAAACAAAAAATTTTTGCGGTTTATTTCAATATTTTCCATTCGATAAGAATGCGATAAAGGTGAACTCAATTTTTGTATGAAGAGCAGAAAATTTAATGAAACGAAGTGATAAAAATTTTTCAACGATATTAGATTAGACCCCAATTATAAATTAAAAAGTGCTAAACATAAATCAAGTGGGCCACAGATTGCCAACAGCATCACAAAAATATTTGAAAGCGTGCTGTTGGCTGACTTCTTGTCATATACAGAATTCACTAAATTCGAAGGTAGAAAACCTTGATTTCTTCGTTTTGGTATATCATCGACGTAAACACTTGCACTTTTCTGAAATGGCATTAACCCAAACGATCTGAAAACGTTATTCCACTTACCATAATTAGCAACAACACTAAAAAATAAGTAAATCATAGCTGAAAGTCGATGTCTGCGTATGGAAATTCACAATCGAAATTCAAATTAGAAAAGTCTTTGACTCTATCTCGATAATTGCGAAGTTTTCTTTCTGCTGATATTGTGTAACTTTTCACGTGAATGTCGCGTTAATAGGCCTTGCATTTCCGAGAAAATTTCTACTCTTTGATATTTGACTAAATTATCACTGCACACAATTAATTAACAATTCTAATAAAAAGAAAACATAAAACCGAAAAAAACAATAAAAAGACCGAAACAGAAAAATTAAATTAAACGAAATCAGGTCCTAAACTTTGAACCTATCGCGTTGATTACATGTCTCTGATGTAACTGCGGACCGTTGACGACTATAGGAGCAACAGACATTTCGCGGATCGAATAATTTTAATAAATGTCGTTAAAAAAACTTTTATTTTTCTCTTGTTGCTCTCTAAAACTCACTTTTCTCCACCGGTATATTGGCGGTGCACGCGAAATAGTAAAAGTCTGAGCTTCTTTTGAACCATGCAAAACGGCAAACTTGGGCCTAAGCTCAATGTAGAGCTGGGGCTCTAATGGCAAACAGCGGCACAATTTGAATATGAAAATTGTATGACCTTGAGGGTGCTTTTCTCGTCGCGAAAATAGATTTTTGCCTATTTACACAGAAAAATCATTGGAAAAGTTATTATAATTGATTGGTGTGCGATAGATCTTTATTTTAAGATCTGTTTTCATAATAAAAAAAACACCGATTGTATTTTTGTATATTGGAAAAATGACAAAAAACATTCAAAATAATGGCCAACCGTGCCAAATCGAAAAGAAAAAGAATTCAAACTAACTTTAATCGAACTAGTAGTGATAAAGTTGTGGCTTTTCGTGTCGAGTCGATGTCGTAATGTTGTGATAGTAGCAATCTGGAATTTTTTCACTTGGGTGAATTTTGATCAAGTACTTTTATGTTATCAGCAATTCGTAGTTCGACATGCCATTCGTTTATGAGCGGAGGTTGTCGTGGGGTCTTGGTAGATAAAACGCTCGTTAAGAAGTCACATGTTCATGTTGTTGCTGAGCATCATAACACCTGTTATGCGAATAAAATCAAATTAAATATCTGCAAATGCTGATATTGTCGCGGTATTATAAGCCTTATGACCGTTTGCAGCAACTTAAGCTTACCTTAAATTCTTTAAGTCACAAAATTTATGTGGCGCAACATAGGTTTTTTTAAAATTAATAGTTGGCGCAACATAGGTTTTTTTTTACTATGAATAGACTATGAATAGCCGCCATTAAATATATTTTAACATAACTTTTTAAAAACAACAAAAGCAAATTCCCGTATGATTTCCATACGAAATTTTTGCGGAAAATTCCCATAAAATTTGCAAATTCACAGTTGCAGAATTGGGGCCCTGACCACGAAAATCAATGGTTGGCAGGGATATAAAAAAGGGATATAAAACCTGACAATTCCGAGTTGCCGAAAGGCTCTCGTTTACAGTTTAGGAGATCTTAATTTTTGTTACTTGGGAGGACTGATGGTTAGTATTCTCGCTCTTCCTCAGGAGGGGGAACACTGAAAAAATATGAATCAACTCATTTTCGAGATTTCAGCTCAATCTGTCGAGTAGATATCAAGTCCAGGCTTATGAAAGTCACTAAGATTTTTTTTTTCTAGAAAATTTCTACTTTGTTTTCCTTGATTTTCTTTTCGGGCTAATTTTAGGCTTTTTGTTTTTTAGCGATTTTTATCACATTATCATTGACCACCTCCCCATCCCCCAAAAGTGTGACATATTTGATGGACACCTCTTTCTAAAAAAAAAAATCGAAATTCCGGAGCAGTTTCCTTTTACCAGTTGTTACTATTTTTATCTTACTATTTCTCTTTGATATAAAAAAATTACAATGTAATTTTGATAGAATCACATTTCATACGTAATTGCGCTTAGATAAAACGATTTAAATGCAAGCAATTTTTCGCTCCAGTAGAGTTAAAAATCGGTTATTAACAGTTACCTGACCGCTATGCCCTTTTTCATTTTAAAAATACCGCCATAGATTAAGTATACTGAAATCAAAAGAATAGACTTAATAATTAGCCATGTGTATGAAAAATGTACTTCTAAAGCAATTGTTTTGAGATATGATTGCTCTTGAAATATTTGTGAAGAAGATGCTTTTAAGCTCATAGTCATAGCACATGGAAATCGTTGATTAGATCAGATATTTATTAATTTTACTTTCGTTTTAAAAATAGATGAATCTGAATGAACGTGTTATGCAAGAAAACAGACCAGACTCAATTTTTTTCAGCATTGTTTCTCAACGGAATATAAACAGAATCCAATATTTAAATGTTCTTGAAAATGAATTATTGAACTCGCAGCATAAAACTGGTAGTGGTGGGTAGAAGATCAAAAAAATATGTCAGAAAAAAAATAGAAAAATCGCTACTTGGAGGCTCTCCATATTTCTTGCGTAAATCAATCAGTTCTTTATTAAATATCAAATCAATTAATTCTATTATGAGGCGATTTTTCTATTTACGAATCAATCAAAATATTTTGGACAACAATCGCGTGATTGAGTTTTTTGGCGATTTAAATGTTTTGGCGTTCTTTGATATTCCGGTATTAGCGTCATTGGTGCACATGGAAAACTTCATTCAATTTTCGTACGTGCTTAACACCTGGTAAATTTTTTTGGCCGTAATTTTGGATTCATGCCAATGTTTCAATGCTTAAATTTTGCTGTGCGTTTCCAATAGCGCAGTCCCCATAATTATTAGAAAGTATAAATAAATTGGAAGGTAATTAGCAATTTTTAGCGCCTTCAATATTTTTCACGAAATTTTTTACAAATGTTTACCGTTTGAGAGTAGTTTCTTCGTAAAATTATGTTGGGTTGTTAGTTGTTACAATTATTAGCGTATTTCTATTGGTAGCGGTCTTCTAATTGGCACGAAATATAAAAAATGTATGATCGTTTTTTTTCCCTTTTTTTGTAAAATCTACTTTTTTGCCCTTCGAACAATCATGGAATAATTTCTGAGGATAAACAGACAGTTGCATGTGCTGTGTAATTTAGGTTAGTTAAATATTGGTTTTTGATTTGTTAAATTTTTAATTCGTTTAAAAACGAAATCAGAAGAAAAACTACTATGTGTAGAAAGCAAAACTTTTCTATTCATCAAAGTTCGATCGCACCACTTCTTCTTCCCTTTTTCAAGCAGATGGAAAATTTTCTATTAAAGTTAAACTTATGTTTGTAAATTTTTTGAATTATATTAAAGAGGGCAACGAAATGTTTGGACAGCACTACTGCAAATAAACTAAAATAATTTCAAATGCAACCTCAATTTGAGAATAACTTTTTTAATTCGCCTGTTGTTATGCAAAAGGAATGTTAAATAGAACGAAAGTATCTATGCTATCAGACGGTACAGAAACTAAAACAAAATATGTGAAAAACTTTAATGAATTTCTCGTAATTTCAATTGAAGGTACGTCACATGATAAATTTAAAATACAGCAAATTATTTGGCACATGAATCGAATTGGATGCCGGTCGCCAGTTTACTGACCTGCTATATTAAATCGATCGAAATTGAACTTTCAACTCGATATTCAATTAGATATATATAAGTCGTAGGTACTACGTTTTAGTGGGCAATTTTGCTCGTATATTTTTATAATCATTCGAACAAAAACGTCCAACGACAAAAAAAGCCTTTGTGAGACATTTAAACATTTAGACAAGAAATATTAAACACTTGAGATGAATGTGAAAATGCGAATTTTCAAAAAACGACATAATAAAATATCACAGAGATGAATATGACTTTTCAAATATGTAGAAATTTTAAATGGACACAGAAGAATTACCCATGACCGGAGATACGGTTATTAAAATTCTGCCTAAGAAGGTGCCAATGTGGAAGTCTGCAAAAAGAATTTTTAAGCTGAGTAAACCTTACGATTAAAATCTAAAAGTAAAAGATTTTTCACGTCACGTTAAGATGATGCATTTAAAATTTAATAAGAAAATTATTTTTGGACCAGTAAATTTTTTTTTGTGCACTGAAGTAAGGTTATCCGAGTTTTACGTGTGACAAACTGAAAGACAGATTTATGAAGTTTAGAATCAGAAGATGGACGTAAAATCATCCAGAGAAGGAAGAAATCTTCCATTTGGATTTGGATTCGATGCGATCGTGCAAAAATCTGTCCCAAAATAAAATTAATCTTAAAATAAATATCGTCAATGTAGAGATCGCTGGCGATTGAGCGGAAGAGTGTAAAAACGGCGATTTATTATTTTAAATGAGATCCACAAACATATTTTTTATTTATTTATTTACATATTTTTTAAATGTTTTTTATTTCCCACTGAAGTAGAAAACGGAACCATTGGTGGGGCATCATTGCTGTCGTAGTCTTTGGATTTTGTATTTGTAAGAAAGTTGTAGGTGGCGGCCTTATATACTATTTGATCCAGATTTTTAAAAAATATCAATGACAACGTTTATTAGATCCGTGGTAGAAATTATTCACGATGGTCCGGGGATCATATGAGAAAGGGGAGAAGACGAAGGTGGTGATGCGGATGTCTGTATAGTAATTTCCGCAGGTGATAAAATCGTCGATCAGGTATTGTGGGGGATTGTTTAGATTTCCGAGAATTATGAATAATAAGTTTTACCTTGTCTTATGTCTGCTTCGTTATCCATGCCAAGAGATTTCAGGTATTCCTATTAAACATAACTAATTTTTTAAACACTCTATTATCACAAATTTTTTTTATAATATTCGTTAAAAAACTTTTCACATTCCAAAATATAAATCAAAAATGTCCAATTGTTAATTCACCCATAATCGAAAACACAATTTTTGAAAAGTTCATTTGAAATTTCAAGCGCTTAAAAAGTGCGTATTTGATTAATGTCCGGATGGTTTAAAAGCGATTTAAATTCGACAACTTGCCATTCGTACGAACTTAATAGAAATGTAAATCACTTGCAGTATCTAAAGATCGTTTGGTTAGTGGTTTGGTTTGTAAGTTTCGGAAAGATACAAGAGCCCCGCGATTATAAATTCTCGATTTTCCTTTTCGACGACGTCTCAATTCGAATGCGGTCTCGATCTGCTCCGTTCAGAATTCGTTATTATTCGCCCAACTTCTACCCAAGAACCAAAAAGTAAAAACTATGAAAAAAAACCTAAAAAAAATATTCAAATTTTCCTTCATTCGCTCAATTTGCGTATTTCTCATCGGTTAATTTTCTTTTTGAGTTGAGTTGAGTTTCTCGGTTGATTTTTCGTTTTGTTAATGTCTAAATTTAATTCCTCCTCACATCTATTCGATTGGAGTCGCGCACTGTTCACAAGCGCCCCGCTTTCCACAAGAACTAAACGCATTCGTTCCATTTCGTCCCGTCTCTGTGTAGTACATAATTCTTATTCAAATTCTAAAGCTTTCTACTATATTATACTAAAAAAACAAAAGAATCAGCAAATCATTGTGGAATTAAAAATTAGGCCTAATTCAACTTTTCGCTAATCTTTAACGAGGGCTGGTTCTTGGAGCCCCTTGGAATCTTCCAAAACAAAAAAAAATGTGAATTTCAAATCTTCAAATGTACTACATTTTTCACATTTTACGATATTCCTATTATTTCATTTGCTCCTCAATTTATTTCTTTCTTTCGGATTTTGTATTTTGATAAAACTTCGATTATTTTCGCTAGATAAAAATAGACTAAACAGAGTTCGACAACTGTTTGAACGAATTATTTTTTTAAACGTGCCGTAGTTCCAAATGTTGTACACGAGACCGATAAGCAATGAAAATTTAATGAAAATGGATGAATGGATTGCAGTGTTGTAAAAAAAGGATGACTCCTTGATAAAAGTTCTTCTATAAAATTTTGGTTCGCAATAATTCTATTCAATTTCACTGAATAGAAGGGAGAGGAGATGCAAGACCCCGAAATGAAGAAACCCGGGCTTTTCTTCAAATTTGTGGTTTTAGTCTGTCCATCAAATACGTCACGCTAGTTATAGGCTTTGCGGACCCTTTTCCCCTTGTCAGAATTTTTCGCGATTTTTTGTGTGGGATTTCAAACCCCAATCACAATACCACCGACGTCTTTCCCCCAAAATGCGTAATATATTTTATGGACACCCGCTCAGCTAAACAAAAGCCCCTAAATTATAAATTTTTAGACTAAGAAAATAGTGTTCTTGGGAAGATAAAACTATTTTAACCAATGTTGGTGATATGATTTTACAACACTTTTCCATACATCAAATTGTAATTGGAATAATTTATAGAAAATTTTAATTAAATTGCCTAACTTTAACTAGATTTTTTTTATCAAAATTCCTTTCTCCTAAACTAAAAAAGTTTAGTTGAAAAAGTTCAGTTGAAGTCAGGTCTCTCCATTTCTTTGGAGAGTATTTATATTTTACAATTGCTTCTAGCTTTTTCTTATGTTTTTATTTTAGATAAAAACGCTGGGTTTTTCTTCAAAATTACTAAAACAGAGTTCTTCCAAACTGATTTATTTTACCTCTAAATCTTCTAACTTTATACGCTTGTGATAAAACATAAACTTTTAAAGAATTTTGACCATATTTCACTTGGAAAAACTTTGTAGAAGTACCCCATGAATCTTTTAATTTTTTTTTTTGTTTTCGTCTGATTGTCTTAGGCAGTCAATCAGCTTTAACGAATTTTATTACTAATCTCTATTAAAAATCCAGAAATACAAATATTGATTTGTTTGTTTTTGTTTCTTGTTTCATTTTTTTTCAAGTGCTAGAATGAAAAAACTCATGAAACTTTTCAACTGGTTTTGCTTCAAGGATCAATGGAAAACTCATCATCAGCCCCCAGTGAACTTGGCCTAAAATGATAGTATCCATCTGCGAGTATCTCGATATTTGTGTTGTTTTACAGCACTATTGAGACTTTTTGTGGTGGTTTGGTGTGGGATAGCGTGATGATTTCACTACGCTGAAAATTTATTGGAAATTCGTCTGTGGTAGACACGATAAACCCAAACACCCCCCTCAAACAAGGGCCTGAACATCACTGTTTATGACGGGATATAGAAATTATATAATTTAACAATGAGAGTGAATACAAACTTTAACCAGTAAAATGATATTACGGAAAGAGATTCACTATGAAAAGTGCATTTCTGACCGAAATTCCAGCACATAAACTGCATTTGGGTTCACTGCCTTCTAATCGACTACAGGTAGGTAATCAATACGACGTAAAACGAATCGCTTCGGGATACGATTGCAATTTCCCATCTATACATTTAACCAATGTCGTTCCGAATGCTTAGTGAATATAAAATAAAAGTTTAATCTTAATCAAAATCACTTACTTGCACCTTTCCAGATCCGTGTGGTGAGAAATCCGACCAGCCCGCCAAACATTTTCTATCTCTCCGAGAAAGGATGCAACAGAATTCCGTTCTTCACCCACACCACATGAAATATCACTTTCCACAAAAATTATCACTAATCTTCATCATTTCCATCTAAATCTTATATTTGATTTCGTAATAATTGCTATTAGAATACTATTAGTTTTTGGGGGCTTTTGAATAAGCGATATTTGTCTGTCTGCGACCGTTACCACCTTCTCTGACAACGTTCGGAAAAACTGCAGGCAAATTGAAATTTTTGTAAACATAAGGGTGGTTATTGCTCTACCCTTAACTAACCGGGTAAGCAGGTGTTCGGGGCATGCGCTCCATTTAAAATTCAGAAACAGAGTTACCAATTTGCTTGTTAACCAGTATTATTATTATTATTTTGAATTAGTGATTAAAATCGAATAAAAAATTCGTTTTATTTTTTTTATGGGAAGCAATCAGAAAGAATGCTAACGATTTAAAATATTTTGCTAAAAAGTTCCGACAAAGAAGACATTACCTGTGACCAATTATTCTTCGCCTTCCTCCTTCTTTCAGGATCCTTCTTTCAGATTACATGAGAAAAAACTTTAACTCAAATTAAAGTTTTTTTTTGCATTTTTTGGTCAGCAAGATTTTTTTCGAACCGCATCTGAATTTGTTCGTTATCTTACCCCTAAAATCGCAATTAATTGTGCTTCTTTGGTTTAACAAAGATCATTATGTTAAAAAAAACTATCAATTTTCTAACAGAGCTAATTTGAGAAATATTTTATTCGAATTCGGCGAAGAAGACGCGCCAAATTCGAGGAAAACATTTGTCATATTTTTCGCTTACTTATTTTTCTCAAAGTAAAGTAAGATACTTTTTGTCTCATACTTTTTTAT
This sequence comes from Chrysopilus asiliformis, assembly GCA_964034945.1. NCBI lineage: Eukaryota > Metazoa > Arthropoda > Insecta > Diptera > Rhagionidae > Chrysopilus > Chrysopilus asiliformis. The sequence goes on along the minus strand of OZ035962.1, from coordinate 749,108 downwards.
CTTATTTTTCTCAAAGTAAAGTAAAATACTTTTTGTCTCATACTTTTTTATCTTACATTAGACTTCTTTCCAGATTGTATTTAAATTCAATTACGAAAAAGTCTAATGGAGACTCGAAAAATCTTGCATTATGATAAGATTTTTGGAGTCTCCATTAAACTTTCGTTATTGGATTTAAATACAATCTGGAAAAAAGTCTAATGGAGTCCTTATGTTACCACATAAAAAAAAGTCACTTAACTTACTTATCTTCCTTAATAAAAGTTATTAGTTATCTTACCACATAAAAAAAAGTCACTTTACTTATCTTACTTATAGCCGTATTCTGGCGTTGTGATACTTAATGATCATTAATTACTTAATAATGTTTGTGATTACTTAGATACTTAATACTTTGACTTAAGTCACAAGTCACAACTCCATAGAATTTGCGGCTCTTGTGACCGAGTTGTGACTAGTGACCGTAGCTAGAATAAGGCTGTTAATATAAGTTATTAGTTATCTTACCACTGTATTGAAAAAGTCACTTTGTATTACAAAAGGCTGTGAATTCGCCGCCACTGTTTTATAATATATTTTTTATTAAATTAATAATTGACTTTTACTGACTTTTACTACAAAAAAAAAAAGAAAATTTGAAAAATTTCCCATGCAAATTTCCCGCCAGGCGGAAAAGTTCCTTTTTTAGCCACGGCGCCATATTCTTGGTCTACGGAAAAGTTCCTTTTTTAGCCACGGGCGCCCATTTGTATTTGAAAAGGAAAGCGGGTGAAGACGTCATTTGACGTTTCTGTTGCTGTCAATTTTTTATAAATCTGAGATGTCAATCTACAAGGCTAGGTAAACTTTTACAAAAATTGCGAAACAAATTACATTTAAATACATTCTTTGTTTTTGGAACCTTTGCCAGAGTTAAGGAATTCGAGGACTTGCTAGGACAGGAGGAGATCGATCAGAAGCAACTTCGAACTCTGTGTTTCAATGGTAAACGAAGATTCCCTAAAATGGGGCGTTCTTGCGAATCCGATTAGATTTTACTAACAATACTGAGAAAAAAAACCGCCCAATTTGTTTGCAGGAATTCCAGATTGCAATGGTTTTCGGTCGCTATGCTGGAAGTTGCTGCTCGGATATTTAGGACCTAACCGGGCAACATGGGAGGAGACCCTGTACAAAAAGAGAAACCTCTACAAGCAGTTCATACAGGAACTGGTTTTGCCACCTGGCTTGCAGGCCGAATGCTCAGACCATCCACTTAGCGAGGGTCCCGAAAGTGCCTGGAGCACCTTTTTCAAAGACAATGAGTTCCTGCTGCAAATCGACAAGGACGTGAGACGACTTTGTCCGGACATATCATTCTTCCAGCAACCGACTGAATTCCCGTGTGAAATAGTTGTTACCAGCAAAGGTGAAAGGCGACTTCATCAACGAGTGGCTCCCTCAGTCTTGAGTTCAGCGAATGTGGAGCGTAAGGGGCTCGGCATTACCAAGGTAAATTTTGGTTCATTTCGATAAAAAAAACATCATTTTCCGCTTGCTTGGCAAAAACAATGATTTTGTGTTTTGTCTTTCCCTTGCTATTTCTCTGTTTGGATCCAGCAAGTAAGTAATAAAATTTCATATCATCATTTGTGATCTTTGTGCATAGCGAAGATTTCTTCCCTAAAAAAATACCATTTGTTAATTTAAATAACGACATCTTAGATCAATTTAATTACAAAACGAGCCCACGAAAATTACGAAGCAATGGATGAAGGACAGGAGGCACATTGGGAAGTTGTACAAAGAATACTCTTTCTTTATGCGAAACTGAATCCCGGTCAAGGGTACGTTCAGGGAATGAACGAGATTATAGGACCTATTTATTACGTTTTAGCATCTGATCCGAACATCGAATACAGAAGTATTTCGTTGAATTTCTTTTTCACAAAAATATTTGATAATTACTAATAATTTTCAGGGTTTGCCGAAGCAGACTGTTTTTTCTGTTTTACGGCACTAATGGCGGAGATTCGAGACTTCTTTATAAAAACACTGGATGATTCGGAAGGCGGCATTAAGGGGATGATGGCCAAGCTGTCGAATATGCTGGAGAAAAAAGATGTGGAAATTTGGAATCTTCTCAGAGAGCAGGAACTGCATCCTCAATATTATAGTTTTAGGTAAAAATGTCATTGCGGGTCTATTAAGGCGGCAAAATTGCTTTTAGTACTGTCTATAAAATAAGTCACACATTAGGGGACCCATATAAAAATAATAAGATGAGAGAGAGCGGTCCAGAAAACCTAATATTAATTTTTTTTTTTAAATATTTGTTTTAGATGGCTTACATTGATATTATCACAAGAGTTTCCACTGCCAGATGTTGTTCGAATTTGGGATTCAGTATTTTCAGATGAACAGAGATTTAGTTTCCTCATAGAAGTCTGTTGTTCCATGATCATGTAGATCCTTATTTGTTATAAAGAATTGAACACCTGATAAATGTTTTCTTTTCATTACAGAATACTACGTGACCAAATATTAGAAAATGATTTCGGCTCAAATGTAAAATTACTCCAAAATTTTCCACCCATTGACATTAATGTAGTGCTCTCTGAGGCAGTTCTCTTAAGAGCTAAATAGCAGGAACAATCAAATAGTAGGGCAATATTGCGCAAATCATCTATGGATACAACAACAAATACAATAAAAATATATTATACTCCGTAATGGAGTTAACTGAACGGCTGTAATACGTTTCACGTAATAATTAAGTATACTCGAATATTTTTTTACAAAGAAGCAATGTAAGTGGAGCAAATAATGAAAACAGTAATAAATAGAATTTCTATATGATTGTAAATAGATTTCTTATACATCTATATATACACCTCTATAATACTACTATATGTATTTAAACTGAAGCATTTTATTTTATACGATATGAGATAATAAAAATAGTTTTATTTACTATACACTGATTTATTTAAGACAGATAACCATACAAAAAGGTTTAATAATTTAATTGAACATGAAATTTTGCTGTATTTTATTTGCAATTGATTGGAGGTGACGGCTCATTTCGGCAAACTAATTGAGCGATAAATTCGATTAAAGTTCTTGTCGGTCGTCCGGCCATTCCTTTTCTCAAATATTCAAAATCATTTCCAGTAGTTGTCATCACATTTGTGGCATCCTAAAAAGAATTTCTGAAAATTTACAACTGTAATAAAATTAATAGTCTTACAATATGCATCCATTGGCCGCAGCAAACGAATTCACGTAGAACAGCGGCTGCCTTACAAGCACCTCCGCCCCGGCCTATGCCAATATTTTGAACATCTACTGCCTTGGAAGCGGTCACCAATTTACTGTAGTATCTCCAAAGTGGCAATCTCCAAACTCTGTCTCCTGTGTGGATGCTGGCATTTTTCATTTGACGCCAAAGTTCTTCGGAATTGGTGAAAACTCCTGTAGCGGTTTCACCTAGCGAGTCGTACATATCGGTTGAAGTTGTTCCAACATCAATAATAAATCGCGGCGAAAAATTCTGAGCGTACAGGAGAGCGTCTATTAGGACCAAAGTGTCCTCTCGATCAGTTGATTGAACTTCGACACTTTTGCCATTCATTGCTTTTACAATATCGCCTGGTTTGAAAGCATTGCAACCCACTACATTCTCGCAAAGTGGGATAAGTCCCCTAAGATTTATGGGAATTTTAAGTGAAGCAATCGCTCTACAGGCTGCTACTACGCAAGCAGCTCCCGTCATGTCTCCACGCATTTTTTTCAGGTCTCGAATGTCCTGAAAATTTCTTGGTAAATATATTTGAAAACAATAGCGGAATTTTGTCTGTGGAAGGGGGAGAAATGAACGGTCCTAGAAATGTGTCGTGAAAGGTATTCAAATATTTGCTTAAATTTTTAGAGTTTCAGGCAGTTCACAACAAATTGCGAGGGATCTAAATTTGTAGTTACGTCACCATTTTAAGACCTCGTATAATAGATTATACCACCTACCTTTAAGCAAAGTCCGCCAGCATCGTAAGTAACCCCTTGACCAATGAGAACAATAGGCGGTTCTGCTCGAGATGACCCGAAATAGCTGAGCTCTAGAAAAATCGGTGGTTCACAGGACGCCCTTGAGACAGCTAGAAAAGAGTTCATTTGTTGACTCTCCGCCCATCCCTTTACTTTTACTTCCACATTCACCCCAGACTTACACAGGACATCGACGATATTCTGGGCAAAACAAGTCGGAGTCAATAAATTCGATGGGGTCTCCTGAAGTTGCCTGGCCAAATTTTGAGCTGCGGCCTTTTGCAATCCAACCTTCCATCCTTCCCAATCGCAATCCAAACCTCGCTCAACGTGCATTTCGATCTGTGGAATAGGCATTTGGTCCTTTTTGGTTTTTAGCTCTTGATATGCCCAAACTGACATCGCAGCACCTTCTGCCGCAGATTCTGAATGCCCGAAGTTCTCCACGAGAATTTTTTCGGTACTTAATTTTTGCAATTGTGTGCAGCCGGTGGCGGCGGCACGACGGATGGCTTCTTTGCCTTCGTCTTTGACTTCATAGGAGTCATAGCCCAAACACTCCTTTCCTAACCCGCAAACTGCCACGGCAGAAAAATTTGGTTCCAAATTGTAGAAAATTCGGCATTCACCCCGCTTGGGCATGGGTCCGGCTATTCGCAGTAGTTCTATTAAACGACCGCCAGTTGCATTCTAATGTGAAAAGGATGAAAAGTATTTTACGAGATGCAAATAACTTTTTCAAAACTGATTTCATTCACAAAAAAGTTAAGGTTCTGTTTGTGAAATTTTATAAAAAAATCAGATTTACCTTATTATATCTCCACCCTACTGGTGTTAGTATTCCAGGATCCAATTTATCATCTTCGTTTGCATAAACTCCAATCACCAAACCTCTTGAACTAGGATCAGAGCACCTATCTTGCATAGCAACAGCTTGGGACCCAAATCTCTTCGTAATGAATCCAAGAGTTCCATTCAAGGAAGATTTAGTCGCTAAAACTTTGGCTAAAAATGGGGTCTTTAAGTATCTCAGCATAATTGCGTTTTTATAAGAACTAAAAACAACTTGAACGAATTTCAATGCAGCCGTTCACTAAGGACAAGTCTGTTAGTTTTCTTGTTAACAATTTTTTTTACCAAAAACCCATAAATTTTACTAGTTTCTCACTTTGTAACAATTTTACTGAAACTTCAACAGAATTGAGTATTTCTAATATCAATAAATGCGACAAAAATTTCACGTGTTGCTTAATTTGTTAAAAATTTCAAATTTCAAGTGTTTTCTGCAAAAAATATTTAGTCTATATTTGGTACCGCCCTCTAGCCTCCACCCCAAATACGCACATTCGTTTTTTTATGCAATATTTGTAGATATTGGTGATCCTCCATAGGATTCATTTCCACAAGTTTTACAACAACTGCAGAATAATGAAATTGGATAAAAAATGTCCCTTCACCATCAATTGTCGTATACTATACGTCTACTATATTTACGCTTTAAATATTTACGATAAATTCAAGAGCTAGTTTATACTTTGAATCAACGTTGCCCAATATATTCGGAAAAATTGTGAAGCTACGAAGTATAAATTTCATAAAAACTTTTATGAAAAATATCAAATTTGTTGTGTTAATGGATTTGGTATTAATGGATTTGATGTAGGATTTGCTAGATTTGGTATAGTAATACCGTGGAATCTGTTTTTGAATAAAATTCCTATTTTGTTCTTACCTCTTCCTCTGCTATCTCCTGAACCGCTACATAAATTTTGATCCGGTTTTCATTATTAGATAAACGACATTTCAAGGATTTCGTCTATTAAAATCGTAACCTCTCTTTCTGTAAACCCCTCGCGTGTCATATTAGGAGTCTTTGAAGAGAGTTTAATTGGGTTTTCCCATTTACACATTTCGCCCCTAAAGAAAGTTTCTGGTCAAATCAAATTTGGATTCTTCATTGCAAGGAAAGAGATTTTTATCGAGTCTATTCTTTGGAAACAAATTTAAAAAAATAAAACAAATTCTTTCTTTATTAATTCTTTATTTTTGCTATTGTTTATTGCAAATAAACAACAATTCACTGCATTTGAATTTCAACTTAATGCTAGGAATTTATCAACTTGCTTTATTTAGTTTTATCTAATTCTTACTCCTAATACTCATTTCAAATTTATGCAAATCAAAGATTTATTTTCTTTTAATTTTGTAAATTTTTTTGTTGATCTTATTCGTGTAGAGGTGCACAATTTTTAGGCACAGTTAAAAATATCTCTAGGGTTTTTCTATTAGATTCTTTTTGTTTGCAAAACCTTTTTTTTTTCAGTTTTAAAAAGTCAATTTTAATTGGCACAGAGTAACTAATTTTATGATTTTTTGAGCATTTTTTCTCATTTTAAAGATGGTATTTGCCTCAAATTTTTTTCGATTTTATCTTTTTTTTAAATTTGTTTTTCTTTTTTTATTAATGATAGATTTCTTAACCATTAAATACTCTTTTTTGCCGTTAATTTTGTTTAAATAATTATCATTGTGGTCCTTTCGCCAAAGGCAACAATACTTGATTTTGTCAAACATTAACATTTTAATGCGTTTTTTATGATAATTTTTATTTAAATATGGGAACAATTTATTTAAAAGCTTATTGTAATATAAAACACTATTTTTCATAAAAACTTTCTAGTTTTAAAACTAAAATAAATAAATTTCAGTATTTTATCGATTTTTACTATTCAAAATTATCAGATTGGGGTTTTGATTATGATTATTTTAATCATTTACTTGTAATTCAAATCAACTATATTAATTCAGGTATGTTTTAGTTTTATTTGAAATGCTAATAATACTTCCGTTGAAGAGTTTTCAATTGCCAAATTTTAATCAACGTTTTTTGAGTTTTTTATTCATTATTAAAATTTAGTTATGGATATGTTTGAAATTTATAAATTATTTTGAAATTGAAATTTTCGTTTACAGAAAAGTACAGGCGTTCCTCGATTTACGACGCCTCGATATACGACGCGATTCGTCAATATTCGGCCGAACCAAAAACGGTATAAATATAGGGACGGCTGTAATTTATCAGGCCTATTTTTGCTATTTATTTTGTTATTTCGATCAAAGTTTTAGTAAGATTTGGAAAAAGTTTTTTTTTTGCTGCAAGATTTATCAATACTGAAAACTGTAGTTGAATATTTTTCTTTTTTTACGGAATTATTCCATAAATATTTTCATCATTTTTGAGAGTTCTTTTTGTTACCTAAGTTAAATTAAAAAAGCTTTAAAAAAATAGCGGAAATATCCGTTAAGCCGTGTGTGTGGAGACCGGTTAGAGGTTCCAGAAAATACACCACGTCAATTTCTATCTTTTCGACCCCGTTTTGCTATCGTCAAGTTTTTTTCCGCGATTTTTTATACTGCTGGCACACTACCGAAAATCTCTCTCACCCTAAACGTGTGATGTATTTCATGGGCTACCCTTTATCATGTACCAGATATAATGAAGAAATTTTTCGGTTCATAAAGTTCTCGGGAACGAATAAGCTCAGACACGCACTGCAATGGTCAAATGGTGTTAAAGTGGCTGCTTCAGTTTTTAAAATGCGTGACAAGCAGTATAGCTGCTCGCACCGAGACGGATTTAAATAACAATTAAAGGAAGTAAGGAACGAAATAGAATAGACTTCGATGCGTACTACCATTCTGGTTTTCATGTATTTTAAAAACTCGCTTTATCACTTTAGCATAATGCCGCATTCTTACAATTAAAAAGTCGTAAGTATTACATAATTTAAGTTAGTTTATCACTAATTTGTAACAATTTCAATGTATTTCACTTTCAAAAAATTGATAAACCCTATTTTTAGTTTAATAATACGCAAAAGTTAATATAGATAAAAATATAAGTAACCTCAAAAGTTGATAACATTGTAATAAACTTTAAAAATGATATTCACTTTGTACTCATGTTTAGATTTAAAAAGATTTATAAGAGAAAAATGGAAAAAATAAGCTTTCGATGGCAAAAGCAATTAAATTAAGAAATTAATGCATAACTAAAAACTTTGAAATATTGAGCAGAGGGTTTTAAAATATTTACTTCGGATATTCGTATACAAAAATATTTTTCGCTATATTTACATGATATTATTAATGATATTAATATGCTCTCTTTTTTAAATTTATTAATAATAATTTGTTTTCTAGCAGAAATGCCTCTCAGAACATAGTACTTAACTAAACTAAAATGAACAATTTCTTATACTAATCATAGATATTTCTAATGAATTTTCAGTATATAGTCTCTGTCTTGTTTTTATTTTATTTATTGATATCTTCACTTCTTTGATATTAGCTTTAAATATTTAAATTTTAATATATATCCCCTTTGTTGTCCTTAGAACTAAAGACCTAATGGCAGAAATTGCTTAGGAATAGAATTGAACTAAATTTGAAAATTGATCACAATATTGTGGTGACGGTTATTGGGGCACCATCGGATCCAAAGTATCGTTCGGTCTCCACTTTTGTTGCCGTTATAGCAAAATTATTATTATTAGCAGTCGATGGTGTAACAATCTGCGATAAACTGCTGTGCGCACTGGCCGTTGTTGTGGTCGCAGCACCACCCCCACTACTAATTATTGTAGTTGCAACTCCTCCACTGCTGCTAGCACCAGCAATTAGGACTCCGCTTCCTCCACTGCTACCGCCCAGGCCGCCCAGTTTCCCATACGATCCCGCCGAAGTTCTCGAGCTACTGGGCTGCTGATGTTGACCGCCAGATGCGCTCCCGCTACCCGCAACAGCACCTCCACCGCCGCCACCACTTCCACCCCCATGGGTGGCTGACTGCTATATATGAGAATGGGAATGAGCCATGGACATCGAGTACGGACCAAGGTCTTCCTTCTGGATGTCCAGGGAATCGTAAAGCGGGAATTCACAACACAGGATGAATTTCAGAGCGCTGGGCACTTCGACATACACGGATGGCGGGATTGGGATGAGTGGCGATGTCGAAGCCTTGTATTTTCGGTACTCGATGCTGCTGCAATTTGAAACAAAGCCAAAACTATCAACATAAGACTCGTCATAATTATTCCCTCGAATTTGAAATAATAGTTCCATCAAAGGACACATTTTCTCCTTCCATTAGTGATGCTGCTTTGTGTATCACAAAAAAATGCCTCGAATTTTATTTTTGTTATGATTTTTGTTTTCGTTCTAAGATTTGCTGTTTCAATTTCCTTCTACACTTGTTACATTTCTAAATAAATATTTAGATAGGTCGGACAAAATATCTTCTTGCATAACCAGCTGAGAAAATGCTTTCATCGGACCAAGTTCATAATAATTTCTGGGGTATTTTTCTCATAGCCTTGAGTAACAAGTATACATAGCCAACTCGTCGCTAAAACCTCTATTTAGATTAAGTAGTACCGAAAAAATGAATATCCATTCGTCGTTACACCCCCTGGCATTAGAAATTAATTTTTTTGTGTTGGGGCCTACCAAAGTTCCCAGATAAAGCGGATTAAGATATCCCGCGTTTATTTGAAAAAAAAAAAAAAATATTAATTAGCCTTATAACTCAATCGGATAAAATCAATCTATTTTCTCATTGGGAAATTCATTTGCGTTTAGCTTAAAGTGATAGTTCTGTGCTAAATCGTATCATGTCGGGAAACTGGAGCGGGGCAAAGTGCTCCCGTAAGACGAAGACCAGAATGAAAACAAACAAATGCTACTCAACGTTGAAATTCACCCCCGCCCTTTACCATCAGGAAATGTTTATTTGGATGGTGAATGGCAGGCGAGGCACAGATAGAAAAAATCTCTTTGATGGAATTGAGAATGTGAAAAATTCATTACGATATAAAATGTACGATGGGAAAAACTTACTCATGGTATTTCTCGTCTGCAGAACGTTCCCGTAGCGGAATACCTGACAGGAACAAAATGATTAGAGTTGTGAATATTGGCGACATGATTGCCACCCATTCAACTCCTTGGATAACATTCAGGGATATCACAAAAATCCCCCACCATATCACTATCTCTCCAAAGTAATTGGGATGTCGGGACATTCTCCAGAGCCCTGAAAAATTTAAAGAAGGGAAAAAATAAGATTTTAAACCATAAGCGTAAAGGCCAATTTATCGATTTTTTTAAAGCTATTTGAATTTAATAAATAATCAGTAAGTGAGGGTGTTTTTTTTCGAAACCTTTTCACACATCAGATGCAGCTGGGATCACTTTTGAAAAAATTCCAATTATACGAGTTGGAATCGTTATCAAAATTCGTTTTCAAATTTGATTATTATCCCTTGACGATTATTCGTTTTTTAATACATTAAGGAAATCAGCACTTGGGACACAGCAGTGTAGTTTTCTGGTAAAAAATTCCTCGTGGAAAACTCATTAAAATAGTTTCATGTGCATGACTAAACTACATGAAGAAAATCTAAATCTGCTGCTACAAATCCACTCAACTTAATCACTGCAGTCTTAAAATTGCAATTAAATATTGAAAATAGGCCATACGTAAATGCAGGTGGATAATATGAAGCTTATTGAATGGGGGCAATTGAAATAAACATTTCAGATTTCTTAAAATGAATTTTTGTGTATTTTCAAAATACTCAAGCATATGGTTTTGCCCAATTTCATGGATATACGTAACTTGAAGTGGAGCATTTATAATTAAATTTGGTGAATATACTTTACACTTGAAAATACTATATTTTGTTAATTGTGACAGATTTTTTATGTGATGAATACTTAAATGATTGCAACAATCAAATGGGAAGCAATTTTTGTTGAAAGAAATTCTTATTCTTTCCGTTTAATTTCTAAACTGACACATCTAATTTTACAAGGAATGTGAACTAATGATAAGTTTGAAAGCGGTAATTTAGAAGTTACGCCGCTGGACAAAAACCTTTGGTTCAAAACAGCCCAAGCATTATATATGACAACCGTGATGTTATCGATTGACATATACATATGTTGCCTAAGAGTAAAGTGCTGATTTACAAGTAGAAAAGAAAAACCAGCCAGAAAAACTGAATAAATTAACATCAACAAATTACCATCATTGCAGAATTTCCCTTGATTAGCGGGATCCTGACGGAAGGAGAATTTTTGTAGATCTGCATAAGTTTCCGCCAGCAGTCCGACGATGAACATCCCCGTTCCCGCTGAATCCAAGGTTGTCATTGTCTTAGGCGCGAAGGGCTGCGAGTGCCTAGGTGAATTAATTATAATTACAGGTAATGATACGACAAACACCCAAACGGCCTGTAAAATGGAACAACAAAAATATTTACGTTAATTGTACAATGTGAGAAGTATATGGATTTTGGAAATATTGATATCAAAACACAGTCAGAAAAGTTTCTTGTTTTCTGATTTTTTTATTTTATTAATTCAATAAAAATTTTATTAAACGCGGACCAATTATTATTTTCCCAGTGTTATTAAAATTCTAATACGCCATCAAAAGCAATTTTGTTAGTGGAAATTTTCTAATGGTCCCCGATCGTTGTTTACATATTCTAGTATTTTCTTAGTTTTCTTTCCAAATCGTCCTGGTACTCGTAGTTAGTGGTATATGGGGCTCAATTTAATTTACTATGGTAACGTATAGCTTCAATTAAAGCCACAACAAAATGAAATGCATCCGGTGCAGAAGCTTCCAAATGCAATTATTCCTTAAATAATTCAGCTTTAACTCCATCTTGTGCTATTAGAACTCCCCCATTCACCACCCATCGCCCCACATCCAACTAAGCCCTGTCAATCGCACTAAGTGCGCTTTTATGGATGTACTGTGTATGTGTCGAAGGTGGTAAAAAGCAATAATGGTGCTGACGTTATTTACGATCAGGATATATTTTTCCTTTCTGCCTTCAATTAGACTTTTATTGATTCTGCATGTGCGTCTATGGTTCTTGGTTTTGCATTCATTAACTGATAACTGTTTTTATTTCAAAATCGGTTTTTATTAAATATGGAAAAGTTGTACAAAGGTTTTGAATTCCTCATACGGAAGCAACGATGATCAAAATGCATCCATTTGTATACATATTACGAAAATCAGTCAACTGATTTTATTGCAGTTTTTCATATTTTAACTTGGTTTTCTAGCTAAATTGTCGACCTTTGATATGAATTTGATTGAAAACAGTAGATTTGTGCATAACATTTGTAAGGCTTTAAAACCATCAAAAGTAAAGCCATTGGGTTTGTTTAATCGAAAGTTGATATACTTTCAAGTAGTTGTGCTTGGTTCTAGGAACACTATTGTACTTCATGTTCGGTGCTGTTTATGGGTAGTAATACTCAACAAATTGTTCAAAACTGCATGTGCGTCGTCAGCAAATCAGAAAATTGTTATAAGGGAAGGTTCATTTTGGGCTTTTCGCCTCCATGCCTTATTTTTCTCGATTTTTTGTTAGGACTTTAATACCGCCCTCACGCCACCGCAGACCTTTCCCTCCTTAAAGGAGGATGCGACATCGTAGCAGAGTATTTCGCAGATAACATAAAATAAACTCAAACGAACGAGCGTCCTTGCCTCAGTTCACAGTAAAATTCGACTTTTTGTGTTTTTTCTGCAGAAATTTGCTTATAGGCAAATGTTTCGCTTCCGGTGACAAAAGCAGCATTCCTTCAATTCACTGCGCCGGAAAAGATTCACAACTAACGAGTGGGAAACCAACTACCATAGAATATGCAGGATGGTAGCAGAGATGAGATCAACTTCCAATTTATATAAAATAATTGCGATTGTGGTTGTAGCCAGATGGGAAGTGATGTATAAATTTTGAAGGATTCACATGTTCAGAAGTACTTTCAAGTATGCCTTTACACGGCTCTCCTTGACATTTTAAGGTATTCAATTCGTTTCAGAATATCTCGAGTGCTCATGTTTTCCACCCGCTGTGTGTGTGTGTGTGCATGTATTGTTTTTGTTTTGCACTATCCGCTTTGAATAACTAAAAAGGCTGTATAATAAATAAAAATTCAAACATAACTTTAGATACAACCGTGTAATCAACATGTGCTTGAGTCTGTAATGAATTTCGGATAGCAAAAAAATAAACCTAAAAGGATACGAAATCATAGCGTAACTCGGCAGTTCTCAGCTCTACGCAGTCTTTCAAATGCTTGATATATGTATTCAGAAGTCTCTAGAGAGTTTTAATGAAACTTTTCGTTTTTGCTAAAGGTTCGGATTTTCTACTACATCGTAGATTATTCATGTTGCTTATAGATAGACAGCTAGATGAATAAATGGATAGTTAGTCTGGATTTACCATACTTGCACATATCCATAGATGGCTGTTGCTTCGTGTAAGAAGGCAACGGATAATGTTAAATTTATTTGTGTACATTGCCAAGTAGGACTGTGGCTGGGATGGTTGCCGTAGTAAAGCAGATTCAAGTAAGACGAACATTAACAAAGGAATTGGCCCCCGTCCAGGATTGAGTCAACAGTTTGTCATGTACTTGTTCCTTATTGTGTACAGACTAACGATATTGTCCTAGAGATTTGATAGGCAATCTGGGATCATAATATACTTAAGTGGCGGTTGCCGAGATGAGAGTGAATTAAAAGTATCATTACAAAAAATTGAACAGCAATTAATTTTTTCGTCAGTAAATAATATTGAAAAACTCTTTTTAGTTATTGATTGTTTTTTTTTTAATTTCATCTTTCCAAACCCCCCTTCTTGAGAAACCTTAAAAGAGCCATTTTACAACAGACAGACAAATGTTACCCCTTATTTATAGAGATTTTTTATCTACTTTTAGATTTGTTTATCTACTTTTTTGCACGTATAACTGTTGACCTACAAATAAAACACACTCTTAAAAATCTCTTAAACAAATCTTTTTTTCTGTATATTATATAGCGAGTATATTATATATTTTTGGACAAATTTTAACATTTTTCAGTTGGGATAGTAAATTCCAAAGATCGTATTTTTTTCACATCTATCTTGCAAGAGGATGAAACTTCATGTCGAAAGAAATGAGTTTTGAAATAATCTCTTCAAATTTTTGCTATTTACGATGACCTAAAAAACACCCATCGCCTGTGCCAAGTGATAATTCACACGAATGGCATTTTCTGGAAATTACCACTTCATTCCATGGGTAGTTATTTGTTCGGGTGGGCGACAATGCCAGAAGTGGCAACAATATAAATCTAAGTTACTCTATCTGTTTGTTTTTCATGAAGAAGAACACTTCTTATGGTGCACAGATGTGTCAAAGGACGTACTTCCATCAATCTCTGTTATCTTTGGAAAACTCTAAATTGGCACTGGGATAAGTTAAGTATGATTGGTAGGTAAATATATGAAAGTTTGTATGTATAGTACCTTAAAAAATGCAGAACTTTTCACAATCGTTTTTTTTTCAATTTTAAAACTAATTTTGTCCCAACAAATATTCACAGCGTTTTTCATTCAGGATAACATTTTTAAAAACGTTTTCGATACAGGAAGTTTAATTTCCTATACAATACCCACTAAAATATTCTCTTTTAAAAACGATCAGATAACGTCGTTCTGTGGTATTTCGGTTCCTTCTTTTGCTGTTATAGGTTGAATTTCTGAAACTCTGTCCATAAACGGAAACATTGTAGAAGCATTTCATGAGATCAAAAGCGTTCATTAACCGAAGTTTCACCGCACAGTCAAGGTTACATTGTCCATAAAAAAAAGTCAGGCTAGTTTAAGGTAACTTTACCAATAATGCAACTATTTTAATTTAATAATGGTTAAAATAAAGGGTTTAAATTCCCCAATAACTCATGAACTATACTAAACATTTCAACACTTTATGTATTTTTTTATTGAGGAATGTTTTTGTAAGTGAATATTCATGAAATACTATAAATTGCAATCTCATGCGTTAATGTAGCACCTGGCAAGATTCAGTCACACGAATATGCTGAATATTTATGAGTTTTTATTTTTAATTTTGAATTCATAATTTTTCTCAATGCAGCAGTTGCTTTTCACGTTGCAGTTCAATCATTGCGGTTTAGGGTAAAGTGCAATTTTCCAATTTTCCTTATGCACTCATAAAAGGCATGTCGTGAGGCGCCATGAAATTCGTCCATTAAGAATCCAAACTAAAAAAAGGTAAAACTAATTATTGCTCATAAAGTGCAATGCCGAGAGTTCTAAAAAAATTCTATAAATCGTTTATAAAAATGTTATCCCATAAAGAAATACAAAAAAGCAATACGAGTTAAAACTTCTATCAGGAGATCACAAAAAGGGATAAACAGTAAAAGTCACGGAATTCAAATTACAATTATAGTTTTTGAATGGAAAATGGAGAAAAAATACTGCTGAATATTTCGAGCTTCTATTATATATGAATAAATAAAGAGAACTCTTTTCATGTATACAAAATTGGATCCTTAAAATTTAAAGTTTAGCAGATAAGATCCTTGTCCGACTAATGAAGTTTTTGCGCAAAAACATAGGAAAAACATTATTTTAAGGCATTTCTGAAACCCGCTTTTATCGATTGCTCAAATACTCATCAATCTTTTTGAATTCGCTTGAAGTGTGATAAAGTGCGGCATTTGGTAGTGTGTGTGAGTAATATAATAAATACTATAGAAAAAAACTTCCATATTATTAAGTTTCCCTGAAAGAAAAACAGGGATATATTGTTGAATAGGGTTTACACAGGGCCCAAGTTTTCTTCGTTACTGTGATCTATCATTTGTACCGCAAAAACGTGTTTTGCTTTTTTGATTAATTAAAATGGAGATTTTGGGGAGGTTTTAGGAGTGACGATTAACTTTAATACGGAAATGATTTTCACTTCATTGTTGCTTACAATGACTTTTATTTCACAACCACTGGCTTTAATTTAAATGAATGTTTGTACAATTGTTAAGTTATTCAGAAATATAGACTATGGAGGTGTTTTTCGCAGAAAAATTAAAGAAAATGTTGGCTATCAATTTACGTCAATCAATTTTAAACAACACAAAAAGTTAAAATGTTTATTGCCAAATGTATATTACAAATTCAATTGTATCGTACTAAAATACATTCTTAAATCACTATTTTTACATAAACAATAAAATGTTTAAAATGTAAATATGGAATACTTATGTTTATGTTTTCAATTTGATTTTATCTGCTTGTTTGCAATTGACTTTTACACTTATCACTTAATTACAAGCATAACAGAGCATTATTATGGTTTCTGGGATTGAAATTCGTGGAACAGAATGAATCGCGTTTAGCATTTAATTGCAAATCGCGCTTAATCCAAATAGTCCGTGGGCACGCAAAGTCGTCAACACAAGCCAGGAAACGGATTTCTCCACCTTCCTTCGGTGTTATTCTGCTAGCTCATGGTTGATTTTTATTCCGGAAGTCGCAAAGTTATTTTTAACCGGACTAAGGATAATGACAAGAAATCGTAAGCTTGTATGTTTTCCAGTAAAGCGTAAACTATGATATATTTTGCGCTGACTTAAGTATTAAAAGATTTGCGAAGGCAAACAAAGTACCATAAGCGATGTGCCGTGTAGCTAACTCCTCCAACCTAGTCTTCATTTGTTCCAGACAACTCAGTTGTCATTAAAAGTATTTTAATCTCAATTTTTATGTATATAACGTTAGATATATATAAATTTCCATTTTATTCATTATTTTTAGTTCAGGTGTAGGACGACATTGTTGGGAGATTTTAAGTTGATGTCATCACAACTTTTTTTTATCACTAAATGAAGGATTCGTACTGCTGTGACATGTTATAAGAGTGCAACACCAATATTTAAGATGGCAACTTACACGTTGGAATATTTTTTTCCTTTTGTTATTTCAAGTGGCGCAGATCAGTGGCGTATTAAGGACGAGGGGATGGTTTCGGGGGGTAGGAGGATCCTCGAAGCGACAAGCTTTAAAGGGCAGTAAACTCTGGTCCATCACAAATCAAATTAGCAACACAAAGAATTTTGCCTGGAAAATCTACAGAGATGGTAAATTCCGTTTCTTGATATCAGCTACTAGTAAAAGTACTTAAAAAACAATGAGATAAAAACCTCACTACGAAATAGGAATTTCACAGATGATGACAATTTTCTTCCTGTGATTGCAAAAGCAAAACTTACCTGAAATGTCCAAAATATGGCATATCGAATAACATTTCGGCGGGTGTCTTCGAACTGTTTATCTCGTCCAATTTTAACAATCCTGTAGAGAAGATAGCCGGATAGTCGAAATCCCCAAAGACAAACGAAAATGGTTGTCATTAAACTTCGTCTATCGTAATTCTGAAACAGCAAGGAGAAAAAAATTAATTTAATAAAAAAAATCCACTAAGAACAGTGAAAAGACTTTTGTTTAAAAGAGACTGTTAAGAAAATCAAAGAAAGCGTTGGGCTACACCCTTGTCGACTATTCAAATAGCGTGACACCTGCCTCAACAGGTGTGTTTCTATGGAATCTCATCTCATACCACCCATTAATAATTTCACTTTTATCATTATTGTTGTTGCTTTCAGGTGTTTATTTGAAAACAATAAAGGCAAATTTTGCTTTTTTCGATTTTTTTGAAAAATTGAATACAAAGAATACTTCTCTTGACTTCAACTAATAATAGTTTTTACTTATTTATAATACGACTTTCTACACATTTCTTTAAATTATCAGAAAGGGTGTAAAAATGTCCCAATATTTATTCAGATATTTCCTTTTTTCAGGTAGGTGTTAAGAAAATTTCCTAAACTAATTCCCTGAATGAAAGCCTCGAGCGTTTCGGGCTAAACTAGAATCCTTTACTTCTTTGCCATTATTTGAATAATAAATGAAATTTTCACCTTAAACGTGTACAGGCAATCAATAACAGGAGACTTTTGAGACTCTATACCCTAATATAATAACACCAGGAAAGGGAAATAACGAAAATAATAAAAATAAAAACACCTGCGGAAAGAAAAAAAGGTTAAGGGAGTCAAAAATTTAGCTCCATCACGAATATAGTCGTAAACACGTGTGGTTTTGTTAAAAGGGCCTTTTCGATGGATTCCCTTTAGCAGACTTTTTTTTCGTACACGTAAAAACTTTACTATACCTGCGAGTGAAATTTCAAAAGTTACATTGAATGGGGATTAATTTAGTATATGTTATGTAAATACTGCTAAAATGTGAGCATTTGCCTATCTTTGTTGTATGGTGAATTGAAAACCAAAATTAATAAACGATTAAAAGCAGTTGAAGGCAGTTTCACAATTGTTTTGTAGTCTGTACAAATATAGATAAGGTTTTTTGTGATTTTCTCGAAAATGTTGGATCGTATCGGAAAAAATTAAATCTTCTGACTGTAGTCGTTTTTCTTATACAATATTTCGTAATTAAATAATATTGAGCTGATTTTCATTGAATACCAGTAAAAAAGTTCAAATAATTCTTCAGAAAATAAATGAAACTTGTTGATTAATTGCTCGACAAAAGGTTTTTTCATCCCTCACAAGCGTCACGAAGACCGTGAACGAAACCTTAAGGATAAATTATTTCAAACACATGGCGTCAGCCCGTGAACAGTATAGTATTAAAACTTGTGAATTTGAACTCAACCCCGTTCTGTCTTCCTCAATATAATCACCTTAAGGAATGTTATTTTCCATTGTATAATTTTCAATTAATATTTCTCTTTCAGGGCGATGAACAACCCCGACATGACTCCATGAAATTATTGTACTCGTCGGAATATTTACAAAATATATTCGTATCAGATTACTGAGCATAACAGCATGATCTTATGTACTTTCGGCTTTCCTTTTGAGCGGGGAGATGTTTCACCTTGAGAACATTAACACCTGTTTGCTGATAGTAAACGTGAAAATACCCTCCGAAACTCTTTCTGTTCGGATTAAAGATATAGACGGCGTTGAAACAATTTTCGATATCACAGGACATTATTACTCCAATCAGCAAATTGATGACATTCAGAAAAACGACATAACAGCGAGAAAGATTCTGCACAATCCTCACGATAAAAAATGGACATGGGGAGCATAAATATGAAGCAAAAGCAGCTATATGGGATTCAAGAGGTCTTGTGCATTAAATCTTTGAATGTATGTCAAGTGGAGACATAGGGAGGGAGAAAAATTCCCGGCCTGCGGAAAGGAAAAATCATATTATTTTCTTTCTTTTTTGAAAAATGGTTCCTCTGTTTTCTGCCTAATAAAATTTTAGTAGGAAGAGTGATGGGCAAGGGGAAAAATCTGAAATTGAATTTCTTTAAGCTCAAAAAATTCAGTTCAATTGGTTAAGTGATTTTGAAAAACAAAAGTTATGCGGAAAATCTTGGTCAAAAATTAAGCTTGAAGTTACCCGCTTAGCTCATTCGACCGTTTATATTGAAATTTGGCTTCACATTTTTTAGAAAAAAGGCCCGGAGAAAAGTGAAACAAATCACGTTTTTTTGCTGGACTGAAGACTTTTCCACTTCCCTACGTAGTTAAGCCAAACTAACGAACGTCAGTCTTCCTTATCCACTTCACTTACGGATTAAATTGGATGCATAAAAGATCTACATATCACTGGCTCTGTCACATATACAAAATTTTCCTTTTATCGCATATTCAGTTGATACCCAACCATAAACTTTATATCGAACTGCACGAACTATAGTTCCGCTTCAATGCCTGCAATTGCGATTTAAGTGGAATTATGCCCGTGAATTGCCTCCTGAATATTTCATGGATGCCTTTTAGTTGTTGCCATTGTCGATGCGGAAATTCTTTTAAGTGCAGTGTAATCGCTTGCCGTGTAAGTTTCAATGTTGTTTAAGAACTTCATATACATTTTTTATTTACGTACCTACCTTTAGGCAAAGTACCTATCATTGAAATAGTGCAAGGTGATGACGCATCGTACAACAATAGAACGGAAAAAACTTAAAGTAAAAACTAATTAATAGAATTACAACGTGATACATTTAAGCAAAAAACACACTGAAAGGAAATTACAGAAATAATCCCTTAAGAATATTGTTTCTGTTTTCAATTTGTTGCTATTTGGATTTTCTTGTCCTCACTTCATTTGTCGATATTCATTCATAGCTACGGTGATCAGACGGTGATCAGATCAAAAACTATTCTGGGCAAAAAGTGTGTCGAATTGTAATTTTTTTTGTATATGGGTGAGATTCATTCATTCCCCTTTCCACCAAAACCTCAGTAAACTAACTTGAAATTATAGTTTAAAAGCTTTTTTAGAAAAAGAAATCATTTCTGGAAACGTTAGAGCAGGGCATCAATCATGTAGTCCGACGCGTCTCTGTCTTTCGACTTCGACGCAGCTTTTAAGTCTTGACTTCGCCATATCTGCAGCTTGAAATTTCGCGGAATCGTCACTATAAATCGAAACGTGATTCTGACTGTCATTCTAGGAAATTTGAAGCTGCTGATATGGCGAAGTCAAGAGTTAAAAGCTGCGTCGAAGTCGAAAGACAGAGACGCGTCGGAATACATGATTGGTGCCCTGATTTTGGCTTGGGATCAATTAAGGGTTTTAAATTATAAGGCACATTTGTTTTAAAAAAATTGACTGCGGCGCAAAAGTTTTTCTACTATTACATCGAATTATTATTGTCCTAAACGTAGTCAATTTTGTGTTGCAGTTAACAATAAGAATTTAAGAAATCTTCGAGGTGATTGATGGTGAAAAAAAATTTGACTCACTCTGGTAGAAAATGATCAAAACAATCAATTCTTGAATAGACGAATTAAAAAAAAAAAACTTTTGTCTGCGTCCCGCATTCCAATTTCAGAAATCTGATCACCTTATCCATAGCGAAACTTTTGGTAAGACACTTGTAGCATTTCCAGACTATACATGTCTATGTCTAATGGATAGGTCGATGCTATATTGAACTTATTTCATATTTTTTATTGATTTCTTTTGAAATATTCACAAGATTCTTTCAGTAATATATTTCCCTTTTCTGTAATTTAATAAAGAGAAGAAACGAAGTCCGATTTGTGATCATAGAAAGATTTTTTTATTTTATTTTCACTAAAGTGTTAATTGGCGTATATTGCAAAAAGAAATATCTGTTAGGACAGCGTGTACTAATATAATGATTGCGAAAAGTGAAAGAAAAATACGTATCTAAGACTTTATGGACTTATTCTTTGCCGAAAAAGAAATGTAAAGTTTAATTGAAAATAAAGATCTGTATGTATTTTGCATTACTTTTTTTTTAAATAATTTCAGTCAGGATACGGAGCAATTGTTTTATAACAAAAAAAAATGTATTCCTCATGCAAATTTTATATGTGCATAATTTAAAAAAAAAATTAAAAATTTTCAATTATATACTTTCTATTGATTCGTTAAGTTTTGTGTCGGAAAATCATTAAAATTAAATGATCATACCAAAAATTGCCCATCTACTCGTAGTGTATTGAAGGGACTTTGTGAAATACATACATATTTGTGAAAGTATGTATGGTTTATTAAACATAAAATACAAATTAATCCGAGCTAAAATACGAAATTTAACTCGGAGTATAAATTATTTTGTTTAACGAAAGTTTCATTTTGAATTTCGTATTTATGCAAATTTAAACGGAAGCAAAATGTTCATTTCTACAATACGGTCGCTACAATTATAACATTTGATTCATTTAATTTCGCTTAATATTAAATTTGTTGTGGAAGAATTTAAATCCACCTGTGAATTACGAGAGCGCTTTATGCACACGCCAGATACTAAACACTACCTATATATCTAAATGAATAAAGAACGAGCCTTAAACGAGCTAGTTGTGGGTGAAAAAATTTATAATTTGGGATGAGTTTATTCGACTACACGAAAATTAAATGCGGGAAAAAGAATTATTTTTGCTGAACGATAAATAGCTTGAACCGTGCTTTAAACCGAAAAAGAACTCTAGAGAAATTTCCTTGGATGGTAACTAACTGAATTTAACTGAATTGAGAAAGGATCTTGGGGTGTCGGTGTGTTTTCATTTCCACCACCGAAGAGAATTCGAAGGTTACATTAATCTTATCATGGTTGAGTGGGAATTGGAATAATTCCCGAACCGCTTCCAACAAACAAACACAAAGAAATGCGTGTTCCGTCAAGCGGATGAGGAACTGAACAAGCATAGGTGAAAGATGGTACTTATAGATCAAACATCGTAAACTTATTTGCACGGTTAATTTCCCGTAAAGCTCTCAATAATGATCCAAGAAAGGAGGTACCCTCATACAAAGGATAGATTTTCTTATTGTTGCCGGGCCAAGCCCTTGACTTGTGAGGGTTTATTGATTCAATCCCATGAAACGGGTATCCCGAATAGTATCTAATTGTTGTGTTCATAATTTGCTGCCAGGACGAAGCGGAGTATAATAAATAAGACTGCGGTCGATACTTTCCTTAAAATTGCGTATCCTTCGATCGACTTAAACAAGGTGATGAATCACCTCTCCGCACCTTCTTAAGCCCAACTTGATTTCGTTTGCCTACTTTTGTATAAAGAAATAAGGAAAGGATATTTGCTGCATAGTGCGGATACACACCTCAGGCAATGCAAAAGATTTTCTGATGTTTCCTAAGCTCTTATTTTGTTAAATGGTCTTGAAGACAGACTTTTTTAGTTGTTGCCATTTGCCGCGTGTTCATATGTCATTAAGTGCCTCCTTATTCAAACAGTTTTCTTTTCTTTTTTGTCATTTTTCTTAAATAAAATTTTCGCGTTTTGATCTTGTGCCAAGTTTATGTTGCAGAAACAACATCACAGAATATTTTTTCTATAGGAAAGGATATTTACCAGCAAACGGTGTCATATCAATAAAATTGACTTTATTCTCTTTTTGATGTAGAAACAGAATTCAAAAGGATGGGTTCATGCAAAGTGTTTGCTTTGTTGTAAAGCCCGAGATAAAATGTTGAAATTGTGGCATAAATTTGAACTCAATCGACTGAAAGACTACTTTTATGGTAAATAAGGAAAATCTTTCCTCTTCATAACGTCCTTCGGTCTACATTTTACAAAGTTTTATAAAGATCTTTAAGAAACTTGTTGTCACATAAAAATGGATATTACGATAAAACAATCCAGCTTTTAAAATCTTCATTACGAGTTGCAAGAACTAAAATATTTTCACGTCCGCAGCAAAAAACCTATCGGTAAAACCGTTAATGATAACTTGGCCTAGAAAAAATTTGAAAAGGTTATTCTCGTTGTCCTTGCACGACTAAGGGACCTTTAAGGTCTTTAACGAATTAAGGGACCTTTAAGGGCTTTGAGGGACCTAGCGCATGCTTTTTTTTGTCCCTGAAAACATTTTGGAAATAACTTTTATGGATTTAGAAAATTATTGCGCTCATTTTGAATAAGTCAGGTACAGAGCGACTTAATAACATGAGTTCCAGACACGAAAATATAATCTAACTAGTCCAACCTAACTCAAACATAAAAATAAAAAACAAACAGGTTAATCTAAAATTAGAATTTTTACGCTATTTTTCAAAATATTTCCTTATAATATCAGACCTACAAAATTTTTTATGGAAATATTGCTTGAGGATTAACAAAATTTAAATCACGTAATTGGTTTAAAAAATTGAAAATAAAATGGGAATATCCTTACGATACACACAAATTTGAATAGTCCATTTTCGAAATAGGGCAACGATTGATCCCACTCTAGTTATTAAGTTTCTAATCTGGTATACGGATTATCGAATTCGGGTATCTTCCAAGAAGATATGAGTTTTTTTCAATTTTTTTATTACTTTTTCCCATTTTAACTTCTTGACCCAGAAGCTAAATAGAAACAAATTTTTAAATGTATCAAATCTAAACTTTATTGATAACCTCCGAAGATTGATTCCCTAAAAACAGGTCTCCAAATTTTGATGTCGTCAAAGGACGGTTTTTTTGTAAATTTTAGAGTCCCATAATTTTAGTAATTGGAATAATAATAATAATAAAAACGTAATTAAAACAATATTCATTCAACTTACCTTAACAGTTCGATCTATTTGACCGAGGAAAAATGTTAACAGGGCGACTATAATAAAATTGACACCACCGGCGAAATCAGTGAGCTTGTCCAGAGCAAAAACGGAATTTATCACAAAGAACACGACCTGCATAACGACAGTAACGATTGCGCTAATTGCGAAGTGATCCACGTCCAGTACGTTAACAGCCATTTTTTTCTATTTTTAAAATTTCTTCTTTTAACTTTAATTTTTTTTAAATTTGATTTTACACTTAAATCTAGTTTTGCACTTCTTTTGCACAAGACAATAGTCCTATAGTCTGAATGTAGAATCTATTTCAACTGAAATATGTAGTTTCGGACGGAAGTCAAAATCAATTGTCTTCAAAAACGATAAACCTACAACGGTCAATGAAATGATATGAAGGAGTACGAAACATCAAGCAAAAGTCTTGTTCGGATAACATTTTCAGAGGATTATAAGCAGGGCCCGGATATTTAAGGCAAAAAGGCATTTTGCCTATTTTGCTTTTTTCGTTCATTTTTGTATAATAACTGCCTTTTAGGCATTTTTGCTTATTTTCCCACTTTTTCGACCATTTAGCCTTTTTTTATGCCTTTTTTAATAATTCCGATCTTAAAAAGATTTATAAATTCTTTTTAGGGTAATTTAAGTACCCATAAAAATTATCATTATTTTTTTTTTGATTTGGCAATGCCTATATTTATGACAGTTGCGCCAATGTGCGATCAGTTTAGTTTTGGTAGTAAATTGAAATCTTAGAAATGCCAAAAATCACACGAGAAAACCGCCTTATACTCGTGAACCTTGTAAATACATTTGGTAAAGACTGTTTCTCGACAGACGGGAGTTTGCTTTTCTGCAAAATTTGCGAAAAAGTAGTGAATAATTCAAAAAAGTATTTTGTGACACAACACATAAAAATTGCCATACACAAGAATTTATTGCAGAAAGCAAGTTCAAAAAAAGTCGGGTTATTCAAAAATGCAATCAGCAGAAGAAGCGACTCATAATTTTTTAGAGATTTATGTATGGCATTTGTTAAAGCAAATATTCCACTTTGGAAATTGAATAATTCTATTTTGAAAGAGTTTTTTTCAAAAATATTGCCATGAAAAAATTCCAGATGAATCAACGTTACGAAAGAAGGTTTCCAATTTAGAAACAATTTCGGGGATTAGAAAAGAACTTTTAGGTAAGTTTTATTAGTTCACTTAATTATTTCTTGCAATCAGTATTAGATCCGTATTACCTATTATGATTCTTAATGCACCTAAAGTAACGTCACTATAACAAGTTGTAGGTAAAAAGCAGCGAACACTCATATTACTTAAATGAAGTGAGACTCTTTATACGGCTATTAGCTATTTATATATTTGTTTAAATTTATTTATATGAATTTAATTTATCTGAAATTTTTTGCAAGCGTTCTGCGTTCAATTTTGTGATACATGATATGTAATATTCGTGTAATGAAAAGGCCTTTTGTTTAAATAAATGCCTTTTTTTTGAAAAATTAATGCTTATTCAGTCTTTTATACTGCCTTTTTGCCTGCCTTTTTTCCCATTTTATAAGTGCCTTAAATCCGGGCCCTAATTATAAGGCTTACAAGGATCCCTGTTAATGACGCATAACACGTCTAAAATGGTTCGGTTAAAGCATAGAATTAATTTAAAAATCTTATTTACCTTGACATTAACTCGAGCAGATAAACAAAGTAAATCCGAGGGCAATTTAGCGATTTATCTAAACTATAACACGGTATACGTGTGTGAGTGTGCTTGTTCAAAATTGAGCAATTCAGCAACATTTTGAATTACATTTTCCACCCCAGATGACTTTTCGTAATGTAATTAACACGAAAATTGTTTCAAATTGCCTTTAGATCGCTTTCATTACGGGACTGCAGTGCTGAGCTAGCAAAATGGTGATTCCCACAACGGTCATAACTATTTCATCGCCATTTCATTCAAGGTAACTTTCAAATTTTCCCGCTACTAAACTACTGAAACGGTTTTTGCAGATGTGAAGGATATCCGTAATGGTTGCAAAAAAAAATCTAATATCGGATGAAACACCTTACGCCCCGTTTCCCCGTCCGGAATAAACTCCAGCTAAACGAAAAAATATTGCTATTTATTTTCGCTTGCCTTTTTTATGTTTGAATTATCCCATTCTTGCTGCTAAAAAAACAACGATAAGAGTTTCCAGATGGCAATTTCGCTCAGGTCTTTTTTTGATCAAAACTCTTTAATCACCACGAATTTGACCGTTAGCCGCGGGCTGCGGGCTGGCCATTTGTGAGGCCGCAAGTCACAGGCAAGTAACAAATTGTTATCGATTGGCCGTGCGCCAATATCGTGACTATTAATTTCAAAGCAGAGAATCTGACAAAATGTAAACATTTATATTAGCAGATTTTAATTTTCCTTTAAATATTTCATTTTCCCTTCATTTTTTTTTTAAATTTCAAATCGATACAGTTTATGACTGTAATGTTATAAAATTACCGGCAATATTAGCAGTCTAGTAGCAATAAATTTATGGATTTTAGGGGAAATTTGCAAATTGCTTGTTTGGGAATTGGATGGTCTTGGTGATGGTAATTCCGTGATGATAACGGATCCATGTTCGTTATAAAAGCAGTGAATTTTATCAGCATAAAAATAATTTATGGAGCTTTGATTGACGTAAATATGTGTACAGAAATAAAATAATATTTCGATATAAATAATTACTGTTTTCCCACGGCAGATTAATCTTTGATCTTGTTTTCCGTTTTCATAAAATTAGTATTAAATGCCGAAACTTTTGGAAGCTTATTTACAGGTGGAAAATTTGCCAATTTAAAAATTGTGTAAACACAAGGAACAAGCAAAAGCATTGTAGGGGGAAGGGGTCCCGAAAAGGCAAAAATAACATAATGTCGCAGCCTTCTGTTTTGTGCTGTAACTATGACTCTGATGATCTAGGAGTTAAGGTCATAAATATCATCCCCAAAATTATCAAATTTTCCAAAATTTCGAATTTCCAAAAAAAAGTTTTCCATTTCGAAAAAAATCGCAAATTATTCCATGGGGAAAGATCATTAAATTTTTGGTCTCCTGGGAAAAGTTTTTAAATTTCCGGTCATCGACAGAAGATTTTAAAACGTTTTGATTTTACAGGGATGTTCACAAATAGATTTACTTGGGGGTTTCAAACCTTGTACCTACGCCAGCCTTTTTTTTACAAATAAATAAAAATTACTTTGCTTTAACTTATGTTAATTAAAAACCAAAATTCTAAAACTCTTCAATGCTTTTTCGCAACTGTTAATTTGTTGTCCCGTAATTCAATTAAAATTTAATTTATATGCAAATATAAGTTATACAAAATTGCATTGAACTTCAATCGGACATCTTTTTTTATCTTAGTTGAGCAAAATCAAGTTCAAGTAAATACTCAAAGTTGTAGACTTGAATTTACGGATCTTAATTATTTCAAGAGGCGACTATGAATCTATACTTGAAGTAGTTTTCCAGTACATTCGATATTCATTTCGCATATCCACAAGGACTTCATCCTTGAAGATTGAGAAAGCATCCATCGGCCCTCAAACATTGTAGTTTTGTGAGGAATACATAACGGAGATGGGAAAAAAGAGTGTTCGTCGCTGTGTGTAAAGGAGGGCAGGACGATGGTGTCAAGGTGCAGGCAAGTGATGGTGTTAAGTAAATACGTGATTCACTTATTTCTATCATCGGGAGAATGAAAAAGGATGAACACATCCTGAAAGTGGAAATAGGGGAAAAGAGAATATTTCGAGAGTATGAAATCAAAAGTAGCTGACTAGAAGGAAAGGCGTTTTTAGGGAGGACGAAGTGTCGCGGGAGAGGACACCATGGACACGGGATTTATGGGATGTTCTAACCCAGATATGATACGATATTTGATGGTAGTCAGAAGACCTATATCTTTTGTCTTGATGTTCTCCTGCTCCTCCACCAGCACCTTACACTACGTACTTTAGCACAACTCGTACATTTAAGAGGGCTCACATTTTCCATTTGCCATTATTTTCATTTTGAGCATCGACCGCACACTTTTTACACGTTCAACTTGAGCACTTCTTTTGTACGGTTACGCTGGAACGACTAGCAGCTGTTGGTTTTATACTGTTGTCTAATTGGGGATAGAAATTTTCAGCATCCATTGAAGTTGTTGCGGAGACAAGTGCTGGATTTCCGCTGTCTTCTTGCATTCCGTCGATTATGAATTATCCTTTATCCTTAAACTAACTGTTGGACCATAAAACAAATTTCGCTTCACATACACACACTCACTGCACTGAAATTTGCATCTGGGCGATATTAGAATTTCGTTAACGGTTGTATACTAGCATTTTTAGTCAAAATTTCCACAAATCGAAACTTCATTGTTTGGATATCTTTGGAAATAAAAAAAAACTTTTGGAACAAGAGTAAGTAGTGAAAAATTTGTTAAGCAAAAATCCGAACATGAAATGCATGTAAGCGTCGCGACGTCTCACAATGAATTAGTTTCCCTATCCGAAAGAAAAACATAATTTTCCACTTGAAATTTACCCCTCCAAGCATTTTTCTCTCTGATTTTCAGCAGTTTTCCTCTTTGGGTATTGAGATTGCGCAGAAAATGTGAAGTAATATAAAAATTTTGTATTTATGGGATTTGATGTTTACAAAATCTTTTTTAAAAAAATCGTTTGAAAACCAGTTGAAAACAATTTATCTCGATTTTAAATGTGGATTGAATTTACAAGGTACAATAAGGTAAATTTCCCTTGATTTCACAATTTTTTATACTTTTTTATTTTGTTTTATTTATTTATTTATTTATTTATTTATTTAAAACCCGGAAGATGGCATCATGTTTTATAAGGTTGTTATACAATTATATTCAAGTTACTTAAAATTTTACAGTTATCTTTCGTTTCTTTTTTCAAATTATTCTGATTGTTGATGACTTTTTAATCCTTATATTTTGAGTTCTAATTAGGATATTTCTAAGAAAGTTATAAATTAACTTAAAGTAACAACAAAAAATCGGGGAAAAATATATATTAAACCATGACATTTATGGTCATATTGAAACTTTTTAAAACTATCAATTAAAAAAATATGTTTCTAAAAACACTTTAAATTATTTTTCAAATTTTCAAAAAGCTAGTAATAATTTCCAGTGCCATTAGTGCTTATGGCGGCCTGCTTGCGAACTAGTTGACACCGAAGCAGGGGATTTGACAGTTCAATGGTTGGGTTAATATTTAGTTGGTTCATATCGGTTCGTTTCCTCATTTCTGCTTTCTAGTTCTAAAACTAGACTAAGCCGGTTTCTGTGTGTCTCCTCCGATTAGTGGCTGCATCAATCTAGGGGCTGCGCTTTGTCCCACAAAATGTCCTTGGCACTTTTTCGGCGGGTCGCTGTGACCAGAATTGAGGCCAACTACTCTGCAGCTCCCCTCATCAGACTATACAGCACCAAGTATGTTTAGAATTTCGATACCATTTGCTTAAATAACTTTTTGAACAGTGATTCCAGTAAACCTCCGCCCCAGTCGCCGCCGAAGGCAACCAAATACAGTCGGGAAGCTGTAAGCCAGAACGTCAAGGGCTATGTGTTTACAAGGTACATCGATCACGTTAAGAACTATGATTCGGTCTTGGAGAAGAAATTCCCCTCGGCAATGCATGTTTATCGTGTATTCCTGGACGGGGTTAAGGACTTCTACAAGGATATGAAGCGGTTCGTCAAGATAAATCGAATCATCAGTGGATCGGCCAACGGACTGAAGGCGTTAACTCGGAGCGAACTAGAATTGTACTATCAACTGCCCAAAGACATGGTCAAAGTAGGACCAGCATTATTCTTCTCAACATTACCCGCTGTCGGCTACGCAGTATTTCCTCTAGCGTGAGTTTCATTGCAATTTACTTAGATTAGTCTTAACGTGGAAATTAAAATTGAATTGCCTTCTAGTTATATGTATCCTCGCACGTTCCTAACGTCACACTTCTGGTCACTGCAGCAAAAGTCCGAGTTCAATCAACTGTACCTGAAAGAGCGCCTCATTAATAATCGAAAGGTTTTTCGATGCCTGCAAGCCAAATTGGAGACAGTTCGGAAAGATCCTCTCTATAGAAAATGGAATCACATCCTGGGATTACTAGGCAGTGGTCTACATCCAACGACAGATGAGATTCTATATATTAGAGAGCTATTTTCGAAATCCCCATATCAACTCAGTTCTCTGTCGCAGAAACATGTCGT
Source organism: Chrysopilus asiliformis (assembly GCA_964034945.1). Taxonomy (NCBI): domain Eukaryota; kingdom Metazoa; phylum Arthropoda; class Insecta; order Diptera; family Rhagionidae; genus Chrysopilus; species Chrysopilus asiliformis. Next base: position 718,756 of record OZ035962.1, on the reverse strand, counting down.
AAGTGGGAGTCACTTTGTCGTAGAATTACGTCGTGAATGATTTTGTAGGTGCAGAAAATAGAAAATATAAATAGTTTTAGGACCGACAAACTGCATCCACACATTCATTGCAATTAAGATTGACTATCAACCGTGACTCATTCAATAAAATAAAACTTCTCCTCCACAGAAAGCACTTTGTCAAATACACGGACTCCGTGGAGGATTTTTCAAGCGCAATCGACTAAGCGAACGGTCTTCGCTGATTCACAACATGGATTTGGCGATAACGCGTGAAGGCGGAGTGCACAACATGCATCCGGATGCCCTTCGAAATGCTTGCTTTATGCGCGGCTTGAACGCGACAAACATGAACAACGAGAAGCTAATCGAATGGCTCAGAGATTGGGTTAAAGTGTCCTTAGCTATAGGTGAAAGTCATATTAGTTTATTTCTACATTTGCCAATATTAATTGGATACAATCATCCGAATAATTGGCGTCTGATATACCAGTGATATTTCGTTAGCACATAAATCAATTTCAAGATTGGCAATTGTATCCAAAAATTCCTCGTACGATTCCTTTCTAGTCCCATTTTAAGAAAAAAAAAATTACCAAAATTATGTAAAAAAATTAAACCAAGAAAATAAATATTAGAACTATTTTGTTGATATAAATGGTTTTAATCTGTTCTGTAAAGCATGGAAATGGGCGGGCAGCTTCCCAGGATCGATCTGTTAAAAATTTAAGATGTTTTAAGGAGACCCATACATGCTTTTGACGGTGAGTGGGGGAGTTGAGATTCATTGATCTAGTGGTCACATAGGATTCAAAATAAAACCATCAAAATATTTAAAACTCGATCCCAAATAAGAGATCTTTCAATTTATTTAAAAAATGAAAATATCAAGAAAAATTTATCTATAAAAATATTTTTTATTTTAATAACAAAACAAATTCTCGAAAGGTAAATCACAGCCAAAAGGCGGACAACCGTTTCAGAGAATGTGTTCGTCATAAGGGAATAAAAGCTGGCAATTCACCTAACTTTGGACGCTTTATATGAATTTGCTGCTCTTCATTGTCGGTTGTTTCGGTTTCAGATTCATCAGAGCTGATCGATTTATTGTCATCTTTCTCACTATCCACACTGATATTAGTTAAATTTTTGTTGGGATTTTGCGTCTCGGTGGATTCACTTTTCCTATTAAAATAACGAGAATATTTATCTTCCTTGGAAATCGGTTCACTAGTTCCCTCCATTGCTTTCGCGTCCGTTTTCGGTTTATAACGTATTTTGTTAATATTCTTCACTTCCAGAACTGTCGGTGACTCCTTCTTATGGGGATACGGACACTTAACCTTCTTGCACGTTCCAGTTGTGTCGTAATCCGGGCACAGGTACTCATGACGTCGATTGCACTTCAAACAAGAGAAACTAAAAACTTCTGTAATTAAATCAACCGAAGAACTACCTTTTCGGCGAGCTGGCAAAAGCCTCTTAGGAAATCCAAACATATGTCTGTCTTCTCGTTGACTTTTTTATGCAAATACGGACATTCATCACGAACGCAGAGTCCTTGTAGGAAGAATCTACACGTGGGCATCTTCGACAGTGAAATATCATGCGATAGAAGGCAATTGGTGGTGAGGCATTCACCCTTAAGGTACCTAAACAGAAATTCTCTTCATATCAAATGTGATTGCTGAAAATCTAAACTAAGAGGCGTGTAGATTGAAATACAAAACATAAACTTAGTCTAGCGATTGGTTGTTTGAGTCCCTACTTCAGACATATGGAAACTTGCTTCCGGTCGTGCACTTTCGGGCATTTTCCACGTTCATAAGCAGCACATTTTCCAACTTTACGATAGATGGGACAAGGCAGATTGCTTTTAACCATGTTTCTCGATAGCAGAGTTATGCTTTTTTGCTTTGCGTTGCTGAAATCGAATGAATTTAGAATTATGTTTATTTTTTATTCAAGACTACCTTAAATGATTACGAGTTTTGTGGTTATTCGTTCTTACAAATAGATTTGGTGACTTTGCAATGTAAGTTAAGCCGCCAATATCTATCCGTTTGAGTTTCATGTTCTCAGTATTTTGTACTCTCGTCAGACTACAGCCAGACTTGTCAAGAATAAATTTATCTCCACGAACAAATAACGTTCGCTCAGGGTTGTTAGTGGTTGACACTGGAATTCGAGATTTGCTACTATCCGACTTAGTCAAATCGGGTGGATTGACGACGGTTTTAAGAAGCTTTTTGCCAGTAGATTTGTACAAAACTCCGTTAATTCTGAGCAGTTGAATTGATTTGTTACTGTAGAGTTTAGCGTGGGTGGATTTTTGGTGGTTTCTGAAAGAAAATTTCTATTTTAGTAAAAACAATTTAAAAACAACTCAATCTACATTTTAAATTCTCTGGTATTCAAAAGTGTGACCTTCTGTGCCTTCAAAGTGTCACTGAAGCTGTTGGAACGCCTTAATTTGTATTTAGTAACGAATCCCCTCTTCAGTTTGCCTACAGTCGATTGTGCTACACTAGCTTTTATTCTACGATCGATTTTGTACTTTGCTTTAATTAACGACGGAGTACCTATCCGAGAAAGAATGCTCTGCTGAATTATTTGTGCCTTCGATTTCGAAATTGCTGAAGGTTCGTGAATGTGCGTGGCCCTCACTAGTTTTTTGGAGCCAATTTTCACCATTGGATTAGGCCAAACAATTGAAGTCGTCATCGTTTTTACTGGACGAGACTCCCTGACCAATTTCGTCCTGTTTTTGGTGATTATCTTAGCCGAGGGTTCTGCTGAAAACACTTTTACTGATTGAAAATTGCTGCCCAATGCTGGAGAAGCGTTTGAAAGTCCCGTGGGATTCGTAGGTGATAGTTGTGCATTTTTCTGGATAAAAGCTGGATTGATGTGAATTGTTTGTGATTGTTGCACTTTTAGGAAGTTTGGATTTATGTGGGCGTTTTTGAACTTGGGATTTATGTAAACCGTTTTGGCAGCGTTTTGTCTTGGAAACATTTTTAAAGCATTAATTACACAGGAAATATTAGAACTTTCACGATTTCAACACACTTCAATCATTCGACACAAGAAACGCAACAGAAAGAACCCAGTGAGTACGCAGTTATCGGAAATTAAAATTACCCCACTAACAAAATGGCACTAATTTTTTGTTTAAAATGAGAATATCAGGGGTTTTCTGAAGAATACGATATCGAAATTTAACATTAGGGCATAGGGCGTATGAGAAACGATCTAATCGCATACTTGTTCCCTCTAATTCAAGTTTTCACGTAATATTAGTTCTTTTCCCTTTTCTGATCAAACAACGCCAATTAAAAATGGTCAACTTTTTATAAAATCTTTTGAAAACAAAAAATTAATAGAAGCAGGAGGATTTTAAATCATATTTTCTTGAAATTATGAAATTTACACCTTTATAATTTTCACCAAAGTTCTAAAACCATCGAAAATTACCAATCTGAGGGTAATTCTTAGCGGAAACACATTAGACAGCAATGTCACATTTGACTCGAGCAATAATCGGCCATTTTGCGACCACATTTCTTTCTTTCCGGTTTTATAATGGTAAGCGGACAGTGTGTGGTAGATATTTTGGGATTTTTCGTGTTTTAAACGTGTAAAACTCATTAAAACGATGTAGAAGTAATCTTTATTATCGACAGAAAGTGAGGAGCAAATAAATAATTGCGAAAAACGGTTTTTTTTCTATGTAAAGTGCGTAGGAAATATTCATAGACGTTCTCACATGGTTGGGTGACGTTTATGCTTTTTTAGGCTTCCCTGCCAAATTTTGTTGAAAATTTTGTAGTAATACGACTACACGAAAAATCTTCAATATCCATAAATATAAATTTTCATCCTTCGCCAGCAAAACTTAAAATATTCTAACAAAAATTTCTTGGTTATGTTTACAGCCGTTCCAGCGATTCGTAGAGACTGGCAGAATAGCCAAGTGCGCCTCCGGTTCCCTCAAGGGAAAACTGATTACAATAGTTGACGTTATCGATCAAAATCGAGTAAGTATACCGATAAGAAAGCAATTTGCAATATTTAAATATGATGAGTACGTTATTCTTGATAGGAATTGCCGGCTGATACAAACATGAAGCCAACAGTTCTTTTCTGAAACATTTACATTTAAATACCTTTTATTATGAAACTGTGTTTTTTTGCTAAAGATTCTCATTCATTTAGGTTTTGGTTGATGGTCCTTTGACTGGAGTTCCACGCCAGGAATACAGATTGGCGAATCTTCACTTAACGAAATTCCGTATTAAGTTCCCCTACACCGCGCCAACAAAAATTGTTCGCAAGGCATGGAAGGACTTCGATCTGAAATCCAAGTGGAGGGAAACTGCCTGGTCAGCTAAGGCTCAGGCCATCAAGAAGGTAATTTTAAGCGATCTATTTAGAATTGAGATTAAGATAGAAGCGTTTTGCATGATGAATACGTTACTTCTTGATAGGAAATGCCGGCTGATACAAAAATGAAGCCAACTGTTTGCTGAATTATAAAAAAAATCATCCGAAATTTTTTTGGTGTTCTTAATTGTCCATTAATTTTAACTTTTTAATTGCAGCGTACACATTTGAACGATTTCGACCGCTTCAAACTAAGGTATGCCAAGCGACAGAGGAATAAGTTGATCGGCATCGCGTTCAACACGCTCAAGAAGCGTACAAAGAGCGATGGAACTCCGCGGAAACTGAAGAAGGACAGAAAAGAGAAAATTGCCAAACTGAAGGCCGAGAAGGCTGGCAAAAAGAAATAGGCAAACCGTTTCTTCTAAAATATTTTTAAAAAATAAATATTACAAAAATCACTTTATTTTTTATTTTTCAAAATTCTGGTGTATTTTGAAGTGGAAGGCTTTCTTTTTTTTGGAAAATATTTCCAGAGCATTTTTCAATTGAGAGTTTCGCAAACTGTAAATTAACTGTAATTCTGAATAATTGATCAATTCAGATAAGTTTTGAAAACGTCGTCGTTTGTCGAGGTTGGAAACAATAAATTGTAAATCACGTAACGATACGTCTTAAATCGAAGGGTGCCTGTGCTTTTTCCGTAATTATTCCCAAACTCTTCACACTGTATTTTGTGCAAGAATCTTTTTGAATTGCTATTAACCCTTTGAGACTGTGGTAAGTATTATTTTCACATTTTCATGAAATATTTCAAATTTTGTGGATTTATGTCGATTTTTTTGCGTTTTTATATGGGAACATACTCGAAGTGTTTTGTATAAGGTGTCCATTTATTATCAAGTGTGAAAAATACACATTGTTACAGACAAAATCATTTTCCACGAACTTGAGTGAATTTTTTGCTCGAAACCAAGATTTGAGAATTTTTTTAGTCCCTTATTACAGATCTGTTATTAGATTTTCTAAAATTAAGATGGCGAACGCGAAAATGAAAAATCGCGGTAATTTGGAGTATTAGGGATTGCTGATTAAGTTAATTTGGACTTTAAATTCGTAAACAGTGACTCCAACAACCCCACAATACACCGCCAACGAAATTATCGCGATGGATATTTTTGCACCCGCAAAAATATCCAACTAAAATATCCTGGCAATGGAGAGAGCCCATTATTAGCGACTTCAGGAACCAACGTCAATTTTTGATCTAATTGATGCCTCAAAGGGTTAAGACTTCTTTTTCAATCTTAGACAATGTTTTTCAAACTGAAATACCTTAAACCATTGAAATCATTATCACTGATCTACAATAAAAACAAATTTCAATTCCATAAAAATAAATGCGAATATATTTTAACTTAACAAATGTAAACGAATTTATAAAATATTGGATTGCATAAAATGTATAAATTGACGTATTTTTTGATAATCTACCGTAATGTTAATTTAATTCGCACTGGCTGATCGGGTTTGTTGATCAACAAAGTTTTCACGTCCATTGTTGGATTGCCAGCCCATTCTAAGTAATAGCACCGAATGATCTGTTGAGGTTGAATGAAATTTTTATTATTTTTCAGTACATTCGAAATTCACACAAACAAAATATAAATTACATACCCTGAGTAATAAAACTAAAATATTTTGTTCGGCTAAGCGCCTAGCAATGCAGGCTCTCATCCCATGGCCGAATGGAAGAACAAGATATGGATTTATACCGTTATTTCGCTCCAGCCACCTTTCTGGAATGAATTCGTTAGAATTTTTGAAATTCTGTTCCAGTCGGCAGGCGACCATATTTTGTGTAACGACAACAGTCTGAAACGAATTAAAAGATATTAAAAACAGTAATAATTTTGGAAAAAGCTTCCAGTAATTTTACATCTTTTGGAATGTGGTATCCACTTAGGACTAAATCTTTATTGAGTACTCGACCTATACCGAACGAGATGGGATTCAAGCGGAATGTCTCTTTAAGCACAGCCCTAGTATATGGAATTTCGTGGGTGATCGATTCAGCGGAAAGTTCATCGTTTATCTGTGGTAGAATCTTTAGCGCCTCTTGGAAAACTTTCTCTTGGACATCCTGGTTCTGGGACACGTAATAAAGGGCGAAGCAAGTCGTGTAGGTTGTTGTATCGATGCCAGCAAGTAGAAGATCAGCAGCCATACCCAAAATATCGGCTAGATCCAGTTTGGGATTCTTCAAGTAGTCCTCGAGTAGGGAAGGTGATCTTTCTCTGTGACGAACATTGCCAGTTGAGCCAAAATCTTCTTTGAAAAATGAGATTTTCTGCGATATCAAATCAATTGCTGCTCTTTCCATGTAGCATTGGGCCTTCTTCAACCTTCGGTATTTCGGGGTGTCAAAATACCGCCACAGATGCAGTCCCTGATCTGTTTGGAGAATACAACTGGGATCAGAATAACAACAAACTCATCAATTGAAATTTGCATCTTATTTCCAATCTCATAGTATTTAAATCGCTTCACCTATTTGTGATCTCTGCTGAGGCAATTAGCTTAGATGATCGTGACTTTGGATGGCGCTGGTATTCTGAAAAACTGTCCATCCGCACATCAAATGCTACACAGCAGACAACTAAAATGGATCGGTAATAAATAAATTTTAATAAAAGATTTGTTAGCGTCTCACCTTCTAGGTTTAGTCGCGCCAGTTCCGATAGAATATTGATAACCACATCAGACTTCAGTTGCTGGACAAATTCGGTTGTAATGTCGTCGATATCGGGCAAAAAATGCCTAACACTCTTTAACGAACTCAGACCTTTTTGCAATTCTGATCGCAATCGCCACCACTCGGGGCCATTCCTGAAACAATTCAAGGGAAAATCATCAAACTTCTCTTTCATTTCGTAGTCAAATTTTATGGAAATTTTGATTACGTCGGCAGAAGTCCGCCTGAATTGTAAATGTGGGATCGATCTTTTCTGAACTTGGCCAATGCCAGATGGCTTCTTCGCTGGGGATAGGTTTTTGTGTCGTCAGTTAGCACAGCTGCAATATCATTGGAATCGAAAAGCCACAGAATCTCGGTTCCCGGCAACATACGCTCCTTCACTATCGAACCATAGCAGAAGTATTTGTCCAGACTGGCTTTGTGCAGCTCGTCCCACGAATATTTGCCTTAAAAAAACAGATAAAATTAGTTGAATCGCACTAATCAAACACCACACGATCACCGGATTTTTCTCACCTATTCCTGGCAGGTAGTTGAAGAGGTTTCCCAGTCCTAGAAAACCTTTTGGTCCTGGAATCGAATGAAAACTCTTCGCCTTTTCGGTCACTTCGATTGAGTATCTTCGAATAGAAGAAAATCCAGGTCCAACTCTTTTGATCACAGAACTGATAGCCATTGAAATATTTTTCAATTTCTTCTGCATTGATTTTGTTAACTTCGCCCTTTAAAATCGGTCCCCGGCTCCATGAACTTCTTTAATTCCAAACAGAAGGCAGAAAACCGTCAACCGATCTTCGTGAAATCGATCGATCGAATGAATTGATGATACTTTGAAGTTTTATAAATGGACATCTACACTACAAGGTGATCTTGCAGCTAGCTTTGAATTTGTTTTTTTTACATGTTTGTAACAAAATTACTGAAAACTGAGAAAATTTAGTGGCGATGAGATTAAAACAGTTATTTTTAATGTTTTCAGCACGTTAATAAAACATTTTTCCTGTTTTTTTTGTTGATTTTTAAATGTTTTTTTGTAGACTCTATACGTCTAAATATATGCAATGGAAAAGATGAAACTTGCGTAAGCCTATAGTTATGCTATGAATTCAAATTGAAATGTAGATAAATTCTAAGTTTTATTTTAAATAACGGAATTTCTGGAATACAATTTTTTATCAACTGAAAACTCGTGGAAAATTTGAACAAAACGGCGGTAGTATTTTATTTATGGACATAGTATTTTATTTATATATGTACAAGTGAAAACTATTGATAATAAAAACTGCAAATCAAATAATAAAAACATTTAAATTATTTATTTTCATCAAAATAGCAGAGAATTTATTTAAATTCATTGTTACTTTCTCAACTTTATTGATACACAGATCCACACATAAAATATACTTAAAATATCAGAAAATTATTTTAGGAAATTACTATTAAATGCGTCACCGTAGTGAGAAATCGGACCCTTAGCTGGATAGGGTCCAAACGAAGTTACAGGAGCTTCAGTTGTGAGCGCTGTGGGCGTAGAAAGTTCGCTAGGAACCCCATATTCATCATGAGGCATGAATGTGGCGAATTGATCAGGAGTCAGAATTGGGGTTGGCATGGAGATGATGATTGGTTGGGGTTGTATTACAGGATTTTCTGTGGGCGTCATCGAGTAATCTTCGGTCAATGACGGGGGTGAATAATCCAGCATCATTGGTGGGGCAACGATACCCGGAAGTGGCAATTGAGGAAGACCCGGTAGTTCTGGTAACATGGGAGCGGAAGTCGGTGGGGTGAAGGGGGCTTCTGTAGATGGCACACTATTGAAGTCCTGTGCAGGTGAAAATGGTGGAGGTCCGTAAGCATCTGAGAATTTCTGTGGTGCAAGGATGTCGTCCATTTTCGCTGGCATGTCATCAAACTGCATTGGAAGTTGCGGGAATGCTGGAAAATCTAACAAGGCAGGAGCAGGTGTTGTTGAAGGTTCATTCATGAAATCCTTCATTTCGTCCATTCGGGGCGGGATGTATACTTCCTTATTTTCTTCAATTGGTGCTTCTGGAACTGGTAAAGGAAGTAGCGGTAGGCTTGGTAGATCAGGAAGAGCTGGAGGGGCTGGTGGCTGAACAAATGGTGTTTCAGTAGTCGTTGTAGTTGTGGAATCGTAGTCCTGTGCAGGATTCGTTGATGGAGGCAAGTAGTCATTTGTCGGTGGCATGTAAGGAGCATCCATAGAATGCATTGGAGCGTCTATAACGACAGTATCATGGGAGATTTTCTCATGTTCCGAATCAGTGTCCATCACTGAAGTGTCAGGAAATTTTGGCAAATCAGGAATAGTTTCCATTATAGGGTATTCCGGTGTGTTGTAGTCCATCATTGGAATCAGGATCATATTATCCGTTATCATATTATCCGACATTGGCATCGGAACTGGCATGATGAAAATCGGCATCATTGGAAGGGCTGGAAGCTCCGGAAGTGCTGGTGGTGGTGGCGGTGGGACGAAGGGGGACGGGGCTGGCTCTTCATATTCCTTCGATGGTGGTGTGAAGTCTTCTAAAGGAGTATCAATAAAAGGCGCTGGAGTGGTTGGTGGCGGAATGGCGTCGGCGGGGGGAAGATACTCAGGTCCTTGATTCAAAAACGTATCTTCATAGCTGGAAATTGGCGCCTTTTCTGGGTAAGATCCAACTTCTGGTAGTGGGGCTGCTGCTGCGTACGCAGACAGCAGACCGATAATCGTCAGCAGTCTCTAAAATGCAAACCCTTATTTAAATTTACCAAATTAGATGAATTGTTTTAGTTGCTGGTGGATTTATACGAACCATCTTCGCTGAATTCTTTTAAAAATGCAAACTCGTTTTAGGTGCAGTCCCCAATTTATACACTACCTTTGCTATCAATTGCAGCAAAACCTTTTTCAAGGTTATTTCCCGGTTGTCTACTATTTAACTTGTTTCCCAAAAATAGATTGCAATTGAATCACTTAATTGAAAATTGAACGTTTGATAAAACTGTTTAACTTGTTTTTGAATTCAGTTATCGTACATTGCTATCGTATGCGGATACTGTCTAAAAAACCATTTAAAATTGTACCTAAATATAGTTTTAACATAATTTGTGAGTAACTTTTGTCGATGGGGAAAATCCCCACTGTCAATTCTTCCATGTGAGAAATTTCTAAACCAAATGATTGTTTTTTTTTAACATGTAGTCGTTTTTATTTGCTTTGGGGTTTAAACTTCAAGAAAGCATAAATAACAAGAAAGTACTTTTACTTTGGCAAAACTCACATAAAAAACTAGTGGTAAGATTTTTACATATTTGTAATTTTGATCACTTCAATGGACATAAGTTTGTCTGAGACACAAATTCTTTACCCTAAATAAGTGCCACCTCCCTCTTGGTTACGCGACTGAATCCATATAACACCAAAAATATAAATAAAGAAACGTTCAATAAAAATAGTTTTTTCAGCATTTCTTACAAATATATAAAAGTTTACCTTAAATTTCAAAACACTTCTATACTTTTTTCAAAAAATTAAATTTATTTACAATAAAAAAAAATTAAAAGATATTTTTTATATAAAATAAATAAAACAATTTAATGCTTGTTTCTTCCTAATAGAAATTGGATATTTCTCTGTAACGGAGACCCATTGCTTATTTTCTGATGGAATTTTATTATGAATTTTATTTTGTAAAAAAATGATCTAAAATTCAATTCGATCGATTTTTGCCCGCAATGAGTGTGTCTATTCCCAGAGAAATGTCCTTCGATCACGTATTTATCGAAAATTATATCATATTATTATTATTGATCTTCTTGAATCGAAGTGAATTGTGATGGGGTTATTTTCTGTTATATATGGCAAGATTAATGTGAAACTAATGAGACTTAATACTAAAAGTTAAATAAGTTATGGCTCTTAATTAGATATGTGATTTCATTTCAATCACGTTTCAATTTAAACTAAAATGTAGGTAATGAACGATTAAGATGACGTTTACTCAATGATCATTTGAATTTTTCTCTTCCGGGACAGTTTTTTTTTCAAAAGGCGTTCGTGTACCGAGACTGGTATGCGTACCTGAGTGGGATGTATGTAGAATGATTGATTTGTTAATTTCTGTGTACACGAAATTCTAGATTTCTAGAAATTGACTTCTTATTCATGTGCGATCAATTTATACGGCAGTCCATGATCGACCCCATTAATTACGGCAGTGGATAATTTGGATACTAAATTTGAATTTCATTTCTTAGCACTTGATCATTGCCAGCAGCGGCGGGCGGGGTCGTAATCTCATCAGATTCGCTTTGATCTGAAAAGATCGCGATTGTGTTTTATAGTATGTTTTGAGACGCCTAAGGTGATACCGCCGATTCTTCTTGGATCTTGTCTATTTTTTTAGTAATTTTTTCTGTTATTAAAATTTTCGGTCGCGTTTCGATCTTGTACCCGGGAATGGCTCCTCCGTCTTTGGCTTTTTTGGTTAGAGGTGCAACTAATGAATGAGGAATGAACTGAGTTTTTGCTGAGTTGTTTGTTTCGAGTTGGAAAAATTGGAATGCCCAAACTTTTAGTAGGATGATGTTTTTTTTTGTGGTATTGCTGTTAGTGCGTCTTGATTTTATAACGGCCTTGGATCGTAGGGAGTGGCATTGAAGCCCACATATCGGTTGTTCTTGCGATGGACGAAACCCTGGCCAGGTCCCGTGTTGTAGTACACCACTCGTCGAATACCGAATGGATCGATGTATCCGAAGCTTCCAACACGTCGTTCGGCGTCAATGTTGTTCTCTTCGTGGTACTGGCGTGGCAGGTAGTATCTGAATCCGTTATTATTAACGGAAACACCATCGTAGAGCGGGTACTGTTGGTCGTATCCACTTCCAAGGTTATTATTGTAGATGGTGGGTTGCGGGTTCCTGTAATACTGATTATAGGCGGGACGTGCGGCGATGGGTGCCGCAGGATTTCGAGAGAAGATCGGCTGAATATCGAGATCATTGCTAACGGGATAAATAGCGGGTCGTTCCGTTGACGATGGACTGAACGGTCTTGCGCTGGATGCGACTAATGGCCGTACTGTGGAGGATGGCGAAAAGGGCAGTCTCGGTGGCAGTATTTCGTTATTGAGTGGATTCACAGATAACGGAGAAACCGTGGACGAAGGATACGCACCAAAGTTGTACGGCGAAGACTGATCCAGTCCCGGGGCTGTTGATGGAATCACAGAGAGGTAATCGGGGGTTGTCGACCCGATTGGCGGGAACGGGGTTGAAGAAGCAATCGGTGGCAAAGGTGTTGAAGATACTGGGTAGCGTATCAATGGTGGGCCGTATTCTCCTGATATAGGAGCTGGAGTTGATGAAGGATAAATCGCGATTGGCCGAATATCGTTTCTCAAAGGTGGTCCAAGGATACTGGTCGATGGCACAATTACTGGCCCGCCACCTCCAAATGCAGGGAATGTTTCGGCGGTGGTTGTTGGTCCGTTCAAAGCCGGAATATAAGTGTTGTCGATCGGTTGCGAATGAGGTCGGATGAATACAGACGGCGATGGTGGATCTACATAATCGTAAGCGATGGGCAGGGGGGTTGTTGTTGTCAAAGGTGCGTCGAAAAGCAGCGGCAGTTGCGTAGTTGTTATTGGATTCGATTGGAAGATATTTGGACGAATTCGTGTTAAATTATTGAGTCCTGATCGAATGAATTCACCAGCTTGCGCTGGAATCTTTGACAGAGCCTTGATCGCCTCCTGAAATGGAGAATTTGTCATGAAATTTAACACGAAAAATATTTTAAAACTAATTTGGGCATTTTTGAAGAAAGACTCACCGCAATTGGACGACCCTTTCCAACAAACATAGTCTTCGATTTGAGAATACGATATCCTTGCTGATCGGCGATGTAGTCTTTTTGGCGTAAGACTCCATTGGCATCGATCCAAGCATCGGTGCCTAAAAAAGGAAACAAAATATATTTTATCCGTGTTTTACTGGAGAAATATTGAAATAATTCATCAATTGGAAATCGTAAGAAAAATATTTAGTCAAAATTTTAGCGCAACCATAAGAATGGTTTCGAGCTAGAGCTTTCAAAAGCAAAGTTTAGGCTAAAATTTCCACTTTATTTATGTTCTTCTCCAATTTGTCCAAAAATTGCTGTGTTTTTTAATATTTAACTCGTGTTTGGATGGTGTTTTGATAACAAATTAAAAATTTAAATGAATTTCAAGACGTTTTTTGCTGTAAAAAAAAAACTAAAAGCAATACTCACCAATTACAGTTCCATCCTTTAGTCGTTTCTCTTTGCGATATTGTCCGTTATCTGTCTGATATCGAAAATATCTTTCGGGACCTTCATCTGTTTGAATGTGATATTGGCTCGAGTCAGGTGTGCCCCATGATCCTTCAGATATAGACAGCGAAATCTGTAAAAAATCAGATCAAAATTAAACTTGATTAATTTATGTGTGTATTCGATTTGACCCGCCGATATCGTACAGTTCAATGTTTGTGCAGCGGAAGTAAAATTGGGAATACACTGAACCGGGTTCGGGATATAAAAAAATTCACAATTAGCAAATAACATAAAGCACAAACCTAAATCCATTGAATAATAATCGAATATTTGTATATAAAAAAGATATAGCGAAGTGATTTATGTTGGTTTGGGATCATGCAGTGCACCATGGTGTGCATTTAACAACAATTCAAGATCACGAACTTCCAATTGAACCCGCTTTGACTTCAGCATCAACCAAGTTATCGTAAACCCTTCCCTCAATTGCTATGCGGTCATGGTTCTAAATGCTACGACCGGTAAATAATAGAAGAAAAATAAAACGTCCAACAACAATAAAAAAATATAAAAGTACAAAGATATAAACAACATTAACAGCGATGATCACGGTTACGGAAGAAGAAAGCAATCCTTGGGAGAGATTATTACCACACATGAGTTCCGTTCGTCTTGTCTATATGAGAAATGAAACCGATATGCAACATTCGATACCATCCCTAGCTGCCACACAAATATTAGTTTAATTTCATTATAGATGGATAGGCAATCGTCATTTATAGCCGCGCAAACTTCCTTAAGATTAAACTAAATTGATCTCAGATAGAGTCTCCAGGGATTAATTTCGCGCAGAAACGACCACAAATTTTTAACTAGTTTAGTTTTTCCTTCCTAATCATGGTTTTATAATTCGCTTAGTCATAGTGTTTGCATTTAATTCGGAAGGTTAGAGGTGGAGAGATCAGAGAACTATTCAATGCTAATAAATTATTTCATACAAATTCCAATAAACCAGCAATACACCACCCTGAAGATGGAGAAGCCCATTAGATAAGTACTCTTGCCCTATAATAATGGCTTCTGTCGTGCCACGGTTGCAGTGAGTGGTCACTTTAATCATGGGAAAAATTTATTTCAATTTGTGGAGTATCACTTTATGGAGTCAATGAATTACTCTATGTAGTGCTTATGTTGCCGTTAATGTTCCACTCGAAAATGTGGGGGCGCTGAATTTTTCATAATAAGATTGAGGAGATACGGTGATCCCTCAAGAATAGTAACCTTGGCCCAAAATAACACGTTTCACTCTCTAAAGCTATCTATCCGCACATTGAATGGTGGACGTTAAGTCATTTTCATGTCATTCAATGCAATGAATGTCAGTCTCTCTAGCTGTCAGTGCTTGAGAATGTAGCGTTTTTAATTAATTTATTAAAATGATTTGTTTATTTGTTTAGTGGGATTGAACAAATTTTTGGCAACAATCAGAAAGACTTTTTTAAAAAAAAAATCGTTACACAACTTTACTAGGTTTTTGTTGAAATGCTATTTTTTCAAATCGTCAGGTTACAGCAGAAATCAAATGTAGCTCTCAGACCTTGATGAAACTTACATAATGTGACAGAATGTTAACATGTATTTTTGTTATCGGCACTCAAACATGTTTATGGTCCTTTTTGGCCTCCCTAAAAGTATGCATTTTTTGATAGAAAAAATTGTCCTAATTCAATGAAATAAAATCTAGAATTCATCTATTCGACAAAAAGTTTTATACTTTTGGCCTCCCTAAACTTCAATAAAAAAATAAAAATGTTAAACCGAGTTTTCTTTTTTTAAACGATGCGTTCAATTGCATGTAGTAATTTTATTTTATCTAATTTCTTGTATAATTGAAGGACAGCGAATTAACATTGAATTCAATGCCCCATCGATGTTCTACTTTCCATACATACACCTATTATTTACATAATTTTGTAATACATAATTTTTTTTAAATTTGTGCGAATTGATTAACAATTTCTAATTAAATTATGCGATGCAGCATGGCTGTACTGCTAGCAGTTACTTTCTTCGTTTTGAATCTAAAATATGTATGCACATTTTTAGTTTCGCTCATAAATTATGTAAATCTCTACATTATATTGCAATTGAAATCAACCATGTAGTGTTTATAATACCTTTGGCTATTGATGAAGATAGGTAGGCATACTTAACAAACGATAAAATGCGGACATTTACGCTTTGGAGCTCGTGCTATTGACATGCACTTAAGTTGCCGGTAATTGCGAATTTGATTTATGCAAAGATATTAATGAACTTGCACGAGAGACAAACTAGCAAACCACAAAAATACGCGAGAGTAAATAAACGAACGCTAAAGAAGAAGACGAGTTTGGTGAAATTCCCCTTCTCAAAGTCAAGGCTCTCAAGCAAATGAACCTGGTCGGAGTTCAGCAGCAGCCGCAGCCGCAGATTTGATGATCGTTAAAGTCGCAAGGTGCGAAGAAACACTTTCTTCACGATCCACGGCAATAAAATATTATACACAAAACACATACGATACGCGAAGAAAGGCGCTGAAGAAGCAGCAAATTTTATTTGCTCAATGGAGTCTGCTAGCAGGTTGAATCTTCGATACCTGTATCTTTACGTTATCTCAGTTTTGATGAAGGCTGGTTTAAGATATTTGCTAGCTGCTCGACTGTCTCCCGAATGTCTGGTTTTTCGTCGATCCCTCAATTATTTGAATGATGAGCAACAACGGTATAAGCATCTCCGCGAAATTGAAAGTGATTCCAGGTACGCGACAGGTGCTTCAACCGCACGAAGCGATTTTGTTTTCTGATGGCTTATAGCTCGTGCCTCTAAGCAAAGCACCTGGAAAAACGTGATCTTCTGGTTTGCGATTGGGATATGTGAAAAGTTGTCACTGGATGCTCTTTTACAAACAGGTATAACTTTTGTAAGTGTGACATATTTTAAATTTATTAGATTTTAATGAAAGTTTGAATCGAGTAGTTATTTTTTGCCATACAATGTTTAGCGAAAATCTTCACTTATTGGTTTTTCACTTTAAAGTGAAAAACCAATAAGTGATGACTAGGGACTAGCCCTTATTCATCAATAGTTTTGGTTTATGAACAGTTAAAATTTTTGTTTGCTTGTAATTCAGAAACAAATAAAAACTCTAATCTGACACATTAATAAAAATTCTAACGCCTTGAATTTATTCACGATGAAACTAAATATTGAATCCTAATGATGTAATCATTGGTCAAGTGAAATTAAATAAAGAATGTAATTAGATTAATTATAGCTGTTTGTGTGGCATTAATTATAATTACCTCACTTTTAATTTTTCGCGTGAATCAACAAAAAATCGTGACAAATGTCACTGACAATGATTCAATTTTCCCATTACGAATTCTAGATTGCACACAGATATTTTTTGTTCTTTTCAGAGGTAATATATTTAAACAAAAAATTAGAAACACCATGAATTTCACAATGTAAATTTTTTTGAATCAACCGTTTTAAATATTGGTTGCAGGAATATAATAAAGTTGTGAAATATTTAAAGAATATGACTTTTCTGTTTTTTTTGGAATACATATTTTTGAGAAATTCTTTTGTTCCGAAATACTTATCTCCATTATGTAATGCAGTCCTAATTCTAACCAAATTGGAACTAATTTTGAAAAATAAGTCATTTTGCAATGACAAAATTATCTCATTGTTCCAAGAGAAAATCCAATATTTCAAACAAACACAATGAATGACTACCTTTGAAGATCATTTGTATTATGTCCAAGTTTAAAATTCATTTGTTGTAATTTTTTTTCCTTTGGGTGTGTTGCTTTATGAAAAATCATAAAAAATGTGTTATAGAAATGGTTGGTAAATCACCTGCCAAAAAATCTGACTCGATTAAAAAATGCGTTCGTCCACTTTTGTCAGAGACTAAAACAGAAAAACACGTTAGATTTCAATGTCATTCAACAACGAGGAGAGATGTAGAAAAAAATACGGCACGACGTAATGTTGCCATAGTTTTTTCGGCAGTGAATTTGAACATGAATACAAAACGGTGGAAGGTGTGCTTCGTGTAGTTTTCAGCTTGAGATTTTTAAGGTGGGTCTCAATTTGCTGTATAATATAGGCAACTGCCATGATCAGTAATTACATAATGTAAGGTAATTATCTGGGCTAGAATTCCATTTCAGATTATCTGCGAAATGGCCTAGACTGACCCTTGCAAGGCGAATTAAATGATCAATTGCAGTGATTGAAACGAAAGACTTAAGACAGAAACTCGAATTTTTATGCTTGCATTCAGCATCTTGCCGTCTGTCTGCAACTACTCTCAAGTTGTCGAATATTATGCAAAAATGTCCGGTTCACAGACAACATTCTCCTTGTATGGACATTCAACTTTCTTGTTACGCAGAAACGGGAACGGCGGGAGAGGTGACGAAACAACCAGACGCACTTTGTCCAAATAAAAAAGGGGCTATTTCTTATATTTTATGTTGGACGCTGCGCTGTATAGCCCACACAAGGAATTTGAAAAGTGAAACGCGGTGTCGTAGCATTTTGTCGTCAATGTCTCTAGATTTGTTAATCATGAAGTATAAATCGAGATCGGCAGTTTGGGCACAGGGAAAAATCCAATCTGATCGTATCAAAAGCAAAATTGCACAACCGTCTGCAGTTAATCAATAGGCGGCTATATAAGAGGCCAGCAATTAACAGAATCTCGCCAATTTAATATTTCTATGCGATAAAATCATGATACGATAATTTTTAGTTTCCTCTGTACAATTTTTCTATCTAAAATGTATGTTTTTATGTATTAAAGCGAGGGAAATCCTGTCATATTACAACTATTTGCCTAATTGGGCTTATTTTTATTGGCTACTATTTGTTCATTGACCAAGACGATAATTGAAATATTTTTGTATGACTTCTGGGAAAAGTCATTAAGTTTCGAACTTAAGTCGGAATTAAAGAAGTAACCTATGTGTATAATCGGATTTTTTAGGTTTTTTTTCATATTTTGGACCAAAATTCAAAGTTTGATCTACTTGGTATTGCAAAAAAGTTATTCAATGTGTAACTTTAAATTTAAGTTAAGGGCAGTAAGTAACACATGGATCAATAAGTCCCGAGACTAACCCAGAGATGACGCTCGTAGTAAACCAGTAACCACGTCTTTCTAGAGTACTAACCTTTGCTTGAAACGTGTCAAAATTTTAAGTCGATCGGACCAGAAACAGCTGAGTTATCGAGGTTGGAGTAAAGTCGTTTTGTAGTTTGTTTAAAAAATGGAAAAAACCGAGTTTCGTGTTCTGATAAAACATTGTTTTTTAATGGGTAAAAACACCGTGCAAGCGAAACAATGGATTGAAAAATGTTACCCGGACTCTTGTCCATCAAAAGCAACGATTTGTCGGTGGTTTGCCGAGTTTAAACGTGGTCGTACCGACACAAATGACGCGGAACGCTCGGGTAGACCTGTGGAAGCCGTTACACCGGAAAATGTGAGTGAAGTGACAAAAATTATAATGAAAGATCGTAAAGTGAAGCTCCGTGAGATTGCTGAGATAACACAAATATCATATGGAAGTGCATTTACTATCCTTCATGAAAAATTGAGCATGAAAAAGGTTTTTTCCAAGTGGGTGCCGCGATTGCTTTCGATGGAACAAAAACAGCAACGAGTCGATGATTCAGAAAGCTGTTTATCGCTATTTACTCGCAATAAAAAAGATTTCTTGCGTCGTTACGTGTCCATGGACGAAACATGGATACATCACTACACTCCAGAGTCGAAGCGGCTGTCATCTGAGGGGCGCACAGCTGGCGAAAGCCGTCCGAAGCGTCCGAAAACGCAGCAGTCAGCTGGCAAAGTCATGGCGTCAGTTTTTTGGGATACGCATGGCGTGATTTTCATTGACTACCTCGAAAAAGGTAAATCGATCAACAGTGATTATTATATTGACTTGATGGTGCGTTTGAAGGAGGAAATCGCAAAAAAACGACCGCACATGCAGAGAAAAAAAATCCTTTTTCACCAAGACAATGCACCCTGCCACAAGTCGATGAAAACAATGGCAAAATTGAACGAATTGGGCTTTCATCTGCTTCCCCACCCCCCATACTCGCCAGATTTAGCCCCCAGTGACTACTGGCTCTTTGCTGATCTTAAAAAAAATGCTCCAGGGAAAAAGATTTGGCTCAAATGAGGAGGTCATCGCTGAAACTGAAGCTTATTTTGAAGCGAAAGATAATTTTTTTTATAAACATGGTATTGAAAAATTGGAAAAGCGTTGGAACGATTGTATCACCATAAAAGGTGATTATATTGATGAATAAAAAAAAATTTGGCAAAAAAAATGTTGTTTTCATTGTTAGTCTCGGGACTTATTGATCCATGTGTTAAAACAAACTAAAAATGATTTTTTTGAAAAACCGAAAAGTTTTTATGATTTTCTGCTAATAAACAATGTTTTATGATTTTCTGCTAAGAAACAAGTAGCTAAGTATTTTCATGGCTATAAAAGAAAAGATGACTTTAATCCAAGAGATTATTTCAATTATTATACAACAAACTTTTAGATTTCAGTTCAGATCGTGTGTAAGAGGTTATGACCGGAGTAAAGTCGATACAAAGTTACTGATATTTTCCCAAAACTTTTCACAAGCATTATTTATTCGTTGAAGATTTAGGGCGGATTCTTATATCAATCAAAAAAATATTTCGACCCCATGATCCAACAATATATGATTTTGTGATTGAAAATTGAAGTGTTGTAAGATGTGAATGTAATTTTAATGTTTTTTTGAGCAGATTTTGCGAGTTTGTTACACAATATATGTAACCAGAAAATTCTTCACATCCAAATATGACTTGCTGCCTTTAAAATCTGATTTTTCATATAAACATAAAAGCATGTTCATATTTTTTATTGCAAGTTTTTTAATTAATTAACGTAGTGTGATGTCACTTGCGCACCGGAATGGTGGGCAAGTAATGCACTTTCACTGTTTTGTTTTGTACTCGGTAAGCGCTGCAACCGGATGTCGAAAATGGTAATAAAATCATATAATAAAAAATCATATTTTTTCGCATTTGTGCATAAATAATATTTAAATGCAATAAATATTGTCTATTATTGTCTATGTTTGCATAAAATGGTCACTAGTGAAGCTGCGCATCGGAATTCTGGTGGAATTTATGGCGCAATTCGAATGCGTTTTAAATACCAATTAGGTATCTTAATGGAATTAATTGCAATCGATTATTTATAGAGTAATGCGTCAGTTGAGTATATGCAATTATTGTAAAATTTAAACTGATCATATTTGCTTATTGTTAGAACAATGATAATTACATTTTTTTTGTATTTAATTTTCAGAGTTTGATTGTCTTTTGTTTGTTCTGCGTAAGACAATTAGTCACATCGGTGGGACCTTGCCATCCCGTGAATATAAACGCGCCCGCAGTTTCCATATTTATTTCGCTCACGCACATTGTATACCAAAAGTATACAATTAGATGGAGACCCGGTGAAGGTTATGGGATTAGATTTGTATGTTGATGAGAGTTCTTTGCTAGCCGAATATAAAAATTACGAAAATTTTATAAACCGCTTAATTTAGCTATTTTACCATTTAGTTAGGAATAATAAAAGTTTAATCATGTTTGTAACTTGATTGGCATAAAACGTCATCAGTAATTTTGAGGATCGTAAATTTTCTGGAGAAAAGAAAAATGTTGAAGGTATTTTGTGTTAGTTTATAGCGTAAAAACCCAAAATTAAAAAATATGTGTTATTTCCCAAAAAAACTTGTCAAACATTAAAAAAAATTTGAAAATGTCAAGTCCAAAAAGACGTTGTGTGAATTTTGGCTGTTTCAGGTTAAACGCGTCACTTCGCGTGATTCGAAATTGTTGTATTTGTTGTTTTATACCAACAACAGGCAGTCTAAGAGAATTGACCTGTAAATTCGTCTTTCCTATCATTTCCTAAACAGTTTCACAAAAATCGTCTTTTTTATGTTTTTGGAATACTCTAAAACGTTTGACATCGCTGTCAAAAATTTGGTTTGTTTGTTCTCACAAAACTCGAAATCTGGTTAATAGAATATCACTATATTTAGAATCTAAGTTTATAATTGATATATTACAAGCGAAAACTAGCCGGATTTTTGGGATTTTTTGAGTCTGAGTCGGATATTCTAAAATTTCAGAAGTCGGATGTTGAGCTTCACCGACTTGAGAGCCCTGGCCGTAACGTAGGCAAACTCTCTCCCTTAAAAGCGTGACGTATTTTATGAACAACCCTGTATCAAAAAATTCACAGCAAAAATAACATCTATACAAGGTGTAATGGGTTTTCAAATAGAAAACTCTGTTTTTATGTTGACATTGAAATGGCAAATGATTAGCAAAACATTTAATCTAAAAAACCTACATAAAAAAATATATTCCATCTGAATGCCATTAGCATTGTTTGGAAATCCATTAATTGAGATGTAACAATGTTCCATTAAATCGAAATCAATAATAGTTGTAGTGATCGCGAGGCACTTTTTTCCATGGATGCTGACCATTATTATATCTATTTGTCATTAAATTAAATTTAATTGCGTAAGTTGAGTTCTTTTCATTAATGGGAAATCAATCCACCTCGACAACGACTAAACTGAACATTTAATTGTATCAGATCGCAATTTTGTACTGTTCTTGTATTGTACATTTTGTTGTAGTCTGAAACAATTAGGTTGGGTTAATGAATTATTCAGCGGTTGACAACCACAATACCTTGGACATCATGACAATCGGACGAGAGTTATTGCATAGCAATGTACCAAGAAAACTTCATGACTCACTACCATATTTGTGTAATTAAAAGTTAATTTGTCCGATTTGAAATTCTTCTTCAACCGTTCCCGTTCCGTATGCAAAAATCACGGCATTTTTTTTTATTAATTGCCACCTAAACATATGATTGCCACCAATATGTTAAAATCGTCCATAAAAACATATTAGCTAAACAAATGTTGTCAGTCGTTTGTATTATGAATGACGTCGAATACAACTTCATCCGATTTCCATTTTGAACCTGGCACCAGGTTTTTATTTGGCTTTAGGTCTGACTTTGTAAATAAATAATAGCCCCAATGACATAATAGATCCATGCCTCGTCATCAGGTTATGGGGCTTTAGTAATGAAAAAGCCATTTCAAGATCAAAACAGCAACAATAAAAAAATCAAACATAAAATGTATCGAAAAAAAGTTTTAAACTTATAGCATTTTATATGGAATTTATTAGATGTTTTTTTTATTTACAATTTAAACAGTCGAAGGCGTCAATTGAATTATTTAATATTCGCAGCACTGCAGATTGATTTTCACTGTAGTCATTGATTCATTCGTTAATCTCGTGCGGGGGCACCTGATTGCTTGTCAGCGACATATTGCTGTCACATGTTAGGCTGCTAAAGTGGCCAAATATTAAATTCACTTCGTATTGTTCCGTGTGGAAGATCGATCTGGGCGCATTGTCATAGGGAATTGGCCAAACCATTTCCTCGTATCCAAGCATTTTCGGGATGCGTTCAAAGTTTTTAGCGAATTCGGGAATCGTTTCGAATTCCTCACCATAGTCTAACAAATAGTCAATAATCCTTGTTTCTAGTAAGAAATCATTGTACTCCTCTCCCAGACATTTCATAGTTGTGTCCTCTGGATCTTCTAAAATTATTGTTTATTTAAATCAATTTTTTTTACATAGAACTGTGTTCTCCAAAGTGAAATGGGTGCTGCCTGTAAAATACGACACAATAGCTTAAGGCTGTTCGGGCCATTTTCTGCCTCACCTCTCCCAACCCTCCAAAAACTGTGTCGTGAACTTTTTCGGGAGTTTAGTACTAACGTATACCCCCTAAAAGTGCGATGTCTTTTATGGACATCACTTAAACATGTCAAAAGTCTGGTAATTTCAAAACTGATAAAATTTCCTTGAGGAGATCAAAAATTTGAAAACTTTTTTTTTTTGAAGGTTCGGTATTTATGGGGCAAACCTGGAGTCTTAATATGGAAACTTAACCTGAATGGCTTAAAATGTGCAAATTTTATTTCAGTAAAAATTCCGGGGAGAATTGTGGGAGGGTTCTACCGCCAGCAGCAAATTTTGGTGTTATACAAAATTGTGATGTGGGAAAAAATTAAAAAAAGGCGGCGTAAGTATAAATTTTGGACCCCGAAAAAAATATTCTGTGGCTCCCCTAGAAATTGAAAACTCAATTAAATCTTGTTTTGATGACAGAAAATTTAAAGAATTCGTCACGAGACCGAAAACGAATACTTTTTTAGGTACTCCATCTGTCCCAAATCCTAGGATTTTGCATAATAGAGAACACAGCTTCGTTATTAATTTTTCAAAAAACTTTTTTTTTTAACTTACCATCATCTATACATTCAGAATGTATTTTTTTGCACAACTGGTAAGTTTTGGTAATAAACTCATAGGTGTTATTATAAGTCGATAAGAGACTGTGTTCATTGAATTTATTCTTAAATGGCAAAGGATCCACGACTCGCCAAATCATTCGATTGAAAAAGGGCTGCATCAAAAATGAACAAAATTAAGAAAATCTTATGAAAAGTAGGCAAAAATGTCCTCACCTGATTCATATTATTGTATACGAGTATAATTCGAACGGCATCGAAGTATTTTTCCTGAATTGTGGATAACAATTGAAATAACGGACCAATAGCGTCTTCGGATCCCTCAATCATGTGAATCGAATGATTATCGCTAAAGAGCACTAGACCCGTGAGGCAAATTCCCGATGTGCATTTATTTGCAGTGGAAATTTGTTCTCTATAACTTGCTTCCAGTTGCGCGGAAAAGGACTCATCGTCAGTGATTTTATGTCGCGCAGCAAAAATTATCCTCTGGAAGTAAGTTTGTCGCGAAGCACATGCCATGTTTTCCCTTACGTGATCATTTAAAGTTTTTCGTGATTCGAATGCCTCTTTAACCGGAGAACTGTGGTCGTTGCGACCTAATATCGTATGAGCGGAACTTAGGTTTGACCTAGGGTTCATACTTTCGCTTGAACTGAACAAAACGATACTGAATGACATTCATTGTAGTTTTTGAGGGTGAAAGCATTTTGGTTGCTAGGGATTTGTTTATTTAGCTAAATAGGAAAATTTAGGTCAGTGCTGAACTTGTAATCGTATTGATTTTTTTTATCAAAAACATTTTTTATACAAGTATTTTTTAATTTATTTATTTTCTCATCTGGAAATCCACCCTGAAAGAATTTTTCTGAAAATTTCTGCGTTACTTACGACAGTTGAAAATTCAAGGATTTGGCAAACTAATTTAAAAGAAAAAGCTCACAATCACGATTTGGCAGATCAATTGTTGTCGCCAGAAAATAAATTCGCATATGTAGGTAATTTTACCATTGCAACAAAAGATGTTTCAAATGTGAAAGTGAATTTTATTGATGCAAAATATATCACGAATGTTCGTAACATTTTTTTATTGGGACCATTTAGTGCCCCAAGGAATTGGAAACGTTTTCTTACCCGCAAAATTTAACATTTTACCCGCTAACCAAATAAATCATAGCGCAAACAAAACAAAAGAAATTTATCATACATTTTTTGGGTAACATCTTCTTTTGATTGCGACGAAATTACTATATTAAGTGTTCGTTCAATCGTTCAATTTTTATCTTCATTCATTTCTTTTTCGAATGACCAAAGAGTTTAATAAACGTGCATGTAAAAAGTCAATTTGAAATTTTCCAGCATTATAAGAAAACTTAATTTTTCGGAGTACCGTCACTAGACTAACATGTAGGCAAAATCATCTCATCCGCGAAAACTTGTCTCGCTTGAATTTCATATAAAGCTTCGAAGTCTGTGGCAAGTGTGCAGTTTCCACTTCAGCAGAAGACAAAAGATTTTGACCAAAGCGTTTTCGACATGGGAAACTGAGGTAAAAAGATAATTTTTGCAAACCTATAAGAATTGTCCAATACTTTCAGCTCGAGAAGCCACAATAAACAAACAATTGGCGACTTTTGACGGTGTGAAGCTTCATCTTGATGCATATATCAAGAGCTTCTTACCTGCTTGGCACTGGTGTAGGAGGAGTTCCGAGCCGTTGATTTCAAACTAAGATCTCATTGTTATCCCTTGGCGGTGACTGATGTGGGTTGCATGATGCTGGTGATATTGGTCTGTACAGCACAGCTGTTTATGCTCTCTTTTACATCTATTTGGTTTTTTTTTCGAATTTATGCGCATCATACATGTTTAGCCTTCTTTTCAACTGTTAGTCAGTTAGTCAGTCATTAGACATTTTTTCAAGAACGTCAGGTTTGCACTCCGAAACGCTGCCCGAGGGGTTCCTGTTTTTCTTCTTCGTGTGCCTTTACAGTGCATGATTGTGAAAATGAAAATCTCAAAAAAGAAATGAACGGAAAAAAGAGGAAGAGGTTTCATAACCGCATCGCACCTAAGGTGAACTGAATTGAATTGAACGCAAACGCCACAACTGACCTCGTTAATATTGCGTCATCAATATAGTCGCAGTAATAAAACTAACACCTGGATAAATTTTCATTTCAGTTTTTGAGGTTCTTATAGGGAGTCTATAACTTATTCTTGATGATTTAGAATCTGTCGGCACCGAAAGGTACACAGAAATTCACAATTTAACTTGAAACGCCTCTTCGAATTGTGGTCGCATGTGATCATTCGATGCGATAAATGAGTTCAATTAAAATGCCGCTGAAAATATGATTGAATGTTAAAAGGAGAATCGTTGAGTACCTTTAATCAGGTCAAAGATTTTATGAAAGATTTTTTTCTGTTTTTTCTAAAAGTTCCAATTTTGAAATAGTTTCTACATGATAATACATCGCCAAATTTAAATAAAACTTATTTAGTCCATTCAAATATCTTTTATGCCACTTCGATAAGCGGAAAATGCTTTTGTCCCAATTTATGTTTTATTGTACAAATTGCTTAATGGATAATTGAATTTTAACCGAATATAGTAATGCGCAACCGATAAATTCCGATGGTTGTGTATTATTGTTTCGCGATAGCCAATTGATCCGAAATTTTGCGGAGGCGACACTGTCAAAAATCATCACAGAAAGATCAATATGATGAAATAGATTTCACGGCGACGCGACTCAATGGTTAAATGATGTTTTTCGTGCCAATTGGGATTATCATCAACATTGAACTTCCTTTGTATGGTCGCGAAACATTGCAGTATCAAATTATACCACACCGACCTAATTTTGGAAGAAAAATATCCAAATACGCAGCAAATGTTTCTTTTTTTTTGTTGAACGTTTGTTATGTATTGACATGAGTTCCAATGCTAACCAGTAACTGCGTATTGTTGGATATGACGACAAATTTTGTAACAGTCTCGTAACAATCACCCCGAATTCCAGAGTTTAACGCACGAATTGTCCAATAAATAGTCACGACTGCTCCAACTATTTCACGCATTTTATCAATGCCGGCGGCCATCGATCAATCCATCGATCTGAATCGCATGAATTGAATTGAGTTAATTCACATAACGGAGTCGATTTCAGCAATTCCGCGGTCAGAATTCCAAACCGCAAAGGTGCAAGAAAAGGTGAATACGGGCAAAACGTAGGAAACTTGCATCGATCATGATATTGCGGCGGGCGCGCTTGGATTTGGCTGGTGCTGCGGTAGCTTGGAATAGGGAACAGGAGATGGTAGCAGTTCCAAAAGAGGGAAACTTTCACTCTCATTAGATACCAATTGATCGGAGTGCTGCGATAGATTTTGATCGAGGTAAACATCTATATTTTTTCATTTTTGATACCCTTTCTGATAAAATTATCTAAAAAAAAACTACGAATTGTAATTACCAAATACTACAGGTATTGTGGAAATGTTTTCGACCAAACCGAAAATACCAAAAGTGGGAAATCTTCGCCATTGAGGTGAAATTTTATCCTCTATCTTCTATGGGAGGTGCCCAAAAGGAAAAGCTCACATATAGCGTTTTTATTTCTAAGGTGCTCTCCATGAAATTCGTCACATGTTTTGGAGGGGAGGGAAGATACGGTATAGGCAGCGGTATGAAGTATGACATAAAAAACCGTGGGGAAGGAAGGGTGGGTATTGGAGTGACGTATTTTTTGAATAGAATTTTTGACGTATTTTTGGAAGAATGAACTAATACTAAAAGTTTGCGTTTTCCGATTGAAAATTATAATAAAAAAAATCTAAATATTGGTTATGGTGCAACGAAAAATATTCCTTCCTGTTTACGTCCTTAAATTTTCATTTTAGATATGTGATTATCATATCGGGTATCCCACGATGACCTCTACTGTTTTCTTATATATTTTTTCATATGTCTAAATTACCAACGCCGAGAACATTGATCGATGGCGAGGTGATGATTCATTAATTTATAAGAAAGATAAACATTTTGGGCGATATCGCGAAATTCCACAGACAACCAATTCTTGTTAACAAATTTTCTGGCGAATTGGATTTCTTGAAATTTCCAAACATTTGACGAACTTACAACTGAAGTGAGATCTAGTCCATCGAGTTAAATTAAATTCACTTTCAATTCGATTATTTCGTGTGCCCATTCAACTATCGTTTTCTATGCAAATTATAATCCCTTAGGTGGTATTTAATTCAATTATCTGCTACCACGTTTGCTTTATTTTAAGCACCTGTCTTTAATATTCCGATTGTTAAGAATTATGACTTAAATGCGTCATTGAATCAATTATAATAACTGGTTATAAAAATCACGGTTGTCGAATACGCAATAAAAGAAAGCATTTCACCTGTTTGATATGAATATTTAACAGTAGAGCAACATTTTGTGACTTTGTCCAGTTTTAATGCGCTTCAATTGCATTCGCATATACACATGTCGTATTCGGACCGGCTGATTTTATTATGGTGCCGTGACGTTTTCTTTAAATTAACCAGTTTTTTTTGTTTTCGTGAAATTGTAAAATATTTTAAGTCAACGACGACGACTATACAGAAATAAAAACACGTTTTTGGGGGGACATAGATTTTCTTTCGTACCTCGTAAAGCCATGGATTTGGATTATTTTTAAATGCGCTTCTGTTTTTGCTTCGATTTTATATGTTATGCAAGTTGTAAAAATGTTATATATCTTCCAACTAAAGATGTTTTGTTTACTCTCGAATCAAAAAAAAAAGAAACGAAACTGAACGAGTTTTGAAATCTTACGAAATATACGCGACAAGACAATCAAATTAAAACGGAAATTTTTTTTGAACAAAACAACTTATATCCGATTTTTATAAAAACATTTATGGGTCAAGAATTTGGTGAAATAGTATGGCGTTTAAGAGGGAAGGGAATCCGGGGTGGGTAAATAAAATATATTTGTATTAATTATGTATTTATACTGTTTTCGTGTTTACATTTGTTTTAAGAGTTATTAGAGACTATAGATCAATTTTAAAAGTTTTGCTTTGAGTGAATCAAATTGTCTTTTTACTTTTTCAATATTGAGTAGCTAATTTAACTGATAAATGGTTTAAAAGCATGATTTCGAATTAAATTTTTTACGCAGATGATGTAACCTATTTTTTCTATAAATATATGAAAAAATATATCATAATAAAGGTCATATTGTAAAAAAATGGATTTGGGAAATTAATAGCTAAAGAATTTATATTATCATCGGTGGGTGAGTTCTTTTATTATCTCAGAGAACTGTGGTCCTTCCTCTATTCGATCTTTTATTCGCTCGGAGTTCTTTGAGAACTCTGAACTATGTCCCATAATTCGATCGCTAAGGACTGTGAGCAAAAAATTATGCTCAGTTTGTACCCATTGATAATATTGGGGACCTTTAATGCTACCAAAAACGAAATATGAAGGTTTCTCAAAAATTATCCGAAAGAAAAGTAGACTAACTACAAAATTCATTAATTGCATCAGCTGTTTATCAAATTTTAAGTAAGTTTCACGAAAAATTAAGTGCGCTCGCATTTTTTATACCCGTATGGTGAAACCAAAGGGTATACGAACTTTGCCTTACCGTTTGTAACGCTAAGATCCCGTCATCACACACAAAAATGAATTACACCAGTGTGTTTAGAATGATGAAACATAACAAAAGCTATAATTGCCAATCTGGCAATCATTGGAGACCCGTATGGTGATATTCGTATCAAAATTCGAACAGTTGTACCAAAATTCCGCTTGAAGTCAAACTTTCCAATAAGAATTTTTAAAATTTATTCCAATCGGATTTTGATGTATGGAAGTTTTATGTAGAATCATATCCTAAATAACTTTTGTTCTTGTACTTTTTTGATGAGATGCACCGTTTTTGAGATATTTACAAAAAACGTTTTCGTTCGTATGGGGGGTACCCCCCCTAATGGTCCATTTTTGCCCATTAACGAACTTAGCCTCGCATTTTACGAAAAACGAATCTGCGCAAAATTTCAAGTCTCTAGCTCAATCCGTGCGCCCGCAATCCGCGCCACAGACAGACAGACAGACAGACAGACGGACGGACGGACGGACGGACGGACGGACATGCTAAATTCAACTTTTTTTATCATTCTAAACACAATGGTGTAATTCATTTTTTTGTGTGATGACGGGATCTTGGCGTTACAAACGGTAAGGCAAAGTTAATATACCCTTTGGTTTCACCATACGGGTATAAAAAAGTTGAATTTAGTATGTCCGTCCGTCCGTCTGTCAGTCCGTCCGTCCGTCTGTCCGTCTGTGGCGCGGATTGCGGGCGCACGGATTGAGTTAGAGAGTTGAAATTTTGCACAGATCCGTTTTTTGTAAAATGCGAGGCTAAGTTCGTTAATGGGCAAAAATGGACCATTAGGGGGGGGGGGGGGGGGGGGGGGGGGGTACCCCCCATACGAACGAAAACGTTTTTTGTAAATATCGCAAAAACAGTGCATCTCATCAAAAAAGTCCAAGAATAAAAGTTATTTAGGATATGATTCTACATAAAACTTCCATACATCAAAATCCGATTGGAATAAGTTTTAAAAAATCTAATTGGAAAGTTTGACTTTAAAGTGGAATTTTGGTACAACTGTTCGAATTTTGATACAAATATCAGCATACGGGTCTCCGTCGCCAGATTGGCAATTATAGCTTTTGTTATGTTTTATTTTTTATAAACGGAAGTAAATTGTTAGCATAAAAACATAACAAAAGCTATAATTGCCGATCTGGCAATCATTGGAGACCCGTATGGTGATATTCGTATCAAAATTCGAACAGTTATACCAAAATTCCACTTTGA
Source organism: Chrysopilus asiliformis (assembly GCA_964034945.1). Lineage (NCBI taxonomy): Eukaryota > Metazoa > Arthropoda > Insecta > Diptera > Rhagionidae > Chrysopilus > Chrysopilus asiliformis. Next base: position 687,921 of record OZ035962.1, on the reverse strand, counting down.
AGTCAAACTTTCCAATAAGATTTTTTTAAAACTTGTTCCAATTGGATTTTGATGTATGGAACTTTAATGTAGAATCATATCCTAAATAACTTTTGTTCTTGCACTTTTTTGATAAGATGCACCGTTTTTGAGATATTCGCAAAAAACGTTTTCGTTCGTATGGGGGGTACCCCCCCTAATGGTCCATTTTTGCCCATTAACGAACTTAGCCTCGCATTTTACGAAAAACGGATCCACGCAAAATATCAAGTCTCTATCTCAATCCGTGCACAGACGGACAGACAGACGGACAGACGGACAGACAGACGGACAGACGGACAGACGGACGGACATGCTAAATTCAACTTTTTTCATCATTCTAAACACACTGGTGTAATTCATTTTTTTGTGCGATGACAGGATCTTGGCGTTACAAACGGTAAGGCAAAGTTAATATACCCTTTGGTTTCACCATACGGGTATAAAAATACAAACATCTTCTGATAGGTGTTAATTTTTTTGAATTCCAAATACTTTTGTGGGCTGGAATTAGAATATTGTTTAAATAAATAAACAAAATGCAAATAATATTATTTTAGTTATTCCACATACTTAAATTTCCGTGTGGTTAAATTCGATTATGCAAAGCAAACGAAAAAAAAAACGTCGCCGCCTCAACATTAGTTTCAATTGCAAATCGAAGAAACAGCAGGTAAAAAAATTAATTTAGCGATAAAAATCTGGCTTTTTTGTGAGGAGTTTTTCTAACAAAAAGAAATTTGGAACAATTAAATTGAAGCAATGATCGTTATTTTCTCACACGTCCAGCACATGATCAAACCATTGTTGGACCTCTGATAAATGGTAGTATCTCTTCGTAGGAGGAGCTGGAGTTACAGGGTCGATGGGATCAAACCCGATTGTCCAGTATATGTTAGCGTAATTGATGGCGCACCTTGCATCGGTTTGTTCGGATTTCGTATGGGATTTAATTTTGTTACATAAACTAGATTGGATCAAAATGGTAAAAAGCAAAAGTATCTACAGTACAGGAATTATCTAACACATGATCCGCAATGAAGTGGTCTTTCTTAGGACTATAAATAATTGAATTTCTATTCCTGTATCTATTTTTATTGCCATCGTACAAGTCATGGGCCAATTATAGTTAATGATAATATATGAGGACAATTTAGATATTTTTTTTATTGTCTTAAAGATTTTTTTTTTTTGCAAAGTGGAAATAATTTGCTGAAGTTTTATTCGCGGCTCGTTATGTTGTGGCGATTTGCATTTTCGTGGACAAGCAAGTGAACTGAAATCAATTTGACCAGTTTTTTTTTTGTATTTACATTGCGTGAATGTAGAATAACCCTATGCTGATTAAATATGTAACTAACAAGAAATGGGCTATAATCAACCTTGGTGTAAATTGGTAAAGGTCGCGTTTTAATTGACTTTCTATTCTTCTTGCGTATTTCATAAAGAATGGTATCAAGGCCTTCTTCTACTTACAAAATATTTATTTTATCTTTCATTCTATTCAACGTTGCGCACAATTTACGAAAAAATCAACTGTTTTACCCAAACAAAAAAACGTAAAAAATATATTACTTCAAGTGAATGAACAGAAAAAAATACCACAAGAAATTGGTGTAACAAAAACCAATCAAAAGCGGCAAATTTACCGGATCGAATTTCGAAGCTCGTCAACCTCTTTAGAGGTCCAATAGACATCGAAAATTTCGAGGTGTGATCGTTGTCGTCTCGTCTCGTCTTAGGTAAATTGATCCATTTTCTTGGCTCATTCGATTCGTTAAGGTATACAACTTATGTTTAGGTGAGGTTAAGTAAGTGAGTGATTATATTGTTTAATTAACTGCGATGTCTAATCAGTGATTATTTATTTACTTCCGAAATTTTTGATGGGAAAAATACGCTTCGAAAATGAAGATTGCTTGAATGAAGCTCAGGTCGAAAATGCTATAATTCCCACAGGTATTTATTTCTGTTGTGCTTCTTCTTATTCTTCTACTCATCACACTTTTTGAGATAGCATCTCAGAGGAAGCGTCATCTTATTATCATTTTGCGTAACTATTTGTCGTGCCGACCGGCAAAATTTGTCTGCTTGGAAATTTGATTATGTCAAATGGCCATTATTTGCACATCTTGCAGATTTACAGGTTACGAGAGTGCGCTACCTGGATTAAGAAGATTGGGATAGCAGGTTTTTAGTTTAGGGCTTTTGTGATGACAACATGACGAGAATTGCATGATTTTATTTTTAAAACGATCATACAGCGTGGGTTAATGACCAGAATTGCCCTTTATTTGCTGTTTTGCGTATGGTGAATAAAAAAATCATGCAATACATGATTTTGTACTTTGCATAAAAAGGAAATCTTTGACAAAAAATCACATTCACTAAAGCCTTGAATTAATCTTGGCAATTCTACACGGTAAAAAATCTTGGAGTGAATTCCAATCAAAACTGGATTACGGTGGACCTATATGTAATCCAATGGAAAATTCTAATCCAATAATATAGATTAGAAATTTTTATAAATTTATTTTTGGTTTAATTCAGTATTAAAGTCTAAAATTTTGATTAAATTGTAGACATTAATGTTAAAAGTACTTAAGTTCGAGACATAATAAAAAACTGTTCAAATATGACTGCAAAAAAAGGTAAAATATTTTCAAAAATTCGCATGTATTAAATTCCAATCCAAAATATGTACTAAAATTTCGTCAATATAATTTTTGGATTGAAAAATACTCCAGGATTTTTTGCCGTGTACTAATCATTTTCGTTTACCTGCGGGCTACCAACATTTTTTTTTTACCGCAGTAAAAATCGATATATTTATGTAGTGGGTATTCTGGGACGTGTGAGACAATACGCTATGGTTGTCAAAATTATCAATTATCTCACAATGCTTCAATGGTAATTAGCACAAAGTAATGAACATAGAGTTAAATTAGTTTTGACAGCTAATAGTTGCCACAATTTTGTCTGCGATGCTTGATTATTCCAAATCAATCAATAAAGTATAACATTAAGAATTTAATGAATGAATTTAGATTTTCGATCATTTAATGTTACAATTTCCCTGGGCTAAATACACGTAAAATGTAGCTACCGTTCAATGTCGAAAAAAATCGTAAATTTTAATTGGCGATTAAAAGCTTTAATAGTTAAAATTATTCCGTATAATTGAATTATGATTTGTTTATTCTGTAATCCTTGGGTCCAGTGGTGGTTAAACATAATTGGTTTTCGAGTTTTTTGTTGAACGCATGCTGAAACCTTATTGAAGGCTATTCACAAATTAAATGTTCTTTATCGGAAATGCAACTGAAGGTTTTACTATTGCTTTAACATTATTTAAAGAAAATAATTTGTGTACGGAATTTTTGATGATAGATAAAAAACGGGCGGTTAAATGTTATTTAAAGATTTCAATTTGAGAAATTTTAAGATTCAAATTGAACACTAAAGAAAAATTAAAAAAGTTAATCGTGATATACGGGTGTGTTTTTGAACAGTAAGTTTTTTTTTCAATCTGATTGCAATCTACTTATCTTTAAGAGCACTGTTTTCCCAACCAGTGGGTCACGACCCTTTGGAATTGTCAAACATATTTGAGGGCTTGAGATGTATTTTTAATAAAAAGAATTTAGAAAACTAACGGTCTACTAAAAAACTAATGAATGCAAGCCTTAACTTCAAAAATTTTTCAATAAAATTTAAGTTATATTTTACGAAATCTTAAAAACTTTCGCTTGCGGCGCATTTCTAAGTTTTCTCATGCGTTTCCTTTTGAAAAATTTCACCCATGATGCATTTTTAACGGCATTTACAACAATTTTATGTAGTTGGAAGAGCTGGCCGTAGATTGTTTCATAATTCTAAATTTCGAAAACACGCGTCGCGAGAGATAAAAGGCTGAGTGTCACTGTTTTAATGCATTGCAATTATTGAAATGTCTTGTATAAAAATATTAAGATGCAAAAAAAAACGTTTAAAAAATGTTTTCGGAGTTATGATTTTTTTTAAATCTCCTTATGTACTGAAAGAATTAGATTAATTTAAACAATCCCCAAGATATTTCCTCCTGTTTTCAAAATGTTTAGACTGCGGAAAATGTTAAGAAGAATTTCAAAAATTGAACGTCTTTAAACTGTATTTCGATTATGGAATAACGATTTACAGAATTCCAATGACCATTTTAAAAATAAACTTCAATAACATAAAAAAAACTTGTCCAATTGCGTTTTGGCTTTATTTAGTAAACGTAATGGAAAGTGCAAAAAGTGAAGTCCAAAATTGAAATTGATGAATATCTGCAACAATAGATACCTGGAGTTTATTATCGAATAAACATCTTGTTTCGACTAATTCTAAAACTTTTATCCAAAGAGGATCCGAAACACAGCATGTGCTCTGTTAATATTTAACTACAATTATTTTGTTCTATGAATAAGGTCAATCAAAGAGGTAATTAATGAAATTACATACGTAATAGCAGCAATACTAGAAAATGTGAAGATCCGCGGCAGCGCGAAGAAGAATCACTTTAGGTGGAATTGAAATTCACCTTGATCTTAGCACAGTCGCTCGCACTATCGGAACAGGCATTCGATTACCTGTTTATGATCGATAGTCCATGTATGGAAATATGAAATGCATCATAATACCAAAATATTTTATGAAAAAAATATAGGTGTAGAAAAAAAAGTCTACTGATTAGATTCCCGTGACCGCCAACATCCGGTGGCCGCGATCAAAATCAATGCTGAACTTATGATTTTCGGTCAAATTACGCTCAGCTGATTGGATCATTTCCAGATTAAGTAATTCATTACGATTGGGAAATTGAGATCTGGAGGCGTCTTTGATATTATCCGAAACGAATGGAGAAGTGCCATCCACACCATGTACTTAAATATCGTTCTATCTGTCTATCAATGTCTCGGATGAGATGACTTATGCAATCAGAGATGCGGTTTTATGCATTCCTTGGCGTAGCCACAAAATATCTAACCATTGAGTGTCACTAGAACACTCAACTAGACTTCTTTTTATGGTAGTAAACAAATAAAAATTGTTTTTGTGGGTATTTTTTTTTTAAATTTATGTTGCAATAAAAGTTACTTACCAATAATAGTAGTACGGCAGTCCAATTCCAAATATACATCTTTAGAATATGCTAGTTTTCTTTGCTGCACGTTATGAATCCAGTCCTTTGACTGCACAAAGTTGAATTTGAATGTTTCGTAAATCTGCAAGGATTATAAATGGCGGCAACAATTAAAAATGCCACTTGCAAGTTTAATCCAAAAATACATTTAATTAAACGAAATCCAACGAAACAAAATGTAAATAAATTAATTAAATACAGTAACTGATCTAGGATTACAGTAAGAAAAGAGACTGTGGAAAATTTCACTTAAATATCCTCAATTTCACATCATTAGCACAAAAGTTTTCCGGAAAAAATCGATTTTCATACAACAGATGGCTGGGCTGCGTGCGAAATAAACTTGCGATTCAAAGCCGACACTTTTCCTGTGCAACTTCCAATTAGTTTTTAAGATCAATTGAATTGTGCAATAGAATCGGAAGCGTGAATGCAGTAAATGGTTGCGTTTCGTTGAAATTTCGTGCTAATTGGAATTCGCGGGTCATTTAATAATAATCCACGATTTTCGAAATGTGGAACTAACATAAAACTAGAAGATCACATGCAGATTGAGGCACATATCTAGACACACTAAACTAACGAATATTAAATAAATCGAAAAAAAAAATCCGTGGTAAATAATGACCGATGGTAATTAGTCCTGGTTAAGAGTTTCACGTCTGTTGTCGAAGCTGACTTTGTGGCCACTGAAGAACTTCGTCTGCTTCCACTTCAACGGGTTGAAAGTGATCTTTCCCACCTGCACGGCGATATCGCGACGTTGGCGCTGGAAGTTCGGCTCAACTCAGCAGCCAGCACTATTTCCAGTGAGGTGAGCCATCGTTTTATTAGTAATAGTAGATTTTTCCACATTCAAATGTTTCAGCATTGTCGGCGTTTGCCGAACAAAATTGATACAGGCCAAGTGCTTGGCGTTGACATTGCTTCGCTCTTCTGCTGGCAACGAAATCGAAGAGGATATGAAGATTAGTGCCATTGCAGGGATGGAGGGTGGTACCATCGTGGAAGATTGCACGACGGGCTGGGAGAGATGAGATAAACTCGTTGATTTCATTTAAATGGATTGTAATATTATTAACAATAACAAGACGTGGAAAAAGTCTACACACGGAGAAAACCGGCAACAATTATAAGGAATAAAAAAACAAAACAAAAATATTGGAGAAGAGGTGTCAAAATTTTGTATACACTCAAAGTTTATATAGCTATTAGCCAAAATTGCAGCGAAATCACTTAGCGGGGGGTGACAGAAGAGAAAGCAAAAGGGTTGAGGTTGCAACATTTGTAAGGTTTGCAACCTATCAAATGCAGCGAAAGGATATAAGGGTTTTCAATCTTCAGAGCTTTTCGGTTTTCGGTGTTCTACAACAGCTTAAAAAATTTCTTTTTGAAATGGGAAGAGGGCGCGTGGATGTAAGTGACGCCACTAAAAACACTTTCCGGCAAAAATTAGCTCATAAAGCCTTGTAGAACCTAGTATAGCCTATACCTCTTGAGAAAATTATTTTTCTCAGTGTATGCATGCCTCCCTCTAACAGTAAGACGCCACCTGAACGATGTAACTAAAGCTAAAACTGAAGCTCCAGCAAAACGATGACGTTGTACTATTATTCAGTGGAAAATTGGTAGGCGCGATTAGGGCGTGCAAATTTACACCCGCGGAAGTTAAATCGCGAAGCTGTGGTGTCAAGCCAAGTAGTAACGCAATTTTTCGCTAACGCGTGCGAATTGTTTTTAATTATTTTTGGATTTGTTACGATGAGAATGATAAAATTATTAACAGATCAACTAACAGATCAGGAGTAGTTTTTTTCAATTGTTTCTGTTTGTGTTAATTTGAGAGCCCATTAGATATTTTAAATTGGAAATAATTGACTCAATATTTTTTTTACCCATGTGATTTTCTACATTGAGTTTTTATTAAAGAAAAATAAAAATTATTCACCTTAAACTACACGATGTGAGTTCACCTCGTTTTATGATTGGATTGCACCAGTTCCAGTGAATAACCCTGCGAATCGATCATGAATCATGAAACGTATTTCCTTAAAAGTTTCCGCATGTGAAAAATCAAGCTAATAAATCGCTCTTTAAAGAAATTTTCCTTTGGATTCAAGTATACGATCTCAGGTGCGTCAATAAAGTTGTAGCGATAAAATCAACCGAAGAGGACAAATGTTTTTGAAGTATGAGGTGAACTAGAAAATCGAATCATTTCGATCCCAATGCGATCGGATGGGAAGAAATTTAAGTTGGGCAATGCAATATTATTCTCTACTCGATCACTTTGTTAAAAGTAAAAACTCAAAATTTGAATATAAATTATTTGGTTTTTTTGGACAATTTACATAGTTTTCACTTATTATGTTCGATGAATTACATTTCATGTCACGAATTTTCTTTCAAATGCTTTTTGAAATTAAATTTATGCGTACTTGTATGTAGCTGACCTAATTTAAAAGGGTTTGGAGTTTTCAGGTTTCACTTTTAGTCATAATTAGTTGAAAATCGATGTTTTTCTATAATTTTAAATTTGGGATTGCTTCAGGAAAGCAGTAACTCAAATATTGAAGAATGAATAAATTGCTTCTGACCGATTTTTTGTAACCAAAATTTGAACTCAATCAAGTTAGAGCTTTTCGAAAGCAGCTAATGTCGAGCTAAGATTATTTACTTTTCCTTCCAAAGTGGCAGAATCGGTTAAAAATTAATTTTGATTTTCAATGCTATGGAAATACTCGAACCCGAAAGGCACTCGGCCGATTGGGATGAAATTTTTGGGCCATACCATGAAAAAGAGTTTTTTGTTTACAAATTACGTGTTTCCTTGCTGGATTCTTTTCTTTTCATCCTACTCTTGTATGTTCAAGTAATGACCCAAAATTTAGTATTTTAATTTTTTTAAGTTTTTATTCAGAGATGTTATACAGGCTGAGCTTTTCTTAAAATAAGTCCTTTAGTTTAACTTACAAAAGGTGACATAGGACTCACATTTTAAAATTTCAGTTTCAGAATTTAAAAAAGTTTGACATTACTCAGCAAAGTTTTAAAATTTTATAAAATTTCATGTTTCGGATGTCGAAGTACAAAATTTCACAATTATTGTAACGATTTGAAAAAAATTCCAAACAATACTAACCGGTGCTAAGGCTTAAAACACTGAATTTCACTGATTTTAACTATTTGGTTCCTCACTTAAGTAATTTTCGCTAAAGGATGCTGTTTAGTAGTTGATGGACCAACTTTCAAGTTCTAAAGCGCGACAAGAACTGAATTGAATTCAAGATAGTTCCAGTGGGATATATCTTTTTGCAAAAACAATGGACTTACTGTTTGGCAAAAGAAAATCATATAAGAAAAGTAAAAGATAAAAAAATCAAGCATTAAACCCCTATTCCGTGTCCAACCGTTAATCCATCCATTCATCCACTCATTGCCCTCCGCATATAACAAGCTTAAGTTTTGCTTAACCCGAAATTGGGCAATTGACAAGTTCTTGTGATCGTCTCCCCACCCTTACTTTCGGAGCATAGGACAATTACAAGTAATCCACCTCAATGACGATAATTTAATGGTTCCAATCCCAAATATTTTTTGGCAGATAGTGAACATTCCCATTTGGTTTTTTATATATTCGTTTATTTCAATTTTATTCGTCCGCACTGGATGAGTGAAGATCAATTATAGGAGCAGATCGCGCACGTCACGGTGTTCGCGGTATGTGACCGAAATGGTAAAACATTAAAACTTAGCTCAAGACGCTCCGAAGATACCGATACTTATCCACTGCCAAGGAAATAGCGAACTTGAACTGGAAAATTTGAATTCAGCATTGGAATCAGTTTGGCTTGGCGCCATTTTCCATTGCTGATCACGTTCGATGCCAATTGAAGATTTACATTTTACGAATCAGTTTTTATCTGTTACAAGTTTCTATGCACTTTTTTAAAAATGCACTCGAACTGCTGCCTACTTTAAGTACTTTTGGTTTCAAAATGTGCCATTGGCCTAGATTGCTCTTCAACAAATAGTTCACAATTGATGAGATACTCTTTGATTTGTAAATTTCTTTTCTTGATTTTTTTCTTTGATCGAGTTGAGTTCACTTATTTGGTTTTTCCAATCTTTGTTTTAAGGTTTACAATATTTGTCACTTGAGTACCTATTGGTTGAGACACGCGAAAGAATTTGTTCAGGTGTTTTTTTTTTGTTATTCTGTAACCATTGAAAGACTCCTACATGGTTTTCGCGGTAGTTTTTACAAGTTTCATATATAAATAGAATATTTGTAATGGACAACAATTTTACATCTGTGACTGTTCTAATTAAATGTTTTTTTTCTGTTATTAACGAGTGCGTGGATTTTTGGATTTACGAGATCACGTCGCAGTTATATAGATCAAGATTACAAGCACAATGTATGATACTTGTTGTGATTTTGTAAAAAATACCTGTCGCAATGTCTATTCCTTAAAAGAGTTAAGAAGGTGAGATTTGAATTTGAGTAGGCATTTTAGATTGTTTTACTTTTTACAAGTACTGGACATCGGCAACGAGAATAGCTTCAAGAGGGCGAGCATCGGGAGGAATTTTAATAGCAATAAAACAGTGTGATGAAACGCGAAACGTTAAAGTTGTGAGTATGTCTGAGTTTACTGTTCTGAAGATAGAAAGTTCGGGAGAGCATTTGCATATATTACCTAGTTATTTAAATTATAATAATTGGGATCAAGAGTTTGAAAAATTAAAGCATTTTGTGGAAAATCAAAGCAAAGAATGTATCTCTATAATTGGTGATCTTAATGTGCAAATAGGGGAGAAGCAAATCATTAGTGACGAAATAGTTACTCTTAACCCACTTATTTCAAAAGTTAGGCAATCGCAAGATAAAACGGTCAATGCTAGGGGAAGAAAAATGTTAGGATTAATAAATGAAATGGGCGCAGTCATATTAAATGGAAGGGTGACGGAAGACAGTATAGGTAAATTGACTTTTATTGGGGCGATGGGTTCGTCAGTTAATGATCTAATGGTAGCAAACATAGACCTTCTTCCCTTTATAAAAAAGTTTGTAATACATGACCAAGTGTATTCAGATCATATGCCTCTGGAACTAGTGATCCAAGTTAATGCAGCCAAGGGAGTAACAAGAGAGTTGGTCCCAAAATTAAGGTGGAATGGCAATGAAACAGAGCAATATAGAGAAAAGGTGTGTGCTAGGTTACTCGAACTGGAAGAGCAAACGGGGGGAAATAACATTTCAGGAAGAGACGTAATAGAAGCAATTTCCGCGGTTGTGCCACATAGATCTTTTAAGTCGCTAGTAGCTAAACAAAAATGGTATAGTGCAGCGTGCGAAAAAGCAAGAAATATTTCTTTCAAATGGCTTAAAATACTTCGAAAGGCTAAGGCAAAAGGTTTAGATGGAAATATCTCTAACGAAAATTATCTACGAGCGAATCAAATATTTAAGCAGATATGCAGAGCAGAAAAAGATAGGTACTATAACGATATAGGTGAAAAATTAAGGAATAGTAGGGATTCGAGAGAATGGTGGAAATGGGCAAAAGAGCTTAAAAACTCGAATTACAACGTAATGGGCGCACTTAATGCTACTGACCTAAAAGAATACTTTGAGACCATACTCAATCAGACAATGGTGGTAGAGATTTTAGAGGAACCTTATGCTAGTCAAAACTTTGCAGACGATGGATTAGATGGTGAAATACATATAGAGGAACTAGATGCAGTCCTTGCAAATTTAAAGTGTAACAAAGCCGCAGGGGAGGATAGGGTACCCGCAGAGTTCTTTAAGTACGGACCAGATAGGCTCAAGATTATATTGCTGGGGATCTATAATAGAATTATGGAAGGGGGGGATCTGGAGGATGTATTTACCAAGGCAGTAATTTTTCCGATACATAAAAAAGGTAGCCTTGACGAGGCAAGTAATTACAGAGGAATTTCGTTCCTCAATAGTATTTACAAAATCTTCGCGGGTATCCTGAATAATAGATTATGCGCTTGGGTAGAGGATCACGGAAAACTCCCAGAATTCCAGACCGGTTTTCGGAAAGGCTATTCCACAATAGATAATATATTTTCATTGTTCAATATAATAAAACTAAAATGGAAAAGTGGAACAAAGAAAATATATTGCTTCTTTATAGACCTCAAAGCTGCCTTTGATGGTATAAATAGAGAAGCGCTCGTTTACAAACTGTCAAAAATGGGAATATCGGAGAAATTTTTACAAGTGGTGAAAAAAATATATAGTGATACATGGGCAGCAGTGTGGGATGGTAAAAACTTCTCAGAGTGGTTCAAGACAGGGTGTGGAGTGAAACAAGGCTGTATCCTAAGTCCCCTGTTATTCGCGCTTTTCATCAATGACCTTGAAGAAGAGGTAGGCGGTGGTGTAGTGTTGGGTGAGCTGGTGGTGCGACTTTTAGCGTATGCAGATGATATTGTATTGTTGGCAGAAGATGGGAAAATTCTACAAGCTATGATCAACAGATTCTCAGAGTACTGCAAAAAATGGGGCCTGGTCATTAATTTATCAAAATCAAAAATAATGATTATGAAAGAAACTGGGGGCAGACGGGCAAGAAATGATGAATGGCATTTGGAAGGCGAGAAAATTGATATAGCTAAAGACTACAGGTACCTAGGGGTGAACCTAACGCCATCTTTGAAGCTGCACTGCAATTTCATTGATAGAGTCGCGGCTAGTAAAAGTGCAATCAACTTTGTATGGAACAGGTTCTTGAACAAAAAGGAAATAAATTTTCAGGAAAAAATTAGAATATTTAATGCCATTTCTAGAGTTAGTGCATGTTATGCAGCGCAGGTTTGGGGAGGGGTAGAACATGAAGCACTAGAGAAGCTTGGGCGTTTTTTCTTGAAAAAAGCTTTATACCTTCCACAATTCACTCCTAGTTACATATTGAGAATAGAGACAAGCACTGACCCAATATCTTTATATACTCTAAGAGTCCATATGTCTTATGTTTGGAAAATATTGTTCACGCTAGACGAGCAAAGGCTACCAAGAAAATTGGCTATAAAAGCAATCGAGTCAGAGTTAGATTGGTATGTAAACTTAAAAGAACTAGCTAGACAAAGTGGATTAGAACTGGGTACATGGTATGGAAGACAAAGGGAATGGAGGGAGATATTTAGTCAAATCCTGAACAATAAGAGGGAACAAGAACACCTAAAAGACCGCGAAAAAGCTGCAGAAAATACCACACACGGCGTATATCATCTCCTAGATCGCGAAGGGGGAAAAGAGTACTTTAGGCAGATCAACGACAATAGACTTCTAAGCTGGATTTTCAAAGCAAGGGCTGGTTTACTGGGTCTAAATACAAATGCATTCAGAAATGGAGGAACTGAAACATGCTCAATGTGCAACCTTAACGAAAACGAAACCGTGGTTCACTTTATTGGATGTTGCCCGATTCTACGAGAAACTAGAAGAAGCTTTTTCGGAAAAGACAGTTTAAGTGAAGAAGAAGTTTTGGCAGAACTTAACGGGACTGACTTTTTAAGACTCGCTAACTATTGCATCAAGGCATGGAGTTACCGCGAAAGTCTCATCAGTGAATTTAACTCTTGAAAATTCACTGATTCACTAATACATAAGAGCAACACACATCAAAATTATAAATTGAATTTGAGATTACTTTTTCTTTTTTGGATTAGATATTAGAATTACTCTTGTTTATTTTTTTCTTTTGTTAAATTAATTATTTTATTTAGTTTTATTTTTCAAATTGTTTTTCACATGGAGTGAATTAAATTTAAGTAAATAGCCAATCCTGACAGACAAGACCTTATGTCAGACAGTTTATTTGAATTCGGTAATTGTTGATATATTTGTAAAATTTTTGAAATAAACTTTATTATTATTATTATTATTACTTTTTACAAGTATAAAAAATAGTACCGCACTGTCTCTTTGTCGTTTTAGGATTTGTAATTTCGAATAACATGAAAATTCATTGTTATTGCAAAACTCGAAGATGGATAGACGGAATTTTAAAGAACTTAGGACCTAAGTTGAGGGCAATAAGTATTGAAACATAGGCTTAAAATAACTTCATTTGGATTCCTCTTCCATAAATAAGGTAAAATTTTTTTAATTTTATAATTTTCTTGCAATTTTTCTGAAAAAAAAGAACACTTTAAATTGCAAAATGAATTTCTCAGAAGTTGTGCCTGGAAAAGGATATCAAAAATCGACTACTATTGTTGTTTTCTAAACTTAAAGTTTGCAAAAAAAAAAAAAAAGAAATGTGAGAATAAATCGAGAAATTGAAAATTTCTTGAACTTACTGTTGGAATTCTCGCTATTTGAATAATGATAAATTGTCGTATTTCGCTTGATTTCACTGAATTTGGTCACGCAATCTGTATCGATGGATTTCACGACAATTTTGTTGCCTTATTTTTCAATTGGCTCATATTTTATGCGGGTTTTATAGAAAATGGTACAGACTACTGTCAGCCTGACACCTCTGTTCCGCAGGGTCAGGAAAAAGAAGCCAATCGGGTAACCCGAGCAATGACAAAGAAGCGAGAGTCGTAACTTGAATCCGTACCGAGGCGCATGTAAAAGACAAACCGTGTATTGAAATCGAGAATAAAACCAGATTAATAAATTCAACTGTTTTCGTTTGATATAAACCCTCACCCAAACGTCCTAAACATCCTGTGACAATTATCAGAAGTGGGATCAAGGGTTTATCGAAAAATATTTTAATCGTATAGAATACGCGCCGTTTAAGTATTCTCCGTTTACCGTTACGAATCGTGTCCGAAACAGTTTGTCTTTGCGCCGCCGCCGTTTTCGTCCGTAAATTCGTTTAAGACTACTTGAGAAGTCTTCCGTTTACCGTTTAAATAAAATACGCGAGTGTTTTCCGTCGTATCCGTTTATCCCGTCGAAGATCAGTGGGTTTCCGTAAATCGCACGATATTTTTCCTAGAGGAAGCTAAGGAAATTCAGCCGAAAAAACCCAAGCATCGATCGCCATTTGAATTTCTGTTCATTTGTCTGTGTGCAGAGAACAAAGGAACTGTTCAGTGAAGCTGTATACTGTCGTCTTTGGTTTTACGTGAGAACGAAAGAGACAGTCACCGTTCGTATTACCGTTCGTTGTCCGAAAGACAGAATCGAAAGAATTAGTGTTGAAATTCATCACCACTACCGTCGCACCGTTTACTGAGTGAATAAGAAGATATCAATTGTATTGCCGTTCGCTGTGCACGTATTGCCAGTGCCGAGAAATATCCGTTTAAATTTCGTTTCCGTATAACAATCTGTGTTGCCGTTTACCGAAAAACAATTTCGAGAAGACTTGAATTTTGTGCTCTATTTTAGTCGAAAATGCCACAATTAATTCAAGATTTGGGACTCACCGAACTTAAATATTATTTAAAAAAAAGAGGATTACAGGTGAGCGGAAGCAAAATCCAATTAATCGAACGCCTTACGGAGGCTATTGGGGCGGAGGAAGTCCCTGACGATTTGGACCCTATGGAGGAGGTTGCTGAACTACGAACGGAGGTGGGAGAGATGAGGAAGTCACTGGATCAAATTTTGATTGCTTTGACACAGAGAGAAAACGTTCAACCGTCGCAGCAAGTGAGTTCTCCAGCGTCCCAGCCGCAGTTGTCCGACAGTAATAGGGCGTCATCCAAACCGATTCCGAATTTACGCGACATTTGTGAATTGCTTCCCATATATGATCCGTCCGCCCGTTCCCCGATGAGTTCTAAGCAGTTTGTGGATAGAGTGAACGCTTTAATGAGGGCGTATAGTTGGCCGGAGGAGGCTGTAGTATTGGCGGTACAAACGCGTTTGAGGGGTCACGCTAAAGACTGGTGTGATACCTTACCGATCGTGTACCAGGACTGGACGTCGTTTGCGCAGCAGCTCCTGAAGGATTTCCCGACAATGGAATCCGAAGCCGACGTTCATATCGAGCTTATATCATCTTTACGAAAATCAAGCGAGCGCGTTGAAGATTACATATATCGAATGTGGTCCATCGGGCGTAGAGGAGGTGTAACAAGTGACTCAATCGTACGTTATATTAGGAATGGTCTAAAATATCCGTCGTTACAGGCAGCTATATCGGGTATATTTATACGCGATCCGAATGAACTGCTTTCCGTCGTACATAGATTTTTCTCGTATAATCTAAAAACCGAACAAACCGTTAAACAACCAAGTGATAGCGGAAATCAATTGGGGGTTCCGAACAAAAACAATCCGTCACCGCAACCGAAAACACAAAGTGCCGCACTAACGTGCTATAATTGTTTTAAACCAGGACACTTCTCAGTGAATTGTCCCGAACCGCAGCGTAAATCCCGATGTTCAAAGTGTCAAAAAGCTGGGCATGAAGCAAATATGTGTCCGAATGTTGCTGGCCCAAGCCGAGATGCAAATATCCGAAAAATAGACTCAGAAACACTTTCGTCAGTGGTCACCAAAGAGGTTATCCTTGGGTCCAATCCGGTCGTCGCGTTTATGGATCTTGGGAGTGATAAATCGTTAATCCGAGAAACATTGGCTACAGATCTAAATGTCGAAACTTGCGAATCCGTTCGACTTCGCGGATTTGGAGGTGGAACTTATGTTACAAACCGAAAAGTGCAATGTGAACTTCAAATCGATGAAGTAAAGAGAGAAGCGGAATTCTTATTGGTAAAAGATGACTTATTGACTGAACCGATTTTAATTGGACGAAACGTATTGTGCGCCGATGATACGCGTGTGGTTATCGAATCGGGTAAATATCGAATAGAAAATAAACGCAGACTTTTGGTCGAGGAAACTACATTCCTTGGATCCCGAATTCGTAGCGACGAAATTCTGCCAGGCTTAAACAAAACCCAGGCGATTAGAGATTTTCCACAGCCAGAAAATGTTCATGACGTAAGAAGATTTTTGGGGCTGACCGGGTTTTTCCGTAAGTTTATTGCCAACTACGCCGTAATCGCCAAGCCGTTGACGAACTTGTTGAGGACGAATCCTCCCGCTAGATTTGATTGGAAGTCTGATCAAATCGAGGCTTTCACGACTCTAAAAGAACGACTGTGCACCGAGCCATTATTGGTTATGTATGACGTCAACAGTGAACACGAAGTTCACACGGACGCCAGTTCGATGGGACTAGCTGGAGTGCTGCTGCAAAGAAAAGGTATAGATTTGAATCCAGTTTGCTATTTTAGTCGTACTTGCAGTGTTGCGGAGAGCTCCTATCACAGTTACGAGTTAGAAGTGCTCGCCATTGTCGAATCAGTGGAACG
Organism: Chrysopilus asiliformis; assembly: GCA_964034945.1. Lineage (NCBI taxonomy): Eukaryota > Metazoa > Arthropoda > Insecta > Diptera > Rhagionidae > Chrysopilus > Chrysopilus asiliformis. The sequence goes on along the minus strand of OZ035962.1, from coordinate 671,408 downwards.
CTTCCGGATATATTTGCTGGGTAAGCCGTTCCGGATCATCACCGATTGCGCGGCCGTCACCAAAACTAAATTGTCAACACCGTTGATACCCCGTATTAGTCGATGGTTCCTGAAGTTACAAGAGTATGATTACGAATTAATCCATCGTTCGTCCGAGAAGATGCGTCACGCTGATGCTCTGAGCCGGAAGCCATCCGAACCGCCGAGTGAACCGACTGTAGTAACAGAAGACATTATGAAAGTAGAAATAAGTTCTGAAGATTGGGTCGTCACCATGCAGCTACAGGATATAAAGTTGAAAGAGATAATTCAGTGTTTGAGGGGAGTCGTCTCCTCAGAACACTTAAATAGTTGGAAGCAGGAGTATATTTTGAAGGATGGGCGATTGTTCCGACGGGATGACAATGAAAGATTGCTAGTTATTCCGAAGGCTGTTCGTTGGCGTATCGTAAAATTGTGCCATGATGACGTGGGACATTTCGGGACGGAAAAGACGCTCGCCCGTATTCGCCAAAATTTCTGGTTTCCTCGCATGAGAAATTACGTAAAGTCGTATTTGTCAGCGTGTATCGAATGCTGTTATAACAAATCGGTCACGGGGAAACGAGAGGGACAAATGCATGTACCCGAGACTATTCCTATACCGTTTCTCGTCCTACACCTAGATCATTTGGGCCCATTTCCGAAAAGCAAGCAAGGAAACTGCTATGTCCTGGGTATTTGTGACTCATTTTCAAAATATCTGGTCGTCCGAGCCGTGAGAACAACGAAAACCTTGCCGGTCATTAAGGCCCTAATCGAATTAACAACAGTTTTTGGGTTGCCAAAGTGTGTCATTACGGACAGAGGAACTGCTTTTACCTCTAAGCCATTTGAGGAATACTGCGATCGAAATGGAATACGACATGTGAAGACCGCCGTTCGAACGCCACGAGCCAATGGGCAAATAGAGCGCCTAAATAACTCCATTTCAACATATTTACGCACGAGCACGGAGAATCCGAAGGATTGGGACGCACAGCTGCCGACGCTGCAGTGGTCCTTGAATACACAGATAAATAGCACGACGGGTTGGAGTCCGAATTCTCTAATTTTGGATTTCTGTCCACGAGACCTAGTTCAAAACCGCCTAACGCAAGCTCTTCAAGACAACGAGTCTTCGACTGAAGTCGTCGATATGGGTCAACGCCGAGCCCAGGCTTTGGCGCGTATCCAAGCCGCCCGTGAAAATTGGAAGAAGAGGTTCGATCATCAACATAAGCCGCCGAAGGGGTACGAGACCGACGACCTAGTTGTATTGGAAAATGTCGCTCCCGCCACCGGTGAATCGAGGAAGCTTGAGCCGAAATACAGGGGGCCATATGTGGTACGTAGTGTTGTAGGAAATGATCGATATCTGATTGAGGATATCGAAGACGCCGCCAGAAAAACCAGAAAGTTTAGTTCTGTATACGAAGCGTCGAAGCTAAGACCTTGGTGTCCAGTGTATCCAGACCTGGAAGATGCCGACATCGAGGGTGACTCCAGTGATGATGACCTGTCCGAGGCGGACATTCGTCAGGAAGGGCCGAGTTGTCAGCCTGACACCTCTGTTCCGCAGGGTCAGGAAAAAGAAGCCAATCGGGTAACCCGAGCAATGACAAAGAAGCGAGAGTCGTAACTTGAATCCGTACCGAGGCGCATGTAAAAGACAAACCGTGTATTGAAATCGAGAATAAAACCAGATTAATAAATTCAACTGTTTTCGTTTGATATAAACCCTCACCCAAACGTCCTAAACATCCTGTGACACTACTTATACTAAGGTGTTTACGAGAGTGAAATGATTCAGTTTCGCTGCTCCGTTCAATCGAAAAATTGTTTCTAATTTTTAGCTCTAGTTGTTGAGTAGTACTTAGTCGAAGGTGCATTTGAAAAACAAGTTGCCGTTAAGTTGGATGCATGTCGAATTCTTCGCCCACTTTAGGATTGAAATAAACCAGGTACCCAGTCTTGTCCGTGGTCAGATTAAAGTATCACCAAATAATAAAATCTTTGCATTAACCATTCTTCGCTTGCCCCCCGCATTTCGTTTTAGATTAGATTATTGAATTTTTATATTAGCACAACAGCTTGGAACGCAACTGGAAAATCACTTTTATGTGAAAAATCCGACCAGGTAGAGATTTGCCCACGCTAAAAGTGCGTCGACCACACGATCAAGTTTTTAACGTTAGTTGGTTAACGTGATATAATATTTCAATAGGTGCAAATAAGCATTTCAATAAATTCAGTAAAACAACCCGTGATGCCAGTAAATATCTAAAGTGTTATAGTCAATAATAAAAACAAATTAAATTTCAAATGCGCCACATCGCATGCAGCGGCACATAAAAAGTTCTTTTGCCGTTTCCGTAGCCAAGCGGAGCAGCACTTCGTGTAGGTAGATTTTGATGAGATTCTTATTCATAACAGTTGAATCCAAATAAATATATCTAAGTATCTGAAATCCCTATTTTCGCGTAAAAGCGAAACGAAGGCGAGGGAGGGGCAGTGGAGGTTCGAAATGGTGAAAATCAACAGACATTTTTTTTGTCAGATTAATTCTGTTTAATCTTTCATTTCTTCTAAATGTCTCTTTTGTCATTGATTAAAAATTAAGAAGCGTCCTAAAATCTACACAACTTAATTCCCGAGCAAATACTCACCCTATGTTTAGGTAAAAATTGTAAGAGCTGGAAAAACTCTCCACGTTATTTTAAATTACATCCCATGGTACATGCCAGCTTCACTGTGCCAGCATGTTTAACGTTTTTTCGCGTTTCATCGTCGATATATGCAAATTTCACCTAAGGAAATCCAGTTCCAGCTCCCCGTACAGCTGTTGACAATTATTTAACATGTCGCGTCGGCCGTCCACTGCTCCATCGTTCTACTACCAGAATAAAAACAATCTTTCTCAAATGAATTAAATAACTCGATAGTGGTTGTCCAAGATTTGCATTATTTGGTCATAGTTCGATTCTATTCTGATCGCTTTTATTCTGAAGCACTCCATTACGTCAAAAAATTTTCAATTCTAGTTTTACTTCGACTGAGAGTTGAATTGATCTGAGGTTCAGTGTGCGATAATTTACGCAACAACAAATAATAAATTAGCAAAGCGGGGGCTCTGATTGCCCACCTTATATGGACACCTTTGAATTCGCTATAAGACACACTCGATAAGCCACTACATGACAATGATCCACCTCTCAACATTCTATCCGGACTCTTGATTCTTAATCTTATTGGAATTCTGCTATCGTGTTGGTTTTTGTAATTCTGATTCTGATGATTTCTATTCTGAGTGGTCTCTGCCTTTTCATTTGAATTTGAATTTTCGCGAAGGTGGCGGATGCTGTAAAAAACCATTGCTGACCATTATTCGACGTAATTTGCCATTTGTCAGCTGTTAATCTGAGATTCTGATATAACCGTGATGTGACCCCACGATCGATTCAAAGGAAATATTAAAAGATCGGCATCGCCACCATAAGTGGAGTTAGAATAGGATCCCAAAACATTTTTTAGATTTTACGTTTCCTTGCACTTTTCTTCCACCTTCAGATTTCAAGTTCATGGGAAAGAACCCCGCGATCTGTTGCACTTTAATTATTACTCTAATTGGCACATATCCATCCGTGAAGTGAGAGAGTGACTAATGCTACATTTACACGAATGACAAATTTGTCATTTTTTTCTTGTCATTATGTTAATTCCCGTGTAAATGGCATAATTTTTGTAATTTTTTCTGTCAGAAAATGTCAATCTCTCATAAAAGAATGAACTTGTCCATTCTTTTATGCCAGATTGTCATTCGTACAAACGCAATATTAGTTATGACAACTTTAGTATTCAACTTTTGTCATAACTAATATTGCGTTTGTACGAATGACAATCTGGCATAAAAGAATGGACAAGTTCATTCTTTTATGAGAGATTGACATTTTCTGACAGAAAAAATTACAAAAATTATGCCATTTACACGGGAATTAACATAATGACAAGAAAAAAATGACAAATTTGTCATTCGTGTAAATGTAGCATAATATAGCTCTTCGACGATTTTGCCAGAAACTTGGGAAATTTCTTCCTTTAGAATATTTTTTTTTCTTCTACGTTTTAGTCGTCGAGTTACAATGAAAACATCTTTTCGTATTTTAATGTGATGTTTTTGTTTATACTGAACAATGGCCTCTTTGATGTTAATTCACATTCCAAACTATTTACTATACTTTATTTAATATAAAAACTGTGAATATTTCAAACTTAAGGCGTAAATTGAGAACTATTTCGAGCAAATTACTTACCTTACGTCATTGAAGCCTGGAATTTGTTTAGTCTTTTTATAATAAATGGTGACGAATATGCGATTAGTTTTATTTAATATCAAATGATCATTCGTGTTGGGCTCACTGTTATTAAAATCGATTGGGTCAATCATCTTAGGTAACAAATGATAAAATTAATTACACCTAAAGTCATTTAGAATGACTAAAATTAACTTTAATAATGGTAGCTTTATTTAGTAATTTTTTGCTGATTATATGAACATCGGGTTTCATTTTCAGAATTTTTTCTGAAACAGCAGTAGTTGTGGTAAGTTTTTAGCAGCAGCAGTAGTTGTGATAAATCATTGTGGATTAGCATTTTCTTCTATTTTTTGTCTAAACGAAAAAAAAATCCTTTCCGATTCATAAAAATACGTCACACATTTAGGGGAAAGAGGAGAAGTTGAAATCTGCTATTATGTGATGCCTGTATTCAATTCCACACATAAAATATCGAAGAAGCGCGACGCAGGGCAGAAGGAGATCTCAAAAAAAAGAAACATTAAGTCATGATTTTTTTAGACAGCTTCTTATGTATTAAATCCGGGGCCATGTCGTATACTAATTTTTTTTTGATGATTTTTATATTTGTTAAAGTTTTTTTTTTTCTTTTTCTGGAAAAGTTAAATCTTTTAGACGTAACCAAGAATTACTTTTTCATCTGAATTAAATTTTTGTTTGGACATTTTTACAGTAAAGATTTTTTAGTAAAATATTATAAAAAAGTAATTCTAGAATTTATTCAGTAATGTGGTTACTCTTTTTAGTTGTTATTGAATTAAAATATTTCTGATTAAAATCCATTAAAAATGTTGACATTTTCGAAAAATGTTGAGCTGGCAAACTTATCAAGTAATTGCCAGTAAATATTTCCGCAGATCTCACGCATGTAACTCGAAACGGTGACAAATAATTAATTAGAATTCCTTAACGTATTAATCAAGTTGTATACGTTTAATGAAAAGAGTTTATAACGCCAACACTGTGATTTTTCACCGAAATCTGCAAAAATGACAATTTGTCCACACCTACTGTAGTATCATTAGTTCTTTGATTAATAAATAATTGCAGAAAAATTCCACGGTTGTAAAATATACACCTGAATTGCTCAAACATTAAAATATTTGTACACCGAAAATGGAAGTTTTGTTCTTTTGTTGTGTGCCCAAGGTGTTTGTCGCCTTTAACATTATCCAGTAATTCCTTTTCAAAATCTCTTTAATAGTTCAGTTAAATAAATTTATCGGTAGATTGATTTCGAATGGCAATTACCACATATGCGAGATTTTCGTATGGCCTTTGCTAAAGTCATATTGAAGAAGTTCGAATACCGTTAAGACGATTCAAACTGAATCAATGGAAGAAATAGATAAACAGTTCGTACAGGTAATTAGTTCTTTGCAAACAAATAAAAGGAAAAAAGAAAAAGTGTCTTTTGGAAATCCCAAAGCTGCTTCTTAGATTTCGGCGATGTGATGTAAAGAAATGGTTTTTATTTTGTATCCCTAACTGATTTTATGACTAACTCCCATATAATTGCAGAGAATGAGTTCATTCACTCATATTAGTTACTGCTTTTTTTTAAATATCCCAATCGCCATTCCATTCCAGTGTGTGTAAAAATCACCAATTTGGATGTTACTTGCATATTATTAGAAGTTAAATTTCAAACAGAAAAGCAAAAATGTGAGGATTTTATTGTGGGGGCACCAGTTTTAACAGTTTTATGTGCTCGCTAAAAGCATATTTATATGGTAACAAAGGGGTCTTTCAACTCATTTTTGCATCTAGTCGTCCACAAACTTGGCCCCATTCTAGCGAAAGATCGTCGAACTGAAGTGAAGACTATTTTTCAACTACCTAGATGACTCCTTTTAAGAAAAATAACATTCATATCTGGAAATTTTTACTACTAGAACGGGGGCGGTCGTACTTATTTTATGTCTTATGATGACCGGTAATTTTTTAACATAATCCTACACAATATAAAACTTTTAATAATGATCGGTCTTTAGCAAAGAAAATAGATTAACAGAAGCAGATAAACTTAAACCATTTTTAGATATATTCCCATTTCTAATGTGTTCTGTAGATGTCCGACAGAATTTATCAAAATAAACATAATTAATCATTTTATACGGTTTTTGTATCTAAAAGGACTAATAGGAATGAATGACTTGTTTGTTATTTAAATTTTTAGACGCGCTATTCGAAGGCCTTTCAAACAAAAAAAAAACTTGACGCTGATATGTGAAGTACTTAAAATTTTCAAATATATTCCAATAAAATTTTGATATATAGGAGAATTATGTTGAATCGTATTCTAAACATTTTTGTTCTTCATATTTTTTTTTGATTTGTCCAAAACAAATGCGAAAACCCTTTTGGTTTGTATGGGGGTGGGGAAAGGAGTGTTCCAATTAAATTTTGCTATTCCAGAAAGTTGTCTTTCAGATCTAACACACCTGTGCGAAATTTGAAGCACTACGAACGGCTCAAATATGCACAGGCTAAGTCAAAGTACCGGTCAAAACTACCGTTATTCTCAATTTTGAGGAAAATGACAAAACAGGTCGATTTCGTTTTTTAAAAACACACATACATTCTAAATTTCAAGAAAATCGGCTGATCAATAGAGACATGAGAGCCAAAAATATAATATGGAGGAGGGGATTCTACTCTTTTGGGTTAAAAATGGAAATCTTTTTGACAGTTATTTTCTGTGGCTAAAATAAACGTATTTTAAATAACTCGAGAACGCGTTGAGCTAGCGACTTGAAATTTTTTGTAAACTCCCACACCATGTTTTAAAAATTACAGTATTTTAAAAATTTCTCGAAACCTATGCGCTTTTGGGAAAAATTGAATATAAAAAAATGTGAAGGTTATAAGATTTTCCACATTTTTTTCCTTTCACGGTTGTTATACCCGTATGGTGATTACGTATTATTAACGGTTCTCGAGATATTTGAAAAAATGTTATTTTTTAACACATTTGTTCCGAAGCTAAATATATAAAGTTTTGTGTTGATCACTAGTGATATTTATTAATTATTTTCGCAATATATCTCTGGATAAAAAAAACTCTAAATATTCTAATTTCTTTCAATTTATAAATTCCATCCATGTCAATGACAAAAGTTTTTCTCACATTATTAATTTCTAAATTTTATCCAGTTTCAGTAAAACCATTACCGCTGACAAAAATCCTTGGCGAGGACAAATTTATGTTCAATTATTATTTGTTATTTTCTAAAGTCCGAGAAATAATGACACATTTTAAGGCTAGTGTATTCACCATCAATTACAAACATTTCCTTGGAGTTTACTCTCATTTATCTCAGTCGAAATTGAAAGTTTTAGATTTATCTAAATTCCATTTCATTATCGAGAAACCATAATTACTCTATTTATTAATTTCTACCAAAGGTCATACATACAAACTTGAAAATAGAAAATTTGCTCCTTTGAATGGTGAAAATGTGGAAGCGTTTGAAAAGGGTGATTATGAATGCGAATCATTGTTGATCATGATCAATTGAAAATATGGTCGAGATCAGTTACAACGAAGGCCAATTTGTCAAAATTAATGTCCAAAGTAATTTCGTTTCGCTTCGACGTAAAAATCAAATCGACACCGGTCTAATTTTAACAATCGCGGAGTCCATTAATCAAATAATTATAAAGCGTTCTGTGAACAAGCGGCAGCGTCAAACAACTGCTCATGAAAAGGTGATCTTGTTGCTGATCGTGAGATCTGAGAGGGATCTAAACTCGTTTTTTTGTGACATGCTTACCTTAACTAAACAAGAACAGAAATAATAATAAAATCAAATTAGATGAGATCCCCTTGGATAATCATGTATTAGATCTGGAAAAAGCGCCCTCGCGAACAATTCAATTGGGAAAGCAGCCAAAGTATCAGTAGTTAAACCTGTCCATAAAATGTTGTTTGCGATTCCTAAAAGCTTCGTTCAACAACGATCGTGGGTCGATATTATCGCATTTCTCGATTAATATAAGATCCAGACTAATTTTAATACATTGGTAAAACAAAGAAATAAAATCAATGATGAATATTAGTAATGGATCGTTTTATTAAGTCTGTATTTGTTTGAATTTGAACATAAATTCAAATAATTTCAAAAATGAGTCTATGATAGTAAAACTAATTATTAGTATTAAACCATTTGAATTCATATCCCTTGAGGCCAGCTTCTTTTTCCGTTTCCTCCTTCGGAACGTCCTGAGGATCAGCTGGCTCTAATCTAAGCTGTGGCTGGAAGCCAAACTCATTCGCTTTGTATTGAATATTTCTTCGAAGGCCATCTCGGCCCACAAAGAAGTATGCACCGTCTTTGGCACCAGCTGTGTCGCCTTCTTCGTGATGACCGTGATATCCGACGGTGTAGTTGAATTTGTATAAAATTCCCATTATCATATCTTTCATTTGCCGCAGCTCTTGGCTGGACAGTTTTTTGCTACTTGGTTGATTTGGATCTTGGTTTGCGGACTTGCTTTGGAATGGCTGTGGATCGGGGTGGTTGACTCCACTTTGGTTGGAGCCTCCACTAGAGCTTTGAGACGGCGACTTAGAGTTGCCGCCAAGATTTGAATCGCTAGTTCCTTCTGATGACACATTCGTCGCTGTATCGCCATTAGCTAAACCGGAATTTACTCCGGCTGGGAAATTATCGGGTACGGTTTTGGATAGTGGGACGAAAAGCGGTTCCCTCGATGGCGGTTTGACTTTTTGATTTCCGAATGATTGTCGTATATCGATATCTTCCGTACCGGGGTCGACGACTCGTCCTTCTGCGGCACCTCCTGTTGCTCGGTTTCCAGCGGCTGCTCTGATTCCTGCCGCTGCACCATTTCCTACCGCTGCACCATTTCCTGCTGCTACCCCGTTTCCAGCTGCTGCTCCGATTCCTGCCGCTGCACCATTTCCAGCCGCTGCCCCATTTCCAGCTGCTGCACCATTTCCTGCCGCTGCACCATTTCCTACCGCTGCACCATTTCCTGCTGCTGCTCCGTTTCCAGCGGCTGCTCCGATTCCTGCCGCTGCACCATTTACAGCTGCTGCACCATTTCCAACCGCTGCCCCGTTTCCAGCTGCTGCACCAATTCCTGCAGCTGCACTATTTCCAGGTAGAGCTGGTTCTTCTTTCTCTGGAATTACGCAATTCGAACAGGATGGAATATTTGAGGGTTTCGATAATTTAATTTCATCCAAAGCCCTTGGAGTATTGGGAACTGCACCCGATCCTCCGGCTCGCAAAGGTTGTTGAGCTTTGAACATTCTGAGATCTTCGTCCCCAGCTTAAAAAGAAAAAAAAACCTTTCAAAATCACTGAAAAATCGTTTGCCTAAAAAAATCTCACGAAGTCCGACTTTGACGCTTTTCCTTGAGACAATTTTGAAATTTCCTTCTTCATCAGTCGCGTAAACCGTCACATGGTAAACACCGTCTCCAGTTATGAATCCGAATTCTCCCATTATGAGCCCTTGTTCATCTGGAAAATATAAAACATGTGTGAGTTCTAAGAAAGTGAGAAGTATTTTTTTACAAACCCTTTTCTTCCCGCCTATGCTGATGCTTTTCAATGCTGTAACCAAATTTATAGGCCCTATCTGGACCATCATAATATTTTGATTTACAACCCACTAAACTTATCAGTCCAAGGAGAGTCTAAAAATAATAAAAAAAAGTTAGTAAATAAAATTATCTTCTCTTGTATTCGTAATTATGATGAATTATTAATTAACATAATAATGCAATTAGCACATCCTGACAGAATTTCTAAACCAATTAGTGGGAAAATTCACCACCAAGTATTTTACACAATTTATAATATTTGATTATTATTTTTTTCAGAAATTAATGCTTGATTGACCGGCCATTGGTATTTAAAATGCTTATTCGTTGTTTAGTTTTTTTTGTTCCTTTATCCAAGTCGAGGAAGTAAAACGAGAATTATGGAAAAATTATAAATTCAAAAAAAAAATCAAATATTTTTTACGCTGACGAATTATTTTGATTTGCATTTAACTTAACGAAAATTATGAAAAGAAATAATTTTTGTGTGTGGTGCGAGGACTGGTTTTAATGCCATAACGAGTGCGCGTCAACTATCCCCACCCCATTCCCCCTCTTCATCTTAAGATATTTTGTTGTCATTTACTATATCAAACCGACATAAATTTTTTACTATGAAATTATTGGTTTTTGTGGCATAAAGTTATTAAATTTATTTCAGTCCGTAGAACAGAAGAGCATAAAAAATTGTTTTTATTGATCATTGAAGTATTAAAAGGCATTTTTGATGATCTTGATTAAATCTGATTAGCAAAGTGGTTTATTTTCAACTCTCAAAAATGCGTTTCGTGACTTGATTTTTTGGTGTTTCAGGAAATACGGCTGATCGGGACGAGATTTATAACCAATTAGTAAAAATGATATAAATATCACAAATGTTAGAAATTAAATTTCCTATTTGATAACGTGTTATCAATTACAGAAATATTATACTGTAGTAAGATTTATAAAATGAAGCACCAATTTCAAATATTTTCTTTGGCATTGTGTTGTTACCTGTAGGAGAGAGACGAAGCCCTCGACAGACAGACAGAGTAATGTCAACTTGCTCGTTCGCTGCCTGCTACAGAAATTGTTTTTTTTTATTGGATAGATTATAGAAACTTACGAGAAGTATCTTTATTTAACAATCCGAAATATTTGATGATAAAAACTAAGAATAAAATGATATTTTTGTATTGGGAAGATATGGTATAACGGTCCAATTGAATTTTTATGTATGCAAAGACATGTAAAATCGAATTTAAAATACTTTTTATCTTTATATTTTTTTCGATTTTGCACACCTTTTCCCGGAAAATCGTAAGAAATCTATAAGTTTGTACGAGGACTCCCCCATGGAGACGAGCAAGGAAAATGATTTGTAGTCTATATTTGAACTGGAGCTTCATGAAATTCTATCCAGCCGATTTTGAGTTTACTGCCAAAAAGCAAAGAATTGGAATTTTGATGTTAATCATCTTAAAATGTCCCAAAAACATAAACAGAGCCGCGTTTGACTGCGTTTGAACAAAAGAAAAATGTCTGCGTTTGAAGAAACAGACATACGCACGGTATTTTCTTGTTTAAATAGGCAGAAGAAATGTGGGAAGTTTTATGTCTTCAGGTAAATTGTTTTCTGAGTGGTCGTGGTAGTGCTATATTTTAATTTCTCACTAAACAACATTTGCATGTGGTAAGTAGAGCCCCAAGTTTCGATACGCTGCGTCTGATGACGGTCTCCAGCTTCCAAACTAGGAAAAGGTCCTTACAAAAACTGTTTTCTTATAACCAGAATTTTTGCGGTGTGCAAACATCCTCTAACAATAAAACAATGTAAGCAGGAGTAATTTTTCACTTTTAAAACAATAAAAACATATTATTAATGGATAAAATCTTCTGCCATTGGCATAGAAACATCCAAACATAAAAAATATCAATACATAAAGATTAATGTTTATTAAACTCATCGGCATAAAAATTATGTAAACAATCGATTTCAAGTTCACGTCTCGAACCCTAACTGTGACTCCCACAAATAGAAAATGACGCGACGTTTATCAATATTACAAAGGTTACTGTTATACAAACATCGATGGTAATTAAGTTCACATACAGGTAAACATCGATATGGTAGGCAAACGAAAAGGTGATTCCGCGAACGGTTAATCGCTTACTCATCCGGCGAGGAATCTTAAATCGCTATAAAGCATTAGTGCTGGGAAAAAACTATTAATTTTTCATAGAAAAAAAATTCTTCATAATTTTTACCGAATCAATTTCTCAGATTAGACCAACATCTTCAATATCAACGACCTTCATAAAAATTTTCCTTCTGTTTTGTTGCGAATTTCTTGGCCGCGACTATTGTTCGAAATTCTTCGATAATTCGATTTGACGACATTTGATGGACATTTTCAGCATCAAATTCTCCAGCCTCCGCTCAATAAATTTGAGTTATTTTAGAATTGTGTAAAATTTATTATGGTGTTGATCGACTATTATCAATATGGAAGAATATCATCTTATTTTTATTTGAGTTTTTTCATATTTTTTGAAGTTTATGCGAATCGATGGTGGTTGGGGGCCGAAATACATTTTTTGGATAGTTTCTTGTTTGTTTCTCCCATTTATCTTGGATAGGTTGCCAAACAGGAATAATGCGATTAATTAATTCTTAAATGATAATGATCAATCGGACGAAAGACTTTTGACAGTTTTTTGACTGTCATGATATTAATTCAGAACTTAATGGCTTTATCGACAACAACAAAAAAAGTGAAATTAAAAATATGATCGTTAGTTAGCATTTTCATATCGTACATATAGTTCCGTTCTGCAGATTGTAACTAATGTTGTGCAGCTACCGACTGTGACATGCAAAATCTGAAGAAGAAAACCTTGATTGGTAGCTGGTGAACTTAAGCATCTGTTCACCTGTGCTTCATTGAGACGATTTTATGAGCTGATTCGCAGTCTGGTCTGTGCACGGTAAACAATTTAACTATTTATATGAATTAATTTTTGTTTATCAAAATCTTTTATACCAAATTTGAATCAAATCGCATGTTTTAATCGACATTTGGTAACAAATGTAAATATTTGATAAATGTTTGGTGTAAATTTGACAGAAATTTTTAGTGTTGTTTTGACATTTTACACCAAATATTCATAAAGACATGCCGGTTGGAGTAAAAGATTTTGATAAACAAAAATTTATTCATATAAATCCTTAAACTTTTTATCGTCTGGGAATAGTACGGGGTTAAATTGAAAAGTTTCGGACCTGGTAATAAGATAATTTGATTTGTAACAAAATTTCTAACTTTTATAAATATTATATTTTTAAATGATATGAATCGATATTCAAATTCCTCATTATTCCGGGAAATTGTTTGAGAAAATTAAGAAAAATATCTGAGTACATGATTTTGTAATGCAAAACTTAATTTTGTGCACAATTTACTCTATAACCCGACAAATAAAATATTAGTTTATAAAAAATATGTTTTTTTATAAAATCAGAAATATCTCGCGAAAGAGAACATAGTTTTCACAAATCATACGTTTTTTTTGTCAGTCCTGAAACTTTTAAATCTACCCTCAAGGTAGACATAATGCCGGTCGTTTCAGAAATTATTTACTAAGGTATTCTCACCTGCAATAAGAATCGCACCTACTTAATAACAAGAGACGCTTTCAACACCAGATTACGGCAATCGATAGGCGAACTTTCAATTCATCATCGTGTTGTTATGTAATCAGCAAAAGTAATGACATAAACAAACTATATAAAGACTGTTTTTCTCTAACAACTCAGCTTTGAAAAATAATACCCCAAAGCAGCAGATATGCATGCGGTTGGCAGCGCACACGAGCAGCGGAGCATGTCGCTTGGTCGAAGAAAAACATTCAATTCATTTTCAAACTCTCCGATCAACACGAAGTTTTACCGAAATCGTAGTTTTCTATCAACTGTTGGGAAAGTACCGCTAGCTACAACGGTTACCTCCCATAAAATTTTTCTTAAATACAAATTTTTCGAACACTGCGCTTGTGAGAAAAAATGCATGTAATCAAAATTAAAGGAAATAATATTGCCTACATTTTTAATTTTAGGTGAATTTAATCTCAACTCATACTCTCGTTTACAGTTAAGTTTGATTTCTTAACTTTGCTCTATTGGATATTGTTAGGGATCTAAAAAAAAATTATCGGTATTTTTTTGTTTGGTAGAATACCGTCCGATCGGCGGAGGGGAGGGGGTCAAAGTCGGCGAAAACTCGAAATCACAAAAACTTTAAAAATTTGTAACGGCTTAACCGATTGAGATGATATTGAATATTTTGGAAAGGTAATTCCTTGTGACAAAAAAATATTTTTTGACTTCCTCTCCCTCCCCCTCACCGTCATATTGTAAAATTCAATTTAGTGACAATATAAATAAAATTTGGGAGTAAATGCGTTATTTAAAAAAAAATCAAAAAAAAAATCGAATACAAGAAAATTGTATTATAGTTTACTGATTTTCGATTAGTTTTTATGTTTTCTGTACATAATATTAAATCAAAAGTTTTAGGAGTTTAAAATTAATTAGAAATTCATTTAAAAGAAAAATTTTTTTTCTTTGAGAAAGTTTCCGTTTGGAATAAATCTGTGAAAATTTTGAGTTTCTGGAAGTATTTTGACACTTTCAAACCTTCTTTGAAGTTGTTGCTATTTTTCTTGAGATATTTTAAATTTCGTCACTAAATTGAATTTTACAATTCAATTCGAGTTTTCGCCGACTTTGACCCCCTCCTCTCCGCCTACTGGAATTTATTCCCTGAAAAAAAATACGGGTATCTTTTTTTTAGGTCCCTAACTACATCCAAATGAAAAAAGTTAAAAAAAAACAAAGGTGACTTTCAAGCTCCATTCAAGTCGAGTATGAAGTTTTTACATATCTCTAACGGTTCATGAGATAATTTGAACAACATTATTTTTCACATATTTTTTCGGAAACTTTAAATATTGCAGAAGAAAGTCATGTAATGCTCACATCTTTTTTTTGAATTGTTTAAATCATGCATTTACTTGCTTTATCAAACTACAATTCTGTGGAAATTTGATAAAACTTGAAACTTACATTCTCAAAGCAATTTAAAAATATGAACAAAATATAACAAGATAAAATTTTTAGTTTGCTGTTTTTTTTAACGTTTAAAGTTCAAAATAAATTTTGAATTAACGAACAAACTAAAAATTTTGTCTTGTCACATATTTATTGTTAGCAATCAAAATATTCAAATCGAAAACCTGCGGAAGGAAAAATACGCACAAACAAAAAAACACGCACACACAATACAAACACACAAAAAAACACCAAACACACTTGCCCCCGCTTCGTGTCGCTTCCATAAGACTTCAACGAGAATAAAACTAGGAAAGAAAACCGGTTTTAACAAAGGGCGAACTGAAGCAGCAACATGTATAGGCGATCACCACGGCTGCTCGTGGCTTCTCGTGGGCGCTGCCAACTAGCCGGCAGCTGCTACGTCACGATGGGGTATTATTTTGAATTTCGGTTTTGCACTAAGTTGAGTTGTTAGAAAAAAACAGTCTTTATATAGTTTGTTTATGGTAATGACGACATAAACCTCGTTTTTTGGTGTCTCAAGCAACAATTTTAAGTTCGTTGCTTTCCGGCAACACACTCAAGAAATCGGATTTAAGATTTGCATTTTTTATATCTATCAGATTTACCTATGAAGATTTTTTTTCGCCAAAAAATTAAAATATTCCTCTGTCTGTGTTTACCAAAATCCGAGCTAAATGCCTCCGATTGTTTAGTTTCGTGATTTGAAAATCAAATTTCCCTCCCGTCTTAAGAAGTGCGTTCCGTTCTTAATTTAGAACATCATCTGAGCAATTGAAAGTGAATGCTTTACATTGGCAAAATTTTCACGCTGATAAAAGAAGTTGAAGCGTTCGACCTTGAGGCGGCTTTGATTTCAGATGAATCGCAAAACTTCATAAAATGCCATTTTATTGGATTAAAAAATTTATTTTGACATATTTTCATAATGGTGTTTTTTTATTTTTTGTGTTTTTTTTGTGTTCTATTAATAGTCGAAAACCTGTTGACAATAATCCGATGGGACAGACATCAATTAATGGCTGGTTTTAGATCGACTATTAAAATTTTAATAAACGTAGATCAGTAATCGATCAAAATATTCAAATGGAGATGAGTGTGAAGATATGTTCGCGCGCTAGTATCGTTCACATTTCCTCATTACTATGCGTCTGTAATCCGAACAAAAAAAAACATTTTTTTTCTAGATGTAAGCCACATCAGCAGTGAAGCGAAGCCGCTAAATAGAAGTTTACTTCCTCAAGCTGGTGATGAAAAGGAGAATTCGTTAAAAAACTAACGATTTTTGAAGTGACATTAACCGTAGATAATTTTATTAAAAAGAAAAAAATTATATGCTGAGGTCAGCCTTGTAAAATATTTCACACAAGTACCCCCTTATAAGCCAATCTAAAAATCCGATAATCGTAAATATATTTAATGACCTGAAAATTTCGTATCAAACTTCATAAAAGTTATAGCTGTTCATTTAGCTTTTTTGGTTTGATGAAAATTTGTTTTGTTACGTAGCCGCGTAACATAAATATCTAACTATACGATGTTTACCTATTTTTGATAGGTCCTCTAAAAAAAATCTTCAAATTTTCAGTCTTCAAGAACCAAAACCGAATTTCTAAAAAAAAAATATGTAGTTTGCATCTGTGCCAAATATTCCTTAATTTTTAGGACGACCGAAAAAGCAGGGCTTCACAAAAAGTTTCGCCACAGACCCAAAATTTGTAAATACGCCACATGAAAAAAATCGCTAGAAACGATTTCCCTATCACATTTTATGTTACTGCAAAGAACTGTTAAAATCTGTAAAACCCATTTTCGGTGCCAAAATATATAATTTTATAATTCAATTTAGCATAATTCGCGGCAAAAAAGTCTTTTAATCTTAACTAATTTTTACAACAATTAATGTTGTCGGAAAAACATTTTTTAATAATAGGATTAGTATAGTAAAACATGAAAAATATGTAGATCAAAGCTGATGCTACTACACTGGGATCGGGTCTCAATTAATACCACTGAGCAATTCAGGTTTTCTCGTGCAATTTTCATAACAAAACATTTTAAGTCGATTTGCCAAATTGTTAGTGACTTTTTATGCAAATCAAAACGGTAGATTGTTGATAATCTCTTTTCTCTTGGTGCGATTAAGTTTTAAAAAGTGGTTTTTCTTTAGTCAAATACGTGTTAGCCGTTCTTTAACGACAGTAAATTTATCAACTAGAAGAGCTGCTTCGATTCTTATGGGCAATTTAGCGTCTGGTTAATTGGATGGCAATCAAATAATTGATTTGAGTTAAACATTTCAATAATCGCCGTGGCTTCTCTAACGTATTATTATATTAATTTATCGCTTCATTATACCGAATTTAATTTTTTTTGCATTCAAATTCCTGCTGTGTGTTGAAGTCTTTCGTCAAATTAACAAAATTAATTATTTGGTATCTCAAGTTTCAGTAGCATATGTGGGAGTTGATTGAATTTTAAATCATAATTGACCTTTAAAATATTTGTGATCTTCCTATATTTAAAAATCAATAAAATTATTAAAGAAAAATATCCAATTTCATGCAGTTTTGGAATTCGGTGGGAATTTATGAGAGATAAAAAGTAACAAACTTGGTATAAAGTATGTGTTTTTTTGCAACGTTTAGAGAATTTTTATGAAAAATGTATATACCCAATATGTTGTTTACTGATTAAAATGATTAAGAATTTTTCAGCTGCTCATTACACATTCCGAGAAATAGATTTTGTGCAATTTTCACCCACATTTTTAAGATATGAACAAAAATTATATTTCACAAAACCGATGTGGTGAACTGAATAACAAAACCGACATTTAACTGGTCAGATTTTGAAGTATATGGCGTTTTTAATACTTTTGTCAACAAAATATTCTTATTTTTTGGTCAGAAAACACAGCGAATGGATCAAACAGTACTAATATAGAAATTAACTGATCTGGTTTTTTGGATACGATAAAAAACGCAGTCAAACTTCTTAAAAAACAAACAGATTAAAATTGTTTTAAATTCAAGAAAGTGTGTACACGAGTTCTCTACATCAATCTTGACTTCGAAAACTTGTTTTTATTCGCATCAATTAAAAGTTAAAATTTAAATTTATCGACTAAAAAATTTAATATAACATGAATTATTTAATTTTAGTCAAATACGGATGTATTAATAAAAAACAGCCACATCAAAGTGGAAGATGAAGAGGAGGCATGGGGGTTTGTGGCAATTAAATTTCATGTAATATTCGCAATTTTTTATAACAGCATTGCCAGATGTGGGATTTTTTTTTGAATTTTACGATAGGAGTGGGTATTTTCAGCATATTTAAAAAAATAAGTATTTGAATGGGTGAAATTTAACAACTTTTGCTGCCGTGCGTCATACGAACGGGGTTTATTTTGCGCTTGTCTCAAATAGCGGTTTTACCGATACGATAAATTATCAAGGCTCACATACAAAGTCCTACCGTGAGGAGTTTAGGAATTTTTCTGTTTTGGTAGCTCGTCAGCCGGATTTTCACGTTCAAAGAAATATGAAAGAAGGAAAGCGTAAGAAGGACACGTATGAATGCGACAAAGAGACCTTCACCGGAAGCGTGTGGCATCGCACAATTATAATGACTTTAGAGTTTACTGAAAATCTTGTCTAACCACAAAAGTTATTAGCATAATTCGTTAGTATATTATGATTATAGAATTCGCAAAAAATAAATAAAATTCATAAAAAATACTAATTTCACAGAAAATGTTAATCATAAATCCTTTTATACTATTAAAATTTACTGCGTGTCAAGGTCGTATTAAAATGTCACGATAAAAATAACTTTTTTGGTTTCAGTCAAGTCAGAACCAGCATAACAACGGGACGATGGATAAGTAATAACTGCCAGTATTTTCGTAGATTTATACTCGTGACTGATTTTACTTGAATTCTATTAGTATACAATTATACATATGTATGATGAATCTATCATATTATAATTAAGGTTTATTGATAAGTATTTCCTGATCGCCTTGTTAGTTAACTAAAAACAATTCCGTTGTCATCACCAGTAGGTATTTTGTAATTCAAACTTTAATTACCATATGTTTTTATTATTTATTTTAAATGTAAAATCATGAAATAAAATGTTCACAAACCAACAAAACTTCGGCTCTCATTTTGAATGTTTACTATAATTGTGTTAAAAGATGTATTTGATGTAAACTTTATCTTGTAGGTTAATTGATTCTCTTGTATAGCTTGCACTTTTAAACACAGAATTCACTAATTACGTACAGGCACAATGTTTTAGTATACGTTCTCCAAATAAATCCATAAGTCACAAGTTTGCAACTAGTAATTCAATTTTTTTCCAGATTTCAAACTACCGACTAATATTTGCGCAATGATCACATCAGGCTTTCAAACATACTTAGATTAGTAATTGTTTTGCAATGATCGCGTTTGGTTTTGCCTATCCATACTAATCAATAAATAAACAAGTGAAAAACTTTTAAAAATGCAAAAAAAAAAATTAAATATTATTCGCGAGAATATTTGTTAAACCTGCGTGTTGTTGTTAACGGTAATGATAGTAGCCTAAGAATGAAACTTCCCTCCATTCAAACGACGTCTATAAATAAGGAATTTTTGTCAAGATCTAAGATCGATCGAATGGACAGATGAGCATACGATGGATGCCATATTCGCTAATAAATATAACCACCTTACCTAAACTAGCCAAGATATCGTGCCAAACGGGTTGCCTCTTCTTTTCTGTTAATTCGCATATCATTAGATTCGTTTGTCCAATTCCGATGCCGACTCAAATGTTATCTGAAAACGCTGCCATATCGAAAAATTTAATAACATTAAATTTTGCAACTTGTAACCTTAGAATATCCCTCATGACATCGTCATTGTAATAAGGATCGTTGTGAATATATCTAAGATTATAAACAACAGACGTCATCAATGCAGATGTCCACTTGGAAGGTAATATGCCAAATACTATCATATGGAAGGTATATATTTATTTATTTACACATCATTAACAGTTAGTAGCTATTAGTTTGATTTATTAATTTCATTGGTAAATCAACTCAAGCAATTTTAGAAGTCACTGTTGAAGCACGATTAATGTTACTTCTCAGTTCCGATTTATGCTTAAACAGATACTTCCATTTTAATCAGACGAACTGATAAATAATTTCCTTGTTGAAGCTAGTGAGGTCAGCATAGCTCCGGGTCCCGCTACGTTGAAATTCGGATTCCAAAATTTCAAATTTAAACTTTACACTCACAACGGCCTTTCTATAACGTATACCCGATTGATAAGATTGAGTTTGATTGGCAATTCAGAATTTCTAAATGATTTTTCCCCCATTTAATCTTATAACAATTATGGTAATGTCGCGTGCCTTTAATCTAATTTGTCCATTTTGATTTGGTTTTGAACACTTTAAATGCAAATCACTTCATCATTGGTATCACACGATGGTATCACTCAAGTAGACATTGGAGATGGGGCCATTTGATTTAATTAATGTTCACATATATAAAATTGGTCCAAATATTTTCGTTTTTTTCTTCGAATACTGGTCGGCTTTTAGCACTGTGGTTTAATGATGTGTTAATTATGGTTTTATTATTTCTATTTGGTGTAATTTTTAGTGCTTGTTAAATCGTTCGGCATACAAGGTGAACTAATTGGCAATTAATGCGTTGTTGAGTCAATTATTAAGTCATAAATTCGCATTTGTCGATGGCTGGCGTTTTTAAACTTTATAAAATATTTCGCTGTTTTTAATGTTCAGAACATTTCAAAAGTATATTTAGAAATACCGTATTTTCAAAATTTTCTTCAAAATTCTTCAAAATTTTACTTTTGAAACTTTGGAAAATACAACCTTTAACAATTTTTTAAAATTTTGGAAAATACAACCTTTAAATAAAAATATAATTTTTGTCCGAAATCCAATTTTAAAAAACATATTTTTTTATTATAAGTAATATAAAATTGATTAAAAAACCCTGCATTATATCATCAGAACGATGGTGGATCTAACTTCCATTCTAATGAATTAATCGAAATTTAAAAATCAGACGCAGATCTAACTCATGTTCATGAAATGTAAAATTCATTTTTACCGAATATCCAAAACGTGATTTGATTTAATATGTATGCAAAATATTTCGAATTGAATAGAGCTGGAAATACCACCTCCGGTGTTCAATCTCTTTCTTAAAATCGAATTCAAGCTTTTTGGATATGCATTCTACTAAACCACCTTATGCTTTTATATATGAGCATTAAAACATAAATCATAAAACCAGTAGATATTCATTTTGTTACCCAACTTTGACTTATGGTAGTATTATCATTCAATGGAAATGTTATTCGGAGCTATAAGAAAAATTGAGGAAAAATTTTGAAAATCGCAAGCTATATTTGATCCATATCTTAATTGTGGAAAGTTTTATTTTAATTAATTCTGTAAATTTCGTATTAAAAAAATAGTTTTTTTCGAGATAATTGTTCAAAACGGCAAAGTTAGTCTTAGCCACAAACAAAGTCTGACTTTAATTGTTTTCAAAAGGTGTAGCTCCAAAACTATTTGATCGATGAATCCAAATTTTTGCTTTATTCACCTATATATATATATATCTTTTAACCTGACTGATTGACTGACTGACTGACTGATTGATTGATTGGCTCATTAACGCCCAGCCAAACACCTGAAGCTAGAAACTTGAAATTTTCACAGTATTTCCCATCAATCACGTAGGTACTCACTAGGGCGGGGTTTTTTTTTCGAAATTTCACCAGTAAGGGAGTAAACGGGAAGTAAAGAGAGTTTGGGTGTTTTAAAACCTTGATTTTCGATATGAATCATCTTCATTAAGAGACTGAAAAGTGACACTCGGGGGTTTTCGGGGTCGCGAATCCAGTGTTAGAAATTCAAAATTTGAATTTTTCAAAACTTGTCCTACAAGGATAACGGAAATATCCTTTTCCGTTTTTCCCGGGAAAAATTGCATTAGGGGTTTTTGGGATCGTTGATCACAAATCTGGTGTTAGACTAATTCGAAATGGAAAGTCCTGCAAGGATAACATTTTTCTCAAAAGTTTTTAAGTTCTTTCCTGTTTTTTTGGTCTTCTAAAACTTATACAAAAAACTTTAACCCGGCAACGATGGGTATGCAAGCTAGTACTAAATAAAAGAAAAGAGTGAATTATTCATAATCAAGTGATTTCATATTTAGGCCTGGAACTTTTTACCAATAAAAAAACACAAAACATTTATTATTATAAAATAGTTAAAAGTTTATTAAACAAAATGAAAAGTGGTTAACAATTTTTAAGCATGTGGTAAATGAGCCCCTTCGGGTTGGAATCCATTTTCATCAGCGACGTAGTTTAAAGTGTAGGTTTGACCATCAGCAGCCACCCAAGAAACCGATCCTCGAACTGTGAGTGCATCCTGCTCTGGTCCCAAATTCCTAACTTGAGCTTGTTCTTGGCGAGTGACTCCATCGCTGGTTTCATACCTAGAGGAGGCATAAGAATTGCCGTTACAATTCAAATTTTCTACAAATTTTAATTTAAATTTTCTCCAAAAGTTAGCTTAAAGCTAAACGTCAACTTCGAGCGGCATTGAACTTGGTTAAGATCAGGTTCGTGTCTTAAGTCTTCCGTTTTGATTTTAAAAATTTATCTGATTGGCGCTGTTACGAGTCTTTCGTTGGGCAATTTTTAAAATTGAAGCTTAAAGCTTGAAATATGTATTAAGAATTTCAAGTAAAATATATAACAATACCGGTTTTTTTTAAGTAAAAGTCTCAAGAATAAAAAAAAAGATTTTTAAGCATCAATAATTTTTGCTAGGTTTTAAGATTTTACAAGACTAATGCATTTTTTTGTGAAAGCTATCAACTTTTTTTTTGTATTGCGGCGGTATTAAAAGGTGTGAGGGATGATATTTTAATTGTTTTTTTTTAGTTTCAATAAAATATTTTTAAATTTTAGGTCACGAAATATTTGTTTAAATATTTTAAAAAAACCAATAGTATAAAAAAATTGTTTTGTTACAAAATAAAAAAAAACGGTTGAATATCTTTTTTTTCAAATTCCTTGCTGTGCGACTTTAATAAGAAAACCACAAAATTTCGATGGTTTTGAACTTAGATTTTATCTTTTGAATTTAGAACACATTTTTGTTGAATATAGAAACGGTATTTGGAGTAAAAAAATCAAATATAACTTCGAAACATTGGTTATTAACAGAAGAAAAAAAATAATCAAAACACTTTTTGACACATTTTTAAATTAGAATGATTTTCCGTTATTTTTCAAATCCTATGTTTGACTATTTTCTTGCCGACGCTAACTTTAGTTGCTTATAGAAAAATTTTCAACACTTACGCGAATTTGTATCCTTCTACTCCAATATTGTCGTTGTCATAACGAAGAATTTGTGCGTTTTTGGAGTCGTCAATTGGTACGGCAACGGCGACAACAACAACAGCAGCGATAATTGCGATGGCGAATTTCATTTTAGCGAAAGAAAATTTGCAACTGAATCAAGTTACTCGATTGAAAGAACTGTGAATTGTGTGGTGTCTAACTGAAGGGCATAACCCTTATATACCTGAAAAATTCTATAAAAGAAGATGAGACAAACACTGAAAGTTACACAAAAGTTGTTCTTTGAGTAGGAGTAGAAGGGATTTGATTATTTTTACCTGCCCAATTACGGAGTTTTTAGTATACATATTGATAACAATTTTCATAAATTCCTACGAGTATTTTTGTCAGGTCGTCTTCTTTTGATTTTTTTAAATTCCCTTAAGAGACATATCTGTAACAAAAAACCTGATCAGCAGATATTTTTTCATAATGAAGCTGATTTAACGAAACATATTATTTACATCACTTGAAATGGACACTTAAATTAAGTTTAACGACCATAACAGAATGAAACGTGTAGAGAGATGGTCTTTCTGGTTCGGTCTTTTCAGTTTTGATTAGTTAAAGGTCACCGT
Source organism: Chrysopilus asiliformis (assembly GCA_964034945.1). Lineage (NCBI taxonomy): Eukaryota > Metazoa > Arthropoda > Insecta > Diptera > Rhagionidae > Chrysopilus > Chrysopilus asiliformis. Next base: position 647,300 of record OZ035962.1, on the reverse strand, counting down.
ATTCAAATTTTTGACATTTTGGTTCGTTTTATGATGATCGTGAATTTGATTTCATTACATCCAAAAATACTGAACACTGGATATATTAAAATTACCGGTTCAAAAGCAAATACCAATATGGACATGAAGCGATACTAGTTAAAATTGTTAAAAATATTATAAGCTTAATTGCCAAAAAAAAAAATTAATCAGAATTTAATACAAAATGATCAATGTTTAAAGCGATAAATTACTTAAAATTTAAATTAATCAAAATGAATATTTATTTTCTGTAAATCTACAAATTAAATGCTAATCACAGATTCGTTGCCATTGAATTAAATGGACCAATCAAACTTTAATAGTCTGACGATCAGGTAAATAAAGAAGCAACATTTTTGTGAAAAAGAAGAAAAAACGGGAAAACAAGTTTAAACTGATTTATTAACGCATTTAAAAGAGATTTCCGCATATTTAGAAGACACCTCATCGCTAAGTTTAACATTAGTTTTGATTTTTCGTCTTATGCAAATTGCCCCTGAATACTTTTCGGATGCATCTTGCATCTAAAATTTTTACCAACTGAAAAAAAAAGTAATTTGCTGCGAAATATAGAAAAAATCACCTTTTATTGAATATATCAGACAAACATTAGAATATCAATAGTCTTATTTTTGTTGACTTGAGTTCTTACACTTGTTAGGAATACTAAATAAGTTTGTGAGTAATTTTAAATCACTGTCATCAAATATATTGCGCCTTTCGAGAATTTATCCTTTAACTGGTAGTGTAATCGCCAGATGTGATTTCATGATGTAATTTTGGGGTTGGATTAGAAAATCATTTCAAAAAAAAAAAAAACTGGGTTTGAATTTTCGCAGATCAGTTTTATTCAATATTGTCGAATATATGAAAATTAGACTGAGTTAATTGTTAGAATATTGGTAATAAGTTTCTAAAATAACAAACTTAAAATGTCAAAGTTAAAAAACACACACTCTGGTTGAGATTCGAACTTAGTTCCTGAAAATCGAAAACACTAAAGATTAACCACTCTATACTATGCCGTCGGTGCACGTGTAGTGAAGATCTATTAGATTTTCTGAATAACGAAAAACTATTATTATAGATTTGCAGCACAAAAAAATAAGAAGATTCAGAACTAAGAAAAAATTGAAAGTATCAGCAAAAAATTCGGCGAAGTTTGACAACAAACATTTGGATTCAAATTTTTTGGATTATTCTCGACTCTTAATAAAAACGAACAGATCATTCTTGATTTTGAAAACAACGAAAAACTTTGAAACTGATGGATTAAAATTGGAAAAAAGTTTAATTTTCATGCAATTTTATAGAACTAGATCTCTGGGATTCGAAAATTTCAGTCACCGTTTCTTTCCGTGTCTGTTTAAAATCACTAAAAATGTAACGAGGGAGGTTCAGTCTCTGTTTAACATCCCCAAAGTGTAACGAGGGAGGTTCGAAAAGTCTAAAATGATTTATGATAGCCCCTAATCAAAATTTGCATTGATTTATTTGTATTTACATTGATGAAATGAAACCAGCTGCAACTTTGAAACGGTATCGAGTTATCAATCGACGTGTATATTTTTTATACAGATTTAACACATTTTGTAAAAAAAATGGATTCACCAAAAAAATTGTGTTTAAATTGAGCTCCGTTAATAATTTTCTCAAATTGTTATCCAAAATATTTGGGGGGATATTTGCAACATTTTTTTTATTTGCCAACAAATAAACCGAATCGTGATGCATTTACTATTCTATGTTTATGTAAATTTACTGCTTTCTATCTATGTAAAATTTATCTTTGAAATAGTGAAAAATCACCAAAAAAATCACGTGATCTCGAGATGATAGAACGTTTGGCATTGGACGTCTATTGCAAGATTGGCCTGGAACTATAAAACGATCTTCAAATCTCTTACACCATATCACCTTAAATTAATTCGACCGAATAAGAGTGAGAGTGACGATGCGATTGTAGGCCCACACATTAAATGTGTTTTCGAAAAAAAGTGTCTCCGCTAATTTGCATCAAAATCCGAAACACACAAAACCAAAATTTTTCACTTTAAAAAGAGAAACACCAAGATAGGAGGCTACACCGATCATAATCCCAAATATATGGTCGACCTTATCATAAAAATCTATAAAAGATCATCACCAAAAAAAAAAGAAAAAAAAAATTACAAAAATAAAAAAAGCTTTGTGGATCTTCGGATCATGTTTTAGTATGGAGGTATAGAGGTGTCGATTGCTTCTGTTTCTTTGGTTGATGTTACCTTATCTCAAGGTCAGTCCATATATAAGTGGTGCCCCACTTTGAAGTTCAATCGTGCCCAATGAAGGTTCAACGAAAGACCTTAAACCGTCGTTGGCATATGCAGACCTTAAATGCGATGAAGCGAATAATACATTTATCCGTAAGAATAGAACTTCTAGATGGCTTCTGTTTCTGGGAGGTTCTTAAGTATTTAAGAAATACCCTTGAAAATAAATTGGATGGAATTTAGATAAAAAATCAAAGTGAATTAAAAACAATTTAATAAAAAAATAGTATGTTTAACGTTTTTTATTAAAATTTTTGCTTAATTTTTCTCATTTGTTTGTTTGTTTTAAATATACTAAACTATACAACAATTCACAGTCAACAGTTTCGTGATGGAAATCGTTTTATCCTTTTTCGCATGGCACTAGTTGGTTATCGTGTCTAAAGTATCCAAGTTAGTTTTTTTTATCTAAATTTTCGGAAGGTTCTTAGGCTTTTGGCAAATGGGCGCCATCGGGTTGGAAACCGTTCTCATCGGCAACGTAGTTGACGGTGTAGGTGACACCATCATCGCCAACGTATGAGTAGGATCCGTGGACGGAGATAGCTTCATCATCGGTTCCAACGTTCTTCAGTTGACCTTGTTCTTGGGCGTTCTTGCCGTCGCTGGTTTCATAGCTATAATTTGAAAAAATAATTAAGATTATTGTTTTTTGCACTGAACTGAATGTAACTCGAAAGATTTGAACTTTGCATTAGGTCATCAAATATTTGAAAAATACTACACAAAAAACTGTTTTCGGTAGATTATAGAGGTAAAGCTTGGCGGCGTTGAATTAAATCCGGAAGTGAAAATTCCTTATGAGCAAAAAACATTTTTTAGAGTTTAATTGAATTTTCACTTTGGATTATCTTAACTATATTTGATTATCTCAATTTCGAAACTCTACTTCCGAAGTATCCGATTTTTTTAAAGATTCCTTCCTCAAATTTAGTTTTAAAAATCGTCCAAAAAACTTGTTGTATTATATGTATGTAGGAATTCTTATACACATACGGCAAAAAAATATTAAGTTGATAAATTGATTTCCGATTCCGAAATGTACAAAGTAACCGGTAAAACTGATTTTTTTAAACTATATAAAATTATTTTACCGTAAACTTTGCAGATTTAAAAAAAAAATATTTTTATATATTTTTTTTAGATTAAAACTTACGCCCAATTGTATCCCTCAACACCAATATTGTCGTTGTCGTAACGGAGAACTTGAGCGTTCTTGGGGTCATCGAGTGGCACGGCCAAAGCGACGGCGAAGAGAGCGGCGAAAACTACGGCGAATTTCATTTTTATTTTTGAGTTTGGTTTTTGGTTGTTTGAATTGAAGCTGTGCTTTCTCGACGAGAATTGATTTGGCTATGACCAAAGTTGTACAGAACTGTCGATTTTATAGTAAAAATTTTTGATTGAGGTGCCAAAGAAGAAAAGGTGATGTTGCAACTTGTATGCCAAAAAAAATATATTTAAACCAACAACAACAATAGAAATGGTGACAGACGAAGTGTTGCGAACCAAAGAAAAAAAAATATCCAAAATAATCAAACAAACAGAAGAAGAAACTGGAATATTAATTTACGACAATTTTTAGACAATTTTTATGTAAATTTACGATTTTTTCGCTTTTTTTCCTATTTAGTTAGCTTTGGACATATTGTATTTCTGCACTATCAGGCCATGAATAGTAGCGTGAAAATTTTTGATGCGATTAAGAAATATGTGTCGGAAATGTTGCTAAAACGCCGTCCAACAACGGTTCGAAATTGGCAATGCAGGAGCCCCAGGTGTGTGTATATGGATGAGACATTGGCGAAATTTGTTGATTGGAAGGTTAACTTTTGGCGTGCAGCAGTTTTTCGAAATTTTCGATACTTTTTTGGAACGATATACATCTTAAATACGTCAATTGATGATATTTTTTGTCATATAGGTCAGTAATTATATAATATATTTATAGTGCTCTAAGAACAAAAGCAATAAATTTTCTGATACCCTCCTCTCCCTGAAAAGGGTGAGGCAAGGTCAATCATTTTGTTTCCAATTTTAAAGAAGTTTGTTGATTCGTTTCTAGATTTCAATGTTGACATACGTGCCTGATATCCACCATTAAGTCCAACTTAATCATTTCAACCGAGAAACACATTAAAATACATCTATGTGTGTATATTTTAAGCTATTTGCATACATATATCCCGTATAGCCATCGATCGATCTAATCAAGATTCAAGCGAGCAGACGTTTCTAGCATTTCATCTGACCAAGTAACCTTCAACTTTATTAGTTACCTGTCCCTCTGCGATATGTGGTGATGGCGATTATCGAGCATACGCAAGACTCCATCAAGCAAAAAAGATACAATTTTGAGTTTAACTAACCGAACAAGTTGTATATAGAAGTTGCTTGCCTCCTGTTAAAAAGATAACTTGTATTTCTTTTCCACAAGTGGATTTTATCACTATAGTGCGAAGAAGTTCCAAGAAGTCATTAATGAAATGAAATCAAAAGTGATTCGGCCTCCCCTGCCTCCACATCAATCTTCTCGTGTCTTTTGGCTGCTCTAAAAATCTTTTAGCTGTAAAAAATATAAGCGATTCCTAACTGTTAAAGGTAACTAAAAGGTAGGTAAGTAAAAATTTTAAGTAATTTTTCTTATCTAGTTTGACTGGTCCGATTCAATGGAAGAAATTTGCCTACCTATAAAAAAAATCTCGAAAGGAGAGACAGGAGAAGAGGACAGCAATGGCGTTACGTGGCGTCAAAACGGTCGCTGCACATGGCCAGGTTGATCGTATGTTGGCACCTTGTTTTGATGGCGGTCTCTTCTCAATTCTCGCCGAAATGATAACTTCTTCGGACTTCAACATTTTGATATTGGCAACTTTTTGCATAGTGCGCATAAATTCCATTGATTATGTAAGAGGCTGACTAGTAGGTTTGGTGATCTTTTCAAGAATCATGGAGAGGAAGCATTTTGCAAAATTTGAACTTTCTAAATTTCCTCATTTGTGATGCGAATTTTTATAGGAAATTCTTAGCAGTGGATGAAGCCGGTTTTTGACAAATTTTTGTAATTTTTTCGCTTTTGTTTGGGTTATTTCCGATTATATTAACTTCCCGGCAGTTAATCTATATTTATTTTATAAAGAAAAAATTGCTTTATATTTAAATAAAATTGTAATTTAAGAAAATTGTCATTTCTGACAGACTTACACTGATGGTAGGTTGCTGTAAATTTTATGTCATAAATTTTTTTATTGTAATTATACGAAATAGATCATTTTTACCACCAGTAAAAAAAAATCGATTTAGGACCCATTTCGTAGTTAACATTATTCTATTTGATAATGAATTTCTCTTATGTAGGTTTTTTGACCTCGTGAGCAGTTTTCGCTAAAAATGGCAACGATAACTCTAGATCGAATTGAGTTAGAGATGCAAATTCTGTCGAAAATATTATTATCAGGTTTATGAGTGTCTAAAGTTGTACGTTTTTTGCGATTTATATCTAAAAAAATTCTAGACATTTACATCGCGATTTTGACATTACTTGTCCGCATAGTAAATTTTTTTAAATCGATAGATTTCCCCTTCCGATTACAAATTGAGAAGGGTTTCGCATTTATTTCAAAAATTGTTCATTTGATAAAAAACTAGCATAATTGAACGGAGGAAAAGCTGCGTAGGAGAGATGCCCAGCTGCGTAGGAGAGATAAAGTGTGTTTTTGCTAGAAAACCAAATATGATTTGAATGACAATATAAAAACTCTACAAACAACTAATAAGTTTTAATAAAAATGCGGTGCAATAATTTAAATCCATAGCAGTTCCAAGCAAAAAGTTACTCCATTTTTCTTGCCTTTTTTGAGTTATAAAAATTAATGCTAAAGTAGTGCAATAGTGAAGATATCGATAAAGAGATATACCCCGCAGACGAAAATTATTAATGCACCGTAGGTGAGCACTCATAGAGTATGTTTTGCATATTTCGCAACTGTTTTTAGTGTTTAACACCTTCTCTGCCGCGCCAGAAATTGACAAAAGTGTCGTGGGGCCATACTACTTTTGTAAGCATTTAGATATTAAATTGTATTATAATAACTTCGCAACCAATATTATTTAAAAGTTGTTGCTAAAATGTTTGTTTCTAATCGTTTAAATGTTTAGCGGGGCGGCCTAATTTTAATTAAAAATACTACTGGCAAAAATTTATTTTCATTGTAGGAATGAACGTTCAGAATGATGCGCTAAACATACCAAATTGTCCCTGACGCCGTCTTTGTTTGCCTGCCTGTGTTTTAACATGCTGCAATGAGACCCCCGTGAACCACGCGGCCTTAGAACCAAATCTACCGCGGAATCATATATAACTCGCGCGGCGTCGAAGACTACAGTATATGCGCGTTGTATTTAACTCGCTTGGCAGTTAATGGGTTAATAAATGATAACACTAAATGCAATAATCCGGGAAAAGTTTTAGTTTCCGGGTCCCTCAGACAATATATCTGAATTCAGGGTTGTCCTGACGAATCCTACTAATTTATTATGCACATCATTTTGAAGGAAGCCTGAATTTTCATATAGCCGACATTATACACATATTAACGAAAGTTCTGAAGTATAATTTGATTATATCTGAAGCCTTTAATTGGAGACACGTCGCCCAAGTCAACACGAAAAAAGATTACACATGCCAAGGTAAACATATTTAACCCGCCATGATGTTATCAAACCAGCTATAAAATGTTAATTTCACAAAATTTAATCAACGATTGGCATCAAAAAACTTGTTGCTAAAAAGATGTTGATTTTACCGTACATTTGCATGTTAGACAAATTTAATAAAAAAAATATAATTAAATTTTTAAAATTTCAGCACTGTCCTCTCAAACGTGGACCTCTAGTAAAAAAAAAGTTTAAGCCTTCTTAAAAAATTGCATGAACTTATTATTTTTAAAAAGTGGAAATTTTTGCTAAAAAAAAATCTTGTTCTATTTTCTGCCATGGACATTATCATAACTTCGCAACAAAAATTTCTGAAATTTCTGTGAAGTTCCTGTACGCCCTTCTAAAAAATTAAAAAAAAAGTTTAGTTTCCAGGATGCCGGGACAACAAGTCTAAACCCGGTACTATCCCGGCCATTCTCTAACTTATAGGTCACCCTAACTTATAGTGTCCTTCGTAAAAAACGGTTCGCCTCAGCAATATACACGTGTTACTTTTCAAATTATTTATGCTTTGTTGACACTGGGCTAGTTACTAGTTGAAGCTAGGACACAACCTTCCAACTATTGTCCTACAACTAGCCTAATGTCAACTGGACATTGGGGATCCCTTGGTGCTGGATTGACATTTTACTAAATATGCATCTACTTTCTTAATTAAAACCAACCTCAAAAATTCATTCAAATTACACTATTGGCATGATGTGAAAAAAAAATCAAAAGCTTTGGATAATTGGATTTGGACTTAATTTTATATTTCGTCAAATGAACGATAAATTGATTAGTTGATGAAACATGTTTAGTTTTCCAAAAAAAAAAAAATTGTCATCTCTACGCTTTTATGCAACATTATATGAAAGTCTGGCATTTTAAATGTTAATTGTGCATCTTAGGCCGCACCTTGAAATCATTTAGTCCCAATTAAGCATGATTATCCAACAATCGTCGTATATTTTGTATACGCCCTCTAAGTGCTGATCCAACCTTAACCCTAATCTGTAACTGTTGTCACAATCAAAAGAATCAAATTCGGACGCGAACAATTAAAACAAAACAATCTCTTGTCCGTTGCGTCGATGATTTTTCGAATCAAAAAGGCTAAAAAAGTCCAATCAAAAAATTTACACATTCATTTATTTAGTTAAACGAACCAAAATTCAAAGACACAAATTTTTAGCCTTTTTATTCAAATCGCATTCATAAAAATCGATGTCTCAAGCATTGTCCAAACATTTTTTTCCTCGAAACTTTTGCAAAAAAAAATATTCGAAATGATGGAAAAAACAGACAAGCGAATTTATTTTTTTTACTATCTTTGAGTTTTCTTTTTCTGTTTTTCGTGGAAAAATACAAATTTTGTTGCTATGCAAAAAATACGTTATTATCTTCATTTACAAATTTTACAGTAATCCATGAGTTTCTGATTGTCTAAAAAGATTTAAGCACAAGTTTTTTTTTGTAGTTGGTAGAAACAAAAGATTCCAGCGTTTTACTGTCATTTTTCTTCAAATCATTGGCGGAGCGAATGATAAAAAGTTGATTATCCCAGCCATAAAATGACACAAACCATTCATTGTTTTAATGCAAATTATCATATTGATGTTTTAGAGGTTTTAATGACTGCACTGGTAGTGGTGGCTAAGGCGCCTCATTAGGGGTTTTCTCTCTATTCATATGCGCTAAAAAAAATTATTCACGTGCGCTTCTTAAATAATTTTGATACGAGGGTAAGGTGGCAAGTTCCAGGAAATGTTTTTTCTATCCTTAAAAGTTTCAAAAATTTCAGCTTGAACGGTCGAATAGTTCCCGAAACAGGAAAGACTTTTTACTCGGAAACCACGCGACTGATTAGGATGAAATTTTGGTTGAGGATAGAGGCCCACAGATGAAAAAAAGTATTTCAAATCATATGTTTTACTTCTTAGACCCAAAACATTTCACTCCACCCTCGTAAATACATATTTTGAAAATAAAAAAAACAACAGCCTCCACATGGGATCCATCTATTTCTATGTGTCATATATAAATATAGCTGATTGTGTGTGAATTTTGACTATCTGTATGTTGGCTACAACCTTGTCGCAATGTAGAAACGTTAACATTTAACATTTTCGACCACTGAAAAAGCCAAAAACTTGCTTTTCAATAAGTCAAGACAAATCAAAAAATCTTTAATTGTACCTTAACACAAGAAATTTTAGTAGAATTCACCCAAAAAAAAGTTCAAATCTTTTAAATGATCCAAAATACCAAGAGATCGCTTTTTTTTAGTGTACAAGTATTACGCGAAACTTGTTATTACTCAGGTTGGGGTGGCGAAGTCCAGATTTATATTAGTTTTGGGGCTTCTAATTGAGACATATATGTCGTCGTTCTTCTCCTTCGATCGTTTGTTTTACATGCGACCGCAAATTGTGGATATGCTGGCAATTTGGGTGTTTGGGTGGTGGTTAACTGGTTGGGCGGCGGCGGTGTACGTTTTTTTTTCTCCTTCAGGGCCGCATTGAGGTAGTTTTGTTGATGAAGATCAACCGGATAGAGATATGGATAATGAAACCGATAGTGATTCTGATGCTAATGTTAAGGTTGATTGTCTTGATGTCTTATGTCGTTTTATGTGGATGCTAATGCTAACTGTCTGATGAGAAGCAACAATTTGACGAGAAGCAATCCAACAAGGAATTCATTTCCTATTGATAATGAAGTTGACTGTTAAGTGATTTAACTTAGATACCATAGCAGATCAGATCATAGCCAGTGTGGATCGCAGAATGGCAGAGGAGTGCGAAATGTGGTTGCTTTGCAGGAAGAAAATAGTGGGGTCTATCGCTATGGAGGCTAAAGTATAAAACCAAATATCGAGTTGACACTTGTTATCAGTTCTCCTGCTACTATTGTTGAAGACACAACATAACAAACCAAAAAAAAAATCACCATGAAAATCGCCATCGTATTCGCTGCCCTCTTCGCCGTCGCGCTCGCCGTCCCAGTCGATGACTCGAAAAACGCACAAGTCCTCCGATATGACAACGACAACATTGGAGTCGATGGATACAAATGGGCGTAAGTAACAGTAAATCTCATAACATTTTTTAACAATTTCGGAATTGTTTTGTATTTTTAAAAACGAAGAAATTAACGCGATCATAATGGATATAATCGGGTATCATTGGGTTTTAATTTTTTTTGAAGTGTGATTGAGATTAAATGGTTTCGTTGTAACTTGTAATTTTTTTAAAGTGGTTTAAAAGTTATTGTTTAGTTTTTTGAAAGAGAAAAAGTTTCTTTATGTAAAAATTTTTGTTTGTTCGCTTATAAATCACAAGTCACTGAACCGATTTGAACGAAATTTTCAATCGAGCTTTTTCTTAATAAAGGCACTCCCTTTATTTAAAAAAAAAAAACAAATTCGGAAACTGAATATATTTTAACCGTGTTTGATTATATCGATTAGAATTTTTTTTAAAAACGCATATATTATTTGAAAACTGGAAGTTATTATGAAATTACAGTAAAGCAATCGATTAAATGACGATTTTCTTGATTACAGCTACGAAACCAGCGATGGCAAGAACGCCCAAGAGGAAGGACAATTGAAGAACGTTGGATCAGAAGATGAGGCTATCTCCGTCCACGGATCCTACTCATACGTTGGCGATGATGGTGTCACCTACACTGTTAACTATGTTGCTGATGAAAATGGTTTCCAACCAGAAGGTGCCCATTTACCAGTTGCCTAAGTTAAGATCTTTTGGACCAATTCTTTAAATTTAAAATAAATTTCGTGTTAGTCAAAACATAAAACAAATTTTTCATAAAAAACCTACCTTTTGTTTTATTGAATTTTATGTAAAAAAAATCAATCACAAAAATTGTATTAGGCATGCAATCATCATCATCACCCAAAACTGTGTACGTGGTTATGGTGAAACCAATTCTTCTATATAATCAATTAATTTAACTGCTGAGAAATTTATCATGACATGACAATTAGTTGTCATCTGTCGATTGATTGCTATTTCGATGAATTGTAAATGAAAACTTGGCAAAGAAACAACGCAAAATCGATTCCACAAAAAAATAATTCACAATTTTTTCCGTCAACATTTTTTGATCATTGTATCAAAATTTATTTGGTATTTTGAAACTTTCAAATTCGTGCTAATGATAAAACAAAACCATTTTGAAATGATTTTCGATAAATCAATCAATAACGAATCTATTGCGAAGATGTTATCCAAAACGCAATAACCTTTGACAAAAACGAACAAATATTTTAATCGAATATCGGCCGATTGAGTTACTTAAATTATAAACATCATCATCGCGGAATTTTCAAATTTCTAATTAAATTATTACAAAAATGTATATCATGTATTAATTATAATTTGTTTAATCTCAAATATTTTTAGTAATTCAATCCGATGAACTTTACCGATTGCGGGTTTTTTTATGTACGAATATCAAATTTTGCATATGAATCTTCATTTTCTGTAAATTTCGAGGGCATTATAAAAATTAATTCGAAACATTGGCTAAAAATTCAGGGCTTGTGACAAATGTGACTTAATCTCTTCAAGGACAAGACATTCACTTATCTTGTTTACATTTTTATTTGTTAATCAAATTAAAGTCGCACTGGATATTCATTTATCATCATGTGCTTAAAAATCCAAAAAACGGTGTTTTAGTAATTTGTCAAACGATAATATATTAAAATAAAACCGTTTGGCGATCTTAATGTTATTTTATAAATTGGCATTGCAATTAATATAAGTTGACAAATTTATTGCAATGTGAGGAATTTTATGCTTTAAGTATTCTTTTGAATTGTTGCGCACCATTGGAGTTTTTTTTGTAACTAAAAATATTTAAATTTAAAGTCTCTAGTCATTTTGAAAGACAATATATTATTTTTTTCAGTTTTGAGCTAAGTATAATTTTTTTTTTATTATCAGTAAGAAAGTATGTGTTAAATTTTTTTCATCTAGTACTAAGATCTACTCATAAAATACGACTAGTGACAAATTAACCTCACGTATTTTATCGGCAGGCCCTAAAACAAAAAAAAAGAAGAAAATAAAACTCAATAACTTCTGAATCCATTAACTTCTGAATTGACCTAATTTATGAGATTTTTGGTAAGAAAGTTTCCAGAACTCCCCTCGCTTCTTACCTACTCACCTTATAGCTCCCGAAGTTGTGCAAGGATTTATGATCCAGTTTTCAACAGTGCACATAACGCCATGGTAAGTCTTCTTCTTACCTGTAACCCTTTCTGCTGATATCACTAGAACTGGTGAATGAAATGTTATTAGGTTGTGAAAGGGAAAACAATCTGTATTCCCTTTGTTTTCAAACACTGTAAATCTCTTTCCTGTTATTTTCGCCACGTTTAAAAGTTCCCATATTCGTCCAAAATTTTTTTTCTGCCTAGCCGAATGGCGGTAACTATACTTTATTGTCTAAAATCAAACCTAGAGTGATAGCACCATTCAGATATACAATAACAACTACTACTGTTTTTAAATTAATTTTATTCGTATCAAGATATATATGGCAATTAACAAAAAAGTCCTTAATAAAAATGAATCAGTGAATTATGCTAAATATGAAAGTTTATGCGACTGGCAAATGTGCACCTTCTGGCTGGAAGCCATTCTCATCGGCGACATAATTTAATGTGTATGTTTGGCCATCATCACCAACCCAAGAAACTGTCCCTTTGACGGAGATGGCTTCATGATCAGTTCCAGCATTGTTTAGGTGAGCTTGCTCCGATCGGGATACCCCATCGCTGGTTTCATACCTGATTTAAAACATGTTAATTTTATTTTGAGTTAAGTTCGAAAGTTGTCTTATGATGAATTATTTTTACCAAATTTTTCACTCAAAAACATTTTTTCAAAAATTTTAGAACAAAAACGATGAATTGCAATATGAAATACACAAGATTTTCAATACTTACGCAAAATTATATCCATCGGTGCCAATGTTATCGTTATCATATCGAAGAATTTGGGCATTTTTGGAGTTATCAACTGGACCCGCCAAAGCAATGGCCATCAAACAAGCTAAAACTACGACGAATTTCATTTTATTTTCAAGGATATTTAGTGCTAAGCTGTTAACAGATCTCTATGCATTTCTAAGTGATTGCAATTCCTTTATATATGCGTAAATCTCACTGTGGCAAAAAAGAAAAATTTGAAAAAAAAAATCACCCAATGCCCAACCCCCAAAAATATGTTGTAAATATCGATTTCTGCAACAAAATCTAGAGCGTTAAAAATTAATGCATTGGCCATAAAACCAAATTTGTAGCAGCTTTATCGTGTTTTAGAAATCTTAATGCTAAATTCAACAAAACTCGAGATGCTGTAGATTAATGTTGCCACATAATATCAACTTCGACATCATCATGGGTCTAAAGCCCATCCATCGTAATTCATCGGAGCAGAAGACTTAGATATTAGACACTGCCCAGTTTTTGTAAATAAATTTTACTTTGATGCACCATCGAAGGCTTGGTCGTACATATTTTACAAATCGAATCTACTAACACACAGATAATGTGACAGAAAAAAAATGTTAAAAAAATTGATGGTGATTTTACAGGTGAAACTAGCAATACACACATGTGGATTTTCGCTAGAGAAACTTTTGGTCAATGTGTGATGGTATTTAATCATTATTAATAAACTTCGTTAAAGGTTAACCATTTAAAATGTTTTAATAGATCATATAACATTTAAAACAAGTATCACGTATATTTTTTCGCATATATTTAACATACATAATTACGCGAATTTTAAGTGGGCACCTTGAACTTGCAAGAAAAAAAGCCAGTTACTAAATGACAGATTCTTTAATTTAATTTTGTTTAATTTTTTTTTTGTGATTTTAAATAACGATTATGATGATCCAGGCAGAACTCTGTATCCATTCTCATCAGCGATATATTTGACTGTGTGTGATTTTCCCTTATCATCAGAAAAGGTGTACACTCCAGAAACGCTCAGGTGTCTGCCCTCCTCATCTCCGGTTTCCTTCAGTTTGCCATTCTCTGTTCTTGCAATTCCATCACTGGTCTCGTATCTTAAATTAATGACATTTCAGTTATTTTAAATATATTTACAAAGGTTAAAAAACTCGCAAAAGTGCACTTTTTTTCATTGCATTTCGTCGCATCAGTCATAGCTCCATTAACACGTTGAGTTCCAGGGCCAGGTATAGACTATTCAAATAGTTTCAATTCTGGAAACTCGATAGTTACCTCTCTTTCACTCTTAGAGGTGTCAATAAAAAATTGCAAAAAAGCGGACAACAGGTTACAATTCCCTGGCCCCAAAAATATGCTGGCCTGAGTTTCGGTACGTCACTATCAGTGACACAAATTACTTATATTCACCGGTGATACACTGGCACTTAACGTGTTAAAATTTTATTAATATGTAGGCTGCTTATCTCCGCATTTTGTTATGTCTGATGCACTTTAGCGACTTTTTACAGTAAAATAACTAAAAATATTAAATTTATTTACTTAAAATCGTATCCGTCATCTGATACATCTGATTCCAAAAGAACAATTTCAGCTGGACCATCGGCTGGATAGCTGGACACCGTGGATATCACAGAAATCGCTATAATCACTGACAGAATTATCGACTTCATGGCGTCTTATGGATAGATATGCGTAAAGTTTTGAATTTGCTTTGCTTTGACCGAGACTGAAAACAGAACTGGCTTGAACTTTACAATTTACAGGTTTTTATTCATTGTTGTAGTTGTTGTTATTGGCGTTTTTGCTACTGCGGCAGCTGCTATAAGTGGATTTTGAGGTTTTTTTACCTTTTTATTTATCAAAAAAAGCGAAAAAAAATATGAAAAAATTATGACAAGATCGGTTTTTTTTATTATTTATGTGCATAAAGCTTTTGCATAAACATTTTTTGGACTAGCAGTATCGCGTCATTTAAAATTACGTCGTTGATTCTCAAGGAGATTTTCGTTCAGAACTTGCCAATGTTGTAAACGAATGAAATTAATATGTTGGCGGTTTAAGAAGCAAGTGTTAATGGGGCGCTATTTTATTAATTTTACTATGCTATTTTTCGAATAATAAAAATCGCAATTAGCTGTAATTTTTAGTATTTCTAGGCTAAATTTAAATTAATTAACTGGTATTGAGTGGCAACACTTCATAGCAAATAGTGGGATAATGAACGAAACCATGAGTACATAATTTGCAGCACTAGAAGATGTGGCAAAATTTTTGTAGACTCGAATATAATGATTTAAAGGAAATTAAAAAAAATTGGTGTTGGTGACAGGTAGATAGCACTGCATCTAATTTGGTTGCACCGCAACTCTTACTTTTTACCAAAACTAGTAAAAAAAAATAAAATGAAAAAAACGAAGTGAGGATTCGTTTTAAACGAATTTAAGTATAAAAGGCAGTTAGGCATCATTGACTAAATCAGTTCAATTCGTTCGTCGCATCAGTCATAGCTCCACCTTTAAATTGAAAAAAAAACCCCCATCTATCCAAAATGAAATTCGCAATCGTTTTTGTAGCAGTTATCGTTGCTGTTGTTGCTGCCCCAGTCGATGATTCGAAGAATGCTCAAATTTTGCGATATGACAGTGACAATATTGGAGTCGATGGATACAATTTCGCGTGAGTTCAGTTTCAATTTCGAAAAAAAAACAACATCGTTTAAGAATAAATGCATATTCGATGTATTTTTTCCACAAAATTTGGATTATATGCTGAAATGTCATAAAACCCACAAATCTTAATCATAGCAAAAACAATAAAAAAAAACAGAAACCCATAAAACTCAAATAAATTTAAATTTTTATTGCAGTTTCGAAACCAGCGATGGTACCTCACGCAGCGAACAGGCTCATCTAAATAACGCTGGAACTGATCATGAAGCAATCTCTGTCAAAGGAACAGTCTCGTGGATCGGTGCTGATGGACAACACTACACCCTCAACTACATCGCTGATGAGAATGGATTCCAGCCAGAAGGCGCACATTTACCTGTAGCTTAATTCATCATGAAAATATCCCACCTGAAGACATGTGTCACTACTATAAATAATAAACTTTAAGTAGATATTTAGCAAAAAAAATAGTTGTTTGATTTTTTATTCCCCTGCTAAATTAATTGAGAAACCTAATTGAGAAAATCGCTCAATTTTTTGAAAAGCTTAAAAAACTAGTTATTTAAGGGGGAAAAACAAGCCGATCAATCCAAATCAATCCTTCCGTATTTCGAAGAATGCTCTTAAAGGACAAGATTCTAGATTAACACAATTTTTTAACTCATCAAAAATCTCGAGGTGGGATGGTGCCCTTCTTACATATTTAAATCTAATACGATGAAAATTGGGTATTATGTTGCAACTTCAAAGCTAATGGAGCTGGAAACTTGAAAATTCGCACAGGTGTGGCTTTTATCCAAAATGCGAAAAATTTAACTACTACTTCCCTCCTTCCACATACGTACAAAAATGGTAAAAATTGAACCACCAATTCCCTCCCCTTCCATAATAATAGGAATAATTTTGCAAAGTTGCTGATAACGAATTTTTTTTTTAATTTTTTTTTAAATAAAAAAAATTTGAACAAAAAATGTTAAGAATATGATTTTTCATTGCTTTTCCGTACTTCAAAACTCAATTTGACCAAATTTACATAAATCCTATTGGATTTAAGTCCCAATTGAAATTTTTCAAAATCGATTTTTATAGGTTTTATGGGACGAACAGTTTCCAAAATAAAAAACTGCGTCAGAATCGGTTGAGGCTTTCTGATTGAAAGTGATCTTGGATTTTTTTGTTACATATATACCCACACACGCACAAAAAAATAAAATAATAAAAAAATTACAGATTTTTTTCGCGAAAAAAAAAAATTAAACGGATGGAAATACATTCTTTTAGCTTCTCGTAACCAGTTTATAATTTATAACAGCGCTTATTTACTAAAATATATTATTCAGCGACGATCCAATTGAAAATCAACTATTTAATGAGCTATTTGTAGCTATTATAATAATAATATAATCAAATACGAGGATAAAATTGATAAACAACTTTATTTATGAAACGAGTTCCTCGCTTAAATCTTTCGTTTCTAATTTTTTGCACTACTAAAGCGATGAAAATCTGGGGCGTTTCTAGAATTATATTTTTTTTATCACAACAAACATCAATAAAATTTCTCTACCAGTTTTATAAGACTATAGTTTCACCTTTAATCGATATTTATTAATTAGTTTGCCCTTATCGAATGCTTATCAAGTTTAACATTAGAAATTCCACAATCTTCAAGGGCGGAAATAGAAAAACTTCGTAAATATAAATCGGAAATTTTTGATAAAAAAAGATAAATATCAATAAAAAAATCTGGTGCTAGACAGAATATAACGACGCAGATAACGTTTTGAAAATATATATGCCCAAAATACTTGTATTAATGATTGATAGTGGTTATCATTAGACAACATGTTTCGTTACTGTTTTCGTTCACCTTTTTTATGTAGGATTATCTACTGATAGATTTATGCAGTTTCACAGATTGACAAAATGTTTCTGTGCCGAGCATTTGAAAACCGCGATGAAAAATTGTTTTAAACTTTATGCTATTTCAATTTTCTTTCATGCCTATGATTTTAAATTACGTCTAATTAATTAATGGGCAAATAAATTTTACTGCGAAAGAAATTTTAATACCGTTAAAAGCTAGCGCACGGTAACAAATCGCATAGCTGTATTTAGAGGCCGTCGGGTTATTTGAACTTTACCTAAATATTTTTTCCGTCAAAATTTGTTGAAAATCCTGTGATGACACCTTGAATTTTGCCGCCCCATAAATATTTACGCAAACAGATTCTTGTCTAGCTAGTCGACCAGAAGAAAATCAAACAGTGAAACTTCTCTCAAATATTGTAAATAAAATATAATTGGCAAAGGTCAAGGTTCTCATTTATGGCGTTATTTTGAAGCGTCTAATATTTTGATGCAGTCACAAAATTATACGCCACGCGTTGATGTTTTCACTGCCGGGATTTATGCATAAAAATTACAGTCAATTAAAGTTAAAAAAATTGATTAGAAATAAAAACGCAGCTAATGCTTGCTGGTTTTTATTGCCAACATTGATATTTTGATGACATTAAAATTTATTCCTCCAGTGATGGGCACAAAAAAAACTCAAGTAACACCCAAAATCTGTGCTAATTTTTACATCACAAATTTGATGATCTTGCGAATTTCAGAGTTGTTGCTTGGCTGTGCGGGTATGTAACTAATATTATCAACATTGGCATCAAATTTATTGAAAGCATAGTATAGTATGTATATCTCATCACTATGGAGCAGCGTAAATCGCCGAGTATAGAGTATCATCTTACTTTCATTGGCATTGGAAAATTGAACCAAGTATATAAGGCCCAACCATTTCACTTAGCGTTATTAGTAAGGCACTGACAGTTCACTCAACATTATTGAACGCTACAGACTATAAAAAATTCTATCATCCAAAATGAAATTCGCTATTGTTTTAGTTGCACTTTTCGCCGTTGTTTTGGCTGCTCCCGTTGACGATTCAAGAAATGCACAAATCCTGCGATACGACAACGACAACATTGGTGTTGATGGATACAATTTCGCGTACGTTAATTCACATTCTGGAGCAACTTTGAACTAAAAAAATCTTTTTTCTTAATTTTGCAGTTTCGAGACCAGTGATGGTACATCGCGCCAGGAAGAAGGACAATTGAAGAACGCTGGAACTGAACAGGAAGCGATTGTTGTTCGCGGATCCGTCTCGTGGGTTGGTGATGATGGTCAAAAATACACATTAACCTATGTTGCTGATGAGAATGGTTTCCAACCGGAGGGAGCTCATTTGCCAGTTGCCTAATTATTTATATTCCTTCTAGTCATTGTTAAAAATAAACGTTATTTTTTAATATAAAAAGAATTTGTATTCAAAAGCGATCAAATCAACGGTTAACAAGCAATACCTAAAATAGTATTAAGAATTCTTGAGTTAAAAATTGGTACTCGTGAATATTTTATTATTTTGGACTTCAAAAACTTTTTGAATCTTTTTGAAATTGGCAACGAAAGGACATTTTGGCCTAAACAATTAAAGAAACCCAAAAATATTACTGTTTGAATTGCGAAAGATTGAAAGCAATTTTTTATCTAATTACTTTGAAATGACGAATATTGCCATAATGGTTGAAGAAGTTGAACTCAAGATATGCAAAGAGCACTTTGAAATTTTCTGTGGGGTGTTTACAAGCGATTGTGAAACTTTGAACCATAAGAGCAACTTAGAGGGGTTTTTTTTTCAAAAATCTCGAAAATTTTAATTTGAAATTGAAGCATTTTGGAGCTAGTAAATGATTAAAATATTGGAATAACCAATTGCTGATTTTATCAAAAGTTAATATATTTTCCGGAGAAAAGTGTATAGGACGAGTTTTTCATTATCTCAAGTTGTTTTATGAAAAATCTTGACCTAATCTCGGTGCAATTAAACTCGATTTAAAAATATCTAACTCAATATGACAAAAAATATTCACAAAGTATGAATTTTCCGTCCCAAGCCTGTTGCTCCAGCCCTTGCGTAAGTATTACTTCCTAATCTACACAGTGGTCATGTCCTCCGTTTTTTATAGGTAGCAAAACCTTAGAAATGTTGTAATTCTATGCAGTTTTAATAATACATGTAAAAAAGCATGTGGTGCAGAAAAAAAAGAATATTCTTATGAAACCTGAATTTCCCAAGTGATTTATCAGAAAGTGTTGCAAAAAGTAAAACGAAAAAATAATTTATGCTAAATCTATATAAAGTGTGTTTGCATAAAATTCACGATGATAAATTCGATGCTTGATTGATGCAATGATGCAAAAATTTCAACTATTTTTCGATTAAAAAAAATGTTTGCTGATGGAAGACGAGTGGCTCCGTATAATTGGAATATTGTGTCTAGTTCACATGCTGGTGATCATCGATGATAAGTTCCTCTCGTAAAAAAGCGTCCTCGGTCGCACCCAAAACATAAATTCATCTTATTTTGACTTCTTAATAACTGCTATCCGTACACGAGTAAAAAAGCGATAAGTGTGGGCAGTCATGCGAACCAAGTGTAGGAGCGAAAAAACAACCAAAAACGAAAATTGGTGATAAATGTTGACGATACGAAAATGCATGATGGACTCCATCGATTAATGAGATGAAAGCAATAAACGACAGCCAAGTTGGGAAAAATTGCGCCTGTAAGAGAAACTGAATCCGCGCCAATATTCAAAAATGGAAAAATCTCATATTCGCATCCATTGTATTCGATTAACGATTATATATGTTATTACTCAATGGAAGTAATTTGATTCAAATAATAAAAATATCCAAAAGTGGTGCCACAATAGCTTATGGTGGACCTGACCTTCACTTCAATAAAAATTAGTTTACTGTGCCAATTGTGAGCTTTAGTTTTAAATTCGCGTTTCATAATTTTGTCCATATTCCAATTTAATAATTCAGAGTTTTATATGTTCATATCCTCCAACACCGGAGGTAAAAAACATATCAACAGTAAAGGCGTTTTACTCGTTGTGAATTTTATGAGGTTCGATTGGTGATAAACTCCGGTTGAATAATAGTTGCGGTTACAAATGACATTCATTAAGAAACCAGAAAGGATTCTCTCATGAAAAATATAAATTTGTGGATACTTTTGGGTATTTTTTTAGAAATCTAAAAATAATAACAATAACAACAATGGGCTAAGAGATCTGTTATATGCTCGTTATCTTATAGCACAATGCAATAACTTTTAGCAGAAAGGCATTCGAAGTATTGGCGCTTGACGTTCTTGGAATGCTAATGATTTTTATATCGCAGTTGATAGCGAAGGAAATGATCAATAAAAATGTTAAAATGTCGTTCACGCGGCCGAGGCAATCTTTGATAATTTTTTTGAACAGTTCGGTTTCTAGTTTGGAACAAAAAACGTTTCGGTTTTTTTATTTAATTTATGCACGAATAGTTGAAACACCGGTAATCAATCTCACTCTCATTGATAAGCTTTGAGCAGGCAACTCGGTATAAAAGCCATCTCCACTTGGTTTCAGTACTAGTTCCGCTTTCTGTGTCCGTGAGACTGCCTCGAAAATCGCAATACGATATTGCCAAAAATTTGACCAAATTTCAAATAGTCCTTCAAAATGAGATTCGCAATTCTCCTCTTGGCAGCCGCCCTTTTCACCAATGCCGCACCAGTCGATGACTCCAAAAATGCGCAGATTTTGCGATACGACAGCGACAATATCGGTGTTGATGGATACAAATTCTCGTAAGTTAAATACCAAAAATAGATTTTCTGTTTTACCATTTTCTAGATTTTGCACTTAATTGGCTGTTGATTTAAATTTTCAGGTTCGAAACGAGTGATGGAGTTTCGCGGCATGAGGAGGCACAATTGAAAAATGTCGGAACAGAAAACGAGGCGATCTCCGTCAAAGGAACAGTTTCTTGGGTCGGTGATGATGGTCAGACATACACCTTAAATTATGTTGCCGATGAGAATGGCTTCCAGCCAGAAGGCGCACATTTGCCAGTCGCATAGACTTCCAAAGCATCTCTAGTCCTTTTTTGTTATTTTTTTATTAAAATAAACTTAGTCTACGTTCGAGAGGAGTTTAATTGGTTTTAGTCTTATCCAGGTTTTTTAAATAAATTTATGTTGAGAGTGAAAGGTATACTTGGCCAAAAATATATGAGCCAAACTTTAACCTATCTCGATTGACTAGTCTTCTAGCTAGGCTTTTCAAACATAAACTCAGTATACAATCAGTATAAACTGAGTTTATCAGTATAAACTCAGATTTATTTTTTACTCGAGTTTTCTATTTCATTTTTACTTTTCGCGAAATCTAAATCGAATTCGTGGTTAAAAAAGTCTCTGCGTAAAAGTCTTCACATTTCCAACAGCAAAAAAAAAATTTTTTTTTAACTTTCAGTTAACCATCGTTGATTTAATTTCATTTTATAAAAAGAGTACGTTGACCTGATTGGTGTGAAATGCATAAATTATGTATGCTAAAGTGTTTTGCACAAGAAATCATTTAATATGTAAAAATATCGAATATGCTCTTATGCTAATTCGTTTTGTACACCCACAATATTTTTTTTTTTAATTTGTCTCGCAATCATAGAAATTTTATATTATACTGTGAAGTAAATAAATCTTGATAATGATATTTAGAAAGTGAAAGAATTTGAGATTTAAAAGTTGAATTTAGAATCAAAGCTCCAGTGATTAAATTATATCTGGATCAAAAAAAGACATCTTTGCTAACAAGTTAATATCTAAAGATTCTTAAAATATCGATGATATGTAGTGACATAAGAAGTCCCGTTATTTAGAGTGAATACATATGTTTTTGTTATCGGTTTTTCGTTGAAAATTCTCGACAAATGGGCTTATGTAACCAGCCATCCAAAGTGAATCACAAAAAGTTTCAAGGTTAACTGAAAAAAACCGGTAAAAGTGAAGAAGATGATCGGAGAAGTGCGGTCAAACATTTACCATCAGTCGTTTTGGTAAAAAGTTTTTTAAATTCCGTGAGGCGACAGCAAGCATGGAATACGATCTCAACGTCGCAGGTAAAATGCTAATTCCGAAAGTTTTTTCTTTAAAAAAAACATATCGACTGAGTGCCTTGCTTCAACATTTAAAGAGTGCTGAAATTTTTGGTAAAATTTTATCGAACATCGATGGTTTGAAGCTTTGGGAAATCTCCATTCAAGTTCATTTAATGATCATCAAATGTGATCGCAACGAAGAAACCGATCGCTTTTCGAATTGCGTTAAATTTCGAAATATGTTGAATTTGACGATGTTACGGCAGTGTGTAGCTCGATTTGAATCATTTATTGAGGAGGAGCCGTGAATATTGAATCGCGAAAAAATCATACTTAGGCGGAATGAGAATGAGTGAAGGTTACCCACCAAGTCAACTTTTTGGCAAACATCATCGCATATTTCCTTCGTACAATTGTTACCAGATAAATGACACAACGCGGAGAGGTTCATGATCATTAATTTATGCGTCAGTGGCGAAGGTTAAAGGTTGGACAAATATGCGAAGGCGGTAACTAATGAATTTCCGAAAAACCGTTAATGATGACTTTTTTTTGGTTGTTTTAAACTATAAATTAGTGAAAATATAATCGATTTATATTCAGTCGGTAATGATATTTTCAACTAAATGTTTTCCATTAAATTTGGTTTTCCTGAAATCAGAAAAATATCAATTACCCACGGTTATACAATCGTTAAATGGAATTTTGTTGGTTTAAAATAGAAATGTGAGTTTCCTATTTTGGAGAACACACTTTTTTCTTAACGGTTTCTGAAATGAGGAATCTTCAAATATAAAACAAAAACGATTACTAGACGAGTTAAAAGAACAGATACGACGTAAAACAGTCAACATGTAACTGCTCAAGTGCCGCGATGCTATCTTAAATGATAAAAAAAATCCATGCATAAAAATTATCTGAACATATCCGTTGACTATATTTATCTATGGCACTACATCTCAAAATGGGAATGGGCTTAATAAATTGAAGTATTATTACGCAGAATTCACGAAAATCACAGTCACGATTGGCAGGCTGGCCTCTTTTGGGGAGAAAAGTGATTCGCCTCTATTCGTCGAGAGTGTAAAGCTGGCATAACAGTTTTTCGTCTCTGCCGCGGTGCACATTCAGTTTTACATGGAGTTGAATTGCAACATTTGTAAGTGTTTGCTTGCATCCCACCGACAGCAGGGGCCGTGATAGCAGTCTAGATTGATGGTATCGCTAGCACCAAGCAGTAACGAAAAAATTAGTTAACTATGTGAATAATTTTCTTGATAATTCTAAATTTTTTTAGTTCGGACTAATAGTTCGGGCTAATTATTTCTTTCTTATCAACATTTTATCAACAATTATTAACATTTTTTAACAATGACATGCCAAAGTCCTTATCAACCAAATTTTCATCGATAGACTATTCGTTCTTACCTTGAGTTATTTACATTTTTGGAAATTCTCGATTCAAATTTATTCCAGTCCAGCAATGTTCGTTAACTATCCAATAAAATTCACACAAGACCCACTAAAAATCTTGATTTCAATTGAAATGCACTTTTATTTTTATTTCTTAAGGACAACTTTTATTACAAAACACCTATACAGTCGAAAATTTTATAAAAATTCTCAACAAACGCGTGTTTAGCGAATAACAAGACACTTATAAATCTAAAAATTGGAGGAAAAGAAAAACAATCAACACAGAAGGAGGAGCACTCGATGTGACAAAGAATTAAGCATGAGGTAAATGCGCTCCTTCCGGCTGGAATCCATTCTCATCGGCGATGTAGTTCAAGGTGTATTGCTGTCCATCAGCAGCCACCCACGTGATTGTTCCTCGAACGGACAAGGCCTCATTCTCAGTTCCGACATTCTTAAGTTCTGCCTGTTCTGATCGTGAAACTCCATCACTAGTCTCGTACCTGTCGGAAAGAGTTTTAATTAAAATTCAAAATAAATCCAATACAAATTTAATGAAAAACAAAGAAAATGTTCGTCGATCTTACGCGAATCTGTATCCGTCGACCCCAATGTTGTCATTTTCGTAGCGTAGGATTTGAGCATTTCGGGAGTCATCGATGGGAGCGGCGGCTACGATCGCTACACAGAAGGCGATTAATAAAACAGCGAAATTCATTTTGAAATTTTTGATTAAATTCGGGTAGGCTGGGTTAGTGGGTAACTAGGATGAAGTACACCTCGTCGCAACTGAATTGGCTGTGATCTTATCCCGAGATTGACGGACTTCTTTTATATTAAGAAGACGCACCACTGTTTAACATCACTGAGGCTCAATAAATTAATGGGGTAAGGTAAGTATGTATAAAAATATGGTATGAAGCATATATGCGGCGGTATGAAGTCGTGATATAAGTTTTCGGGCACCTGTCGCTCAGAGGCGATGTTGCTGGGATATCAAAACTGATGATCTTCTTCAATTTTTGAAACCAATGACCTTCGTCAAGACGTTTTGTTGGTTGCTTTATGTCCCAACTTCCAAAACTTCCAACTCCCAGATCGTAAACTCATTGAATTTTTTGGCGCAATGACTCGATCATGTATAATTATTGTCTACGCGACGGGGAGCAACTCGACGGTTCTTCTTTCTTGATGGATTGTATGTATCACGCGTAAATCAGGTGAGGAAAGTCAAATCAGCTTGAGATCCAACATTTTTTTTATTTTGTTTGCACAATCGATTCGGGACGGCCCCTGGAACCCGGCCTAATGTCAAATGTTCAATTTCAAATGGCCAATTTTATGTAGGCCACAATGAATGCATGATACACGTTCGAGCTCACACATTCCTTAATTTACTTTTTGTTTTATACACCTGTTCACTGAACTTTATTGATTTATTGGTTTGGTAGCTACAGCGAACAGGTAATATATGCAATAACCACTATTTAGCAGTCATTTACCTCAAATGTTTTGCCCCAGGAAATGAATTCGCATCATTTGTGGATATTTCGCTGTCAAATAAAAACACTTAAAAAATCACTACTGAAACTACAACTGTTTAGCAAGATGTTAGTTAAAACATTTTTGCTCAACAAAGAGTTTTTCTCTTTCTGGTTTGACGAAAATTTAAGTAAATTTGAAAAAAAAATCTGAAAAAAAAGTTTTAAGGACCTTAATACTGTACAATTTCGATTTATAAACCACTCGAGTAAATATTAGCAACTCTACCTGTCAAGGCATCGGCCGGCGCACTTACAGAATCGAATTTAACAGTGAAGACCGAGTAAATGTTTCTGAATAACGAAAGTATATTAAAGATTTACATATCCTCTGTGTAGATAAGGCTGAAAGAAGCATCGTATAAAAAGTTTTAAAAAATAAGAATTTTAATAATTTTTATGGTCTAAAAACTGTGGAAGTGTTTTGGAAAAAGATCATATTTTTCCATTACCTTTGAAAAATAATTGCTAAACTCTCGTCGATCTCATCTATAAAATTTTTTTTTCGATAAAGTAATTTTATGTTTACAAAATTCAATTCGCTCCATCAAATCACATCAATTAAGTAATTATAAGTGATTTTTTTGGTTTTCCGTATAAAATAATTTAAGGGCCAGCGTGGGCTTTCTTTAAGAGCCCTAGCTATTTATTTCCTAATTTAAGATGCCCTGCGAGGTTTTTTGATCTCAATTGAAGGTAAATCAGATTTTTTTCTATTTAATATGTCTTAACTAAACTAAACTAGTACAAGAGATTGTGAAACTCGCCGATTAAGTATCTTACCGCCATCATTTAAAACAAAAGGCTAGCGAAGGTCGCCGGGAATCTTGAAAATTATTAATTGTTGATTGCCAGAAATAATTTGTTAGTTTTTCATAAGGTTGTGCCATGCATACCTAAGTATATTAGTGTATGTTCGTAGATGTAATCAAATTTGATGAATTTTTTGTTTTTTCTATATTTACAAAAACCAAATAATTCATTAGCTACACAATAAGGAAGTTATTAAATCGTTCAAAAAGTTTAGCGAAGATGATTATTTCTCCATAATTATTAATCGCACTTCAAAATTGCATATAACTCAAAAAACAGTAAAGAAAAGTCGGGTTTTATGCGCCCTATCGATTCTTCACTACAAAAGAAATCAATTTGTTAAAAGATTGTTGACAGAGAAATGGAAATTGACAACATAAAGGCAGCGAAGACAATTTATGCAAATCTATTTAACACCTTTTTGATATAATTTTATTTTGTGGTTTAGTCTGCGGCAATATCCAGCAACTATTGATTTGAAATTGATTAATTATAGGGAAAAAACGAGACCAATAGTAATGTGAATTAAACTGATCCAGTTGCTAACATACACAAATGGATGGTTAGACACGTGCTTTTAAAATTAAAAATCTGGTCAATATGTGGTTATTCAAATGTTAATCGGTAGCACTGAAAAATTTTATTTAAATTGTCCATAAATTGCTATTAAGGTAAAAAATAAATTTCCATAAAAAGAAGTTTTATATTTAATTACGAGAAATTCTCAATATTCATTAATTACGTAAAACTGGAACAAGATGTCCTCACGCAACTTTTTAAAATATTTAAAAAACAATTTCACCAATTGGTGAAAATTTCTTTACAGGTTTTTATATTTAATTTCTTCTAGTTTTTAATTTTCATATAATTATATAATAGATTTTTTTTTAAATTGTTTGATTTTATTAAAATATCTCCCCTCAGCTCAAAAAGTGGACATAAAATACGTTAAACTGTCAACCTGTCTGCTGTAGTTTGTCGGCGTTATTGAATCATATACGAAGAAGTGGCGAGCGGCTTCTGAAACAACAACAATTAGTGTGACGTATTCTTTGACCAGTCCCAAATTATAGTTTATTCTTTTGCAATTTAACTCGCATAATCACACTTCAACGCTTTCAATGTTATAGATATTTCTTTTGAAATTCAATTAAAACATAAAAATTAAACCATGCAAAAATTTCACCACTCGATCATAATTTCTGCAGTAGTAAAAATTCATGAGATAAAACTTTGTCTGCCAATTCTAATCGAATCCGATTAGCAATCATATTTTAGTGGTGAAATTTTTGCATGGTCTAATTTTTATGTTTGAATATCAATCGATGAAAATATTCGGATAAAAATAAATATTTATCATTTAAATTTTCATATTTTATGGCTAAATTCGCAATCAAGATACCAATTAAAATATGAAAAGCAAAGTGAAACAATTTTGTTTAATATGAATGCGATTAGGATAATAAATAAAATTTTAAGTTTGAGCCTGGGAGCGTTTGTTGATTTTGATTTGATGAACGTTTAAACAAAACCGCATTAAAGGTTAACAAAACGGTATTTTAGTGATGATGTAACTAATCATAATTCATAATCATTTGCAAATCTCTTCATCGTTGACTTAGAAAATTAGTCAAAGTAAAACGAAAGTATGCTGCAGTAAGATATCAGCAAGACGTCAAATTAATCTTTTGCCAAGATAGATGATAACTAGTCGCGAGCCGCGCTAATTAACGGCCAACGTTAAGAACTAAAACAGGTCAAAGTAGCTAATTATGCAAATGTTATGCATCCGTCCCACACTTTGATCATCTGAAATGTTCAACTATGAAATGGTGAAATACTAATTTACGAAATATGAATTTCGCATGAAAATTATTATGAATTATTATTAAAGGATTTTGCACTTAGTTTCATGCAGTTGTTTTTATACCCGTATGGTGAAACCAAAGGGTATATTAACTTTGACTTACCGTTTGTAACGCCAAGATCCCGTTATCACACACAAAAATGAATTACACCAGTGTGTTAAGAATGATAAAAAAAATTGAATTTTGCATGTCCGTCCGTCTGTCTGTCTGTCCGTCTGTCTGTCTGTCTGTCCGTCTGTCTGTCTGTCTGTGGCGCGGATTGCGGGGGCACGGATTGAGCTAGAGACTTGAAATTTTGCGTGGATCCGTTTTTCGTAAAATGCGAGGCTAAGTTCGTTAATGGGCAAAAATGGACCATTAGGGGGGGTACCCCCCATACGAACGAAAACGTTTTTTGCGAATATCTCAAAAACGGAGCATCTTATCAAAAAAGTCCAAGAACAAAAGTTATTTAGGATATGATTCTACATAACACTCCCATACATCAAAATCCGATTGAAATAAATTTTAAAAAATCTTATTGGAAAGTTTGACTTCAAAGTGGAATTTTGGTACAACTGTTCGAATTTTGATACGAATATCACCATACGGGTCTCCAATGATTGCCAGATTGGCAATTATAGTTTTTGTTATGTTTTTAACATTACTTTTGGTGGATGGCATATATCTGCCATTAAATATGTATGTTGTTTAGTGGCAGATACGTAGCATTCACCAGAATCGGTAATATGGAAATACGTGAGTTTTGAGATAAATTTTTACCCAGAATGGAAAGCTTGTGATTCGTGTCAAAATTTTCCTCTTATCTCTGAGGCTTCTACACAAGGCAAAATTGTTTCTCCATCGGTCGATGAGTTTTTAAGTTAAAGCTTATGAAATCAAGTAAATACAGGCTTCATTTTTGGCTAAAATTTGTAGTTTGTTTTTTATTTTTATCAATTATTGAAAAATCTCCAAAAGTAATCAATGTTACAACTTTTTAATCTATTTATAAATTTTTATTTAACCTGCGCCGGCGTAGGTTTCTGTAATAGATTTCAGTTTTAATCCAGTTTTCAAGTTTTAATATTTATTATTCTTTTAAAAGGTTTAAACTTGTAAAGGGTTATTGAACTAAACTAAAGCCTAATTTAGGCAAACGAGAAGAACTACACTAAATCAACTGTGAAAAAAAAACTTAACCTCGAGGAATGTCGTTACGTTTTGTCCTTGAATTCTTAGGTTAGGCTCGTCTATTGTATTTGAAAGTGAAAATAGACGACGACACGACATTACTTTTCAATTATGGGACATATGGTTGTTTTGTTACGATGGTAGGTAACACACAAATCAAGACCATTTCAACCATGTTGTCAAAAGACGTGAATGAAGTGATGAAAAATGTGTTTATTGGCATCTTATTGACATTAGACGATCTGATGTTGAACATTGCCAAAATGCCAAACATTAAAATTAATAGAAGACGCGTATGCGAATCTCAAACCCGGCACAATATCTGTTAGTTAGCATTAAAAAATTTCTTTGTGCATAAAAATTCCATGAATAGATCGATAATGATAGCTAGTCAATGATAAATGCGGGGTGCAGTGTGGTGTAGCCTTTGAGCAACATTTCATAAAATTACCAAATTGTTCGGCAGGCGCGGTGTGCAGCTAGCTGGAGTGCCGAAAAATTCTTCAATTCAGTGCATCCATCTATCGATCAAAATTGCCACATTTTAGCAAAAGTCATCATACCATCAGATCGCCACATTCCACATTCATTGGCAAGGTAAAAACAAATTGGACTTGGTTAATTTTACGCTTCATTAGCAAAGACAAATACCGCATCAAGCATATCCAAGTCGGCGGGGAAAATTGTAGAAGCGATACCAAATCCGGACTGTCGGGAGAGCGCAGTGAATCGTTTTGCTAAGGACGCTTCTCAAAAATCTGAAACAGTTATGACGTTTGATGTTCGAGCGTGTATAACCTTTCCAGGTGATCCGTTGTAGTAACTGCCACCTTTGCAATGCTCCTAGTAAATTGCTTGGCTTGCTCGTTGGGGTTATCTTTGCACGAAGATTGTCCTCCACACCTTAGAGGTGTTTCAGAAGTGATCGAAATTTACAGCACGATCGCCCCTTCAAAAGACTGTTACTGTTGCGTCGTAATTGATTGCCCATAAGGCGCAAAGGTAACACTTTCCGAGTTTCCTCCTTATGTTGCTGTATCTATGAGTCGACTGCCGATATTGTCGATGATCTTGGGATCCATGAAGACCAGAATAATGGTTTATGATGTGCTGCTAGTGATGTACTACTATTAGTTATGCTGCCCCTCGGGAAGCATATTTAACGATTTCAGTTGAAGAGAGTGCGATGCTATTGCGCGATGGATGGTGATCTGCCGAAAATTCTTTTGACTTACATTGCCATATGGCCATTTTTGGCGGCGGGGTGGACCTGGCCAATGTATATAAAAAGGTGCCTACAATTTTCTTCTTACCATAAGACACAGATTTCTTCACTCAGTACAAACGTTCATCTTCGACAAGAATCATACTCGCGTGAATCATAAAAAAAGCATCATGAAGTTTGCTATTGTTTCGGTTGTTTTGCTAGCAGTGATGGCCGGTGCAGCGCCGTTGGACGATTCGAAGAACGCACAAATTCTGCGTTATGAAAACGAGAATATCGGAGTCGATGGATACAAATTCGCGTAAGTTGGGCACTTCAAATAATAATTGAACATGAATCGATAGTGTTTGAAATAATTTGCATTATTTAATGTGTTATTGATATGTTCGCAGTTACGAGACAAGTGACGGGGTTTCACGTTCGGAACAAGCAGAACTTAAGAATGTCGGAACTGAGAATGAGGCCTTGTCCGTTCGAGGAACAATCACGTGGGTGGCTGCTGATGGACAGCAATACACCCTGAACTACATTGCCGATGAGAATGGATTCCAACCCCAAGGCGCGCATTTACCCGTATAGAAATTTCACCCTAGTCTACTTAATCGTTATTAAATTACATCTAATATAAATAAAATATTTTTAACTCAATCGTGTATTTTTTTCTGAAAATTTGCTGAAGTTAATCTAATATAGTTTTCAGTGCCACGGATTCTAATACAGAAATGAATAAACATGAAATACCTACATATTTTACAAAGCTTTTTAAATCGGTCTTGAAACACGAAAAGTATCCTTGTTATATTTTTGATTCAAACACTATATGGGGGTTTGCCATCAGAAAAAAGAAATTACATATTTTTATAGCCGATTGGGCTCATTTATAAACCTGTGTGCCTTCTTGCATCGATGTATGCTCTCCTCCCAAATTGAAATATAAAGTCTGGCTCAACACTCAATGAATCCATTCAGATTTTTAATTTATTTATGTAAATATATTTATGTTCACGGGCAGTAAAAATTTTATTGACTTGCAAAGAACGACAGATGATTACTTTTAAACTAATTGTGAATCCAAATTTTCATTAGACATGGTTTTTCCAAGAGCACATTTTTCGCTTTTCACTAGACTATGAAAATTTAATATTTTATTCTAAAAAATTTCCTAAATTAATAATATTTTTAACTCGTTTAATAAAAATTCGAAAAAATTTCTCACTAAACTAATGCAAGAAAAATTATAAAAAAAAATTTTAGACGAATTTGATTTCAAAAAAGTTGAATTTGATCCGTAAAAAACTCAATAAGATTTGCAAAATAGTATTTGCTTGCAATTGTGGCTTTTCTTATGTTTTCTAGTATCGTTTCCGGATTTATTAAAAGTACAAAAAACTATTAGTAATTTTATTGAAAAACATCTAAATTGGATTATATACGAGTATTTCGCATGATTTTAAAATACATACTATCATGTATTTAAAAATTTATTGAGCTGTCGAAACTAGTAGCAATGACAAATTAAGAAATATTTTGAATGATTTTCGATCAATCAATTAAAATCCGAAACCTCCATCCAGATCTAAGTGATATGGTCTAAGTTAAGTTTTCATATCTTTTATATTTAAGATTTTCCAATTAACACTTAGTCACCTTATCTAGTACTGGCCGCCACCATTTCAATATAAAGTTTTGCTTCAATTCAAATCACATAACCGATGGTTATACCTATGACTTTTATCAAGTGCCACGATATATCAGTTTATTATATTTTTTCCCATTTTAACACACATGTGAATAGTGGAAAAATCGAAGAAGAAACATTTTAGGAAAGATACATTTTTTTTAAACCCACCCAAAATCAATATTTGTAACATGGTAATCCGCTAATGCGATCTTGCGTTGATATACCAATCGTAGCAGTCGCGTAAAGTTAAAAAGAGATAAAAAAAATTATCCAAATAAAAATTAAATTATGCTTTCACAATTTTACACAATTTCTGTGTGATTTTTTCGTTTGATTAATTTATGCAACTTTTGCTGCAACAAACGCCAGACTCAGCTAGCTTGGATTTCTATACCAAATCATATTGGATGAGCTTCTGGGGGCTATGAAATGGCACCGATTTATTTGGGTCATCATCGGGGTGATCTATCTGGCAGTTAAAAAATGTGTGACACTATAAAAGGTTGGGATCACATCCATTTGGTCATCAGTTCAGTGTGACAAGTCGTTGTTGTACCTACAGGTCTCGCAAAAGGATTATTAATCAAAATTACAACATGAAATTCGCCATTGTGTTCGCTGCCGTTATTGCTGTTGCCGTTGTTGCCATCCCAATCGATGACTCCAGGAATGCACAAATCCTGCGTTACGATAACGATAATATTGGAGTTGATGGATACAATTTCGCGTAAGTTGGGCGAATTCGCAAACATTTGTATAGTGGACTAATTTCAAATGGTTTTGGTTACAGTTTTGAAACTAGCGATGGAACATCCCGACAAGAACAAGGACAATTAAAAAACCCCGGAACTGAACAAGAAGCTATCTCAGTTCGTGGATCCGTCTCGTGGGTTGGTGATGATGGCCAAACCTACACATTGAACTATTTGGCTGATGAGAACGGCTTCCAACCTGAAGGAGCACATTTACCTGTTGCTTAATTTTAATTACAACGTAGATTTATTTATTTTTAAATACACCTTAATATGAAAACACAACACTTTTCCACTTTTTGATTTTATTCATTCATCACGTGTATCATGTTGAATGTTCACCTTCGTTGAGATGATATTCTTAACATGTGCGTTGCTTTGTGGCCATTTGGAGGGCTAGAGCAGCATAATTTCCTTTTATGAATGGAATTTAATGAAAGTTACATCATACGACATTTAATGAACAATAAATATTTCATTACGATGCTATTAATGCGCATAACTTATGCTAAAATATAATGAATTTTTACAAACATATCGCAATCGACGACGCATTAAAGTCCACGACCTACATGGGCCCTTAACACAATAAACACAGGAAAAGCTAAAAAAATCATTATTTTTGGTGACATTATGTATAGTTTTTATTGGTGACACAGGAAAATCATAAATTTTGAAGTTTACTTCGACATTATGCTGCCCATAATTGACCTGTGTGTCGAATTTCTTAATTTCGAGATCATAAAGTAATTAACAATGGATAAACATCATCGGTCAAGGTGTTTTTTTTTTTTGTATTTTATAAGAATTTCCAAATTAATCCACCGAATTAACATAAAATTATATTTAAATTATATTATCTATTGTGGCTGCGTTACTAGTTTAGATTATAAAGTTATGTCGGTTTGAAACGATGGCATCGAATTTGACGTGATAAATAATTTTATCTGTCATATGATTAATTATACTATGCCGCAGATGCATGAATATAAAATTCATCAAGTATTCGAATTTCGAAATTTTGACTTACAAAATCGCACATTTTGAAGCGATTTTCAAAATTCAGACATTCTGTCATTCGATTTGATATTATTGCGTTTTGTGCATCACTTTATCCCGTTTATTCCCACCCCCTTTTAGGTATTGATAGACAATATTTTTCAGTTACCGAGATCCTTTCCAGTACTTCTGCTTCCTCCACTCCAAGTATGCGAGTGTATGACGGCGGTAGGAATCACGAAAAACTCTAAAAATGGTGTAGTGTGGGAAGGAAGCGGAGGGCTTTGTACAGCTTAAAATTGGAGTTAATTGTTTTTAGACATGGAGTTAATTGTTTTCAACAACTTTGATTTACACAGTGGTTTGGGCCACATTAAGTTTTACCGTAGTTGCTCTGATAAGATTTAACTCGAAAGTCAGTCGCCCAATTGGGCTGAAATTTAAGCTCAAGTCTTGTGAATGAATGTGCCTTCATTAAAATTGATAGTGATTGAAATATGCGAAAAATAAATTTCTTCGAGTTCATAAAAATTTAGTAGTACGGTACATGCTCGATATAGTGAAATTCTAATATAGTGAACTCTCGATCTAGTGAACACCATTTTCAAAACATTGGCTGTTCCCAAAAGTGGAAATCTACTTCTTCTAGTCCCCAAACAAGTGAACAAAAATTTGCTGAAAATATACCTGCAACGTGATGAGGAAACAAGAGTTCGTATGTGGATAAAATATTTTTTTCAATAGTTTATTACTTATGCTGGAAGCTGTTCAATTAACCAGTTCAATTTTTATGCTTTCTAAGATTCTGAAAATAAAGAAGTATGGTAGTTTTAATCAGCTCTCAGTAGAGTGAACTATTCGATATAGTGAAATGCATTGGTTTTTTGAGTTCACTATATCAAGCATGTACTTTATTTCTATACAGATATCCTTGTTATGACTATCCATGCGATGCAATATTAACCTTATATATTTAAATAAGATGATATTTAATTTCATCGTCTAACACAAAATACTTTCGCTGATATATTCATACCGATCAGAATACCGTAACGAATTTTTCACCTTGTTTGCCTGGCTTACTATAAGACCAGTTTACTCTGCATACTGAACCGATGCTCATTTAATAAGTCAGAGAAGAGTCAGAGGGCAAGAGTAAGATTTATAAGAGTCATAAAGGAATTTATGGGTAATTCAATATTTTATTATTACGTAATGTACTGTTAAAAATGTACCTTTCGATCAGCCATCGATCGATCGCTGGTAACCTTCGTCTGTTTTGATGCAAGATCAAAAGCACAATGCAAAAACTTTTTTGGTTCTTTCATCGGGGAAATGTGTCAATGATTATCAGATGGAATGACGACAATTTCAAGTGAATTAAATCTTTTCCCAAATTGATCGTTATTTACACTTTAGCGGCAATAAAAAAAATCCCCCATCATAAGTGAATGCGTTTTGATCTCACCCAGATCTTGCCATTGATGCGATTACTAGGAAATCTAGCAAAGCTGTATTCAAAGTCAACCGCAAAAATGCATTGAAAATTCTTAATTTTCACACGAAACACGTATATGTACAAACAGAATCACATATGATTCAAATAATGGCGCAGATGATTCAACCGGCATAACTGTATATAGTCATCAGGTGGGAATCACGACAAGTAGAGGTAATGCAACTAATTTAATCAACTATTAATTTCCATTTCTTTGATGCAAAAGCAAAAGTTATGCAATTCGGAATAAATGTCAGAAGATGACCACAACATTATTGCCATTATTTTGTAGCTAGCAACGAGGCACTTGTGTAGGAAAATCCCGTCGTGAGTGAAAGATTATGGGTATCCAGGTTAGTTGATTGTAATGCATTGCAGTTGACCATCAACCAGTTTTTATTTGAAAACGAATTTATACAGTTGTTGGTATTTTTAATTGGCTCACATTGTATATAATTTGACGGTTTTAATTTTTGTAAAGATAAGTACAGTTTTATTGAATAAACGACTGATATAAAAAACTTGCATTTTGGAATAACAAAAAAATTATGACTTTTCTATTGATTTATATTCGTGGAAGATGATCACCTTCCGGTTGGAAGCCATTCTCGTCTGCCAAGAAATTTATTGTGTATGTAACGCCATCTGCTCCGATCCACGTGATTGTTCCGCGCACTGAAAGCGCTTCATCTTCGGTGCCAGGATTTTTTAAAACTGCTTCCTCAGTTCGTTTGACCCCATCACTCGTTTCGTATCTTTTAAAATGAAAAACGCATCAAAAATGTCTTAAACAATTGAGAAAAACTCACGAAAATTTGTAGCCATCAATTCCAATATTATCACTCTCATAGCTAATAATTTGGGCGTCTTTGGAATCATCTAAGGGTGCGGATTTTGCAATAACCACAAACACTGCTAATACAATAATCTGCAAAAATCTTAATTATTTGCCTCAATTTTCGAAATATGTATTTTAAGTATGTTAAGTCTTCTCGGGTTAGAATATAAGATAATCATATGTATTTTAAGCAAGACTCACCAATTTCATGTTGAAAAATTCAGTTGAATATCTGTTATATCACAAGGTGTTTCAAAAATAAAGCCTTCTGATGGACTTAGAAGATATGTTTGATCTCGGTAATTGTGCATCGTCTTTTATATGCGTGAACCAAAGATGCTAATGCTGTGCATGCACTTTCTTTGAAGATTTCTAGTTAACCCCACTTGCATCATCTCCAGTGCAACTTCAATATCATCTTCAAATGCACATGTTTATTGCTCGCATCAAAGATGGCATTTGAATTGCCCGAGGGTAAATGATGCACCATCGAACAAGTTATAATATTATTAACCTATCTATCTAAGACAGAACCTGCTGCATTCGGACACCTTCCGAAGATTCTATTAATGCTCCCTCGTGTCGCAAATGGATAGATGGATGGATCGATCAGTACATTTTTTTTTTAAATTTCTTCAA
Source organism: Chrysopilus asiliformis (assembly GCA_964034945.1). NCBI lineage: Eukaryota > Metazoa > Arthropoda > Insecta > Diptera > Rhagionidae > Chrysopilus > Chrysopilus asiliformis. Next base: position 610,135 of record OZ035962.1, on the reverse strand, counting down.
TGCAACATGGAGAGCTTTGTGTGGATATCCAATGCAGGCTTACAATATTTTTTTTTTTACAGATTTTTATTATAAAGTTCAAATGCTGAATAAAACATTATAAGTTCCTATTGATGATGATGGCTATCTGAAATGACCACTTAATCAAGTGCTTGTGTTTTAATAGAATCACTCACAGGAGAGGGAATAAAGTTGTCAATTTGTTGATTGGCAATACAATTTTTCCATTAAAATGTCATAAAGTGTTAACGAGCCAGCCATTGGTACATTTTGGAATTGTCCATTGAATGCTATTAAAATCTATGATCTTTATGTAAATGTGAAGTAAATGTTTGAAAATTTCCAGCTTGAAATCCCCAAATCCGTTAAACGTGAAATGTAGATTTAATTTTCTCTTTTTGTTTACAAAAAGTTTGGGATATATGTGGCATTATTGACTTTATTTGCAGGCATTTCAACATTTTGCGACCAATTAATGGTACATCAAGGTTAGTAGCGCCTGTGATGAACGGCAATTACCCCCTCCCTCTCCCGTTAGCCCATTTTGCTGACATATTGACTGCCTTAAAAGTTTTTTCAACTGAAAATTTGAAGGTATTTATGCAACCATAATTTTTGTGAAATTTTCTGCCTAAAACTAAATACACACCCCTTAAAAACGTGTTTTTCGAAAACACCAGCTCTCCACTTTCTTTGCTAAACTTCTCTGATCTGACGAAAAAACAATGAATTTTTCAACTTTTAACGCAACATTTGGCGCCAATAAATTTAAATTCAATCATCTACGTCTCAAAAATAAATATGAAATTTATTTTACAAATTAATCGTTAATTGGTTAATGGTTAAAAATTAAATAAATTAGAAAATGAAGAACGCCAATTACCAACATTAGTTCAGCACTGGAATATAATTATGAAAAGCCTCCTGGCCTTTGGTAAGATTTTGTCGACGTTAAGGTCAATTTATAGTACGCTTGATTCACCAAATTGTATTTTGTTAAGTTTTCTTTTTTCTAAAATCTCAACTGGATTCTTGAACTTGTTTCTATCAATCTATTCAAGTAAAGCTTAAGCCTCAATCAACGCAAAATGATACGATGTTAGCCAATTTAGCAATTGGTTATTAACTATGATTTTTACTCAATTTCTTCACTTGGAAATATCAATCATCCATCTCTGAATGTGATGGGCAAACCCGAATTAAGCACGAACTTCCTTGAAAGGTCAGAAAGTGTCCTTGGTTGGTGATCATAGTGTAGTATATCCAATAATCTCATAAATTGTGAGAGTTTTTGGTCATATGTAGTGGAAAATCACCTGTGCAGGTGACTATTGTTGGCATATTTGTTTGATCTATGGTTAATATTTAAAGTATAAAAGGCGTACAAATCTCAACATCGTGTGATTATTTTCAGCAAATTAAAATTTCTTCTCTGAGAAATATTTTCACAGCTTCGAGCAAAATATGTTAATAATATGAAAAAATTCGAAAAAGTTATACTCAACAGAGTCCTTGAAGGTGACAATGCAACAAAAAATGCTCCTAAGAATTAAATAAGAGGTAAAAATTAAATTCCGAATGGGGCTGATCTTGTCTATTTACAGTTGAGTGTAAGACTTATGTGTAATAATTGGCTCCACTAGATGTGAGCGATGTCGGAACTAAAAATGCTAATATAATTATTAAAGTGCTGTAAACACGTTATTTACACATTCGAATTTGATATTTGAATGGATGAAATGTTATAATTTGAAAGATCGTGTTCATAACCGTTTTCAAAATGCATGCTAGTACGATTTGTTCGAACTTTAGCCTTGCAGGCAATTTTTCAGTCTAAAAAATTAAACTGTCGTGAAGAGTTTTGATATTTTAATTAAATTTCGACTCGTTGTTTTGCATAAGTTTTGTCCGATATTTTTTTCAGTTTTTTTTATATAAAAAAATGCATTTTCATATACTTTTAGTTATGGAGTTTTGTTGAACTGGGCTAAATAATACTTTTTTTTAATCAAAAGTTACTATTATGTGGGTTTGTACCGGGATTTTCTCTTACGTCTACTATTATTTTCATTTTCAAAGACGCGAAGTGAATTATGTACCAACAATAATAAACGTCATCATATAAAATTAAATTCCATTAAAAATTTTAATAAGTAGGGAGCTTGTATACCAGAGAAGTGAATCGCTTATTTAAAAGCAGATCTTTCTTAAATTCTTAAAAAGTTATTTCCAAAATGTTTTCAGGGACGAAAAAGCGATTCCGCTAAATTTCATATTCTTCGGGAAAATTCGTTAAGGTCCTGTAAACAAACCACGAGTATCCTTTTTTTCAATTTTTTTCTCGGGAAAACTATCATAAGAGGTTTTAGGGGTCACTGATATCGAATTTCATATTGGAATTTCGATATTCGAGACGAAGGCTCCCGTAAGGATAACGCAAATATCCTTTTTCCCATATTCTCGGGAAAATTTCACATCAGGCGGTTCTTGACGTCGCTGATCAAGGAAGTTTTTTTTTGTTGTATTTTTACCTAAGGGTCCTGTAAGGATAAGCCTTTTTTTCACAAAAGTTGTTAAAAACAACGAATAAAAACGACAACGAATAAAATGGCGTAGTTTTTTTCTACTGATGATTGACGTAGCTAATCCTCAAAAAGGCTCCAGCCCAAATTTTAAATATATAAAAAGATCTTATTCAAAAGTTTCGCCCTATAACCTTCACGAATTGAGAGTGAAACTATAAATAAACATTTTAGTTATAAGTCCGCTGTAATCAATATTCAGACGCAATAAACACGCATAAATAATATTTATAAAATGATCACGAATTAATCTTGAAATTAGTGTGAAATCAAATCTATTTTTCCATTTAGGATTTGAAAAAAAAACATATCAAAAAAATCTATTAGTATATAGTGGACATTATCATGTATTAGTTTCGCCATCGTTTGTCTTTCACTATCTTGCAATGATGAAATGATTTAAGCAGAATTAAGTGCCATTTCATTTTCAAAATATCATCATCAAAAACATCGCCACTGGTGAAAATTCGCAAAAAAATAATTCCCGATGACCCAATATTATGTGTAAAACAGCCCTTTTATAACTCAGTTCTTCATATTATCGATTCGTGTCGAACAGAGAATCAATGACCTCTGCAATTTTCGGTATTAAATCAATGAGGTTATGATGCCGGTATTACCGGCTAGTTTATGAGTTAACCTGCTAATCTTTTTGCGGAATGCTTCAAAATCAACTATTGCGCAATATTTCGGTTTAAAAACGTTTATCAAGACAACCAGCCCCCGGTAAATTTATAGTTATTTTAAGCAAATACCATGCAAAATCGCGACTCATTATGAGAAACAACATAGTCGCTTTATCAGTGCATACGAGTATAAATTGATCATAAATTGGATAAAATCTGATGTGCAACTGGCATACATAGAGATATAACGAATTAACACCTAAACATTACCTACATTGGATCGTACAGGTGATCCTTCTGACTTAATTGCTGGCTATTGGAACTGGTTTGAAACACTTGAAATGAAAATGACATGAATTTTCATAAACTTGACAACATGAGCAATTAAACAACGTCATTTATGTTTATGAAAATCTTAATTTTACCCTGCCGTTTCCCTAAAAGCGCTCAATTCCGAGTTCATGGTCAAATTGTCTAATTTTATAAATCTCCATTCAAATGTGAAAGGGGCGTTGTTACGTAAAAATTCTCTTTTTATTGAATTTTTAATGCCATATGCCTCTCCATTTCATTTTATAACAAATTTTTCGCAAAATTCCGTAATCCAATCAAAGAATCTCAAATTTTTAATATTATTAATCGATAAACATTTGATATTTGATATTTTAAAATTTAACGAACATTTTTAGAAGTGCATACTTTTAGGCGTTTTAAAATTTCAAGAAAAATGTCGTTGAAGAATTTAAAAAAAAGTCACCATTTGAAGTTTTTAGAAATTTTCCACTAACGTTCGTATTTGCTTTTGCCATTACCACAAAATTTTCAAGGGAAATTAACAGAATATCAATGAATTTCCCTTATTTGGTTAAACAAGATTTAGCTTAAGGGCATTATTTTGGTTTGCACAGTTAATTGTTGTTAATTATAGTAGTTGGCCCCTAGAATACTAGCTAACAGAGATATTTGACGGATATTTTAATTTACTTACAAAATATTGTTAATTTCCTCTTAAGGCTGATAGACACTAAATTGTAAAAGATGAAAATATTTTGTTTAAAAAGTTATTGATGTTTTGTTTTGCAGAGCAGTGAAAATTTGATCGAATTTTTAATGCCAAGAAATTTTTTTCTTTTATTTACTTTTAGTTTTACTCTTGGACAATTAAAAGCCGGAACAGTTCTGGGGATGAAAATCGGTAAAGTCCTAGATTCGTTTTTAATTATAATTTATTTTAAATCGAATGATTTCCCCACTAATAATGTTTATGATAAATGGCAATAGATAAAAGGAATATTGAAATTATCATATTGATCAAATCAACAAAGGAATTTTGCAGAGATTTCTTCTGAATAATAAAATCTGACTGAATTAATTTCGACTTGATTGGAGTATTTTGAGAAATATTAGGATGATTTTGCTTCGATGTTTTCATTTATATCACAGTTTCAGAGGTATATTGACCCATCGCGGTTATTACTTAACACAAGTTAAGGTCAGAAAGATGCCGATAATTTCATCAAAAAATCGAACAGGTTTTACAAGACAGTTTTTTGTATAGGAAAAGCGAAATTGATTTTAGAAGGAAAAAAAATAACTCGATGGCAAAAAATAAATGTCATGCGATTGGACCTTTTGATTACTTTGAGCAACTGCTGTGAATCAATTTTATGTTGCGATAATGGCCCAAATCGGAGTGAGAAATCTTCAACAGCACTTTTGGGTAGTTGCCCAAGGCGAAAAAAATTGAGTAAACCCTGCATATAACACTTAGGTCTAGGTTTGCGTTTTGAACTTAGATCATACCCTAAAATGCCTGAAAAAAAATCTCTGACTCCACCTAGGAACGGTATCTGAAGCTAAAAGTGATCATTTCAATTTGATTAATTGCATGTCAGACTTTGTTTTCAAGATGAAATTTTTTGTGCAATTCTGATCATCATTATACGTCATTAATTAAAGTGAAAATCAATACTATTCATATTTAAAGCACAAAAAATTAATTATGACTAATTACAATCACTATTTGCCACTTTAAAACGAGACTTGTCGAAGCTGTTATAGTATAAAATACTAAACTCGAAACGATATCTGACGACAGATATTAACGCCTCGAATTCAAGTTTACGGAAATCTTTATTGATTGAAGAATTTTATCAGTTTCAAGGCCGATTGACGAAATCTTTTCATCTCAGTGTATGACATTTAAGCTAGTTTCATCAAATATGCAAAGAATATTTTTGGAAATTCTATAGAAAACGACTAGATTCTGAAAACCACATCCGTTATTTAAATTATAATTTAAATTTGCGTCATTTTATTGAGTTTTCATGTCATTCAAATGTTTTCATATAAGAATTTTAAGATGAAAATATTTCGAATTTTAGGAAATTTGGGATCAATTAAATGTTAAGGGCTCTTCGAGTAAATGCTTTCGCAGGAACGTGGTGTCGCAAAACCAACAAAAACAAACAAAAAGATGGAAAATCATGGCAAAAAAAACTTCTTGAGCTATACTTCGGCATTCTATAAACTCTGATTCGAATTATAAAAAAAAGTTTGAGCTGAAAATCAGTCATTTGATTGAATCGAAAATTGTCAATTTTCTGGAAACATTCCAGGGAGGAGAGAAAAATTTAATTACAAACCACTGAATTGTTTATTCGATCCTAATATTTTAGAATTAGAATGCTGGAATTTTTAGAATTCGGAAGAATTGGAAAGCTGAAGGGAATGGATCGACTTGGGCTGCATATTTCTGAGGGAAAAAAATACGAAAATGTTGTAGGAGATCACACAACGGAATTCCAATTTCTGTCAGAAAAACCGGTTAAGGTTGGCCAATTTTTTTGTCGCAAAAAATCTCCGAATATCTACGAGAAAACCTTCAAGTAAAATATTCTCCCGGATACCACCAACCCGTGCTACGACATAGTTTCGATGCAAGAATAACTGTAGAAATTATTATTTATTTTTAATTATTTTTGATTTTTAGAGTTCTAAAACGAGATGTGCTTTTTCCATATCTAATTTTGCTGAATTCATCTAAATTCGGTTTTTTTCTTCAAAATATCGTTTTATTCAAAATATCGGGTTCTTAAGACGTCACGATACGCGCCTGATTTTTAAAACAAATAACCAAAATAAAGGGATAAATTAAATTATGTACAGTTTTGTACTCCCAACAGGATTTAAATGAAAATCTTTTGCTTAAAATTTCTAGAGAATTCATAAAAAAAATTTTAGAATCAATTTTTTATCAGTCTTCCATAGGAAATTACTTTAATGACCCGCCCAAAAGATTATTTCCCATGCGTTTAGCCGACCAAGACTTAGTTCGTATTATGGATAGTCTTGACTTTTGGCAGACGACCTTGGATCAGAAATGCTGCTGACCATTAAGGCACGATGGTGGATGTGAACTGTTATTGTTGCTGGAGGTGGATCTGCAGGCTAGGCAAGTATTGTGTTATACTATTAAGTTATATAGATATCGTCTAGCAAAAAAAAACAAGAAACCATTGGTAAAGTGTTTCGTGCAAACGTTAAGCATCTTAACAAATATTCATATACAAGTATGTAGGTAGCCATATGAGTTAACAATCGAGTGTAAACAGGCAGGAGTAAACCTCGTCTTATGTTATGATATTGGCAACTTTTTATTTAAAAAAATTATCTCTCGATTGCCACGCAGGTTTATCTTGATTTTACCGGTCTCATAAACGTGTAAAAGTACCCAACTTAACAGAAAGTCTATATAGGAGTTCATTTTGATGTATATTTGTGCCAGTCGAATTTATCACTCGATTCACTAGTATTGTGGACAAAATTGATTTAACTTTAACTGGTGGATTTCAATTTCATACCATTCCAATAAAGGTGATCTTGTGGCTAGCATCAACCTCCTAAGTTCAGTGCGAACAGTAATCAAGTGCAGTTAATTTACGTGTGCAACCGTAAACCAATTTTAATCAAAATGAATTTCAAAGTGGTGAGGAACATATTTTTAACGATTTTTTTATGTTTTGTGATATACTGGATTGTGGATTTTTTTTAAACTATTTTTTTTTAGTTTTTCGTGGCCCTTTGCCTATCAGTGTTGGCGACAAAATCATGGGCGCAGGAAGCAACATTCGAGAAGCAATTACTGAATGTCATGATGCAAAAGATCCTCCTTGAGGAATACGAAAACACTCCAACCGCAGATGGTTACAAATTCTCGTAAGTTTACTGTGGGCATTGCAAATTTCAAATCATCTTAACATTCTGTAAAATATTTAAGGTACAAAACTTCGGATAATTCCGCCCGGGAAGAAGTTGGCGTCATCATGAATCCGGGCACCGAAAAGGAAGAACTCGTAGTGATGGGTACCTACAGTTATGAGGATGGTGACATCAAAACTGTTACGATGTACACAGCTGATAAGAACGGTTATCGGCCCCGCGTTTCAGTGAAAAACAGGAAGCTTAATCCAAAACTCTTAGCATCCCTTGTTGGTTAATTTCTATTTGTTTAAAATCTTTCCTATATTTTTAGTGTGTATAGTGTGTAAATATGTAAATGTAAATTTTGATTGTTTAACAATAAAAAATAAAAATAAAATAAAAAAAAAACTTTCACTAGAATTGATGATTATGTTTCGTTCATCAATAAAAGCGACCTTGTCGAAGATAATTTTTACAGCAATTTTGAAGTCTCTTGCGTGATAAAATTGTAGTAATCAACAATGATGACAGTAGCATCTTCGATTTTCTTGAAAATTCGGGTTAAACGCCATTAAAAAAAACATCTGTGCCCATGTCATGGAAACAATTCCAAGAATTGTCGTACATTTCACATTCAATTAGTGCTAAAAATCCCACAAAATCTTATCTCATTAAGATTTACAAGTAGGTAGTTTATATACATGAAGTTGTTGTAACTGCTGATCTGCTTAGTTTATAATTTTTATGTTTGATTGCAGGTTTTCTATTATATAAATAGAACTAATGAAATGTTTTAGTGAATTGATTATTTCCTGATTATTACATTTCTTCACTAATTTACATTCTTTTAAATAAAATCGAGTTGCATTTTTCCCCTCAATCGTATGAAATATACGCATAGCAAAGAAACTTTTAAACAGTGGCACTGATGCCTAATCTTTCGCTCAAGGAATACGAGCAAAACCGCTTTTTTTTACAGATTGTGAGTCGATGTCATTTTTTCCGATCTTTAATGTTTTTAACAAAGCATTTTTTTATATTTTTGTCAGAAATCCAGTCACAATATTTTTTTTTTGTTGTAAATTATGGCAGTATCTTTTTTGGAGTTAATTGGACTGCTTGTAAATAAAAAATTGTAATTAAAATGAAATATCTGTGTTGCTATATGTTAGTTAAAATGATTATACCACATTAATATACAAAAAAAAAATCTTTTTTTATAAACGATGAAGATTGACTGAAATACTGATACGATTTAATTATACTCAAAAGTTTTATCAAAAATATATTCGAACTAAGGGGATTACCATACATTTAGGGGCGAATGGAGGTCTGCGGTCGTGTAACGATGATATTAAATCTCATTCAAAATGTAAGAAAAGTTACAATTGCCAGGGCCATGAGGACCTGTAAAATGTGTATTTAAAAAATCCATTTGTATGAGAGGGAGAAGAAGTGATCCGATTGGATTTTGATTTATGGAGTTGTTATGTAAAATTATATACTAAAGACATTTTGTCTCTATAATTTTTTAATACGATTCACCGTTTTCGACGAAATCGCACAAAACTATTTCATTTGTATGGGAGAGGTTCGAAGGAACAATCCAATTGAATTTTGGTGTATGGAAAACATATGTGAAATATTTTTTAAATACATTTTGTTTATATAATTTTTTCGATAAGACTAACCGTTTTCTGAAAAACGCGTCTTTAGCTCATTTCTTACGAAATTTATGGTGTTCACCAAACAGACGGACAGACATAAAGACGGACGGACATGCGGAAAAATCGTTTTCTGATCCCAAGTTCTTTTTTGTGTCGATGGATTACAAACTACTATTGTAGAAGGTAAATTAAACAAAATTACCCCTCAATGCAGGAAGAATAAAAAACCCAGTTCTAGCATTTTGGGGAAGTACGGTCTGGTAATACCAGCTAGTCTCGAGGGGGGAGAGTGTTCGATTCGAGGGAGTCGGGCAGTTCTTCCTAGATCCTAGATGGGCGTCGAGTCCATAGGTCGAGTCTAGTTCGGGTTAGCGGAAAGTAGTGATTCTAGTTTTCTTGTCGGAACAATTTTTAGTCTCCCTTTTACTATATGGTTCTCATATAGAGTAGAAAAACTGTGAAAACTAGATGACGAGGGAGGGGGAGTTAATTACCGTCACACATTTTATGAACAACCGCAAATCAAATTCAAAAAACCTCATCTACCAACAAGTTCTTATCGAAAGTGAAAAAAAAACCAGTTTTCTCTACGATTGATGGTAAAAATTTCCAAATTCCCGCAATGACACAAAGAAAATTCTTGACTTCTAACAGCCGATGGAACAGCCGATGAAATCGAAAGCAAAGAACGTCGTATTAAATAAAATTATTAACACGTTTCTTAAAATAATTTTATCGATAACCAGTTTCTAAAATCAAAATATTAATGGTCCAAGATTTTTATAGGATGGGCAAAAAAGATACCGTCACACAATCTAAATAAAAATAGATGCTGGGTCAAATTTCTGGGTAAATAGTGGAATTCTTCCTGAAAAGGTCATCGAAATCGCTATTTTCAAAGAGGTCTTCGTGCTAATGACGAATGTTTAACGGAGAATAAATTTACGACTTTTGGATTGCGATGAAATCCGTGATTAGAATTTAGATATTAGTATTACAAGATTATGCTTTATGGATATTTTTTTTTGAATAATTTACAAGTTTCTTTATTGGTTTATTTTTATTGCCAAATAACTCACTTAAATCAAAATATTCTTCTCTGATTGGACAAGCAACCTTGAAATAATTTTTAGATTGCAAAGCTTTTTTTACATGAATAAAGATTAAGAACAAAACGGGAAATTTTATACATTTTAATGGTTTTTACCAAAACACTTGTTTATGGCTTTTAAGTATTTTGTAACCTCAAAAATGAAAATTTTCAAAAGTGTAGTTTTCTGCTGGTATTTGAGGTTGATAATTACAGATTTTACTGTATTTAGAAAACCACATAATTAACCGTTTAAATATTAAACTGCCACTACAATTATTTGACCGAAATGCATTAAATTGAATGATAACGGAAATTAAATTTTTAAATATAAGTCAAGTTTAAGCTTCACGTGGTTTTCAAGCAAAAAGCAAAAAACCTTTCAATACTTCAGAGTTTTTCATTACAACGGTTTGACCTTAAACTAAAAAAAAATCTTAACCAAATTAATTTTTGGTAATGGTTTATCGATTATATTGGCACATATATGAATTCTCAAAAAGGTTATAAAATCGCACATTGTTGCTAAATTTAATTACAGTGCGCAGTGCATCCAAGACATTTGTTAAATACAAGATCGAGGTCAATTTTGAAATTTGAATATGAATTGGTTGTAAAATAATTGGCAGAAGGTCACACTAGGACGAATGCAATTGCAGATTTTACTGAATGAAAAAAGCATAAATTCAACTTGAAGCTATCGATGCTGCAGCACCAAGTCATTAAATGTCATACAAATGGCAGTATTTTCTTAATGATAACTAAATACATATGGTATTTGTTGTTTTCATAATTAACCACAGGTACTATCAAAGAGGGGTCGAGAGGTAAATTTCACCTTGAATCAGATTTTGCGCAATCGGAGGCAACTGCAATGTGTGCCTATTGCAAATCAAAAGGTTATATCAGAGATCCAAAAGAAATCAATAAGAAATGACATAAACGTGGTAAATATCAAAATATCTTTAACATTGTAGCATGTGGGTGCTTAGCTACCGATCAAGGTTGATTGAATTTTCACACGTGGAGAAGGTGGAAAGTTGGTTTCACAGTTAGCAGCAATTAACAGCAGTGTTCTCTTTGAACTATGCTAGTAATTGTTATTAGCCAAATTGATAATACACCTGGGTTAATCATTTTGGTCCGTAATTTTTAACGATTTTAATTATCAGAGAGTGGAACAAAAAAAAAAACAAAAAGCAGAGCGAATAATAACGCTTCGCGAAAACCGATCAATATTCCGACAGAAGTCTAGCAAGCCGAACTGGTGGTAGTTCTAGAGGAGGCAATGGGTGTTTTTTTAAATGGAGGAAGCTTGAGCAAGACTTCCTTTATTCAAGTTAGAAAACCGCATCCCAATCGGTTGAATGGTTTAAAAGTTAACAGGTGAAGTGATAAAGTAGGGACAGGGCCGACATAACGCATCTTATCCTTTATTATGTTAGAATTCTATTCGTGCTGAACAAAATTTCATTGAAATCGGCATTTTTTTTATATCGCTTCTCCAACGGTTATTATTATTATATTTGTGCCGCTACAGTTTCAGGTTGAAAATTTCATCACTTACGATGACAAGATATCAAATAACGACAGGTTAATAGATATAAGACCATAAAAAAAGTGATGAGGGCAATATCTTTAAGAGACCTTCAAGATATAAAAAAAGGTGTCTTATGTTTCCACTGTTGATCTTCTCTGGCGCCGATTTTCAAGAAGACTTCCAGCAGTCATCGAGGAAATCCAAGAAGTTAAACTCCAAGAAGTAATTTAACCTCTAAACTTCGTTCTGTAACCCGCCCAAAATGTCTCTCGTCCAACATGATTTTTTTTTTATTACTCTGGTATTGGCTTTTGCCTCACTTCAATTTGATCGTTATTTCAAGGTCACCAAGTTTAACATAAGATCAGAAAAAATTACAATAAAGGGAATCCCTTCTAAATCTGGTTTCGGACTTCACAATTTATGCTTCAGTGGGACTCTGATTAAACCGATTTAAATGAAATACAGACAAATATCCTCCTACGTAATAACATTACCATTAATGTCTTTATCAAGAGAAAATCTGATTAGTTGACTCATAAAATCATTCACTTTTTCATTAATATTTCAATATGCTGATTTAAAAGTCAAACTATTTTATGAATTTCGCAAATTCAAGGTCAAATTCATAATTAGATTGATTTGATGCAGTAAAATTGATTATGGCTGTTTTATTTGAAAAGGAAGACGTTATAATAACAGTTTTAAACATAAAAATAACGGTGAAATTTGATCAGTAATCCGAAGTATAAAAACATAATTTGATATTTTGCCTTTTATATTTTTATTAAAGCCGATTATCTGCTAAATTCAAAAATCCCAATGAATCAGAATACAATTGAATAATGTTTTAGATCCGTATATTCTCTCCATCATTTCTTATTCTCAGAAATTTCGTATTTTTACGTTCCGTTAAAAGTTCTTTTTCTGACCTTGTTGGTTAGTTTTCTTTTTAAAATCCGTCTTGGTTTTCCAGTTTGTTAATCTTCAATGAATATCTAAACTCTTAGGTCAAAGCCATAAGTTACCTGTGAATTTTATTTTCAAATTATTTTAAATTTAATTTACTGTCAAAACATTTAAAACTCCTAAATATTTGCAATGATCATAAAAATATTTTTGCAAACATTGCATATTTTTAGTTGTATTCCAAACTGAATATAAATAAAATCATTTCTAGGCGCAAAAAAGTATTTAGCAAAATCTGAAGATTTTATTTTTCTCGTTTCTATTTTATTTCTTGGCGATTTTAGATAAATTTGAACAAATGTTTATGCAACAAAAAATAAACACAAAATAGTGATCACAGCATTCTTGGAAATTAATCAAGTAAATTTGATGAGAAAATACTTGGATGACGTGAATTTTTCGCATATATCTTTATACATTGATATTTGCAGCGTTTTTTTTTATGGTTTTTAGTATTATATATTTTTTATAATAGTTATAAGACCATAACAAAACTGATGAGGGCAATATCGAAATATAAAAAAAGCCACGAGTAAAATTTTTATGACAAAGATTGTTATTATTCCGGTTTTTTGTAGTTTTTAAATCAATGTGACTTGATAATTGTTTTTATTTTTAAAAGTGATTTTTTTGAAATATTTGCATCGGTCAGAAACTTTAATGGCGAATTCGAATCATAGATTTAGAGCAGGCACTAGTCTGGAGTTGAAGAGTGCCCACTTTATTCAATATTATTTTGTTAGAAAATATTTATCAAAATTTTCTTCTTAATTTAAAATCTAGATCTAGGGATTTTCGAACAAAAAGATCTAGCTATTTGAACACGCCATAAGTTTACCTTCATTTCACAATTAATTAACCTAGTTTTAAATACAACCGTTTGACAATATCGTATAAATTTCTTTCAATAACAATATTTTTAAATTCTGATTGGTTTAATAGTAAATATTGATGCAAAATATCTGAAAATATTTAGCTCAAAATAAAAACGGCCGTATTTTCAAATATGGTTTCAAATGTGTCCGTCAAAGTTTATGTTCTCTTATACAAAATACGCTTTTTTCTCTTGTTGGACCAGTCCTTTTTCAAATCCTACTTTATTTATGGAAGTCACTCATGTAACTATGGTACGAAGTATCCTGAGAATGTAAACCTTGAGGCTTTGGTCGTCTCGATTGACATCTTGAAAAACAAATCTTCAAATTTTTGCTCGGCTAAAAAATATCCTTTTGCTTAAAAAAAATCACTTTTGATCGATATTCCTCAACAACTAGTAAAATTCATTTTAGTAAAAATTCTATAAAACAAACAAAACAACATTTTCAACTTTTTAATCACAGTTCACAATTTTATAGCAAATTTTAACGATGTTGATGTTAAATAAATATAAAATACATAATAATAATAAAACGAAATGACGATTAGATTTTTTTTAAAATCAGATGGTGGTTATTCTTTGGGACGTTTTACATCAATGATCGGCCTGAATCCTTTATTATCGGAAATGTATGTGACGATGTACTCGAAGCCGTCCCTATCGACGAAACTGTATCTGCCACGCACTACCAACTTTTCAGTGTCTGTTCCCTGATTTTCAACGTGTCCGGTTTCGTTACGCTTTTGTCCATCCTCAGTTCGGTATCTAGACGTTAGAAATTAAGGGATTATTTTGAAAAGTTTACATTTAAGGACAAGATATTTTACGAAAATTTGTAGTCAGATCTTGGCTCTTGGTGTTGATTGGCCAGAGATGAAGCGAAATCAATTTTTCGCCCTCGAGGTGCAGCTGCCCTACCTGAGGCTGGTTTACCTGTGGTGGCCTTTGCAATAGCAGCTGCTGGAGTTGTGCTAGGTTTAGGTGTTGTTGCGTCCGATGTTGACGATGCTATGATTGCAGCAGCTGATTCTGTCGTTGTTGTGATATCTGATGGTGCTTCGGCATTATCGTCGGCCTTGATAACAACATAATTTGCACATAACACCATGAAAATGATTACCTGTTCCGCACATATCAAAATACAAAAAAAAAACTTGTTTCAAATACCAAACACAGATAACGGTTAATATTACAACAACGTATGCAACAACAATAAAAACCATTTATAAACAATAATATTTTATATCTGTTGCCTCACCACTAATTTTCCCATTGTAGATACTTTCTTTCGCACACAATTTAATTATAATATGATATGCTGTTCGCAATGTCTACCACAATCTGATTGTTATCAAAAAAATTACATCAGAGCCTTTTATAGTTGATGGTAGATGAAGACGAGTCAAAGATTCGACCTATGACAACTTCATCTATTTTTACCGAGTCATATGAAGGTGAGAATCAATCGCAAAACAACCGTCCAGTTTGCACCTCAGCCAAAGACAAAAGATTCACCTCCTCTACCGATCTACGGCTTAGCTTAGCTTAAGAATCGAAATAAAAGATAGACAAACCATCGAGGCCCCCAAAGCAACGTTATATGGAATATATTTCGGCAGGTTAGTGTCTGTGATGTGGTTTTCACTGCAAGCACGACGCAGAATGTTTAAACATTTGGAAAACCAGATTAGATACTCAGAAAACCAGAAAATTAGAAAACGTGCTGTTTTCCCCCCTAAATTGTATTTCAAAACAAAAAATTCACCCATATAAATATATCGCCTTCAATCGAAATTCCTCGAAGATTTCTGCAACATTTCATTCATTTTGGATGTTAAATAGATTTGCGCTTCTGCTAAAGTATCGTCTTCCATATATGACTGCTTCGGGTATGTGACTAAAATCCCAGCATAAATCGTTTAACTATTCACGATGCCTCACCAACATAATGAGCACAACATAAACAAACCATTAAAATATTTGCTGCAAGACATTTTGATTATAATTTGTGAGATACTTGATTGTGGTCAGGTCATAGCCACCATTTAACATCATTTTTTTTAAATAAAACGGTCCATGCTATGCTAAGATTTTCACGGTTCAACTATTTAACAATTTCCGTATCACTTCGAAGGTAAATTTCTGCTAATTAAAATTTTTGATTAAAAGTTTAAGTCACTTAAATTGATCCGCAGCGGCTCATTAAGAACAACATTGACCTTAAATTTCCGCTCTACCCACACTAAATTACACCATAGTGAGAAAAATTTATTGTATTTTTCCAGAATTTTATTACCTACGTGTTAGATGTTTTTGATATATTTTTACCAAAACAAACTTGGCGCTTAATTGAATTACTTTGGTGGGATATGAAATGAAAATATTTCATAAGTATATTTCTAAAATGTGTTTTTATGACAAAATATTTTAAACAAATGAAAAAAACATTTCTGGGCTTTTTTTTACATCAAAATAAAAGGTTTAAAAATTTGAATCGTAAATTTAATGTTGTTGTTAGTGTTTTATACCAACAATAACAACATTAAATTTACAATTGGAACTACTTATATCGTATTTAACGAAAGGTCCCAAGCGAAAAATTGTCGAAATTTTTTCTCACAAAAAAAAGTTGTCCAAAAACTTTTTTTTAGAAGATTTGAGTTACAGTTTCGTGGCTTTCAAACTGGAGCTTTTGAAAAAGAATGAGATGAGATCTGACTATTTGTTTGATTGCTTGGACGAACATTTCCTCGAAAACGGTTCAAGATGTAAAAACTGTGACTTGAAAGCCTTTGTGAAAAACCATAATTTATGTTTTTATAAATCTTCTAAATCATCAAAAAAGGAGTCACGGGGAAAAAATGTTGGGATATATAACCTAAGGTATTGAAATCGTTAACTCAAATTTTAATTTTTCATATTTTTACATAATTTATTTAAAAAGGAATACACAATTTAACAAATTCAAAAATGTATAAAAATATAACACAACTAAGTGGATCACAATATTATTGTTTATTACACAGTGTAAATATATATAAATTTACTATATCTTCGGTTTTAAAAATCACTGTTTTATTGAAATTAAAACACTTAAAAATATTACTTACAAACAAGCACTCAATAAAAATATCCCTGACCATTTCCATTGCTGTTCCCATTCCCATTCCCATTTCCGTTCCCGTTACCATTTCCGCTGTCTCCACTGTCATCAGAACATCCGCCTTCGGCAGCCAATTTATCAAGAGCTTCCTGGATCGCCTTTGGAATTGGAGGAGGCGTTGGTAAATGATCGCCCTGCGGAGGTAAAAAATTGATTTATAATTCTGCAAAATGACGAACAACCAGCGAATTACCTGCGGCTGAAAACCATTTTCATCGGCAACGTATTGAACTTGAAAAGATTCTCCCTCTGGACTCGTGAATGAAAAAAATCCCTGAGCAACCAGCTCTTCAGCGTCCTTGATTCCAGCATTTTTTACAAATCCAGATTCTTGTGCTGATATTCCATTTCCAGTTTCGTATTCATACTTTGAGCAAAAAAATTCTAGTGAAAGATACTCCAAAAATGCTAGTATAGTATTATTACCTGATAGGTTCCATCAAGTTTTAGTTCTGACTCAAGTTTAATAATCGGAACCGGTGGTTCACTACTAGGACCAAAACCTCCACCACCATTTTCAAGTCCACCACCGCCATTACCATTTCCTCCTCCGTTTCCGTTCCCGTTTCCATTAAAGGTGGGTGGTAGATAACCACCACCACCCGCCGCGGCAGATGATATAAACGCCACTACCGCTATTAACTGTATTTTCAAACAAAAATTTTATTTGATTTTTTAAATTTTATCGTTATATTCATCATTGCTACTTACTTTCTTCATTGTTTTTTAAATAATTAACAAAAAGTTAAGGCTAAATTAAAATTCCTCGATTTCCAATTGAAAATGATCTTTCCAGTCACATGCAATACTTATTTATACAAAATGGAAAATCCATACTAATGTGGAGATGCATCATAGTCCAGCGAAAAGTAGAAGGAAAACCATCAGAGTGGGAAACTAATTTACGGATATGAAAAAGGAGACTCTAATGTACAGATTAAACATTGTTAGAAGCCTTTATTGAATAATTGCTTTGTTTTCATATACGATTTTGTTAAAATTGGTTTCTGTACAGTTTAAAATGTAAATACGGATATATTTCTTTGGTGATATAATTTAACCGGTAGTGCTATGAAAGTAGAATTACAGCACGTAAAGTTTACCACGAGGTCAGAATTGCATCACGCATTTTGATTTCCATATTTTCGCTCATGTGATGCGTAATATCAAGGCACGTAGCAAATTTCAGGTCATTAGGAATGTTTTTTCTTCTTCTTTCATTTCATATTCTACTTCTCTATTTATTGGCAATAATCTTCGCTTTTTGATTAATTTCTGAGTTATTGTAATGCGAAATACAAACTCTATCTGCGATAAAGTGCTTTCAAGTGCTTTCTTCACATCAACCTAATTTACTCTGCAACCCCTATAAAGACGCCTTAGATTCTGACTCGGATTCAGGATTAAATTTCTCCACCCCTTCCAATTCGAAATCAATTCGACCACATTACAAAACTGGCTCTGATGGTGGTTTTGCGCGTATCTCGAGAGGGTTGGCTGCGCGTATATTTGGATGAATTTTGGTGCAGCACCTGCACCATCCGTGTCGACTTGCTACTCATCTCATATGCATCGCAAAACATGTAGAAACCACGTGTTAATTCCCACAGTCTCGTGAAACGTTTAAGTAAACAGCGAAAATCTATTAGAAACAGTAATGGCTCATGTTATTTTTCTATCCGCCGTTCATCAGGTCCAGGTTGATCACTCAGCCCTCCTGCATGATTCGGCGATGAGTGAAGTGGATTGTGAACTTTGCCAAATGACATCGCAATCTTACACTAAAATCAACCCTCCTAATGCAAAGTCAGAATGGAACTGAGAAGTGCGCTAGTTGTGTGTCGAATTCGGCTATAGCCAACTTACTCAGGATGAAGGCAGTTTCTGTAATTCAGAAGGAAGGTCCTTCGACATTTTTTTTATTTTTATTTTTGGCGAGCAAACAAAATTATATGATTATGCTGGGATCCACGACCTCGTAGAACCAGAATGTGAAAATTAACAAGTGTTCCTTGTTTTAAAAATAACAAGAATATCTAATCGTAATATAAGTTAAGTAAATCGAATCAGGCTTATCTGATTTTTTATGATTTAATCGAAATTTCGTATTCATTATTCGCATGAAAAAAAAACTAATAGACTTCATGTTGTTTTTTTTTGTCCAAGAGGCAATATCGAAAGCAATATCGAAGGTTTTTAAAATAAAAAATAACTTACAAAGTGACACCCGGGGCTAAACCCGTATCTAGCGAACCTATTGTTTTCCACAAAATTGATAGAATAGAATTGCGATTGAAAAATTTGAAAACCAGAAGTAATATTTGCTATTATTGAAAGCTTTAGTAAAAAATGCACCGTAGAGAGAAAATTTTCAAAAAAATGCGACGCAGGCGAATTTTTTTTAGTGTCAACAAATATTTCGACTTGAGCAATGCGCTCGAGTGGTTGACCTCTTGGACCCCTATCGTCTAGGTCCTAGATAGAATTATTGGATTTTCGGGGTCATAAAATTTAGTTCAAGACACTAAATTATACAAAAGTGTTGTGGGAAATTGTACAAGGATTTTAAAATTTTCGCGGGGAAGACTTTTGTAAGCTATATCTATCGTGACGCCGCCATCTCTTGCTACGCCACTAGTAGTTGGAATTCGATGAATGGGAAAGCTATACAAAATGGTTATAAAATGGACAATGTTTGGCGACGAGTTTTAGCCAATACAGGCAAACCACGAGAAAATTGCAAACACAAATCTTTATACGATTCGACTGCATTGTACAATTGAAATCTAAACCAATTTTAACATGAATTATACAAAAAATGCTGTTTTTTAGAAATAAAAAAAAATCTTCGTTTTTATGGTGGAGGGGAAGGGAGATTATCAAACAAAATTCTGGCACAGTGAAAGCTATATAAGCTGGTTTCGCATGGGACCAGGAAATTATTGGTTTCCGGTTTACACAAGCTCATACTATGGAAAACAAAATCATGATACTTTAAAAGATGTGCGTCTTAGAAAAGGTTCCAGCTTATCCAGGGTCCGGCTAATACAGGTTTTACTGTAGTCTGTGTTTAATTCAAAACTCAATCGCAAATGTCAAGAAAACTGTTTTTTTTAAGATTTCGAAATATTCAAAACCCAAAACATTATAGAATAACTTTTATTTATATAAATAGAAATATCACAATTTTCATAAAATTATAATTAATACAAATTTTAAATATAAATTCATTCATCATCAGTTGAACTCGCCTTTTCCGTATTCTCATAACAAGTGTGTCTAGCGTGCATGTGCCTTTGTAAGTCTCTTCTTCTGGCCAAAATCTTGTGACACAAATGACACCGATAGACGTTGCTATTCGCTTGTTTGTGTAGTCTCACGTGCTTATTGAGATTGCTTGGATCTCCGAACGGCCGGAAACAGAATTTGCACTTCAAAGGCTTAAATCCGGTATGCGTTCGAATATGAATTTTCAGGCCATATTTTCGAGAGTATATCTTTCCACAATAAATACACAGGTGGCCTTGTTTCGAAGCCCCCATGTTACTTACGAGGGTTTCAATTTGGGCAGCAGTGGCCGCTGCAGAAATTCCGGGAGATTGCGGCGACATCACAGACAGTACGGGACCGAAAATTTGCGATTTTCGTGGTGAGATGGGTTTAAAAGCGGAATATCCTGGAATCGGACCCGGTTCACTTCCGAAACTAATCGGAGGAGAAGGGGATCCAATGGTAGGATTCTGTTGAACACAGTGATGGATTCTTAGCCAAAGAACGTCGATGCTCTGTTGACCACAAGAAATCGCTAGATGAACTTTCAACGGATTTGGAGATTCAAAGGACACGTGGCATAGATGGCAACTGTAACAATTATTTCCTGGAAAAAAATTTATTAATTTTAATTAATTTCGGAGAATTTTTCAACATACCGATAATATTCACTGGTGATAAAAAAGGGATTCCAGCGATGGCTAAAATGTTTTCCGAAAACCAGCACGTGACCTCCTGCCCAGGATGAATATCTTTGGAAGTCCTTAACCGTAACTTTTGATTCGGTGTTATTTCTATTATGGCGTTATTACTGTGAACATCGGTTGATAGTTTTATATTTCGAATCCAGGTGAATTCCTGTGCCGGAACAAATAGGAAACCATCTGGGGATATTCTTATCAATAACTTCCTGTCGGTCGGTGAAGGTATCGAAATTAAATCCTTTGAATTAATCTCATGAGAAACGGTATCCTTTTTAAGAAAAATTTCTGCGAATACACCATCATTGGACGTTCTTATTTTACTTGGCGCACTTTCATCGTCTGTTACAATTCTTTCGATATTCAATTTTAAATTCGTGGCATATCGGGTTTTATTCACTTCACTTCTATAATTTAGTAAGAGATTAGACCTTTGATTTTGGGCACTAACACTTGGTCTACTGCTGCTACTCGCGAACTGCAAGGATTGCGGAACGATTGGAAACATTGTTCTTATCCTATCCGATTCCAATTAGATTCTGCGATCCAATTGGGACGCGAAAGCAGTTTTATACCTTCAGAAGAATCCTGAAAAGGGATGTGATTGGAACAAGTGCATAAACTCTCACGCAAAGTAATTCATATGTGGTCCGAATTTCCTTAAGTCAAAGGCGCAGAATTGTTAAGCAGATAATGCGCAAACATTTCGAAATGTAAGCATGAATAACTCACCATATATGATGGAGGGGTGACTTCAAACCACCCTTCTTAACATAGTTTGACAATTTAGCATCAAAAAGGGTCGTCACCGCCTGGCTGCCGCAACAACTTATTGGCTTCATAATAGAAGTTTAATTATGCAGTGGTGAATGGTTTCCCAAAAATAGGATCGAAAACACAATCCAGGCAATGATTCTATATTCATCGTGCGGTGATAAGAAAGGTTTTTTTTTCTGTTGCGGCAAGGGATGAACTTTTCATAAACTGGATGATATCTGAATTAAATAGTTTCCAATCGGAAAAGGAGCCGAGGCAGATCATACAAATTGTACACAATATTTACCAGGACTATGAGCAAAACATGTGCTGCAAGTCACAGAGAAACAATTTGTCACGGGGTAGTGTTGGTTTTGATGGTAGTAAAACCTGGTTCTACTCGTAGGTCTATCAAAATAGGACCATGCAATATGCTGGGTGTTGCGCACTCGTGCAAATGGAATAAAAATTTAGATCGAATCAAGTGTTTTTTATGGTTTGGGGTGTTTTTCGTTGTGAAACTACACATGTTTTTTCGCAGAGTATTTATTAGTTAAAAAGAAATGTGGCATAAGAATTTAGGTAACGAAACAATATACTTTAAAAAAAACATCTAAGTAATTTTCTTTTTATATAAAAAATGCATTTTCGAAAAAATCGCGAAAAAAATTCAGCCTGCGAAATTGGTGTCAGAGCATTTTTTTAAAGAATTTACTAGATTAGCAATCTGTCAATTTTTCACCCAAATTTATGTTTACACTAAGCGGTTAAATACACAAAAATAGTGTTCAAGTAGCGAAAAATGATGCTGCAAATTTTGTTGTTGAAAATAATAAAAAGAATAACGTCGGTCTCTCTGTTTGAGTGGTTGTTTGTCTTAATGCGGCCATTTCAATTTTTTTATGTTTTCAGATATTTTAAAAAGACTTGCAACAAAATTCCAATTCTGGTTTGCTTGTTACAGTAGAGCACGCATTAATGCACAACGAATTTTGTGTGTGAAATGTGAGTGTCCATATCTTTTCGATACATCAAAATTCTATTGAAAAACTGTATCACACTTACCCACTACGAAAATGGCAATTTTTCGGCGTTGCTAGAAATTGTTAATTTTATCGACAAATTTTTACAATTAGAGTAAATATCTAAAAATTCCATCGTGTTTGCGGATACTGAATAACAGAAAAATACATTTAATGATCCTCTTTGGTAAAAACTATGAATTTGAGTTCGAAGATCGGATATTTAAAAAAAATATGAAATATCATAGAAGCTAAAATTGTACAGAAACTTTTCTCTTTATAATTTTTGCCCATTAGTTCCTCATCCTTTTGATTACAAAAATACAACAAATCGTCTTATTTCTGAATGCTTGAGAAAACAGTAGCAGTGGTTGTAAAGCTTACATTTTTGTAATAATGTTCCAGACGTCCCAGTAGTTTTCGGGAAATGTTATTTGGCAAAATTAAGAGGTCTAAATTTTTATAAGAGAGTAATAAAAACCAACAGATGTAATAAAATTTAGAATATATTTCTAAAATATTAGTGTAAAATGTCTTTCATTCAAAAATAATAACAATATTAAAAAAGTTTTGTATATAAATTATAATTGTGCCTTTTGCAGCGAACATGAAACTAGTGGACGGAGAATAAATTTTTTTGATGCACGGATTATAATACTCTATAAATGTATGTAAAAAACGCGATTAACGATATTTGGTGTCAATATTATTGAAATGACAATGAGCCGAGTGAATAAAATCTAGCAAATGCTATTACTAGGAATTTGTCAAGTTTTAGTACACCATTTATATGAAACTTTTTTTTAGTTTTTATTCACTCGGCTCAATGTGCCCAACTACAGCTGAAACAGACTTTGTGATCATAAATCCTGCATAGCCAGAATGATATTTTGCAAAGCAGTTCGAGCATCAGATGGTGGAAATTTGTCCAAAACCTTCAACGCTGCATTCGTGTGCTTTTTTAGCAGTTGTTTGGTTCTCTCTAGTCCTGGGCCAGCCTGAACCTCCCTGAATACCTTTTCGAAATCGATGTTATCCACAGATGTTTTACCCTTCTCTATCTCAGAATACAAACTGGGATCAAGTTCGAGATGAAACAGAACCGGAGCGCTAACCAAATTGAAAGAGTTATCTAAAAATGTTACAGTTTAGTGGAAACAATTTAAAATAATGAGATAATTTCGCTTTTAACCTGCAGATGGGAAATAGCTACGGAATAATTCCATATCCAGTAGAGCTTGCCATGCCAATGCAAGATGCTTCCCAAAGAGATAGCCTTGCTTTTGTGAGTCTAAGGAATGACCTGCCAACTTCAGGGCACCCATGCAACTTTTGCCTAATAAACTGCCAGCACTAAGAATATTACGAAGCTCCCATTCCTTTTCGGCGTCTCCCATAGCACTTTCGATATCCATTGGGTTTAGGCAATCTTCTTCGACGTAGTCTTCACTGATTTCCTTTGTTGGTTTCGCTGCTGGCTTAGAAGGAATCGGGATATTTTGTTCGTCTCGCTCTCCAACAAACTCTGATTCAGCAAAGTCTCTCACAGCCGAGGAAATTAGTTCAACAAGCTCTTGGTTCCGTAGATTCGCCAGTTCAGAGCACGAATGACCCAAAAGATAGTCGCCACTCAGCAGTCCAATTTTATTCCCAAACGTCATGTCGTCGTAAGTTGAAGCGTCCTGACCAGCTTCACTACTCGGCTGAAGATTCACCAGGCTCTGATACAAGAATTAATATAAATTATAGCTGCAGCGTTTTCAGTATTTCTCTTACCTGGTGAACTAAATGTGAAATCCTAATCATTTCCGTGACCTCGGCAAGAGCCCTCTGGGAATGAAGGACTCCAGCGCTTTTGTCCTGTTCCATGTCTGGAATAGAAGCTGCATGACCTCCGGCCTTGGAGACCAGCAACACAATGAGACCCCAAGCTTGCATTGTGTTCTTCCCATTGTAGAGCAGATTTCTGTCCATAAAAATCTCACTTTATTGCCAGCAGAACATTAAAATTCAGACCACTTACTTTGCTGTCTTCAGCAGAGGGTGATTACTCCCGACCAACTTCCGTAGGTGGAGGGCGACATTTGCAATTTCATCGCTCAACAACCACCGAAGGCTCAGAAAGGATGTTGGATATCCAACGATTTTCTCCGCTTCACTAACTGCTCTGTTCCAGTCGTGCTTCTGCACTTGTCTAGGGGCTAATTTGTCCATCGTTTGGGGCGTAGTCCGGAAGCCTCTTGTCTGGTATTGCGTTGTTGCTATTGCTGGAAGAGTCCTTGGTTGCTTCACTACGAAGGACAATCGAAGGGATCGTATCGCTACTCTGGAAAACATTTTTATCTGGAAGTCGGGATTCGTTCTCGGAAATTGCGATTTTTCGTTCGCAATAGATTCAATGTTTTTTCGAAGCACTTTAACTATGTTGGATAACTATCGAGTGATTACCAATGAGCGATGAAAGTTGTTGGAAAGTGGGACAAGATCCCAACTAAAATGGAGGGAGTAATGTTAATAAAAAGAGAAACTCTAATTGCTGGTGTTTGTACCGAATCTTGCCGCGACATAACCTCACTTACATCAATTGAATTTTGCTAATTTACTTTGAATCGCAAATTTATAAAAGATTTAATTTAGCACTACTTTAAATAGTTGTATAAACCATTTGTTTGCTAGTACTTAAATAAATTCACCCTCGATTACACGAAAGGGTTTTGATATTTGGCGGGCGATTTTGAATTTTTAGTGACGGAGGGATTTTTGAAATTTCATCTCAAAATTTAAGAGGATAGAAGTTTTGCTTTCGTGTTTTGATTTACAGAATATAAAACCGAAATTTTTGACTAATAATAAAAATTTTTGTTTATTTTATTTTATTTATTTATTCAAAATAATAACTAGATCACAGGCGAAAATTGCTTTTAAAAAAAAAACGACACACCTTACTCTTTTTTATTTGTATAGATTTGATTAAAAAAACAGTTCTATTTGTCGTAAATTGCAACCAAAGCATAAAAATTTTTAAAAAAGCGTTTACCGATTTTGAGGGATTTTCGTTTGAATTCAATTTCTTTGTATGGGACTCACGAACTGTCAAGTCAACGACGAATTCGAGGTTGCTTTCTCAACTCGTGAGCAGACATTTTTCAGTATTCCTTTTTCGCGAAAATTAATTCGATTTCAGTGAAAAACCAGCATTTTAATTGCTTATTGGTTATTGAGGAAATTGGTTCAATTATTTCAAGTTCCATCGATTGAAGTGAAAAGCGAAGCAGGGAAAATGGTGTTAAAGGTTTTCGTTAGTGGAATGTCCGGCAATAAGGAGGTGAATTTTGTTAATTTATTGGTGTGATAACTGAAAACTGGCTATTCGAGCCGATTAATTTGTCCACGGATCAAGAACCCGAAAGATGAGTCAAAGAACTCTGGGGCTGTCGACGATTGAAAAACTTTAGCGGCAAGGCCCCACGTAATTTCACGCCTTTTATGGTCGAGACTTTGCACAAACAATTGAAAATTGACGGGAATCGCGGTTCCGGGGCTGAATGCAACGCTTTTTGTTTCTAATTGCAGGAAACGGCAGCGGATCCGGGAATTTTCCGCTTGGGGGACAGCGGCGGGTCCACAATATTGGCGTTCGATTCGCTGCTTCTGTTGCTCGCTGCGGCCACTTGCCGTCCTCACCCTCAATCAGCAGCTCCCCGGAAAACAGATCGCTGGTGCTTCCGAATTGCGAGCAATCGAATCAACGAGATGACCCTCAACCTGAAAATGGCAACAGAATAACAACAAAAACGACCTTCGTTTACTCGCTTTTCGTCTCTGGTTTTGCTTTACGCCTGTCTCGGTCGCTTCGCATTGCTGAAATTTATTCATTTCCGACTTTTAATCAATTCCCCCCTCAGTAATTCGATGTGTCGTTGAACAATTGAAAAAGCAAATGAGCCAAATGAACGAAACGCATGAGTCAATTAACGGTTCGCAAGTGTTCAACAAATTAACATCAGCTGAAAATACTCCGCTGCGTTTTCGTTGGCCTCTCGAGGAATCGGGCGGGGCTCGCAAAAAAAGCGATTTTCTTATCAATTGATTAAATGCTGTTTAAACAGATTAAAATAGTTGTATGGCTGCGAATATTTACCTTTAGAGAATTGCTTATTAATAGATTTCAAAAACAGCCCAATAAAAAAAAGTTGATACTACGACACCGAATCGATCGATTCACGAGTCTGTCTTTTACTGTAAATTACCTTCTTTTATGACAATTTTACAGTTTTTAGTATATTTAAAGGATTTTAATCTGTCAGAAAAAATTACATTTACATTTCAATAAGTCTTAAAAAGTTCTCTTACGAGCTAAATTGGCCCATCCCGTCCAGCAGAATTCTACAGATTGTCTCGAAAATTGTGTAATTTTTGTTCTAACATATTTTCGATATTATCTTTAAATTTGTCATGAATATCGAAAGATAGTCATATGAACTCATTTGTCGCGTGCGCCTAAAAATAAATAATGTTTAAGCTCTCTTAAATAAATAAATTAAATTATCTTCAGAACAGTGCGTCAGATCGGTAACTTATATTGCAAAAAAATGAGTAGAATACGTTTTTACATAACTATTTCATATATCAAAATTCAATCGGATTACTATTTTTCCGTCTTCCCATATCTGCGATATAGGTATTTTATGTATTTTTATCGAAAACAACTTATTAAAACTAGCTCCTTATTATGGCTACTACCGTAAGAATACAGGAAATTGCTAAAATCAAGAAGTTAATTGATAAATACTGAAAGCCTCAGATTGATTGCAGCAAGTTTTTGTTCTTTACCTCATTTTTATACGACCAACATAAATTTTTTGTCAAGTACAACACATTTTTGCAGTAATTTAATTGTCCTTGAAAGTTTTTTTTTGCTGCTGTGAATCAATTTTATAACTAAATAACCAGCAAAGTAATCTAACAATGAGGTAATCAAAAATTAATCCTTTTTGATTCTCTCTTACGTGAAAAATTCTGATGCAAACCATAAATCATTTCTGAGCACCACGCGGTCAAACCAGCAATTTATAATTATTTCTATTTTATTACCAACAATAGAAAATAGATCCGATTTCATATGAAGCAGATATGTTAATGCTATGCAAATCAATTTATTTCCTGTCTGAATTGAAGGCGGCGACGTCTGAGTAATCTGTGGGGCTTCATATTCCACCCATAATCCGTTTTCGCTACTTAACTTGTGATTTAAGCTCAATACTATGACGTTTTACGCAATATAATTCTAATGTATTCCACTTGCCGCAAATTGCCGCAAAACTTGATTCAATCTACCATATTTATTGATTTAAAAATTTTACTGATTGGTTTTGTAGGTCAAAAAACGGCAGCAGCGTGTCCTAATGATTCTAGATAGCAAAAATATAAAGTATGAGGTGACTGATATAACAGAGCCGGGTAAGGAGGCCGAAAAGGAATTCATGCAGACGAAATCGACCAACAATGGTGCAACGGTGGGCGATCAAACGCCAAGACATCCCCTACCCCCGCAAATCTTCAATGACGAAGAGTACTGCGGCGATTACGACCAATTCGATTTAGCCAATGAGTGCGACACATTGGAAGTGTTCTTGAAACTGGCCCCAGCCGACACAACGAACGTGTCCACCGCCCAAATCGAATTGAAGAAGGAGAACGGCGAAAAGGAGCCGGCGGAGGGCGAGGAGAATAAAGAGAACGAAGAAGTCAAGGAGGTTTGAAAATGCATACTTAGAATGCCAGAATGAATTTAATTCCATTTTTTATACCTCCTAAAATAACAAAAATACCTTTTATAACTTTTTTTTTTACTTATTTTATTAGTATTCTAGTTTCTGTAATTAAAACAAAACAAAAAAAAATATCAAAAGCGTAAAAAACAATTGGATTTAATAATCATTTGACTAACAAAGTTTTGTAGTTTGTTTTGTGCTAAGAAGCGAAACAAAAGACCAATTAAAAAGTTTTAATTATTAGCTAAAATATAATGCAAATATTGAATTCAAAAAAAAGCTGTGAATTAATTTCATTTTTTGATTTGCTTCGTTTCATAATTGATTGAATTGTAATAATTGCTAATTGAAACTTACTAAAAAACTTGTATATCGATTAATCGAATTAAATGTCTCAAAAGTTTTCAAAAAAAAAAATTGTTCTTGAAATTCTAAACAATTGAGAGGGAAAAATTTATAACATTCCATACAAACATAAAAAGTAATACTATAAAGTTATGGCTAAGATTAAACACTTATTTTTTTCGAATGAACATAATGAATTTCTTACTTGCAAATGTGAATTAATTACACGAAAAGTTAATTAATTGAGCCAAAGTTTTATTGACTTGTTAGACTTTTTAATAAAATGCTGCCCAGTAGCCACAACTTTTTAGTAGATAAAAAAATTTAATTATTCTTAATTTAGTCGATGCGATTCATTAAATTCAGATGCAAGTCTGAAAGAGTCACGCAATATTTTTTTTTCATCAGAATATATTTTTTTTTAAAGTCGAATCATATTTGAGTTAAAAGACTCTGGTCATCTTAATTAATCAACTATTTTTTTAAAACGTGCAATTGGTTGTAAAAACGCATCTTCTAAATCATTTATAGATTTTGTCATTGGAAGCTTAATCCCTATTTTAAATGGAATTACCTTTTAGGTTTAATTTATAATCATAGAATCATATATGAATATTATTTTTTACAAAGTGAAATTATATTGATTATATTACAAAAATAAAAAAACCTTTTTAAGACATTAACAAATTCGCTTGTTTTTTAACCAAAATTTACAACAAAAAATTTTCAATTCGTAACATTTTTTTTAGAATTGCTTGCCGTAGTTCAGAAATCGCTTGCTCGAGCTTAAATTTTGACAATTTGGATTTTTTTTTACCAATTCTTGTAACTAAAAAAATAAATTTTTGTATTTTTTCCCCAAACCCCATGAAATCCACTACTACTGCAACTTTTTGTGAACACAATTTTTACACACATACAACCAAATGAACTTTTGGTCTTGAAAAATTGCAATCGTTGCGGTTTTTTTTGAATCTTTCGGACATAAAGAACGGTGAAGTCGGCGAAGAAGGTGAGGATAAAGACAAAGAGAAAAAGGAGGGCGAAGATAAAGAGAAGGAAGCTAACGGTGAAGATGGCGAAAAGAAAGAGAAAAAAGAAGGTGAAGAAGGAGAAGAAAAGAAAGAAGAGGACGAAACTGACGATATTTGGGGTAGTGAAGACGCTGAAGAAGGAAAATCGAAAGCAAAAGCAAAATCCACTACGGAAGCAACTGAAGGCGAAACGAAAGAAAAGAAGGAAGGCGAAGAGGAAGAAAAAAAGGAGGGCGAAGCGGATGAAAAGAAGGAGGGCGAAGCGGAAGAGAAGAAGGATGGCGAAGCGGAAGAGAAAAAGGAGGGCGAAACGGAAGAGAAAAAGGAAGGCGAAGAGGAAGAAAAAAAGGAGGGCGAAGCGGAAGAGAAGAAGGAGGGTGAAGCGGAAGAGAAGAAGGAGGGCGAAGCGGAAGAGAAAAAGGAGGGCGAAACGGAAGAGAAGAAAGATGACCCCGAAACCGACGATATTTGGGGCGGCGAAGATGCCGAAGAAGCCAAATCGAAATTGAAAGCCAAATCTGCTGATGAAGCAGAAAAGAAAAAAGAAGACGAAACGGAAGAAAAAAAGGAAGATGATGGTGAAGACGCAGAAAAGAAGGAAATCGAGGACGGGGAAAATGAAGATGCTAAAGAAAAGAAAGAAACAGCCAAAAAAGAAATTAAAGCGGACGAGGAGAAGAAAGAGGAAAAGGAAGAAGAGACCAAAGATAATGAATCAACGGAAAATGTAGATAGCAAAACACAAGAAAAGACTGAGGTTTGATGTTAATCCGTTTTTATTAAATGTTGTTTGTTTCACTTTTTTTTGCCTCGTATTTTTTGTCTTTGGTTTTTTAAATGTGGTTTTATTATGTCGTTTTTTATCAATGTTTTTTTCAGTTTTGCTTTTTATTTTTTACTATTACTATTTTTTACTATATTTCAATTTTTATGGGTATTTCGTTTAATTGTCTTTCTCCACGTAGAAATTCTTTCGGTTTCATGTTAGAATCGTTATAACACAACAGCGTTGTCCTGTACAAAATTCCTAATTTTCATGGTGGCTCTAAAACGGGGTAAATTGTAAGCTCAATTAGGATTTTTATAATATTGTGATTTCTTCGAATTTCTGTGCATGACTTATCTATCTTTATTAGTATACGTGACTTGTTTTTAGTTTCTATCGTTTTGTCGTTTCTATTTCACTTTCCTTTCGTCTTGAGTTTTTTTTTAGAATTTTCTTAGCAAAGTATTGCAATTGTTGAATTTCTTTGCTTTCCTCATTTCTTCTTCACTTTTTCCGATTATCTGATATAGATTTTAAACCAGTCATGGTTCAACTTCAAAACGAACCTAATAATTCGATATCTCTAAATCTTAATAATTCTAGTTCGATTTAATAATAGTTTGATGACAAAAAATTGTTTTCCAAAGAAATTTTTAAAATAATTTGTCGCCATATTAGGAGTCAAAAAGGGCCCATAGACGGCCAACTTTGTTGCCAACCTGGTCGCCAACCTGGTTGGTAGTTTTTACCACAGACGAGACGGAATGTTGGCAACCAAGTTGTCAACATCATTTTTAACAAGATCCTGTCGACTTTAGGTGATTTCTCTAATTTTTTTATTGTTTATAGTTTACTATATGGTTATAGGACAACTATAGGGTATATTTTGACTAGTGAAAAATGAGTAAGGATTTATTATTGGTATTGGTTTTAAACGAGTTGTGCGAAGATGAACAACTCAATGCAACTGAGATTGGCAACCAGGTTGTAAACTTGCCTACAGACACCCCAACATGAGCGCCAACATGCTAAGTTTTCAAAATTTTTTGATTTTACACCAACCTCGTCGACAACATGAAAAACCAACCGCCAACTTGGCCACAGACGTACAACATCGACTCCAACATTGCATGTTGGCGACCAGGTTGGCAACAAAGTTGGCCGTCTATGGGCCCTTTAAGAGAGTCCCCAATATTTTGAATTTCAACGAAAGAAATTATTACCACTCGATTGACATATTTTTATAGTTTATGGTGCATTGCTTTCAATGTTGTCTTGCGCAAATGCGAAATTGGCTTTTAATTTTCAAAATTTTATTTCCTAATATGAATTCGAAATTCACTGCAGGTTGAGACAAAGAACGACGATGAAGCCGACGATATTTGGGGTAGTGAAGACGCTGAAGAAGGAAAATCGAAAGCAAAAGCAAAATCCACTACGGAAGCAACTGAAGGCGAAACGAAAGAGAAAAAGGAAGGCGAAGAGGAAGAAAAAAAGGAGGCCGAAGCGGAAGAGAAGAAGGAGGGCGAAGAGGAAGAAAAGAAAAAAGCTGCTACTGAATCAGAGTCTGAATCTGAAGAAGAATCAGAAAATGAAGATGAAAAGTCAAAGGTTCGATTCTGAGTGTGATTTTCAAGGATCAATGTTTATAACAAAAAACAAATAAACAGAATTAAGAGCAGAACTAACAACCACGCAATAAAAAATAATTAATAGCAGCTTTTATGTGAGACAGCCTTTGTTTGGGTTGTTTTAGTATCAATTTTTGCTACTTACGACAAATCAACAAAAAATCGACAGAGCTTAGGGTTTAAATCTTTTGCACTTAAAACAATTTTTTTTTATTTAAAAAAAAAATAGATTTTTGTTATCAAAATGCCGTTGAAATAGTAATTTTTACTTAGCAGTATAGAAAGGCAAGGCAAGGCCAGAGGAGGAAATTTAAAACATAAGAATTTACACTTTTAAACAAGAATCTTTGAACTTTCTGTCTCGTAGAAAATATCGGTTTAGGTAGTATCAAAAAAATGTCGCGGCTGGTCCAAATTTTAAGATACCAAGCATCAAATTTTCGCCCTTCACCGAGAATTTTTCTATTTTGTTTGTAACTTTCGTCAAATTTTTGGTTGTCAATATTTTGGTTAAATGTTTGGAAATGACAAATTTTAATTCCGCGCGGGTGCTAATAACTTTTTGCTAAAGAACAAATTCTACTATTCTTTTGTACACATTATAATGTTGCAAAATTTTTAGATTATATAATCTATTTCACTTTATTTTAATCAAGTACGTTCTAAATACGTTAGACTTGCCATATTTTACGTGCCTTTTTTCTAGGTTCTTGCAAGGGAATTTAGACTTCACTGCAATGACAAAACGTGAAAAGAACGTCCTTTCAATGTAGGTTTTGCAAAACGAAAATTTGTTCAAATATTCTGTCGAAAAGTTGTTTAAGGAAGGATCAACGACACCACTTTATTACACCTCTACAAAAGGGATTCATTAAATTTTCGCCTCTTTAAGATTTGAACCTTTAAAATCAAAAGATCATAACATTTTCTTTTGCTACTTTTCTTTAAAGCTTTTATAAAACTTTTACAGATAAAAATTAGTGCGAATTCTCGAATGTTTTTCTTGTTGTTAAGACAAAGAAAACTGAATATTTTTTTTCGTCTTTAGGATAAATCGAAAGCGAATGGAACAACGGAAGTACCCGAAGAGAAAGCCGACGATTAGACAACTTCAAAGTCACATCAACAGTGAAGGACAGAAAAAACGAAATAAAAAAAATTTGGATTTTAAAATAGTAAATAAATAAATAAAATAATTGCTAACTGCGTCGACTTAGACTCATAAACATAATTAATACGAAAGTGTTCATTTATCCAGACATTCATCAAAAACGTATATTTTTTAATTGGAGAAGCCGGTCATAATTAGAAGCGCTCAAAGAGCCCAATATTAGGCATTTTTTTATGAAAATAAATATCGAAAGTAAAAAAGAAAGATAAACAACTTGAAAAAATGGAGATAATAGGTAAAGTAGCTTGAATTGGAAGATGAGAAGCTTTAAAAATAATCAAAAGAAACCTATTTGCCTTTAAAACAAAAAAATATCAAAAAAAATATCAAAAACTACCTGTGTTATTTTACTTAAAAAATCGTTATTTGTTTTTTTTTTAATAAATTCATGTTTTTTTTGATAAAGTTGATTGAAAATGCTTTGTAAACCTAAAAAAAATAAGAAAATAAGTTTATTTCTCACTGGCATTAAATTTTTTTTGAACTGTAAAATTTTGGCTACATTAATAAAAGCCGCATTCTCATTTTCAGTTATATTGGTTTATTGAGAAACAGTGCTATATGAAATTAAAATGAAATTGATATATTTGACCGTTTGTACATATTCTTTTTTTTATGTTATTGGTGTTTTAGACTTAATAATTAAAGTATAATTCATTATAGCATACGGATTGCTCAATTATTAGGAGCGTCAAATATAAAACTCTTATTATTATTATTATAATTTACTATTAACTATTAAATAATGTTTACACAGGATATCATCGTAAATTGCTTTTTGAAGACGAAAAATATACTATTATAAGAGAAATACTAGCTTTGTTTCAATTTTCTGACATTGAATTATTCTTATTTTCCTGAGAATTTTGGCACGGTATAATTTTGTGGACACATTTCATTTAGTCTGATATAAGTATTAATTTTTCTGTTGATAGGTAAAAATATCCAGCAAATCTTCAAAGGTTCGAGTTTTTATTGCAACATTTTTAATTGACAAATTTACATTTTATTTGTACGAAGAAGTTAAAAACATATCTTTTCCTCTGAAACATAGTGAAAAAGTTGTTTTCGGTTATTTTTCTACATTTTCATTTAAATTTTGTTTTTAACAATATTTGCGCAGTTTTGGTGAATAGATTTTCAACAATCTTCAACAAAATTTTAGTTCAGTGGCATCTTTTTTTAGGCCAACAACGAGCGACATCTGTTGAGTACTAAAAGTAAATAAAACAGTTGTATATAAATTTTAACTGAAATTGGTAAAACATTAATTAAAGTAAATCCTTTTTGACAAAAAAATAATAATTTTAGAAAAGCATGACTACAAAAATAAAAATTATAAAGGTAATTCAATTAAATTCAAAACTGACAATTTTTGAATTTCGATTTTTGTCTGTTTTTACCTTTCTTAGAGTATTCAATGATTTTACCAAAATAAAACTCAAAGAAAATTTATAAAACATATTTTAAAAGTAACAATAATATACGTTTTTGTGCTTAAATTTATTATTTCATGTGCACAATCCTCTACGATATCATTAGGACCAATTAGGACTACTGAATGAGCGTTTTTTTTTAAATTCAACACATTTTATTTTTTAGTTTCAATAAAAAAAACCCAGTTGTCTTTATATTTTTATACACCCAAACCCATTTTTGTGCGCTTCATTGTGCGTTTTTTTGTGCGTCTATATATATATATATATATCCATTTACTGGACCGATTGAGCTAAAATTTCGGCAAACGTTTTTTATCATAAATCACAGGGTAAGGTCCGGAATTTTCTGTTTATTCTTTATTAAAATTTTTAAATCAAAACTGAATTTCTAGAACGAAGACTTTTTATATTCATATGCGAATGATATATCTTACACTCTAAAAACGAGCAACATCCTATTTATGTTTCGAAATCCAAGAAAAGCAAAGATTTCGACTCACTAGCACAATGCTTGCTGCCATTTAACTCTTCATAATGGTACCTAAAAAAAACTTCAACATCAATTAATCCTTTTATTATTTGTGTGAAAAGAATGCAAATATTTGTCACAATTTTAATGCATTAAAGCAATTCAAATACCAACTGTGAAAACCAAACCAGGATATTTTTAAATAATTGACATCAGTGACAACATATCTTTTTTCATGTTTTGAAGCGCAGTTCAAACAGCAATTCGTTTAGTTTGTAAAGCCACAAAAACCTCATTAAATAGCATAGCGGGTGGGTAGATGGATAGCGAAAGTTCAAACAGTGCCGGTGTCAATGGGGGAATCCCCGGTCGCTCACTAGATTCCTCCATCCCCGCCTTTTCCGGATCATTCTGCTTCAGACAAATATTTTTCTGTTCCGGAAATTTAAAAGCCTGACCACATACACACAAGAGACAGCCAACATTTTAATGTTTTTCCACACAAAGTTTTCCTTTTATTAAAGGCCAGTGAAAATTCTGAACGGGCGTACTGGTATGTTCTGAGACTGTTTTCCAAGTGCGACCAGAATCGCAAACTCCAAACTGAAAACTATAAAACCGATGGCAAACACCATAAAGTGGTCCATCGTCATTCTCTAATGCTTTTTGTTTTTGTAATAAAACCACCCTCAAAGTGGTGGGTGGTGGTGGTTTAATGCCGGGGCGGAAGAGTTTGATTTTGGTTTTCGACTCCAAAACTATGGAAATCGTCCTGCCGCTACCCATCTTTGCTTGTCTCCAGTTGCTACTCATTGCCATTTTCCACTTGAGTATTTTTCCTATGAGCTGTAAAATGCTTCTGTTTTCAAAACAATTTCTAGCCGCAAACATTTCTAGCATTCCGGGCTACGTAAACTATTTGCATCAAGCGAGTCTGGGTATAAAATTGAACTTTTCTGAACTAAAAGATGCAAAACTACGACTGAGCCACCCACAACAGCCCACACGATGGCCATGGAAACTATGCAAGAGTAACGCCCTTCCCCTCATACAGTCGAAAACAGACGGACTCACTGCAATTGCATTCTAGCTTAAAGGTGGAACTGTCTGTCGTGAATCTACTATCCGTATAGTAATGGATGGATGCGCTTTTGGGATGAAAACGGAATTGCGGCAAGGGTGAAAAGACACATCATCAGCAACAGTGCTTTTGGTTGAAGTTTAAAGGCACGAAGAAGATGAATTTCGAGAGCAATTGAGGGGAAGGAATTTTCCGGAAGAAGCAACAAACAAATAAAAGGTGGTCCAGTTTGGTTGGAAGCGATTCACAAGTCTTTTGGCCATCGGATACTTAAAAGATGACGTGAGATTGACCGCAGCAAGGAAGCACTTTTGATTGTTTTTCTTCCTAAACTTTGTTTGTTGTCTTGACGAAATCAATAAAATCTTTGTAGTTTTGCCCATTAAAATCTTGATTTTCTTTCTTCTTTTTTCGATTTTTTTCTTAATGTTGAACATCAAATGATTTAGTCTCAGCGAGAGCCGCTGCGGGTAGCTAAAGAACGGCCGCAGATGTAAAAAGGTTCGAATTTTCAAAGGAGTATCGGCCGCTGTTGTAAATGCCTAATTTAAATGTTTATTTTTATTTACAAATTAGTAAAACATGCTCCAGTCACATGGGGGGCATTTTTTTAAAAATTTTCTGGGAGTATTGCAGGAATGAAGCAATGAATTCGGAATAGAAAAGCAAAAAACTGTTGAGAGTAGTTTCCTTTGCTTAATGCGGATTTTCCTGGAAAAACTTTTTAAGACTTTGTTTAGAAATCAATCTCGATGGAATCATTATGTAGTTGGAGTTTTTATATGGTTTTAAATAATAAGGAATTGTGCTGTTGCTTGTACAAAGTTTCTTTTCTGGTAAGTTTAACTCTCTGGGCTGTCCATGAAATATGTTACGACAATTTTACATTTTCGGATCCCTTTTTCCCTTCATGGCGTTTTTTCGCAATTTTTCGTATGGAGTTTGAGTATTGTGCTCTTTCTAGCCGCTAGACATGTGACGTGACAGCTTCTATTTAATTTTTTAATTTTACTTGTTTTTTTTTTTGAATTTAATAAAAGTAAGAAAATTCAGGGGCTTTATGTATCTCGAATCGAAAATCAAATCGACTCGAACGCCGTACTCGAAAACGAATTGCATTGGTATCATGTAAAACTTTCGTTTCGAGTAAAATGTACTGCCATAAATTAATCAAAAACGAGAAACTTGCTGGTAACTTGGAAATTTCGTGGTTATATTTAGTGTCATTATTGAATAGTTGTAAATAAATTGCTGTTAGTTTTAGCGTTTTCTTTTTGTGAAATTAATTCCGGTAAATAAATGTGAATAAAAGTGAATGTGAAATAAGTGCCAGATGAAAGTGACGAAAGTGGCGTTTTCAATCCAAGAATTGTAAGAAAATTCATACGGAATGGACTTCATTTAAAATCGTAAATAATTAAATATTATATGTTAGATTCAACTTTTCCTTATTTTTTATAAATTTTCCAAGCAATTTGAATATGTTTTGCAAGAAAAAAAAATCTTACATAAAAAAAACATTGAAATGACTTAAATTTTCCTTTCGAGTTTCATATCCGGCGACTGAAAAGTGTTCGAGTAAATTTCCGAAAATGAATGACAAATATTTGATCGAATTCGAGTTAGCTGATACCGCTTCAAACATTTCCGTGCATTTCATTTTCGATTCGAGTTCCCTGATAAGGCCCAATCCAATATGAGAAAAAAAGGAAACTTCTTTGACATTAAAACGCAAACTCTTGTTTGTTTGTCAGACAAAGAGTTTTTTGAGAGTTTGCCGAAATGGCGTATTTATTGCCGCGCCACATTTTTTCAAATTTAGCATCCATTTATTTTACACTTTCTACTAAATTCAGTTTAGGGTAGGCATGTTTCCAAACTTTTGGCTCACTTGCATGTATCCGATTGGGTGGAGGTAAAATTTCAAAATGTTGACAAGTTATTGTAAAGTTTTAATTATTTGAAGACTAAAAATTTTTTTTAGGTTTTTATTTTTGAAAATATTTTTGTTTGCTTATTATTCGTAGGATTCCACAATAAAGTTTCATATGTTTTTTTAGATGTATCTTGGAATTGTTTATGTAAAACAAAACCGCATACAGAAAACATCATCCCTGTAGAGACGTTTATCTGTCTACATATGTTGCTCATATCAATAAATTAATTCTTGAAGTATTCGGAGAGAAAACAAAATCTCAAGCGTAGAAAATTCCAAAAATATTAGAATTTAATCTGCTCAACTTCCTAGTTTTATTTTTACAGGAATAGTAAAAGAAAATT
Organism: Chrysopilus asiliformis; assembly: GCA_964034945.1. Taxonomy (NCBI): domain Eukaryota; kingdom Metazoa; phylum Arthropoda; class Insecta; order Diptera; family Rhagionidae; genus Chrysopilus; species Chrysopilus asiliformis. The sequence goes on along the minus strand of OZ035962.1, from coordinate 571,679 downwards.
TCATGATAAAGTCTTCCTCTCTTTATGTTTTGATGGTTTGCATTTGAAGATTTCAAATATTTTGAAACAAGTTTCGGTATTCAAAGTGGAAAAAGAGAGACCATTACCGCGACACTTTATAAATACGAAAGACATTCGAAATCATCACCTCAACAGAATGAAAAGCCTAAGGAAAACATTTCTAACTGCACAGCGTCCCAAATATGTAGACGCAATGCGATTTTCTTCGTTTCATGGTAGGCCATAGTTGAGATAGTCTTCGGTTTCTGTCTTCGCCTTTTTAATCTCTTGAGTACCTACTGGAACCGCATGTCGACAGCTAACAGTTCGTCTTTAGCATGTGCGGTTATGTATGGTAAAAGGTAAACAACTCATAAATCATTTTTTATCGACGAAGACTTAGCAACAGATTAAATCAATTGGGACTCTGTCGCCCTTTGCGCATTTGTTGTCTTGGGCATACGACGATTCTTATTAGAAAAATGATATATCAGACGAAAAATACATGAAGTTTGAGGAGTCTACCTCTAACCCCTGGCACTAGCAATATTCAAAATATGTCGAATGAAATTATCTGGGAAGTGGTAAAATTAAGTTCTGGATTTTCACTTTCACCTCAAAGTGATAACTCAAGCGATACCGCCAAAGCGACTTTACACGCTCGATTTACGTCCAATTTGTCTAAACAACTATTCACAAACATCAAATAAACTTTGAGATTCGCCAAGATTCAAAGATGTGCATTGGAAGATTTATTTGAGTAACCACTTTTTTGTGCACGATTTGCGTTCCTGGAATTCAGCAGCATTTATGGAACAGCCGATGATCGCAATAGAATTTGTTTGATTTTGAACCTTTAGCTGGTAGATATTTAGGAAACTATCCTTTTTACTATATATTCGTTTAGTTTATTCCAGTTGAGGCATGCAATCATGAAAGCGGTTTCGTGTATATATGAAAGGGAATATTTTCACTTTTCCTTTGACCCTTTGATTCCCAAATTATAGAATTTTATTGCTTTTTTTTGAATATGGCCCCATTAAACAGCATGCATTAAACAGCAGAAGAATTAGTTAACTCTGCATTTAACCATCATCCTATTTTGGTTCATTAAAATATTTTATTGGCTTTCCCACAAAAAGAGCTAGGCCTGCTGTAGTGTTTCTGAAATGGTCGCTATCTCTTGAAAAAATCAAATTACATTTTAATTGCTTGTAAAATCAGATTTTTGACATATTTTAAAATGTATTTTACATCAAACATTTGAATGTTAGAAAAAATATAGGACACGATTATTTTATATTTTTTTTAGATATAACTCGAGTTTTAAGTTTATTCTTTTGTAAATTTGGTGATATTTTTTTCCTGCGGCTTGATTAGGATTGTATCGAATTGTGGTAATTTATCATTAGCGATTGTCCATTAATACGCTAATTTTAGGCTTTTCAGGTCTCCTCGTTCCGCTTTTTGAACTTTTTGCATGGAGTTTAGTATCGCCGTCACACAACCGCATTCCCCAGCTCCATGAAAAATGTATCGTAACAATATTTGGAACATTAACAGGTGTGAATTCTTTAATACATATGATGTAAATGAACAGATTTCAAAAAATAATATCCAATTTTGTTCAATACATACTCTCAAGAAAATCTTTTCAATCCACGGAGGATAATCAGGAAACAAGCAGATTAAAAAATTTAAAAAAAATCGATCTTTTAAAAAAATCCGGAGTACCAAGCTGAGACAAGCATACACAAAAAATTCTTTTATTATTTTTTTTAGATAGGGTGGTACGCCAAATACAGGTTTTGTTCGGGCGCGGTTTCGCTTTGTGTTGCGGACCGAAAGTTTAATTAATGAGGAACCACAATGAACTACGATAAAAAAAGAAGTATATATTTAGATTCGATGTGTGAAAAATTTCACCTGTAGCTCATTTTCTAAAATTTTTGCGGCCACAGTAGATTTATCGAACAATTTCGCCAGCGTCGCATCTTTTTTTTTTTGGTATTTTAATAGTATGTTCAATTTTAAGGGAAATTTCAGTGCTAATATTAAAGAACTCCTACCGTATTTTTTTGTGATGCGGTCTGCATTTAAAAAGTTTCCTTTAAAACACATGCCATAATCTTTATGAATAATTAATTACTTTGTTTATTTATTGAATACATAAAATAATGATTTTAATACCAGCATACTGTTTTTTTTCTAATTTACTGAATCCAAAAATTAATTGATACGAGATGAAAAATCTAGTTAAAATAAATCAGACTTTTAATTTAAAAGTTGTTTGTTTACTTTAATTCAATTCACTTCAAAATTGCTGTTTGTCACAAATTCAAGATCATTAATAAGCTAGAGATTATTTTTAATTTTTGTACCTATATATTTTTAAAAATTAAAAAAATAGTACCGGCAAAACATACTTCTTGATGGAAAACTTTTAGCTCCACCCACAAATTTCGATCAATTAATGAAAAGATTTCAAACCTTCCAATCGGATTCATTCAATTAGAACTCAGTGAATAAATGATCTTTCCGATAGCAATTTTCAAATCCACATGTGTTCAAATGGTATGTAAACATGCGAAAAGAACCGCCTTTAAGATTATTAGACTATGCGATCTTCAACTTGTATGCGATCTTTTTATGTGTATCTTTTGAATGTTTGCATATCGATTGATGGTTTGTTTTCTCTTGGTTGTTACGATAATTTCGAGATTTAAGGGATTCTAGCTTCTGGAAGATATTTTGTACGTAAATGATTTTATTTTCATCTTTAAGAAATTGAAAAGTAATTCCTTAGTCTTAAAATGCTGACAATAAAAGGCTCACTCAGCACGCCGGCCCATTACTATAGCGGTAGTTAAAATCCAATTCGACTGAAAGACATAAAAATCTTCCCTCTTGACTTTCGAACTTGCTCGGATCTGTTTATGAAAAACACCCAAGAGCGTCTTAATGGGATCATAAACACATGTCAGATATAAGATACAGATTTTTGTGAAAGATCTATCGATATCCATCAAGGCTAAGTAATAACCGAAAATTATTCCGTAATTATATTGGAGGATATCGAATGGTTGTACCTAAAGGGAATTCGAGGGTGGAGCTGTCTATATATATATCAGAGTTCCCTTGGATCTCATCCAGTTAGAAGACGCTTTCGTTCTTTTGAATATGATCTGTGACTAATTTTATGGCACAATTCGAATGATTGCGACTTTGGACTTTGCCATAGCATAAGCATTAACAGTAACATTAGCATAAAGGCCAAATGGTTGAATAATGTGCCCGGGCCCTATTGATCCCGTAACATATATTAGTGGAGTGGAGTGCGTAACCGGAGAAATCTCAAAAGGTTTGCTACAATCGTTGCAGGCTGGCACCTACATATTTGCTTGGGATATGTATGTAAGTTTTCCTTGCGTTTAACGTGCGCGCGCGATCTTCAAATGATTTTGTCTCAGCTGTAAAACCGAAATGTTATTTTACGTTTTTAGTGTTGTTGAATCTTGTTTGATGATCGTGTTTCATGGCGTTTTTGTGTGTTGTCTATGGGGCGCATTAAAACAAATAGAAATTAGTTTTACGAGTTTCAAACATTAAACGGATCTTGTTTTGGTCTTTCCGCGTGCTTCTTCATACTCATTTGGGGTTTCCGTCTTATTTATCTGTCTTCTTATTTTTGGTTTATTGCTCTGCATACCATCTCCACCATCCCTCTCGCCCTTACCGATGATCTGTGATGTTTTAGAACTCATCACAGAACTGACAGCAACATCGTCGTGAGGCGAATTTCCCTCAAAGTATCTATAGTCGCATTCACTTCAATCAATTGCTCGGTTAGTCAGTTTGTGGTTTGCGGTCGTTGAATTTGTATCAAAATGCTTCCGTCGCTACCGGTTCAGTTTCCTAGTCATCGATCAGCAGTCGCAACATCCTTACAGGATTTCAATAATTTCGGATTAGAATATGGAATATTCGCTACCGATAGCGGATCGTACTTTATAAATTCACAGCAATTTTTGGGATTACCAGCGAATTGGTGGACATTACCATTTTCCCTGCTAAAAGGATCTCACAGACCAGAGAAGCCTCCCTTCTCTTACATTGCTTTGATAGCGATGGCAATTAGTAGTTCACCCAACCAGAAATTAACTTTAAGTGGAATTTATAAATTCATAATGGATAAGTATGAGTTTTTCTTCAAAATTTAACAAATAATAAAAATTAATGATGAATTTTTGCGATTAAAGATTTCCGTATTATCGCGAGAATAAGCAGGGATGGCAAAATTCGATTCGACATAATCTGTCATTGAACGATTGTTTTATTAAGGTTCCCCGCGATAAAAACTCTTCAATAAGCGAAGATGGCGAGAGTCCTGGCAAAGGAAGCTACTGGATGCTGGATCCTTCAGCCAACGATATGTTCGAGCAGGGAAACTATCGGAGGCGGAGGACAAGGCGTCAAAGACACACAAAGTTGCTGCTAAGTGGCCAACTCAAGGTGATTTGAAAAAAAAACTTAATATTTTCCAATAATTGTAAAATAATTTGTGATAATTTTTTAATTCTCTTAAACAGACGACTTTCGGAATTTCATATCAGGAGATCGTTCAACGGGTTTGCACTGGTCATGAAACCCTGATGGAGACAAGTCCTTGTTCAGGATCAGCCACTGAACAAATTTGTTCACCAGCTGTGCTAGATTCTGCTGATAAAATAACCGAATTGCATCGAAGATACTTGGCTAATGTGACACCATTAAATATTTTATTTAAACATCCATCAAATAAAAGTGTTCTGTTTAACCAAAGTGAAGAAATTCCAGATAATAGTGAAATTAATGCAAATAAAAGTATTCCTGATTCTAGAATTATGGATAGTAATGAATTAAGTGGTAGTACATCAAATTTATGCTCAAAATCCAGTTTGTTTACGATTGAAAATTTAATAAGAAAGTAAATATTTCCAGATATATATATTTTTTAAAAATCGAAAAGTGTTTTAATAAAAAAGTTATTTTTAGTGATACAGAAAATCTTTCATTTTATGTGGGGATGCTAATTAATAGTTTTAGTAATTGAGGAAATCTTAATTACCACTCGACTGATTGAATTAAAATGTTGTGTCGTATTTTCCCAGAGAAATGGAAAATTTCGGAACAGTTGATATTTTATAAAATTTTAACAAAACCTCATTGTAGTTACTAAAAAAACTTTGTGACACGTTTAACAGCTCTCCACATTAAACAGTTGGAGTTAAGTCACTTAAATAAAGCGTCAGTAAACTTTAGGATTAATTTCTGTCACTTCAGTAAAGCATCAGTAAACTTTAGGATTATTTGAGTGTATTATTTAATATTGGTTGATTATCCTAATCATTTCCACAAGCCAGCGATGCGAACACTTTAAGAACAACACAGAGAAGGGTCAATCGAAATAATCCTTTCTTTTATTCCTTATTCCGCAAATAAATCCGATTCGTAATCCACAATACGAAAATTCACTTCACTTTGGGCATTCCCTTTGTTGTAGGCCATCAGTTTACTACATCCTTAATTCCTTTTCGAGTTAATTTTATCCTTGCTATCCTCTCCCGTGCTCTCTCCGCCATGAGATTTCCGTCGTGAAATGACTGTAAAAATTACCCTAGTTATCACTTTCCAAAAAGGAAAATTACGCTTTGATTGCTTTCAGGGGGAAAAGGATATTAAATTTTCCCGTACCGCTACCTGCCTACCTGATCCCGTTTACCCTTTTTCTTCAATCCTATCGCTGTATTATTAGGTAAAAATGGAATTGGGAATTCGATTGAGGTTGAAAAAGGGGGTTTGGCATTGTTTTGATTGTCTGAGCCTCTTTTGTCGTAATGAACTTCACCTGAAATCAAATTTACCTTTGACAGATAGACAACAAGGTGTATTGTGGGTGTTAACACTTTCAGTTAATGAGCGAGATCAAACATTTCGAATTTTCGAAATTGTTGCCTTTATTTAGTGCGAAATTGTTGATGGCGTCGACCAAAATGTGGATGATGAGGCAAGGCGCCAACGAGTTTGAATTTACACAGGAATAATGGCAAATGCGGCATGACATTGGGAATTTATTAATTTCACCGTGTCACGTTACAACGTTTATTAAACCGATTGCCATTAATATGTATGTCTTCGCTAAGTAGACTTTATCTTGTGTTATTCTGTAATTGTTTTCATTTTATAAGATTAGAAGTTTATCCTGGTTAAAATCAATTTTGTTAGAGCTTTTATTTGTGGCGACTTTTCACAAAATCTGATATTATTTGGATATATTTGGTGAACTCCACCTCAACTCATACTCACGTTTACAGTCATGTTCGATTTCTTAACTTTTTTCATTTGGATGTTTTTAGGGACTTAAAAAAAAGTTACCCGTATTTTTTTGTTTGGCGGAATAACGTCCGGTAGGCGGAGGGGAGGGGGTCAAAGTCGGCGAAAACTGGAAATCACAAAAACTTTAAAAATTTGTAACTTCTGAACGGCTTTACCGATTGTGATGATACTAAACATTTTGGAAAGGTAATTAAATTACCTTGTCACACAAAAATACTTTTTGACTCCCTCCCCCTCACTTTTATATTGTAAAATTCAATTTAGTGACAAAATTTAAAATATCTCGAGAAAGACATTTTTTTTTCTTTTGAAATTTTTTCTGTAAATACCTACCATTATACCATACAAATTCGCTAAATAAAATTTGGGGGTAAATGCGTTGTTGATTTTTAAAAAAATTTCAAAAAAAATCGAATGCAAAATTTTTCATATATTTTACTGATTTTCGATTGGTTTTTATGTTTTCTGTACATAATATTATTGCAAAAGTTTTAGGAGATTAAAATTAATTAGAAATTTATTTAAAAGAAAAAGTTTTAAATATATGGGGGGTATCCCCCTAATTGTCCATTTTTTGCGAATTACTCAAAAACGGTGCATCTTATCAAAAAAATCCAACAACAAAAGTTATTTAGGATATGATTCTACATAAAACTCCCATACATCAAAATCCGATTGGAATAAATTTTAAAAAATCTTATTGGAAAGTTTGACTTCAAAGTGGAATTTTGGTAAAACTGTTCGCCGTTCACTTAAATCACCATACGGGTTTTCAAAAATTGCCAGATTGGCAATTATAGCTTTTGTTATGTTTAATTTGTAACACAGAGAGAATATGAGGTAAAACAACTTCAAAGAAGGTTTGAAAGTGTCAAAACACTTCCAGGATCTCAAATTTTTCACGGATTTATTTAAAACGGAAATTTTCTCAAAGTAAAAAAATTTTCTAATGGTGATATGTATATTTAAAACTTTTCTTTTAAATGAATTTCTAATTAATTTTAATCTCCTAAAACTTTTGCAATAATATTATGTACAGAAAACATAAAAACCAATCGAAAATCAGTAAAATATATGAAAAATTTTGCATTCGATTTTTTTTGAAATTTTTTTAAAAATCAACAACGCATTTACCCCCAAATTTTATTTAGCGAATTTGTATGGTATAATGGTAGGTATTTACAGAAAAAATTTCAAAAGAAAAAAAAATGTCTTTCTCGAGATATTTTAAATTTTGTCACTAAATTGAATTTTACAATATAAAAGTGAGGGGGAGGGAGTCAAAAAGTATTTTTGTGTGACAAGGTAATTTAATTACCTTTCCAAAATGTTTAATATCATCACAATCGGTAAAGCCGTTCAGAAGTAACAAATTTTTAAAGTTTTTGTGATTTCCAGTTTTCGCCGACTTTGACCCCCTCCCCTCCGCCTACCGGACGTTATTCCGCCAAACAAAAAAATACGGGTAACTTTTTTTTAAGTCCCTAAAAACATCCAAATGAAAAAAGTTCAAAAAAAAAGATGTGACTTCCAAGCTCCATACAAGTCGAGTATGAGTTGGTGTGGAATTCACCATTTATAACATTTGAAAGATATTGTAAGCTATTTTTAAAGAATTTTTCATTGAAGCTGTTTTCAAATGATCTAAAATGTAATAAAATTTTGCAATCTTCAAACAATTTCAAACAGACTACTCAAATTCAAATTAATAAGTCTTTAAATTGAAAGAAAATCCTTTCATTCTCGGTAGCTTCATAAAAACTCTATGAAGATTTTTTTGTTTTACTTTTTTGTCTTTTGCTTTAAAAAGTGGTGCGTGCTCATTAAGGATTTCAGTGAGAGCTCTGTCTGGTTGTGAATAAAAAGGAATCGCTTTACGATATACAATCAAATGTCAAACACTAATATTACACGGGATTAAATTCCCTAATAGACCTTTGTTATGGCCATGGTGTTAGTGCAAACAAAACTCTTCAAGGATGCTATAACATTTACTAAAATAGCGCAACATAAACGAAATCTCATTAAGAGGTCCTTGGTAAGACTCTGTAATAAAAGAACAGCATCAAGACAAAGTGTCCTTTCGTAGTAAAATCCAACCAATAGTCTCGTCTCCCCACGCCGCAATCCGCCCTCTCTTTCTATCTCCCTCATATTAGAAGCAAATTTTCGTTAAACCTGTGAAAGGGAAACATTCATAACCACGTCCCCGACAACGATCTCAAATATTTCATCTTGAGAGAGCCACGAACCAAGTATAAACGGGTCCCTCAGTCCAAGCCCAAAACACATCAAATTCGACTTCCCGCAACGCCAACGCTTCCACCGGGTCGGCCACCATCATCAGGACTAAACAAAAACAAAACACCATCAACCTGTTGTTACGGGAGCTCACTATAGGTACTTGTATCCTGGCACCTACCTACTTACTCTCACACACCGTCCGTAACACCTCACGCTAACGACCAAACAAACCTCTTGGCACGTCTCGTCCTCATTTTTTTGTGTAATTTTTAATTTTACACCGGCAGCAATTAGCAACTCCGCATATTCTTTCACTAAAGCAATGCCGTTTCTTGCTCTGGGTGCCTGTCGCAGGTGCATAAGGCTAAAATAAAAATACGGGTGCGACGCGCGGTCGGTTCAAACTTTGAAAAATAACCTAAATTAAATGTCGCAAAATGTAGTCTAACTCCTGTACTTAACTTGTATTACGCTCATAGCTGATGGCGGTGCATTAACCGTGAAAAGCTGTAGGGAGCTCCTTTTCCAACAGGTGAGAGAGGGCAACAACAAAAAATCGGTATTATTTTTACCTCAACAAGGATCAAAAAGGAGAAAAATGGAAATTTGGTAGGAAAAATTTCGCACAGGAAATATAGTTGTAGATTATGAGGTACAGACACGACTGCAGATGAACATTAATTTAATGGCATTGTTAATGGACAAACCGTTCAAGTTTTTAATCTTTCAAGATTTTACATAATTTTTCATAGTCGATCTGTTGGCTAATAAACTTATTATGTAAAAACTGAGCTTTAATATGTATATAAAGATGAATACATAACTCTTCCGTATATCAAAATAAAATCGGATTACTACTCCTTATGCCCGAAATTTTTTTTTCACAACAATTTTGTCTGTCTTTATGAAGACTCTGTATGTAGAATATTTGACGATTGGCCTCTGCAAATTGTAGGTTTTCTTATGTTTGGTATCTTAATTTTCTCGATACCGAATTTAAAAACTCTGATTTCATAATAAGACATTTTGATCTAAAATTTCAGAATTTTATCTAAAATAAGATTGTTTTTCAGACTTTAAATGTGATGTAAATTCGAGAGTTCCAATCTTTCTTGCCATTTGATGTACAGCATTTGCTCCAGTCAAAAATGATTTGGAATGTAATCAGACATTTTACACATATCCTTACGCATTTAGTATAGTATCTATCTATAATTCTGTGTCTATGCACATTACATTATATCAGTTTTTTTATGCATCATGACTCGGCCTGCTATCATCGCTTGAAAATTCATTTTGTTTTTGTTTCATTTCATTTCGTTCCGTTCCGTTTCCTTCATTTTTATTCATCCCTAAGTTTTCTAGTATAGTCGAGCCGCATCAGCCAAACATAATTTGCATAATTTTCAGTTGAATGTGTTCATTAATGAGCGATAATGGAAAAAGTTTTTTCCCTTTCCGTTCAAATTGTGCCGTTCGTTTAGCCCCCTTTCCCGCTATCATTTATGCTTCCGTTTTTACTACTCTGGAGCCCGTTAGCTTTTATTTCGTCCTAGCATTTGCCTCTGGAATCGTATTAAGCGCAGAAAAATGCTAATGAATTAGCCCATTTGGGATTGTGCGATATTTTCTTTCCACACTTTTAAATCTTCCGGAAGATTCGTACACCGGAACGATTTCCACGAGACAAAACGAAAAGAAAACAAATAGAAATGCCTTATAGCTGTATCTATACGAATATTACATAGAATTTAAAGAAGAAAAAAATAAATAAAGTTAGACAGAATAGAATAAACCAAAGCTTGCCACCAGCTCTCATTCCTTAGTAGACGAAACGGCCGACGCCAAAACCCCCAACTCACTGCAAAAGACTAAAGCCAGACCGGAGTGGACTAAACTGGACCAGACTAAAAAGCAAATGGCAATCCAAGGACTTCTCTATCGCCTTTTCCGCCCTTTTCATCTCAACTTTGCCTTTTTCCGCTACCCTAACTCGATATCCTGTTGTACTAAAATGCCTAAAAGTTTTTTGTGATGGCCATTGAAATGGCAACAAAAAAAAAGGGTTGAGAAATTCACTCAAATAAATTTTCTTGTCCAGAAAAATTATTCAGAATCTAACGACTCATCTAATTTTAAGTATTGAAGCAATCAGCCGAGAATAATTGCATAAGAAAATGTCCTTGGTAAATAAATTGATTAACAAAAATAGTGTGTAAGACATCTGCTTTTGGGAGGACTGTCCATAAAATACGTAACATATTTAGGCGAGGAAAGTAGTATGACGTAAACACTAAACTTCATACAAAAAATCGCAAAAAAGTGTGGCGTGGATTGGAGTTGGGTCCAAAAAGGCTTAAATTAGTCTGATATATTTTATACCAGCCCCCTTTCAATTGGCTGATTGACTGATTTAATAAAAAAAACTAAAATTACAGAATGCGGCCCAAAAGGGGTTTACGGGGAAGATTTCAGGTAGATTTTTATTGACAGAAATTTTTTCTTAAAGACTGACCTGTCTAATGCTGAAATCCACATTAAAATTCAATCAAAATTGTAAAAATGAGCAAGAAATGGGTTTAGGAGGAAGAAAACGCGAAACATTTTCAAATTTTGAAATTATTTAAATTGATTTATTAAATCAGGATAGTATTTTGATTGTATTTTCATGAGTTTTGGGGTGTTAATTTTCCAGAGAGAAAAATTGTGTCAAAGATTTTATAATTCAAAACAGACATTTTTTTGTTTTTGCTGATTCTCTAATCGAAGTAACAAAAAGTAAATTACAAACAATTTATTCATTGTTCTCCATTCAACACGTAATCCTTTATTGAAGTCAAAAACTTTATACTATTCGTATATTTTCCTTTTCTTAGAATGTTGTATTTTGAATTCAACCAGCATATATTCGTACATTTATTACATTTTGTTCATTCGTGGTTAAGAAAATGCTAGTATACAACCGCCAGCAAACGTTCAGGTGGTAATTTATTTTGGATTCCACGCAATTGCCAACAATGCCGAAAACACAAAATATGCTTCGGGTTGAATAAGCTCTCAGTTATGGCACTCATAATCCATTTACATGACACGTTTATTCAAATTTTGTAACTTTTTCGAGTTTCAACTATCAGCGATTCTAATCCGTTCGTTCCTATACCGTAAATGAACAAAAAAACGAACAATTTTCAAGCCAACTAAGGGTTCACAGTAGGTACTCGAGAATTGTATGCCCGTCAAAATGAACAAGAATTCAACATTAGTAGTAAGTTGGAGTACATCTAGTTTACTTGCTGCCTAGAGGGTGAATTTCAAACGTAACTAAAAGTCTGGTCGAATTTATTTGGCTAACACCATTGCGTCCCAATACATTTTTAGTGACACTCGTAAGGACGATTAGAGTCCTTTTCGACTAGTATTTAGTAACTGATATTACCGGGATATTCAGGTTTTGTGTGCCGCTTTCGTCGTGGTTCACAGGTTAATGAAAACAATAAATTAGCGTTGCCCATGGTATACGACGCGTCAGCTCTACACAAACCCGTGTTTATTTAGTGGTTCATCGGGCGATTCAAATGCAAATTCAGCAGATGTTTGACTAGGAATGGTAACTGAAGTTCCATTTCATTGCTAAAAGCACTCACTTGCTTACAATACGCCGAATATTAAGATATTTAATACACTAAAGACGACATTATATACCTTATTCAGGTGCTGGTAACGTATACGGAATCTTTTGCAAGCGAGCATTCAGGACACCGTGAATGAATAGGTATAAAGTTGAGACTCCTAAATGATACCGCGAGACATCGTTATGGGGAAATTATCAACTGAAATTGTGTCATAAAGGCTAAAGTTATTAAAAGTTATTCTGAAAATATTCGACATTTAAGCGGGATCATCGCGCGCGCAATGGTTATACTCGTGCTCAGCGGGATTACGATGACTTAGGATTTTGTTTTTGCTTTCAGCTTCATCATTCGTTTATCGTCATCACAGCTTCCGGTTCTCACCTGTTTACATCTTCTCATTCACACACCACCGTGAAATCCTTCATCAGCAGACAAAGCTCCTCGCGAGGGGCTAAAGTTTGAATCATTGGAGTTGGTAAGCCCTAGAAATACGCTTCTATTCTTTCTCATCTCATCTTGGTTACTTTAACTTTGGCTATGGAGCGATTTAAAACAGCTTAACGCTTTCAATTAAGACCATTAATGTTTTATGCAAATTATATTCCGACTTTCTACTCGCTCTTAGAAGCGAGTAGAAAGTCGGAATAGTATAATTTATCCGTAATTACACATCATTAAGGGGTGGGCGAGAATCGGAAGCTTCCAGATGACTTCTAGTGGGCGTCAGCGTTAAACACCAGTCCATTTTATATGTTCTTTGCAGAATTTTCTGGAATAAAAAAAATGAGAATATAGGGAAGGTTTTTTTTTGAAATTGTGCGCGAATATCGCTCCAATAGCCGGCGAGGTATTGTGGTGGCACTAGAGAAATTTTATAAATTATGCTTTCTGCAAATATTTCTAGTAATTTTTCACATTTACACTAATTTTTCACTAAGTTTGCTGGTGGTTTGATTTGATTTCAACCCCTTTTGATGAATATTGACCCTGTGTGTAATTCCAACGTTAACACCATTTCATGTTTATAAAGGATCGAAATTAGAATTCGAACTAATATAGAGGGAAATAAATATAGAAAACTTACCGAGTTGACAGTCGTGTTGCGTTGGTGGTAACTTAACATAAATAAATTCAAAAAATCACTTTCGTAACACGCATTGAGGTTGACGGTTTGTACGGTTAACTTATGATGATTTACATACCTTCCTTGGTCTATTCATATGTTCAGCTCTTGTTGCTCTGATTCAGGAACAGGACGAAGAAAGAAATGTTCCAGTAGTGGAGGAATTTCGGGTCCCATATTACACGAGTACCTACGTTTACCAGAGCTAGTAGTATAACATAGAAGGTGCTATTAGAGTATAGGATAAGCCTACAGGTAGGTATCTATCCATCAGCCAGTATATCCATCCGTGTTGTACCTCCTATACCGCCCTTGACTTTAGATTGTTGTGTCCTATTAGGACTTTGTCGTGTATGGTGTCACGGCAAGAATAATGTTTCGTAATTTTTTACTTTATTTCGTGCCAGTTTTTTTTTTCTTGGAGGTTCTTGTTAGATTTTTTAGCAGGTTTGGGTAATGTGATTCAGGCGCGAGCGAGCAACACGTAAATGTCACTTCTGGGGTTAATGGTGTACAATCCTTGAAAAAGGGCGCAGATTTTTCCTCTAGGCCATTTTTCGCCAGCGCTTTTAATATTTTTTGGCAAAATCAGGACCTGTACAATGGATGTGTTGTATGTTGCTATACAATTTTATATGAAGTGTAGTCGTATGGAGAAAAATGTCTCACCGTTCAACTAAGTTATGCTTCGAGTTATGACTTTTTGAAGTATGCTAATGGCTTAAGTTTTTTGAATTATTCTCCTAGTAGCAGTGGCTTGAATTTAATACATCATCATGGCTAAGGTTATGGAGTTCGGTTTTCTTACTTTTTATGATGAATTACGAAGAAATGGTACAAAACTCTTTAATTAAAACTTGTACCGCCCACTTAGCCATTCACACTTTGGATTTCTACATTAAGTAAAACGAAAAACATTACGATCAACTTTTTTAATCTTGTTAAATCTTTAGTTTAAAATTTGAGTTTTTAAAGCTCGTATCTTAAGCATCGCCTAAATGGAAATCGGGATGTTGGATGTTGGATTCTGATTAAATTTTTATCAATTTCGAATGTGTTATATTGAAAGCGAAAAAGTTGAAAAAACATTCAGGAGCGATGGTGACACTCAGAAAAAATTTAATTCTGAACTGGATTAGCACCAAAAGTGCTATAGACTAGCACAACCTTCTTTAGCTTAAGGGTTGGCTATAAAAAAGACACATATTTAGGGGGGATGCATCTGCAGTAGTGTGACGGCAGTATCAAATCCTACACAAAAAAACGTAAGATGACGGAAGGTGGAAGGGAGGAAGAGGAGAGAAGGATCGGGTGCGAAAAATTTGAAATGTTATCGGCCTATCAAAATTAATTAAAAATATTGATGAAATCTTTAACGTTCTGCGAAGTCAGATCTCATCGGCAAGTATTCAGAGTCGTTTTTAAATACAAGTTGATTTATGCTGACAAAAACCCACAGCAAATGTGACTTATATTTAATAGAGTCTTTGTTTAAAAATTGACTATGAATACGCGCTATTCAATTTAAAGTGCGATTCGTACAAGTGCTAGCAATAAATAAATAGCAATAAAGGTGCATTGCATCTTGCCCCAATTTTTATTCACTTCTAAAATGTTTTTTTAAGTGGTTTTTTGACTTTAACCAGTATTACAGCACAATTTTTTTCAATGAATTTTAATTGGGTTTGTGCACTGAGAGAAATACCCCATTGCGATATTTACAATGATGCATTGTAAATCTTCGCATTGTAAAAACTTTCCCCAAATTGGAAAAGCACGCAATTTTCAATATAAACTTATAGATCTTACATATACATTAATATGAAAACAGGGAAAACTATGTTTTCATGGTAAATTTTACATTGTTTGTTGATGAATTGATATGTACTATTGAAAAACCCAGAGTAAAATACAAAATAATATAAATCATATATCATTTTACATTGAAGATTTGTAAATTTTACAATTTTCCATATCATTTAATACATGTGAGTTAATAAAATCCGAAATTACATTTTTCGAGTTTACATTTTTCGACTTACATTTGAAATTACATTTTTCGACTATAAAATCATGCATTTCAACTTATACTTTTATATTTTTGTGATGTTAATTTTGTATTTTCAAATGTAAAAAGAAAAAAAAGTTGATGTCTTCAGCCGCCATATTTCCCATTGACATTTGATGGAAACGATTTCGTTTCGAGAATTAAATTTCTTATTTCAGGCGAATGACTGAAGGATATTGCATAAAAAGTGGATAGCAGACATTTTTGAAACAGCATAATTTTATTGGCATCAAAATTTCATTGCAAAAGAAAAAATAAATTTGACCGGTAAAATAAAATTAAAGAAATTTTTCATTAAAAACTAAATAATTTGATGGCCCATTAAAATCTGTTTAAATTTCAGATCCAATATTGCCGAAAAATTTTCGTGGCAACTAAAATCACGACATGCAATCGGAGGAAAAGTCCATTATAAAATAATACTCCACAAAAAGTTTCGATTAATTTATCGCCATTAGATTTTTCTTGTTCGCTTTCTGTTTACGTTTTAATTTGTTCATCTCTGTTCACTCACCAAGCTAAGTAACCATTCGAGGGAGAAAGAAAACGCCGCATATTTGCTGCTTAAAATGCACAATATGGGTATCAATTCATATGGCAAAATGTTGAATTCACAATGCGGCCGTGTTTCACATTGCTCAATGTAAATCTTACAATTTTGCGCAATGGCGCCCTTTTATAGTTGAAACATACGAATTCATATGCGTTTTCTATGACTTTTTCGCTCAGTGTGGAGATAGTGTACCATTAATTTATCACACTACTTCAATTAAAATTAAGTCATAAAGCTGAAATTCATTTAATAGAATCCCCTTTGTGGACTTTTAGCAAATATTTAATAATAATATCTTTCAGTCAAGTTTGTCCGGCGGCAAAAAAAAATCTTCACCAGTTCTAATTTCTTTTGATTCATTGCAGAATCTTCCCTACTGTAATTTTCTTATTTTTTTTCTTTTTGCCTCTTTCTCGTGGCCTTTAGTAAAAACTTTAGCCATTTCTTTTCGATGTGGATGGTAAAAGCAAATCAATGGCTTGGAAATACTTGTGATTACATTGGACACTACCAAGTGAAAGAAAGAATCTAAGTCTAAGGGTTTCATAGGCAGTAGACTCCAAGAAAACTTCGATTTCGTCCTTTTTCTATTCTACAATCTTATCGCTAACGGAATGTGCTTATATATCCTTCATTGCGTCTTTTTTTGTCTCCGTAGAGCATTTACGACTCATTTATGTAACTTGAATTTGATTTGTAAGTTTTATTACAACCATTTATTTTGTTTGCGTTGCATATCGCACATGGTAAAACTAGTGAACAGCATATAAACGACTTCCTGATGATATCTAACTACATTGATTTGTAATTTTCGAAAATTTTCCAGTATTTGTCTATAATTGCATTTCTGCTCAATAATTTTCAATTTGGATGGAAGAAGAAAGTATTTTTCAAGATGACTGGAGGTTAAATCTATAACGTAAGAGAGATACAAGTCCTATCTGCCCAACACATCAAAAACTACCGTTTCGAATTTTACAGAGCAGCCAGCGTGAGGGAGACAAACAGAAGCAAAAGTGATTAAGTCAGTCAATATCAAGCGATCATGGTGATTGGTGCTTCTGTCTTGAGAAAAGTCCTCGGAGCGGTTTTGCAGGTGGTGAAAAATTAGGTGAGTAATAGTGTTAACTAATAGTCTTTTTTATTTTTGAAGATTGAAAAATTTCTTCTACGAATTTTTGTTAAATCAAGAATTTTGATAGCTAACGCAAGTTAAAACGTTTTTTTTTTCAAACATTTTGGATTCTCTGCATGTCAATGGGACTTTTTCAAAGTTTTCTTATTTTCGGAATGCTTTTCAAAATTATAGTCAATATACATACAAGGATAAACTTGAAAAAAGATTTCTTCAGACACAATCGTTTTTCAAGATCACATTCGGTCGTGTGAAAAGAAGTGCTGGTCGTCTTGGAATTTCTGAAAATTTCAACTATAGGACTATAACTCTAAGGAAAAACTTCTTACAGCCAATTCAACTTGAACTGAACTCAAAGTTTTACAAGTTTTTCATCCTATTTGTTGTAGCAGAGGAAATTGGATTCACAGAAGAAGAGTTTTGGAACTTAAAGATGTGAAAACGATAAAAGTTAATCGGAGGAAATGACAGTTTTGCTGAACAATTGACTGCAGAAAAACGAAAAGCGGCTCGCGTTTTAATTCACAAATAATGTAAAAAAAGAAGGAATCATATTTTTGCGAATGCGAACTAGTTTTTGACTGGGGGAATATGAAACTAGTAAAAATTGATAAGAGAAGAAAATTTACCCATCGACTTCTATGAAAAGTTTCCTTAGTCTGTATTTTATACGAATGCGAATGTTAGACTTTTCCTTGAACTTTGCCACCGTTTCAGATAGTTTGGTTTGGTTTTTTCATTTTTTTTCTGCATCAAACTTGGCATCACTTGAATGAAATGAGTTTTTGTGGAAAACAATTTATTTCTTATTCCACTATGAGAAAACGTTTATACAGCAGTTGCAATTTTGTCGTTTAGGCAACAACCTCCATTTGTCGTTTAAGATAACTCAAAAGACTAAGTTCCATTTTCGAATCTGTAACAACAAATGCAAGATGGTGTAAGATGGTCTTGGGAGAAAATGTTTAAGTTCCAGGATCGGGATTAGAACCAGTTGCAATATGGGTATTTTTTGTCCATTTCTCCGTTTACTGGCTCCCAAAGACATTTATAGTCAGAATCGGACTTGTCTTGTTCACCATGTCACGACCTACATAAAAATACATTTTGCCTCCAAACAACTCTTTATCCTTCGGGTAGTTTTATAAAAATATAGTCGCGTTTGTATTTATGAGGGTCGGGTTAAAAGTTTCAGACTTGGCAGGGAAAATACATTGGATAAATTCTTCTTTTTACTTTTCTTATTCTATATAAAGGGGAATTATTGTATTCATGACGGAGACCGTCTCGAGAACGGGGGCAAATAGAAACTTTCTGACCAGTACGAAATCCGTTTCAGGCAAAACTATGGGATGTTCGTACATCTGTCTGTCGGTCTTTCCGCTCTACCTATCTTAAATAACCCGAGAACCCGTTGAACTGGTAACTTGAAATTTTTTGTAAATGAGTTATACGAAAATCCTAGTTTCCTTTCAAAAAATTTTACGGATACCTCCCGGGATACCTCCCATACATTATTTTTTTAAACAGATTTTTTGAAAATTTCTCAAAAACTATGCGCTTTTTGAAAAAAAAAAAAAATGATATGAAATTTTCCACATTTTTTTCTTTAACGGTTTTTACGTATCTTCTCGAGATGTTTTTTCCGAAACAAAATATTGATATTTTTTTCTGGGTTTCAAGAGACCTCTGTGAAAAAAGTCTGATTTTACTTACATTCCAAAGTTCTTTACGCAAGTGTCTGATTGATGCGGAGGAAATTTTTTTTACTATTACATTTTTCTTGCAAGAGTTTCAACCATTTTTTCTTTTTTTGAATTTTAATGCTTTATCACAAAAAAGGTATGCAGAGCCTTGAGCATTTTTTTTTTGCCATACCCGCAACTTTTTATCCTGCCCTCACCGAAAACTAACCATTAGTTAGGATACATCTTTCTACATGCCATGAGATATACGAGTACATGATGTTTCCATCCGCCCAAATAACATTTGCAGATTGTTAAGAGCTCCAAAATGATTCAACATTTATCTAAGTGCATATAGACTACATATTCAAGAATTGTATTAAAAAAAGCCGAAAAAACACTCTTTTGGTGCTATACTACTTGTATACAGAAAAATATTATATAAAGAGAATGGAATCTATAGAAATTGTGTAGAAAAGAATAGGATCCATGTGGATGCTTCTTGCATGCATGGTTTTTGGCTGGTGCTTCTCACATTATAAATGGCCAAATAAGATGCAAACCAAAGAAAAGTGGTTATCACCAGTAGTGGTGAATGAAGCACTTTAATGTTTGGAGAGGGGTCTGAATCTAGCGGTGCGGGTAGGTTGAAATTTGCCCTCCTGCTATATCAGAGTTCTGCAGTTAATGGACGCTTTTTCCTGTCGTCCTCGAAGAAGAAACTGCACACAGACTCTCGAGACGGCCGTAAATTACGACTTCTGTTCTATTCTGTTGCTATTCGGTTGGATTTTGGTTCAATGGGACTTCTAGCTTCAAATTGTTCTGCTCATATTGGTGAGCATTTCATGGGGCCAACTATAGGATTCTTAAGTATTCGCTACCATCGCCAGGATTCGCTATGGCCCCGGACTGATTCATATATTCATGTCTTCTTCACATTCATGCAGCCAAAGACTTTCAATGGTTCGGGTCCGCTGGAGCAGCTGAAGTGCGAAATGAGTTGAGCAATTCAGGGGTAAGAAGAGCGGGCTCGAGGAAGAGAATGGATCCTGGAATGGCCATAAGTGTTGCCGAATTGCAAAGACTACTATTTTCTATAATAAATTATATCATGTGTTAGCTAATTTTAGAGTAGTCCACTGGACAAAATTTATCGATTCATTTCCCTTGAAATTTCATTTCACGACTAATTCAGGGTTTTGACTACAAACACTAGAAGAACTAATAGCCGTATAACTATTTCATATTAAAACCATTTATATGATATAATGAAATTATAGAATTCTGCGTAAATTCAAAAAATATGAAGTGGTCTTTAGTTATATTTCAAGTGGAGTTAGTCTACTGTTTGGAATATATTTTAATTTAAAGAAAAAAACTCAAGATAATTTTGAAATGTCTATCTTGTTTTAAAAGATTAAAATTATGTTAGAAAAAATTCAAACCGAAAAATGTAAAATGAGTAAAAATCCTAATTTTTTCCAATTGGGTTGAAAACCAAAAATATCGATCCAAAACTGCAATAATGGAAACCAAATTTTTTAAAAAATATTTTTCAAATTAATGCCTCAATTATTATTTACACATTTTTCGTTATAGCAAGTAAGTATAGTTATAGTAAGCCACAAATCACAATTATATTTGAATTTGTGTATATTTTGTTTGCTTGATTTCATATAATTTTCCCCGGGGAATTTTCATCTCTGCAGATGCATTTAATAACATTTATACTACAATTTAACTTGTCTGACTTTTGTTTAGTGCAATCAGATGCGCTTTAGAGATTTCCCAGTAAATTGGGCAACAATGAAGTGAAAATTGCTCCAAAGTGCTCTTGTGACTTATGTATGTGGGGAGAAAACACATTGAGCAAAATATACTTCAACTGTAACTTTCCATCAAAACTTCAAACTATCTTACAACAATATAAAAGAAAATTCCCTATTTTTACTTTCCCTACAATGTGGTTCGATTATAATTGCCTAAACATTCTTGTATATACCTATTTCTATAGATGTACACATACTCGAGCACAATTTTCACAGCATCAGTATTAACAAAAAGGCAAAAATTGAAGTATTTGAGAGGCAAAAGAAGATACAGACGGGTGGGAAATCATTTTTCCTCGATGTAATTCATGAGATTGAAGATTTCCTCTGTAAGTTCGACAAGTGCTCCCCCAGGACTTGAGGCTTATTACCGACTGGCACGAGTGAAAGTATTCTGGTGTCAGAACATAAACATTTCTGGCCAAAGATAGGGGGGCGGACGGTCGTAATCGGTGTGAAGGGTCGTTCCGTTTTTCCGGATTTTAGTCCTTCAACCCAAAATAAACCGAGTCTTTTCTAAGAGCACGAAATGTACGAGCCATCAGGAGTTGTTAAGAGGGAAATGTGAAGCTGAAAAACAGTTGAAGTTGGAAAAAACTTCCAGAAGTTTCAATGAAAAAAATGTTTTTGAAAAAAATGGCACATAACTGATATTTTTTCTGTAAATATGGAGCGGCTTTTTTATATTGACCGTTGCGAAATTTCAGTTCAATCGGTCAAGCTGGTTTCGAATGCCCTTTAGTTTGAAAAATATGGTACGCATTTTTTTTAAAAGAAGCGGGAGTCATGTGCTGCCAATATTTTTTAAGAGAATTGAGCAAAGCCCATATATTTTGAGAAGGAATAGGTCAAATATTTGTCACAAAACAACGCTCAAAAAATTTTTTTTCTCGCCCTCGTGAATCCTCGAAACCTTCAACTTTCATTATTTCTGGCCAATATTAGGACTTCACTGTAGAAAAAGTTTTCTATTTCATTCCTTTCCATCTGTATATATTTTGTTAGCTTCCATAGTCCTACAAAGGATCGTATGCGATTGTGGTCGATGGGATGTGGTTGGTCGTTGTTTTCTAATATTTCGGTTAAATCCCAAACACACTTATCTGCAGCAACACACCCATCCAAGACAGACCGAAAAGGCTCTCGAGGTAATATCAGGGAGAGACATATTAACACATTATCCTATGAATTATTGTATTAACTACCGACAATTCAGTTTGATTGGGGAACTGGGATTTTTCCCCCTTATCGTCTCTCCTTAATCGCACTCGATTTCCACCGATTCTCTTGGCACTTGACTACCACTCCCGGTTTCGGGACCAATTTCTATCCGGTACGTATAATATTTAAGATCGTCTAAATTTCCCTTTGGGTGGTTGGAAATTGGGAAGAGCGATTAGGGGGCAAATAATATGGCTGAAAGATGCGAATTTCCAAAATAGCCACAACAGAAAAGTGACTTCTGTATGCCGATGCGAGTATACATTTCGCCTCTTTAAATCAACTCTGATGGTATCTATGGCCATAAAGTGAACCATATCTCGTTGCTTGTTGTTCGTGAACTCGACTCACTAAAAGAGCTATTTTCCCGTTGTAGTAGCAACATGTGCCCATCTTAATTCTCCCCAATCGCCCGATCCTAGCCGAATTCTTTGGTGCAGGTTGATTTTCAGCCCTTTCGGTCCATCAAGTTTTCGATGTCGTCCCACTTTTAATACAAATATAATGAAATGGGTAAAGTATCCACAACTAAAGCTCCCGGTGGCGGCCTTTAAGTACACAAAATGAGTACACGAAAAGCAAACGTGCTTAAATTTCACATAGAATTGATTGTATGGGGTGTATATGAACGGGTGAGGGTGAAAAGATCTAAAAGTGCTAACATCACAAAACACGAGGTAAACGCTTATTCTTGTAGGTTTTTTTTTTTGATTCCTTGCATGACTGCCTTTTTCTCGGAGGCTGAGTTTTTCCCGTTTTCTGGAAGGGGCAAGCAATCTCAATATTATGTACGCTTCGTTACAAGGTTTATTTCGGAACTCTTGTTGGGGTCGGGGATATGATGTGGGGAAGAGGGAAGTTGGCCGGTCGGGAGTGTTCAAACAAATAAAAAATTTATTACGGTTATGGCAACCCATAAAAGCGTGGCCAGAATTTTAGTGGGACGTTTACTTGCTTGGAGAATTTATCCTTTTAGTTGTGTATTGTTCCATTTGAACCGTACAACGAGAGGACCTTCTTATAGCCATCACCATCCAGTATTCCATACCAAAACGAATCCGAATCCTTGACAGTAATGCATTGTTCCTATACTACTGAGAACGGTCCATTGCCTGGCTCTTTGCGGTAATCTGGGCGTACCAGGGACTTCGGTGCTCCATTTCAACCGCTCCTATACTTCTTGCACAACATTTGTTGCTTCCGTTTATATTATTATTTTGTTGTTTTCCTTAAGTCGTTCGTTGTTCCTTTTCGCTTTATTTTTTTCCTCGTTTACTTTTGCCTCTCATCAAACGAATTTCTAGGATTTTTGTATTCTTGAGCCGTTTCCATTAACTTCTAGACAGAGGAGGTGGTGGCCCTTGCCTCGTCAGAATTCAGCTCAGCAAAGGAAATAAGCGAGCGCCTTACAATTTATCTAAGACTGGCAACCTGTAGATTTCAAATTAGGTCCCTTACACATAATGACGAACTTCAAATTAGGGGGAACTTAATGTCTACTGTACATTTCGGTTCGATTCGTCGGGCAATTTTAATCCGGAATGAACCCTGAAGTACAGATTAAGAATGAGAACCGCCACCTTTTGGTTGCTTTTCTTGGAACGCATGTAATCGTTGACATGTTGTCATATTGACTTTAACCTCAGTCACTGTGGGTTGCTACTTGTTTTAATTTCTTTGGCATTTTTCCATATGCATGAAATCACGTCCTAGGAAATATTTTCTCAATGCCATATTTTTTAAACTGTTGAATAAATCTGAAGGGCTGGCGATATTCCCTTTTTTCATTTGTACGTAATTCAATGGTAGGTGATAGTATTAGTTCAACTCTTTGCCTGATATTTTTTTGAAATAAAAGTAAAGGCTGGAAGAGTTACAAGCTAAGCGGGCGTTGAGATGTGGGCTGGTGTCGGGCACAGAAGCGTCAATCCCTGTAGCTATCAATTTGAATCCGCAACTCGACTGACTACGGTCGCGGGGTCGATATGAATGGTACTAGGATGTACTCGAGATGAATGGGCAATGGAAGGCATTTTTCTATCCATTTGGAAAATCAAATTCCATTAAACAAATTACAAAAACATGCAAACTCGTGAAAATGCCACTCTCTTGTTTTATTGCATTTTCTACGACCTAACTCTAGTCTATTCTGAAAGGATATCAATGGATTTTTTTTTGCTGCTTTATATCCCATTGAGGCTGGTAGATGGGATGGTAGTTTTTTTTACTATATTGTTGAGTCCCTGCAGTTTCAGTAACAGATCCTACCACTGCCTCCCTTGCCTTAAGTGAACCATCCTATAGGAAATGGAGAAAATGAGCTAAGCTGGCAAAGGCTCAACGAACAAAATACTGTTCTAGATTCTGGCAGTGAAAAGCTGAGCATCCTGCCAGTCTCAGAGAAACACGATACGGATTTTCACTGTAAGTTGGCGAGAAAAATCCCCTATCCGGGCGAAATAAAGAACAGCAAGAAAAAAATGGTATGCGGAAAAGTAACTGAAGACTTTAGCGCAGGCAAACACACAATCCAGATCCAAATCCAAAAAGCACACTATTGAATTCAAGGATACAAGAAAGATATATGGAAAAAAAGGAACGATTGAAAAAGATAAAATGCTAAGACTTATGTTTCATATTAAATTCGTATTGAGATCGCATTATCCTTGTTTATATCTTTTTCGTTTTTCTTTTTTGAAATCGTACAAATTTTTATACCAACTGAATGGAAGGTTGTTTGGCTGCCGTCTGGGGTGGATGTTAAATTTACTTGCAACCAGGACTCCTTGAAAATTTAAGGAAGCTTCCCACCGAGAGGATTTTTGCTATCCTATCAATGACAATGATGATGTGTGCCAGAAGCAGTCCCAAATTCTACTACAACCCCTTTGTGACATGTTCCTTCCTTCCGTTGCTTGTTCGGCCTTCAGCTTTTTAAACAAATTTGTTTTTGCTGTGGCCTATAGTCTAAGGTTACTTCCGCACTATGCCATAACCAGGAAAAAAAATCGTCCTCCCCTAAACGAATCTCGAGCGTAGGAAATTGGGAATAGGACAGATGACATGCTAACAAGTTTTTAGTTAAACAATGAAACAAACTAACATTCTCAGCTATTGATAACTAAAAATCTTCTTATATACTTACGTACAAGTACGAATAGAGATTGTTCAGCATTAAACTATGTACTGCCACACAAACTTGTATGAGAGAATATTCGAACATGTAGAGAGGAGACAACCAACCACTAAGCTATGGAAGCCTAAAACTGTCAACCATAAATTTTCCGAGGGAAATGTCTGCATCCACTAAAAAGAAAAGTTCGTGTGATAAATTTTCTCCGGCAAGTGCCAACTTGACAATATCTCGATGTTGAATACCACCAAGACCAATGGCAAGGAAATACCATCTGAGGTGGAGGACGAGATCAACATTCCATTTTATACTTTAGGCTGGCAGGAGGTCCTTTTGAACTCCGCTTCTGAATGAAAACCAATTGGAAATCGGTGTTTTCTGGATTGGGGTTGGTGATATTTTAATGTTTGTTCATATATTATACTCGTATTTGTAGTGACTCTATATTTATTGATGTTGGCCTTTCGTTGTTTGTGAGTGGAAACATTTAAAATATCACTTATACGGTTTTATTAAAAAAAGATCTTTAAATCTAACTTTGCCAAAGTTTTAGATTTTATGGGTCATAACATAACTAATTTCAAAGCGATTTTGGTAATTTATCATTTGATACATTTTTCATGAAAAAAGTTTTTTTTAATGTCTGAATAAAAATCTTAGGAATTTAAAAAAAAATTGGAAAATCAGAAAATTAAAAAAAAAGTTTTTTTTTATTATAACAATTAATTTTTGCCTATCTGTTCCTAGTTCATACGAAAACAACTTAACCGATTGTTGTGAAATTTGAAGCAAATGTTTTTTTTTTCAAATAGAACCTACTAAAAAGATTTTAAAACTCGTGTTGAACTTTCAAAATTCTTTTTGCGAATTTTAAACCAATTTCCCTAGTAATTTTTAGAAACGTTTCTCTTTTGATTTATCAAGACTAAATATATCGGAGGGAGGAAAAGAAGGGATGTTGATTTTTTGTGTTTTTTTAGTATTCCTTTTCTCGTTAATAAATATGTTTGCTCCCTGTCAATTTAATTATGCTATCATCTAAAATAAAATAATATAATCTTTCATCATGAACTCATCAGTGATTAATCTAAAAGTTTGATGATTATTCATAGTTTACGAATCACACTATCGAATTTCTTAATCAGGATTACACTCCGATCCTTACGTGAATCCCACGACTGTGCTTTTCTTGTCAAGCTTATTTTGCATTTCATTAAAGTATTTTATTGAATTAACTTCAACTGAAATTAAGGCGGAGATTAATTAGGAAAGTTGTTGGATGAACATGAAATCCGTTGCGCGCATACAGAGATATTCGTCTGTGGGACTTGCAATCCGTTTTTTGCCATGAGCTAAAATACACAAACACACCCCTTGCACCCGAAATCCTAGCCCAAAATAAAAGTATTAAAGTCATTCTGTCCCTTGAATCATGCTCACACACACACACACACACACACACACACACATACACACGAAATCCTTGCGATAAACGTTATTCTTATATTAATTGATGAATCCTATACATGTATATTTGGCTGGAAAGTAGCAAAAAGAGCCCGATTCAGTGATAATTTAATTAAAAAAGCCCAGGAATCATTTTTCATTTTTCGCATGCCAAGGATAACAAAGTAAAAAAAAGGATTCCATTGAAAACGGAAGAATAATTAAATGATTAAAAAAGTGAAAACGATAAAAAATAATAATAATAGCGGAAAAGCTGAAGTTGCACACGCGGCTCGTGTTTCAGTTCGCAACATCATCCTGATAGGCCCACAGTTCTGCCCCGCTCAATAGAAGTTGGCCTTTTTAACCGATCCTGTTTTCAGGTTAAGACCCGGGATTGCGAAATCGTAATTAAATTTACTTCATGACTATATAGAAAAAGGATTGAAATTTCTGTCCTGCAGTAATTCACGTGTGTTTTAATATCAGCCAAATACATGCAAATTTGTGTGTTAATATGAAAACGGGTAGCTCTACCTACCTATGTTAGGCCAATGACGTGTTAATGTGGGGGATGAAATTGGAGAGTGTCGAATTTTAATTTAGACAACACAATAAGCACAAAATGAATTGCTTTTTACCCGACCATCACGAACCAGGACAGGTGAAACGATGAATCTGATACACATCAAAAATGGCACACATAAAACGTATCCATATATAAAATGCGATAACGGATTTGGTATGGATAGATTGGGGATAACAGGGATGGGAAAATGGGGGCATTAAACGAAATTAAAACATTTTTGTCGGACGAATTTAATCAAATCATCTGTTGAATGAGTCAAAGCGTCAAATTATATGCTCCCTCGTTCCAGGTGTCCTTTTTCATTGATTCAGTGTAGGGTGGGCCAACGTATACAATTTCAATTCAATATATATGGGTCATATGAACCTGAATTCGTAAATCGGCAGTTAATGGCTGAAAGGGTGTATGTGGGGTGAAA
This sequence comes from Chrysopilus asiliformis, assembly GCA_964034945.1. NCBI lineage: Eukaryota > Metazoa > Arthropoda > Insecta > Diptera > Rhagionidae > Chrysopilus > Chrysopilus asiliformis. The sequence goes on along the minus strand of OZ035962.1, from coordinate 544,225 downwards.
AACACCCTCCTGCTGGAACTCCGATCCGAACATTGAAAATATGAAACCGACTCTCGAAGACAACACGCTCATAGAAAAAGAGGGATCAATTATTATACGTGCGAAAGAGGGGAGCTAGTGTGGATTATCGCTTGTATGCCAAAATCCCCAAATATGGGCGCAAGGTTGCGGGCGACAATCGCAGGGGAGATCATGTGGAGCCAGGAGCTTTTAATCAAACACCTGTTAGGTGCCATGTTTTATGGTGGCATGAAAACCATTCTCGTTGTGCGTGTCGAGGTGTAGTCAATGGCCCGAGGGATTTTTATTTTGACTACTTTGTTATTGTGCTTATATGGCCTCACGTGAAAATTGCTGTAACGAGGCGACTTCCGGAACAGTCGAACTTGATGGATACCTAGTTTCGGAAGAAAACCTTTTTTCTGGTCGTTTCCGAAATTGTTTATGGATCCAAGATTTTAAAATTGATTCTAACCGTTTTTGATTTCAGTACCTACGATCGGTAGTCTAGTAAGGCGGAAGGTTTTCATAATTCCTTGTGCTATTGATGAAATTTTATCCATGGTACGCAATTCATGTAAAATGGTTTGCAATTCATGTAAAATGGAAAAGAGAGAAAAAAGAATTGATACGGAAATTTAAGGAAGCCCGAATTGAGCTTTTATGTCAATAAAAAAGAAATTTCCACTGTTTGAAATTTTACGTTGATATTTTACAAAGGTGTGTTTGATTCAAAAATTTATGTGAAACATTTTGAATTTTCAATTTTTTTTTCACACCAAAAACGGATACCTATTCAAGTTCCACTGTTACATTCACTCATATTTTACTCCTTGGTCATCCTGTATTGCTTCTTGCCGAAATTTTTGGATCATGCTATACACCTGTTAAGTAATATGGGCCATAGCCCATGACATCCATGAATTTCGTTGTGCACACGAGAAATAGACGAAATCAATGTCGGTGTAAAAATAAAGGATGAGCCCCGGACATTATATTATAGTGGTAGTAACATATTCCATGGGAATCGTAAATCCCTGTCGTTGGCTTCAATTACTTAATTAGACGAGATGGTCTTTTGAAGATTTATGGTAAGGATACCAAGGGTAGCATCAAACTTACTGTCGTATAATAATCGTTGCCGTCGACATAAGAATTGAAGGTGTCTATGAAGTTTTATGGCCGAGGACAGTATTATACCGGAGGTAAATTAATGTTTGAAATTGTTCATAACACACAACTAGAAAGGGAATTTAGATGAAGGGAAACCTAGAGAAAACGTGTATACGGATTTTAGTTATTTGAATCCATTCCAGATTCTACTAAGCCGAGCTAAATAGTTTAGATGACAACAAACTTAAAGATTTACTATCAAGGTCTAAGTTAAATTATCTTATTAATATAGGAAAATTTCACATGCGTGCGAATGTATTTTAGAATGAGTGAGTGATAAAGGAAGGAAACCGGGTTTGGTGGGTAGCGATAGGGTTGAACGAATGTATCTTTGATAACAAGAAGAAGGTATAGTAAAGTTGTCACTTTATTAATGGGAAAGATATGCCAGTGAAAATGAGATAATTAATAACTTAATAAAGGGCAAGACTGATTTGTCTCAGTAAATTACAAATTTACGACACATTAAATTTATGTTCAACCTCTTTAGACAAAATTCTTAACCCTTTTAAAATGTAGTAAACCTTAAAGAATTAAATTTTCTATTTGACATTTATTTATATACGAATACCAAGTAATGACATCTGCTGAATGAAAAGTAAAGGAAATGCGGTACGCGAACTTTCTTTCAGGATGTAACATTTGCCAAAGAAAATATGAAAACTTGAAACCATTGAGAAAATTGAAGTGAACTCGGCAAAGAAAAAAAAAGGTCTGTAGGAAAAACTTGAAAATTCACTTTACCTCACCCCCATATACATATACTCAATGTGTTCATATACGCCGGTTATATTCGTAGATGTTTGTCATAATATGTGAAATTTGATTCGATGCATGCATTCAGCGCAGCGCCAGCCAGGACGCCTTTTTATGAGCCGCTGTGGGAACTTGTACATGCTGCTTGTACAGTTAACTTGCACAGTTATGCCAATGTCAAATCAAAACTATAAAATGAAAAGTTGGAATTTCTTATTTTGCAAATGCCACTATGGAAAAGGGAGCATGAATGTGTTTTATATTCGAAAAGGCTCTGTTCACATAATTTGTCTGCACTTAACTGCAGAAACAACAAAATTTCTTAATTTTGTGTTTTTTGTTTAACCAAAAATAAAATTTCTCCTAAAACTGAGATTTTACACAAGTTTCCTTCTCCCCAACCGCACCTGTAGGTGGAATCGGATTACAAGCCATGGTTGGGATTACAACATTTGAAAAGTACTGTTACCCATCAACAACAGACTGATGGTACCGATAGCATCAAGCAGTAGCTATCAATACTTATTTTCGTAAAACAATTGGTTTCGAAAATCTAAGGTCTCTGTTGTTGATTAGTTACAGGCCCTACAAATGTTGGTATTACCGCTATCTCTCGGAAACCTTAAGAAACAAGGTAAAAAGAAAAACAAATCTTTTAAAAGAACATTTTTTTCATAATTTTATTCGAAATTTCAACAAATTGTAATGTGGGCTGTTAGCTAAAATATTTGTTGAAATATTTAATATTTTTACGTGTAGTTTAGAATACGTCGGTTTCGACAAATACTACAAATACGGTATAAAATTACTAGCACTATCAAAAATTATTTCAACATTTTATAAGATTGAAAGGTGGCCTTCTGAAATTCTTTATACTCAACTCTATACAAAACTCATTCACTTCGCATGAGCATAAGAAAATCTTGTACTTTTCAAAAGCATCCGAATTCACTAAAGAATCATGCTTGCATGCTTTAAGATTTTCATGTTTACTCAAAGGGAATAAAATGTTGCTGTAAAGTAAAATGCATTACTTTCAAATTTTTTTTTTTGCAATTTAATAGAAGTGAAAAAAAAAACTTAATGGGGAAATCATTCAATTTTTGATAAATTTCGGAATATTTTTGAATGCAGTGTATGAAAATTCATTTTTCCTACAATCCTTGATAAATGGATAAAATCGAACTCCTCTCCCCTCTCCCTTTTTTTATAGCAGACTATTTTTGCGTTTTTCACAGGTTTTATTATATTTAACTTGCCAAAGAGTCGTCTTAAAACTTGTCAAAATGTGTAATTACCATTCGTTTATCTTCTAAATTATTCTATCAAAATTGATTTTTCCTTTTGTAATTTGAGGCAAAAACTTTTCAACATTAAAATAGAAACTTAGCGGGAGGCTAACATCATTTCAGTCATCGTTCCGGAAATGCAACAGAAGGTCTCATTGCTTTTTCAAAAGACCGCGTTGGATTTTTTTTCAAAAAAGGTATCTACGAACTTGCTTTTTTCGGAAATTCCCAAGTCGATAAAGTCGAGGACACATTCCGGTACACAGGAGGACGTGGGAAATATAAAACTTTTACAATTATTTAAATTCAAATTCAAAAAGACATTAGTGTCAACAGGAAAGTAACCATCGCACCGCTGCAGATCCTAAATCTAGCTGTGAGCTAAAAACAGACCGCTAAAAATCGAAAGTCGGTCCATAAGAATCTACTAAACTCGAAGTTATCTGGAAAGTCTAATGTCGGAGCTTGATATGACATTTATGTGTGTACGAGTATGTAAGTTGGTTTGGTCGGTTCTTTTGGATAATATGTTGTTTGAGTGTTAGAAGTGTCACTTGAATTTGCATAATTACATTTTACGTAGAACCGCTTGCTAGTCGATTTCACCAAGGACCTCAGCATAAACTTTCATTTGTGATGTTTGTCCCTGAGATAGGAGCTGTGGGTAAAATAGGTTGATATTTCGGGGTGGATTTTCAATGAATGGAATTTGTTGGTCCCAGTAAACTTTAACTAATAATAATAATGGATTATACCTATTGATTGCGATTTTCGGAAGCAGTGGTCCGATTGGATGTTGATGTGTGTATGAGTTTTGTAAAATGCTATTCTAAAACCATTTTACCTTTATGAATTTTTCAATATGACTCACCGTTTTCGAAATTTGCATAAAAAACTGTTTCGTTTATTTGAAGGAAGGAGGTATAAATGGTCCAATGTGCCCGTTCAAGAACTTAGCCTAGCCATTTACCAGAAACGTAACTATACAAAAATTCAAGTCTCTAGCTCAATCTTTTCGAAGGGGTTGTGTCACGGACAGACGTACGCACATAATAAATCTAATATACTCCTATAGGATTTTTATCAACCCTTGTTAAATACTTCATTGTAATAAATAAATAAATGATATATCATATAGAGTATAATAATATCATATAGAGTATAACAATATCTACATATAACGCCGCGGAAATAAATATAAAAATTCAAATTAAACTAGTATTGATTATGTTGGTACCAATTTGAAAATCGAAATTTTTAGAAAATTTTGCGGTTTGGTCCTCTTTCTCAGCACTTAATCAATAATTTAATCAGCGTTAAGTTAATTACGAATGTGAATTGAACACCGCAATGGCATGCAAATTCAAAACAAAATTCCAGTTTGGAGAATTCCTTTGCAGCCTTGCGAGGTCAATTGAAACCAAAAACAAATGCGATTGCAGGAGCAAACTAATTAAACCGTTCAATCAATGGGTAGTACGCCCCAGTGGATCGTGAATAGGGAAAGGTCTATTCCGTTTCCCACAGGCAGTATCTATTTGCTCGGATATGCAGATTTGTAAAAGCATGTAGAATAAAGTCCTGCATTGATGCAAAGTGTTTATAGGCACATGAAGCCACACTTATGTTTGTATATGAACAGGTATGTTATATGTGGCACCTGAATAAATCAATAAACGCACAACTAAGCGAAGTTCTATTTCAGAATTAATTCGCTGGCATAAGTTCTGGGCCGAAAATCGAAGCCATAGCAATTAGAAACCGATTGTACGCATTTGAGTCCTTTTCGCGTGCACAATTCAATTCGAGATTGGATCCCATCAATTTCCAATGGAAATGCTGACCAATCCTGGACCTGTTGAATCGATGATCAACCACACCAATGCAAGGATTCGACCTTGGAGAGTTGATGATAATGAAATCCTGACCAGAAATTGGTGATACACCCCCACTGACGTGCATCGAACTTTCCAATTCTAAGCGAGAATATTTGTTTCTCTCAAGTGATGCTACAGACAGAATGGTGGATGCAATTTAATCACAGTGCATGATGGATTCGAGACCAGGCTTGAAAAGTTAAGCGGAGTAATTTTATTCCTTAACAAACGTTAAGGAAACATTAAATTAGTCAAATTTTAAAGAAATCGGAAAGAATTTTTTTTATTCATTTATTTGATATAGAGTTACCCCAACAGCCATTAGAATACCCTACCCTTTATCATATGAGAAATGTATCATCTCACCGCTATCAAGGTATCATGATGGATTAAGCACTTTTTTTAATTTAAAAAAAAGCTCTAAAACCGCCCATGAGATTTACAGTAAATTTACTATGAAAATTTAACTTAATTTGCACAGTGTGCGAAGTATTCCAAGCACAACCATGAAACCCGAATAAACTTAAACTGCCTCATAGAGTACAATTATTTGTAGAACTAATTTTGTCTATTATTCTACTGATAAACATGTCCAAGTGCAATTGCGTAATATCGAAAATTCCCCAAAAACATAAGGAAATGACCGACTGGAAAATATAGGTGTGAATGGGACATCAATGTCGGTCGATTATGTTGGGAAAATCTAGATAACCAGACAATCGGTTCGACTGAGGTCGAATAATGGTCCAAATAATATCCCTAGGGCATACAATTAAAATTTCTGGAATGGATTGTAAATGAGTATGCAAACGCCCTAAAACCAGCATCGATTGCTTGTCGCATTATGGAATTGTGCATGGATAATTTGACAGAGAGTTGACATTTTAATATAAATTAGTGATTATTATTAGGCAATCGAATATATGAGAATACAACAAAAACTGATGATCCAGTGAACATACAAAACACAAAGAGAAATGTATTATTCCCAATTTAGATAATAATAATGATACGATAATCGTCTTACACCTGACTCTGGTCCAATTGACCCACAATTAGATAATTCGACTGGACACTTGTCATTATATGAATGTTGCATATCTGATACGAAGAACTTTTGAACTAATCGGTCTGCAGACACGTAAGTAATATAAACACTTGTTGTCCCTCAGATTAAAATGTTTACCTTGGATGTTATATATACGTATGTGTTTGCTGGTAAGTTAAAATCATGATATCTTCCTTATATGTTAAGTGGTTGACTGTTTGATTTTGTAACTAATATCAGCGATGAATTATGCGTATAATGCGTAATTATATGAATATCACGTATATGTAAGATAGAAACTACTACACATTGACGATGTTTAGTGTAGATAGAGATACTGGTTGGTATACGTATGTTGCTAAGTAAACAGCATTTGCCAACTACTTTAAATCCTGTCAAACAAACATCACATCACTTGAAGTGCCCTTCAGGATAAAATTAATGACAAGTTTATCTTTAGCCAAGGATTAAGCTGACATCATGAAGAAGATAAAATGTTCATTTACTTATGCTCCCAGACCCATCTAACTATAAATATTGTGTACAGATAAATATTCGTATGTGTATACAAAATACACGTGATTCTATTACTGTTTAGTATAAGGTATTTACATATATCTCATATAACCCACAGTCAAATCACTATACATACGAATATATCTATATATGGATAGGTTTATGTATATTTATTGTATTTTATAGTTAGGATGTTGGAGGGTTTCTTCCTTCGGCAGCAGATTACCCCTAACGAGGCTGTTATAGGAATTCTCTCTAGATGAATAGCTGGATTATGCCGGGATTGGGATCATGTAAACTTTTAATTTCTTTTAAGAATGGGCAAAGAGATGTTAAATGATTGTCAAAAGTTTTGTTTTATATCATTTAATATTGATATTTATTTGAAAAAATTTTTTTTTGTGTTAATAGTTGCTTCTTTGAAAAATTTCACACATTTTGACTTGAAACAGGAACATTTTACAAAACAGTAAAATTGCGTAGTTTCTTTGAAATAAATCAAAAAATTCTTCTTATGTAATATCTAAGAAAATTGTGAGAAACAAACTATTCATAAAATTTAATTGTGCATCTTAAATTAGTTGTCACATTTAACGTAAATTTGAAAAGAATAGAAACTGCCTCGAAAAGTGATATTTTCTATGTTTTTATTTTAAAGAAATAAACTTAAACTTTCTTGTCGCATTCATTTATGTCGGAACATAGACCCTGAAGTAATTTTGTTTAAATTTATATTAAATTTTTTCGAAAATGCTTCTTCCCCTAATTTGTTTTAAAATACAGTATACTCGCGATTATATGAACATCGCATTGTATGAACTACTGGATTATACGAACACCAAAAATTTGACATGTACAAGGATGATAGTTGATAGTAATAACCATCCATGAAGTTTTTGGCCTTTGATTAACATGACAATATATTTATTTCAGGGGAAAAGCGGGAGCTACAAAAGTATGATTATATTGTGAGTGCTTTATGGTCAATATTTGGAAAACTTTCTCACTATCGAGGTCTAAAAAATGGACAGTTAGGAACCATCATCAACCCCTGCGTGATTCTGCTCATGTATGTTTTTTAACCCTGTTTATATAAAAAAATCACTCATATGAACTCAAGTTGCAGTAGTTGCAAAGGTGCTATATGAATACTTAAAATTTATTTAAAAAAACATTTAATATTTATCTATGCAATTATTTACGAGCTATCCAAAAATGCGTTCTCGATAAAAACAGAAACGAAAAACGGACAGACAGATGCACGAACATCCCATAGTTTTGCCTGAAACGAATTTCATATTTCAGAAAGTTTCTATCTGTCCCTGTTCTCGAGTCGGTCTCCGTCATGAATACAATACTTTCCCTCTACCGCAGAGGAAAGTAAAAAAGAAAATGGTTCAAAAAGTAGTTCCAGAAAAAGTGAGTTGCGGATGTTTTAAAACTGTGAGGATGAGAACCGAGTCGGAATTAGGGCTGGTATAAATCATTCAAATAAATTGGAGTATTTCACGAGTAAAAGTATAAAATCATCCCAGAGTCGCCAGTTTCGTGTGTTGCGCATTGGTTCTGGGAGTCTTTTTTGGTCAAGTGCCAACTAAAATAGTCTTGGCCCAGTGCTCCTGGTTGCCTGCATCTCAATTTTGGCACGAAGATTCCTCGTATACTCGGATGGCTTGGCACTGACCAAAATATATGACCCACCCTGTTGCTGGATGAACCAGAAAATCGGGAACGAAAACATTTGATTGCGTCATCATTCGTGAAATGCAACAGGATTTTGCAATGGTGCCGCCATGTTAAAATGTCACAGTTTCATAAAACTAATTCGCATAAATGATTTTATATATTTTAGACGACATGCGAAAAACATATACACAAATAAAAATTACTGATCCGTGACATTATTAGCTGAAAATTTACCTTTCACCTGACTGGTTGGATTCAATCGATTTTACATATTAGATTCCATTGTTTCAGAGTTTTAAATTTCAATATACGATAATGTACGGGTAGGATGAAAAGTTTTAGATCGGGCTACGAAAACATGTGAATAGTGGTAAGTTTCCCTTGAAGTGCCTTTCATCAATACATTTAGATGAGGTAACATTAAAGTTTAATCGGTCGAGTGGTTTTCAGTTAAACTTTTTGGGGGCGCGTTTCTCGAGCTCCGTGTTTGGAACGACTGAGCAAATAAAATCAAAAGTTCTAACGCGAAAACCAACTTCAGACCGACTGAGCTGAAGTTTTGCATCGTGAATTTTTTGGAGAAAGCCTCCAAAGCGAAAAAGTTTGCTACAAATAATGCGGTTTTTCCGCCGCGGGCCGAAACTTTTCACCGTACACGCGCGTGTTTTATAAATAATCCTGTTTTGGGTGTCGTCGTTATTCACTATGAATTTTCCGTGTTATTCTCATCAGAATTTACCATTGTTTCCCACCCCTCTAATGGCAATCGGAGTACATCCCAATAAATCCAATTTTTGTTTGGTTTATATACCTATTTTTTGGTGTTTTTCATTTATTTATGCTCCGCTTTTTTGTATTAATGCTTGTTTTGTCGGCTCTAATTGACATCAGTCATTAGCAGACTTTCAGTGAACAATAAATTTTTATTTTTCCAACATAAAATTGCGTCCAGGGATTGTTTGTCTACGAAAAACGCCATCGACTGCAATGCACTAAATATTTTATATTTTTATCCCTATCACATCCTATTGGCGGGATTACTATTAAATTTTCTCCTTGTTGTCTCTGGTTTTTGTGTTTCTTTTTTGTTGTTGTTGTATTATTTGTATAGTAGGCACCTACTATGGTATATATGAGACAGAGAAACCATTTGTTTTGTCCGCAGAACAATCAAAACAGAAATTTATTGAACAATTTTCGTTCATGTTGCGCGATGCTCATAATTTTTTATTTTAATTGCCTCCCTTAACATCGATCCGAATAAAGATAGAAGGCCCATAATCCAATCCACATATAAATAAAAACTGTGAATGGAATCGGGGATCGATTTTCAATTTTTTTTTAAATGAAGATAAAAACAACTCCATGTTTAAAAATGAAATTTTTTTTTTTTTAATTTAATTTTCTTCCCTTTACGTTTTAACATTTTAATAGCAATCATAAACTGGGCATAAGTGCCAAAGAATGGGTAATTAATATACTCGATTCAATTCTGTTCAATTTCTACCCGCTTCTCTCGTTTGCTCCGCTTCGTTTTGTTTGTAATTTAAAATTAAGTTTGGTCACTTAATTAGTTTATCAAGTCCACAGTATTAAATCCAGTCGCAATAAATAATAAAAACCTTTTTAATATGTAATATTCATATATCCCTCTTGATTATGGATTTTTGTATAGATTTAATCGAATATGCGAAACTTATTAAATGAAGGGATTTTATAAATGAACTTGAACTGTGACCCATCGGAGACTTAAAAGTTGGAAAATCTCGCGTTAGCAAGAAAATCTACATACATGTTTCTAAACAACTGAATTACAAAAAAGTGTGTGAGTAAAAAAATCAGCCACTCATGCGCCACCTGAATAACGAAAAAATATTTATTTTTTTCAAATCGGGAAGATTATTAAAAATTTTGTAATGTTTTCAAGGTTAATTTTATAATATTTTTGAATTTACAATTGATTTTTCTAGATTTTTCGGATTTTTTTTTCTACATGCATCAGAAAACCAATAATTTTAATTTTATTTTAATACGATGTATGACCATTGATGTTGTATTCTAATACCAACATTTCTTGTTTAAGTATTTTGCTCTATTGATTTAACAATTTTGAATTGCCTGAAAAGCTTTTCTATATTGTATTAAGTTTGCCGGGCTTTCTTCTTTTTTGTGTCATTGTATAGCATTAGCAAAAACATACTTTCACTCACAAATAAATATAAAACCGTGTTGCTGTGGATTCTTTCCTCACAGCACAGGATGGGGGCTTCAGTTATCCTCAGTAAACTCAAAATTTTCTATTCGGCCAAGCTTCACTTTGTAGATGTCCTGAGAAAAAAGGATTAAAAAAAAATGAATGCCCGTAGAGTAGTTGTTGAATGTTGAATGCCAAAAATTTTTTGGTTTTCGGCCAAAACTTGTTTGCTACATTGCTGGTTGTTGGTTTTCAAGTGTTATTGTTACTTTTTTTGCCAACATTTGAGAGGAGTGAAATTTAACATAACTACCAGAATATTGGATAAATTTTCTATATTTCCTAGAGCTTTTGGCTTAATTTTGTATTATTGTGTTTTTTCTTCTTTCCTATTCAGAAAGTTTGAAAAATATCATCTCCATTGCAGTAATTTTAATGTGAAATTAGGAGTTTTAAACTTACATACAAAAAAAATGAGTTCTATTCGAAATAGACGTTATCAAAGAAAACATAGAGAATGTTAAACAATATTTCATTTATTATTTGCTAATAAGGAAGGCATTTCAGCAATTATTTGAGTTTCGTGTAACTACTTTGGTATCTTCTAAGTTTTACTATCTTCTACTCAAATAAAATTACTAGCAAACCAAAGATCTAAATAAACGCAGAGATAAACTCTGACATTCGCTCCTCGTAAACAACAAACATTCAGATCGTAATGCCAAGAAATGAAGGCAACATATCATGGTTTGAGGTGGGTTGAAATGCGGATCATAATAACCTTTAGCTTCTTATCATATTCCGTATGAAAGCATGAAATAGTTTGAGGTAGTAGCTTCCTGATATTCCAGGACTAGGATATTCTCGTAATGCATAAACAAATAACGTTCTAAGATGGACGTGACTTGAGGTTTTCGTTTAACTATTATTTACCTGTAACTTTACCTAGAGTCCCTGTATAGCCAGCTACAAATTCAGTTTCCGCCGATTTTGTTGGCACACATACTTTTAGCTGATTCCATTGAGGTTAGTGCTCATTACGTGTGTCGTCGTTGAATTGTAACTAGCGGAAAAGTCTATGACTACGTCTGTGACGGCGAAGGTCGTCGCTTTTATACTAACCCGAAAAGGACTTACATCCGTAAAAGGAGTAAAAGGTTGCTGTTAGCACAATTCAATCTTCTTCAACAACTTGCCGTTCTTTTTTCCCTTTCCAACAGATTTATAGTCACCCCGTTTTCTAACAACCACGTTAGGGAGAAAGAGCTGATTGTAGAATCCTTTACTGTTGCTGGGCATTATGAAATTGAAGCATTGATTGTTTGTTTGCATTCCAGGACTTTGAAAATGTTTAGACAAGAATTAACATCTTAAGTTTGTAATAAATCTCGACTTGAACTTTCCGTAACCAGTATTGGTTTGGTAATGTACACAAAACTCCAAAGCCAAGACCTTTTAGATCTTTCAATTGGTGATAACTTAACCCAACCTGAACAACATTTCTATGTTGCAATTCACCTGAATCGATACACTCACAGAATATTGTTAGGATGGGTCGTCTAATCAGTACACTTTAATTGGATAGGAAGAAAGTTATACAGGATTGGTGTGGAATATGCTAGAATCGAAAAAAATATATAAAAACAAATGTCATTGACAAATTTTTGTTCAAAAATTATTTTCCTATATAATAAAAATACAAGTTTGAGTTTCGATGTTTTAGTTTCAATAGAAAATCGATTATTGACATTCAATGAATTGGAAAGGACTAAATTGCTAAAATAGTGACAATTAACAAATTTACTATGATAATCAATTTTAAGCCTAAATAGGTACATGTCTGCTAGTAAAATGTAAATAAAAAAAAACCTCATCATTAGTTTATTTAATGTAATTAGATTTTGTACCAGTTTTATTTTAATTGATTTTCAAATTGGGCAATTGAAAATTAAATTATTAACACGGTTATGAATTTTAATAAAATACAAATTTTTGAAATAAAAAAAAATCACGTTTTCCATAGGGTTTAATTTTACAAAGCGGTTAACAAAAACAAATTAAATTGTTCAAAATATCATTATGAGATTGAAAATTTAATTTAGTAATTTAATGAGCTTTTCGGTTTATGTTTATGTAATATAACAATATTGGATGGAATTTTGTCCAATTTTTTGGAAATTGTGGCTTTCGTTACCGGTTGGTGCAGTTTTCTGGAAATTTGCATCCCACCTCCTACAAACAACAGTTGGAAAGCTTTGGCGATTATATCCAAAATACTTATTTTTTCACAAAATTTGTTTTTTCACAAAATTTAAAATACGATTTTACATAAACTTGTTGTACATTTCGAATTTCAAATATCTAGTTGATTGATTCGTATCCAACGAAAAATTGCATTACCAGTTTAAAGTATTTTGTGTACATTCTCGCTGATGCCAAAAAGAAAATCTAGCAATCACTTTCTTTGCTACTTTTAATATCTTAATTAACAGTATTTTTCTATATTTCTTTAAAAAATCCACATAATAAATAACTTTTTAAAATTTCTGTGACATTTCCCGTTAGTTATTACTTGAAATTTTGTTGAATTTCTGCAATATTTCAAAAATTGATGCTAACATCCGTGTGAGGAAAATTCCCCGTACAAATGAAATGGTTGCTTTAACTGAAATTCCATCCATCACAACCGTCTTGGTCCCGTTCGTAAGATACCTTCCAACCACTTTAAGAATCCTTTTTCAAGTACAGCTTCCCCATATCTGACGACACAAATGAAATCCTTGCGAATAGCGTATACCAATCGACTTTTACATTTATACAGTGTCAGGTGCTTTTCTCGAAAGGTACGAGAATGTCAAGGGCTGTTATAGTTTAAGTGAAATATTTGAAATTACGTTTTCGGTACGACTTTGCTGACATTCTGCATAGCAGCGTTGATGCGGCACGGGATACGAAAATGAATTTTGTCGCTGCAGCTGCAGAGGAAATTTACCAGCGAAACGTATTCGAGCGTTAAGATCCCGAGTAGCAGAGATGCTGGGATGGAAAATTTCAGTGGACGCTGACATTTCTTGCTGCGGTAATATTTGATGGGTATAAAAGACTGGGGGGAAAAAACCATATATATTTTTTAAAATGAACAATTGCTAGTACTTTAAGTCCTTTAATGCCGTATTATACATGGAAATGTAATATAACTTTACTCGCTGCCTTAATTGAAATGCTGCCATTAGTGTGTACGAATCGCACATAGAGTGATGAAATCGGATGTTATATAGCGGTTTAGATTCTATTCGCCACAGGACTGGATTCAGGATGCTTTTGTGCCTTTTCAAAGTAAAAGTAGCGCATATTTCTGTTAAGCATTTTCCAAAGGCATTTATCCTTGTGCTTGCTTTGCTCAGTGAATCAATTTTTTTTCCGCATGTTGAGACATACAAATAGAGAAACTGAAACATTTATATTTTTCCCATTTTTCCATCATGCGTCCATTAATTCATCCATTTGTCGGTGGTTGTTGGTGGCGCACTGTATAACAACAAAAGTATTATAAAAATACTGGTGAATATATGAGTATAATATATGGAGTTTAGTAAAGGATGGGGTAGGTTTTCACATAGGGATATATGCTTTTACCGCAACAGGCAGCTGATTTTCTATCAACATTGTCCACATGAAGTGTTTGTTTAGTCTCATCGTTGCATAACTTCTCAGACAAATGAAATAGTGGAGCACGTAAAAACATTACTTACAGCATAATGCTCCTCATTTATCATGCTTAAAACCAGGCGTGCTTTTAAAAAAATATACAAATAAAGAAATGTGATAAATAGAAAACGTCGCATAAAAAATTCCAATTTTGTTGATTTAATTTGTGGCGCTTTTTACACAAAATTGAATTAGTATTAGTGATTTGGAAAAATGTTCTTTGGTCGGCCACACAACGTCGAACGAAGCAAATAAAATATTTTCAATTTACCGATGCAATATAATGAACTTAAACCGAGTGCACAAAACCCGGATAATTCTCTAATCAGTCAAAGAGTATAGTAATTAATTGAATTTATCAAATACATCATGTTACGTAAATAAAGTATACAGTTTATTTATTTATGAGTATGTATGTGTCTGTATATTTATCCCTCGAAAGGGTAAATAAATTTATTCGATAGGGATTTCTATAACCAGTTCCAACCCTCTTCTCGACTAGCGACTAATTCCGCTTGCGTCAGAAATTACCACTGCAGCTATTCGAAACTACTAAAACTACAAAAAAGACGTGTAGTAAAAAAACTGTGCTGTTAACCTGAATATCGGCCCTGTATAGCAAAACTAATTAAGTTCATTTCGCACATCATGTCCGGGTTTTTTTTTTCAGTCGCTTTCCTGTATATACTTTCGGGATGTTTTTTTTTTGTTGTCCAACCTAGCAGGAATATGTCAACCTGTTAGAAATTCATTTTGTTATTTCGTTTATTTTTTTTTTTTTAATAGACACCATGTCGCAAAATACTTGATAGACAAAAATGCTGAAATTTACCTAACAGAACTACCGATGTTCTGGTATTACGTGGAAATGAATATGGAAACATGATTCGGTTGCGCATATTTATTTATTTTTTCATGTTAAAATAACTAAACTGATAACATTTTAGCAAATTGTTTTATTTTAAAGAATGAACTCAATGATTTTTTTAAATTCCAATAGTGTTGATATGTTTATTTATTTTAGAATATGGACAAGATTTTTAGTTTGCGCGAAATTCTTTGAGATGGTTCAGTAAAACCCCAATAAACACAATAATGTTTATTTAAAAAAATATTACCCTCGCTGTTGTTTTTTGGAAACCAGTTTTTTCGAGATATTCATATTTTTTGTGGACCCGATTTTTGTAAATGCCAGTTACGTTTAAATACACCAAGCACTTTTCTATTTAATATCCTCAGACCATATACTAAATGCCTTCATTAAAGTAAAATATTCTATCATCCTCATCCCTAAGTTAGCAATTACTAACTATACAGTAAACCCTTTTCATGGCATTTTCGACGCAGCGGTTTCCCAGTAAATTTACTCATTTTTCTATCTGGGAACGAGCAATCGAATAACCACACTAGCCGATAAAAGAAATCGCAAACAGTCTTATTTACTTTGATTGAGCATGTAATTCAAAGTGTGGGTCGGGATAGCGATTGTAAGAATAAGGAATGATTCCTTCTTAACTGGAATTTTCATACAAGATACGAAAATATTTTGGTTCTTGGTAGCAATAGGAGTGTAGGAGAATGTAAATATAGAGATGGGTAAAAAGATCAAGAATGAGGAGAAAATTCTAGCATATTTAGTGTAACGAAAGCAGCCCCTTACAATCCATTTCGCCCTGTTCATCGCACTGCCTTCACGAGTATGAAGCAATTGAGTCTGCTTAAGGGGTTGATAGGGCATCACATAAAATTCCAAAGAATCGTTAGATGGAAGTGAAATGGAAGCAATCCCGATGGGTAACGATTAGAAATGGGGTTGCGAGTCTCTTCACTCCTCTTTCCAACAATGTACAATGTGTGTACTGCATGAGAAAACTTGTAGTATATGCTTGTATGGGAATCTTTAAAAGAAAATACATACAAACCTTAATTTTATGTTCAACTAGGATACAGATCTATGTAGCTACACATGTGCGTATAGAAAAAAAAGCACATACTATAACAGTAGGATGTAACGATGTAAGCTCATGAAGTTGCTTTTATGGTTTTCTGTTCTGAAATGGGATATTGAGGCCATCGTTAACGGTCATTAAGTTGAACGGCTTGCTGTTTGCTAATATCCAAAGCTTTTGAGCTTTTGTTTACTTGTATAACGTCAAATAGTAATGCTCACCCAAACAACAAGTGAAATATACAACAAGGCAAGGATATACAGTGATGGTATTAAAAGGACATACGAGGACGGCTATGAAACAATGTGATCTGATCCGATCTGATGAGATGTCATTTAAGTAGATATCGTTATTATCGTAACAATTCACCACCCATACTCCAACAAACAAATTCATCCAGCAATCTAGGAAAATTGAACTTAGGAAGAGATTTAGGGCTGAAAAATCCAATTTATATATAAAACGAATATCGAAATTTCATTTTGAATTGATCAATTAGGCAATTGAATTATGAATAATAAATTAAATATCTTTATTAACCCACGTATAAAAACGTACCATTAAAATGGTTCCCACTGGGAAATTTTCAATGTTTTAATTTGACAACATTCGGTATATCTTTATGTTTATGTGATCCATTCAGGAAGGACCATATAGAAACGTTGAAGTGAATAATGAATATGTCTCTGGCTTATTATTAGAATAAATTTTGAGTGAAGTGCATTGGAGCGGAATTTTTGTCTTGTATCCCGAACCGAAACCATTTATGTATGAAAACATTTTCATATAATATAGACAACATATTTGTCGAATTTATACATCATCACATCTTGTATATGTTGCTTTTTGATGGTGAAATCCACCCTGAAACACACACGCACACATACAGTCATGTAAGAGTTTATTTGGCTGCCTTTGGAGTTTAAAAAAAAAGATGTAGAACCTAGAAAAGGTCGAAGTGTAACGTATAAATGTTTGAAAAAAAAAGCTCTGAATTCAAAAAAGGAAGACATGTCCCGAGTCTCAAAACACATTTCAGGGTTCATTTAACAAACCGTCAGATTAGTTCGCTTCATTTCACAAAGCCGTCTAAATATAAGAGAGAAAAATATTTGCATATTACGACCTGTTAGTTTCCCAATAATAAAATATGTAAACATTTTTAAATATAAAAAAGTAAAATATGATTAGAAGGTAATTCCCAATAAAAACAGGTATCTAGGTAGGTCGAACTTTTTTTTCTTCTTTCATCACAAATAAATAGTAGAAAAGTTTCAACGGTAAAGTTCACATTTTCCAATTTAATGATGTTTTGGAACACTCTAGGCGGTATTCTTAACCTCCACTTTTCATACATTATACAGAAATCGTACACATAAAAAAAAACCTGGGTCTGCCAAACCCAATGTTAAATAAAATTTGAAATCCGACCACTTGAGGTAGTTGGCCTAGGAATCCTCTCAATTTTCACACGGCGACACAAGAATCTGACAGTTGTCAATTTAAATTTTTAAATTTTGAAAAAAATTAAATTTCAATTTATTGTTTAAAAAGTTTCAATTGAGTGAATTTTAAAAGTGCTTGTTTTGTCATTAAAAAAATGTCATACATTTTTAGTTTTTAGTTCTGCTCAACGAATTTAAATGATTCTTTCATTTATTGTTGGCACAAAAATCCAAAACGTCTTGATATTCTTCTATTATGTATTTATATGATTTCAAAGACTCGAAGTGAATTAGGTGTACCAACAATAAAAAACGTCGTCATATGAAATTAATTTCCACAACTATTAATGAACTCAATAAGCACTTAGAGGACCTATATAGCAGAGAAGTTATTTGGTAATTTAGTCCGAACATTTTCTAAATCTTTAAAAATGTTTTCAGGAACGAAAAAGGGATTGTGCTAGGACTCATCTTCCGGAGAATTTGTTATGGTCCCATAAGCATAACGTCAATATCCTTTTTCCCCTTATTCTTAGGAAAATGAGCAGTAAGTTTGGTTATTTTTTTAACCAAAAATTGTTGATAAATTACATTTTGGGATTTTTACCGTATTCCTTAAACGCATACAAAAGAATCCACGTTCTGGTATCATAATATAAAAAACAATAATTTTTTGTTACATGCTTGCCTTTTTCCGAGACACTTGAATATTCGAAATTAACATATTGATATTTTTAGTTTTAAACGACAAATTTTAGGGTGTTTTTCTTTTAAAAACTTTTTTTTTGCACAAATATACCATTTTTGATTCGATTGCAATATTAAACAAGAGCCGAAACTGATCCTGTTGAAGTTTTAAGAATAACAAATGGCTGTAAGGATACAGAATACTCGGGATACTTGTAACACCTGTCTTGGCAATCATATCAAAATTCTTGATTCGCATCGAGAAGATAAAAATAACTGAAGTAAAAGAATGCGAATGTATCTTTGTTATGAGCTTAGCTTAGCTCAGCTTAAGTTCTTAAAGTTTCTAATCCTTGAACATGAAAAATGTATACACACCGGAAAAGTGAAACTTTTGATGAATTATTCGCTTATTCTCACCTTTTTGGTGACTGTAAATCCGCTTTTCAAAATATTTGCACCTGGTTCGAACCGGGGGGTTTTTTTAAACAGTAAAGCAAAGTCAGCGTGAAGACAATGCAAATCATAGGATAAAACTTTTGCCACCATTTCTACCTTCTTCCCCCTACCATTAATCCGCCAACTCATTTTAAGTCCTTGGCATTATCACATCGATTCAGTTTAACTAAAACTTTAATCAGTCTGCGGGTAGAGGTACGACACTGTACACAAGCGGATCAAACACTTTTTGCTTTTATCAAACGAAAGAGGTGAGTTTCACTATTCGGGAAGAAGGAAAAATCCTTAAAATTTTCATGGAAACTCCGTACAAGAGTCGCCTCTTGTCTTCCCGGCAACGACGACGAGGAACTTTTTCCAATGTCTGCGATCTCAGTACAAGTTTCTTATTATTTATACATCCCCTATACCTTATCCGTTCAACCCCCATAAGCCCAAGCAAGCCCTTTTTTGATATTCTTGTCCAAACTCTAAAAACATTCTGTGCACTATGAAAATCGTTTTTGTCGGATGATGACGCTCTTCCCGACTCGTGCAAAAATCCAAAAGTTAGTAATTTTACTTGGAGGAATAAGTTATGTGTCTTAGACAGGTGAAGCTAATGAGTTCAAAAGTTAAAACTTTTAATTTTTCTTTACCATTTTGTTGGATTTTGCGGAAGATTTTGATGTTGACATCAATATGGTAGTATCTCTTTTTTATACGGATGAAGGTAAAGGGTTTCGATCGCTATTTTTTTTCTATTTTATTTGAATTTTTCGTAAAATTGTTTATTGTTCAAAAAAGATCATTTTAGATAACTATATTTAAGACGATGGACCGGACCCAAAAAACAGAAAGATTTCCTGCAATATTCTAAAAAAACGATGAATTTTAAAAGAGATTAAATTTTTCCTCAATTTTTTAAAATATCTACGAATAAAACAGAAGAGCATTCAAAATACACGATGAATAGCCGACTATTTCAACGTAAAGGGATTTCGAAAAAACTGTGAGAAACATAACTAAATACTGAAATAGAATTTTCCATAACCCTCTAGCATATTTCATTGTTATCTTAACACAACTGTATATTATTATTGGTGTTCATATTTTTTATATGGGTGCATTATAGCTGACTGGATGGAGTTTGGTTGAATTGACATTTCTTATCTTGCACCATTGATTTGCCACCGAATTAAGACAATGGCGTGAAACCGACTGCTTCTTCCGCTCATTATTTTCATTCGGATGGTCAGAAATGATTACATAAAGGATCTGTCTTCCTGCTTACTATCATCCCTTCAAATTTTTATCCTTTCACAGTATCGTTTTAACCCTTATGGCGGGGCGATAATGTTGAATAAATGAAACAAAAACAAGTGTGACAGTAGATCCCTAATATGACGACTGTTGACGCCAAGGACAACGGCGATGGTGTCGCACTGATTAGCAATGCCCCATAAAGTAACTCTTTTGGAGGAAAATAACCTCTGCCTGACCCCCGGTTTCGGGGAAATGAAAGAAAAGCGATACGGGAACTTTTCGCTATGTTTGTTATAGAAACATGAACTGAATACATACTTTGATGGTCGGGTTGAGCAACAATTCAAGTTTCCCGCATCAACCGCACTGGAACAATGGAAAAAGGACTAACGAGAATGGGCAAAAACCAAAACAATCCTATCAGTCGTGAAGATAAATTTAATGGAGTCGTTGTGAAAAGATTCGCCACGTCAAAATCACGGGTAGTCGTCGTATATAAACAGAATCGCACACCCTCTTCCTGGGATATAGAAGGAGAGTAGATACGCGGAGGTTTGCCGTCTAGCTAACGAGGGAGGGGTGTAGATTTTTGATAGCTAAAGGGTTAGAGCTCCTAGTATTCTAGAATGATCTGTCAGTATTCAACGTTCATTTCATAGGAGTGCTATAGAAATTTTAACAGCAATTTCTGGGAACCTTCAGCATCAGACACCAACTCCAACTACAGCGTCGGTGGCCCATTCCAGACTTCCCTGATGCCATTGTTTGCTATTTTAGAGTTTCACTTTTACTTTTGGGAATTATAAAAGCCAAACAACAGAGCAGTTATGTGGTCACAAAAAGGGTTAGAGAAGGTTCAGTTGGTTTCATTTTACTTCTTTTATTTGAGTCGTACTTTATGTTATTTTAGTTTTATTTCTATTTTATTTTTTTCGTGTATTATTGCGACGACGATGGGAAACCAAGGCAGTAAGCAGTAAGGGTGCTTGGATGATGTAAAACAAACCACACACCTCGATATTCTCAGATTGTGCATCAGTATTACCAGGAAGTAAGCATAATTGTTTATAGAGTAAAAAGGAACAAAACAAGAGAGATTATCCATCGGTTCCGATTGGGATCCTTTTCCTATTTCTGGCGCTTAGAGTGTGAGTATAACGGAACCCGGTGAATCTTATAGATTGCGATAGAAAAATAGCCAGCCGTGGATGTGGCAGCAGCGAATAGTGGTGTAGGACACGCGTCCCAGGGTTGAATTAATGGCCTGAGATAATGTAATCGGATTAGTCTATCGGTTATTTATGGCCACAATTAGGAGTCACGTAATGAAAGCTTTGCGTCATTTTTTGTGTCGTTCTACCATTTGTTGATGTTCGAGCCCTAGTTTCACGAAAAGGGTTGCAGGATTTAAAAGATTAAATTCGTTTCGCGCAGGGTGGCGAGAACAATAAAAAAACACGAAAAAAAACCTTGAATTAATTTTTTTTTCTACTTTGAGTTTCTGCTGTTATTGTTTTCTTATCTTGCTTGAACTGATAAAGATTGACAGATTTGCATTTTTGATAGGCTCCAATTTTATTAGTCTTATGCTAATGCTTTATAAAAGAGTGCCGAATAGGAAAACTTCTGCCACAACATGCTACTAACATTTTCCTATTATGATAAATTGATTCCATTAAAAGTTTACTGTAGATTGGTTTTCTCTTTAAAATAAACTAAATTAATATGGGGTCGGATAAGTCGAGCATAAATTATAACGAATAATGAACTTTTCGTTGATTTTGTGTAAATGAACTTTTGAGTTCAATACCCTAAGAGAAATACATGTACGAAAACGGGGTACAAATTTTCGGGCCTAGCAAGGTGAATAAACTCTCCATAAGCCAACATTTTTCACTGTTTAATTATTTTTGTCGGCACTAAATCCTAATGCACGATTCGGCCTCTTCTAATGACGCGTCACAGATTGTATTTGTTTTAGAAATTACTTTCTTTAGCCTTACAGGTCCTTCGGGTGGAACTTTCAACATTTTAACATTAGAGTTGCGATCAAAGACCAAACAAATTGAAAAAAAAATTAAAAAAAATTTTTTAAAAAAAGCTTTTATTAAAAAAAATGCACTAAAAAGAAAAAAATAATTTTCTGGACGCTGTGTATCACAAATATAAAAGCTTTTAAAAAGCGAGATAAATGTTTATTTTATTGTTTTATGCTTTATCTCGCTTTTTAAAAGCTTTTATATTTGTGATACACAGCGTCCAGAAAATTATTTTTTTCTTTTTAGTGCATTTTTTTTAATAAAAGCTTTTTTTAAAAAATTTTTTTTAATTTTTTTTTATTTTGTTCTTTTTAGTCTTCGAATATATAGCTTTACATTTGAGATGTCCTTACAGGCTTTTTAACTTGAGAATCGTATTCAGCGAACCCCAAAACCCGCAGAATATATTTTTTCCCGGAACAATTGAGAAAAAGGATAATCACGTTATCCTTACAGGACATTCCGTTATCCTTACAGACTTTTTAATGACAGATTCGGATTCAGCGACCCCAAAAACCCCAGAATAGATTTTTTTCCGGAAAATTTGGAGAAAAGGATAATCACGTTATCCTTACAGGACCTTCCGTTATCCTTACAGACTTTTTAATGACAGATTCGGATTCAGCGACCCCAAAAACCCCCAGGATAGAGTTTTTTCCGGAAAATTTGGAGAAAAGGATAATCACGTTATCCTTACAGGACCTTCCGTTATCCTTACAGACTTTTTGATGACAGATTCGGATTCAGCGACCCCAAAAACCCCAGAATAGATTTTTTTCCGGAAAATTTGGAGAAAAGGATAATCACGTTATCCTAACAGGACCTTCCGTTATCCTTACAGACTTTTTAATGACAGATTCGGATTCAGCGACCCCAAAAACCCCCAGAATAGATTTTTTTCCGGAAAATTTGGAGAAAAGGATAATCACGTTATCCTTACAGGACCTTCCGTTATCCTTACAGACTTTTTAATGACAGATTCGGATTCAGCGACCCCAAAAACCCCCAGGATAGATTTTTTTCCGGAAAATTTGGAGAAAAGGATAATCACGTTATCCTTACAGGACCTTCCGTTATCCTTACTGACTTTTTAATGACAGATTCGGATTCAGCGACCCCAAAAACCCCCAGGATAGATTTTTTTCCGGAAAATTTGGAGAAAAGGATAATCACGTTATCCTTACAGGACCTTCCGTTATCCTTATAAGGACGAAGTAGTGAAAATATTGTATTGTCATCGGACTTATATAAGTGTGCAAAATTTCAAGTCAATCGGACAAGTGGAAGTGGGTCAAAATTGGGTTGCAAGATTTGATCTGACAGACAAACAGACAAACAGACAAACAAACAGACAAGATAGCGAGCTAAATAAAAGCTTTTAAAAAGGATCTGTACATAAAATACGTCAGGCTAATTTCGCTTTTCCGCAATTTTTATCTGAAGTTTAGTACCTCATACTACCGTAAACCCCTCCCTTTTCACTTTTTTCCCCCTGGCCTGTAAAAGTATGACGTATTTTATGGTCAGCCTTTTAACGAATTTTTCTGAATAAAAGAGTTAAGGCAATCGCTTTTCGATTTTAGAAATCACTTTTCAAGGATTTAGGACATCTTCGAGCTGGTTTTTAAATTAATTCTCTAATATACGAGTTCTCCATATTTTTGTATTAAATTAAAACAAACTTTAGATTTTATCGCTGGAATCTAAATAATTTTAATAAAATATTCCTTCAACCGTAAATTTGTAAACTAAATTCAAAAAAAAATTTACGCAACTCGAGCTTGAATCGACGTAATCACACTTGATGAGTTTTGTAGTTATCGTATGCATATATAAGATAATAAGATAACGTAGCCACAATTTAAAATGCGGACTCCTTCTAATGTGAGACATTTGCAAGAATCTAATATGTCGATGATATCAATGCACCCTCGCTCGTGCCAGTGATTTATTTTTGGATAAAAAATCTCTGACGACACGTGCCACTCAATCACTAGTGAAGTCATTTCGACGTATTTAAGAGGGGTGCAATGATCTCTCTAGAGGAATAACTGCAAAAAATTTAATGTCCTGGAAGTTATGTTTATCTCTTAATACCTTAATGAGGGCATTCTAAGCTATAGAAGCTATCTATTTCTTTTAGTCCACAGTGGGGTAGAGAAATTGGGAGAAGGGTAGCTCTAATCACAAAAAAGTACAATGAAAATGGTTGCAATATAAATTCAGAAACTGTGAGTTTTTAAAATAAACGTTCACACTAATTTCTTATGCAATTTTCTTCAATTTTTTTTTCAAATCAGAGCAAAGTTGATTAAATTTATTAATTCTGTTTGTCGAGAAAAAAGAGAGTACCGAATGCTGTGTTAGTAAAATAAACGGTTACAGCAAAGGGAAGTAGATGAAGTGCGCATTAACAGGGATCATTACTCAGTAAGCCGGTGGATAATATCAAGGATTAAAGCTTTTGAAGGAGTAAAAAAAAACAATTTTAGTTGAAATTCCAAGCAACTTAATTGGTTCATAAAACTTTCCAAGACTGTGGGCTGACTTTAGCATGGCGGGGAGGCCGTGAGAGAATGAGGGTTTCAACGTCGCTTTTTTTGACCGCACTTAGTTTGAAATTAATTCAGCTAAAAGGTCTCTTAGAATTTAGTGTAATTAAGTTTTTTCTTAATATATAAAGAAATGACGCTCAACCATAAATTGGGAACCCTAACGGCCAATTTATTCACTAGGAGTTAAATCGCCTTAACTCCCTTAACTCACCTTTTACATGGAAAATAACACTAGCTAACTCCCTTAACTCACTAACTCGGCTTAACTCCTAGTGAATAAATTAGGGGTAAATGAACCAGACTCGGTTCAAAATGTTTCATCATTTTGATGAGGCTTAGCTAAATAAAATCCATTCTCTTCAATAAAGTTTTTAAGGGACATTAGCTGGAATTTAGGTTAGTTGTGAAGAGTTTACTAGTTATTAAGACTTTATGATTGGCTAATTCAAGGTCAAAATTCTCCTTTCTTAGTGAGATTAAGGGAAAATTATATTAAAATTAATCAAAAGATTATTTAATATTTCCATATCTTTGAATTTTAACGAAAAATTTTATTACATCTACGATTTTTTGCTTCTATGAATTAAGAAATATTAGCTGCGTTCTCGTTCTTTCCAGATTTTTTTCCACTCGATTATTGCCAAGTTGAGAACGGTGCAAAGTTAAGGTTAATTCATATTAATCTGGCCTTGCGTTTTGACATTTGACAATAAAATACGGGAAATTAAATGCTTCTTTGCTTTGTGCAATTTTATGAGTTTATATAGGTAACTAACATCATTCCACATAACATTTCAGTATTACAAGATCTTGATTTTGATGAGAAAACAAATTACCCTCTCAGTCATACGCCTCTAGTGTCCAGCACATAAAATTTATCCACTCGAGTGGAAGTATCACCAGTGAATTAACAGTTTTCTTTTACCTGGAAAATGTATGGACGAGTTGCTGTCGAGAACACAGCTATTGATGTCTAATATATAAAACTCTCGGCTCAATTTTTGGCTTTAAACTTTTTTTTTAAATTAATCCTGATGTAAAAAGAGTCTGAGAAATTAATCCTGATGTAAAAGATATTTGATTTACAATTAACTGCATAAATGATTCCAACATACTCTCTCGATGTTTACAAATCTCTTCATTTCAAGACATATTTTTTTATACTTCTTGAGTATCTTATCTTAAAGTCCATAGTAATCGCATGTGGTTTGTAGGCACAATGTATGCTTATTGGTCGACTTAACTAAATGGAACCAATAGATCTGCGCTTTTGTACGCCTCGTTGTCTTTGCAAGCTAACAGATGGGATACTTTTGGAACAGGAGATCGGGAGGCGTAGATGGGACGAGCCTAAGCATAATATTAGTCAAACAACATAAACCACCAGACCAGAGACCATGCATAAATATTAGCAGAACCATAAATTGCAGGACGATGTCATGGTTGGTCAATGGAATAATCCGAAGCCACTACGAGTAATGCTAGAACATTCAATGGAATTGTTATGTACAAAGATTTTAAGCAGCCGCATGGCACCATCCGTCCGTTGTCGTAGAGGGCAAAAATTTAATGTAGAAATTGGATTCTAAAGTGTACTCCATTGCATTGCAGCACAAATGGTCTTCAGAGTTTAGCACTAAGGAAGTGGGCAGAAGAACAGGCCGCTGCAAATATGGGAAGGATTCCAAGGCCAAAATACTGTTTTCTCGTAAACATCGGTGTAGTATGCCAATAGGGATGCTTGGGCTGTTGCAATCTATAGATTCGAAGAATCTCTCCCAACTGGACGGATTGCTATTCCAAGGGAACGAAGGTGGTCTAATCTTGTGTGCTTCTGATTTCTACATTTCGTTGTCAAACTTAAGGGACAATGAAAGCATGCATCGTTAGTGCCTTAAATGGGTTAGCTATCAGCTAAAAAGAAGGGGGGGTGTAGTTTTAAGTAAAATCCTGAAATGGTTCAAGCATGTCTTAAGTCGTGTCCTGAAAACTTTCAAACAATATAAGCTGATAAAGGGATACCTCCAAGTGTGCTCAATTGTGTAGTTTCATGATTAATGGTGTTATCCTGGCTGGTATGGTCTTGCGTGTGGACAACCCTTCGTACAGGACTCTGGACAATTTTCTCTATTTAGCTGTTGGAAGAATTTTTCGTTTGTGAATTCAAGACACAGCGACGAAAATTGCAATTGTTTTACGCTTTTGTTCTGGATTAGACCGGAATATTGTTCATTTTGAAAAATTTACGATTGTGGCTTATTGTATGGGATTTCATACACAAAATTTGGTTTCTGCTGTGAAAATCATAATTTCTCTTGAATTTCTTTACTCTTTGTGTGTCATCGAACTCAGCTGGAGCGTAACTAACTGCATTATCTGCTATTGAAATTGTTGATCTTGCTACACGGGAGTAGATTAATAAGTTGGCGGTATCATAGACAAGGAGTTTTTGCTGTACTTTAATGAAATAGGGGTAGGGGACATAAAAATATAAAATTCGATTTATTTTTCATAAAGAATTCAAGTTTTAGAAAATCCTGCAACCTCTAAACTCACCTCTTTTGGTGCCTCAGCCATTATGCTTATTTAAAGCAAACTAAAAAAAATCAAAGAATTGCGAAAAATACACATATTCAGTAAAAAAAATTTCCCCTTCTTTCAGGGTCCTTACGTTACAAATATATGATTCAAAATTTCAGCTTTATGGGTCGAGTTGTTTTCAAATTAAAAAAAACGTGTAATACCCGATTTATCTGTTTGCTAAGATTTTCCACATTATTATTCACCAATTTCAAAACTTTTTTTTCACAGACAATCTATATAAATTTATTGATTCACCCACTTAGAAGCTTATATGTTTATTATAAAACCGTATAGATTAAATGATTACCATCTTCAGTGCCATTTTATGAAAGTCCAGGTAATATGATTATTTAAATCATTACATTCCCAAAGTCATATAATTATTATATTTAATTACCACAACATTTTGTTAACCCTTCCGTTCGACCTCGTAACTTCCTTTACGACTTTCAGAAATGAAAACTTAATGAGTTCAAAGATTATAATTAAATGCTTAAATTATTCAAAAGGTGCAACCGTTTTGCAATTAAAATCAAAGCAGTTGACTTTCTTCGGCTTTCAGTTGCAATTAAGTGTACGAAACGGAAATTATCATATTTTATCTCAATGAAAATTGAAATTTCTTAGGAAGTTTTCTTAATTCAAGAAAATTATCTGTTTGGTTAGTTGTGAGTCGAAATTGTTTTTAATAAGTAAGAAATTTTCTTTTTTGTCGCTAAATTTTGTTTACAGATTAGATTTACAAACAGGGTTTTTGCAGAAAATCGCAAAAATTAAGGAAAGAATTTACAGAGATACATCTCTAAATGAATAAATACGGAACATTTCTCAATAGAATGTTTATTTTATGCTGAATCTCATTATGTTTTGAATACCGATGCAATAAAAAACCCTCAGCAACATTTCTTTACAGTTTCTTTCACCGTCAATAAATTAAAGTTTTTTTTTGTTTCAAGATTTTTACTTTCTGGTCGTGTATTTCAATTTTCCCTGGCACTTCACAATAAAATAATTATTAAGTAATGAGATTTTTCTGAAATTTTATGGTTTTATATTTAAAAAACCTCACTGTATCAGAATAAAAGATTTATTTTCGCAAGGCATTAGAGGATCATCCGGAAATAAAGAAATTTCCTTCTTTTTACGCTGGCAAATAAATTACAGACCTCTGATATCGTAATGAAAGAATCCACTGCATTTTCCAGCCAAAGATTTTTTTTTCTGCAAAACTACCACAAAGAAATCTTCCGAATGAATTCGGCAGCATAGGAAAAAAAAAATATAATAATTCAAGGAGCACGCGATGCACCGCATCAGAGAAAACGGCAATGTAGCAAATGGCTGATAAAAGAATTGTTACAAGTCCGACTGCATCGCATCTTATTCAGCTAAAAGCGATTTAGAATTCCAGCAAAGTGGAAGAGATATACTATCTGCGTTGGTTTCACATATCCTCCTCACCTAGCCAGGATACGGGACCACTCTTGAATCACGGAAGGAATATATATTTCAAAAGAGATAACAACCAAGTCCTCTTGCGTGCCTTAGCAAAACCAGAAAACCAAAATGCAGAATTTAGAATCCGGGAAGAATTCAAACTCTCCTGGTTATATGGGACGCTACTTACTATCTTTTGTTGTTCTTCTAAATGCGATATACTTCACAGTTAAACAGTTGGTAGCCGTATATATCCTTGATTCCCCAAAAGATCCGTTTCTTCGCTATTTGTGTGCCAGTGGGGACATTATAGGATGCGATAGGGATGGAAGTTAAATCTGCTCGGGTCATACGAGGAGATATATTACATCATATACACGTCTGTGGAGACGCTTTATCCTTAGCCTATTAGGTGGAGCTGAGACTGAACCTCTAGCTTGGTTTCATGTGTGAATGGAAAATGAATGGCCAGAGTGACTACTAGATTTCATCTGGGAAATTGCAGAGCGGCAGGGATCAGCCTTTGCCCGCTTTTTGTCTCCATTATGGTTATCTCGGCGGTATATTTACACACATCTCTTCGTAATGATGAACACGAACAAATGGCGGATGGACTATATCCGCGCACTAGATATCTCGTCCTTCAACAATGGGATCGGGACAAGTGTTCCGTGGCATTGGCGATGGAGGTAGGATGTGGGAATCGCAAATTCTAGAACTGCTGGTAAATTCCTTAAGGAAGATTAATGGTCCACTTTTATCTTGACAGTGCATTTTATGTCAAAATTTGGTTTTCGCTGAACTGTGAAACTAAATTTGTAAAGATTATTTCAAATTTTTTTTTTTCAATCTTGCAATACTCATTAGGTACATATGTTAATTAACATAATTAGCGGTGATAAGCTGATGCGTCAATC
Organism: Chrysopilus asiliformis; assembly: GCA_964034945.1. Classification (NCBI taxonomy): domain Eukaryota; kingdom Metazoa; phylum Arthropoda; class Insecta; order Diptera; family Rhagionidae; genus Chrysopilus; species Chrysopilus asiliformis. Next base: position 514,662 of record OZ035962.1, on the reverse strand, counting down.
TGAAATCATAATTTGCTAGCAACATAAATATACATGAATAAATAATGACTATTTAAGATATCGTTTGAATTTATGGCGTTTATTGCCTGTAATATTTTCCTTTTGCCTTTAGTCATATCCTGTCACATACAAAATAGGTGTCAGAATGCTTCTGCATTACTGCTCAACCATAACACATTCATTTGTAAAGCCGATCACACCCCATTATATTAGCGTATTTAATCACCTGTGCCCGTTTGATCATCCCCCATTCAGATTAAATTTCTGGAATTTACCCTCGAATGTTGACTAACATATATCTACGAGTAATACGTACTGCAACTAGTGTTTAATTCAATCAATTGGCTCATTAATTATAGCAATCTCCGTCGGTCGTGTGCATAACGAAGGCAGTTTGCATATTTGTACACTAACAGTCAGATGCCTTATGCAATTCCTTGTTCCTTAGATATGCAGTAGATGAGCAATTTATGCTCCTACAGTTCAATGAGTTTAGTATTAAATCGAGTTTCAGTCAAAGATAAGATTTCCATTTTATGTTCATGACATAACTTTTATCAATCTCAATTGCGAAATCTAATTGTGATGTTCGGCTTCAGGCAACTATAAGATTTGAATTGAATTTTCATAGATCTGCAGTTGTGTAATTTATTCTAAATCTTATGAAAATTTCCAAAAATATGAACGCCTTACATCTGCGTGTCTTCTCTGTTATCCAAATGGAATACATGTGTTAATAGCAAACTACTTTGTTAAAAACGGAAAGACAGACCGAAAGACAGACGGAAAGACAGACGGACGGCCATGCGGAAATCAAAATCTTTTGTAATCAAAAACAACCTGATGTAAATAGTTCATTTTTGTATCTGGCGATTGGTTCCATACGTTACAAACGGTATACTGAATCTAAATACTTCTTTATGATTCTCATGTAATGCATAAAAATCATGATTATTTAATTTAAAAGTCTTCGTTTTTTTTTTTTTTAGAAATGCGTTTTTTTATTTTTCTTTAATTGTAGATGGACAATTTTTTGAAAATTTCTCGAAAACGATGCACTTTTGTGAAAAAATGTTTCAAGCAAATAAAATTTCCTGCATTATTTCCTTAAATGGTTGTTACGTATCTTTAACGGTTCTCAATATATTTGAAAAAAAATTTTTTTTTGTACATATTTTTTCCGAAACTAAATATTGCAGGGGTAAGTTGTGTGTTGATTACAACTGATTTTTTGAATTATTTTGAAATGGTCTTTTTATCACACTTGCAAAATTTGAATACGGATACCTAAAATATCTGTGCGTTTTTCGCAAAAAAAAAAGTTTTTTTTAAGGAATAAAGCAATTCTCTATTGCGAGGTAACCCTTTTTCTTTAGTTATTAACTAATTTGGTTAAATGGGAATGAAAATTTCACCGAGAAAAATCAATGTGACACGAGAAAATATGCAAATGGGAACATGTTGGTAGAAATAGAAACTTGAAGACCGAACACGATTCCTCATTCTTGATTCACTTTTGTTTTAGTAGGAAAAACGGCCAAAATAAGTACAACGAAATGGAATGAAGAGATTTCTATCGTAATATGAAAATATTCCGTTAGTTTAGTTTTGTTAGTCTTATGAAACGATACTGAAGTGAATAAAACGGCATACGATGGGATCCTTTAAGCCAAAAGGGATTTGTACAGTGGTTCTTGATGTCCTGCTGAGTTCTGTTGAGTTTCACCACCCCGAAAATGTGAAATAGGGCCATTTGGCGGCATTATCAGCCGAAAGCTACTCGACTTCGGCAAGCAGAGAAAATTGAAAAAGTTTTTGGTGTTATGTCGCCATCGCTCCACAGCGAATTTTGCCGTTTTCCACCTCAATCATGCGCCAACCATTTGACTTTATTCGGTGGCAATGGGAAAATCTTTTAAGCATTTGGCTGAGAGACTTGTTAGAAAATACGACTATATAACATAATTCTGCATTTCAAAAAGATTTCTATACGGCAGTGACTAGAATGAAACCCAGGGCACCATACTTATTTGTAGACTTTGGCAAGAAAGTTGCCTAAAAAACAAAAAAAAAGGATGAAAGGCTACGATCGTGCGAGGGGGTATGAAGAGGCAGTTAACGGCTAGTGGCCCAAAAGGAAATCGTGTCCAAATTACTTTGTAAATGGGTTGGCTGAATAATATGCAAATATTCTGCGAATAATGAGACGACCAAGTTCTAGTTCCTGGTCTCTGACTAATATTTGCTGGCAATACTGTGCTTCATTGAAAAAACAATCATCAGAATAAGAACAACTTGACGAATTTTCATGTTTTCTAAAGTAATTTCCTTCATTTCATGATTTTCTTTATGCGAAGTTGGAGAGAAACATCCATCCATCCAACAGTCCATTCATTTAATTTTCTTCTGGACTCAATCTAGGCACGTTTTCTAGTATAGTTTGGCACTGGGAGTTTCTCTCCTTACAAAATTCTCAATCACAACATTGCCACGATCCCATCATTGTAAGTATGTGCCCATACTCCAGTCTTCCAAGTTCTTGTAGTTTCGGTCCCTTGAGGAATACCCTCTCCGGTCGCTGGAAAGCGTCAGACGAAGACACGCAACAAATAATGTTGTCGTGCAGCCTTAATGCTTAATTAAATAATTAAATCCCAGGGAATGTCATTAATAACGCGCTAGCCCATTTACACAACGATGTCCTGTGAACGTAATGCTGCTAGTAGGATTATTTCCTATATATAAGACATTCTTACTTGGTTCCACCGTCTCCACAAACAATCAGAACGACGATGAAAAAGTTTTATAAGTCGCAGCAGCAACATTAAAGTAGAAATGTTCCCTGTCCGATGGATTCTTGAGAAAAAAGACTTTTTTTTCAGGAAGAAGAAAAAAAAACAACAAACTACGGCTGTGAAAGAAATGGGAGGATTCCAGGGAAATTTGGATGCAGGAGATCCGTTCAGATATTGGCAGAATAACGTTGTGCCACCCGGATTTCAATAGAAAATTCAATCAAACGATCCGAAAGTTGTTAAGTTGCTGTTAATCTGGATAAAACACCATTCACGGATTGAATTGATTAATGGCCGGCGATCATTTCGATTGGCACAATTGCTATGAGTGTATATCAACTCATCGTATGGACGCTTTGTCCGTTAATGTTGCCATCAACGTGTCACTTTTTATCCCCTCCCCAACGTTACCGACCTTGGCGACACTCACACGCACGTACGCACGTCTACACCTATCAAATAAAAAATAAAAACGGAAAACTTTCGGCAATTTTTCTCATCTGACCTTCTTTTAGAACGACAGCTGCTTAAACCTAAAGTAGTAAAAACTTCTTATCCCACCACTAGTAACATTTTGCAAAATACTTGGCTATAGTATAAAAAATCGGCAGTTTACTATGAGGTTAGGTTACCAAAAGCCATCACCACAAGACGGAAACGGAACCAACCATCATGCATTTACCTCATCCGCAGCTACGACTGCCATCCTTCAGGTTCCAGAAACTGAAGTTCGATAATAACTTTCGAAAGCAATTTCTTTCCCGTTTAGATATCGTACACTACTGTTGTACAGTAAAACTTAAAAAAAAAAACATTCCAGGAAAGTGACATTGAATTGTTTGAAATTGTAAGGCTCTAATATCGACAAAACCCGATCAAAAGTTCAAATCGGTTTTTGGTAAAAATCAAATCTTTTTAACTATCACAACATTTGTAAGGTTTCCACCCATCAAGGCAGTTCAAAATTGGAGCGTGTAGAGTTTAATTATTTTATGAAAAGTGAGATCTGTTGCAAAAAACATCAAAAAAATAAAACAGGCGTAGGAGCGTCTGCTGTTGGTGGGGTACAAACCTTACAAATGTTCAAATTCCCATCTCGACTCGGGATCCAATTAAAAGTGAATGTGTTTCAGTGATCTGATACCTAAATAGAAAGAGGTATTAAAACATTTGTAAGGTTCTGTCGCAACTGTATAAAAAGAACCGCAAAATACATAAATAAAGCATTAAGAATACATAAAAAATCCTCTTAGTGAACAAAATGTTATTCCAAGTAGGTTTTACTGTTACAATCTGAATTTATTCCCATTGACAGGAACTGAAGAACATCACTTGAAAGAGTTTTTTTTTTTCTTAAAGCGAAAACGAAGAAAACCATTTGTTGCGACGTTGAAATTAATGAGTTTTTGGCTTCCCATTTTCCTTACTTGTTATAATAGAAAAGTTTTCACTTGGCGTTTTAGTGTGGGACACAATGGGAAAAAGTAGCTTAGTATACTACGTCACTGCCGATACCGGTTTTAGATTTCAGTGGGTGGATAATGTTGGGAAGCGGGGGCAAGGCACTACAAAAAAAACCAATTCATTTTATACCTTAAAACTTTTTCAATGTATACTCGTTGAGTAGTTAAACCCTCTTTTCTATGTTTTCGCTTCATTCATTATATTAGAAAAAAATTGGAATTGTGTAAGCAAAGTCGAAATCATTAAAATAGAAAGATATTTTTTCCCGTATTGCAGTATTACGTACACACAGAGTCGGTACTCATCACCAATATTCATTAACTGCAGTTAGATGAGAAGCTATGGTTATGATTTCATGTTGGATTCCATTTCGAGCAATTATCGTTGCAGACAAAAATTTTTGTTATTTTGATTATTGCATGCGTATCAAACAATAATATCTGGTCCAGGGGCGAGTGTAATACCATGTAAACATTTATTGAGTACATTTTGGTCGGTCAGTTAATTTTACCATTTATACTTACTTGTGACTTTGATTCCCCTCAGGCAACACGGCGTTGAAGTGTTGGCCAGGACGGGCCAGTTGTTATCCTGACTTGTATCCTGACATGGCCTAACATGGTGCTTGGCTGGACGATTGTTATTGTTTTGGTTATCAAAGGATCATAAGCAAATTATAATTGACTCGAGGCGATGGTAATAATAACCTCGAATCTGTGTGGATTGTCTGAGGGTAAGTGTGGATTATGGTTAGGTGTTCAGGTATGGCCTTGTTGAAATCTCAATATGGTCTGTCATTTTAGTAAAGTTAAAGCTAGAGTCAGAAAACGACAAGTCCGAACCAATGAAAATACCCTAAAGTGTGTATATAACGTCGATAAGTGGTAAATATTGGGCACCCCAACCATCATGGCTCATTGCCGGGCAAATAATCTAAAATAGCTTGAGATTTGACGGTAGATCATAGTGTTGCTATATTGTTTGGACCCCCCCCCCCCCATACTCATGCAGTGCAAATATCTACAATATTTTCCATTTCTCCTTCCAACCACAAATCGTTAAGGTTGTCGAATAAATGACTCACCGCAGTGAGAAACTGGACATCCTGTGTTAAGGACATGTTTTGCTTGTTTTAATATGTCCGACTACTAATAATATAGTAATACATCGAATGCATGAGTATCACACACATAAATATGTAATATGTCGATACGCACTTGTGATAACAACCCAAGGATATTTTCCATGCCCGTTCCTTATTGATGTCGGATTAACCTTAGAATGCATCTTATTAGTATCCTGTACCCTCCCGGACTGAACCAAAATCTCATTCCTGTGGTCTTCGATCGTAAAACATCAATTTGCCCAACGTTGACCACATACATAAATTTTTAAACATGTTGAATGGATTGCAGCATGTGTTTTATGGTAATTTCATATTAACCCATTTCTTGCCACCATTTATATTCCATAATAGCAACTTTGACTCCTATGTGGTAACAAAAAGGCTCAAAGTTGCTCAAAGTTACTGGCGCGAAAACGCACCAATGGCAAGAAATGGGTTAAAGTAAAATTTATATAAGAAATCAAACCAAAAATTGCTCCAGTCGAAGATGATGTCATGGTTCAAATTTTTTTAATGTTTTTGGGTATAAGTCCACATTAATAACTTATTAGATATCAAAACTTTCAATATATTAGAAATCAAGTTTTTATACCATGAATATTGAAAAAATTATTTTTTTTTAAATCAAAAATGTATGATTAACCGAGAATGTATAAAAGCAACTTTGTGTTCGTGAAGAATACTAATACTTTTTTGAATATTGCTACCAAAGTTACGTTTGACATTTCAACGCTTTTTATTAAAATGTAATCAGAAAAATATTTTAAAAAAAATATTGGTTTTTGTTTTAAATAAAATTTAATGGCGTATCCGAATGGCCTGCTCTTGTTACTCGGAAATTGCTTGATATAGAATCTATATAAAATCTGTAGACGATAACAATTCAGTTCACTATTAGAACGTTCCAATTTCTTGAGTTTGAATTTCTAACTTATTCTAATGGCAATGTGATTTTTTTAAATTAAGAGAAATAGTTGGACAGTGATCCCGACTGTAAGTTCAAAGTTTTTTTCGCCGTCAGGTCTAATCAAAACTAATACAGGTGGACTTTTACCTTCGACTACTTCTATTACTCGAAGTTAAGTTCAACCATTCTCTCTTCGACATCTTTAGTGAATGAACTCGAACAGGAAATCACTGGGGTATAATAAACCGCAGCATTGAATCAGAATTCTGCAGTATTCATTGCATCCCATAGGAGCAACAAATTCTATCTACCATCAGTACTATATTTACTACAATATATTCATGTCCAGGTATATTCCCTTCATATACTAGTAGTTGGCCAAGTATAGATTGATGAGCAAGTATAGTGTGTAGATGTACCTGCCGTTTTCATCCAAGAATGTTATTTAGTTTAGTGAATGATGATCTTTATGCCGTCTAGTCGGAATTTATAGAAAAATTTAAGACAGTAATCGAATCAATTGATTGATCTTGGACCCAATTTTAAACTACTTGCCATGATAGCATAGGATTTTTTTTTAACCACACGTAAGTCTTAAATATGTTGCTCAAGCGCTAGTAAAACACGCTCATTTTAAATCCATGGTATTGTGTTGTTAATTCAACATGATAAGCCATCGTCTTTGTGGTCCTTATAAGTAACTTTAAGAAGTTTCTCTGGTTTTGTTACATAAGCCCGCCGTCATAATCAACGTCCATATCATCATCGTTGTTGGTATTTCGTGCATATATGAAAATTAATAAACCTTCATCCTTTTGTCAAACACTTTTCTGAGTAATTAGATTTCACTTGGCGCACACCATCAGCAATGGATTCTTCTAGGCTAGAGTAAGGATTCTGTGAGTGCCACATATTCTTGTAACGTGTTATTTATGTGTCAAGAATATCAAGAGCATCGTAAAAAAACGTCTTGAGAAAAAATCCTAGAATATTGTTCGAAAAGCCTTAATGCATACATTAAGAGGACACGCCTGGGGATGAGATTTTTGCCAAAAGGATAAAATGAAAATTTGAAAGGAGTGGCGAATATTTTTTGGTGCTTTCTAGATGTTAAGGTGTATATCTGTCCTCATACATATGGTGGTGACGAATGGTTTAAGGTAAAAATATGTTGCCTGTCACAAACACATACTCTAGGGTTCCTTATGAAATTCTAAAGACTTTCATATGTAATTTAAAAGATTTTCTCGTTTGGCTGAAGACTTGAATACGAAGAGAGCCAGAATGAATTCATGTTTCCTGCACTTATGAAAAGAAAGGCGTTAGAAAGCATCAGAATTTCAGCGCGTTAAACTTTCGAACAAATTCCATTTTGTCGCCAAAATAATTTTTTTTGGTCGTGCCCTCACTTTATTTATATTGGATAGATGTGCTCGCTGATTGCTCCTAAGTGCTCTTTCTCCTTTCAGTAAACTCCTGAAGAAAATTTTATAAAAGGGATTTTGGTCGTTAGCCAAAACCTGAGTAACATATTTAAAACATGTAATTTATGAAATTACAATTGACTTTTGATTCACTAAAGAGTCTTGTATAAATTTTAGCTTTTCAGACGGAAATTTACAAAAGTTATTCGCAATTATATTTTTAAAAGTTTTTAGCACTGCCGCAGTTTACTGTGCGAAACAAAAATAAAATAAAATTGTTTCAGAATACCAATGTGCTGGTAATTTTCAGTTATATATTCCATAAGGCATGTTATGCATAAAACAGTTTCGTTTTCTTAAAAGGAGTTCATAAGGAAGTAAAATACTTTTGGAATGTCGAAGAAGACACTTTTTTTGACAAGTTTTCATTCCTTCTCAGACTCTATCCCCCGACAGGCATGAGCAAAAATTTCAACTCAATCGGTTGAGTTTTTTTTTGTTTACAGCTTTTAAAAGCTACTAAAAATGGTAATAAGTTTGCCTTTTGGCGCAAGTTGGTTACTTCCATTTTCTTATTTGTAAATTTTCTTAAAAATAATAGGTTATTAGAAATTGCTAGAACCTTTTCGCCCAGTTTTTTCGATTAATGTCTGAAGTTGCCATATGGCAACAGCGAATTTACTGTAATGAAAAAATGCCGGTAGTCTAAAGGTTAATGGGTTATTGATTTTTAAGACACGCACAATAAAAACATAAATGAGGTGGACATTTTTTTTGAATTTCTCATCATTATACTATGATTTGCCATGAATAAAAAAAAACTCTAAGTAAAGACAGTTAAATAAAACCGTTTTTGTGGGTTTCATTTTTCGAATTTTCAGCTTCCAGACTCTGAGTCTCTTGAGGAAAACATGATAACATTCGGATCCTTGAATACTTCTTAAAGCACTGTGTCGCCTTACCGACACATTCTCGAATCTTAAGTGGGGTTGAACATTCCCGGGAGAATTCGGAATACAGAGAAAAACTAAACCTTCGCCATTATCATTACGTGAAATTAAATTTGCTCCTTGGATAGCACACAATTGTATATAAAAAAAAACGTTGAACGGACCATGACCAAAGATCCTGTTGCTTGTTGTTCCCCCTTTTCTTATTTTTTTTTACTTTCCGAAAAAGTATATCTACTACTGTATACGTTGATACCGACGATCTGGCCAAAGGGTGACTTTGATTGTCTGTCTGCATGTGTACCACTTCGTAATTCCCTGTCGCAGTTGATATTCGTTCAAGCATTGGTGGCTCTGTACAATTCCACCCTTCAACTTGTACTCATCACGTATACAATTAGGTTATTTTCTTTGTTAATTTTCGTCACTCGTTCTTATAGACTTAAACGTTTTCCATGTTAACCCCACCGCTTGACAATATCTTCACTTCGGTACGAATATATTTGGCCATTCGAATCGTATTTGTCTATTTTGCAATTTCGTCCTTCTTTAAGATTCTTCTATTATAATGTTACATTTTGTTTGTATTACGCTATAACAGTGGTTGACATAATACCCTTCTTCGTAAGCCCTTTTCACTTGGGCCCTTGTATTTCAAACGATTTAGCTAAACTAAGTCAGTACCAGCTAATAAGGTATTCTTATGCTTACACTTAATTCGTCTTCGGCTTAAAAATATTTGGTCAAATTTTTTTTGGGCAAAAATATCGTAATATTCATAATTACAATTTAAAACTGAGCTCACGGAAGACAAAATAAAAAATCAAAATAGAATTCAAAATTTATAAAAATGATAAGAAATTGAAGTTCATATTTCTTCATCACCCTTTCCTGATACCTTTTGAACCACAAAATAAATTTTAATCTGGCATCAAAAATTGTTTTGCGAATTAATATTTAAAAAGTATTTAAGATTTAAATAATATTTTCGTCTACTAGAATTCATGCAAATAGTCTCCGAAATAATTTTAAACTCGTTTTACGAAAAAAAATAGTATTATTTTTTTCTTTTGCTATTATGAAGTAAAAATCGCAAAAAATGTACAAAAACGGACAACTTTCAGACGGTTAAAACTTAAATATAAGTCATACGAAATAGAATCAAAATAACAAAATGTCATTATATATATATCTGAAGAGTGTATTTGTTTATATTAATTTTGCTTCCCATATAAATAACTTCACTTTAATGCACAAATTATTGGATTGACCTGGAAGATATGTATATATGTAATCAATTCATCCACATTGCGGTGCTGGAATAACAGTGAAGATAGAAGTATTTTTTTTTCATAGTTCCAGCTCCAACCGGTACTGGGCTGTTAATTTATTGGCCTTATCGGTGACCTCACGAAAATAGATTATTTTATTTTCGCGATAATTCAACTAAATTACGACTTTTTGAAGGAATTTCGGTGTGGGACGGTCTAGCGTAAATGTTCATACCTTAATACTCAATTTTGGCGTGTTGACTCCTCAAATGGTTGCAGGAAGCTTTATTTATTGGATTTCAGTTACAAAGGTATGAGAGCGTATATCCCGTTCTTTTCCGTATATACATATAAATTTTTCCTTCTTTTAACGAAAATAATTGGTAATGTTGGAGAAAAACTAGTAAAAGTGCAATAAAATTTGATCGCTTATCATTTCAACACATACGGGCGTTCGGTGGCCATTCATTGGCAAAGTGTCTGAAAAGTGTTGAGTAGTCCGACAGTAGAATCCGCCATAGTACCGTGCGGTCGGGTTAAAGCCAGAGCGAATGACTGCCCTAACTTAACGTTTAATGCGATATGATGTCTGAACTCTCAATCCTTTGACTCTTTGCTCTTCGCAAACGTCCTTATCGTTGTGTGATATTCGAAAAACAACTCCCTTTGCCGCGTTCCACATTTTAGCCCTTTTACGGATTCCACTAGTTTTTTTTAAGGACTGTTAAAGGGTAGATCCAATCGAAAGGGAGAAGCCAGTTAGCCAAATCGCCATTCAGGATCTACTTTCAGTTATGCCCTTCGTTATAGGGAGAGCTAAAGCTGTCCTGTTGGCATGGATTTATGACTCCATATAACACCGGTCTTAATTTAGACATACACTTGTAATTGCTTTGGAAGTTTTAATTTGTACATTATTTATAGCCTGATAACATGATTTTATTATTTTGCCATAAATTTTTTTCTCTCGTTTATACAATTTTGTTTGTCTGATTTTATTTTCATATCCAGTTTGGTATTACTTTTATTCTTCTACTAACGAGAGCTCATGTTCAAATGATTAAAACGGAAATTGAAATATAAAAGTTTTACAAAATTTTAACGATTTGTAGATATTTCAGTTTTACAGTTACAGGGTGATGTTTCTAATGGGTTGCGGATTCAAATGAATTTTAAATTATGCTAACTAAATGTGTAGAAATTTTTATAATGTATCTATATTTTTATTGTGACTGCTTTGAAGGAAAAAAAATGTTTCTTTACTGAATAACTAACACTTCAAATTTTCAAATCTTTTGAAAAGAAAGAACTTAGAAAAAATATTGTTAGCGTATATACATATAACAAATTCACTAAAAAGGATTAAATAAAAAAAAAAACAAATTCCAACCTAAAAACGCCCAATAATGTTTGTTTTACTTTCTAGTTAGAAAATATTTTTATTTATTTATTTTATTTTATTTTATTTATTTATGATAATCAAATGGAACAATTCGTGATGTTTTTGCCATTAAAACACTTCCATTAATTGCGAATGGCATTTTAACCCAAAACAAATTGCAGGTCATCTGCAATAAACATTTGAAATAAATTTTCTTTAATACTATTCTAAATTGGTAATAAATTGTATTGGCAATCTTATCAATTAAGTGTTAATATCCCACCTAATGGAAGTTGACCAATTCGATTAACAATTCGCACTCATATTCAATTACTGGACTTTTTCTCTGTTCCAATTACGAGAATGGCTCCTAACAGCTATTGACATAATAACGAGGTGGTCATTCAATCAGAGCAAATAGCTTAAATCCTTATATAAGCCCATGTCGCAAAGTGTCCACAAAACTCGTATGTCCGCATTTCTTCGTGTCATTCAAACATTCCAACGGTGCTTTACATTGCCAAATGTATGACCCCCACTCCCAATTAATGTCTGTCCTTACAAGATGGATCCATTAAATAAGGTGATGGTGATGGTAAATAGCCAAAGGGCAATCGAATAAGAGCAACGAAAAAAAAACTTGTATTCCTTAACCGTAAATCCAATGGAAAGAAGCCCATCAGGCCAATCAGTTCAATAAAAGTCTTCGCTAATTTTTTATCCGGAGCCATCGATTGAATTAGCACAACTCTCTGAAGTGGTTTTACTTCCTGACATTGTCGCTGGAAGACTTTACTTAACATCGGTTATATTTGCACATATACACATGTGAGCATACGAAGAGGATCCATAAAAAGAGAACGACAAAGGGGTCCAGGACGAAGTTGTAGACATATCCTTAAGCAAGTGAAGTTAAGAAGTTTTCCAAAGTCTACACGATTTACCAGAAGAGACGAGGGGGCTTCGAATCCTGCAAAGGAAGTTGCCAGCAGCCGTCTGAGCAGGATATCTTGTACTTCTGCATTTAATTGCGCCCTCGAATGTTTAAGGGTGTGGGAAGGAATTTTTTTGCCCCCATCCCCCATCCCACTAAAAAGCAACCGAAATCTGTGATTTTTTTCACTCGATTTTGGTGCGGCATAGAGCGCGGCCATGAGTTTTCTTACTCAGCTCGCATCGCTAAAGTATCGCATCCTAAGAATACCAAGGATGCGGAAAATCATAGTATGTTGAGTTCGAGGATTTGTTGATTCCAACAGATCCATAATCTTCCACTTCGAATCTTCTTCTTGATATTGTGTTCGGCGTATGTTCTATCACCCGTCTTCGAATGTTTGTTATTTTGTTTATTTGCCTCATTGTGTGTGTACATATGTGCTTTCAGTTAAGTAAACATGGAACATCTTCAGTTAGTCAGGGCTTAGGGCCAACTACCAACTTCTTAACAAAGAAAGTAATGTCGTCTCTTTATTTATTTAAATGTGTGCTGGCCTTGTTTATCTTTTTTGTCCTTAGCTAAGAGACAAAGTCCCATTGAGTCAAATAAAATCTCTCTCATAGACTTGATGTGAAGACAGTATAACCTGCATCCCCTACGAAAAACCAAAGAAAATTCTTAACTTTGCATCGTTCGTCGCAGCCCGATTCCAGCCCAATCCAATTCAAGTCAAACCAAACTCAAACGAATCCAACGCAATCCAAGTCAAACCACTTTGCCAAACCAAACAGGATCAGGATCTTTGAAATAAAGCTTGGGGATTGGATGAGGGTGGGTACTCGACTTTATGTTTGCAATTCCATCATGGGCCAATTGCGATGATATATCTTTGGTAATTCCTTCTAATTACACTAAAAAAGTTCAACGAATTAGCTTAATGTTGGCTCCTCGAAGACTTGTGCGGTTAACCAAGTTTTATCTTTAGCCTTTCTTAATCGGTTAGCAAAGAAGTAAATTTTCATATGAATAAATATGTCTGTATCTACTATGTTGAATGGGGAGTCGAAGATAAATTTCAGAGCGAAAAAGACTATAGTCAGCAAATAGTAAGATAAATTTCTAAATCTTTGCATGTCGGAGTACTGTCTGTGTTACTTATTTAATTAAAAATATTTCACAACTGAAATACTCTTGCAGCATAATAGCGAAGGATTTATGTTCTAATTAAAAATAGTTTTAATTGTAAGAATTATTTTATCTGTCTGTTAACAATTTTATAAAAATTTAAGTTTGGAAAACTATCAATTGTTTTAGAAGCTGTCATTAAAATACGTTGTACATTTTGAGGGGAGGATGTTTAGGATAGTATGACGGCAATAACAAATTGCATACAAAAAATCGCGAAAAAGTATGAAAATAGGCGGACAGAGGAAGGAGACAGGACAGAGGAAAGCTTAAAATTAGTGTGACGTATTTTGTGAATAACCCCTTACCCCTAATTTATTCACTAGGAGTTAAGCCGAGTTAGTGAGTTAAGGGAGTTAGCTAGTGTTATTTTCCATGTAAAAGGTGAGTTAAGGGAGTTAAGGCGATTTAACTCCTACCCCTAATTTATTCACTAGGAGTTAAGCCGAGTTAGTGAGTTAAGGGAGTTAGCTAGTGTTATTTTCCATGTAAAAGGTGAGTTAAGGGAGTTAAGGCGATTTAACTCCTAGTGAATAAATTGGCCGCTAGTGAATAAATTGGCCGTTAGTATAACTAAAAATCAAAAAAAAAAAACCCAAAATACTTCTTTATTTAAAGAGTTTTTTGAAAAAAAATTCTGTTAGTGTTTTATGCATAACTACTAGCAGAACCAATAAATTAGTTTGATGTAAAGCAAACCACATATTGAATATTTAGAAAATGCCAACTTTCTAAATACCACTATTTTTCGTAAATTGATAAAGGAAATGACAATATAAATAATCTACGAAATGAAATCAACTGCATGGATGTGGTGTTTTTATTCCGGTTATTTTTAATGGTTACAGGAAATGCATTTAACTTGAAGTAATTTGTTCATACCGAAATATTTCCTTGTTCGGAGCAAAGTTAAACGAGCTCGACATACAATAAAACCATATCAAATCTACCGGATACACAATGGGTTACATCGAAAAATTATTGGCACGTGTAAGCAATTTCCATCGATAATGTCCTCATACAATTGAATTTTTTTCACCTCCCTTAAATTTAACACGCATGCCAATCACATTTCATCAGGACACAAGTAAACTATGCCACAGATTCTGGTACTCTTAAACCACCCTAGCACATAATCTTCTTCCAATCACATCTTCAAGTTGTGGCAATTTGTGAACGTTTTTCTCATTTTCCCATTCACACAAAATACCTGAAAATCCCTTCTAAGTAGAAGAGAAATTACCCCACGCCATCTCTTCATCACAAAACGAATCTATCAGTTCGTCGCTTAAGATTTGTTATGAAAGTGAAAATGAAATAGAAGTAGAAAATAAAAGGAATTTCTATATCTGGACGGAAAGTAAGTTACCCAGGATCATAGACCCTAAATTACTTTATGTTCTGATAAAAACGGTCCTCAACGTATATCCAAGTTGATGCTGTCAGCGAGGATACGCGAAGGACACAAGATTGCGTGTGTTTTTGCGAAATTTATATTGAAGGATAGAGCATTTAGGTCTAATCGGCTTCTGCCTCGATCCGATTTCCATTTCGCATCCATTTGATCGACGGAACGGGTAACGGGGAACGACGACAGAATAAATCCGAAATCTCTCCTCCCATAGATACGCCATCGAAAGTTGTTGAGCCGTCGGAAACGAAGGGTTTTTTTGACTCCTCATAAGCAAGCTAACACATTCATCGTATACGCAGTGAAATAAATCCATTTACGAAATTTATAATATAAAAATTCATTTACTGAAATTGAATCCCTCCACTTCAATCCAATTATCTGAAATTTCTTCCTTTACTCCAGGACTTTGCCAGGATTGAGTCATTTTCTTGTGTTTTCCATTTTTTTCCACACACATTTTTCTAGAATGTTCTATGGATGCTGTTGCTTTCCAGTAGTCCTTCTTGCCAGTTAAGCCAACTGAAGTATATCCCTAGCGAGAAATTCTCTAAAAGTCCATAAATATGACAGACAAGGGGAAGCTCGTACGATTACCACAATCCTGTTGGACTCTATTCGGGAAATTTTGATTTTTGGGTGAACTCGACGTAAAGACGAGCGGACGTTTCAATCGCCATGTGGCCAAACAGCCTCGACGTACAGATTGGAATCGACTACTATTACGTCTATAGGAAATCCAGATGCGAAGAGAATTATGGGTGAATGTAGGTGTGTATGTGCTATATATTTTGTGACAGGTTGGGTGAATGAATAAGGTTTATTTGAAGGAACAAGGCGTAACGTAAAGGGAATTCCAAATGATCAACAAGTCCATAACAAAAACGAGATTATCATCATCGAAAAAGGTAAAAGGCAACTTACAACACCGTCATGCTAAGCCGAACGACAAAGGAACACCTCGAAAGATAGGGGAACGGAGCAAAAGAAAATTTTTACTAGTATTTAGATAGTCAATAGAGAGCCCTGCGTATTAGTGAATAGCGATAAAAAACGTCAACGAAAGGAAATTAGGATAGTTTCAAATTGAAATACCAATACTTGTTTTTATGCGAAGTTTAGAGCGCGGTTTCCCAACCGGTAGATCGTGATCAAGAAAATATTTTTAAGATATTTTTTTACACCCTGGTGTAGTTCATTTTTGTGTCCCATAATTGGTTCGATGCGTTACAAATGGTACACTAAATCCGATATGATATATCATATAGACTTTGTAAAGGGTAATGGGGGGCCGCTGATCACGAATCCGTTGTCCGTTTTTCGATAGCTCTCACGGTTTGGCCAGGGCGCCTAGGGTCGCCTCAAAAAATGGAGATAGCTCAAAATGGACAACGGATTTCGATTTCTCGTCGCCCAAAACCCCTACATGCCAAGTTTCAGCGCGATCAGACAAAAAAAAAGAAAAAAACATTTTTTGCCATCAAAAAATCATGGAACTGCAATTTTTTGCGATTTTTTTCAAAAACAAAAATTTGCTGAAACTTTGCGTAGAGGGTAATGGGGGCCGCTGATCACGAATCCGTTGTCCGTTTTTCGATAGCTCTCACGGTTTGGCCAGGGCGCCTAGGGTCGCCTCAAAAATTGGAGATAGCTCAAAATGGACAACGGATTTCGATTTCTCGTCGCCCAAAACCCCTACATGCCAAGTTTCAGCGCGATCAGACAAAAAAAAAGAAAAAAACATTTTTTGCCATCAAAAAATCATGGACCACTGCAATTTTTAGCGATTTTTTTCAAAAACAAAAATTCGCTGAAACTTTGCGTAGAGGGTAATGGGGAGCCGCTGATCACGAATCCGTTGTCCGTTTTTCGATAGCTCTCACGGTTTGGCCAGGGCGCCTAGGGTCGCCTCAAAAATTGGAGATAGCTTAAAATGGACAACGGATTTCGATTTCTCGTCGCCCAAAACCCCTACATGCCAAGTTTCAGCGCGATCAGACAAAAAAAAAGAAAAAAACATTTTTTGCCATCAAATAATCATGGACCACTGCAATTTTTTGCGATTTTTTTCAAAAACAAAAATTCGCTGAAACTTTGCGTAGAGGATAATGGGGGGCCGCTGATCACGAATCCGTTGTCCGTTTTTCGATAGCTCTCACGGTTTGGCCAGGGCGCCTAGGGTCGCCTCAAAAAATGGAGATAGCTCAAAATGGACAACGGATTTCGATTTCTCGTCGCCCAAAACCCCCACAGTCCAAGTTTCAGCTCGATCGGAGACAAAAAAATTTTTGAAAAAATCGCAAAAATTTACAGTGGAGTCCATAGATTTTTGCGATTTTTTTCAAAAAATAGATTTCGCTGAAACTTGGTGTAAGGGGTAATGGGGGGCCGCTGATCACGAATCCGTCGTCCGTTTTTCGATAGCTCTCACGGTTTGGCCAGGGCGGCCAGGCTCGCCTCAAAAAATGGAGATAGCTCAAAATGGACAACGAATTTCGATTTCTCGTCGCCTAAAACCCCCACAGTCCAAGTTTCAGCTCGATCGGAGACAAAAAAAATTTTTGAAAAAATCGCAGAAATTTACGTAGTCCATAGATTTTTGCGATTTTTTTCAAAAAATAGATTTCGCTGAAACTTGGTGTAAGGGGTAATGGGGGGCCGCTGATCACGAATCCGTCGTCCGTTTTTCGATAGCTCTCACGGTTTGGCCAGGGCGGCCAGGCTCGCCTCAAAAAATGCAGATAGCTCAAAAGGGACAACGAATTTCGATTTCTCGTCGCCCAAAACCCCCACAGTCCAAGTTTCAGCTCGATCGGAGACAAAAAATTTTTTTGAAAAAATCGCAAAAATTTACAGTGGTTAGTCCATAGATTTTTGCGATTTTTTTCAAAAAATAGATTTCGCTGAAACTTGGTGTAAGGGGTAATGGGCGGCCGCTGATCACGAATCCGTCGTCCGTTTTTCGATAGCTCTCACGGTTTGGCTAGGGCGGCCAGGCTCGCCTCAAAAAATGGAGATAGCTCAAAATGGACAACGAATTTCGATTTCTCGTCGCCCAAAACCCCCACAGTCCAAGTTTCAGCTCGATCGGAGACAAAAAAATTTTTTGAAAAAATCGCAAAAATTTACAGTGGTTAGTCCATAGATTTTTGCGATTTTTTTCAAAAAATAGATTTCGCTGAAACTTGGTGTAAGGGGTAATGGGCGGCCGCTGATCACGAATCCGTCGTCCGTTTTTCGATAGCTCTCACGGTTTGGCCAGGGCGGCCAGGCTCGCCTCAAAAAATGGAGATAGCTCAAAATGGACAACGAATTTCGATTTCTCGTCGCCCAAAACCCCCACAGTCCAAGTTTCAGCTCGATCGGAGACAAAAAAATTTTTTGAAAAAATCGCAAAAATTTACAGTGGTTAGTCCATAGATTTTTGCGATTTTTTTCAAAAAATAGATTTCGCTGAAACTTGGTGTAAGGGGTAATGGGCGGCCGCTGATCACGAATCCGTCGTCCGTTTTTCGATAGCTCTCACGGTTTGGCCAGGGCGGCCAGGCTCGCCTCAAAAAATGGAGATAGCTCAAAATGGACAACGAATTTCGATTTCTCGTCGCCCAAAACCCCCACAGTCCAAGTTTCAGCTCGATCGGAGACAAAAAAATTTTTTGAAAAAATCGCAAAAATTTACAGTGGTTAGTCCATAGATTTTTGCGATTTTTTTCAAAAAATAGATTTCGCTGAAACTTGGTGTAAGGGGTAATGGGCGGCCGCTGATCACGAATCCGTCGTCCGTTTTTCGATAGCTCTCACGGTTTGGCCAGGGCGGCCAGGCTCGCCTCAAAAAATGGAGATAGCTCAAAATGGACAACGAATTTCGATTTCTCGTCGCCCAAAACCCCCACAGTCCAAGTTTCAGCTCGATCGGAGACAAAAAAATTTTTTGAAAAAATCGCAAAAATTTACAGTGGTTAGTCCATAGATTTTTGCGATTTTTTTCAAAAAATAGATTTCGCTGAAACTTGGTGTAAGGGGTAATGGGCGGCCGCTGATCACGAATCCGTCGTCCGTTTTTCGATAGCTCTCACGGTTTGGCCAGGGCGGCCAGGCTCGCCTCAAAAAATGGAGATAGCTCAAAATGGACAACGAATTTCGATTTCTCGTCGCCCAAAACCCCCACAGTCCAAGTTTCAGCTCGATCGGAGACAAAAAAATTTTTTGAAAAAATCGCAAAAATTTACAGTGGTTAGTCCATAGATTTTTGCGATTTTTTTCAAAAAATAGATTTCGCTGAAACTTGGTGTAAGGGGTAATGGGCGGCCGCTGATCACGAATCCGTCGTCCGTTTTTCGATAGCTCTCACGGTTTGGCCAGGGCGGCCAGGCTCGCCTCAAAAAATGGAGATAGCTCAAAAGGGACAACGAATTTCGATTTCTCGTCGCCCAAAACCCCCACAGTCCAAGTTTCAGCTCGATCGGAGACAAAAAAATTTTTTGAAAAAATCGCAAAAATTTACAGTGGTTAGTCCATAGATTTTTGCGATTTTTTTCAAAAAATAGATTTCGCTGAAACTTGGTGTAAGGGGTAATGGGCGGCCGCTGATCACGAATCCGTCGTCCGTTTTTCGATAGCTCTCACGGTTTGGCCAGGGCGGCCAGGCTCGCCTCAAAAAATGGAGATAGCTCAAAAGGACAACGAATTTCGATTTCTCGTCGCCCAAAACCCCCACAGTCCAAGTTTCAGCTCGATCGGAGACAAAAAAATTTTTTGAAAAAATCGCAAAAATTTACAGTGGTTAGTCCATAGATTTTTGCGATTTTTTTCAAAAAATAGATTTCGCTGAAACTTGGTGTAAGGGGTAATGGGCGGCCGCTGATCACGAATCCGTCGTCCGTTTTTCGATAGCTCTCACGGTTTGGCCAGGGCGGCCAGGCTCGCCTCAAAAAATGGAGATAGCTCAAAATGGACAACGAATTTCGATTTCTCGTCGCCCAAAACCCCCACAGTCCAAGTTTCAGCTCGATCGGAGACAAAAAAATTTTTTGAAAAAATCGCAAAAATTTACAGTGGTTAGTCCATAGATTTTTGCGATTTTTTTCAAAAAATAGATTTCGCTGAAACTTGGTGTAAGGGGTAATGGGCGGCCGCTGATCACGAATCCGTCGTCCGTTTTTCGATAGCTCTCACGGTTTGGCCAGGGCGGCCAGGCTCGCCTCAAAAAATGGAGATAGCTCAAAAGGGACAACGAATTTCGATTTCTCGTCGCCCAAAACCCCCACAGTCCAAGTTTCAGCTCGATCGGAGACAAAAAAAATTTTTGAAAAAATCGCAAAAATTTACAGTGGTTAGTCCATAGATTTTTGCGATTTTTTTCAAAAAATAGATTTCGCTGAAACTTGGTGTAAGGGGTAATGGGCGGCCGCTGATCACGAATCCGTCGTCCGTTTTTCGATAGCTCTCACGGTTTGGCCAGGGCGGCCAGGCTCGCCTCAAAAAATGGAGATAGCTCAAAAGGGACAACGAATTTCGATTTCTCGTCGCCCAAAACCCCCACAGTCCAAGTTTCAGCTCGATCGGAGACAAAAAAAATTTTTGAAAAAATCGCAAAAATTTACAGTGGTGTTAGTCCATAGATTTTTGCGATTTTTTTTCAAAAAATAGATTTCGCTGAAACTTGGTGTAAGGGGTAATGGGCGGCCGCTGATCACGAATCCGTCGTCCGTTTTTCGATAGCTCTCACGGTTTGGCCAGGGCGGCCAGGCTCGCCTCAAAAAATGGAGATAGCTCAAAATGGACAACGAATTTCGATTTCTCGTCGCCCAAAACCCCCACAGTCCAAGTTTCAGCTCGATCGGAGACAAAAAAATTTTTTGAAAAAATCGCAAAAATTTACAGTGGTTAGTCCATAGATTTTTGCGATTTTTTTCAAAAAATAGATTTCGCTGAAACTTGGTGTAAGGGGTAATGGGCGGCCGCTGATCACGAATCCGTCGTCCGTTTTTCGATAGCTCTCACGGTTTGGCCAGGGCGGCCAGGCTCGCCTCAAAAAATGGAGATAGCTCAAAATGGACAACGAATTTCGATTTCTCGTCGCCCAAAACCCCCACAGTCCAAGTTTCAGCTCGATCGGAGACAAAAAAATTTTTTGAAAAAATCGCAAAAATTTACAGTGGTTAGTCCATAGATTTTTGCGATTTTTTTCAAAAAATAGATTTCGCTGAAACTTGGTGTAAGGGGTAATGGGCGGCCGCTGATCACGAATCCGTCGTCCGTTTTTCGATAGCTCTCACGGTTTGGCCAGGGCGGCCAGGCTCGCCTCAAAAAATGGAGATAGCTCAAAATGGACAACGAATTTCGATTTCTCGTCGCCCAAAACCCCCACAGTCCAAGTTTCAGCTCGATCGGAGACAAAAAAAATTTTTGAAAAAATCGCAAAAATTTACAGTGGTTAGTCCATAGATTTTTGCGATTTTTTTCAAAAAATAGATTTCGCTGAAACTTGGTGTAAGGGGTAATGGGCGGCCGCTGATCACGAATCCGTCGTCCGTTTTTCGATAGCTCTCACGGTTTGGCCAGGGCGGCCAGGCTCGCCTCAAAAAATGGAGATAGCTCAAAATGGACAACGAATTTCGATTTCTCGTCGCCCAAAACCCCCACAGTCCAAGTTTCAGCTCGATCGGAGACAAAAAAATTTTTTGAAAAAATCGCAAAAATTTACAGTGGTTAGTCCATAGATTTTTGCGATTTTTTTCAAAAAATAGATTTCGCTGAAACTTGGTGTAAGGGGTAATGGGCGGCCGCTGATCACGAATCCGTCGTCCGTTTTTCGATAGCTCTCACGGTTTGGCCAGGGCGGCCAGGCTCGCCTCAAAAAATGGAGATAGCTCAAAATGGACAACGAATTTCGATTTCTCGTCGCCCAAAACCCCCACAGTCCAAGTTTCAGCTCGATCGGAGACAAAAAAAATTTTTGAAAAAATCGCAAAAATTTACAGTGGTTAGTCCATAGATTTTTGCGATTTTTTTCAAAAAATAGATTTCGCTGAAACTTGGTGTAAGGGGTAATGGGCGGCCGCTGATCACGAATCCGTCGTCCGTTTTTCGATAGCTCTCACGGTTTGGCCAGGGCGGCCAGGCTCGCCTCAAAAAATGGAGATAGCTCAAAAGGGACAACGAATTTCGATTTCTCGTCGCCCAAAACCCCCACAGTCCAAGTTTCAGCTCGATCGGAGACAAAAAAATTTTTTGAAAAAATCGCAAAAATTTACAGTGGTTAGTCCATAGATTTTTGCGATTTTTTTCAAAAAATAGATTTCGCTGAAACTTGGTGTAAGGGGTAATGGGCGGCCGCTGATCACGAATCCGTCGTCCGTTTTTCGATAGCTCTCACGGTTTGGCCAGGGCGGCCAGGCTCGCCTCAAAAAATGGAGATAGCTCAAAAGGGACAACGAATTTCGATTTCTCGTCGCCCAAAACCCCCACAGTCCAAGTTTCAGCTCGATCGGAGACAAAAAAAATTTTTGAAAAAATCGCAAAAATTTACAGTGGTTAGTCCATAGATTTTTGCGATTTTTTTCAAAAAATAGATTTCGCTGAAACTTGGTGTAAGGGGTAATGGGCGGCCGCTGATCACGAATCCGTCGTCCGTTTTTCGATAGCTCTCACGGTTTGGCCAGGGCGGCCAGGCTCGCCTCAAAAAATGGAGATAGCTCAAAATGGACAACGAATTTCGATTTCTCGTCGCCCAAAACCCCCACAGTCCAAGTTTCAGCTCGATCGGAGACAAAAAAATTTTTTGAAAAAATCGCAAAAATTTACAGTGGTTAGTCCATAGATTTTTGCGATTTTTTTCAAAAAATAGATTTCGCTGAAACTTGGTGTAAGGGGTAATGGGCGGCCGCTGATCACGAATCCGTCGTCCGTTTTTCGATAGCTCTCACGGTTTGGCCAGGGCGGCCAGGCTCGCCTCAAAAAATGGAGATAGCTCAAAAGGGACAACGAATTTCGATTTCTCGTCGCCCAAAACCCCCACAGTCCAAGTTTCAGCTCGATCGGAGACAAAAAAAATTTTTGAAAAAATCGCAAAAATTTACAGTGGTGTTAGTCCATAGATTTTTGCGATTTTTTTTCAAAAAATAGATTTCGCTGAAACTTGGTGTAAGGGGTAATGGGCGGCCGCTGATCACGAATCCGTCGTCCGTTTTTCGATAGCTCTCACGGTTTGGCCAGGGCGGCCAGGCTCGCCTCAAAAAATGGAGATAGCTCAAAATGGACAACGAATTTCGATTTCTCGTCGCCCAAAACCCCCACAGTCCAAGTTTCAGCTCGATCGGAGACAAAAAAATTTTTTGAAAAAATCGCAAAAATTTACAGTGGTTAGTCCATAGATTTTTGCGATTTTTTTCAAAAAATAGATTTCGCTGAAACTTGGTGTAAGGGGTAATGGGCGGCCGCTGATCACGAATCCGTCGTCCGTTTTTCGATAGCTCTCACGGTTTGGCCAGGGCGGCCAGGCTCGCCTCAAAAAATGGAGATAGCTCAAAATGGACAACGAATTTCGATTTCTCGTCGCCCAAAACCCCCACAGTCCAAGTTTCAGCTCGATCGGAGACAAAAAAATTTTTTGAAAAAATCGCAAAAATTTACAGTGGTTAGTCCATAGATTTTTGCGATTTTTTTCAAAAAATAGATTTCGCTGAAACTTGGTGTAAGGGGTAATGGGCGGCCGCTGATCACGAATCCGTCGTCCGTTTTTCGATAGCTCTCACGGTTTGGCCAGGGCGGCCAGGCTCGCCTCAAAAAATGGAGATAGCTCAAAATGGACAACGAATTTCGATTTCTCGTCGCCCAAAACCCCCACAGTCCAAGTTTCAGCTCGATCGGAGACAAAAAAAATTTTTGAAAAAATCGCAAAAATTTACAGTGGTTAGTCCATAGATTTTTGCGATTTTTTTCAAAAAATAGATTTCGCTGAAACTTGGTGTAAGGGGTAATGGGCGGCCGCTGATCACGAATCCGTCGTCCGTTTTTCGATAGCTCTCACGGTTTGGCCAGGGCGGCCAGGCTCGCCTCAAAAAATGGAGATAGCTCAAAATGGACAACGAATTTCGATTTCTCGTCGCCCAAAACCCCCACAGTCCAAGTTTCAGCTCGATCGGAGACAAAAAAATTTTTTGAAAAAATCGCAAAAATTTACAGTGGTTAGTCCATAGATTTTTGCGATTTTTTTCAAAAAATAGATTTCGCTGAAACTTGGTGTAAGGGGTAATGGGCGGCCGCTGATCACGAATCCGTCGTCCGTTTTTCGATAGCTCTCACGGTTTGGCCAGGGCGGCCAGGCTCGCCTCAAAAAATGGAGATAGCTCAAAATGGACAACGAATTTCGATTTCTCGTCGCCCAAAACCCCCACAGTCCAAGTTTCAGCTCGATCGGAGACAAAAAAAATTTTTGAAAAAATCGCAAAAATTTACAGTGGTTAGTCCATAGATTTTTGCGATTTTTTTCAAAAAATAGATTTCGCTGAAACTTGGTGTAAGGGGTAATGGGCGGCCGCTGATCACGAATCCGTCGTCCGTTTTTCGATAGCTCTCACGGTTTGGCCAGGGCGGCCAGGCTCGCCTCAAAAAATGGAGATAGCTCAAAAGGGACAACGAATTTCGATTTCTCGTCGCCCAAAACCCCCACAGTCCAAGTTTCAGCTCGATCGGAGACAAAAAAATTTTTTGAAAAAATCGCAAAAATTTACAGTGGTTAGTCCATAGATTTTTGCGATTTTTTTCAAAAAATAGATTTCGCTGAAACTTGGTGTAAGGGGTAATGGGCGGCCGCTGATCACGAATCCGTCGTCCGTTTTTCGATAGCTCTCACGGTTTGGCCAGGGCGGCCAGGCTCGCCTCAAAAAATGGAGATAGCTCAAAAGGGACAACGAATTTCGATTTCTCGTCGCCCAAAACCCCCACAGTCCAAGTTTCAGCTCGATCGGAGACAAAAAAAATTTTTGAAAAAATCGCAAAAATTTACAGTGGTTAGTCCATAGATTTTTGCGATTTTTTTCAAAAAATAGATTTCGCTGAAACTTGGTGTAAGGGGTAATGGGCGGCCGCTGATCACGAATCCGTCGTCCGTTTTTCGATAGCTCTCACGGTTTGGCCAGGGCGGCCAGGCTCGCCTCAAAAAATGGAGATAGCTCAAAATGGACAACGAATTTCGATTTCTCGTCGCCCAAAACCCCCACAGTCCAAGTTTCAGCTCGATCGGAGACAAAAAAATTTTTTGAAAAAATCGCAAAAATTTACAGTGGTTAGTCCATAGATTTTTGCGATTTTTTTCAAAAAATAGATTTCGCTGAAACTTGGTGTAAGGGGTAATGGGCGGCCGCTGATCACGAATCCGTCGTCCGTTTTTCGATAGCTCTCACGGTTTGGCCAGGGCGGCCAGGCTCGCCTCAAAAAATGGAGATAGCTCAAAATGGACAACGAATTTCGATTTCTCGTCGCCCAAAACCCCCACAGTCCAAGTTTCAGCTCGATCGGAGACAAAAAAATTTTTTGAAAAAATCGCAAAAATTTACAGTGGTTAGTCCATAGATTTTTGCGATTTTTTTCAAAAAATAGATTTCGCTGAAACTTGGTGTAAGGGGTAATGGGCGGCCGCTGATCACGAATCCGTCGTCCGTTTTTCGATAGCTCTCACGGTTTGGCCAGGGCGGCCAGGCTCGCCTCAAAAAATGGAGATAGCTCAAAATGGACAACGAATTTCGATTTCTCGTCGCCCAAAACCCCCACAGTCCAAGTTTCAGCTCGATCGGAGACAAAAAAATTTTTGAAAAAATCGCAAAAATTTACAGTGGTTAGTCCATAGATTTTTGCGATTTTTTTCAAAAAATAGATTTCGCTGAAACTTGGTGTAAGGGGTAATGGGCGGCCGCTGATCACGAATCCGTCGTCCGTTTTTCGATAGCTCTCACGGTTTGGCCAGGGCGGCCAGGCTCGCCTCAAAAAATGGAGATAGCTCAAAAGGGACAACGAATTTCGATTTCTCGTCGCCCAAAACCCCCACAGTCCAAGTTTCAGCTCGATCGGAGACAAAAAAAATTTTTGAAAAAATCGCAAAAATTTACAGTGGTTAGTCCATAGATTTTTGCGATTTTTTTCAAAAAATAGATTTCGCTGAAACTTGGTGTAAGGGGTAATGGGCGGCCGCTGATCACGAATCCGTCGTCCGTTTTTCGATAGCTCTCACGGTTTGGCCAGGGCGGCCAGGCTCGCCTCAAAAAATGGAGATAGCTCAAAATGGACAACGAATTTCGATTTCTCGTCGCCCAAAACCCCCACAGTCCAAGTTTCAGCTCGATCGGAGACAAAAAAAATTTTTGAAAAAATCGCAAAAATTTACAGTGGTTAGTCCATAGATTTTTGCGATTTTTTTCAAAAAATAGATTTCGCTGAAACTTGGTGTAAGGGGTAATGGGCGGCCGCTGATCACGAATCCGTCGTCCGTTTTTCGATAGCTCTCACGGTTTGGCCAGGGCGGCCAGGCTCGCCTCAAAAAATGGAGATAGCTCAAAATGGACAACGAATTTCGATTTCTCGTCGCCCAAAACCCCCACAGTCCAAGTTTCAGCTCGATCGGAGACAAAAAAATTTTTGAAAAAATCGCAAAAATTTACAGTGGTTAGTCCATAGATTTTTGCGATTTTTTTCAAAAAATAGATTTCGCTGAAACTTGGTGTAAGGGGTAATGGGCGGCCGCTGATCACGAATCCGTCGTCCGTTTTTCGATAGCTCTCACGGTTTGGCCAGGGCGGCCAGGCTCGCCTCAAAAAATGGAGATAGCTCAAAATGGACAACGAATTTCGATTTCTCGTCGCCCAAAACCCCCACAGTCCAAGTTTCAGCTCGATCGGAGACAAAAAAATTTTTTGAAAAAATCGCAAAAATTTACAGTGGTTAGTCCATAGATTTTTGCGATTTTTTTCAAAAAATAGATTTCGCTGAAACTTGGTGTAAGGGGTAATGGGCGGCCGCTGATCACGAATCCGTCGTCCGTTTTTCGATAGCTCTCACGGTTTGGCCAGGGCGGCCAGGCTCGCCTCAAAAAATGGAGATAGCTCAAAATGGACAACGAATTTCGATTTCTCGTCGCCCAAAACCCCCACAGTCCAAGTTTCAGCTCGATCGGAGACAAAAAAATTTTTTGAAAAAATCGCAAAAATTTACAGTGGTTAGTCCATAGATTTTTGCGATTTTTTTCAAAAAATAGATTTCGCTGAAACTTGGTGTAAGGGGTAATGGGCGGCCGCTGATCACGAATCCGTCGTCCGTTTTTCGATAGCTCTCACGGTTTGGCCAGGGCGGCCAGGCTCGCCTCAAAAAATGGAGATAGCTCAAAATGGACAACGAATTTCGATTTCTCGTCGCCCAAAACCCCCACAGTCCAAGTTTCAGCTCGATCGGAGACAAAAAAATTTTTTGAAAAAATCGCAAAAATTTACAGTGGTTAGTCCATAGATTTTTGCGATTTTTTTCAAAAAATAGATTTCGCTGAAACTTGGTGTAAGGGGTAATGGGCGGCCGCTGATCACGAATCCGTCGTCCGTTTTTCGATAGCTCTCACGGTTTGGCCAGGGCGGCCAGGCTCGCCTCAAAAAATGGAGATAGCTCAAAATGGACAACGAATTTCGATTTCTCGTCGCCCAAAACCCCCACAGTCCAAGTTTCAGCTCGATCGGAGACAAAAAAATTTTTTGAAAAAATCGCAAAAATTTACAGTGGTTAGTCCATAGATTTTTGCGATTTTTTTCAAAAAATAGATTTCGCTGAAACTTGGTGTAAGGGGTAATGGGCGGCCGCTGATCACGAATCCGTCGTCCGTTTTTCGATAGCTCTCACGGTTTGGCCAGGGCGGCCAGGCTCGCCTCAAAAAATGGAGATAGCTCAAAATGGACAACGAATTTCGATTTCTCGTCGCCCAAAACCCCCACAGTCCAAGTTTCAGCTCGATCGGAGACAAAAAAATTTTTTGAAAAAATCGCAAAAATTTACAGTGGTTAGTCCATAGATTTTTGCGATTTTTTTCAAAAAATAGATTTCGCTGAAACTTGGTGTAAGGGGTAATGGGCGGCCGCTGATCACGAATCCGTCGTCCGTTTTTCGATAGCTCTCACGGTTTGGCCAGGGCGGCCAGGCTCGCCTCAAAAAATGGAGATAGCTCAAAATGGACAACGAATTTCGATTTCTCGTCGCCCAAAACCCCCACAGTCCAAGTTTCAGCTCGATCGGAGACAAAAAAATTTTTTGAAAAAATCGCAAAAATTTACAGTGGTTAGTCCATAGATTTTTGCGATTTTTTTCAAAAAATAGATTTCGCTGAAACTTGGTGTAAGGGGTAATGGGCGGCCGCTGATCACGAATCCGTCGTCCGTTTTTCGATAGCTCTCACGGTTTGGCCAGGGCGGCCAGGCTCGCCTCAAAAAATGGAGATAGCTCAAAATGGACAACGAATTTCGATTTCTCGTCGCCCAAAACCCCCACAGTCCAAGTTTCAGCTCGATCGGAGACAAAAAAATTTTTTGAAAAAATCGCAAAAATTTACAGTGGTTAGTCCATAGATTTTTGCGATTTTTTTCAAAAAATAGATTTCGCTGAAACTTGGTGTAAGGGGTAATGGGCGGCCGCTGATCACGAATCCGTCGTCCGTTTTTCGATAGCTCTCACGGTTTGGCCAGGGCGGCCAGGCTCGCCTCAAAAAATGGAGATAGCTCAAAATGGACAACGAATTTCGATTTCTCGTCGCCCAAAACCCCCACAGTCCAAGTTTCAGCTCGATCGGAGACAAAAAATTTTTTTGAAAAAATCGCAAAAATTTACAGTGGTTAGTCCATAGATTTTTGCGATTTTTTTCAAAAAATAGATTTCGCTGAAACTTGGTGTAAGGGGTAATGGGCGGCCGCTGATCACGAATCCGTCGTCCGTTTTTCGATAGCTCTCACGGTTTGGCCAGGGCGGCCAGGCTCGCCTCAAAAAATGGAGATAGCTCAAAATGGACAACGAATTTCGATTTCTCGTCGCCCAAAACCCCCACAGTCCAAGTTTCAGCTCGATCGGAGACAAAAAATTTTTTTGAAAAAATCGCAAAAATTTACAGTGGTTAGTCCATAGATTTTTGCGATTTTTTTCAAAAAATAGATTTCGCTGAAACTTGGTGTAAGGGGTAATGGGCGGCCGCTGATCACGAATCCGTCGTCCGTTTTTCGATAGCTCTCACGGTTTGGCCAGGGCGGCCAGGCTCGCCTCAAAAAATGGAGATAGCTCAAAATGGACAACGAATTTCGATTTCTCGTCGCCCAAAACCCCCACAGTCCAAGTTTCAGCTCGATCGGAGACAAAAAATTTTTTTGAAAAAATCGCAAAAATTTACAGTGGTTAGTCCATAGATTTTTGCGATTTTTTTCAAAAAATAGATTTCGCTGAAACTTGGTGTAAGGGGTAATGGGCGGCCGCTGATCACGAATCCGTCGTCCGTTTTTCGATAGCTCTCACGGTTTGGCCAGGGCGGCCAGGCTCGCCTCAAAAAATGGAGATAGCTCAAAATGGACAACGAATTTCGATTTCTCGTCGCCCAAAACCCCCACAGTCCAAGTTTCAGCTCGATCGGAGACAAAAAAATTTTTTGAAAAAATCGCAAAAATTTACAGTGGTTAGTCCATAGATTTTTGCGATTTTTTTCAAAAAATAGATTTCGCTGAAACTTGGTGTAAGGGGTAATGGGCGGCCGCTGATCACGAATCCGTCGTCCGTTTTTCGATAGCTCTCACGGTTTGGCCAGGGCGGCCAGGCTCGCCTCAAAAAATGGAGATAGCTCAAAATGGACAACGAATTTCGATTTCTCGTCGCCCAAAACCCCCACAGTCCAAGTTTCAGCTCGATCGGAGACAAAAAATTTTTTTGAAAAAATCGCAAAAATTTACAGTGGTTAGTCCATAGATTTTTGCGATTTTTTTCAAAAAATAGATTTCGCTGAAACTTGGTGTAAGGGGTAATGGGCGGCCGCTGATCACGAATCCGTCGTCCGTTTTTCGATAGCTCTCACGGTTTGGCCAGGGCGGCCAGGCTCGCCTCAAAAAATGGAGATAGCTCAAAATGGACAACGAATTTCGATTTCTCGTCGCCCAAAACCCCCACAGTCCAAGTTTCAGCTCGATCGGAGACAAAAAAATTTTTTGAAAAAATCGCAAAAATTTACAGTGGTTAGTCCATAGATTTTTGCGATTTTTTTCAAAAAATAGATTTCGCTGAAACTTGGTGTAAGGGGTAATGGGCGGCCGCTGATCACGAATCCGTCGTCCGTTTTTCGATAGCTCTCACGGTTTGGCCAGGGCGGCCAGGCTCGCCTCAAAAAATGGAGATAGCTCAAAATGGACAACGAATTTCGATTTCTCGTCGCCCAAAACCCCCACAGTCCAAGTTTCAGCTCGATCGGAGACAAAAAATTTTTTTGAAAAAATCGCAAAAATTTACAGTGGTTAGTCCATAGATTTTTGCGATTTTTTTCAAAAAATAGATTTCGCTGAAACTTGGTGTAAGGGGTAATGGGCGGCCGCTGATCACGAATCCGTCGTCCGTTTTTCGATAGCTCTCACGGTTTGGCCAGGGCGGCCAGGCTCGCCTCAAAAAATGGAGATAGCTCAAAATGGACAACGAATTTCGATTTCTCGTCGCCCAAAACCCCCACAGTCCAAGTTTCAGCTCGATCGGAGACAAAAAAATTTTTTGAAAAAATCGCAAAAATTTACAGTGGTTAGTCCATAGATTTTTGCGATTTTTTTCAAAAAATAGATTTCGCTGAAACTTGGTGTAAGGGGTAATGGGCGGCCGCTGATCACGAATCCGTCGTCCGTTTTTCGATAGCTCTCACGGTTTGGCCAGGGCGGCCAGGCTCGCCTCAAAAAATGGAGATAGCTCAAAATGGACAACGAATTTCGATTTCTCGTCGCCCAAAACCCCCACAGTCCAAGTTTCAGCTCGATCGGAGACAAAAAATTTTTTTGAAAAAATCGCAAAAATTTACAGTGGTTAGTCCATAGATTTTTGCGATTTTTTTCAAAAAATAGATTTCGCTGAAACTTGGTGTAAGGGGTAATGGGCGGCCGCTGATCACGAATCCGTCGTCCGTTTTTCGATAGCTCTCACGGTTTGGCCAGGGCGGCCAGGCTCGCCTCAAAAAATGGAGATAGCTCAAAATGGACAACGAATTTCGATTTCTCGTCGCCCAAAACCCCCACAGTCCAAGTTTCAGCTCGATCGGAGACAAAAAAAATTTTTGAAAAAATCGCAAAAATTTACAGTGGTTAGTCCATAGATTTTTGCGATTTTTTTCAAAAAATAGATTTCGCTGAAACTTGGTGTAAGGGGTAATGGGCGGCCGCTGATCACGAATCCGTCGTCCGTTTTTCGATAGCTCTCACGGTTTGGCCAGGGCGGCCAGGCTCGCCTCAAAAAATGGAGATAGCTCAAAATGGACAACGAATTTCGATTTCTCGTCGCCCAAAACCCCCACAGTCCAAGTTTCAGCTCGATCGGAGACAAAAAAATTTTTTGAAAAAATCGCAAAAATTTACAGTGGTTAGTCCATAGATTTTTGCGATTTTTTTCAAAAAATAGATTTCGCTGAAACTTGGTGTAAGGGGTAATGGGCGGCCGCTGATCACGAATCCGTCGTCCGTTTTTCGATAGCTCTCACGGTTTGGCCAGGGCGGCCAGGCTCGCCTCAAAAAATGGAGATAGCTCAAAATGGACAACGAATTTCGATTTCTCGTCGCCCAAAACCCCC
Source organism: Chrysopilus asiliformis (assembly GCA_964034945.1). Classification (NCBI taxonomy): domain Eukaryota; kingdom Metazoa; phylum Arthropoda; class Insecta; order Diptera; family Rhagionidae; genus Chrysopilus; species Chrysopilus asiliformis. The sequence continues at coordinate 482,992 of OZ035962.1, read as the reverse complement.
ACAGTCCAAGTTTCAGCTCGATCGGAGACAAAAAATTTTTTTGAAAAAATCGCAAAAATTTACAGTGGTTAGTCCATAGATTTTTGCGATTTTTTTCAAAAAATAGATTTCGCTGAAACTTGGTGTAAGGGGTAATGGGCGGCCGCTGATCACGAATCCGTCGTCCGTTTTTCGATAGCTCTCACGGTTTGGCCAGGGCGGCCAGGCTCGCCTCAAAAAATGGAGATAGCTCAAAATGGACAACGAATTTCGATTTCTCGTCGCCCAAAACCCCCACAGTCCAAGTTTCAGCTCGATCGGAGACAAAAAAATTTTTTGAAAAAATCGCAAAAATTTACAGTGGTTAGTCCATAGATTTTTGCGATTTTTTTCAAAAAACAGATTTCGCTGAAACTTGGTGTAAGGGGTAATGGGCGGCCGCTGATCACGAATCCGTCGTCCGTTTTTCGATAGCTCTCACGGTTTGGCCAGGGCGGCCAGGCTCGCCTCAAAAAATGGAGATAGCTCAACATGGACAACGAATTTCGATTTCTCGTCGCCCAAAACCCCCACAGTCCAAGTTTCAGCTCGATCGGAGACAAAAAAATTTTTTGAAAAAATCGCAAAAATTTACAGTGGTCCATAGATTTTTGCGATTTTTTTCAAAAAATAGATTTCGCTGAAACTTGGTGTAGAGGGTAATGGGGGGCCGCTGATCACGAATCCGTTGTCCGTTTTTCGATAGCTCTCACGGTTTGGCCAGGGCGCCTAGGGTCGCCTCAAAAAATGCAGATAGCTCAAAATGGACAACGGATTTCGATTTCTCGTCGCCCAAAACCCCTACATGCCAAGTTTCAGCGCGATCAGACCAAAAAAAAGAAAAAAACATTTTTTGCCATCAAAAAATCATGGACTAACCACTGCAATTTTTTGCGATTTTTTTCAAAAACAAAAATTCGCTGAAACTTTGCGTAGAGGGTAATGGGGGGCCGCTGATCACGAATCCGTTGTCCGTTTTTCGATAGCTCTCACGGTTTGGCCAGGGCGCCTAGGGTCGCCTCAAAAAATGCAGATAGCTCAAAATGGACAACGGATTTCGATTTCTCGTCGCCCAAAACCCCTACATGCCAAGTTTCAGCGCGATCAGACCAAAAAAAAGAAAAAAACATTTTTTGCCATCAAAAAATCATGGACTAACCACTGCAATTTTTTGCGATTTTTTTCAAAAACAAAAATTCGCTGAAACTTTGCGTAGAGGGTAATGGGCGGCCGCTGATCACGAATCCGTCGTCCGTTTTTCGATAGCTCTCACGGTTTGGCCAGGGCGGCCAGGCTCGCCTCAAAAAATGGAGATAGCTCAAAATGGACAACGAATTTCGATTTCTCGTCGCCCAAAACCCCCACAGTCCAAGTTTCAGCTCGATCGGAGACAAAAAAATTTTTTGAAAAAATCGCAAAAATTTACAGTGGTTAAGTCCATAGATTTTTGCGATTTTTTTCAAAAAATAGATTTCGCTGAAACTTGGTGTAAGGGGTAATGGGCGGCCGCTGATCACGAATCCGTCGTCCGTTTTTCGATAGCTCTCACGGTTTGGCCAGGGCGGCCAGGCTCGCCTCAAAAAATGGAGATAGCTCAAAAGGGACAACGAATTTCGATTTCTCGTCGCCCAAAACCCCCACAGTCCAAGTTTCAGCTCGATCGGAGACAAAAAAAATTTTTGAAAAAATCGCAAAAATTTACAGTGGTTAGTCCATAGATTTTTGCGATTTTTTTCAAAAAATAGATTTCGCTGAAACTTGGTGTAAGGGGTAATGGGCGGCCGCTGATCACGAATCCGTCGTCCGTTTTTCGATAGCTCTCACGGTTTGGCCAGGGCGGCCAGGCTCGCCTCAAAAAATGGAGATAGCTCAAAATGGACAACGAATTTCGATTTCTCGTCGCCCAAAACCCCCACAGTCCAAGTTTCAGCTCGATCGGAGACAAAAAAATTTTTTGAAAAAATCGCAAAAATTTACAGTGGTCCATAGATTTTTGCGATTTTTTTCAAAAAATAGATTTCGCTGAAACTTGGTGTAAGGGGTAATGGGCGGCCGCTGATCACGAATCCGTCGTCCGTTTTTCGATAGCTCTCACGGTTTGGCCAGGGCGGCCAGGCTCGCCTCAAAAAATGGAGATAGCTCAAAAGGGACAACGAATTTCGATTTCTCGTCGCCCAAAACCCCCACAGTCCAAGTTTCAGCTCGATCGGAGACAAAAAAAATTTTTGAAAAAATCGCAAAAATTTACAGTGGTTAGTCCATAGATTTTTGCGATTTTTTTCAAAAAATAGATTTCGCTGAAACTTGGTGTAGAGGGTAATGGGGGGCCGCTGATCACGAATCCGTTGTCCGTTTTTCGATAGCTCTCACGGTTTGGCCAGGGCGCCTAGGGTCGCCTCAAAAAATGCAGATAGCTCAAAATGGACAACGGATTTCGATTTCTCGTCGCCCAAAACCCCTACATGCCAAGTTTCAGCGCGATCAGACCAAAAAAAAGAAAAAAACATTTTTTGCCATCAAAAAATCATGGACTAACCACTGCAATTTTTTGCGATTTTTTTCAAAAACAAAAATTCGCTGAAACTTTGCGTAGAGGGTAATGGGGGGCCGCTGATCACGAATCCGTTGTCCGTTTTTCGATAGCTCTCACGGTTTGGCCAGGGCGCCTAGGGTCGCCTCAAAAAATGCAGATAGCTCAAAATGGACAACGGATTTCGATTTCTCGTCGCCCAAAACCCCTACATGCCAAGTTTCAGCGCGATCAGACCAAAAAAAAGAAAAAAACATTTTTTGCCATCAAAAAATCATGGACTAACCACTGCAATTTTTTGCGATTTTTTTCAAAAACAAAAATTCGCTGAAACTTTGCGTAGAGGGTAATGGGGGCCGCTGATCACGAATCCGTTGTCCGTTTTTCGATAGCTCTCACGGTTTGGCCAGGGCGCCTAGGGTCGCCTCAAAAAATGCAGATAGCTCAAAATGGACAACGGATTTCGATTTCTCGTCGCCCAAAACCCCTACATGCCAAGTTTCAGCGCGATCAGACCAAAAAAAAGAAAAAAACATTTTTTGCCATCAAAAAATCATGGACTAACACCACTGCAATTTTTTGCGATTTTTTTCAAAAACAAAAATTCGCTGAAACTTTGCGTAGAGGGTAATGGGGGGCCGCTGATCACGAATCCGTTGTCCGTTTTTCGATAGCTCTCACGGTTTGGCCAGGGCGCCTAGGGTCGCCTCAAAAAATGCAGATAGCTCAAAATGGACAACGGATTTCGATTTCTCGTCGCCCAAAACCCCTACATGCCAAGTTTCAGCGCGATCAGACCAAAAAAAAGAAAAAAACATTTTTTGCCATCAAAAAATCATGGACTACACTGCAATTTTTTGCGATTTTTTTCAAAAACAAAAATTCGCTGAAACTTTGCGTAGAGGGTAATGGGGGCCGCTGATCACGAATCCGTCGTCCGTTTTTCGATAGCTCTCACGGTTTGGCCAGGGCGCCTAGGGTCGCCTCAAAAAATGCAGATAGCTCAAAATGGACAACGGATTTCGATTTCTCGTCGCCCAAAACCCCTACATGCCAAGTTTCAGCGCGATCAGACCAAAAAAAAGAAAAAAACATTTTTTGCCATCAAAAAATCATGGACTACACTGCAATTTTTTGCGATTTTTTTCAAAAACAAAAATTCGCTGAAACTTTGCGTAGAGGGTAATGGGGGGCCGCTGATCACGAATCCGTTGTCCGTTTTTCGATAGCTCTCACGGTTTGGCCAGGGCGCCTAGGGTCGCCTCAAAAAATGCAGATAGCTCAAAATGGACAACGGATTTCGATTTCTCGTCGCCCAAAACCCCTACATGCCAAGTTTCAGCGCGATCAGACCAAAAAAAAGAAAAAAACATTTTTTGCCATCAAAAAATCATGGACTACACTGCAATTTTTTGTGATTTTTTTCAAAAACAAAAATTCGCTGAAACTTTGCGTAGAGGGTAATGGGGGCCGCTGATCACGAATCCGTCGTCCGTTTTTCGATAGCTCTCACGGTTTGGCCAGGGCGGCCAGGCTCGCCTCAAAAAATGGAGATAGCTCAAAAGGGACAACGAATTTCGATTTCTCGTCGCCCAAAACCCCCACAGTCCAAGTTTCAGCTCGATCGGAGACAAAAAAAAGAAAAAAACATTTTTTGCCATCAAAAAATCATGGACTACACTGCAATTTTTTGCGATTTTTTTCAAAAACAAAAATTCGCTGAAACTTTGCGTAGAGGGTAATGGGGGCCGCTGATCACGAATCCGTCGTCCGTTTTTCGATAGCTCTCACGGTTTGGCCAGGGCGGCCAGGCTCGCCTCAAAAAATGGAGATAGCTCAAAATGGACAACGAATTTCGATTTCTCGTCGCCCAAAACCCCCACAGTCCAAGTTTCAGCTCGATCGGAGACAAAAAAATTTTTTGAAAAAATCGCAAAAATTTACAGTGGTTAGTCCATAGATTTTTGCGATTTTTTTCAAAAAATAGATTTCGCTGAAACTTGGTGTAAGGGGTAATGGGGGGCCGCTGATCACGAATCCGTCGTCCGTTTTTCGATAGCTCTCACGGTTTGGCCAGGGCGGCCAGGCTCGCCTCAAAAAATGGAGATAGCTCAAAATGGACAACGAATTTCGATTTCTCGTCGCCCAAAACCCCCACAGTCCAAGTTTCAGCTCGATCGGAGACAAAAAAAATTTTTGAAAAAATCGCAAAAATTTACAGTGGTTAGTCCATAGATTTTTGCGATTTTTTTCAAAAAATAGATTTCGCTGAAACTTGGTGTAAGGGGTAATGGGGGCCGCTGATCACGAATCCGTCGTCCGTTTTTCGATAGCTCTCACGGTTTGGCCAGGGCGGCCAGGCTCGCCTCAAAAAATGGAGATAGCTCAAAAGGGACAACGAATTTCGATTTCTCGTCGCCCAAAACCCCCACAGTCCAAGTTTCAGCTCGATCGGAGACAAAAAAATTTTTTGAAAAAATCGCAAAAATTTACAGTGGTTAGTCCATAGATTTTTGCGATTTTTTTCAAAAAATAGATTTCGCTGAAACTTGGTGTAAGGGGTAATGGGCGGCCGCTGATCACGAATCCGTCGTCCGTTTTTCGATAGCTCTCACGGTTTGGCCAGGGCGGCCAGGCTCGCCTCAAAAAATGGAGATAGCTCAAAATGGACAACGAATTTCGATTTCTCGTCGCCCAAAACCCCCACAGTCCAAGTTTCAGCTCGATCGGAGACAAAAAAATTTTTTGAAAAAATCGCAAAAATTTACAGTGGTTAGTCCATAGATTTTTGCGATTTTTTTCAAAAAATAGATTTCGCTGAAACTTGGTGTAAGGGGTAATGGGCGGCCGCTGATCACGAATCCGTCGTCCGTTTTTCGATAGCTCTCACGGTTTGGCCAGGGCGGCCAGGCTCGCCTCAAAAAATGGAGATAGCTCAAAATGGACAACGAATTTCGATTTCTCGTCGCCCAAAACCCCCACAGTCCAAGTTTCAGCTCGATCGGAGACAAAAAAATTTTTTGAAAAAATCGCAAAAATTTACAGTGGTTAGTCCATAGATTTTTGCGATTTTTTTCAAAAAATAGATTTCGCTGAAACTTGGTGTAAGGGGTAATGGGCGGCCGCTGATCACGAATCCGTCGTCCGTTTTTCGATAGCTCTCACGGTTTGGCCAGGGCGGCCAGGCTCGCCTCAAAAAATGGAGATAGCTCAAAAGGGACAACGAATTTCGATTTCTCGTCGCCCAAAACCCCCACAGTCCAAGTTTCAGCTCGATCGGAGACAAAAAAATTTTTTGAAAAAATCGCAAAAATTTACAGTGGTTAGTCCATAGATTTTTGCGATTTTTTTCAAAAAATAGATTTCGCTGAAACTTGGTGTAAGGGGTAATGGGCGGCCGCTGATCACGAATCCGTCGTCCGTTTTTCGATAGCTCTCACGGTTTGGCCAGGGCGGCCAGGCTCGCCTCAAAAAATGGAGATAGCTCAAAATGGACAACGAATTTCGATTTCTCGTCGCCCAAAACCCCCACAGTCCAAGTTTCAGCTCGATCGGAGACAAAAAAATTTTTTGAAAAAATCGCAAAAATTTACAGTGGTTAGTCCATAGATTTTTGCGATTTTTTTCAAAAAATAGATTTCGCTGAAACTTGGTGTAAGGGGTAATGGGCGGCCGCTGATCACGAATCCGTCGTCCGTTTTTCGATAGCTCTCACGGTTTGGCCAGGGCGGCCAGGCTCGCCTCAAAAAATGGAGATAGCTCAAAATGGACAACGAATTTCGATTTCTCGTCGCCCAAAACCCCCACAGTCCAAGTTTCAGCTCGATCGGAGACAAAAAAATTTTTTGAAAAAATCGCAAAAATTTACAGTGGTTAGTCCATAGATTTTTGCGATTTTTTTCAAAAAATAGATTTCGCTGAAACTTGGTGTAAGGGGTAATGGGCGGCCGCTGATCACGAATCCGTCGTCCGTTTTTCGATAGCTCTCACGGTTTGGCCAGGGCGGCCAGGCTCGCCTCAAAAAATGGAGATAGCTCAAAAGGGACAACGAATTTCGATTTCTCGTCGCCCAAAACCCCCACAGTCCAAGTTTCAGCTCGATCGGAGACAAAAAAATTTTTTGAAAAAATCGCAAAAATTTACAGTGGTTAGTCCATAGATTTTTGCGATTTTTTTCAAAAAATAGATTTCGCTGAAACTTGGTGTAAGGGGTAATGGGCGGCCGCTGATCACGAATCCGTCGTCCGTTTTTCGATAGCTCTCACGGTTTGGCCAGGGCGGCCAGGCTCGCCTCAAAAAATGGAGATAGCTCAAAATGGACAACGAATTTCGATTTCTCGTCGCCCAAAACCCCCACAGTCCAAGTTTCAGCTCGATCGGAGACAAAAAAATTTTTTGAAAAAATCGCAAAAATTTACAGTGGTTAGTCCATAGATTTTTGCGATTTTTTTCAAAAAATAGATTTCGCTGAAACTTGGTGTAAGGGGTAATGGGCGGCCGCTGATCACGAATCCGTCGTCCGTTTTTCGATAGCTCTCACGGTTTGGCCAGGGCGGCCAGGCTCGCCTCAAAAAATGGAGATAGCTCAAAATGGACAACGAATTTCGATTTCTCGTCGCCCAAAACCCCCACAGTCCAAGTTTCAGCTCGATCGGAGACAAAAAAATTTTTTGAAAAAATCGCAAAAATTTACAGTGGTTAGTCCATAGATTTTTGCGATTTTTTTCAAAAAATAGATTTCGCTGAAACTTGGTGTAAGGGGTAATGGGCGGCCGCTGATCACGAATCCGTCGTCCGTTTTTCGATAGCTCTCACGGTTTGGCCAGGGCAGCCAGGCTCGCCTCAAAAAATGGAGATAGCTCAAAATGGACAACGAATTTCGATTTCTCGTCGCCCAAAACCCCCACAGTCCAAGTTTCAGCTCGATCGGAGACAAAAAAATTTTTTGAAAAAATCGCAAAAATTTACAGTGGTTAGTCCATAGATTTTTGCGATTTTTTTCAAAAAATAGATTTCGCAAAAAATAGACTTGGTGTAAGGGGTAATGGGCGGCCGCTGATCACGAATCCGTCGTCCGTTTTTCGATAGCTCTCACGGTTTGGCCAGGGCGGCCAGGCTCGCCTCAAAAAATGGAGATAGCTCAAAATGGACAACGAATTTCGATTTCTCGTCGCCCAAAACCCCCACAGTCCAAGTTTCAGCTCGATCGGAGACAAAAAAAATTTTTGAAAAAATCGCAAAAATTTACAGTGGTTTAGTCCATAGATTTTTGCGATTTTTTTCAAAAAATAGATTTCGCTGAAACTTGGTGTAAGGGGTAATGGGCGGCCGCTGATCACGAATCCGTCGTCCGTTTTTCGATAGCTCTCACGGTTTGGCCAGGGCGGCCAGGCTCGCCTCAAAAAATGGAGATAGCTCAAAATGGACAACGAATTTCGATTTCTCGTCGCCCAAAACCCCCACAGTCCAAGTTTCAGCTCGATCGGAGACAAAAAAATTTTTTTAAAAAATCGCAAAAATTTACAGTGGTCCATAGATTTTTGCGATTTTTTTCAAAAAATAGATTTCGCTGAAACTTGGTGTAAGGGGTAATGGGGGGCCGCTGATCACGAATCCGTCGTCCGTTTTTCGATAGCTCTCACGGTTTGGCCAGGGCGGCCAGGCTCGCCTCAAAAAATGGAGATAGCTCAAAATGGACAACGAATTTCGATTTCTCGTCGCCCAAAACCCCCACAGTCCAAGTTTCAGCTCGATCGGAGACAAAAAAATTTTTTTAAAAAATCGCAAAAATTTACAGTGGTTAGTCCATAGATTTTTGCGATTTTTTTCAAAAAATAGATTTCGCTGAAACTTGGTGTAAGGGGTAATGGGGGGCCGCTGATCACGAATCCGTCGTCCGTTTTTCGATAGCTCTCACGGTTTGGCCAGGGCGGCCAGGCTCGCCTCAAAAAATGGAGATAGCTCAAAATGGACAACGAATTTCGATTTCTCGTCGCCCAAAACCCCCACAGTCCAAGTTTCAGCTCGATCGGAGACAAAAAAAATTTTTGAAAAAATCGCAAAAATTTACAGTGGTCCATCGATTTTTGCGGTTTTTTTCAAAAAATAGATTTCGCTGAAAATTGCTGTAAATATAGAATATAAAAGCGGACAACCGATAGAAAAATGAATGGACATCCTCATAAATTTGCCTGAAATGGATTCCGTAACTTGAATTTCATGAAATTGTAAACTTAAATGAAGAGAATCGAGTATATAAACATTGTTTACTTTGCGCTATTCGTACCCCTCCCCTTTTATCAAAAGGGAAAGTTTTTTTTTGTATTTTTAGGAACTGGTATTTTTTTTTTGTGAAATTTGAAACACACCTGAATGTTAAAAACTTGATTTAAAATGTTTTAGTACTATTTTGTCCCCCACCCCCCACCTCATGTGCGCTTCCATCAATCTAGAGCAGACTTCATATTTTTCGGCGATTTTGTGGAAAACTGGGTAATTGATCGTGAAATCAGTCATCAAATACGGTTACTCGACTACTAATATAACATATTCCGCAAGAAATATTTAGTAATGTCCACTTTAAACTTGAAATTTCATTTACCACCATTAAATTTCACTGCAAAATATTCGTGATATTTAAATGGTTTTTATTGAATCTAGAAATTTCTAGAAGGGATCAAATAGACCAGTATTTTCTCCTGGTATTGGTATAGTTCCCCCCAGCTCATATAAATTTCCCTAACACCAACAGAAGGACAGAAAAGGTCTCACCGGGAATAGAATATAAAATCTGAATGCATATTACTACCCCTCGAAACCGTTATTTTCGTTTTAATCTCATTGACCTGATATTTGATTTTGTAATTTCACCTTTTATCCTGTTGCTATTCCCATCCACGCACAAGTCTAATTCAGTGCAAATATTGGTAAAAGTGATAATCCTTGTACCCCGTTAATTATTTACTCTGGGCTTAAAACCCGTCTGACCCGAATCAATTATGTAATTCCCTCTTTAAACTTGCCGTCACTGTGACAATATTACTTGCCATGCCTCTGATGGCGCAAAAAAAATTAAAATGAATATTTTAAGGCAAAGCAAAAACAGAAATATTAGCACTCAACCCTCATTTTCCGGTCGTAACCTTTTGTGAAGTATTTTTTCGCCCGGGAATTGAAATAGGGTTTATTTTATATCTGTGGTTGCGATCAGAAGTTCTATTCGCAATTGAGAATGCAAAAATATGTAAGTTTCGCCATAATGTGTTATATTGGATTTCAGCTTCTTAAAAAATGTATTTTTATCCTACAAAATTAGAGCACTAAAGTACATCAATTGCCCATCAAATTTTATTCATTAGTTGACTTTTATGTATAAATTTTTCCAGAATATTTTTTTTGCCCACTCGTGGAAAAATATAGCAATTAAATAATATTTACGATGGAAAACAAATAAACTGCAAACCAGTTCTCAGTTATCCTGCTTAATGCTGAATATCTCGTTTAAGGGATGAACACGCGAGCAGAAGAGATTAAGTTGTGGCAGCAAAATGACACTAGACCCCCAACTGATGCGAAACTAGTAAGCAGGGGCAATGGCTGCAGGAAACCCCTGTATCCTAGTATAATAAATGTTGGGAACATCGTGGTAGCAACAACAAAAACCATCAAGTAACGTATAAGTGATAGATAGAATAAAGAGCCATCATCTCGACCGAGAAGGACCCATCTTTGCAGGTTTGTTAGCGTCAAGTCCTCTGGGAGAGGCGTGAGGAGTAAATGAAAATGTACCGGGAATGTGTATAATCGCAACACTAACAACAGCAACAACAAGAAACAGATGAACCTTAAGGATTTTCGATTATGGAGCAAGAAAGTACCGAAGAAACGGTGGCACTGAAATGATGACAATAAGGGCGGGTGTTTAGGAAATTGTGATTTAGATCGTGATGGGCTTTACTACGGAAACTAACTTGTAGAGTAGGTAAAGATGGCACATCGGACGAAAGAGTAGAAAAAAATAGAAGAAATAATAATAAGACAGATAAAAAGCGCAGTCCTTTTTATGTGTCAGTGAGTGCTTTTCGTTCATTTTCATGTTGATATAATCAATCAATGTCACAAACACATACCCTTATTTTTAGTCAAAGTGAGATATATCTTCTTCTCATCACCCTCGGCTACTAGCTTCGCTGAAAGTATATCAAAATTGATCCACTTTCACGACGATACAAAACAGTACTCTGGTGCTTCAATTCAGATTTCACACATTATCATGTAATATATGGAATTCCCGTTGAATCCGTAGGAGTTGGCAACACTGACCAGGACCTTGGTTTTGATACCCTGCTAAGGATGAACTTGTCTTTGCGCTCCATCTGAAAATGCCCACATGATGATGATGATTATGATGAAAGAAAACAGCCAGCGATTCAACCATAGCCAATCCCTTTCAAGCCAAAGTAATGCCACTATATAGAATTAAAAGGGCAGGACAAAAATTTACGGGCCTGGCAAAGATGTGATTCGCAACATACCTCGTTGAAAAAAAACATGGTGAAACTTTCAGCTTCTGATTTTCTCGATGATCTTAAAAACTATTAACTTTTTAAGTATAGTACGCAGTTCGAGTAAAATGAAATTTTAACGCGGTCTCCAAATTGGCAGATTAAAACCGAAGTAAAAACTGTTTGTGGAGAAAAAACATTTACAGCCGAGCAAGAAGTTTCTGATTTTTGTGTATATAAATTAAAAAACCACACTCGTTAAGAAAACTGGAAACAGAACCTCTATTATTTTCATCTGTCAAATTTTTACCTCGAATTTAATGTACCGAACAGTTAAAATGCTGGTAAAATCAAGTGGAGACTTTCGACGCCATCTAGTGTAGGCAACATTGCAACATGAGTTTTTCACATCATTTTACCAGCGAACTGCGTACCGCTTGATAAAATTTCTGAGGTTAAATTTAAGCTCAGTGTTAAATTTATATAGGAAATTTCATTTTACTCGAACTGCGTACTAGGCTTTAGTTTAAAAAAAAAATCTAAGGATTTTTTTTCGAAAAAATTGAAAAACAAATTTGATAATTTTTTCTCATTAGTTGAAAAGCTGTAACTGGAATACCAGTCGACATTTGTATCATGTTTTATAAAACAAAGATCTTATCCGAAAGTAGAAAACTTGCTCTTAAAAATCGGTTTCCCTTATCAGCCCCGGAACTATGCAATTTACCCTTGCGTAACAAATCTTCTACTTGATATAAAAATGGATCAATGTCGTTGACAAGACTTCATACTTTTTTTGGTATTTCCAGAGTTTTTTTTTACTGTGTATCTTCATTTTCTTTCATTCTTTTCACTTCAGTGTCTTTTTACTCGTGTCGTCACTCATGGCGCTCAAACTCAGCTTCCTTCTGTCTTCCGTCGTATAGCTTGAATACTGCTGGTTCTTGCTAAGTGTCTTCTGTCCTGCCATATGCCCTTATGAAGAGCTTCGACCTACTACGTTGTCTCCTTATGGCGGATAAGTGCTATCCAATGATGTATGATCGAATAATGTTATTAACAATTCCAACCCGCCACCTCAATTGATTCCACTTTCGACTCTTCCGATATTATAGCTTCTACCACCTCATACAGCAAAAAAAAACTACAGTCACATATTCGTTAAAGGATAATACCAGTTCCTTCAAACTCGATCTTTTTTACATAATAAACTTTGCCAACGTCGACAGACTATCTCAGCATCTTGAAAATGCTTTCCTAGCCCGTCCATTCGTCCATTATGTTGAAGATTCGCGAGACATTAGGGTGTGGTCCATTTCGACCAAGTAGGAGGGTCTCCTATTGATATATTATCGAGCATAATTTTTTATCTCATAGTAAATTCCAAAAGTTTTTTTTTGCTCATCTGGGGCAAAAATCCATCCATTGACTGCACTATCTTCTGTTGGTATGAAATTCTGTTTTCAATCCTTTCAATGAAGAAACTGAAAGTAGCTGTGGAAGAAGTTGTACATGGGACACATCGAGTCCAGTTATTCAGAGAGTGTTTATGATAAATTACCCTTTTTGGCGTGCCAACACTTGAAAGTATTTTCAAGTATTATTTCTGTTTTCAACTATAAAAGCGAGTGTACTCTCGATTAGAGTAGACAGAATAGACAGACAATGAGCTAATCCGCTATTGACGTCAATTTCATAAATTTTCTATTCAATATTTTTCGCTGGAAAAGACTAATCCAAAGTTTATTTCGCTGCTTTTAGTAAGAAATTAATGAATAAGTTTGAAGTTTTGATACACCAAAGTAATGAAAAAGACGTGTAACTTTTATGACATATTCTACTACTGAGAGACATTAAAACAAATTAATTTATTAGATATCTTGATATTTTAATATCTTTTCTAAAAAGTAAAAAAAAAAATCAGATACTTTACAGGATGACAACTGTAGATCTTTTGTTTGAAAGAACATTCTTTGAATCTGGTGATAAAAATTCAATAGTTGATGAGTCCAATAAAAAAAAACTCTCAATGAAACATAAATCTCGAGTTATAAGGTTAATATTACTGTATTATACTCTAACTTATGATGATTCTGATGATAATCGGGATTCAGTACAGCTTTGGCATCAGCTTTTATTTTATTATTCACGAACGTCGACGCGTGATGATATGAAACATGTCAAAATGCAAAAGAATCTCGCAACAGGAAACTTAGAGAAATTTTATTTACATAAAACCTCAGTTGATTCATAAAGAAATTTATTTAAAACTTTCTGTTACTCCGACATGTTGTAATGCTCCTAGGGGGGTGATTTACGTCTAACACTCGTATAAGACTTTCATACCATTTCAAAATCGTTTGAGTATTTTTTGGATATCCGATCCAAAAGGCTCAACTCAACTCAGCTCCGTATTTCGGTTGTATCGGATCCTGGCTCTGGTTCACTTCCATTTTATTTTTCTTGACTTACTTAGCAGGAGGTTAAATCGGAGCAGAAATACATGAGAACAAGGGTCGAGTTGAAAACTTTCAGTTTGACTGAAATCCATCTGTACAAAAATAGAGAAAAAAATACGCTCGTTCATATATACAACAAAAAATAATAATAATAAAAATAAAAAAAAGGCAAAGAAAAATATACGTACCAGCCAGAAAGGACAGGAGAAAATATCTATATATATAAATATAAGAAAGAAATCAGAAAGAAAACAAAACTTTTCGCGATTTATATTTTCCTTTCGCCCGCCTTTATCCGTACAGTGGTAGCTTTTTTCCAAATTCCACATCCCAGTCCAGAATACAACACCGCCACCTTCCAACGTTTTTTTTAATAAATCGCTTTTTGTTTTGCTGCTCAAGGATTTGTGCGTCGCTTCAGTATTTTTTTTTGTTTCTTTTATTTTGTTTCGTTTTTTTTTTTTATTTAAAGCGATTCCCACTTTTATCCTTACAGTTATCCTTGTTTTATCCATTCCAAGTGGATGTGAAGTGTTTAAGATGGTTTTGGATATATATACGACTTTTGTGTCAATATCTTTTTTCGGGGTTGGATTTACGTTAGAGATTTATGACAATCGCATAAGATTTCCTTAAGAAAACTTTCTACTGTTTCTATTTCAATGTGACTTTTTTCATATCATGAAAAACAATTTGATTCTGTAAAAAGATAAGGTGTTAAGACTATTTTGAACACAAAAATATTCAGTCAATTTCTTGAGATGAGCAAAATCTAAAGAATTCTTCAAACTACTTTGCTCAGTCCTATATTAAAATTTCGATTATTTCTATTTGGTATTTTTGTATCCTAATGTTTGTTTTTATTTTAATAAATCAAAATTTATGTTTTCATATTTTTTTAAAATTTTTTTTTCTGTTTTAATAAAAATGTAAATACAGAAAATAATACAGCTATTAAAATAAAATAAAACTGTTTTTAAGTGTTATCAAAGAAACAGCAAAAAATATCTGTACCTTTAAACCTGTATTTTTACAAAAGTTTAAAAAATGAGATTTTCGCAAAAAAAAAACAAAAAAAAAACTTGAAAGTGATGGAAAATTCCATGAAAATATTAACTGTTCACCTTTTCAAAAAATGTCCTGATGGGAAAAAGTTTTTTGCACTTTTTCGACAAAAAATTCCTTTTTTTCAAAGAAATTATTTTCTGAAATTGTAAATTAAAACAGTATTAATTTGCTAGTGATTTTAAAATACTTAACGCAAATTTGGTCGATAAGAAATGGCAGCAAATTTCACTTAATTAAGTTAAAGTGAAAAAATTGTTGATAGATGAATTTTAACAGTCGTCATTCGATATAATTATACGAAAAATTGATCATTACTTTTGTCGATAAACTAAATTGCATTACAATTAATCTTCCTTGGACACTTCTCTCGTTATCGCTGAAACAAATCAAATCGCAGGCCGTCTTGATAAACGCAAATTTCCCTTAAACGTTGGCAGCCTTCAGGTTGAAAAATTATTTTTTCATTTTCCACTTAACCAAACCCCATCCACTAGCGCTTTCGGGCTCCACAATTTTACAACGACTTGAAAGCATACCTTAGACAGCATAGTACAGATTCATATTGATGGTTATTCCTTGAGATTTTATAAAATCCCACCTTGCCTTCTTGTTTCCCTTCTGTGCTGCGTCCAAAAATCCCATTTCTTTCGGTTGCGTTGTCCTTCTTCCCTGGCCAGGATCTTTCGTTAGCTTCCATAGTCTTGGAGGTGATTCTGATACTCATTTCCAGAGCCATCTCAATGCGGATTTTATTGGGTAGGCGTGAGGTGAGAAACGTAGAAGATCGTTTTTCGTTCTATTCATCCATCTCAGCACTTTGGCTTCCATTGATGAAGTATATCAGGAGTAACTGTCTTATAATATCCACTCCAAGAAAAGCACGTGAGGCTCAAATGGATTTTTAAGAATCGTTTATCACTTCCCCACTTTGGATTTGTCCAGCTTTCCACTGTTTTTCTCTAATTTTCTTTTTGCTGTTTCCCACCAAAAAGGTATTTTCCTTTCACATGAATGTTGGTATGTTATCAAAGCATTACCGACTGTAACGAGAGTAGTCTTGAGTGTGTTTAGTTTTCTGCCAATTGCAGATTAATGGTTTAGTAAGATCCCATCACTCCATCTACCTGCAATATGAAAAACTTTTCAATTGATCTCTAACAACTATAGATTCGATAGAGTCAAAGGGATTCAATGCTGGACGTTTAAGAATTCCTAACACTCTTCAATTTATTTGAAAACTACGCTACAGGAAAAGGTAAACTTTAAGATGGCAATTATGTTCGACTTATGGTATACGGATGTAGTTTAACTCCATCACTGTCTTTAACTTTTGATTTTCCTTAATCTTCTAACACTATCAGCATCCAAGACATCTAAGGAGATATCTTTTCGAAACCAAAACTTGACTGCAGTATTTTCATTAGGGGCGACAAGCACTTCCTGTCTATCTTCTGCTGCCACCTGTAAGCTCCTTTAGTCCTTTAGATTGGCACAAAAAAAACCTGTTTTACCATGGGTAAAGATGCACATGGAACGTTCTATCTTCTTGTTGCTAGAGTGGATAACTAACGAAGAATGTTGTACTTGTATATAAAATGGAATGAGACAAGGTATTGATAATAGAAATTTACAGACATCTAACTGGTGCATGCGGGCAGGATTACCCTTTGCACCCGAAGCGTTTATAAACGAGCTCATAAATCTTTAAAAGCATTTCTATTAGTTTCCTTTTGTGTGGAAGACAGCAACAGCATCTCCTTTAATAAATAATTCACCTCCATACCGCTATGGAGTGTCTAACATCAGCAACCAAACACTACCGGTACCAGTTCCACTAGAATCTCTTTATGTACCCACATAGATATTTATATGCTTTTAGGTATACATATCAATGTGCACATAGAAATGTCCTACTCGACGCAATACTGCAGCCTGCAGTTACCAAAATGCAACAGTTTGGAATTTCAGAATATCCTGGCTTACCAACATAGAACATATGTGAGGGTGCCGACGAAAGTTTCGGCTTCAGAAGACATAAGTTTAAATTTCGGATCAATAAATCGATGCGCGGTTTTAAAGGTTAAAAAAATGGGAATTTTTGCCGAAACTAGAAAACTTTTTGACCGATTGAGCTGAAGTTTTGGTTTGTTTTTTTTTTGAACATGAAACTCAAAGGAAAGGGCCTAAATTCGTTGTAAATTAAATATTTTTTTCTCAGACCCCGAACTTTATATACTAACTCCGCAGAATCTAGAATCTACTAACGTATAAGTAGGGATATCTAGCTGCTAGAGTTTGATGGAAAATCTACCTTTTCGCGTCCTTTCATTGCGATGCCAGTGGCAGCACAAGTGGTTGCCAACGACAGCCTTTATATACCCTGAACACCACACATACTAACAAAATTGTATACCGCTATATGTACAGAGTTTCAAAATACATAGGATATAAGTGCAATTTCATTCAGATGCTGACAAGGAACTGTTCGTGTTGTTGTTATAAATCCGGACTATCTTCCAGGCGTAAGTAAACGAAAAGAAGTTTTTGCTGGATGATACCGCAAAAGCCAAAATTAAACTATATTCTGCACAACTATGCTGTGAATATGGAAATAATATTATGCATACATAAGGGTAGTCTACCCTCCCATCCTTGCATCCTTGAAACAGCAAAAACAAAAGCTTCGAAAAGTAGCGACAATTTGTTAGACTTGGAAAATTCAAGATTTGTTTTCCATCTACTTGTCGTTGTTTTCTCCCATTTTATTGCATTTCGGCAGAGAGACGAGACTTCCTGTTTAGTGTTCCTTCCGTACTTTCAAGTTCAACGCATCCTCAATCCTTGAGGGTCGCATCTACACTATATAAACGTTTATCCCACATGTATAGTACGCCATTCTAACAAGTTTTGTTTCACAATTTCTCTTCTATCTCCTCACCATTATTTTTACTCTTTTCGTTGCTAGTGCTGTACTATTAGTAACTTTTTTTCAGTATTCCAATGCCCATCCGCATAGAAATATAGTGGATTTTTTTTTGTTTTTTGAAAAAACAACGGTGAGAAGAAAGTCTGGCAACGAATTGCACATAACGATCCGCTTTAACTCAAAGAGGATTTTCTTATATCCAAAACAATGGAAATACCTTCGGTTCCGCTATCTGTAGATTTGGTATCACAACACCCCTTCAGTTCGTATGGGGTGTTGTGATGAGATGCGATTGTACGGAAATGGGCACGGATCTTCCGTATAGATTCAAATACAAAAAATGATAAAAAAAGAATAAAGGTTGAATTTGAAGGGTGGGTACTTGCGAATACCATCGTATTTCTCACCATAACTTTGTTTTATATCCCTGGAAAGTTGGTGCACTTGGGCGAAAGTTAGAATTCACTCTATATATCTACCTACACACATTTTTAGCATTAGGAACTGGTACAGTACAGATACACGAACACTGAATAAATTGCAAGTACCTAACACTAGTGGATCCAATTCTGGGAATAAGATTCAAAAAGTAGGGGCAGTCTAGATACTCGTACAATCCGGTGAGCTCGGAAAAGATAAAGGAAAGTTGAAGATAAGATGAGTTAATACTTTATGGCGAATAAAAAGGATAAATTTGCTGAACGTGATAGAAAGTTGTCCTTTGACTTTGTCCCACTAGCAACGTATCGGGTGGGGGTGAAGGTTTTCATAACACTGGATAAGAGTGAAGGAGTAAAGAAATGAGGAAAAAATGGCAAAGATTTGCCAGATGGTAGCGACAGTATTGCTTTTCGTAGACGGTTATTGTTCTTTCAAAAGGTATGAGAATATTTTATGGAAATCAAGAAAATGTTTTAGTCTATTTCACCGATTGAAAAGAATTGGTAAAATTCATACAAACTGACAAATACCATTTTTATCGTGTAAGATATTTACGATCTATGATTCTTGTTTCTTTGGGATAGTGAATAAGTGAATATTATTTTGGTAAAATTAGACACGGTTTTTCTCATTCTTTTTTTCAGTTAAAATACTTGTCTGAAATATATTTTTAGTTTATATCTGGGGCTGACCGCTATTTTATTTTTTATTGTGATCATTATAAAAAGATAAAAACTTTTAAAATTAATTTAATAGTTTAAAAACTATCTATAATTCCCGGAGAAAAAAGAGTATTATTTTATATCCTAAATCAATACTATTTATTTTTAAGCGAGACATAAAATATTGTTGATGTAGCAACCAATATTTGGTAAGCAAAAACTTTATCTTTAATTTTTCCTCATCGTGAAATAAGGAACAAATTATTTCCAAATTGAATACAATTTGTGTATTCTTTGTAATATTTTTCGCTCAATGTTCTCTCATCATTTTTCGCGTTATTTGTATTCAAGATGGTATCCGTCCCCGTCATCGTTGTTCCTATCCAGTACCGCACCTATAGTTTTGCATGACTTGTTAGCGTTTTTCCGGTAAACATGAATTAAAATCATATTTTTTTAATGCGAAATTTTCATACACGATAGCTGAATTCAAGCTCGCGTATGAAAAGAATATAGATATTCTGCCTTCCAATTACAAAAACTATCTTTTCCTGTGCCAGTGTTGTAATTTGACCATCCGAAGATTACACAACTGATTATAGCGCAATATTCAGGTAGTATCGACTAACTCACTCGCAGAAAAATTCTATTAAATTTTTGCTCTCGTACTTTGTGGTTCTCCATGATTACTTCATAAGAAATTTTACGTGGCAAAAACCCAACATAAATCACAAATGTTAATTTTTTTCAAAAGAAAATACACATTAAAAATATTTGTTTCCAAATTTTAAAAATGAAATGTAACAAACATTTTCATCTCGCAACTAATACTGACTTCGCACAAAAACTTGAGATAAATGAGAGTTAAAAACTTCAATATTTATTTAATTGTGAATACTTTTAAAAGTGATTTGTATTTTTCAAAATTATTCAGCAGATATATTTGAATAGCAAGGAAAATTTCCCTGTCAAAAAAAATGGAAATATGCGCAATTTTGAACTAATGTAGATGAGATGCCTTTCAAGTGAATGGATCGGATAAAAATATATCATAAAAATGATGAAAATAATTTTGTTTTTGCCTGTTTTGTATGTTTTTTTAAAGAGACTTTTTTGTGATATTGGAAAATAAATCAAGAATGTATCCATTCTGTCATCGGCATACAAATACCAATGCAAAACGAAGTGGTTGGCAAGCAATATTTTCTGGGTTATCTGCACGTATCAAAAAGTATAATTTTCTATGGCATATAGTAAATACGGAAATTCTGGAAGTAAAAAAAAATCTGGGTCTTCGGATTTTGACAAATGATTTCGCGAATCCCGTCACTTCTCCGCCATATAAGAAGCACAAAAGGACGACGTTTTCGACTTACGAATAGACAATATTTTTATATATATATATATTGAAATTGAGAGGCATTTTATGCCACAAGCATACCATTCAACACAATGATACTCATCTATTCTTATACTGGGAGTATCTTTTGGTTTTAGCAGCGGCAATATTCCTGTCTTTTGTCGGTATACTCTGGTTTAATGTTTGCGTGAGAAGCATCTTCGTATGTACATGGCCGTGATTAATGGATTTATTAAGTCGATAGGATATTATTATTATTCAGGAAAAAAGGATATGTGCGTATGATAAATAAATAAAGGAATCGAAGGTAGAACATTAAATTGGAATGGCACGTGTTTGGGATCCGTCCACAACCATTTTGGGATCAGTTTTGCATCTCAAGGAGGTCCTCATCGAAAAAAATCAACAAAAATCGAGTTCTCTTCACAATGTATGTTTACTGGCTTTGCCATCATGCCAAAAACACTACTTGAATATATCACTATGATTGATAGTTAGGGTTTTTAACATTATAGAGTGATAAGAGATACATTTTATTCAGCCCAAAGGATTTCGTAATATAAATCGAAAATCACAATAAAGTCGAATTTTGATGAAAGACTACATATATAGGGTTTTTTTTTCGAAAGCAGCGGATCATATTGAAAAAAAAATCAAAATCAGTTGAATAAAAATATATTTAATCTGCAATAAAACATAACTATCAGAACGTTAAAAAACCTACTTTGATTTTTTATTAAAAAGTATAAATAAGGATCATAATGTGGATTGTTGAAATAATGCCAAACCACTCCCATACGGATAAAAAAAATTAATCACTTACACTTGACTAAAACCAAATGTGTCTCGTCATACGAGACAAAAAGCGCTTTAGTGTTTTTCATTTCACCCTTACTTTATCGCAAAGTTAAGTTGTACATTAGTGTGCGTAATCTAGTCACGTGACATGTAATCCAAGCTCATTAACTAATCCGAGGGGTACTTAAAGTTGTTAAAATGTCGTTCGAAATAATAGGAAACAAAAAGGAAACACAATTGCCACTCTAAATAAATGAATGGGAATGCTTATTCTATATCATACGAATATATATCGTATTCAACACACCCTCCACTACCGCCACACATTACCGAAATTTTTCGTTAGTTCATAACCCCACATTGCCCTAAAATGATATCAAATAGCAATGGGTAAAACCTTAGATTCATCTCGTACAGCTTACCAACCACCAAACTTTGTCCTATTCCTAGTTCTTAATACCCGATTCTCTTGTTGATTATCAAAAGGGATAAATATAGGGGATATTTTCAACCGCCATCGTTTCATTAACCTCTGCTCCCCGAAATAGTGAAAAAACCACCCCCATTCATTTCAAGGGCAGTGGCTGGAAATTGTTGCTCTTCAACGATTTCTTGATAACGTTGTCTCTACATTAGTAGTACAATATGTATGTAAGCATGTATAGTTATGTGTAACACAATTTAAGCACTAAGCCTAATTTAAAATTAGTCAAGTGACGTTAATTCGCTTAAACTGTAATTGCCTACGGGTATACAATGAGAATTCACGCATGTTTAGGGGATAGGGACAATCCAAGGGTTCACAACGTCGTGGTGTTGGATGAATGAATAACTGACTTTACGAGGATATGAATGTATTTAAATCCAAATCGGGATATAAAAATGAATTTGAATTTGAATCTGAATTTACATCTACCGTGAGAATAATTGCGTAGACTTGTGTTTAAGGAGATTTATACATACAGAAAACTAACATCCAAGAAACAATTTCGACAGCGAACCTTGATGATCTTTCAGTAAAGCATACTCGTATTTGAAACATTAAAATGCTCCAGACAGTTGTCTGGAAGGAATCGCGGAATACCCGCTGTGCTCGGTTTTTAATTTTCAAAAATGCAGATATTTCTCTACGGCTATAGAAAAGTAGTTCCTGCCATACAAACAAATTCATCAAATTGTAATAATTTTTTTTATCTTTATTTTGGACTCTTTTTAAGAAGAAAAATTCCAAAGTGACAGCTTTTCTTAACAAAGAGATTTAATCACATATGGTATAAAAACACACGATCTCCGAAGCAGAGGACGAATTACGTGATTCCAAGTTTTAATCTGCATAACATTTTGAAAGCGTTGTGTGTAAATGTCATGTCATAACTAAGTTGGTATGGGTAAAATGTTGATGACGGTGAGAGGCATAAATCACTACCTCGAAGGCTTAAAAGTTTAGCAAGCATGACATCTCATATTTTAGCTATCAAAAGTTTATTGGAAAAATGAATGAAACGTTAAAACTTCCATTGCGGCGAAAAGAAAATCGTTTGCATTTTGAAACACTAAAATACGAGCACTAAATGAACAAATCCTTGAAATCGAGTTGAGAAACGAATGGAATAGTGGAAATGTTTTGAGAAAATTATAGGTAATCGGTTAAACATACAAATATACAAATTTATATAGAGTTGTAGGACACTTTGGTAGTGATTCAGCCCCGCGGAGGTTTGCCGAAAATTAACTAAAAGTTGAAATACGTCGACCCCAAGTGCCTAAGTCGCAATAGATTAGGGCAATCATTAAACCGAATTCATACTTACGTACATTATAAAAAGCTTTCCTCTTTTAACTAAGCATACATATACATACTGTTAGTTTTTTGAATCAGTTTTTGTTCGACTATGTATCCCACTTTATTGCTTCGGGTGCACTAGCGGTGCTTAGTTTATCGTTCAGAATACCGTATGGCATTTGCCTGAGAGTTTTTAGTTTAATCCCTTGATCCTTTTAAATTGAAGTAGTAGAAAGCGCTAGTTATATCATTGTTGCTATTAGTGACAGCCAATTTGCTAACAGGCTACCATATATCTGTATTTACTGTGAAAGTGGACCTAATAACTCATCGTAATGTTTACAGTATAATCAAAAAGATCCTTTTTACCTTCAAATTGTCAAATAATTGCGAACAACAATTTAAAGTTGTGCAAACTAAATTTTAAGTAATGGATAAATGATTTTAAAAGAACATTATGGGCTGTTCATAAAACACGTCACACATTTTGGGGGAGGGGAGCGTCACACATTTCGGTTTTTGTCCAACAAAATATTGTTTTATTACCAAAATTTCCAAGAACTCTTTGCAATTTTCTGTATCCCTGTGTAAATTTAAAATGTTTTTTTTTTAATTCAGTAGTAGCGAAAAAACCCAATCAAAATTCAGTATAGTGCAAAAAAATTGGTAAATGAATACAGAAATTTTGTGCATACGAAGCAATTGTAAAATTCACGGTGATGACGGTGCAAAGTATATAAAAGTTGATTTAGATTTTTAATTTTATTTTATTCGGGTATAAAGTCATTAGGGAAATTATTAAAGCGACAACCCGTGTAGTTGAAAAAATTCAATTTTTATCAAAAATTTATAAAACTGGATCTGTATTGTAATTGCCATAAAAAATATCACTTTCCGTAATATAAAAATATAAAGCTTATAGCGTATAAATATGAACCAGATGACGATGAGGATTTCAACAAAGCTATAAATTTATTCGTGAATGGACAGTACTGCATATGGGGATTTCAATGGGTAACGAAAATATATAGTAGAGAAATATAAATACTGCCTGTTTGCGCATCAATAGTCCACAGTTGACTATATGGACACCATAGCCGAATCTGACCCAAATGTATACCCGTTAATAATGTAAAAAATACTTTTTCAATATACAGAGATGGTGTGTGCAGTTTAAAATTCGCGACTGATAAATAAATTAAAAATAAATCATAGAAAATTATAGTTGAACAATTGGTCATTAAACAAAAAATAGATTTTAACTCGATTCGATTCAGATAATCCCAACAGATGTCCGATTTTTCGTGTGACAAAAATATTTTTTCCATAATATATTGAGTAAATGCATGCATATGTAAATTTTAATACGATGATTCGTCAAGATAAACACATGATTTGTGACAATTTTTTTTCTACATCACGGGAATGTGACGGCAGTATTAAATTTCATGCAAAAAAATGGCGAAAAAAAACTTTAAAATCACATCACGAATTTAGAAATTATTTCCCTAGTCTTCCCCCCGCTTTTAAAAACTAGCAAATTCTATTGTGGTTTGTGATATTTTTTATTCACTCATTCGAAGCACCCTTATAAATTTTTCTTGCAATTTTCATTCTCGCGTTGTATAAGTGTATCTACTGGATGGATTTTTCCAACTCAATAAAATGATATCAAAAGAATATTGCAGAGACGAAGGGAATTTATAAAAATAGATCGGGAGTAGTAGTCATATGTGCATGAACTAGCATTAAAGGATTCGATGGGTAGCCTTGATCCTATTCCTTTTCCATCCGATGTGGTATGGCCGGATGTGTGAATGATTGTTTGTACATCGTACCTTGCATGTAATCCTGAATGGAACTAAAATATCTTGAAGAAAATTTATAGAAAAAGGCGACTTTCTGAACAAGTCGGAGGGACCATAGAGCAACAAACTTATAGAAGGCACGAAGTAACGATTTCATCCCAAATCATGTCTCTAGCATTTTCGTTTTCCCATTTCACTTGTCTAAGGATGTTTTCTAGTGCGAATGGAAGTTGTCTTCGACTGAATCCCCACATGAATTCCACAATTTCGATATTTTCGAAGCTGTAAAACTTGTTTCAATTTTTGATTCGTTAGAGAACATGCTGCGCTGGATGCCAATGTACTCACTTCAATTTTCAGAATTCTAGTAAATCTTGAATAATGTTCAATGACATTTTCTTCTTCCATTTTTTTAACATTCGATTTTTCTTTGGGTTTTCTCGTCCCCTCACAAAAAAGAAACTGTTGTTATGTAAATCTTGTTGCTTCTCATTTTCTAAGAAAATATTTCGTCTATTTATTGGAAAATTGTATGTTAGGGACACAATGTTATAGAATCTACTGATTCGAAAGACCAAAGTCCAATTTATGTTTCAATGGAAATAAAAAAATGAAATCGAAAAATTTTTTTTTATCAAATTATGACGAAAATTTAAATAAGTTTTTGATCTTTGTGTTAAAAATGGCAACAGAATATTGAATAGCGAGAATTTTTTATTTCTGTACCTCTAAAAGAGTTTATGGTGGAATATTGAATTTTGTCGTTCGCATAAAATACAAAACATTGTTAAATTTCTTCAAATTTATGAAAAAAAAACAATTTTTTCAGATTTTTGAAATCAATAGAGATTCTTCATCTTCAGGACACTTTTGTTGAAACAGCACATATTTTGTTAACCAATATTTCTATAAAAGAAATGTAAACAATGTTTAAAACATGAACGAGCAGGTAATATTCTTGGGAGCTTGTAATGCAAACTGATTTTAAATACAAAGACCTTCATTTGAAGAAAAAGAAACGTTTAAGAGAGTCCCAAGAATTAATAAGAAGTTAATGTACAAATTAATGTAAACTTTATTAACCCTCATACTGTCCTTAAGAAAAATAACGTATGATGTCTTCGTGGGTCAAGAATGACCCATTATGACCCATTTATGACCCATGAAGACTACAGTGCTCTTCAATGGATTAAAATATGAACAAATAGATTATTGTTTTCGGTATTCAAAAGAAATTTGTTCACAGAGCCTACACCATACAAACATTGTTCATGTAGTTGAGAAGATACTTTTAATTAAAATCGAATTTGGGTCAGAAATGACCCGAGGACAGTATGAGGGTTAACAGCCGCTACAGCCAAACACAAGCGATAAAAGAGAATTTTAAAAGTATTTTTAGAAAATATGATGATGTATTCGAGATAAAACTGCGTGCTCTTCATAAAAATCTATTTATTCTCTTTAATTACGAATAACAAACCCATGTGACTTAAAAAAACTGACGTTTAGTCGGCATTTTGGTGGTTTCTGTGGAAATTCGCTGATCTGGTATTAAATTTTAATAAAAATCAGATAAGATAACAGTAATTTTTTGAAATGGAAACTAAAAAAAACTAGAAATAATCGTATAATCATAGAAAAATATCGCAAAGCGAGCCATCAGTATTTATGAAGCAGTTGTGATGTGATTTTCATTAGATGAGATTGTTGTCAGTAAAATTAGTGAAAAAGTGTTGGAACTTTAAAAACACGCCTATAATAATTAGATTAAAAGAAAGATAAACAAAAATGTCGATCATTTTTCGAGTAGCATCCGAGCAAGATACCGCGGCGGTGAAAAATTTTCTCCTGGAAGTCTATTACCCTGCAGAGCCCCTAACCTTAGCCAGCGAACCACACCAGCCCGACCCCGATGACATAGAGTTCAGTTTATCCAATATCCAGCATGGAACCTCTGTAATAGCGATAGGAACAAATGATTTGACGGGTCCCGCGGGAGAGATAATTGGGGTGGCGATCGCAGGACCAAAAAATCCTTCGGATGCCCAACACATGTTGGACTCAGCGAAACAGTGTCCAACTCCCAAGTGGGCAGAAATGCTGAAATTGTTGGCATCGCTTGAAATTCAGTCGGATGTCTACAAACGATTCAATGTTACGAAGGCAGTTCATATCCATGCATTGGCTGTTAGCCCCAAATCAAGGGGGAAATCAATTGGAACTGGATTAATGCAGAAATGCATGGAAATTGCAAAAGAGCTCGGCTTCGCTTTGGTCTGTGTTGATTGCACCAGCATTTACTCAATTAGGATAGCCGAAAAACTGGGAATGGATTGTGTTGGAACCATTGCATTGGCTGACTACCGCGATGGGCAGGGAAGGCAGTTTTTCACACCACCCGCACCACATTACCATATTAAAACGTTCGCCAAACGGGTCTAAAGGTCATGTGAAATGCGAATTTTTACACCCCTCCAGCATTCATCTTATCAATGGAAATCAATTACAGTTGGCTGCATTTAACTGCGGACTTTTGTATTTATTTAGGTAATGCAGTTGAGCTGAATTATTTTATCTTAAAGTTTAGAACAGGAAAAATGCATTTATAAGGTTAAATTTTTCAAAAAGTAATGCTAAAATATTTGTAAAATGGGACCTAATTTCATAATATTTTAATAAAGAAAATGTTAAAATACAAATAAAGGATTTAAGTTTTTTTTGTGCCTTTTCTTAATTTTTTCAGAATTTTCTCAAATGAAATTTCCAAATGAAAATGCCTTTTGGAAAAATTCCAATAAAATTTTGATGACGTGAAGCAGCATTTATGTCAACCGTTACGTTAGTGGATGACATATCGACGCTGGTATGATCGAAACTAGGATTCACCTGACGATATATCGTCACGAAAAAATTGTGATTTTTTACTTAAGGTGTAAGTACTTAAGATCTGTCTTTTATTTAGGCCATTAGTTAGAATATTGGATAAAATTACAACTGAACCAATATCGGACAACATTTTAATTGTTAATATTAGTTATACGTTTTAAAAAACTTCAATATCTCAATATTTGTTATTATATAACACTAGTTTCTATTGTTTCAACATCATTAATGGAAATTCATTCAGTTCACACCTTTATTACCCTGTACGAGTATATAAATATATATATATTTATCGGATCAACAGTTATAACAATATTTTCAATAACACAGCATGAGACTGGGAATATTGTTTTGTTGGGGATAATTGTCCTCGCGTTGGAGTGAAAATGAAAATTTTCCGCAATTAGCACATCACCTGACCCCCATAACTCCAACCATTAAATTGAATTCTTAACCACACCAAAAATTATACATTTATATACAGACAAATACATGTACCAGCATTCGAGTATTCATCCTGCAGCAGTTAATCGAAAAGTGTCAACTTGCACTGAATCAACCCCTCTGGATGCAGCAGCTGTCTGTATCTCCAACAATCACCACCCCACAAGTCACCGCTATTCACACCATAATGAGACCAACTGAATTGTTGTTGTACTGTTTGCATCCTTGCATCGTTGCTGTTCAACAGCTGCACCCACGCCCAATCCGAATATTTAGCTCCTGTTTGCATCATCCGTTCAACATCTGTTCCGTCGCAAAGCCGTACTGAATTGTCTGTCTTGTCGTATGATGTGATGTGATGTACTAGCATTTTACTATGCATTTCGCTTATGTTCGCGTCCTCATTCAAATATGACGTTGACGGGTGTAAAATATGAAAATCCTTGTTTGTTTGCAAATGTCCTTATTTGCCAGCAGATAAATTGATGTGGCTGGCTGTACAAGCACTTCTCAGCCAGTGAATATTCCCTTCACTGTACGGAATGGAATCATAGAAATTTTATCATACGTTTTCGTTTTCGCTTCACCCTTCTATCTAGAGTATGTAGAGTATGTATACATACATGGATTTCATTTTATTTTATATTATTATTCCACTTGTTTTTGTTTAAATATTTTTCATAAATATGTTGAGGCAACTGATTGTTTCGCATCACAAGTCAATCCTTGATTCCGTTGTATTGTGGGCTAAAGTTGAGGGTGGTTTTTTTTGCCGAGATTTAGTTTCTATAAAATGACGACATTGCAAAAAAAAAACGCCACAGAATCTATAGGAAAAATGACATTAGCAATTTTCTGCAAAGATAAGCGTTTTGTGGATAATAATATTGTTGTGTTTCCTGAACCGATTCAACATTCAGCCACACTACCACCCATCCGTGATGTGCTCAATGTCGCCTCTGATCCCGATCTAGATGCCGATGCTGATGGCGATACCAAAAAAAGGCAAACTTCCATGTTCTGCCGCTGTTATTCACCAGGACTGTCGCCTATTTTTTGCTTCAACGGCCGCTAGTTGCTGCTGGTGGCTCTTACGGACCATACGACGACTTGAAAAAATAATAATGTGTGTCACGATGTCAGGTCGTAAATAATCCACCCTACAACGCCAGATACTTCTAAAACATTGTATTCCTCACACCACATACAATTACTAACTAAATATAGGCGGTATAGTAGGAATCCTGAATACGGAGAGATATTTTTGTGATTAGAGTGAAATTCGAGGATTTTGGAAGTTGCCTACCAAAGGCAAATTGAGCCCTTCAAGCAAACCAAATGCGTTGAGTTAACGCATTGCGAATTTTTTGAAAACACCTAAACAAATTTAGACGTTCTGCCTCATACAAAAGGCCTACATTTGCACGATAATAAAAAATAAGAACTAATTATTCTGTGAATAAAAACATGTTTTAAAATGAAAAAAGGGTAAATTTGTTTGGCTGCCTTGAAAAACCACCAACACGGTCTAGATATTTTCAACAAATTTATCTTAATAATCTGCAATTTCTTCTTTTCTCCGATAATTGATTTTACTATAATACTTTTAATCCAATTTTACTTTCACGGCAAATATCTGGAAAAAAGTACATAGAAATACAGACTCATATAATGAATGTGTAGCACGACTAACAGCGATGATTCCGATGTACTACGACCATCGGATCTTTGCCGGGAAAATTGTTGTCGTCCTTCGCTCCGATTCAATTAAAATAAATGTATGGAGCATGGGATTTGGGGTGGGATTGAGTTAGGTTCAGCCATTCGCTAAAATTGAATTGCCCATGAGATAAACAGTTATCCTCGATGTAAATCTGCTGAAGACACAATTAAAACTTCATCCTACAATTATTTTTCTCGCTATACATCCAAAGTCAAGTGAAAGTGTAGCGGCATGGCGAGGCGACACTGAGGGTAGTGGAAACATAGGCAAAATCCTGATTGTTTCAATTGAGCCTTATATACTTGTATATATAGTTTCGGGGGTACATGTAACTCCTCGAATGTATTACGTTGACGGTACATGCTGAGATTTATAGCACAAGTCGTTAACAAATGCAATAAATAACCTTCTTTTCAGCTTTAGTTCTTCCGTTAAGACATGCCCGTTCGTATTAACCCCATCCCATAAAATTGTCATTTCGCTCTGAAGCTTCCCACCAGAACTTACAAAACCTTCCCACCAGAAAGTCCAAAAGTTCCAAAGCTGCAACTATCTGAAACGACCATTCTTATGGTCAAATTTCTTTACGTTAAGCTTGTGTTATAGCCATGCTATGCTTCATCGTGTTCATGTTTAACAATTTCTATGCTGCATTCAAAGTTGGCCACAAAATGCATTCACTTTGATCTGGATTGAATATAACGAGAATATTGAATACGTTTTGCATACGAAATCATTGCCACCGCAATCTTCACAAGTGATACAGAATTCGGAAGGGGGTGTTCGGAGGATATCAAACTTCTTCTTCTGCTTATTGTGTTCGCTGCTGTAGTTGGCACGCAAAATTCCTTCGAAAATTCAACAGTATGTGACAAAAACTATCGGAAAAAAAACATCAGAAAAATGAGAAGAATTTTTGCTATTGATAGATCGACGAAGAATCCCCGTTGGTATAACTTTAGGGGATCGTTGAAGGCGACGAAGGCCAAGAGCTCGAATCGAAATGATGCCATCGATGGATTTGTACAGCATATACACATGATGGGAGTTCAATATTCCGATTTCCGATGCATCTATCAGGATAAGTAGGAGTTATGCAAAAATATCAACCGAATGTCGAATCTCTTGTGGTGTCAGAAAATTTTGTTTCTCATAACTTTCTAAAAGTTTGCATGTCGATTGCAAGTGAGCTACAATATTCAATGATTTTTAGATTATTCAACTCCAATTCCTGATGCATCTCCCATTTGGTAGTAATGATTGTGGAAGCGAGTACTCTTGTGTACGATAGACGAAGGCGCGGAGGAGGCTGGGATCTTGGGAATTGTGGCGATGATGGCGGTTTGGCGAAAAGTAAATGAAATTCCAGTGTACAAAGCGTAGAATTGAAGTTATTGAAAGCTCTTATTGGGGATTTGTTTGGATTTTATCCTCTTAAACCTTCCACCGTCAGAATCAGAGCGAACTTCCATCAAATGCACAAATTACTATACTTTTCAGTGAAAAGCGATAAGAGCTTAAAGGTGATGATGGCACCTGAATATTTTCACACTTTTTTTAATATAATTTTCTACCAGTCTATCTGTAGGTAGATGGCAATTGAAATAAAATTTTTAATGATTTTTCCATACAAGACACTGAATTTGGTATTTTTGTACGAATATGATTTATTTAGAAATGTTTCCTAACAAAAAAAAAACTCGACTAAAAAAAATATACAATAGTTCAAATCACCGTGTAGTTTTCTTCGGCAAAACCTTATCGCTTGTATTATGACAGCGAGATGAAAGACTAAAAATTTAGATACCTGAAATTTGCAATAATTAATGCAGTATTTATTAACACACTCTATACTCCGCAAATGACCGACTTAAACAGTATTCACCCATTATATTTTTTGAGTATATCCGTTGAATTTTACTTGCAAAGGTATTAAATAGGATTCCTAATTATGCACTACAAAGGCCCTTACCAATGAGCTGTTACTGACTTAGCAACACCTTAAGGCATGTGCGAAACGGTCTAATTGCATGCTAATTCTTGTACGTTTTTATTCATTTATCATCGCAAACTGGAAACCGAAGTTATAGCTCATTGGCAAGGGCCAAAGTATTTAAAAATAGTCCCAAAATTCAGCAACGGCTAATGCAAATTACAAAAATTGTCTGACCCCTCTTGCCGCAGGTGTTAAATACCCTAGATACAAAAATTTTTTTTAGTTTATAATTTTTTAATGCATATTTTTGCACCTCTTTCTGTAATAAGTGCTCAGTTTGTACTTTTCCGCAAATCTTGAAGGATTCAATATTTAAATCCCCAACCGAAAATTCTTTTGATTGGCGAAAGTATAACTTTTTCCATATAATTTTATTAAAAATTGAATCCGTATATAAAAATTCCTAACACCTTATATTTTTTCCCTTCAACAAATTGCCTAGAAACTGAAAAAAAATCCATCAAGAGATTGCGACACCTGTATTCGATAGATAAGTGGATAACTTAGCCCCAACTCGACTAATAAACAGAGAAATAAAGCTGCAGGCAAAAAAAATATATTTAAATCCTTTTTGGTCAACAGCACACATTCAGTTAGGACGTTCAGGAGCTGTGCTAACCCCCATAAATTACCAAATAAAATAGACAACAGTATTTTTTGATGATACGAGTTTATACCATATACTGAGCAGGACCTTCACCACGCTCTGATTTCAGTAGATCCTCCTACATTCACTATACGTTTGTTGGAAAAACAAGATTTGTTCACGGGACAAAACGAAATGAATGCTTCCTTTGCATGGTACTAAATGTTCGAGCCACTGAATCTGTCGCAGCAAATTCGCTAAAGGACTGTAGAAATTTGTTTTTGGGACTAGGACTTATTTTGTTTATTTATGTGGGTCTGTAATAAGGAGCAAAGTATTATATGCTCATATATAGTGCGTATCTGTGTACGTGTATTAATGTATTGGTGTGTCGTCGAAAGCCTCTACCACACTTTACAGTGGAGTACGAATGGAGTAAACGGGGTAAAAAACATTCGGCAATATCTTTTAAAGAAGCTTAACTTAATAGCTTCACGAGTAAAAGGAGAGCACCAAGGACCTTAGACTTAAGTCATTTAATCCCAGCTTGAAGGGGTACTTAAGAGCACCCCATTTACATTTACTTTATTTTTGCTGTTGGGGCTGTTGCTGGATATCCTTTTTCTAAATCTAGTTTTCGTTCTTTTATTTCATTCCTCGTCGCTTAACGATAATGACATTTCCCTTTTTTCTATTCATCGCCATTTATGGGTTGGATCGTCTCCTGTCCGGCGAAAAGGACTGTTTCTATATCGTTGCGAGCGGATTTCATATAGGAACCGCAGGAAATTTGTAAACTTCTCGTCGAAATCTTCACTGCTTTCATTCATTTCTACGACAAAATTCGGACAATGTGAACTCGAATGCTCTAACTGCGTTGAAGATGGATGAAGTTTAAAAACATAAAGGAAAAAAGTAAATTCGTCTTAGCTCAAGCTTAATCTCGTCACAGACTTAAACAAATTAATTTCACGATGAAAGACGAAAACACAAAAAAATTGCGATATGAACAGCAAATGACTTATTTATACAATATTCGGTTCATATACAATTAACACTTAAAACCTCTGGTGTACTTTATAGGAATAACTTGGCAAAAACCAACTTTTTTGGTGATCAGAGTACTAGTTCTATTCCTACAAATAGTCAAGTTCCTCTTGTCTATCGTATCACCACCGTCACTCCACTATAAATGGATTTAAATTTTTGTGTAAATTGAAATTGATGTTATCTAAAGAAGGTAGTAGTAAATTGGTGGTAAGTGTGCGGAAATTGTCGAAAGTATAATGTGTTTAAAAAATCATGATATCGAAATCTTTCATGAAAACAACATATTCTATTATACTGCGTATAAGAACGTAAAAATTTCAACTGAAGATGATCAAGCATAAACAAACAGAACTAACAGAAATTTTATATTTAAGATGAATTCAACATTCTATGAGATTTCAGCGTTATTGCATTAGAAGAAAATGGATTTAATACTGAGTCAAGACGGTCGAAGGCGAAAATACACTTTGCGAAGGGCTTTGAACGTTTTAATCCCGTAACCATACAAACAATATTAAAGAAAAGACAGTAAGCTGTTGCAATTACCAACCGGCGACATTGAGTGAAATTGTCGATTTAAAGATATACGGGGAGAAAACTAGGAATCCGGCAATTCACATCCCCTTTAAGGTTTACGATGATTTCTTAAACCGAATTGAAGCCCTCGAAGGCGTAAGTTAATATCTCAAGTGGCAGTAAATAAAAATATACTCAAAATATGTTTTTAAAATTATGAAGTATGATTTTTAAGAGGTGCGTATTTTAGCAGAATATAAAAGATGCTCTTACAATTCGTATAAAACGTAAACTTTAAGTGTCATTTTAGAATCTCAAGCCGTGGCGTTAACTAAACATCGTCTAACCATCAATTATGTGCTTAAGGAAGCTTTAAAGGTAACCATCCCGTCTGGTGCGTCTAAGTGCCAATAATTCCCGTCAGGTACATGATGTGCTAATTGTATATTTACTGAAGGATTCTTCAAAGGATCATCAAGAGCAGATTTCTCTTACCATCCTCACAACCACATGTCGCAGATCCGCTTCCTTCCCGATCGATGTATCTCTTCGTTTTTGCTACTTTCAGTTGATATCTGATGGTATCCCTATCAACTGATTTTATGATGGGTTCCAGCCAAAACTGCTGCTGCTGCCTTAAAGTTGAACCATCAACTATGTCAGGGCTGTAGGCCACAGTCGGTGGCTCCTCACTGACTGTAATTTCGTTTATTTTACGCCCGTTACATTGAAGCTTCATGCACATTATGGGTTTATTACTGTTTAAGTACCTGCGTCCCTTTTGACGAGCGTGTAAACTGCCTGTCTACTTGCTTGCCTACCTGCCTTGATAACCATTACACTCATCACAGTCATTTGAAGTCATACTAAACCCATGATGTTCATCATTTTAGCTTCCGTGCAAACGCACGCCGTAAACATCAAAGATTTATCTACTCGCATTCATGTTTTCCAGATAGAGATACATGTAACTGATGTAACCATCATATGTATTTGATTTGGTTTTTTTTTCGTGTTTCGCTCAAGGCATTCCGTTTGGCCTTTTTGGCGTCGTATACATTATTCACACAAGAAATCCTAAAGGGTTACTGTTGCCAAAGTCCAGAGTCCCATAATTAAATGTGATTTTATATACTTTTACTACAAAAAAAAATCCGAGTTACCAGCATGATTTCATTGAAATAAGTGGTGTGTAGCTTTTCCGCCGCGCCGCCTGAATTAACATTATGGTGTTGCAAAAAGTCCTTAAGCAAATACATTCGTTTAACACTACTTTATTTACCTGTTTGATCTTTGGATTATTTTAATTTTTTAGAGATTTTCAAATTCTAGAAACAAGAAAAATTTAAAAGGAAAATAAATTATACATATGTCGTAATTGAAACATAACTATTTTATAATTAATGTGTTAATGCACACAATTTAAATTCTTTTTCACGGAAAATGTTTTAATGAATTTTCAAACGATAAGACGTTTTAATGATCGCACAAGTTTTAATGATATTTTTATTCTCGTAATATAAAACCTGCAAGGTTTAGCTTCCTTGGCATAGCTTTTGAGCCAGCGGTGCCAAAAATGTCCAAAGGACTGTTCATAAATTACGTCACGTTAATTTTTGGCTTTAACGCACTTTGTGGGGAACCCCCAAGCAGCTGACAAAAGTACAACTGAGAGTTTAGCATGTTAATAAAACCCAATGAAGCTGCAAATATTTCAGACGGTATATTCGCGTTCTATGAAAACTAAAATGAAAAAGTTTTCCCGTGAAAAATGTGCGTTTCCGTTTCTGTTTTAAAAACATTACATAGGGTAAAGTCGGATGAAATGGAACACCTTTTTTATTTTTGAAATATCTCGGGAAATAAAAGAGCTTTTTAAACGAAACAAAAATAAAATCATTCTTTATTACAAACGTAAAAATAAAATCAGAACTCTGGCATAAAAAAAGGTTAATTCAATATTTTTTTTTAATTTTAAAAAAAATATCAAAAGTTCCATTTGTCCTCCATGGTCGGGTGAAATGGAACTTACCATAAGGTGAAATGGAACACTACTTTTTATTCAAATTTTTATTGCCGCATTTATTGCAAGTCATTGCAAATGATGCGCAGGACTCGTGCGACCACAAATTACAGATGACACATTGAAGGCAGTCGTCTTTTTTTTACGTTTTCATGTACTCCTCCCCACATCCTACATAATTGTTTTTCCGAAATCTTCAGGTCCATCAGACTCGCTCATATAAATTATTTCGTCCCTTTCTTCTTCCGAGTCTTCATATTTTTGGGAAGCTGTCTTCCGCGGTTAAGATTTTTTAGATTTTTTTTTTTTTTGTTTTATAGGCTCCAATATTTATATGTTCCAATACACCTCCGTTTGGCTGTTCCATCTCACCCTTTTGGTTGCATTTGACATTACTGTAAATCAGAAACTAACATGTCTCGACTTGCTGCTTTTATCAATAAATTTACGTAGTGTGAATCTAACTGTGCATTTTGATGTACCCACACAATCACTCCGCCAAATACTTACCAAAAAAATTAAATCTAAAAAATCCACAAAAAAAGTTTTACGACAAAAACGATATTTTTTTTTGGTTTTTTGCTTATAAAAAATAAACAAACGTATGCAGCGTGACGATACCTTAACGCGTCGAGGTTTTCTGATATACCAAACAAACTGTTGCCGACAGCAATAGCAATTATGCTTGACAAGTGCGAAATAGTGGGGGTGTTCCATTTCACCCTCTGTTCCATTTCACCCGACTTTACCCTACTAATAATCACATTACACTACAACGAAATCACACCTTTCACGCATAAACTCTTTCATTACAGTTTTCATAGAACGCGAATCTACCCCCAAATCTACCAAATTCCAATGGTATTTTTTTTTCTTTGTTCCCGAATTTTACAAATAATTTAAGTATACTTTTAACGTCTAAAAGTTGAATATGTAGCATTTAGCAATACCATAAAGGACATGTTTTTTTTTAAATGGAACATTATTAAGCAGGATATCGTTCGCTTTGCTTTGATCCAATTTTTCATGCCTGGGTGATTTCGTAGTGGTTTTCCGACAAAGTTTTTGATTATTTCGATTTTTCCAATCTAGACGACAAAAATTTTCCGGACTCAAATCTTTTCTGTCCTCAATTTTTTATTTATCTTTTTCTGAGTTTTCCATTCTGTCTATTTATGCGCAAAATTAGATGCGACTATATAGAAGACATCTAGTTTTTACATTTTCTACTGATTTTCCTTACTGATACACCCAAAAGCCCAATCCTTAAAATATTTTCCATGCTTAATGCAACTCGACGAACTAAAATATTCCAAGTCTCCTTCAATTTGTGCAATTTTCGCTGTTGATTTCATCTGTACTCCTGTTGCTGCAAACTTTTCTTCTTCGTGTATTTCCTCGAATTCTCAGCCCTTTTCTCTCGGCATCCCTTTAAATTTTGCAATTGCATACAAGTTTGCCATAAGTCTTATTGTAACGAATTCCGTCCGATTGATTTTCATTAATGGACAAGAGGGTTGAAAATTGCAAATTTCAGCAGGAATTTTTATTCCATCTTATAGTCCTTTGTTTTAAAAATTTTCTTTTTTGTTTTTGTCTCGTTCCCTTTTTTTTGTGAAATTTAAATTTTTGATATAAGCAACAATGTCTGATGTAGAACAAGTTGAGATACAAGTCAAGCAGACGTACAACCATAAAAAATTGTAATAATAACAATAATAATAACGACAAAGCAATAACAACAGCAAGAATGAGAATAATAGCATTCAAAAGTATGGCGGGACGACAGCAGAGGCGATGAGACTGTAGGAAAACTGACGAGGAAAGTTTTTGAATCTTGTTCTAAATGCAATAATACAAAAATCCTTTGACGAAAATTAAATTTTCTTTGAGAGCTTTTCATTTGAAATCTTAGACAAAAGTGATACTGATAAGCTTCTGCTAATTATTGGCCTGTTAAGGTAATTATTTTCCAACTCGAAAATTGTTGAATTAATTTGTCCCGGAAAATTTGAATCTATAGGAATATAAATTTGTTGACTTGTGCGCTATCACATTTTTAAATTATTTTGGAAAACTTGCTAACCGATATCTGAAATCAAAATTAGCAGCTCTAAGGCTCCGCTTACACTTGTGATTTATTCATCTATTGCAGAATAAATTTACTTAGCAAAAGTGGTCAAAATTTGAATTTAAATTCTAGTGATTGTGTCTTTCAGAAATAAGTTTTAGGATTTTATATCGTAATGTAAACAATTGTGCAACTTTGATTTTGTGTTGCAGAATAATATTTACAGAATAAAGTAGCAAATGTAAACGGCACATAAAGCATTATTTACATTAAGACAGTCGCTGATGCCAGCAAATGAAATTTTAAAAAAAAATCTTTGTAAATAGAATATATAAAGCCGCAGATCTTCAATGAATTCAATTCAACATTGCTCCAAAGAAACTTAAACGTCTTTTAACTTGGAAGCCATCAGATACCCGCAAGTTTTTTTGCGGTTTTTCATTGCACCAAATCGCATATTTCGATTTAAGACAGTAAAGTACTTTAGAAATTAATGTTGGTATACAACTTCCCTTTAGTACGGTTCATATGTATAGATACCATTTTTTAAATTAAAATAACTTTTAAATTTTGAAAATGTGAAATCATGAGAATTGCGTCACAGTTTTTTCAAAAATCATGAAAAGTAAATGTCTATAATCAAGTTAAAGTATATTTTAATATAAAAAATGAATGCACTTTTTATGACTTTGTTTATTTGTTATCCCGCCATACCTTGGAAATTCTGGAAACTTTTTCTTTATTAAAGTTTTTCTTATATGTACTTCCCTTAAACTAAAGTTAAACAAGATGCGACATTTGCAGATAGACTTTACTATTTTCAGTTTCTGCATCAAAAGAAACTTCGAGAAGAAGTTATTCTAAGATAAATAAAATGTCAAAATATTCATTCGAATTCGATTGATCATGGCAAGTTAGATCGAGTTTTGTACTTTAATTCTAAATACAAATAAAATTGCTTTGGCAAACATTTTTCATGCAAAAACGTATACGTTAGTAAGTATCTTGCGTTGTGTTAAGAAAGGATGCAGGATTCTAAATCCATCCATTGAAAAATACAAATTTGCCAGAGGGATGAAAATTCGTTGTTGCCCACTTAGATGGTATAGCATGGCTCTTGACTTGAATTTTTTCTTCAAACATTTGTGCTTTTTTACATTTCATACATTTTTTTGATTAAATATTGCCATATTTATTCAGAAAACATTTTCGTAAGTATTGGGAAAATTTTATTTAAAAACGCCGTTTAGAAATACACTCTAGACAAACAAACATACATTTCATCGTACCTATGTTTATAAACACATTTTGCATACACAATCACAAACCGATTATATTTTATATACGAAGATATAAAAAAATCCTTCTTCGGGTATAGTGAAAAACGGGAGAAAATCAACAGATCGAGGGTTAAAAAAATGAGTGAGAATTTGATCAGGAAATATGGGGGAGAAATCGTCCTGATGTATGTACGTCTTTAACAGTTTCGCGATTTCTTGTTGAATTTGTTTAAGACGCAAAAAAAACTGAATGGAAAAATGTTAAATAAAATAA
This sequence comes from Chrysopilus asiliformis, assembly GCA_964034945.1. Classification (NCBI taxonomy): domain Eukaryota; kingdom Metazoa; phylum Arthropoda; class Insecta; order Diptera; family Rhagionidae; genus Chrysopilus; species Chrysopilus asiliformis. The sequence continues at coordinate 443,789 of OZ035962.1, read as the reverse complement.
GAAATTGAGTTAAGATGTTCACCACTTGAAATCCTATTGGAATTGCCTTTTTGTCAGTCTCGAATGTACTCGAATTCGTTCAATGTTTACCTACCAAAGCTCACAAGTGATGGCAATTTTCGTGAATTTGTTGATAATGGAATTATCACACCGTTTTCTTTTTCACCGGGAAATACCTGAACTTATACAAATTGAGGCCAATGGAATGAATGAGTCTAACTGTTGACGCTTGCAATCATGCTCAATGTACGAAAATATCTTAAAAAGGGTGTCGAGTGTTGAATTGAGAAAGTCTACTTTCGAAACGAGCAAATATTCACCTAAATGTTGTTTGATCAAAAAATTTCCAAAATTAGAACGTGACAAATTTTTAACTGCTTCTTATTGAGAGACGGGGAAATTTCACGTCCTTGAAGGAAGGAGGAACTTCGTTTTGAAATTTCCAAAAAAGTTTTTTGGGTTTTTACTTAAAGCCAAGATTAGATAACTGAAAAATTCCATGTTTTTTTGGACTCAAAAGTATGTTCTAGGATTCTTATCTGTATTTACCTAATCTTTGCTTAAAATCTAATGAAACTGACATTTGACTGACAACGTGACAAAGAAACACTGAAAAAACATCCCAATATTGATACCACGATTTGATTTGATTGTAGTCATTTCCAACGAATGTGCATATCCCCTATTCCTACTGCATTTTCCCCCTAAAACTCAAACCAAATAATTCCACCTTAAAGCGCTCTACATAGACAATAATAGTGTGCATAGAATACTGTAAAAGTTTTTAAATTAAAGTAGAAACACTCAGCTATGTACAATGATTTTCAAAATAATTCTTTTGCGGAGGTATCTGCATTGTAGATATTCCATTAGAGAGCAAGGATTTGGGTTGAATCAAATATAAAGACCTTCAAACATATGTTGTGTTTCGTAATTGAACTTGTATATATGTGGAAAGAACTTTACCGGCGCGACATCGGCCATAGTTAAAGCAACAGCTCGAAACCGATTTATCCTGGCATTGTGGATGAATAAAAAATTTAAAAAAAATGCATTTACAACAAAAATGATTAGTACAGTCTTGAAAAAAGTTTCAATTGCTGAAGTTTTCAACATTCCAATATCCTGTTCCAGGGAGGACACATGGGAAGGTGAAAACATAAGAGTCTCATTTTGTTGGCTGCTTGAATTCCCTATCTCTCCTAGTATATGTGCCCACATCTATTGTTTGTATTTATGTATAACGAAAAAGGATCTAATATTCTGGTATTAGCCATTTTAAAATCGGTTGGAATGTGGTGGAGCTTGGATAGGATATTGCTGCACATTGATTGCAATCGTGATTCCAACTGTAGGATAAGTTTTGAAGCAGTTTAAGTCAACAACGACCAGTACGAATAGGATATGTTAATTCCTTTTTTAAAGGAAAGATCGCTTTGTGCCTCTTGTTCACGGCAACTAATTTGGCTCTTCTGTTGAAAGTTTTAAAAAACATTAGGCAACTAAAAATATTTACTTATTGGTTTTTCGTAACAATTTTGGGAAAATCAAAACCAACTGCTTCGTTTGAATGAGAAATAAGAATGTTTATCGGAAAAATATACAAGTTAGTAGCAGTCAAATTTCGGGGCCGCAAAATTCGGTCCACGATAGAACATTTCACAAAAGTAGTGTTCACAATAGTATGTACAATTTCTAACCTTCAAACTACTTGGCTGATCGAAATAAAATTTTGGATCTATATTCCAAGAGAACTTCCGAAAATTATTACGACAACTTGCTTTAAATTGTGCCAGAAAACTAAGAGACAAATATCACTTGTTTGATAAGATAAAAAAAAATTTACATATTAGTATTTTTAGCCTACTTCCGGAAATCAAATGGAAGTTTTCCTACCTGGCGGGTGTTGGGAGGTTAGTGAAAAAAACGGTACATTAGTTGATATCGAAAAACCACTTGGACTGTGGTATGTAAATGAATTTGAGCACGTTTCGTGATATGTTCAGATGTCAAATGAACCGAAAGATAAAATTACGGAAGCGAAAAAAGACTCGCGCAAGATGACTGAAGGACATGCCAACAGGAATTTTGAGAATTGAGGAGACGAAATGGGAATCGCAATACGAACGAAATATTGTATAAAGCATGGTATAGTGAAAACGGACTGGCATTCGAACAGAGATAAATAATGTCCTTGTCGGAAATAAAAAATGACAATTATCTTTACTTGATATGTTATCATTTGAATTTATTTCGAAATTCCGTCACGATACGCAAATGATTTATTTTGGCAAGAAACGTGTCTGGTGGTAAGAGAAAGACTCCTAGAATCAGAAACGACAACTATATCCATTCTCCTGCCGTACCATTCACCGCAGGCTACCAACCCACAGGACAGGACAAGGAAAAAAAGTGTACCGCAAAAACAGAAAGAAAACTGGCAAATGGAGAGAAAAAAGTTGGTTGGGAAAAATTGTTGTGCGTACAACGGCTTGGAATACCTACTCCAATATGATCGCAGCGCGATGATATAACGGGTCGCAAATACCGAGCAAAAATGTATAAATTATTCGGGCAAATCCTTATGAATAATCCATCTAAATGTCGCAAGGAACCCCACCCATCCACAGGAGTGCGCGATACGCTAACCTCTCCCTTCATCCCTCATCCCACGACAAGCGTGAAGTTTTGCATTTCAGCTTTCCCAAAGGATTCAAAGCAGACTGGTCCTAGATCAGGATATCAACGACTAACTTGATGGAGAATTCGGGTGCTGTTTCCCGTCCAGAAGGTGCCGCTGGTAGAGAGAGGGGGAATGACGATTATACGATATCAAGCATATTCACGACACGACGAAATAGTAAACGACTGTCGTTCTTGTTATCAGACAGAAACGATTTGAAATGAAGGCAGAAAGAATGCTTGGGATTAGCAAAAGTCCCAGGAATGACAGCATCAGATCGGAATCCAGCGAGTGAGGTGGAACTGTTGGAGCTTGCGGCGAACACCATACGCACAAATCACGTCCCGCGGTCGACAAATGTGCTTTTAAAATGCACTCTGAATATGAATGATTCGCTGCCACAGGAGTAGAGTATGAAATTCCACACAATTCGTGGCATTTGTCAGGAATCCCGCGTTTAGGAGCGATTTTTCGGCAAGATGTCCTCCGCAATTTCCGCATCATCTTCAGCCAAGATCCCACCAATGAATGTGGCATTTTTTTGTAACCCGAGGAAATTTATCGTATTACCTAACGTACTCGTATATGCGGGAAGTGTGTCTTTGATAAATTTCAGAAAAGGTGCTTTGAGTCGTTTTTCAAATCGTCGAAGGATGAACACGGGTGGTCCGTCCCTTCCGCAATCACACCATAAAATAGTCGGGACCACCACAGGCACTACCGCTGGGAATAGAAGGCACATAATGTAAGCAGGTCGCGATTGGGAATTTTAAAATGGCAAATCTTTAAGTAAGACGACAATAAGAACGCAGTGGGGTCGAAAGAAGGTAAAAGTGGGTGATGTTGTACCGTGGAGGGAGCAAAAAAAACAACAAATATGAATATCCCAAAGAGTAAAGAGGTGATCCGCCGGCAATAGACAAGGAAAAATCTCAAAAGTCCCGTGTCTAAATAAATGTACGTACATTTGCGAAAAGAAAGAAGAAAAAATAAACAACTAAAGGAAAACAAATGAAAAAAAAGGAAGAAATTGTAAAAATATTCACACAGAAAGTATCTATCGCAAGAGCATTTTTCATTCGATGACATATCGTTTATCCTGTTTGATTTATCTTGATTCCTTGCTTGTTATCCGTTCAACGACGATACTTTACCAAACTGTTTGTAATATAAAAGCCAAGTGAAGTAAACTTCATTCACTTTTATACATATTTGATGGTTATATGGCGCGTTGTCCTTGATCCTTGATCCCTGTGTGGTCACTTTACAATCTCTCTATTTATTCAATGGCCAGGCGAAATTGCATGGAGCCAAGGCCATTTTACCCCCAGGCCGTCATTGAATGCGTGTATGATGCGAAATTCCTTTTGTCCAGAAAAATAATTTATCAAACATGATGTCCCGTCCATATCACTTGAGAGATACTATCTAAATATACATTATGGCTAGTTTGAAGTGTTATTACAAGCGAAAGCATTTGCTTTTCACAATTTTTCTATAGGATAATAAGAGGTCCTGGATGCAAAAAATTGAATAATTCTCAGAAAAAGATTACAAAAATATTGAGTGCAGTTTTCAATGACAAACCCAGTAAATTATCAGAAATATGAAACTAAAAAAGATGTTTAAAAAAATTAGTAAAACTTTTTTACGCTGTAAAACATATCATTATACAATAAAATAGCAAGCGAAATTTGTGATATCAAAAATTGCCGAGGTTTTTTTAATTTTCGTAAAAATTTACTAAATTATTTCACACATTCGAACTTTATTGCACGAAAACTTTCGAATTAACTAAAAATGTTTTTTTTTAAATATAAGTACCTAGAAAATAAAGCATTCAACTCAAAATCTTCTTTACGCTGATTTTTCGAGGATAAAAGTTTATTCGCGTTGTCTGCCCAGGACTATTCCTGAGGTTCAAAATCTCTGCTTCATCCCTACAGAAACTTTGGTTTCATATTTTGAAATTCCATCTTCAGATCGTGATCAGCGACTTCCAAAACCCCCTAATGATAATTTTCATGACAAAGGACAAAAAAATTGGATAAAAGTTATTTGTGTTACTCTTATGGGACTTTAACGAATTTTATCGAAGATGGGAACTACCGTAATTCCATTTTCGTTCCTAAAAACTATAAGTAAACAAATTTCATCAAAATCTATAGAACCGTGTTATATACAAACAGGATCAAATTTTATATACAAACATGAAATTATTCTCTTATTATATTACAGAACTTCTCTAATAAAATTCAAAAAGTACAAATTTTATGATATAAAGGTTACTACTTGCCTCAAAAAACTATATAGAATAATACTAAAGGATATTTAAAATAAAAAATATTTGGAAGTGAATCCTTGGAAGATTTCGTTATTTTTTTAGAAGAAATACATTTGGTCTACATTTAGGCGTCGAAATAAGCAGTGCCTCAAGTGGCGAATTTTGGCCACTATTGCAAGTCATTGCAAATGATGCGCAGGACTCGTGCGACCACAAATTACAGATGACACATTGAAGGCAGTCGTCTTTTTTTTACGTTTTCATGTACTCCTCCCCACATCCTACATAATTGTTTTTCCGAAATCTTCAGGTCCATCAGACTCGCTCATATAAATTATTTCGTCCCTTTCTTCTTCCGAGTCTTCATATTTTTGGGAAGCTGTCTTCCGCGGTTAAGATTTTTTAGATTTTTTTTTTTTTTGTTTTATAGGCTCCAATATTTATATGTTCCAATACACCTCCGTTTGGCTGTTCCATCTCACCCTTTTGGTTGCATTTGACATTACTGTAAATCAGAAACTAACATGTCTCGACTTGCTGCTTTTATCAATAAATTTACGTAGTGTGAATCTAACTGTGCATTTTGATGTACCCACACAATCACTCCGCCAAATACTTACCAAAAAAATTAAATCTAAAAAATCCACAAAAAAAGTTTTACGACAAAAACGATATTTTTTTTTGGTTTTTTGCTTATAAAAAATAAACAAACGTATGCAGCGTGACGATACCTTAACGCGTCGAGGTTTTCTGATATACCAAACAAACTGTTGCCGACAGCAATAGCAATTATGCTTGACAAGTGCGAAATAGTGGGGGTGTTCCATTTCACCCTCTGTTCCATTTCACCCGACTTTACCCTACTAATAATCACATTACACTACAACGAAATCACACCTTTCACGCATAAACTCTTTCATTACAGTTTTCATAGAACGCGAATCTACCCCCAAATCTACCAAATTCCAATGGTATTTTTTTTTCTTTGTTCCCGAATTTTACAAATAATTTAAGTATACTTTTAACGTCTAAAAGTTGAATATGTAGCATTTAGCAATACCATAAAGGACATGTTTTTTTTTAAATGGAACATTATTAAGCAGGATATCGTTCGCTTTGCTTTGATCCAATTTTTCATGCCTGGGTGATTTCGTAGTGGTTTTCCGACAAAGTTTTTGATTATTTCGATTTTTCCAATCTAGACGACAAAAATTTTCCGGACTCAAATCTTTTCTGTCCTCAATTTTTTATTTATCTTTTTCTGAGTTTTCCATTCTGTCTATTTATGCGCAAAATTAGATGCGACTATATAGAAGACATCTAGTTTTTACATTTTCTACTGATTTTCCTTACTGATACACCCAAAAGCCCAATCCTTAAAATATTTTCCATGCTTAATGCAACTCGACGAACTAAAATATTCCAAGTCTCCTTCAATTTGTGCAATTTTCGCTGTTGATTTCATCTGTACTCCTGTTGCTGCAAACTTTTCTTCTTCGTGTATTTCCTCGAATTCTCAGCCCTTTTCTCTCGGCATCCCTTTAAATTTTGCAATTGCATACAAGTTTGCCATAAGTCTTATTGTAACGAATTCCGTCCGATTGATTTTCATTAATGGACAAGAGGGTTGAAAATTGCAAATTTCAGCAGGAATTTTTATTCCATCTTATAGTCCTTTGTTTTAAAAATTTTCTTTTTTGTTTTTGTCTCGTTCCCTTTTTTTTGTGAAATTTAAATTTTTGATATAAGCAACAATGTCTGATGTAGAACAAGTTGAGATACAAGTCAAGCAGACGTACAACCATAAAAAATTGTAATAATAACAATAATAATAACGACAAAGCAATAACAACAGCAAGAATGAGAATAATAGCATTCAAAAGTATGGCGGGACGACAGCAGAGGCGATGAGACTGTAGGAAAACTGACGAGGAAAGTTTTTGAATCTTGTTCTAAATGCAATAATACAAAAATCCTTTGACGAAAATTAAATTTTCTTTGAGAGCTTTTCATTTGAAATCTTAGACAAAAGTGATACTGATAAGCTTCTGCTAATTATTGGCCTGTTAAGGTAATTATTTTCCAACTCGAAAATTGTTGAATTAATTTGTCCCGGAAAATTTGAATCTATAGGAATATAAATTTGTTGACTTGTGCGCTATCACATTTTTAAATTATTTTGGAAAACTTGCTAACCGATATCTGAAATCAAAATTAGCAGCTCTAAGGCTCCGCTTACACTTGTGATTTATTCATCTATTGCAGAATAAATTTACTTAGCAAAAGTGGTCAAAATTTGAATTTAAATTCTAGTGATTGTGTCTTTCAGAAATAAGTTTTAGGATTTTATATCGTAATGTAAACAATTGTGCAACTTTGATTTTGTGTTGCAGAATAATATTTACAGAATAAAGTAGCAAATGTAAACGGCACATAAAGCATTATTTACATTAAGACAGTCGCTGATGCCAGCAAATGAAATTTTAAAAAAAAATCTTTGTAAATAGAATATATAAAGCCGCAGATCTTCAATGAATTCAATTCAACATTGCTCCAAAGAAACTTAAACGTCTTTTAACTTGGAAGCCATCAGATACCCGCAAGTTTTTTTGCGGTTTTTCATTGCACCAAATCGCATATTTCGATTTAAGACAGTAAAGTACTTTAGAAATTAATGTTGGTATACAACTTCCCTTTAGTACGGTTCATATGTATAGATACCATTTTTTAAATTAAAATAACTTTTAAATTTTGAAAATGTGAAATCATGAGAATTGCGTCACAGTTTTTTCAAAAATCATGAAAAGTAAATGTCTATAATCAAGTTAAAGTATATTTTAATATAAAAAATGAATGCACTTTTTATGACTTTGTTTATTTGTTATCCCGCCATACCTTGGAAATTCTGGAAACTTTTTCTTTATTAAAGTTTTTCTTATATGTACTTCCCTTAAACTAAAGTTAAACAAGATGCGACATTTGCAGATAGACTTTACTATTTTCAGTTTCTGCATCAAAAGAAACTTCGAGAAGAAGTTATTCTAAGATAAATAAAATGTCAAAATATTCATTCGAATTCGATTGATCATGGCAAGTTAGATCGAGTTTTGTACTTTAATTCTAAATACAAATAAAATTGCTTTGGCAAACATTTTTCATGCAAAAACGTATACGTTAGTAAGTATCTTGCGTTGTGTTAAGAAAGGATGCAGGATTCTAAATCCATCCATTGAAAAATACAAATTTGCCAGAGGGATGAAAATTCGTTGTTGCCCACTTAGATGGTATAGCATGGCTCTTGACTTGAATTTTTTCTTCAAACATTTGTGCTTTTTTACATTTCATACATTTTTTTGATTAAATATTGCCATATTTATTCAGAAAACATTTTCGTAAGTATTGGGAAAATTTTATTTAAAAACGCCGTTTAGAAATACACTCTAGACAAACAAACATACATTTCATCGTACCTATGTTTATAAACACATTTTGCATACACAATCACAAACCGATTATATTTTATATACGAAGATATAAAAAAATCCTTCTTCGGGTATAGTGAAAAACGGGAGAAAATCAACAGATCGAGGGTTAAAAAAATGAGTGAGAATTTGATCAGGAAATATGGGGGAGAAATCGTCCTGATGTATGTACGTCTTTAACAGTTTCGCGATTTCTTGTTGAATTTGTTTAAGACGCAAAAAAAACTGAATGGAAAAATGTTAAATAAAATAAGAAATTGAGTTAAGATGTTCACCACTTGAAATCCTATTGGAATTGCCTTTTTGTCAGTCTCGAATGTACTCGAATTCGTTCAATGTTTACCTACCAAAGCTCACAAGTGATGGCAATTTTCGTGAATTTGTTGATAATGGAATTATCACACCGTTTTCTTTTTCACCGGGAAATACCTGAACTTATACAAATTGAGGCCAATGGAATGAATGAGTCTAACTGTTGACGCTTGCAATCATGCTCAATGTACGAAAATATCTTAAAAAGGGTGTCGAGTGTTGAATTGAGAAAGTCTACTTTCGAAACGAGCAAATATTCACCTAAATGTTGTTTGATCAAAAAATTTCCAAAATTAGAACGTGACAAATTTTTAACTGCTTCTTATTGAGAGACGGGGAAATTTCACGTCCTTGAAGGAAGGAGGAACTTCGTTTTGAAATTTCCAAAAAAGTTTTTTGGGTTTTTACTTAAAGCCAAGATTAGATAACTGAAAAATTCCATGTTTTTTTGGACTCAAAAGTATGTTCTAGGATTCTTATCTGTATTTACCTAATCTTTGCTTAAAATCTAATGAAACTGACATTTGACTGACAACGTGACAAAGAAACACTGAAAAAACATCCCAATATTGATACCACGATTTGATTTGATTGTAGTCATTTCCAACGAATGTGCATATCCCCTATTCCTACTGCATTTTCCCCCTAAAACTCAAACCAAATAATTCCACCTTAAAGCGCTCTACATAGACAATAATAGTGTGCATAGAATACTGTAAAAGTTTTTAAATTAAAGTAGAAACACTCAGCTATGTACAATGATTTTCAAAATAATTCTTTTGCGGAGGTATCTGCATTGTAGATATTCCATTAGAGAGCAAGGATTTGGGTTGAATCAAATATAAAGACCTTCAAACATATGTTGTGTTTCGTAATTGAACTTGTATATATGTGGAAAGAACTTTACCGGCGCGACATCGGCCATAGTTAAAGCAACAGCTCGAAACCGATTTATCCTGGCATTGTGGATGAATAAAAAATTTAAAAAAAATGCATTTACAACAAAAATGATTAGTACAGTCTTGAAAAAAGTTTCAATTGCTGAAGTTTTCAACATTCCAATATCCTGTTCCAGGGAGGACACATGGGAAGGTGAAAACATAAGAGTCTCATTTTGTTGGCTGCTTGAATTCCCTATCTCTCCTAGTATATGTGCCCACATCTATTGTTTGTATTTATGTATAACGAAAAAGGATCTAATATTCTGGTATTAGCCATTTTAAAATCGGTTGGAATGTGGTGGAGCTTGGATAGGATATTGCTGCACATTGATTGCAATCGTGATTCCAACTGTAGGATAAGTTTTGAAGCAGTTTAAGTCAACAACGACCAGTACGAATAGGATATGTTAATTCCTTTTTTAAAGGAAAGATCGCTTTGTGCCTCTTGTTCACGGCAACTAATTTGGCTCTTCTGTTGAAAGTTTTAAAAAACATTAGGCAACTAAAAATATTTACTTATTGGTTTTTCGTAACAATTTTGGGAAAATCAAAACCAACTGCTTCGTTTGAATGAGAAATAAGAATGTTTATCGGAAAAATATACAAGTTAGTAGCAGTCAAATTTCGGGGCCGCAAAATTCGGTCCACGATAGAACATTTCACAAAAGTAGTGTTCACAATAGTATGTACAATTTCTAACCTTCAAACTACTTGGCTGATCGAAATAAAATTTTGGATCTATATTCCAAGAGAACTTCCGAAAATTATTACGACAACTTGCTTTAAATTGTGCCAGAAAACTAAGAGACAAATATCACTTGTTTGATAAGATAAAAAAAAATTTACATATTAGTATTTTTAGCCTACTTCCGGAAATCAAATGGAAGTTTTCCTACCTGGCGGGTGTTGGGAGGTTAGTGAAAAAAACGGTACATTAGTTGATATCGAAAAACCACTTGGACTGTGGTATGTAAATGAATTTGAGCACGTTTCGTGATATGTTCAGATGTCAAATGAACCGAAAGATAAAATTACGGAAGCGAAAAAAGACTCGCGCAAGATGACTGAAGGACATGCCAACAGGAATTTTGAGAATTGAGGAGACGAAATGGGAATCGCAATACGAACGAAATATTGTATAAAGCATGGTATAGTGAAAACGGACTGGCATTCGAACAGAGATAAATAATGTCCTTGTCGGAAATAAAAAATGACAATTATCTTTACTTGATATGTTATCATTTGAATTTATTTCGAAATTCCGTCACGATACGCAAATGATTTATTTTGGCAAGAAACGTGTCTGGTGGTAAGAGAAAGACTCCTAGAATCAGAAACGACAACTATATCCATTCTCCTGCCGTACCATTCACCGCAGGCTACCAACCCACAGGACAGGACAAGGAAAAAAAGTGTACCGCAAAAACAGAAAGAAAACTGGCAAATGGAGAGAAAAAAGTTGGTTGGGAAAAATTGTTGTGCGTACAACGGCTTGGAATACCTACTCCAATATGATCGCAGCGCGATGATATAACGGGTCGCAAATACCGAGCAAAAATGTATAAATTATTCGGGCAAATCCTTATGAATAATCCATCTAAATGTCGCAAGGAACCCCACCCATCCACAGGAGTGCGCGATACGCTAACCTCTCCCTTCATCCCTCATCCCACGACAAGCGTGAAGTTTTGCATTTCAGCTTTCCCAAAGGATTCAAAGCAGACTGGTCCTAGATCAGGATATCAACGACTAACTTGATGGAGAATTCGGGTGCTGTTTCCCGTCCAGAAGGTGCCGCTGGTAGAGAGAGGGGGAATGACGATTATACGATATCAAGCATATTCACGACACGACGAAATAGTAAACGACTGTCGTTCTTGTTATCAGACAGAAACGATTTGAAATGAAGGCAGAAAGAATGCTTGGGATTAGCAAAAGTCCCAGGAATGACAGCATCAGATCGGAATCCAGCGAGTGAGGTGGAACTGTTGGAGCTTGCGGCGAACACCATACGCACAAATCACGTCCCGCGGTCGACAAATGTGCTTTTAAAATGCACTCTGAATATGAATGATTCGCTGCCACAGGAGTAGAGTATGAAATTCCACACAATTCGTGGCATTTGTCAGGAATCCCGCGTTTAGGAGCGATTTTTCGGCAAGATGTCCTCCGCAATTTCCGCATCATCTTCAGCCAAGATCCCACCAATGAATGTGGCATTTTTTTGTAACCCGAGGAAATTTATCGTATTACCTAACGTACTCGTATATGCGGGAAGTGTGTCTTTGATAAATTTCAGAAAAGGTGCTTTGAGTCGTTTTTCAAATCGTCGAAGGATGAACACGGGTGGTCCGTCCCTTCCGCAATCACACCATAAAATAGTCGGGACCACCACAGGCACTACCGCTGGGAATAGAAGGCACATAATGTAAGCAGGTCGCGATTGGGAATTTTAAAATGGCAAATCTTTAAGTAAGACGACAATAAGAACGCAGTGGGGTCGAAAGAAGGTAAAAGTGGGTGATGTTGTACCGTGGAGGGAGCAAAAAAAACAACAAATATGAATATCCCAAAGAGTAAAGAGGTGATCCGCCGGCAATAGACAAGGAAAAATCTCAAAAGTCCCGTGTCTAAATAAATGTACGTACATTTGCGAAAAGAAAGAAGAAAAAATAAACAACTAAAGGAAAACAAATGAAAAAAAAGGAAGAAATTGTAAAAATATTCACACAGAAAGTATCTATCGCAAGAGCATTTTTCATTCGATGACATATCGTTTATCCTGTTTGATTTATCTTGATTCCTTGCTTGTTATCCGTTCAACGACGATACTTTACCAAACTGTTTGTAATATAAAAGCCAAGTGAAGTAAACTTCATTCACTTTTATACATATTTGATGGTTATATGGCGCGTTGTCCTTGATCCTTGATCCCTGTGTGGTCACTTTACAATCTCTCTATTTATTCAATGGCCAGGCGAAATTGCATGGAGCCAAGGCCATTTTACCCCCAGGCCGTCATTGAATGCGTGTATGATGCGAAATTCCTTTTGTCCAGAAAAATAATTTATCAAACATGATGTCCCGTCCATATCACTTGAGAGATACTATCTAAATATACATTATGGCTAGTTTGAAGTGTTATTACAAGCGAAAGCATTTGCTTTTCACAATTTTTCTATAGGATAATAAGAGGTCCTGGATGCAAAAAATTGAATAATTCTCAGAAAAAGATTACAAAAATATTGAGTGCAGTTTTCAATGACAAACCCAGTAAATTATCAGAAATATGAAACTAAAAAAGATGTTTAAAAAAATTAGTAAAACTTTTTTACGCTGTAAAACATATCATTATACAATAAAATAGCAAGCGAAATTTGTGATATCAAAAATTGCCGAGGTTTTTTTAATTTTCGTAAAAATTTACTAAATTATTTCACACATTCGAACTTTATTGCACGAAAACTTTCGAATTAACTAAAAATGTTTTTTTTTAAATATAAGTACCTAGAAAATAAAGCATTCAACTCAAAATCTTCTTTACGCTGATTTTTCGAGGATAAAAGTTTATTCGCGTTGTCTGCCCAGGACTATTCCTGAGGTTCAAAATCTCTGCTTCATCCCTACAGAAACTTTGGTTTCATATTTTGAAATTCCATCTTCAGATCGTGATCAGCGACTTCCAAAACCCCCTAATGATAATTTTCATGACAAAGGACAAAAAAATTGGATAAAAGTTATTTGTGTTACTCTTATGGGACTTTAACGAATTTTATCGAAGATGGGAACTACCGTAATTCCATTTTCGTTCCTAAAAACTATAAGTAAACAAATTTCATCAAAATCTATAGAACCGTGTTATATACAAACAGGATCAAATTTTATATACAAACATGAAATTATTCTCTTATTATATTACAGAACTTCTCTAATAAAATTCAAAAAGTACAAATTTTATGATATAAAGGTTACTACTTGCCTCAAAAAACTATATAGAATAATACTAAAGGATATTTAAAATAAAAAATATTTGGAAGTGAATCCTTGGAAGATTTCGTTATTTTTTTAGAAGAAATACATTTGGTCTACATTTAGGCGTCGAAATAAGCAGTGCCTCAAGTGGCGAATTTTGGCACTTGATGACTTTTGTGATGCCTCAAAAGCTCAGCTATTCGTTCGTTCAGCATTTTTCTTTGTAAACAAAGCGATGGAAGTGAATATAAAAATTCAATGAATTGTTTAATTAAAGTGAATTTAAATGTGAAATGAGTGCTCCAGAATTGTTGCAAAAAGCCGTCGAATACGATTCGAATGGCCGACGACACGAAGCGTTGAAATTATATGAGAGAGGAATCCAGCAATTGCTTCAAATGTGCAAAAGTAAGAAGTTAAAAAACTACTCGGTTTGTTTTAGATGAAATCTCTGCAAATTATAATGCGGACAACGAGATTTGCTGTTTAACATTCGAAAAAACTTGTAATTTTACGTTTCAGCCGAAGGGAACGCGGATAAAAAGCACTACTTGCAAGCTAAAGTCCAGGAATACATTGAGCGAGCAGAACAAATCCAGAAGAGAATTCAAAAATGCCAAACTGTCGGAAAAGTTGTTGATAGAATTTCCATTATCGATGGTGCTAAGAATTTTAGCTATGAAACCATATTCAAAAAGTATTTAGACAGCAAAGTACACGAAATTGCAATAGAAGAACCATGGCTTCAGGAGTATCATCAGGTACAAGCAACAACAAAGTGTTATCGATCTAAAAAATAATGATATAAATATAAAATTTTACTCGATTTAGTAAAAAAAAAAGTTGATTCCAGTCTTCTTATTTCAATAGCTTGATAATCTTTTAGTGTTCTTCGAGCTAGTCGTGAAACGATGCGGTAATTTAAAATACATAAAATTGCTGACCATACAAGATATGAGAAACAAATCGGAACAACCAAGAGCATTCGAAAAAATGTCAAATGATTTACGGTCACAGGCAATTCATTTAGAAGTGACTTACAATCAGAATCTACACGATCGTCAAATCATGTAGATTTCAATAACATTTTATATGAGATTTTCTTTTGATTATTTTCTTATTGATTTGCTTATAGTCTGGGTAATGGATACATTATCAAAAGCGGCCGTGGTCTGGACTACTTCAAAAAGGGCAACGGGCGATTTACTCTGGGATATTATGACTTTGATTATAGAGAATGTAAGGAAACAAATATCGACATATTCGAATGTGCACAATGAACTTTAAACTTAAAATTGTTATGTATAATGTTGCCTTGAATAAAGTTATTTGATATTTTTTTAAGGATAATGTTTTCAAGTGTTTCATTTCTTGAAATTTAATTTATTTTCTACTTGTTTTATATTTTATCAGCTGAGTGCTCGAGCCATGTGTAAGGCAAAACGTATAACTATGGCACACATTTTTAAAATAAGTTTTTGGTAAACACTGTAATTTAATTTTTCAGATTCCAATTATTTAACTTATAACGATTGAAATTAATCTAACGGAAAAAATTATATTTTTTGAATAGTCGAAATCAAAGTAGATTTGATTTTAATAAAATTAATTAAATTAAAATAGCAAATAAACTTAACTAAAATGTTGAAATGTAGGCATTGATATGCTAATGTTGCCACATGAGGAATGTGGAAACAGAAGAGAGAAAACAGGATACAAAGGAGTCCTTTTGGGAATTTTCTTCCCTCGTCCTTTACATCCATACAAATGAAACCAAAAATATGTAATTTCCTGGAAAACCGACACATTTTTTTTTTTCGAGAAATTTACAAACATACAAAACAAAAATTTGGTTTTAAGTAAGGTAGCCCCTATCTTATTCCCCTCACAAACAAACAAATTGATTTTTTTGCGAAGTTTTTTTAGATTTTTTCGTATTTTTTTTGTCAAAAAGTAAATAACTAAACAATATATTTATCAAGAACTAATCAAAAAGAAATTTCAGATTTAATCCAAGTTTTTTTCACAACAAATGGTCGGAAACCATTCAAATGTACTTAAAAAAATGCATATGTGCTCAAAAAAGACCAATATGCATAATAACGAAATGCAAATTCTTGAATAATATTTAATGATAGGAAATAATTTCTAAGCACTTAAGAGAAGAATATCTTTTGTAAGCATCTTTTATTCTCTGTACATATCATCCCCGTTTAGGGGGAAATGAGAAAACACTTCAATTCGAAGAAAGTTTCAAATTGGATTTAGTATTATAATCGATTACTTAAGAAAATTGTTACAAAAAGTTTTGACTTCGACCACAATTCTCGCTGCCATATCTTGCCAAAACTAACCAACCAAGAAGATCGCCAAGAAAATCCCACAGCAATAAATCCAAAGTTGAATCTCAAGAAAATTTTCTTCGGCCATAAATCTCAGTAACGTTTTCAGGGAGGAGGTAACATTGTATCCTGCCCTGTTGGTTGTCTAGTGTAGCAAACACATTTCGCCATCCCTCAATTTTTTGCAACTGAATGTAAAAAATTTGTTTTTCTTCAATCAAACTCGTGTGTATGCATACAATGTTATTTCACATTTTATACTAAACAAGTTCCAAAAGGGACGATTTTTATGGTTCTATAGTATGCGGTATTACTCAGTCCAGAAACCTGATTTCACTGAATCCATCAATAAACGGAATTATTTCAAAAATCCCTTTAAAGTTATTTGAATGCAATACAGTGTAAAGAACAGATTGGTCTGCATAAGGACCGTTGCAAGATTTTGCGGAGATGGGTTTAAAAATTTGACTATATTTCTATATTTCTATAGCAAGAGGCACACTAAAACGTGATGCTTTCTAATATGCACTCGTCAAAAACGCAGGCTCAATTTCCCAAAATCAATTTAAAGCCTCCTTACTATGGCCCTTATTTGTACGAAAATTTGGAAATGTGGATATGAGCGATTTCTATGTCAAAATATGTTAAAAGAGAGTTAAAACTGCATGTGCTGCACTCACTGCTCTAGAAATAGCTAGAAATTGCCACCCGTTACGAAAAATACTAACACAGAAACCTCGAAATGAAGGCACCAGCAACATCATAAGTTAGTCTACATAAATCTGTTGCTCTATCAGAAGTCAGATTCCATACGAAACGACGAGGTCGATTTGATGCTTTTATCCGACAAAATAGCAAATAGCTCATTTAGCAAACTATACTATATACTATCTGCAGAATGAAGAATGAAGCAAAGCTCAGAGAAATAAAATTAATATTTTTAGTAAGATTGGTTACTCTCCTCTCCTCCAACCATACCAAAATTGCTCTTATTCTTGTCTTTTTTGGCGAATTATATATTTTTCGTGGAATAAACACAAAAAAAATAGAAATAAAAATAAAGAGAAGAAAAATAAAATCAAGGGAAATAAACCAAAAAATAAGGAGCCAAATGACAGGATCAGGAAGGCCTGGATACACAGCACAAGATATCTGTTAAGGATCTCTCGATATACAAGGAAACAAGAGATGTGAAACGTAAATAGTATACGGCCAGGCAGGAGTGATGGCTGAATTCATAGGGGGATGAGAGGAAGGACTATTCTACGGCTATAGCGAACTTGGTCCAACCATGATTTCTTATTTTCAAGCATTTTGGCCTTTGCGAGCCGCCAAATTGGAGCCAAAAAGTATCAAAAGTTTTCTCCTTTACGTATTCATATATGGAGAGGATGTGTATAAGCTCCCGACCAACTAAAAAAATGAAAGAAATCATCAGGAAAAAGGAAAAAAAGAAAAAAATGAATAAAAATAAAAAAAAACATGTAAGAGGAAAAACCACTGCCGTATATAGCGATTTCTACTCTCTAGTGTATAATATGGAATACCACTATGTTGTTTGTGTTTTATTTTATTTATTTTTTACTTCTCTTTATCTTATATTGGACAAATTCATTCTACTATACGATGTTTTGTTCGAGTTTTTTGTTTGTTACTGGATGATATCTTAAGAAATGAAATAGAAGTATCGCAGATGGACCTTTTCCACAAGGACATTTCGGTGAAGGATGTTGCTGTCCCCGGCTGTTTGGTTAGCCTCTTTTATGAGTTGTAAGAACAGGATTTCTAGGCTATTTGATAATCGTTATCTAAGAAACTAGGGGATTTATGTGTGTTATTCGAAAAACTTCCATGCTGTTGCCCAGTTTTTTATTTCATTGATGTGTTTCCACTTATTCTCATATCTCCAGTTATGCTCATTTTAACCATTTTCAAACACACCGGCAGCTATGGCGGCAACCAGTCCTGAATTGGTACTGTTTCATTGTTTGGAACAATTTTTGCGTCAAAGCTGACTCCAAAGATTTTTAAAAAGTAATTTTTTCTTGAAAAATATTTCGAAACTTAATAAAAGTGAATTTTAAAATACTGCAGAGGCCTGTAGCATGCAGGTAGCACAATTTTTCATCATGATGTACAGGAAAAGTAGCCATGTCTGATCCCAGCTTAAGGTTGTGTAACTCAAGCGCAAATTTTTTCAACTACGGCGTGACGTTAGCAGTTAACATATGTCATTCAATGTTTTGAGAATGTCAAAGAAGGAAGAAAACTTATGGGATCCCTAAATTCGACGTTGGCCAAACAAAAGTTATACTTTTTAGAAATTCAAAAAATCTTTTGCAGCGAAGCCCTATATTTTAAGGTTTTCCACTGATTGGGATTATAAAAATAAAATTAGAAGCACCGAATAAAAATGAAATTCGTTACAAGTCAGTTATTCCTATAAGAGCCTTTAATGTCATTCAATCAAGTATCATGCAATTGCTTATACGTTTTAAATATCACAAATGAAAACTAAATATTTCTAAAAATTGTTGTTTTCCTGCAATTAATCCATTTAAAAATCGCAATGTTTGGAAAATCAAAAAATTTTATGTGAAATCATGGATCCAACACAACTCGTATATACGTCAGAATCAGGATATTTTAAATCAAACGTTTCATCGATAAAATAACACGAAGTTTTATTGTTTTTATCCTGTTTAACTAGTCCCATAGGGTTCTAGTTTAAATGAAAATTTCGGCTACAAAAATTAAACTTCCACACTATCATTTCTATCCCACGCCATCCCTTTCCACATATACGATTATACATTCCGCATTTCAAATTTGCCGGCGAATTGAAACCGTGTTTTGCTCGTGTGTCGGCAATTGGAATCAGTTAAGGGTGGCATTTGGTTGGCTGAATTCATCCGTTTTTGTTGGTACAGAATATACTTGTATTTCGGTGCTATGTACAAATTATATACATGAATATTCGTTTGATTCTGATAGTGCCAATATTTCTGTACATTCAAACATGAAATGAAAATAAAATGCAATTTTCCCTGACGGCAACATAATTGGATATCAGTCATATAAATTTCAGGAATGACATTTGAGTGCGATAACGCCCTGTTCTGTTCAATGTTTTGTCAGTTTTTTTTTTGTTTTTTAATATTCCTTTTACAGAGTGGGAAAAGCCACAAGGCATGGCCAATCATCCTAGTCTCTCCATATGATAGGAAATTATTAAATGTGGTTTTTTTCAGGATTTTCTTGTTGTTACATTTTCCCCATGTAAGCTCATATCGTTCATTTGAATTTTTACTCTGACATTTGAGGTTATTGAAAACGAAATTGAGTACCTTTTGGTTGGCAGGATTCAGATTATTTTCAAATATCCGTACTTGTTGTTTAATGGAAAAAAGGTGTTTTTTAGTTGAAAGGCATTTTTCTTTACTGCTTCACTTTGATTCCATTTGAAAAATATCTGAAATTTTTTCTGTGTGTAAACTTTCGATCCTGGTAAGAAAATCTCGTATCTTGTGAAGGATTTTACCCTCTTCTCTGACCCAAGTTCTTCGTAAATTTTCAGTTCGAGCAAAAATTTCAGTCGGACCAACAGACCTAAAATTCTGGCTCATTCGAATGATACCCGAAGAGTAGACAAAAACCGGCCCTGATTTGCACAAAATTTTGGACACATTATGTTTTATACCACTATAGATGGGTTATATCACATATTGGAAAATTAATTGGGTATTTTCTTACTCTATAATAAAATAACTGAAGGCAGAGTCGTTTTTTTAAACATTATTTTCTCTCGAGTGCATCATTTGAGCTTAATTTGACATATTGAAAATTTATGTCTAAGTCATTTGAAAATTATTGATCTGCAGTTTCACCGTGGCGTCATTAATTAATCAACTAAGTCTTGTATTTCACTGGCATTTGGCCAACATTTGCTCCTACAGCTAAGAGTTGTGGTGTGCGAGTGTTCATAGGCAAAAAAGGAGACGAAATTCCTTGAAATTCAATAGACAAATATGTTGGAGATAATCTCTACGGGAAGACAAAGACACGTCTTTAACACAAGATTCGCTTTTTGCTTCAACTGGATTTCGACTGGATCCTTGAAGCTTACATGATATCCTTTTGTCTTGTGCTATGTTTTTTTACCGTTAACTATGAGGCACTATATATTTATATAGGAATAAATTCTACTATACTTTTAATACCACTATGGGCTAAGATTTGCCAACACTCACTAATGTTGCTCCCTTATTCCACTGTTGCTATTTCTGATGGTGTTGCTGTAATCGTAGTTGAGTTGAGATACAGCTTCTCCCCGAGGATAATATTGATAAATTTATGCACACAAACGAATCTGCCGCCACTTATAAGTAACGAAGCTAATCAATTTTTCCTAATAAATCCTTGAGTTCTATTCGCTTAGTTATTCCGGGGCTTAACTTTCCACTCGCATGATGATATCGCCGCGCTGCAAAAAAAATGTAGACAAGTTAGGCTAGGATTGGAATTGGGATTAAGGATTGATGTTGAAACTGAAATAAATAAATGAATGAAGAACGAGGAACAGGTTTAGTACAAGTAAGGAAGAACAACGAACAAGGAATTTGGATTCTGTGTTGAGACAGGGTTGGGGTTGAGGCTGAAGTACAATCAATTTCTCTCTGTGATACAACTTTATCCCTGAATGCATAGTTTACTTGGATTGTTAAATTTATTCGGCATGTTTCGCTATTACGCTAAACAAGGAAATCCTCTGGAGATGAATTGTTTCCATCTAAGCTGTTAAATCAGGACAACAAACACATTTCTGCCCCGAGCGTATCTCGTTTACAAGTTGAATCCTCGCCAAAGAGTAATGATTAAAAGTGAAAGAAATCGTCATACTGTATAATGGTGGCGCTTGCTGATTTTATATTGCTTTGATTTTTATTTATAGGCCCTTCGATGTACATACTTTCATTGCCCTGTTTCATACCATTTCAGATATCGCAAACGAACGCCCACATGTCCCACAGGAGTTTCGGTTTGATGCTTTCGTTATGCGTCGTTTTATGGACAGATCGTTATCGAGTTGAGTCGTTTTTTAATGGGAAATTAAAAATTTTTATTGCAAATACTTAGAAATTGCTACGAGGAAAAAATTTCATTCTGCCCAACTGTGATACAAGCCGGTAATGGGGAAACAACCCTCGCGATGTGGTGTTGAAAGAATTTCAATTGACATTCGATACCATAACAAAAATGTAAATACTGACAGTAGGGTGAAATGGGTATCATTGAATTACAGATACCCTGTCAAAATATAAAACCGATTGTAGCCATTTATGACTATTTTTTTTGGAAAATTTACAAGCTGCGAATCGATGTAATAAAATTTTGAAAACTTGTGGAAATAATTTAGATTTATTTCGAGTTGAATATATGTAATTAATTCTTTGTAATTTCATTTTCAGTTTTTCTTCTTTTTTCATATTTTATATAATTTTAATAATACCCGACAGTATTTTTTTTAACCCTAATGGAAAATAAGAGTGGATGTCCAACAAATACGTCACACACTTAGCGCAGGGGTCTAAGGTACTATAATGACGGTATAAAATTCCATAGAAGCCAAAATCGCATAAAAGCTTGATGAATGAGGTAGGGGGGAGGGGGAGTGTCGAAAAAACGAAAATCATTTTGTGGACAACCTTTTTTGTGAACAACCTTTTTTGTGGACAACCTCTAACTGTAGAACTGAGAACAAATTTGTTATATTCATCATAATAAATAACCGTAAATAGTTTTATGAATTTAAAACAAAATTGTTTTTTTATTATCACCTTTTGTGGTATTCCAAAAAAACAAGAGATATGTGACTATATTTTTTAGAGAAAACGCACCATTTGTAAAGTGAAGATATTAAATTGGATTTCCATTTTACGGTACTAACTCCTCTATGTTCGTAGATAAAATGCGTATTAAAAGAAATTCTTTTAGAAAATCTCAATCGATAGCCAAATTTCGACCACACTCATCCTCGGATCACCTAAATTTCGCTAGATAGGCTCGACTTTTTGTACTTGTATAAGAAATAAGAGAAATTTACTAATCCTACCCAGTTTCTTATCTTTGATTTATGTCGATTTAATTAAACAAGAAGAACAAAACTCTGACATCTGCAGTTTTGTTATCATACCCATCCAGTTTGCTTATTGTCTAAGTCTAAAGGCCATTCATCAGCTGATTTCCTTGACAGTGTGACCCCCGATATCGTACGTATCATCATCACCAAGGATAAGAATATAAGAATACCGAATTTGCTTCTTAATCTCTATTCCTTTGCTTCATTCACCATTTCTTCAGATAGTCTAAAGACAAGTTGATTAGGAAAAAGTCTTATGATCCTATGGGGAACAAATTTGGTTGAAACGCAGCAATATCGGAATGTAATAAAATTTTGAAATCGAAATCAATTACGTGCTACAGGATAAGTATGAGAATCTATCTTTTCGTCCACACGACGAAAAGATAGATTCTCATACCCATCAGCACGTAATTGATTTCGATTTCAAAATTTTATTGAATTTCCTTCCTCACAGCTCTAGCGACACGATGACACCTGAAGCCGAATCCATTAAGGAGCTGGGAAGAAGTTCCCCAAGAATAATTCAAGATTCCATTCGATGTATTTAGCTCAACAAATTCTACAATTCGTCTTACCACAGAAACTCGCATTCAGAATCGAATTATCCTCTATTGTGACAGGTCCTGCGGAAAGCGTAACCGCACGCGTTAGTGGCTTATTGGCTCCCATGTTTGGGATACATCACAAAAAAGGTCATACTCACCGCAGACTCTAGAACTGTTAAGTCAGATATCGTGTCCCCAGGGATTCGCTTGGTTCGCTATGGTCTCCTAACTCGCTGGATTTCGATCCGAGCCGAGTCGGTTGCTCCTTGCTTTACACACATATGAGAATAAACATAAATTGTCATGTTTTTATTTCTGGCCAAGTTTTTTTACTTCACCATCGTTTGGTTCGTTCCAGTACAAGGCAAGTGGTGGCCATTTTTTTGCACCCCTTTGGGCTCCGTTTTTAGTTGGTAAATGTTCATAGTATGCAAACGGATGCAGGAAATTATGTTCTGGAAGTTAACAAAAAGCGCCTTTACAAAGGCCAAAACCGGGCAAATAACGCCTTGTTGCCTTCCTGATCGGAACATATACGATTACTATTGTAGAAATCCTGCAACGTCAATGTCCTTTCGCGAATAGCACCCGTATATGGGACGTCGTGTATAGATTTGTACCTTACATACCAACATTTATATATATCTCCAAGTGCTCGTTATGTTCTATGCTACTGCGGTCGGTTACCACTCGACCGAAAATGTCTGCGGTCGTGGCTTTTAATCTTTGCCTCATGGGCTCAAAGGTTTATGATCATGTACTTCATGCTGCGGGTATTTCTTTATATTAATTTTCGTCCTTTTTTCAACCGGGACGGCATTTTGACGTTTTCCCTTTTGTTTTAGCCGGTCCTGAAACGTTTTTTTTTTGCATCCTTGTGTGCATTCTGACGCGATGGCATGAATTTTTCAACATAGGAAGTGTCCCTTTGCCTTTCTTTTGTTGTCGCCATATTGCAACCAGGAATTTATGAATGATTGGGGTTTTGTCTGTCAATTAGTCCTCGTTAAAGCTCTCTATAAATAAATGCTATTAAATGTTGGAAACTCTAATATTGACTGACAAATCAAAATAGATTTTCCCCCAGAAATATTTAGAAAAAACTTGAATTTTTACATCTGACAAAGCGATTTCTGACATGTTATAAATATTTTGCACCCCTTTTACAATTCCAGTCAATGAAAAGGAAAAAAAATTAAAACCGAAGGGAGGCTGTGAAAGTCATTCACTTTTCATGGGGTTAGGTAAATAATACAGCAGACAGGCAATATCACACGGGCATCAGGAAGGGTCCACTTCTAGTTCATTCGATTAGCCATTATCCGTCCCCTGACACCTTCACTTATTCTACCTACAAGTTTGGTTACGCGCTATAAAGTGACTGAACCGATTGGTATATGAAGGGCTATTTACCATTTTCCATCGCCCCAAACATTTGAAATTAGGTAATTTGGGAAAGTTTTATGCTGTTGTAACTTGTATTGGGGGTGTTTTTTCTTACTTTTCTTTCAAGCTTTAGGTAATCAACCCTCGATGAAACTTTTGTTTTTAGCCGTCGATTAAATGAGGGAATTCTAAACTGAAAAGTCCTCCAGCTTTTTTAAGGTGAAAACTTCTCCAACCATCAAGCATTCGTTGGAGACCTGTGAAGTTGTAGCGGAAAGGGGTTGTATTAAAATTTAATTTTCCACTTATGAAACAAAGAAATGTTTCTCACCCTTATCCATCACTACTGTATAGTAAGTCTTGAGAGCAGTCCAATTATTATAGTCGCAAAAATTGTCGAACTTGGAACACGTGGGAATTTATGTTTGATGTACTTTTAAATGATTTCAATTAGATGTAAATGGTGTAACTAGAACTCGAAATTATTGGCACTGGCGATTTTTTTAAACAATTGTAATATAAAACAGTGCAAAAATGTCGCGTTTATATTGGGAATTTTATTCAGCTAAAATCGCCAATTGGTTACATAATCTTCCATACATTAAAATTCAATTCACCTTCTTCTTCTCGTTTCTCGTGCCAGAAAAACAGATTGTATTGACAACACTTCATTTAAAAAAAATCTAATATAAAAAATAAAATAATTTCATAACACTTCTAGACATCGAAATTCATTGGAATCTTCGTAAACTTTATAATTGGTTTGATTGTGTATAAAATCGTAAAAGTTTTCTAGTAATATCTGTCTTTTTATATAAGGTTAGGTTAGGTTGGAGTGGCTGCCAAAAAGGCAGACCAGAACTGACCCATTGTAATACCACGCGAATCTTAACGATCCATTTCTTTTTATATAAACTTTATAGGTTTTCACGGATTGGAAACTGGTTATTTATTTTCATGATTTTCGATAAAAATCTACTTTTATGTAAAAATAGATGTAATTGTATTTGTTCTCCCGAAATGCACCCCAAAAACGGTTCCAAAAATAAAATGTTAGTAAATAAAAATACAAAAATCAATCAATCAAATGTGTTGGTGATTTTCAGCAAGTGATCGAAACTTTTCATTAACATGTGAAAAGATTCCGGAATTCATTTCTTTACTTGCAAATTTCTTATTGTTAGAAATTTTCCTTAAATATTGCCGCAAGGAATCTTTTAAGTTTTATTTGGGACAGTGAGCTACAGAAGAGATCGAAAATAGTGCCAGGTGTGTTAGTTTGTTATTAATGATCGGTCAAGTTCTGTTTTTCACATGGAAAGAGGAAAGATTCTTTTTAGTTTTGGTGCTGATACAGAATTCGAAATACATCGATTTGTTATTCTTTTATTGTTGCGGGTTCATGTGAAATGGAAGAACCCTTTTTTATTTAAATGCGTCGTGTTTTTCTCACACATAATCAAATTGTTCAATGTGATAAGCACTTTTCATCTATCTATCCATCCTTCTGTTAATTCATTCATCCATCCATTTATCCATCGATCTGGTCATCCTGTCCCTTTAAAAAAGCACTAAAGTAATCCATCTATTCGTTTCCCTGGGGACTTGGTCATTTATCGAGTGGCCCAGATGTCTCCCAAACATTAACATACATTTGTAGTATTCTAGTAGGTTCACAGCAGATAAAGGTTGCCCAAGTCATTTCATTTTCATCTTAAATTCGTTATCGGCGATTTTGTCTGTTATCTAAAATTTCGAATGGTTTATTTCCCATGAAGAGTTAAAAACATGCGAATATCAGTCATACTTTTCACTCCTCTCTGATTCAAATTAATGTAATTCTTTGTAATTTTTCTAAAAACCGCACCCGTTACAAAAAAGAAAAACTTTCCATAAATGCAAAAACTTTACGATTTTTACATAATTCTCTCATACATCAAAATCCCATGGCAACAACTTGAATATCAATTAGCTTGATTCATTTTGATACAAGTTTCCAAAAATTTTTCTGATCCGTACAATAACAAATATTTCCTCTAGTCAAATTGTTATACTTCCTTTCCAACATTTATATTCGCTGGAATTTAGTATATGACCATCAAAGCCGCCGTTTCCAATCTCTGGACACTGGCCAGTGGAAATTTTTACATAAAAATATATTTAGGACACATGGAGTGGGATGTTATTGTGCTCGGTTGCCTGTTTTATATGCAGCGCATACATGGATATAATTTATATTGTTATCGTAATAAATGGTCATTGTAAAACCATACATCAATGACGTATTCACCCAAAACGTCCCACCCTTTGTGGTGGGTTTACTATCAACGCCGTATAAGAGGACCTGTCCAGAATGACCGCTTGTTGGCCCTAGATACTTATTCAACACTTAGGCGTTCGGGAAAAAGAACGACGGGCGCTTACATTGTGGAGTCAGAGATGATTTTTTTTATGCTTAAGATTGATAGTTTCTCATAATTTTTCGCTGTTTTTTTCGTTTTTAGACAGTGTTTCATTCAAAATCGGATTTATATAACATTAAATAGTTATAATTTCCGATGCTGTACATTTTTGTTTGTTAGTTTCGTTATTCCCTCGAAGTGCTGTAGGATATTTTTGTCAACAAGTTTTAAAAAAGTACCCACGAAAGTTTTTCATCCTACCGCCCCGTGTTATGGTACATAAAATAGATAACTATTTTGAAAAATTTTTGCCATTTGCGGACACATAAAAGACGAAAGTATTTTTTCTGAAAAATTAACTCTTTCTACGAATTGCTTGCCACAATTTATAAACATATTTGAAATCGCCACATTTATTTCTACGTGCACAGCAAAAATTTTG
Source organism: Chrysopilus asiliformis (assembly GCA_964034945.1). Lineage (NCBI taxonomy): Eukaryota > Metazoa > Arthropoda > Insecta > Diptera > Rhagionidae > Chrysopilus > Chrysopilus asiliformis. The sequence continues at coordinate 416,856 of OZ035962.1, read as the reverse complement.
TTTGGCAGAAAATCGAAAATCGTATTTCCAAGGGGACCAAATCCAGAGAGGGCTGAATTTCTGTTAAATATCTATTGTTCGATATTGAAGTTCAAAGATGTTGCAGTATGGTGACTAAATTTACTACGAAAATTAAGTACGTCTACGGGTATCTGAACTTTGGGTGGGCAAGAATGAAAAGTTTGGTGGGTGTATAACTGTAGAGAATTGGTGCAATTTAAGATGACTGAAGACAAAATGAGAAATAGCAAGGATGCAAGGATTACGGGCAACAAGTCTCCAGAGGGAGATGATTTCAGCGTTAAAGACTCGGCAGGGTTGAAGATAGAGGATTCAAACCGAAATCACTTTATGTATTGAAGGGAATGAGAAATGGTTAAGTTCAAGATGACGATGAATGCTTGGTTGCTAGTAGGCCCTTTGGTCCGGAAATGGTTGAAAGCATTGGATTGGCATGAAAGGTTTCTGAAGAAACTGATGGGGATTGAATGGTGGCGGGTGGGTGGATGAAGTGCGGCACCAACTTTTCAAGTTTGTTTTCTGAATACAAATTTTCATCGCACCAAGAATAACAATCACGTGACTTGCAGATAGAACGACTTCGTTTTGCAATTCCTCAGGTCCTTGATTATGCCAAAATGATAAAAAACGAATAAAAGATAAAGAAGTCGAATAAGAATAAGTAGTAAGAGCATATAGTCGATGCTATAGTAGAGAAATAAATGAAGTAAAAAGAAAGCGTCGCAAGGGGACCATGGGAAAATACTAGCAAAATAATTCCATCCAGATCTATGCAGTAAAATTGCCAAATCATCGAGGGTCATTGTTTTTTCTTTTTTTTTTTTTGCTTTTTTTATAAAAGGAATGCTTTACTATTTCAAGGGGCAAATGTGTAGTTATAAATTTGTGCAATTGCCACAATATATAACGAACTACCTCTTAAACTATAGCTCTTTGATTTTAAGCCTAAACAGACACGACCGCAGTTCTCGCTTGCTTCCCCAACTAGACTCGTTTTCTAGAAAATAGTTTGTAAAGCAGTCACCCGTCAACAGTCACACCGATTTGAATATGATTTATGGAAAAGTTGTGCAAAAACGGATTCTTTTTGCTTTTACCTTTACCACAAAACGCACCATTTTCGAATTAAAATCAAAAAAATTATCCCAGTTGTTCAGGAGAAACCAGAAGGAGTGCTTTATTAAATTTCGATGTATGGGAGGGTTATGTAAAATTGTGTTCTAAACAATGTTGATCATATTAATTTTTTCGATGCGATGGACCGTTTCGGGAAAAATCGAAAAAAATGTGTTATGTAAAATCAAATTTTTTTTTTTGAAAATTGTAAATTTTATAAAATAACTAACCCAAATATCGACAATATTCAAAATGAATTTTCCATCTAGATTTCAGAAAAGTGATTTTTTTCCAATGGTGCTCAATTTCTTGTGACAAAACGCTCGACAGCACAAAAAAGATAAGTCGATTACAATTTTCACTCTGTACAGCTAATATACAATCTACAGCTGATGTTTGGGGCCTAAAAATTGACTTGAATGATTGTTTCCAATTACGACTAAATAGTCATCTAAAAGTCTCTGCAGGAAAACCAAAATGTATGTAATTATAAACGAAGCTTAACAAAATATAATTATCGTCAGTTAACATCAACAGCTATCTACGTATCTATTCATCTATCTGTTGGGCTATAGTCGTAAAATATCGAATTTAATTTCAGGATCAGCTAATGTAGAGGAAGAAGATACAATGAGTCGGACAAATCGAAACAATGACACTCACTCAGTTGTCGTAACTGATTATTCTATAGGCGAACGAGGACAAGATTTGTTTCATTCGGTATACGTATATCTGCCAATTGTATGGATGTGAGAATTATTTGTAGATACGTATATACATATATATTTATAACGTTTATCTTGCCTTATGTCTTCACCTTGGACTTTAACTTGGACTCCTAATTCTATTTCCAAGTTTCTTGAAGCGATTCCTAGATTTGTTGTCGTAGTCGCAGTCACAGTCGTTGGTCGTCATTTAGGAGCCCTGGAGACGAATAGATTTGCATTATGTGTCCTGAAATGGAAAAAAATTGATTTCATTATGTGGAAGCAAAGATAACAGAAAATTAATGAGATAGCTCTGAACTATGTTTAATATCCCCCTGTTCTACCACTTTATCCGTTTCTCATTTCTTCGAAAGATTTCTTAGGATACCGACGACCGTTTCCTCCATCCACACGCCACGCCAAAGACGGAAATTGACCGCAGTGACCACCTAAACTGGATATACTCGTACCGAACTGATACTAGTTTTTTTCCACCCCTACGGACAACTGTAGATGGGTATATTTGAAATGCACACAATGGTAGATTCTCTCTTTCCTTCTATATATATATATCTCAAATGTCCAATTGTAAACATAAATGACGCAAACCGATACACATTCACGTTAATAAGGCTATGAAAAAGCGGACTCATTAATACCTGCCATCAAACAGAAATCGCTTAATCTTTCAATCAATGATGGCATCAAATCAATCTTCCCCGATTTCGAAATGAGATATGTTGAATCTTTTTTGTAGTTTTCGTCCGTTTTGTTTCGATTGGAATTCTATATTCGATTTCTTTCGATTTAATACGATTCGATTTGTCCTCCTCCTCCGAATTTGCTCACCACCAATCTCTGATCGTATTTGCCATCATTTGCCACATAGATATTATGTTAGAAAAAGGAATATCTAAGGGGACAATCTTTCTCCTTCCTGCTCCCGATTTCTATCATTCTCCTTCCTGCTACCGGTTTCTAGATCTACACCCTCCCGCAACCGTACAAAGGCGATGAAAATAATGGGGCTGATGGCCTTGTTTTCGTTATGGAATCATCCGATCTTGTTTTTTTCCATTCAATTTTTGTGCGTATCATAATACGGCTGGAGAACCCAAGCATATCTTGCGTGTGTAATCCAACACTTTTGAAGATGACACGTCAACTAAAATTTCATGTCCTGAATGTAGCATTAGCATGGGGTAAAAAGGATGAGAAACAGCAAATAGTATTATACTTTCTTTGATTCTGTTTGCCTATACTTGTATGTACCCCCGACAAGAAGGACGAAGTACGCAGGATGTACGATGACGACGCTGACACCTGTTGTCCGTTAATAAAATTCAATTCGACATTTTGGTCGACATGGACCTAAATCAGCTAAGACAGCTTCCAGAAGTGCAATTCTACGTTTTCGCTTAGGGGCGAAACGAAAGACCTGATGTCAATGCTCTCTGGAAAATTTTTCGACAAGTATTTCAAACGAAAGTCTCGTCTGTAGATCTCTTCCACGTGTGAACGCAAATTTGTTACATCTCCATTCGATTTTTCGTTCTTACAAAAGCGGGGGCCAGGGAAAATAAGAAAGATCGATGTATTAAACTTATATTGTTGAAAGTATTATATAATGATTGACAGGCACTTAGTTAACAGAGAAAGGAATCTTTTGGCGGACTCTGAAATTACAGATTCTCAGAATTATGTAATGGCGCCGTTAAATTTAAATGGAAGTATTTTTAATAACTGAAAACGTTAATGATAAAAATTACATTTGCGTACGAGCTTCGATTATCCGAAAAACTATAACTGAAAACGTTAATGATAAAAATTACATTTGCGTACGAGCTTCGATTATCCGAAAAACTATTAATTGAGCTTTGATTATCCGAAAAACTATTAACAAAAATCACAAAAAGAGAAACTCTTTGGAATTTTCTTATTATCGAATATTATTTATAAAAAACACACTCTAACGTAAAAAGATTAACATATTTTTAATTTAATTTTAATACAAAAACAAATATAATTTCATACTTTTCCATATACGTTTAAGAATTATTACCATCTCACAAAAGGTAGCTTAGGAAAACTAAACCGAATCAAAGCAATTAAAAATACATCTTCGTTCTCATATTTGCAAGATGCAACTGCAAACTCGCAAGTTGAAGGACGTTCCCAAAGTAAGATGCAAAGGTGGAAACTACTATGAAACACCGTGTCGTGCCAGCAATCAAATTGGAGAAAATTTCGCTTGTGAAATTACAACAAATCGCCGGTATTTGTGTTGTCTGTTGGCAGCTTAGTAAATCTTTTCGAAAACTCCTAAAACTATTTATTATTCCCTCTAAATTTCCAACATATCTCTCCAGACTTTTCACATGACATCAAATGTTTTACTTCAACCGTAAAACTTAAATAACATTATATAACTTTGCATGTAGTAGAATAATAGAAATTTTCACCTGAATTTCGTTATATACCTTATATATATTTACAACGTTTTCCAGAAGTTGTGCGTTTTCGGTGCAAGGAAGTCGACATGCGTTATCCTTTTTGCTTTATTATATTTTGGTTTTATAGCTGCTCACTTAATGTCTACAAATGAATATTCACCACATACAAACGTACATTGATGGTGGTGGAATTTTTATGTGTTAACACTTGAACTGTAATTATAATCAAGAAAATGAAGAAACTGTCCCAGTTTCTGAACATCCTTATTTGCCTGTGTTATTTCGTTATTCCAGTAATTTACGTTTCCATGACCTCTATTTCAACAGTTTCCCATATTTGTAATTTTAAGCTCATGGACTTTCAAACTTTAATTAAATAGTTTCTTTAACAAATTAAACGTTTAATACACCATAGATAAACACATGATGATAATTCCTAGACATGCTTTAGAAATAGAAAATATGTCTACAAAAATATCAGAAATATTAAAGAGAACCGTTAAAGATACATTAAAATAGTTAAGTTTATTTCCTTAAAATTTTTTCATGAAAGTGCATATTTTTCTATGGATTTTTTTGTTTTTTTTTCAGAAAAATTGTCCTATACAAGGTTACAAACAATTTCAAGTCGCTAGCTCAACGCGTTCCCGAGTACTTTAAGATACGTAAAATGGACAGACCGACAGGCCGACAAACAGACAAACCAACCGACAGTTTTGCCTGAAACGGATTTCGTACTGATGATAAAGTTTCTATCTGCCTCCGTTCTCGAGTCAGTCTCCGTCATAAATCATTCTATGTTTTATTAAGTCGTCCGTATTTATGTTTTTTATATGATGTTCATGTAGAATAAAATGTTAAAGTTTAATTGCGAATTATTTAAGATCTTACAATCATACTATATTTAACGAAAGTTCCAGTATATTGGCATCAATGTACATATTTGAGATAGATTTGTTGAAGCAACAAATTCTGAATCGCTGCAAGAAAAAGACTCAACTAAAATCTCTGCTGTAAGCTGGTGGGTTGGAAAACTAAAATAAATGAAAACTTATTTTTAATGAAGCAACCGGTCTGGTTGCCTTAACATTTTAATTGCTTTGAGGTGGTCCTCCAGTTGGAAATGTGAGCGCTCTTTGCCCGAATTAAAAAGAATTTTCCGCTATTGCCATTGAAGTGCCCGCCTCCCCACAAGGCCGAGTAGCCCTTCTGTCTATTGACATACGAATGCTCATCGTTTTCAACCCTTATTCGTCCGCATACCACACTGTGCTATGAAGAGCTTCCCAAAAAAAGGAAAAAAATAGAGCACTTTTGTAAAAGGTTTTAATTTGAAAGTAAAGCTAACTACAGCATTAGTACGATTCAACGGAAATAAAAATAAAAACACAAGAAAGTATAAAAACAAAAAATAAGTGAATTAAAATTAAAAAAGGCAGAATCATTACTCTCTCGTGAAACAGCCCTTCCAAGTGATATCGTCTGTTTTCCTCAAGGACAAGACATCCTCATCATTCCAATATCGCAGAGAGTATGGCACACAGTTGGCGGCATATTTGCATGCTTTCTACTTGTTCTTTGACTTTTCCTTGTGCCAACCAAAAAATTTTCCTCTTTCGAAAATAATTTTACCATTTCGGTTTTTTCCTTCCGACATTGGCGCTTGACGCACAGTTCATGCAACCAACCGACCCACCAATGTTCACCATATCCAAATTTACGGCTCATGAATTTTTGTTTCATGACCGGGAGAAGAAGTTTTTCCAGGACGCCACACTTCATACCAAGCTCAATCCCAGTACGATTCAAATGGCCAAAATTAATTCTTGAGTGTTAAGTGTGAGTGAGACAGGACGAAATTGAGGTAGCTACTGTACCATTTCTCCTTTTGGCGCAACAATTCTCATTTTACCATCTTAAGATGCATGAATTTCGGGTTCATTTTCGTTTCTTTTAGTGTATGAAATGGGTTTTCCACATTGGCGAAAACCATGCGATGCGTCTGCAGTATTTTTTCAAGTTCTCTTCATGTCACAATGGGCAAAGCACCAGCCTGATGGTTTTTTGCATCATTTGGACATTTCAAACTTACGTATAAAGAAGTTGGCCAAATCCTGAAACCCTCCACCACAAGGAATTCAATTTTTTTTTACCTCGAGATGATAGGAAACTGTGCATGTTGGTCGCCGTCCATATTTGCATGGGAAATGGGGAAAAATTGTGAAACTCTGCCAAAGGAAGTCATCGAGTCGACAGTTTGTACGGAAAGCCTCTGCGGGTAACCGAAACGACGTTGGTACACAAAATAAAAGAAACTTTGAGTTCTGAGAAATTCTAATAAAAACTTTCAAGGATCTAAAATAACGAGAGGAATTAAGTGGATAATTTTTATTTGGAGAGTTTCCTCTCCTGTTTCTATGCGGAACACAAAGTTCGTCTTATAAAATGTCGGCGGGTAGTCATATATCTGTCTATGCGACTACAGCGTACTCAGAAATTCAAACGCAGCGTTTTCTACCCACATTGGTTCCTGAGAAAATATTCCGGTACACATATAGACTCATCGCCAGGGTTAGGAAGTGATACATTAAATCGTAGAATGGACGGAGATCGTAGACAAAAGGAAAACTTTCAAGTTTCGACGACCGACGTCGATGTGTACCTTGTGGATCTTAGGGAACATTTACTCTACTTCATTCTTTCCTCTTTTTATTTCGATAATTGGCTCAGCAAAGTACTTTTTGATTATATGACCTACCATTGTAATGCTCTCTTTATTGCGGTGAAATTTTTTAAACAACATAAAACGTATTTATTTTATTTATGGTCGCGAACCATTTATAAAGTAGAACATTCTAAATTTAACGCTTGTTAGTTTTCGAAAAATTCATTGCCGCGAAATTTTGTTTTATGACAATTAGTTTTTCGGGTAAATAACTTAAAATTTTAGTTCATAATGTGTCTCTTTAGGAAAATACTGGAAAATATGATTACTCTTGGTGAGTTTTTGAGGGATAAAATTCAAATTTAGGCTAAAGGTCTTCGTATAGATTAATTGAGAAAAAAGTTAGAAAAAGGGTTCCATTACCAAAATGAGAAGACGTGATATTTCTTGGTGGTATAATGCCTGAGAGATGAATGCCCTATTCTTTTTCATACTACATAGCAGAATACATGGGCATAAGTCTATCATTCTGATGAGATCCGCCTTAGATTCGCGGCATCAAAACTTGATGTTTCCCAATCAAACGATTTTCCAATTCCTCATTGTTTCAATTAATATTACTTTCATTGTATTCGATGGTGGCAATGAGACATCTAGTATTTTATTTGAATTGAAATTGTTTCGAAAGAAACAAAAATAAAATAAATATAGCCCGAAATTCTTTAAAGATACACTGAATTTAAAACTTTCAGGTACGAAACAATATTTAAAGAGAAAAAACTATCGATAAACATACTCTTCTTAAATTCTTGTTCCATGTAAACAAATTTGGAACGCAAATTCGAAAGAATGGGGTTAATTCAACAATTTTCCGATATTTTTTCCAATACGTATAAACATTTTGGGAAGATGGTATTTATGAGAATTTTTAACTACTAAAATGTTCGGGTCAGAATAATTTCAAATCACCAGACCAAGAATTAGTGCTTTCATGCAACAAACCGTTTTGCCGTATATTAAAGTTGCAACTAAAAAGTAAAACGCTATAAATTATTTTCCGACAACCCTTTTTGGCAACAATTTGGTAAGTTTGCTCGGCCCGTATACTTCTTGCCACTGAAAAATATTACGTCCATATATGAGATGGTTAGATTGGTCGGATCAAAGGGTGATTTTTGGGTTGAGTTTAGTGGAGATATAAAATATCACAATAAACTTAGCCTCTGGCTTCAAATTGTGAAATTTCAAGTGTTGCTAGCGAAAACTTAACTATCCACGCCTTGCAGCACTTAAAGTCCATCTGAACTAAAGTTCGAAGTCGATCCGGCAACAAGAAACGATGTGGCATGAGTTATTGGGTGGAATTTACTTCATAGTTTCTTGCCAGCTATGAGTTGTATTTTTGGGACTTGACTGTTTTGTGTCCTCCTGTTTTGCAAGGCTCCATGGAGCGTGAAATATGCACTGAACCACATCCAGGAATCCTTTTTTCATACTGCCCAGCAAAATATATGAGTATAGGTCTATCTGTTTATATGTGCCCATTGCCAACCAAAGACCGCCAAAGCCAAAAATTCAACTCTAAAAAGATTTTAATAATTTATAAAGTTCAATTTTGTGTTTGATCCGATTTTTCATTTTTCAAAACAATTTCTCTTCCTTTGCCAACGAAATTCTCCCCATTTCAACTACCCATTCTACTACACTCATCGACATATTATTCAACGATCTTGGCTGCTGTCCTTGGACGATAGTCTGATGAAAAATATGGATAATATGGAATGGAAATCACACAGAAACGCGCGAACCTGAGAAGGTTTGGGTGAAACGATTTTTTAAAATGCATTTGAAAAAATGGGCGTCAATGGGAAGCATGAAATTAAAATTCTGTCAAAATTAAATTTATGATAGATGATTTTTTTATTTGTCTGAAGGAGTTTTTTTTTTAAGTTCCTGTAGACCTCGAGGAGTATGCGAGAAACGAATCTTTTACAAAAACATTAACACGAAGGAAATATGTACACCAAACTTGAACACAGCATTTAACCCTCTAGCCGGAATGCCCGCCTTAAGGCGGGCTTCAGGGAATTCGCTTGTTTATAACGGGTAACAATTTTAATCGCCGGAAATCGCCGGAACGTGTTACACTGACATTTGTAAGTTATCGCTTTACATGCTGGAAAAAAATTAGCCCTGTACGTTGTCTTGGTTACGGTCTGTCGCAAGTTGAAAGTCATATTATAGTGAATTTTTCTCGGAAATATTCCGGTTAGAGGGTTAAATCAAAAATTCTATTTTTAGTCAATAACATTATTTTTTGAAAAACATTTCATTATTGTTAAAAAATATTTCTACAGTATAAAAGGAGGTGGGTGGGAGGAGGGGGGTCAATAACTCTAATTTTAGTGTGACATATTTTATTGGGAACCACAATTGTTAAATCTTTGACTTTTTTTTTGCTAAACCTTTTGCAAAAAACAATAACGATTTCAAAAATTTCAACAAATACAATATAATCTGTTTTAAAGTAAACACAATAACTCCTTCATCGATTTTACGGGAATTTATAGTTATTTGCTAGTAGTAGATTTACCAACAGATTTCATTATTTTGTCTATACGTAATTTTAACAATTTATTTATTATACAGAATTAGATCAAGATTAGGAGACGATTAAAGTTGTTGATGAGGTTTCAGTAATGATGTTCTCATTGAAATACAGTGAAGGGCTGTCAATGAAAAGCTTTAAGTGTTCATACACATTGTCCCATTGGAATCCACAAATCCTTTTGGCCTACATTCAATATCCTGGTGAATAGGTTCTCATCAGACCAATATGTTCGTGGATATTGTATGCACAGATGCTACCAGAATAATCGAAAACCTCGCCTGTCGAGGGACGGATGGGGTATTCGAGGGCGGGAAAGCGAGCTCATTCCTAGATTTCTGCCTGATTTTAGTAATTCTTATCAGCCTTACCCCTTTTTCCCCAAAATTGATATCAAAATTGCGCGGCAGATGTCCTTTTCAATACAATTTCCGTTTATCTCCGACCGATATCAAAGGTAATTTGATTCTTAAAGTGAATGGTCTGGCCTCCAAGTAGAAGCCGAAGATAGACAGAAGCTAAAATGGCCTCCAATAGTATTTTGGCTATTGTTTTCCGAACTGGCATCGTTTGCTATTTTCCTCGTTATTGTTGTTAGTCGATTTAGATACTCTAGCCTAGATACTGTTAGATACTACTAGGCCATCATTGTCTGTGAATTTGAAATGAGTTCCTCTATCTCGCCAAAAATTTAGCTCCAAATTGATGGAAATATCCATAGAGTTGGGGACGTTAAAATGTGAAAATTTCAGGATGAGTTCATTCTGATTGTAAAAAGTTGTAAGTGAAGATAGAGCTGCTGCCACCTTGTAAAATTTAATTGCTCACCATTCAACACCCTCATAACCATATCGTAACTTGGGAAATATTTTCACAAAAATTCAGAGGTCCGCTTTACGGCTGGCTGCCTTATCAAACAACCGAAAATTTGTTATTGTTATTTCGTTTTCTGACTATTATCGTGTGTCACTGGCGCCGTGTTCATCCTGGCTAGTAAGCCCTAGCCTACTGCTCCCAATTTTACAAAATAAGCCAACATATATCTAAGTTGGTAATAGTATTTCACGAATCCAAGCGAAACACAAAATTCGTATGTATAACCTCATCCTATATTATCGTACATTTAGTTCTATCTATCTTTTTCGGAATCACAAGAAACATTCAGATCCTACGGGGTACACTGGAAAAAAGGAAGATGAAAAACTTGTTGTCAATTCGCTTGGCCTCTGTGTACAAGTGTTTGTAGTATCTTTTGTGGATTTCGGGAGTCATTTTGCTTCTCAACCCAGCGAGATTTTCACAGCGTCATCATCCCCATAACGAGTATTTGCTGTGTGTTTATTTTCGGTTCATGTTTGCTATTTAGATACCTACATATATGAGAAAAGTGGAAAATAGAAAATGGTGAAGATGGCTACTAACAGATAGATATTCCGATTCCGTTACAACTGAAACGTAAATGCAAACAATGATTACAATAGATATGAACGTTGTACGAGAGTCCTTCGCCTTGTAAACTGCGGTCACGCGTAAGCCTATAGTATCCTTGAATCCTCGCATCCTCGCACTGATAAGCTAAATTTCGAGAAATCGAATTCGGAATTGACAACCATTTTATCCGTTTTTGGGGTTTTGAAAATGTCTTTTGTACTTTGGCTTGTTGTACCTAAAATATCGGATAGTGTTTTGTGTATACCTGATATGTTGCTACAGATAAACATATATGGTGAAATGGGATGCTTATGTTGTTATTATTCTCGACTCGAGCGAATCGAATGGAATCAAACGAGTACGTTAAATGGTACGAAGTATAGAGTGGCTGGATGGGATGCCGGTTCCCGCCTCTGGGTATTTTAAAAGGAAAATTATGTTGGGAATAGCGACAACAGAAGGTAACAGTAGTAATTTATACATTTTCAAACATTTTTCCTTTATGCTTCATGTGATTTTTTATAAGATTTTCCATGTCATATTCAAAAACGATTTTTATTTATTTTCGTTTCCTTTACATGAATCCTGTACGAAAAATTTGGTTCGTTTAAAAAAAAAAGATCTATATAAAATTTTCGAGTTCTTAAAATTAGAATTGCTACACAAAAATAAATAATATTTCTGATAACTGGAGCAAACATATTGTGTTTGAAATAAATAAAAAGTTTTTGCTACAACCAAAATGTTGGTTGCCCTAGACAAACATCAAATTTCGATCCCGAGAATGTAATATCTGGATCTCATCAGATTGCCGCCACAGGTCTTTGTCACTGATCTGACCATGAAGGATTTGGAAGAGGGAGGGTAGTTCGAATTTCTTTATATAAGTCAATTACAAATTAGCTTTCCAACTTATGAATTATAGAGTAAATATTATTAATGGAACTATTTTTACTTTGTGCGGAATTTTTATGGTTTGTTTACAGAGTTAACACTAATTGTTAATTTTTTTTTCTCGAAAACGGAATTATTACAATAATTTAAAAAAAATATTGCACTGAACAGATATTTAAAACAAATGTAAGTGAAAACATCAATTAGATACAAAATGTATCTATATTTAGCTGATGTTGTTCGTATGGATATTGTATTCAAATCACAGTTTCTCCCTAGGGGCTAACTTAAAAATAATTAATTGCGGTAGAAGTGTCAGAGTGTAATCAAGTGCTGCTCATGAAGCCATATAGCCCGGGAGAAAATTTCATTCCTTTCGAATCTTAATAGGAATCAAGGACTTAGAGCTGTTATTGGGATATCCGTGCGGGCATTAGACGTCCTCCTGGGTTCACCACATCCACCACACCTCACCATCACCGCTCGTTTGTGATTCTTCCAATGATTGCGTGAGCGTACCTTCAGTATGTGAACGTATGTGTTTGTACTATCTATCTATTTTGTATTTTATTTTGCTAGATACGATAATGTGTGTAACTGCTCGTATATCGGGGTGGAGTAGAAAAATCTTGACTTCGTTCAAACAAAACCTAAAAGGATATCTTGTGCAATTTATCTGTAATACGCACGCTATTTCCGAATGAACCCTATCTTAATGCATCAAGCTCAACTCTCCAAGTGTTTTATGTGCGAGCTTTTGAGGAATTATGTGATTTCCAAGATCATTTCTGAACGTTAAACTCTATAACTAAATACAAGGGACTTTGTTATTTATTAACTTGACCAGACGTTTAGGAACCGAATTAATTTCTATCTTATATATCCATCCCTTTGGCCAAGTATCTATTGAACTTCCTGTAAGCGCTCATCTATTCTTATTCGTAAGCAAAGGCATTTAAATTATTTTCTCCGTCTATTTTCATTTGAATTATTCACCAGAAATTTTACAGAACCTATACAAGAAAAACACTTATATCTCCTTTTTAGATCGCCTTAAGTAATTTAAGAATCTTATAAATGCGTACAATCGTTGCACTTCTTTGTAACATAAACCTATAATTTAAAGAAAATATTGCGAACGCTAATAATGCACTCCTGTTTCGTTTGAAAAAGTGGAACTCCACATATGAGAAATGTTATCAGTGGCTTCCTTTGAAATTAGTTCAAACTCTTTACAATGCGAGATAAATGTGTTCAGAGGCAAATAATGTCCTTATTATATATGCCAGAAGAGCAAATTTTGTCAGAATTTTTTTTGAAAAAAAAAATACACAATTACTAAACTCCTTAAGAAATTGAAAATCTGTTAGACCCTCATAAAATGTGTTTGAAAAGCGTGAAATCAAAATGGATATTCTCAGGAAAATTTTGAACTCCGAAAACATATGAAAACAAAAGTGAAACCTTTTTAAGCCGGATCTTAGATAATCAGAAAACGAAGGTTAAATTTCCTTGGTGCTGTGCCATATCGGCTTTGAGAATTTTCGTTGTATAAAAATCCGAAACCAGTCAATTTTAGAATTTAAAACCAACAATTTGAGAAAATTTCTTTGAGCAATAAAAGAAATTTTATTTCATTTTTCAAACTAAATTACGCAAGTCGGAAAATATTTTACCACCATATTAAAAAAAAAACCCCTACATAACTAGCCCAAAAAAGTGGTGTAACAAATTGAGCGTCATGTCTTATATCCAGGGGTCTTAAATGATGGAGTACCTGTATATGCAATTTTAAAAAATCATGGATTACCTCTTTCCCGTATCTACTTCTCATTTAAAAAAATATTTAGAAAAATATATGTATTTAATGTCTATTTTCTTATTTTTTCTATTAGAAATCGGCTCAAACTCCTCCGTGTTCTCATTGAATTTTCCTCATTTTGTCAATTTTTAACTTTATCCAATGGAAGCGTCAAAATTTAACATCATAAACTAAGTTTTTCATTTATTGGACGAATGATGCCAAAATCGTCACAATCTTCAGAACTTTCGTCCTTGTTGCTGTCATTGTCATCCTGCTGGCATTATTGTATCGCGCTTGTTGCTAGCTATGCTATGCTGTTCATGATGCTATTTCCCTTTTGTGTGTTTTAGGGTAAAACCTGTTGCTGCTTAAAATTCCATACCAGTACTTGAGGATGAATGAATGTAGGCAACAGGAAGAAAAAGGAAACGAACGAAACGAATATTATATCTATATATACGTGTATAAAAATAAATAAAACAGAGGGAAATTTTCTTGCCAAGAAATTCTGTTAGGCTCGAAGAACTTTCGTATAGAATTTCTCAGTTCAAAATCGATGTGAAGGCGGAGATGGTAAAAATCAAGCGAAGAAATCCAAATAGCATAAACGATAAGGTGAAAGTGGAACAGGACGGAGAATAAGATTTCCTGTCTGTGTTGCAATATTTCGGATGTTGTCGGTTCAATGTTTGTGTGCTATGTTTGCTTTGTATGGGGACACGTTTTCCCTTTATTGGCTTAAATCAGCTGAGATCATATAAAGTTAACTTTAGTTTTCCACCCCTACCATACGAGAAGATCTCCCTCGGTTGGATGTCGCCAACCCTTATGATGTTTGCTTAATATCACCTTCCCTCCTTAAATTTCTTAAGCTTTTCATTTTGGAAGACGATTGTATACAGAATAGAAATTGATTTAAACGGGTCGCACCCCCTGCTAAAATCACGCCAAAAATACAAGAAAATGCACATCATGTGCTAACAACAAGGATTCGAAATCCAGCCATCGATTGAATTTTGTATTAGAATTGTGGAGGCACTTTTTCCACATGAGCGGATAATTATAACATTTATTTAGACATGCTTTGTTATAGTAAAAATTTTATTTGTATACAGTCATACATATTTAAAACCGTGGTTGTTATCAATCATGAAAATATTTTTATTTTCCTCGATTTTCTATAAAACTAATGATTTTTTGAGAGCGAAAAAAATTGAACCTTTTAAGATGGGTTAATATGCATTGTTTTCTTGATCCGTTTTTTGGAAATCCGAGAAAAGTTTAAACAAAGTTTGACATTAATCACTGTACCAAGCTGTTACTGGAAACCAATCGCCGTTTTTTACAATTTAAAAATTCTCCCGCTTCTACAAATATTTTTTACAAAATATGACGAAACAATTTCCTCAAAATTAGTCAATAGTCTACCTATATATTGAACCGAAACCGTATTTTTTCATGAAGCAGCTTTAAAAGTGAAAGATCAAAGACAAACAAAATAAAAAAAGGCAAACTGGCAAACATTTGGCTGTAATGCGGGAAAATTTCCAAGAAACGACCGTTTCAAAAAATCAACAACCGTAAATGATGATATTCCTGGATTATATATCTATCTGGTCATATGACATATAAACGGTTTATCCTCATACAAATTCTCCAATTCCTTGCCTTTTATCTACACAGTTCCCTTCTTTTGACCCGAAATTCCCGAGCCCACTTCTCCGAAATCCATAAACGAAATGCCAATATTCCAATACGGTAGGTTACAAACTGAAGGGAAAAGTAGAGCATATAGGGTTCTAAGGATTGGGCCTGAGCCTACATATGGAAAGATAGAACCATTGAAGGAACAGATAAATTTGCAATATCGTTTTTGATAAATCATACATAAGGATATCGGCCCCCCAAAACCTCAAAACAAACGAAAATGGAACAAAAAAAATCGAAAAAATTATTGAACTAAATGGGAGCACTCAGTTATCGTTTCTGTTGATGTCCTTTTTTCATCCAAAACGCCCCCAATTCAACTGTTTCGCTCTGCAGTGCTATTATTATCGGCTTTAGTGGCAATATTTAAAAATAAAGTGAAAATTATGACGACTGTACATTTTGGTTCGGTTAAGTCTTTCGTTATGTTTTCATCACAACAGTGGAATCCTTCAATTCCCCTACGATACCCTTCGACAGGGGGCAATGATGAGTCCTGGTGCGACTCGACGCCGCTTCAATTTCGTAAAAAAAATGGTGTTGCAGGGAAATTCAATTGGGGACAAGGGGGCTGCTGTTTATTACTAAATTGTGAATAAAGAGTGAAGTTATGAAAATGGGTCTTGTATTCTGTCTGTTCTAGTGTCACTCTCCGTTTATATTATTATTTGGCTGTATTGTCATTTGTGTATGGTGGCGCGCTGATGAAATGAATTTGATGGCGAATTTATTTGTATTTTCTACGATCTTATTTACTGCGATATTGCGGGACCTCCCTTCAGCCCTCGTTCACGAGATTCACCCTTGTTAGGGTTTCATATGATGAATTTTATATGTATTTTATTTTTTATGCGTAGGGAGGAAGAAAATTTTTCGGTCTATGAAAAACACGTAATTTCTATAAAATTTCAGATCAATCAGTTGAGTAGTTATCGAGGTAAAGCTTTTGAAGCAGGGCAATGTTTAGGGATTTTCCTGAATTTTTTTTACATTGTCATAGAGGAATATGGGAAAAATTTCTCCCAAATTATGTGTTTCCCTTGCAATGACGAAAAATGTTCTGAATCCCTACGCAGTTTTTCATTGCCGCCCACTTCCTATAATTGTGTTGAATGTAACTCACGTCCCATTATTTCCGATGCATAAATAAAATCCTGTGGCAAAGACTCATTCAACACACGCAGGAACAATGAATGCGTTTGTCGATTGACGTGATACTATATTCGTATATTAATTCATATGTGACGCAGGATATCGGTGGCATGTGTGTGAATATTCGGCTGTTGATGATTTATTTAATGGCTGCGCAGCGCATATGCTAATGTCAAGTGCCATCTAGTGTTTAAAAGTCATAAATTTCAACTCATATTTAATGTTTACGCTATGAATGTTATTTAATGCTTTAGCATCCCTCCTCTGGTCTCAGTTCTCAGACTTTATAAGAGATATTCCACCCTGTTGGGATATTTTCAAGCCCATCACTGGATATTTTCCTATAACCCTATATTTATGTTGATGTTATTTTCCATCTTTACTCGCTGTACCAATCCACATTATTCTCTTGTTGATAGTGATGAACGATCCAAATAATTGACTGAATTGTTTTTACTGGATGGAGTCGAAAATCTCCAACATTGGTAGTTCTGTACTGTGATTTCTTGTCGGGATCGGATGAGCAAACCTTTGGGATCAATGTATAGAATTTAGGATCCAGGATCCGATAAAATAGGGAAAGGGCTGATGGTATTGGAATACAGTAGACGAAGAGACGTAAACTTATTGATATATGCCTAGATCCTGTCAGCAAGGATATGACTGTTTTAGAGAGTTTTGACCTATTACTGTTCCCAATTTTATGAGATTTGATTGCGTAAGCACGATTTGTGGAGCATAAATAACATGATAGTAGTATGAGCTGGGATTCATTACGCCGATTCCCATTTTGATCCCCAGATATTTACGACGATATCAACAATAAGTCATTCTCGAAGAATAATCAAAAGAATTGAATGATGAATAATGAATGATGGTTAATTTTAGAGGAAACTCTATGTTCGCTTTTCAAAACAAATCTTATGACTAATTAATAGAAACTAAAAGGAAAACAATTTTATGATGTTGTGGTCATGTTCTGTTATTCGAAATTGTTTGTGGGATTATTTAAAACGAGCTGTTCATAAAATATGCCATCGATTTACGGGAGAGGAACGTACAGTAATAACGAAACGTTTCCCTGAACTTTGACTTCGGAGGAAAAGCACGAATAAAATTGTCTCCATATAATGAAAATCTACTTATAACGAACTGATTTTCGTATGTTACGTTTTGACTCGTTCGATTTTGGCTTCCCATAGAAGGAAATTTTACAAATAGTTCAAAGCGATTGCATTGTTGTTTCAAAAAATCTGAGGAATCATTTGTCTATTAAGACAAAATGATAAAAGATTATGAAAAAAGTCTTAAATAAATCCAAAAAAACAATGTCATAAAACAGCAGATATCAATTATAATTGTTTTTTAAAATTAATTTTGTTTAAAGATTGGGTTTTCGTGTTGTAATGAAATAAAAACTTTTTATTTCTACATAAATGTAACGTTCATTTGGTTTCATTCGACCATATTCTCTATGTAACAAAATTTCACAAAAATTTCTATATAACGAAGTTTTTTTTCGTTGCCTCAACGATATCGGTATATGGAGATTCCATTGAAAAATCTCGAAAAATATTAAAGAAACTTTTCTGTAATATTGATAGATCCTTCTTTTACCCACCAATTGTTTTTAATAAAATACTATGACGTAATCATTTTTAAAGCAAATGTAATTCAATAAATTCTGAAAACGAAAAAAAAAATCTTTCAAAAGGAGCAGCTGTTTTTATAAATAAATTATACACAATTAAATTCTAGTTAAAAATCAGATATCACCAGTTATATAAGATATATTTCACCATATAGTGAGTTTCAATTGCAAAAAAAAAATTGAAATGCTTCAATTTCTTGTAAAAGATCCCGAATCCCACTAAAACGGACTTACATGTTCTGAACAATTCTATCGCACCTACTTACCTTTTAAATTGAATGTGAATATAAAAGTGGGGAATTAAAAATACAGACTTGGCCAGGGGAAGATTTAAAAAGAATTTCCAAAGACATTATTGTAGGTAGAGCTCATCGCCCCGACAAAAAAGTCCCAGAGCTCCTTCAATGGCAAATTTGTTTTTTCGCATTGCCCTGATGAATCGATTTGTATGACACCTGTCAGAGCGAAGTTCGCCTGATACCAAGGTCTTATGGCCAGGTGAGTTTGGGGGTGACAGGCATGAAACTTAGGTGGTGAGTGAATAGGCCACACGAAGCTCGCATGAACGAACAGAAAAATGGAAAATATCAGAAAAAATTGACGAAATACGCTGTCTGTCTGAAGGCACGTCTCGGTACGCTTATTCAAGTACAGATCCACCACAGAATCGACACCAAGTCCCCGGTCCAAAATCTCTAGTTTACTGTCATTGTTACGAGTGTGACTGATGTCTATTTATACATGAGCGAGCAGGTAGGAATCTCAGGTGACTTCCTACGAAATTTCGGAAGTGGAACCAAAAAAAAAAGAATAATAACGAAAAAAAACTAAAAACCTAATGCAACAGTGGATGGATCATAAGGAGAGCGTGAGATGAAGGTAAAAATAGTAAAGCTTCATCGATCTCCGAACTCAAAAGGTGATTTTCCAAAAATATCGACAATGAAGTTTACAGGTGGAAAGTTGAACTGCGAATAAGTATCCTTCCTGTACGTGCTGGTATGAAATTCTCCAAGAGGTCGAGGAACTAAGGCGTAGAGGGCAACGATAGATTCGTCTTATGGCTACTGAAAATCCACAAAATAAGACAAACTGACGCCTGGACTACTCGTAGTCGTATTCTGGTGTAAAGCATACACTCTAAATGGTTTGTGTGAATTCACACTAAATTTTGTTGCAAAAAACTCATTTTTTGTAGTATTTTCACACTTCTGATGTGTGATTTCCAACATTCGCGTGAAATCTCTATTTTTGAGTGATTTCACTACAAAATTTGTGTAATTTCCAACAAGAGAATATGGAATTTGTGTGATTTCACACAATGGAAGTGAAATACGTCACAGCAGATAGTAAAATCCAACAGGAGTGTGATTTCACTACAAATTCTGAGTGAAAACCGTCGTCTTTAATAGTAAAAAACCAGCTTTTGATCATTCTTAATTGACAGTTTTGAAGGGTAAGACCTGTTAGAATTTAAAAAACAGTAAGAAGTGTTTTTAAAAATGTTTAAGTGTCAACCTTTTCCTCAAGTTTTTCGGACAAAAACTCATTTGAGGGTTTTCGGGATCGCTGAATCATGTTCTGGAGCCAAAAAGTTCGTCAGGATATATCAAAGGCAAGGATATATTCGAAAACTAAAAAGTAAATACATAAAAAAAGTAAAAAAAAATTTTTTTAAAGAAAAGTACTAGGGAAAAAATAATCAGAAATAAAAGCGAAATAAATATTTAATTTATTTTATTTTTATGCTTTTATCTCGCTTTTATTTCTGATACACGGTGCTCAAAATATTTTTTTTTCTTTTCAGTACATTTTTTTAATAAAAGCTTTTTATAGATTTTAATAAAAGCTTTTTAGTGAAATCGCACACATTTTGTGTGAAATTGCACACATTTAATGTGAAATCGCACACATTTTGTGTGAATTCACTATTCTTTTGTTGATTTTTTGTGTGAAATCACTTCATATTTTGTTGGAATTCACGCTGATTTTTGTGTGAATTCACGCTCTATTTTCCAATCGCACTTAAGTGTGAAATCACTACATTTAATGTAGGAAACCCAAATTCCTACATTAAATGTAGTGAAATCCAACAGAAATCAATTAGAGTGTACTTACTTGTCGACGTATTTATAGATTTTGGGTTGTTTGTAAGAAATTCATCCCAAAGAAACTAAAATGAACGGAGTAACGAGGGTGAAATGAAAATTTTCGGGCCCAGTAAGAAAATTCAGTAGATTTCTAGAAGAACAGTCCCTTATTTTCCAGTTTTCCACCCATATCTTTCTTCTGACTACCGTGACTACCGTATATCCAAGAAACAAATCAAAATTTCAGTTTCCAAAAAAAACCTATTTGAAGAAAAAATATCACAGAAAAGCTCAATTTTCTCAAAATTAAAATATCAAAATAAAAATAAGAAATACATATCTTGGAGAAGAGAAGACGAAAATCTTGTCACTAATCATATGTTTATGTCTGCTTGACCCAGAACTTTCTCCACCCTCATAAAATGAATAACCGATGGCAGGAGGAACGAAATTGAGACAAACCGATACCTTCGACTGGTCAACCCAAAGGACTATCAGCTAGCCATCTTCCAGCCTTAAGTGTAGGTTTTTGTTTGGCTTTTGTAGATTGATACAGGGGGATTACTTGGGAACTTTATTTGTTACAGGCAATGATACCACATCTATTTGTACACACACCTGTATATTTTTAGGGGTTTCGTATAAAGTCAAAGAAAGTATACCCGTAAGAATGAAGAAAATCTAATGGAATATAACTCTAAGTCAGAGTTACGAAAGTAGAAGGGGAAGTAAAACGTGCTAACCCAACTGGATTTCAGTTCAATCCTAATGGTGTGTCCTGTTCTATTCACCTGGATCGATGCATCCCGCCTAAACACACAGCACCGATCCCGATGAGTTGGGTATCAAGTTCGCAAACAAGTGATTTAGCCGTGTCAAAACAGATTTTATTGCTTTAGGTGTACAAAAATGATATGGATGTGGATATTATTATGTTCTGCTGTAGGATCTACCAACGAAAAAGTAGTAAACTGTTTTGTGAATGTTTATATTTACGAGACACCTTAACCTGTTGTTTCAAACAGGAAAGTTTGAACATGGAGTATGAGTGGCGATATGGCTATAATACTGAAATCGAGAACATTATATTTTGTGGCGTGCAAAACGGCTGTTACCATACTACACTCGGAGGTGTACTTAAGACGACAATTTACACATATCGCATAGGTACGTACTGGAGACACAAAATGTTAAATGAAACCATTTGCCCGCTTTATATCACAATGATAGTATCAGGACGCTTAGGTGACATTACAACTGTGGTGGCAATTCTAGTATTATGCAACTTCTACTTAACATATCCTTTATGTCCCTTGTTAGAACAATAATTTCCTCCCCTCATATATACCTATGTACATTTATGGAGATGGTGCGGAGGACGCACCCAAAGCTAGGTACAATCAACTTCACAGATCGCAGTTAAATTCAGGGCCCGAGTCCCCAACCATCACTTCTCGAAGAATTCTGAAAAACATGAAAAGAACTTGATGTACTAAACTAACAACATACAAACACTTGGAATTCAACAACAAAATGTTTTTCACTTTCGTTCTGTTGTTCATCAGGAATATTTTCCATTCGCTAAAAAATCCGAGTGTGAGTCGCTCTATACGTTAAAGTCGCATGCAGTCATAAGTCAAGGTAAACAGGAGAAGTTTGGATGGGGGGTACAGCGCGAGAAGACGACTAAAAGCGTTCGCGTAAAATTCGTCGTAAATGTTTTGCTGTTATGAGCACTAAATTTTTATTTATGGTCGCATTTGAAGAATTTATCGCGTCATGTTTGCTGACGATCTGTTCATTTTTATCTATATATACTCCTAGTCCTAGATACATTCTAAAGTATTTGGTTCTGATTCTGATGGAATCAGACGAAAAAAAAATGTTTGCCGGTTGTGATGGTGACAATTGATGCGAAAATTGACATTAGCTTAGGAAAAAACAGCCTACACATACTGTTGTTGTCATCACCAAATTTTCACCATCATAGCCCCACCCCCGCTTGCAATTTTCCATTCTAGGAATCTATCATTCACTCATATCTTATAGGAACAATGTAAATTATGTCTTCTCAGTGAGTTGAGCGACTGCTTTTATTTGAATTTTGTTATTTTTCTTTCAATTACAAGTGAAAGTATGCTAAAAGACTTGTACGAAGCAGATTAACGATTCTTGACTTATTTTTTTACAACTGTAATAAAATTCTTTTAGAAAAATTAAAGTAAAAGCTAAGCGAGATTTATTTACTTTTAACAGTGGTTTAAGTCGCACGTGACAATAAATTATAACAAAAGAAAATGTTTTTTCCCTTCGCTTGATAGGTTTTCTGATGCCAAATGTTATAGATTTGTACTTTTGGATTGAATAATTTAAAAACTTAACTTTTTTGGACAAGAAATAAGTAGTATTTTTGTGGAGAACTTCGGCTACAAGCAATGAACATCATTTAAAAAATATTTCAAAACGTTTCATTTAGTGTGATCGAATTGCAGCTCCTTTGGGGTATGAGATGTGCGCTACGATTTTTTTTTATAAAATAAATAACTTCAATTGTTTTGACAAAAAAGTTATCCACTTTTAACGATGAATATTTGCACTTGCGGCTCATTTCAATAAAAAATATCAGCGCAATTTACGCTAGAGCCCTGTCGCGTTGTCAACCTAAGACGACCTCCCAATAAATTCTTGGTTTATTCAAAAATATCAAAAACGTACAAAATTTGAGATAACTTGAGAACTGTAAAAGATATCAATTTACGGTAAATGGCAAAAATGTAGAAAATGTTAACATCTTTAATTATTCTTTTAAATAATTTGTCGAAAAACCGTTAGTTTGCAAATTATTCGCAAACATATGATTTTTTACATATTAATGAAAATATCTCAATAACGGTAAAAGATAACGGATAACGGTAAGAAACAAAATTGTGCAGAATGCCATTCTCATTAATTCACTTCATACATTCAGTCAGCAAAAACCCGTTAGTTTTCGAGATAATCGCAAAAAACTGTTTTTTTGGAAATAACGGTTTATCTCGATAACAGGTGGAGATATCGAGTTATAGCTAAAGACAAAAGTGTGGGAAATTTTATTTTCTCCAAGTTTTGTCATACTTAAGGCCACTAAAAAACGCGTAGTTTGGGAGTAAATCGAGAAAAACGAAATTGCGATTTTTGAAAAACCGCCATTTTGGATACTTCCGGTTAACGGATTTCCACCAAAAGTTGATAGGATCGTCCCATTTCAGGACCCAACATGCCTATAAAATTTCATGGCGCTAGCTCTATTAGTTTTTGAGAAATCTTGTACACAGACTGACAGACTGACAGACAGACTGACAGACAGACTGGCAGACAGACTGACAGACAGACTGACAGACAGACTGACAGACAGACTGACAGACAGACTGACAGACAGACTGACAGACAGACTGACAGACAGAAAGACATTTTTTAAATATGACTCCAATCGACTCAGGAGTGATCGGGAAATGTTTTTTAGGCAAAATTAAGAGGTCGAAATTTTTCATGAATACAATACTTTATTATACTCCGTAGAAGAAAGTAAAAATGATCTTGCACCGTATTCTGCGGCGCATTTTACTTAACAAATTTTACAATAATCATCTAACCAATCAACCACAGTTGGAAAAGGAGATCGGCAGTTATAACTCAAAATGTCGAAAAGAGTGTGACAAAATAAAAAGGGTTTGGATACGTTCGAATTTGTACCGGAAACAACAATGAAAGTTAAAAAAATAAAAAACTAATTAAAAATAAAAATATAAATTTACTTACAATCATTCTTTGTGCCATTTTTTATCATTCTCTTAATAAACAAAAAATATTTGTCGCTTTGGGGAAGACTTTTATTTTTATATATAGAACTAAATTAAATATGTTTTTATCTTAAAAACCGTGGAAAAGGCATTACGGGCTTCATATGTGAAAACGCAAAAGTAGATAATTTATAGACCGAGAACAAAATTAAAATGTCGACCTTTTCAGTTTCTTTGGTGCACCCCAACATATTTAAAAAGATATTAAAAACGAGAAAGTCCTGAAAATGCTGGTACCTGGGTAATTCTTGATCCGAATTTGCAGTTCCTCCAGGATAGAAGTAAGGCAATACCTTCACTTTGTATGAATTTCGGGTCGTCCTTATCGTTTAGGGTTGATTGCAACTTGGCTCAACAAACACAGCTCTGAGGGAATGAATACATAGCGAGAATTTAAAGATAAAATATGATAATTTTATTATTTTTTATTTAAAATTCTGGAATGAAAGAAAGAATGAAACCCTAGCAACAACTGTTATAGAAACAGTAGAGAAATGAATAAGAGGTTGTATAATTTTATGCAGTCTAAAGGTTTTTTTCCACGTTAGTATATTCGCATATTTTTTCTGTTTAATGAATTATTATAGGGGGAAAAATTTCTCTGTGTATGCCTACGCCTAAAGAATGTTAGTCTGGAACTGACACTGAATAAACGCTTAATACTGATTAAAAGGATTACAGGAAGCTCCAGTGTGGAAGTTTGCGTTTCACGTACCTTTGGGTATTATGGAATTGTCGAAAACCAACAGTAAATCCCATACCAGCCGAGAGTGTTTTATGTTGGTAATATGCGAGATCGTCTCGTCGTTCGCCAGGCATCAGCAGTCAATGAAGCCTCATAAGTCCTGATGGTATTTCATGTTGAATTTGCCTAGTATTTTGCTGTTGGCTCGTAGACGTGCATTAAATATTCCTCAGGTGACAATTAAGTGGTAAGAGGGAAGTACAGGATTTCAAGCTCTACAGAAGTTCAAGTTCGACCTAGAGTGGTGTTCGAATGTTAGGGTTGAAGTCTTTGCGAGTATCTATAGTAAAGCTACACTTGTTTTATTTTATAATATTTGATGCATTTTAATCTCTGTCATGATACACTGGTAGATATTTTACTATCCTACTTTTACTTTCCTGTGCTATACTATATAGGAAAAGTATTCTATTCATGACGGATGAGGATATCCATAGCCTGTTTTGGGACTCAATCTAGATCTTTTCGAAATTTTTCGGGAAAGTTTGGGACTTAACCTAGATTTTTTTTTCTTTTTACTACAGGTAGTAATTTAGTCTTAGCGAAGTATAACACGATAAAATCAAAAAATCCTATGATAAAATCTATCAAAACTTCTAAATAGAAATTCGCTTTTAATAGCTGTAAATTTAAAACTTCTAAACCGATTGAGCCGAAAGTTTAGTTCATATATTCTAAGGGATCTGTTCAGAGTGTAGAGAAGTAGTTTGCCACAAATGTGGTTTTCCTACTAGCCTCAAAATTTTTCAATTACCGACACGTTGCTATAACCGGTTTTTATGCATGCATTCTAATCGGATCCTGAAAATTCAATCGTTATATCCGGTCAATGTGTATAGCATGCTTCCACTGAAAGTGAAATTTAAAAAATTCATTGTGAAAATGTATTCAAAGCAGAGTTACGACACATTTTCACAGCGTAAATGCGTTAGCACTACTTTACCATGAGTAACTGTAACAGGTATCGTTTGTTTCTGCTTATCCTACAGGAACCTATGTGACTGTAAATAATTTGCATACGCTGGCGCTATTTCTGTTTCAGTGGTTTTTGGAAAGCGAACTCAATGCAATATTGTGAATTATGTTACAGCACTGGATACGTATCCAACATTAGGGGCGGAAAAAATCGAAATAAAAGGATTGCATTGAAGCACCGACGACGACAGCGACAACAGAATTTACTTCTCGAATGTTAAGCGGCTTATAAGTGAGACTACACGACATAGAATGACGAGCTCTAACCTCTAAGTATGCAAATGGCTGCCTGTTTATGCCACAATTTCATCCAGAAATGTGCATTTTGTGGCATTCGCAACGCGTCTATCTCGGTACAGTCTGTTTTGTACAACATTAAGTATCTGTAGTGTAATATAACTACAATACATTACAACTAAACGTTCGTTTTTTTTTTCTCTATCAGAACAAGTCTGTATCACCTCATGTCTTTGTTCACCTCATCCAATTTTTTATCCTGACATTTTGCATTCGTAGTCAAACCATCTATACACTCAAACCGTTTTTTTCACCATCAAAAAAGTCGTTACAGCCCTTCGATGACGATGTGGAAATTTCACAGTTTTTGTAATATCGTGTCTACATTTATGGTGCGATTTATGCTGTACCTGTCTAAGCTCCCATTTTTAATTTTATTACGTCAAGTACCACTTGATATTATATCGTTGGCAACGCCAACAAAATTTCGTTCAAGTTTCACAAAAATACTATTCACAAAAAGGGGTGAAATCACCATTGAAAAGTGATTAAGGGATGCAATTAAGAACAATTCAACAATGATTTTCTCGTTGCCAGCCAATGAATTACTCGTAAAGGTACAATTAATTGTTTGTTATACATTCTATTGAAAAGCAGATTGAATTGAAAATTAAATAAAAAAATATTGTTATTTTTTTTAAAAATGCAATAAACCTGTTATAACAAACTGAGGACATTTCATATCTTTACTGACATCCCAAAAGGCAAGTATATCAATTGTGGCATTAGCAGTTGACATAAATAAAACTTGGTATGACAACCTATTCTTTTTTTTTTTCAAAAAAAAAACGTCAAATATTACTATAGCCAAACGATTGTACAAAAACCCGAATTTTATACATAAATAAAACTCTCTAACCTTGACGATTTTTTTGTTTAAGACATAACTTATTATCCTGTATATATTTTGGGTTGAAATCTGTGAAACGCATTATTCTTGGAAAACCATTTTTCAAATAACGACTACGGGACCATTTACATGGGCGTTTTTTCCAGAATTTCTCATCTATCGCAGTATAACTTCACTTAACAAAAGTTCTCAGAATTTAAATTTTTTCCTGCGATTTTATATGAACAAATTACAGTGAAGACCTCTTTTTCTTTTCTAACTAATCACAAGTAACTTTGTGTTATTGAATAACATTCGTTGAATAAAGTTTTAGATTTAAATTGCCCTTTTATTTTGTGGGTTCCGTGGAGTTTGTTCGACGCCTGCCTCTCGTTCTAAATTTGTTCTGTCACAAAAAAACACCTATTTGTTCAACCCCTAAGGGAATGGTATCCTTGAAACAGGACACATCAATTTAAATCGAATTCATTTTATGTTTATTGAGAGTCTCTGAAGACTCGATGAATAATGGATTCGATCTCATTAAGAAAATGTTTACTTCCACAAATTTCAATTATAGATTTGGAATTATGAGAAACGATTCGACATATTATTTGTATACGTCTACGAATCCTGTCGATTGGGGCAGCAGTGGAGAATTTGGTCCTTCCATGTCCACCATAATCTACTGATTGCATCGTCCCGGTTATCTAATTCCAATAGCCTCTCGCAATCGAAGCAATAGATATTTTCAAAAGTTAGGCTGTGTCCCGAGGGTAACTCTATACTAGTACCCAAAAACCCACACCAAGTTGGGAAAGATGGTAAAGTGGTCCTTTTACGAATACATCAGTGCGCTCTTGGATGAAGCTATACGGATATAGTCGGCATAAATTAATATGTAGGTACGAGTATGTTTACATCTGGAATAATGGAACTTTCCGAAATAATTTAACAACGCTTCTGTTTGCTGTCGAAATTAAATTTCTTTCGTGTATGTAATATTCAGAATGCATAACTTTCATATGAGTAATAATAAATAATATTCGAAAAGGATTCACACATGAGAGAAAAATTCAGATATCCATAGAAAAGTGAAGTATTTAATTTTAACAAGTGGAAGCTAGTACTTAAAAATTTTCTTCAACCAAATTTGACTTGGCATCCCGTACATTTTAGATTTTAAATTGTGAATCCAAATGCGAACTTTTTCGCATTGAAAACATTAAAATGCATTTTTTTTTTGAAAATTTATAGCCAGTGAATAAAAATTTCAAACCGCCTAAAAAACAGAATTTTTGATTTTCCGACAGAAATTCAGTAGTTTTGGGTGGACTTTTCCGACGTAAAACACAGCACGAAGGGGCAATAAATTATCAACGGTTGTCAATTTTTAATTATTTTCGGCACAAACAAGTGACGGAGGCTTGCAAATGAAACATAGACCATCGTCAGCGTCAAACGAGACAAAAAGGAAAAAACAAGTGAAAACCTAATTTTACATCGATGTGATCATGCTTTTTGGGGGTTCACCACTGAAGTATACCTGGTCAGGTAAACAAAGGAATCACCCAAAAGGAAGAGCAGATTGAATTCTTCCTTGCCCAGTTTCAGGAAGAAACTCCTCCACATTTTTTACTCCTTGTTCTTTGGGTGGTTCTGTTTTGCACTGGGGTTTTTTTGCACTTTTCAGTAACTTTGTAGCTCATAAATTAGTAGAACCGCACCGAATAATTGGTTCCAGCCAGGGACACAAGGGACATCCAGCTGAGAGTCGACCTCACAGTGGCCATGTATGCGAAGAATTTATATGAGCCATGAACACGTGTAAATTAAAAGCGTTCAACTAAAGAAATTACTTCCGACACCCACAGCTCTGCGAAAAGGACATGGTAGAATTTTGTTACGCGAAACATTCTAATTGAACAATTCTATTCTATAGCAGGATGAAAGGACACATGTTCATGTACCCGCTGCAGGGAGTGTGGGGTAAAAATACTTCTCAAAACCTTAAGGTCAGCCGTTCGTAGAAAATTCGTAGTGGCAGAAATCATGAGTTGGCAGGAAATATTTCATCAAACATAATGTAAAATAAATTCAATTTAATTTTAACGACTTTTCCTCCACACTCCACCTGAAAATTTATTATATTTAAACAACTAGTAAAAAAAAATTTAAAATGCATTTGTATATTTTATAATGTCGTCTTATGAATGCACATGCACCCAATTCTTTTCACACACAAGATATTTTCCTCGGAAAAATCGTGAAAAAGGGAACGTATAAAACAAAAGAGTTGGGTGTAATTGTATCTCTTTTTTATAAATTTATTAGTAATAAAACTGCCAACCCAATATCTCCCTTGAGGCCTTTCTCCTCTATTAATGCGTGTATTTGTTATGTGTGATGAAAAACTTTCATAAATATGAGAGGAAAACCCGTGAAAAACATCCAACAAAATCTAATAAACAATATATTCTGTACAGTGTCATTCGGCAATAGAATTGACATTCAGCACGTTTTACCCTAAGGCCAGCAAAGTTACCACACCTTTTGAATCATTCAAATATTGGCGTGAATTTAAAAAAAAAAAATCCCAACAATCAGGCCAAATCGAGCAAAGCAAAGTGCCGCTTGTAACCGATATTAAGTTCCGAGATTTTCAGATAAATTTAACATTTTGTATTTCTACCAAAGAGAAATTATGTGAGGGTGGAATTTCTTCATACGATGAGCATATACAGGGAGACTACAAAATATCGAATGAAGAAATATTTTTTCGGGAAACGAGAGAATTATGTAGCGCCATAAACGGAAAACGTAACAGCGACAGGGATGTGAGAAACAAATCCACCCCAAGGCTGGCCTTTTTCCAATCGACGCCTGCCTTGCCAGACGCCTTCTGAGTGAATGGTGTTGGGTACCTTCCTATCCTGGCTTGGTTATCCTGGCATAAATATAACTGGCAAAGGAATCATAATATGGTCATGGGGCTGGACGGGTGAGAACAAGGAGTGCAATTTTCTGCCTCAGTTTCGGTGCCTTTTGAAATAAGACCGTTGGGACTTTGGCCCACATAGCCGTATATCTTCAATTTTTCGTACAAGATATCATTTCTGTATCCCTTTTTCTCATGTCTATATAACCGAACACTTATTGCAGTGGTGGTGTTTATCTTACACGCCATTGATAGCTGATATTACCTAACCATATTTGACCTACACATACTATACGAAGTGGATTCATACTTTCGTATACGAAATCATCGTTTGCTAGAGTTTTAGTTATGACAAAAGGTCAAATGGTTAGCTCGTAAAATTCTCAGTGTGATGATGGAGTGTACACCACTGGTCAGGGCCAGGCAAAGCTAAAGGCTGGAATTGCTGGATACCATTTATAGCATTTTTCTGGATCAATGTGTAAGTAAACAAGGAATACTTTGTCTATCGCCGGCTGAATCAGTATCCGATGAATGGTTAACGGAACGTAGAAATGGAAGAAACGAAGGATATATTCAACGGACTGGGAAGAAATAGTCAAGTCAACTCGCCCACTGGGGTATTTCATCTTCTACTATCATCGAACCATCCCTTAGCGTTGGCTGTAAGTTTCCTTCAATTTGCTGGTACTTCCGGCTTTTTCTCATCTTCCTTGCCTCCTTGTATTTTTTCTAAAGTCGGGAATTGGGATTTACTTTATTATTGCTTTTGAGAAAGTGTAAAACACTCGTACGGTGCTTCGTCATGAGTTGATTTTTATTTTTATTGTTTTCTCGTTTATTCTTTTGCTGGCTGTACATTTTATTCGTCCTTTTTATCAGGGATTTTTAGTGTAACGACTGGGTGAATTGGTTCTATAAGAAATGGTTTATGACGAAAATTGCTGTAGTTTGAATGTGTAAAACATGATTTTTATTTGTGAAAGAGGAGAAATTTAAGAACTACAACTTGTAGCCAAGATATTAAATTTTACAAAAAAAATTAATTTGTTGCACTCGAGTATCATTCATCCATGTTTTATGATGTTTCTGCTTTGGCACATGGAAGAAAATAATTTCTGAGAAACCCAACACCCTTTTTTAAGAATTACATTTTTAAAGAATTACACTTTTTCTGGGACTTGTAAGGGTCGCTGATCATGAATCTTATGTCAAAATTTTGAAATTGTTCCTCGACGATCCCACTAGTTTCTCAAAAGTTGTTAAACAAGTAATTTCTGGATTTTTTTTCTTGTTTTTAAAAGTTGTGCCTGAGAACGATAGGTTTATATTCTAGAATTTTGTGTAATAAAATTTCTTGGCCTAACAAAATTATGTATCGGAAAGTTTGAATAGCTTTTTTTATGAAACATATTAAACATAAGAAAAGCTACAATTGCCAGAAGCCAATTATCAAATACTCTATATTATGACAAACAAAATGTTTATTTAGAAAAATCCATTTGTATAGGAGAGCCTTTCTCCCTCTCCTGGTCTGATTGGATTTTGATATATAAAAAAGTTATGTAAAATCATGTTCTAAACACATTATATCTGAATAAATTTTTCAATATGACTCACCGTTTTCGAGAAAATTGCAGAAAACTGTTTCGTTTGTCTGGGGGAAGGGGGAAGAAATAGTCCGACTTTGCCCGTTCAAGAACCTGGCCCAGCCATTTACGGGAAACGTGATTATACAAAATTTTACGGGAAACGTAATTATGTTCAATTCTTTCGGAAGTTATGGTGTTCACGAAAAGACGGACAGACAGATGAACGGACATGCGAAAATCCAAATCTTCTTTCATCCCTAAAATCCTGGTGTAATTCATTTCTGTGTCCGATGATTGGTGCGATGTGTTACAAACGGTATACTAAATCTAATATAATATATCATATAGAGTATAAAAATATTTGAATTCTGCAATATAAATTTTGCTCCTTAAATTACTAATTTTGACTAGGTACTCAATATTTACCCTAATTTATAATTTTTCTCAACTAAACAGTTTTCGCATCCAAGTTTTTTCCACTAAAAAAGGTGGATCTTTTAGACATTCTCGTTAATCTTTTGACATTTATCAAAACAAGTGAGAAAATTTTTAATGCCTTGAGCAAATCTGCTGAAAAAAAATGTCAAAAAAAAATTACGAAAGCGTGGAGAAAAAATCGTTAGTGTCACAAGTGTTTTGGGATCCAGGCTGACTTCGATTAATCTCAAATTCCCTGAAGCATTGTCTAAAAGTTTATAAATAACTTTCGTACCAACTTCCTTCCGTATAGAAGAAGTTAAGGAAATCTTAAAGAGGATGTACTATGGCTGCTCTATCCTTTATCGTCATTGTAGGTTAAACGCCCTTGGAGGAAC
Organism: Chrysopilus asiliformis; assembly: GCA_964034945.1. Taxonomy (NCBI): domain Eukaryota; kingdom Metazoa; phylum Arthropoda; class Insecta; order Diptera; family Rhagionidae; genus Chrysopilus; species Chrysopilus asiliformis. The sequence continues at coordinate 384,527 of OZ035962.1, read as the reverse complement.
TTTGATATTAAGGAGAATTAATCGCTGAGAGGTTTCGTGTCTATAAAACGGCAATCAAAATATAATTTTACTTTAAATTTTCATCTATTAAGGGAAAATCTCTGGGGCGCTAGTTCGAATTATTGTCTCAGATCACTTTGCTTTTTCTTTTCAGTTTTTCTATACAATACATTGAAACCGGGAATTCTGAAATCATAGCTAGACTCCTTGCACAAACAACAATGACAACAAACGGGAATGAAAAAGAGATGTGGTTGTAGAAACGGATCGAAAAAGGTCTGTCTGTATTTCGCCATAATTAGATCTACGTCAATAGGAAATTGTGTTCAGTAGATGATGGCCGTGCAGCAAAATAAAAGGTTAAGGGTTGCTGGTGACAAAGGAATGGAATAGTGAAGCACAAGCAAATCGTAGATGGGCCAGAATGGGCTAAGAGTCCAAATGTCGCTCGGTTTGCTGGTATTTTGTGGATGCGAATCACATCACCTGTTTTAATCGGTCCCTAGGGTTCTTAGTCATATCAGCGAAATCCCATTCGTCTTTCGGGACACGAATTTTAGCCAAAGAAGTAGCTGATTTCTAACAATTTCGTAGGTCCATTGATGTTGTAAACTGGCTGGCCCGCAGCACCGTGAATACCATGCCAGAATGCGATATTGCTCCTTTTTAAAGTGATGACATAAAACTCTGTACTTTAGGATTTGTGTATGGGTAAAGCTTCCCTCTATATCCCAGCATATGGAGATATATATTCGTATATGTATGCGAAAAACGAAAAAAATGATTCTTCTCAAGGGACATGCAAACTCTAGTGCTATATAAGATAATTTAAAAGTGAGCCGCATAAAAAATTGCCAGTTTTGTCAATGAATTTTAAAAAGGGCTTCAAGGAATGAGAAAAGAAACCACAACGTTATACTAAATCACTCAAAGTACCTATGAAGCTAACCAGTTTCGCTTGTGACAACCTCTTTAATCTTTCTTCAGGAGTTTTTTTTTACCAAATTTTTTATTGTACTTCGTATGGACAAATAATTTTATTACATAAGTGTGATGTGACTCGGCTAAAGAGCCAGAATATCTCGTTGAAATAAGACAATACGACCATGGCTCACTTGAAGACTTTATATAAAAGCAATAAAAATTCCAATTCACTTTATTTAAAATTCAATTCCGTCAGCCTCGAAATTAAAATACATAAAACCTCTACGCCTAACCGCCCACTAATCTAAATACTGGTATGAAAAACATAACATTTCACCCAAAATAAGAATGGATCTGATTTTTATGCTCAAATTTTCATAAGAAGGCGGCACAGTGGAACGATAAGGTAAATTTCGCGATTTAATTCTTTTTTTTTAAGTTAAATAACTCTTGATCTTCTGGTAAAAAAATATATAAAACTTTCCACTGCAATATAAACTTTATGTGAAAAATAATTTTTTTTTTCAATAACTCGAGAATTGTTGAAGATAAGTAAAAACTGTGAAAGGAAAAAATGCAGGATATTTTATTTTCTTTAAATTTGCTTATATGCAATTTTTCTCAAAAGCGTATAGTTTTCAGACATTTTCCAAAAAACTCTAGTCTTTTTAAATATGTTGAAAACCATTAGAGATACGTAAAACCCGTTAAATCAAAAACTGTAAACATTTTTATTTCCTTTAAATTTGGTTATATGAATTTTTCCCAACAAGTACACAGTTTCCGAGAGATTTTCAAAAAACTGAATTTTGGCAAAGCAAAAATGTATGAGAGGTATTCGTTATAGCTACCGTTACTTTTCAGAAAGTTGATATGAAACTACGATTTCTGTAAAACTTATTTACAAAAAATTTTAAGTCTCTAGGTCAACGCGTTCTCGAGTTATTTAAGATACGTAAAATGGGCAGATCGACAGACAGATGCACGCACATCCTCATAATTTCGTATCGTCAGGAATACAATACTTTCCCTCTATAGAAGAGGAAAGTAAAAAAGCCGAAAAAACTTTTTTTTTTAGAGAATAAAATCGATCACTGCATTCCGGTTAATTTACGAATCGAATCGTATGCAATAAACCGAGGCTGTGCTGTATTAACAAATTGAGATTTTTTTTTTTTCAAAAATAATGCATTTATTAATAACTGGTGGTAAAGATAGAAATATTGTGAATGTTTTAGGGATTTTTTTTCGCTAAATTCACTACATAAATCATGTTGATCGTGTGATCATATTTTATTTAGTTAATTATTCTAAAACAATCAAACGAGAAGAATTAAAAAAAAAACATAATTGCTAGTCTTTTTCAACTAAAACCATCCAAAAACGTACACCGTCTGTACGTGTAGTTATCTGCCATTTAAATGAAAAGGAAAACAAAAGGATTCTTGGGTGGCGTGAAACTTTGAACGCCTTTGCTTTATGTTCTCTGTACCATGAAAACTTGCAATCGTCAAATGTTCAGCTAGTGTGAGCATGAAGATTTTCAAAAATCTCGACATCATTTTCGACTATGAGGACTGTACGATTATGTACCCTTTGGTGACGTTTGTCTTTTATCCAGTGTAAAAAGGGCTCTTTCTGTTTCCGTTATACATCTTGTCGCTGTTGTCTTGGGTTTTTGTTAAGATGTCGAAAAGGGTAGATCCTTATCAGTGTGCTTCTCCGCACCGTCACAGAAAGCCAACAACAACAGAATTCTGGAGGGGCGCTGCTCCACTTCATTTCTAAGGTGAGGGTCTATATAGGAACGCTTTCTCAAACCCCAGCCACATGAACTTCATTGTTCCATTGTTGTAATTTTAACGCGTTCTTGTTCTCAGTTATCCTCCACCTTCTGTATAATGTCTATTCATCCCATTGAGTCAGTTTATCCTTCCAGCCGACCGATCGACTCCGGTGATGGTTTTGGGTTCAGAATAATACAGAATGGCCCCGACTGATTCCGGGATTTTTGGCCTTAGAAGGAGCAGCAGCCAGCAATCCGTCCAGATACTCATATCTAACCAGCAATCCATCCCACTCTCAATTTCGCATTATATCCTTGCCAACTCTACTTATGCTGTCGTATACCTTTTTCTTCCCTATGGGTTGTAACCTTGCTCGGGTGTAAAGCGTAAGCCCGATTTTCTCGGTTTTCTCGTCATCCCTTATCAAAGAATATGAGCGTTTTTTTGCACGGCGATGAATTTTAGATAGATATGAGGACAACATGATTGTCGTCTGTATATACAAGTACTTATATCGCTTTTAATGTATATGTGTGTATTTTTTCTGTGTACTGAGAATGGCGGAGCGTTGTTGAGATATAATAAAAAGTGATTTTGTTATTCTACGGCTGTACTGGAGAAACTGAATGAAGTCAGTTAAGAGAAGAATACGCGGGAAAATGGTAACCGACCTCGGGGCATCTTTAGTCTCTTGGGTTCCTTATTTCATGTTCCCTGTTTACTTATCCAGATCCATGGATGTGCCAACTGACTGACTGCAATACACTGACGTGCTATCCAAAAACACTCAAATATATACTAACTCCGTCTATAGGCGTTTGTATTCGGATAGGTTTGGGGTATGTTCTATTAAACCTTAGTTGCTACACTCGTACTTGAAGGGTGCGCAATTCATCCCATCTTCATCACAAATGCTCAGTGGTCGTAAGTTGGGCAAATGGGTGATCGGGGTGGCGGGACAGCTAGAAGATCTTTTCAACTTTTTACGACCCATGTTATGTGTTGTAATCATCGCAAGCTTTCACTTCGGTCTCTCGGTTTTATTTTTCTGTAACGTTAATGCCATTTTTTGTTACTTGTAAAACGATAGCAGTCACTCTTATTGGTACACAAGCGAACGCACAGAAATCCGTAAAGATGAGAAAATACGAATTATACGTACCTAGCATGAGTATCTAAATTATGATATCAACAAATACTCATACTGTTCAAGAAACCAGGATAACTTGGACATTGACGGGATGCGAGATGATGCAAGAGAAGAAACAGAGCTGAAGGCAACGAGACAAAAATATTCGAAATTTATTCCAAAGTCCTGTTGGTATACTCCGATAAAATTCGTCTAATGACAAACTGACAAGTGAACGGAATTGCTTCTGGATGATGACATGCAACAGTTCGCATTTGTAAACGGAGCTGTAAAATATTCATAAAAACTTTGCTCAAAAAATCATTCGCTTTGTGCAAATTTAAATGTAACTCAAATTCATGTACACATACATAAAGTTTATTTAACGTATGCTTAGCATAGCGTAAGCTTAAATTCAACAGAGCTACTGATTCAATGTTAGATTGTGTAATAATACGGCAGTTTGTCAGATGGTGTACTCCTTCGCGTTTTTACACGTGCCGCGAGACAAGACATTATCCCCATACATACATGATGTTTTTGAATGACAGCTTCACGAATAAGAAAACTTTTAGCATAAATTTAAACAAGAAATTTCCTAAAGTATAATGTCTTTTATTTATCACAAATTTCGTAATGATTTTTTGTCATATAATACTTGTTACATTTTTTTTTATTAAGAACTAATTTATTTTCGAAATAAAGATAAATTTTGTGTTAATTTTTATGATTTTCCTTAAATGCCTCGAAGCAAATCATGATTTTTTTTTAAATTTGGAATTTAAATATATTTTTTCAAATCACAAAAAAAATATTTTTAAGTGGTGAGACCCATGACTTAAAACACGAATTAAAATATTCTATATACGTGTTAGAAGTACAGAAAAATCCAAGAATAATTTTCTTGACCACATTTGAGAGAAGATTTCGAATCGAAATTTCAAAATCGAAATTTCAAAATCGAAATTTCATATTTTGACGTTAGATTCTTGATTAGCAACCTCAAAAACCTCATATAGCTCATTTTACCAACAATAAGGGGGAAAATGTTACTCGTATTATCATTGTAAGACACTTCGTTTCGAATTGTGAATTCCAACATCAGTTAAAAATCTAATTCGTCAGGGTTGAATTTCATCCAGTTTCAAATTTCATCCAGGACGTAACACAGATTTTGTAAAAAAAACCAGAACTCGGAGATTCGGAGTTGAAACCCAGAGACTCCGGGTCAAAACCGGAGATCTGGTCACCCCACGCCGCAAGCAGGAGATATCAGAAACCCAAACACCTGAGGTTAGGAGTTCGAATCCTTTTTTTCTTCTTTTTTAATATTTTTGCTTATTTTTTTATTAAAAATAATGAATAATTATATGTACTTCATGTAAATCTTTTAATTCGATAAAAATGAAGAAAATTTAACCAAATTGATTTTGTTTGTTCTCTCTGTGAACACTGACAAGTGTTAAAAAAATTAACACTTAAAGTGTTTTTTTTTCTGAAATTACACTTAAAAGTCTCAACGATTCAATACTGGAATCCAGTACTAAAATAACACTTTTTTAGGTGTGGACTCCATGGAATACAAAAATGTGTTAAAACTTTCTGTGTGCCTGAAAAACCCCCAATGCTAATAAGTGCCAAACCTACCAAGGTAGACGGTTGTCAGTCAGAGGGTTAAGGAACCAGAACCGAAGCCAAACCCAAATTTTTGAAAATTTAGAAGCCCAAATCAGAACGAAATTTTTTGAAATTTCTGGAACCAAATCCAAAAACCAGAAATCCATTTCACACTGGAACCAAAACAGAACCACATTTTTGATTTGCCTCTCTATTTTTAAATGACTTCTCTGATATACTACTTACTGTTTATAGGTTGTATAGTCATTAGTAGCTGTGATGACGTTTAATTTTGCTGTCGAAGTGAACTAGAAGTCTTCGAAAGCCAAAAAATAGTAAACATTGTGAGTTTTTACTTTGTGAGCAAACCTACATAACGGTAGGTTCTGATTAAAAAAAAGATGTATGGAAATCCTTTATTTTTTGAGGTATGAAGATTTGTTAATTGCTGTCAATATAACAATCCAGGCATAGATTATGAGAAAAAAAAGGATTCCATTTGTACAATAATGATGAAAGGACCAATAAGCCCTAAATATTTTCATAGTAAAAATTTTCTGCGTTCAAAACAATAATTACCTAAATGTTCTTGAAGTCATTATTTAAATCTTTTTAAAAAATACCTTACACATTTAATTATTTTGAAATATTGTCAGGAATTTTGATTTTCTTGAAAATCCGTGTATATTCAAAGGTTTTCAAGTCAATATATTGATTAAAATTATTATTTGCCCAGAGAAATCAATTACGTCTCCTTGAATCAGTCTCAAAATTATTTCCCCCATTGCTAATTAAGTAATTTGTGCTCTGGTATTACTTCCTTCATGAGCTAATTTAAGTGACAATGAAGCCTTGATTGACGATTCGGCAACAAACACTAAATACAGAAAATGCTAAAAGTCGAAGTGCTCAAAAACGCCCAATTCGATACAATTCCATAAAAAGGACACAACGTCAAAAGGATAGTCGTCAATATTCGGCATTTTTCACAACATGAATTTCTTTATCAATTCGAAAACGAATCGAATCCGGTTTGACATAATTTCATTGGAAAATCTTATTTTTAGAATTTTCCAAACGCCGCTGCTGCTGGTGGTGGACTCATCGTAGCTGCCGTTCTGGTTGTCGATATGGAAAATGAGGCAAACAGCCTAAAAGAAATGGAGTCGATGGTAATGACAGGGGCGAGAGGAGGAAGCAACAAGGCCATTTGGTTTTACTTGTTGATGTTTGAACGACATTTTGCCAAAAATTCTTCAATCTAGTCGCAGTTTATTGGGTGGAGATAGCGGGCAGCTTGTAGCAATAAATTCTTCCAATCAGTCTTCGTTCAATGTTTCCTCCTGGTTTTTTCCAAAACTGTTTTGTTGACGGGACGGAGGCCCAATCGACCTGAAAGTGCGCGCCTTAAAAACGGATGCGAATCAAGGCATCAAGCAGGAAGGCAGTTTTTGGGGGCCAAAGTAGGGCCAAACGTTTCGTATCATTTAGTTGGTTTTTGTATACGTTCTGTCTTCATTTTATGCTATTCAACCCACAAATACCACCATAAACTCGCCACCTCACCACTTCGAATCCATTCCATAAACTACTTTATGGGATATCTACGAGTATTTGCTACTTTTGCGTTTTTCTCGATTTTTTTTTTGGTATTCGGTTTTTGTTTTTTTTTTTTTTTTTTTTTTGAAGCTTTGTGGAAAAACGTAGCAGAATCAAAATAGTCCATACACCACACCCCAGAGGGCTCTAATCTGCATACGAAAGCGATAAATTCTTTCGGTTTCGCCGATTTCTGGTGTTCTGGTTATTTTATAAACATGACAGCGTGGAGTTGTGCCTGGAATACCATGGCACGGAATAATAATTTAATATTTTTCCACTGTTTTTAGCCCACTTACAATCAACCTGGCCGCCCGGTCCCGCTGATACCAAATCCTGAACGACCGGCGGACGGATATCGGGAGGGCCAACACGCATACATTTGTATATCGAAAAACATCTACAATGGAGTCCAAAATGGTTATGGTACGAGGATTTCCCTTTTAGTCTTATTCGTTAATGTTTGAGGTAGTTGTAGATTTAGTGGTATAGGCAGTTAATATCAGAAAAGTGATCCCTTTCCTATAATCGTATGGAACTTGGCAGGAGATTGCTTTTCGGGAAGGGTGGATGTCTATAATATGGACTCGGGATGGGTATTACCGATTCTCGTGGATGATTTAAGTGGTGCAAAACAGTAAAAAGATAAAGGAAAATATAAATAAAATAATATATATATATAAAAATAGAATAAAAATGCGCAACAGCAGCCATAAAAACCGGCAAATCCAATAAATAAAAACAAACGCTCGAATGCGTTTTTATTTCGCAAAATGGATGATAGATAACTCTATAGAAGGAGGTAGCATGGGATTTGTTAAATTCTTGCCACAATTTTTGCAGCGACCGCGGTTTAAATCCAATACACGACGAGTATTCCTATATAATCCAGCTCAGGGTTGTGTCTATTCGGGAAGTGTGGGCGGCAATATCCCGAACGAAATATATTAAGGGTTGCACTCAACCTTGAGGACGGGACAACGTTATCCCAACTGAATATGCAATTATCTGCAGCGAATAATTTTGGATACAAACGCGCTGTTGCATTGGTCCTTTCACCTCGCTCCACACACCACCATTGGGTTTTATTCCTGGTTTTGTTATTATATTTTTGGTTCCCAGTTCATGTCCGTGTGTGCGTATTTGTTCCTGGCGACTGGTTTCAATTCCGGTTTGACATGTTTCCGTTCTACCCGGACATTGACCACAAACATACAGCGAATGCAAATATAATGCTAAAACGAACGACAGCGGACAAACTAACTTTCCATCTGTACCAGGAAGCCGGCCATCCAATAGCATTCTAAATATCCTCGAGGATTTATAGCTATTGTCCATTATGAACTATTAGGTCAATAGTTTTAGGTAACTGCTATTACCCTCCACCGCCTATCCTCACTATCATTATAATTTCTAGGCAAATTATCCCATTCTGGTGTAGAAACATGCTAATAAATTCAATTCAAATCCATTGGAATTTCAATGGCAAAAAACTTTGTGTCAATAAAACTATGGTTTTAATAGTGACATAAAAATTTTTAATTAAAAAAATTAAAACGTAGGTTTTGTAGTCAATATCATTGCTGATTTATTGCCGGTAAAATTGCATGAATTAACTATAATATCAACCCGACGTTTCCGGATTAAAGTATATTGTATTCGCTTTTAAAACAGACCAATAAATCCCTTTCTTATAATTTTTTAAGAAAAAAGCGACATACCTACTTCGGGTAAAAATTTAAAAATTTTGACATTCATCAGCGACTTCAAAAAAGTCCCATATTTCAAAAAAGTCCAACATAAGATAGCAAATTCTAAAAACACTTAAAATTTCCCAAGAAAAGAAAAATTAAAAAAACATATTTCGTTATCTTCACAGGACTTCCTGATAATGGTACCTAGCGCAATCGCCTTTTCATCCCTGAAAATATTTTGAGAATAATTTAAAAGAATTCAGGGGCCTTATCAGGTACTCGAATCGAAAATGAAATGCACGGAAATGTTTGAATCGGTATCAGCTAACTCGAATTCGATCAAATATTTGTCATTCATTTTCGGAAATTTGCTCGAACACTTTTCAGTCGCCGGAAATGAAACTCGAAAGGAAAATTTAAATCATATGTTTTTGTAAGATTTTTTTTTTCTTACAAAACATTTAAATTGCTTGGAAAATCTATTAAAAATAAGGAAAAGTTGCCTCTAACATATAATATTTAGTTATTTACGATTTTAAACGAAATGAATTGAATTTTCTTACTATTTTGGATAGAAAACGCTGTCATCACTTCGGTCACTTTTATCTGGCACTTATTTCACATTCACTTTTATCCGATTCTTCTTTTAATTTTTTTAAACTGCCGGCATTAATTTCACAAAAAAGAAAACGCAAAAACTAACAGCAAACTATTTACAGCTATTCAATAATGACACTAAATATAACCACGAAATTTCCAAGTTACCAGCAAGTTTCTCGTTTTTGATTAATTTATGGCAGTACAGTTTACTCGAAACGAAAGTTTTACGTGATACCAATGCAATTCGTTTTCGAGTACGGCGTTCGAGTCGATTTGATTTTCGATCCGAAATACAGGACATTTTTGAGCTCATTTTTAATTGACTCATTAACTTCTCTAGTATATAAGCTCTCTACTCATTGAGCTCTCTAATCGTTAAAAGCTCTGGAATTTTATTTTATTTTGTGATATTTAAAATTGTTGGTAAATTAAATTTTTGAAAGGAATTAAAAATTAAACGAAAAAAACAGGAAGTTAAATCACAAATCCTTTGTTCAAATGTCATAAAATAGCTCTACCCTTCAACTATTCCCATAACAATCCCTTAATTTTGAATTCCAATAAAAGAATTTTATTGGGTCATGTTCGGTTATTTGTGGCTTTGCGTTTATAAAAAATTTAGAATAATATTTATTTTAAGTATACGCAGTTTCATTTAACATAAAATTGGGTTAAAATTCTAATCCTGAAATGTAAAAAAAATTTATACAAACACATAAGTATAATACAAGGAGTGAAAAACTGTAAATGCAGAAAAGGGAACATAAATTCAGGACACCCTTAGGGCTGATGCTGCTGAATCTCTTAAGCTTCAGAAAAAAACGAGGCACATGGAAGAGATAAATAAATAAATAGAGCAATTCAGAAAATTTGATAATATTTTTTCACATATCATAAGTTTTTATAGTCTTATTTAAATTTTTTTCTGTTTTTCGTTTTTCTTCGGTTGGGCTCGTTTGGTTAGATTTCACATGGTTCTGATGGTAACTGGCAGAATTTATCCTCGAAAACTGGTATGCCGTCAAAACTACAAGAGATCCGCTCTTTTCCTCAAGACTTATACCTCCTCATGAAAGAATATTCACATTTGGCCTGGGGGCGGCTTTTGCCCATCAATGGCTCTGGATACGTTTATTTCCATCGTCTTGCTTTCTACTTACTTTTCTACTGCTAGACTGGCGTATAGGTAAAGGGATGAGAATTCGCTAGGCCAGCCATGACAAACTAAACTGGTTAAAAAGGGTGTTAGTGATCGATAGAGACGATAGAGATGGGGCCAAGACAAGTGGCCAAATAAGAAAACCCCCATACAGGAAAATATCCTGCAAAAGGAAAAAAATCTCACTTATAAGAGAAAAACAAGACATACCCATCACTCTCGAATGAAAGTGGGCCTCTCGAGTCGAGTTACGCAGAGTGGTGATGGCGAACCCATTTACAGGATTATATCCTTCAAAAACTAAACCGAATCAAGTTTTGTATTACTTTTATATCATTTGGATGTCGCTCTCAAGTATAGCAGTGTAGAGTTACGAATCGGGGAGCAATGTACATATGTGTCTCTATAGTGAAAATCATACTAAATATTGGGCTGACGGTTTCAACTACGATCGTATTTTATCCTTTCATCCTTCAGTTAAATCGCTATTCTGAATAAGAGGAAAAACAGTTAAATGGGTAAAGATGGGGAGGCGGAATGACATTTAGGGGCTGTACAAACATATTTATAGCCCCCGGCGAGAAACTGGTTTCATCAGTCAAGGCAAAACAAGTTGGAAGAAAACTCACTCGACTAGGCAGGCACAGTAAGGGTTGGACTAACCACATGACACTATAGCAGGAAAACTCACACCAAAATCATACCACTTCTACCCTACCCCCTAACGAAAATGTCTCAGGCCTAATACACTCGTCGACTAGTAGTAAGATGAAAAACAAACAATCGCTGCGTCTACATCAGCAATATTAGAAGTCATTTGGTTTAGTTTCGTTTGGTTTAAGGAAGAAGATTCCTGGAAATTGTTGCCCAGAACTCTCAATTGCCTTGACTGGGTTTTTCGCTGAAGGATTGAAGAAAAACGGCATACAGTTTAGTTTTCAGCAGTGGAAAAGTAGTACGGGGTGAATTGTGTAGATCTACCACTTTGATGATAGTTATATCACATTAGGATTTATGCCACCAATCGGATGAGGCCGTATAAGCATTTTTATCTTAGCCTATAACTAAATTGTCTATCCAAACTATTCTCTGTTTTTTCCTTCATTTTTTTTTAACTATTTGAAGAACTGATCATTTTTCACTGACAAAAAAAATTTTACAGCAGCTTATTTATGAAAACACGTGCAAAATGTTTTTGTATTAATAAAAAATTCTTCGAGATGCTCTTGTGTCCAAGAAATTATTTCGTTTCTAAGAATTTTCCAGAAGATAGGATACATGATAATTTCACGAGTGTAATCCTGAGAATTGCTTGCGATAATAATAAAAAATGAATGTGTGCGAAACATTTTTTCCTGTTTTTTCAATAATTTTTTTTCACATTTTTTTCTATCTTTTCTACATTGTTTCAGTTTTTTTTCAATAATATCCACAATTACTGGAATTAAATTTATTCCCAATTTAACCAGTAAGAGATACACTAAAATCGTACTTGATAAAAAAAAAATCTCAATACTCTCGATGAACTATAGCTAATTGAGTTTCATCATTTCCTTTAAGAATTAAGTTTTTCTTTTAACGATATTTTTCCTAGTGTACACGATATTTTTTAACAAAATTTGATTTTACTGTTGAAACAAATTTAGTTTTCAGCAATAGAATGTGATGTTGTATGAAATAAATTTCATTACACTTATATATGACGCATGCAGAAATGGAAAAACTAAAACAATTTCAAATCGTATGTTCTTTAGGGAGAAATAAAAAAGTTGGAAATGTTTTAGCAAAAGGGCCTTCACAATTTAACAGCCGTCACGAACGGTTCAAAAATTGTTCGTCATATTTTCACCCCTGCGTATTTTTTTGCTGGATTTGTTTCGAATAAAGAAAAGGTGGCGAAAATTTTACGAGGCTATTTTTATTGCAGCAAAAAGAAATTACAAAAGTATATCACGTTCGTATGAAGTGTGCAAAAAAAATTATTTCTGCTGACCATTTTGAACAGGAACCGAAAAAAGGGCCCTCAAAACTCGTTTTTTACACCTCATCATATGTGAATCAAAAGATCGTGTAGGTGGACGGATGTATGTTGAAAGAACCTCATACTTTGGCAATGAATACAATATGTGGCAAAGGTCAATATTTCAACAAAGGTTACATTTGATCGTCCCCTTTTTTGACTTTTGCCCCTTTTGTCTAGTGGCAACTCAGTTTCATTCTTTGCTTTGACTTTGAGTTAAGTTTCCACTGAAATTTCCAAACTTTTACTACCACCAACTTCAATAAATGGTAATATATAAAAATCATCCCTCTATTCAGTGGTATTCTCTTTCGATCGTCCTTCAGAATATTTTCGTGAAGAACCTAATATGTATCCATGCATTACTCTGTCCCCTCTGATACACGATATTGTGACCCGATTTTCCAACGCATGGAAAAGACGAATCCTTCAGTATCTTTCCATAAACAAAATGCGCAAAGGGAGTCTCCCTACGGTATGATGATGGACTAAAGCCTGACTCTGGTGTACCTAACAAATACCTATCTCGATTCGTACGACCCAAATCTCAGTTGAAGTACATTCTATACAAACACAAACACATAGAACGGGGCAGCACCCATTAAGGAACAAGTTTATATCTGTTCATTACACTTTAATATATTGTTACGGATATTATCGGACATTATATTTCAAGTTTAGTGGGTTTTTATCCTCTGCAGCTACTTCAAGTATGGTTTATATGGGGCCGTTAATTCCATAGCAATGGCCCTGTTCACAATTTAGCACAAAGTCAAATAGAGAAAAGAACGTTTAAATTTCGGTCCCCATTTTGTGGATTTGTTTTACTATTTTAATTAGAAGAAAATCTCCTGGTTTATTTTTCGTGTGTTTGGACTCAAAAGTCCGAGTTTTTTTTTTTTTTTTTTTTTTGAAAAAAAAACTTATGAATGTGACCTTAAAATATATTTTTTTAACTCTAAATTCACTTAAATTAGCTATCATTTAACCCTTACTGTAAAGTGATATATTTGTCGCAACCAATTTCAGAACATGTAGTTGAAATTATTCTTTTCAACCTGGTTGGCAGGTACCCAGAAAACTGTATACGCGATTTAAAAATTTAAAAAAAAAATATTTTGATACAGAACTGTTGTCTTTACCGGTGGCTGCACTATGGACCCAATGCGAAAATCATTTGTGGGCATCCTAAAAATTAAAACCTTCATTCAATTTTCATTTAACGACACAAAACTGATGGATATGTTTTAGAAACTGGACCATTTGAAGACATTTCTACGCCTTATACTCCGTAAGTATGACATATAAAAACTTCGTAGAAAATGTTAGATCACCGGAAGTAATTTACAAACCTTCAATAGCAAAAAAAAAAATCGGTGACACCTTTAAATCAGGCATAGATTGTCGATCGATAATTGCCGCTATTTATTTTCAACCATCAGAAAAAAATAATCTCGAAAAACTTTGACAAATTTAATTGAATTAGTAGATTTTTGAGTGCTGTGTGGGGGTAGAATTCCCAGCACTACTTACTGGGGTATTGTATACTCGTACATATTCAGAAACAAGTCACCAAAAAATATACCCGTTAGGAAACGATCCCATTATATAGATTGGGATTTTTTGAGGGTGGACGACATTTAGCCAGTTAAATTCGGAAATTCTGAAAGAGTGTAGAGAATTACTTCCAGCCAAGGAGTTAATTTATTGCGCGCACAATTCTAATAAAAGTAATTTTTCATGGAAAAGCTTTGTAATTGAATTTTAAGGACGATAATTTATTATTCGCCAAATCTTTTGTTGTAATCCACTGATGGAGGGCTCCTTTTTGTGTTATTTTTCCCATCGGATATTGATTTCCACAGCGCCAGCAATGGCAAAGAGGGTTGATTTTGTATCAAGCACCATTCGATTTGTGTGAACTCAACTCGATCGAGGAAGAAAAGATAGAATGGCCAACGAGGGGACGGGGTGTAGCTGTTTTAAGCTGAACCAGGGCTACATAAAAATCCAGAGCTTATTCCGATAGGTTTTCGGATACCCTTTCAATTCCTTTACTATGTACTGTAATTTTTTTTATTATTATTTGCGATTTCATTTTGCTCCATCGTTTTTGTTTCTAGCATTTCTCCAACAGGACAAAAAATTGTTTTCCTCGTTCGATTATGGATTTTCAATCGTAACCATAATGACAAATTACAAAATATTTTTGAATGATAGAATTGGAAACTAAAAAACATGACAAAAGGAGGAAAAAAAATTGAAGAAATTCGAAAGAAAAAAAAACATGGCAAAGAGATATATATTTTGATGATTTATTTATTTTCGTTGAAATTATACAAGTAACAAATTTCAGATACTATTTTTGTTGTTGTGAAAAGTTGTTGAGAAAATATGCTTGTGTAAGAAATATCTCTGACAGTACTTCTTATATTAAATACCTAAGTTTCTTACCATTGTATACGCAGTTGAATTACAATTAATTTACCAGTGTAGTATTCGAGTATGGAAAGAGAAAAAAAAATTATGCTGTTTCTTGCAAACCCTCTCATTTAAGATCCCACTGCACCGTTGTGCACTAGCCATTTTGTATTTCCCGAGGTTCGAAAAACGAATTTATGATTGTTTTTTTCAAAATCCCAGTCACACCATGAGTAACTTGACATAATTAATTTATACCATTTTGTCAAATTTCAAGTCCATTGGATGTGTTGAAGTGTGTCTAAATTCGGTTACAAAATTTGACTCTGACAAACGAACTGGCAAAAAAGAAAGTTAAATTAAAGCTTCGAAAATAACACATCGCACATTTAAAACAATTTGTATCCTGAAAAATCATGTTTTTTGTGTAATGCCACTGTTGTTTTAAGTAAGCAACATATTTTATAACAAATTTTAACTCTTCCGTCTGGGAACCTTTTTGAAGAAGGCATATTTGAAAATTTCAACTAATCGGCCAAGGCTTTTCTCAAATTTCTTGAACATTATCCTTTGACCTTTAACCGAAAAACTGAATTAAATCGACAGATTCATTTAATACCTTCTCTAAAAATTTAAAGAAATCAATCCATTCCAGCTTTAGAGCAAGTTGAGATAAGTTAAGCTTAGGATGGCATAAAAATAATTAGTGAAATTTCCTGTTAGTATTTCAACCCTTAATTCCTAATTCCTTAAAGCACTTAAATCTTAATTGAAATCCGTCCAGTTATGTGCCCTTCATGTCTTACTCCCCCTACAAATGTTGTCAGAATTTCCGAATCCACCAAAAGACACAGAGGTGATAGGTTAGGGTCTATGAGTACTTTTGCAGCTACTCCTGCAAATATACTTCATGGAAATGAAATTTAAATTTCCCTAAAAGATGTAAAATTGTATAGAAGACAAGCAAAAGAACAAGATGAAGAAGGACATGAACAGGACTTATTTAAATTTAATTTTTAGGCCGAATAATAAACTAAACTCTTCAAAGTTTACTCGAATCCTTCTTCCGAGGCAAAATTCTTGCCACTACAGAAGCAACAGAGATCCATACCGTACAAGACTCATATTTGAGCCACCCACTGATGCGAATCATGTATAAGCACTGGAAAAATATAACCGAGGCTGTCAGTGAAATAATATCCTCTAGGATAACTTTCTTCCACCGGAAACGTATTTTTGGTTAATGTCCCAATAGCCATATATCAGACGTAAGCCGATAAATAGATTAAGTTTTATCGCAACAACATAAACACACATGAGCACTATGTATTTGTATTAGTGTGCTATACTATATTTATTTGAGTAATTTTCTCCACTTGATGATATGTATTTAAATCGTAGAGAAGATTTTCGCAATCCTTGACACACTGCAGATGATAGACTATTTAAGTTGGCAGAGGGTAGTTAAGCCAAGTTGGAAAGATACCATAATGGGCCCGAATAGATACCCTTGTGGAATGCCGGTATATTTCTACTATCATACTATATACACTTGTGCAATGATTACAAATCCTTTTATTTACATACCTATTATATATATATATACTAACTGATAGGCTTGATTGTATGAATTTCATGAAAGCAACACTATGGTTAGAGAGTACAACTCGTAAGATATTTAATCCTTTGCGGATTACGCTAAGTGCGCACAGGATTTTGCCTTCTTGTCTTTTGTCCTAGCCGTTTGTTTTGTATACATTCACCAATTTCGTCCCATCTTATTTTATCGATATCGGTAAGATCGTGAACTAACTAAGGACGAAAGGCTGGCTTCCTCAGATACATGCTACATCAACACTAAACATGGCCTCCTCATATTCTCCGAGACCTCTGCCCAACCCATCATCAAGCGAGAACGCCCAGAATTCAACAAGAGAAAACGAATTCTGAAGTGAACAAGTTCGAAACACCAGAAAATGAATCGAAAAAACGAAGAACATAGAAATGAAGAAGACTACAACAGGATGAAAAAATTGTTAAAGACTTAAATCTATGCGAAAATCGGGATCAGGGGCAATGTTGCGTTAAAAGGATACTCATGTTCATCAGTTCAAAATTTATTCACCATCACCATGGACCGATTGCTCTGTACTGTAGTTTCCTTCGTTTTCTGTCTTTTTTCTGGCTTTTCTCTAGACGATTTTTGTTTTTCATTTTGGACGGATTTGGCCCTCCTTATCCGGCGTGTTATCCTACGCGTACTTTGAAATAATTGAGGACTCATGAAACAAAATGTCCCTTTGCTGTTATTTGCCATTCCATTCCATTCGTTTTCATTCGAGCCAACAGGCTAGAAGCCTATTCGTTTTCCACTTAAACTGGTGGTAGCTCTCAACCCAAACCCGCATTTTAACCACCCGCAGTAGTATTCCATTTCAATAACAGGGGCTAGGATTTTTTCGCCTTTTTAAGTTTCATCCTTTAATTTGATTTCCTTGTTGGTTCAAGACTTTTAATACTACTACTACTACCACCACTACTTACGGTTTTATATTATTTTAATTGGAGTTGGTTCTTATGTAACACTCTTTTTCGTAACCACCATCCACCCCGCTTGGGGAAAGGTTTCCACAGTTTAAATATCTCCTTTTTACCACATGTGAAAACTTGTCAGTATTGAGGGATTTTTCTCGTAGTCAAGAGGGTGGATTTTTAGGTATCAGGGTTAATGAGCTGAGCGTAAATATGTTGCCGTATGCTTAGAGGTTGAGATCCTTTTTTCCGCCCTTCCATTCGCCTTAATTTCGAAGCTGAAAATGTTTAATTACAGTTTAGGCATTTTTATTTAATGGTCTTTATCTAACGAAATTACTCTTACTCTTTTCACTATTATTCCTCAAAGTTATTTGTGGTTCTCACGATGCCCGAAGCCTGAACTCGCAGCCCTAAACTTTCTTTGCTTTCTCCAAAGTGTCCAGGGTACAAACGTCGCGATATCTTCCCTTTTAGCCCCATAATGACTAATGCCAGAGAGTTTCTGTAAGTACGGCGCCAAGGATGGGCGGCATTGGAGCTCATATTATAATGCAATTAACTTCAACTTTTTTTCGCGCCACATCTTTTTTGTAAAAAGTGTTCTATATGTTTTTTTTTCTTCTTCGTTTCGTTTCTTATTTTTTTCAGTATATATTTTCCGCTGTTTTATTTTATTTGTTATATTTTTCTAGTTTTATGGGGTTTGTTTTAATAGCTATAAGTTAGAAAACTCATTTCATGTTTCACTCAAGCCACACTCTGGAAGGCTTTTCTGTAATAATTTATGAGATTTACGTAATTAATTTGTACTTGCATAGCATCGAGACAAGCAACGACGCGTACCAGCGACGTCAGGGGGATGAAAAGATTGGTAGATTGAGAAGAGGCTAAGGGGGCTCAAATTATATATCCCATAGACTTAAATGCAATTACTCTTCCGTTTGAAGTCAGCTCAGGCTTTTAGTGACAATTGTTGGCGCGTGCTTTAATGATAGGCTTTATGCCCACAGCGGCACCGCGCCACAAAAATAAACCAATTTAGAATGGAAAAAATAAAACTTTTCCGTCTGTGGGAAACTTTTTCTTAAGGTATTTTGGGAAACATTGAAAATCGTTAATTACCGATAAAAGACAGCAATTATAGATGTGTACTAGTTTTCGTCTGACACACATGCGTTTTAAACATGTCTAGGAATTTGTTATTAAAGAACGTTAATAGTAAATGGTATCACACTCTAATTTTGTTCCTAGTTCAGACATCCGATAGCAACAAGTGGATACCAGTATGGGCATTAAATTCTAATAAGGATTCCACATCCCAGAGTAGTTTATTCATTTAGTACACACAATCGATCATTTTCAAAAATATGTATTTTAATAAATAGGTGAGGATTAGATTATACAGCTTTCACTCAATTCCAGATAAGCAAAGAGTTACATTGATTTTTGTGTCTATTTTTGTAAAGTTTGTCGCTTTAAAGTCACAAATAAAATTTTTAATTTAGTTAATTCTTTATTAGGAAAATGCAGCCATAAAACAATTCAAAATATTGCTTAAAAATCTACCATTCGTGAGGATCATAAAATTTCAAGTCTGTTTATTTAATATTATTATTTAAACGTAAAAAAGAAAAATATTTTTACCTTCTTATGCCTTACAGGATTTCTCGTTTTAACATTTAAACGAAACTGAAGGGTGCAAAAATGGAATTGAAAGTAATACACTTCTTAGGACTGGTTTTTAACACATCCTTTCCGTCTACTTGTCAACAGTTCTAATCCTCGTAAAAAGGACTTAGCATATAGGGTCTGAAAAGCATAACGCTGATATGCTTGTAATGTTGCCTTTCTACACGATAATGTTTTGCTGGGTGTATACGCCAAAGTGGATGCGTGGGACATATGTAAAATGTAAAGGAAACGTATTTCCCATATTTTAGCACCAACTCCAAATTCAAGATCCAAAATGACACCCCACCCGTAACAACAGGCCTGATGTGTTGCAGGTACGCGTGATTTTTACACAAATATACCTAACATTTTATTCCTGACATTCCAAGTATAAGAGGATACGGATAGGTGGTGAATGTTCTGAGGGTCATGGAAGTAGATTTATTTGTATATTTTGATGTTCCAGAGTTGAAGTACTATAACTCCTGTTTGCGCGGAGGAGATGTAAAAGCGAAACGACATGGGATGAAGGGTTTGTGCTTTTAAATTTTCTATTGTCGTTCCTTTCCATTGCTACTGTGCGTTGCAAACGCCTCGGAAATCTTTATCTTGTCAGATTTTGAAGAGTGTCGACACGATTTACGGATGTTTTCATGATTTATTTGACATACCTATTTCACTAGAGAGACTCACATTCTTCGATGAGTTTTGATTACAACTCGTATTTTTTTTTTTGTTAGCTACATAGCCATTTAAAGCACCCACAAGTGAAAAATGTTTATTTTTACAAGAAAAACTCATTGCTAATGTGTGCTGTTGGCATAAAAGCAAAGTTTATATTCTAAAATGTAATTAAGAGTAGAGAATGGAATCATTTCAAAAGGCATTTCATGTAATTTCGCATAAAATACCAAAGAAGTGAGAAGACAAATTTAACTTTGTTTGTAAATTCTTGAAAATCATGGCATCAGCTCTTGTCCCTGTCTCACGATGAAATTGATCTTGAGTACCTGTAGGTATTTCTTGTACCTACTTTAAATCACGTTCCCCATTTTTTTGTGTATGTTGTTCTTTCGTAAAATTTTACCCTCTTTCCCAACTGTGAAATCTAGGGAGCGAAATAAGAAAATAACTGGGCTGCATTTGGAGAATGGTTATGCCCGGACTCAATTAAAAATACGTCAGCGCATATTTTCGCGATTATCGGCAACCGAAATCGAAGCTGGCAAAAGAAAAATGTGTCCTTAAGAGAAGGTATTTGCGGAATTTACGTAGTTGGTAAAGTTCTAAATTGCTTTTGCCCCTTCCGACCAAATAAATTTAAATTCTTATCAGAAGATTACCCGCGACTGCTTCACCCTCGATGGATATCACCTACTCACTGAGGGAATATACAGAGGCGGTAAAGGCTGCTTATATTTACTATCCTGATGGCGAGAACCATTGCATCGCCAACCAGAATCTGTCGGGCATAAGGAAACAGTATTCGAAAATGACTAACCCACTTCGGAGACCAGAGAGTAATTACGGTATGCTTTTAAACATTGTGTTGATACTTTCTCAAGATGATTGGATGCCAGAGGATTCCAGCGAGCGATAACCCAACAAACAGGAATTACCAGGAAAATTACCACCCAATGGGATAGCTTAACTTAACTCAGTGGGTGCTCATCGTTGGCCAAATAATTTCCTTCATTGGCTATGCTTCTATTTCATTACGAAAAGTTATGCTTAAATATTGGGGACTCCTTAATAGAAAACCACATCTTTATGGTCGGCATTCAGAAAAATTCTTGAAAATTATTTTAGTTCATGGATAGTGACTAGAGTCAGTTTTTGGGACATTTATATTATTAACGAAATATCATGAAATTTGAAAAATGTTTTGAAAAATTTCAAAAACTTGAAACCAGAATTCTTCAAAAACTTTTCTACGAGTATACCTGTAAATTTAACTTCTATCGGTAATGCTTAAAAATTGCTATTTCAGATTTTTTGGTATTTTATAAAAAAAAATGCCTTAAAGAGACTGCTTCTTCGCAAATGTTGAAATTAAAGTCACTTACGGTTCTAAAAAAGAAACTAAATGCCAAATATACTTTAAGTTTTATATTTCTGAACCAAATCGTATTCGCTATCAATTGATAACGCAAAATAAATTCATTTTCATTTCTCAAATCCATTACTATGAATAGTAAGGCATCACACTCTAACTCTATGTTCGTATCTATTTTATTATAAACAACCTATATAGGTATATAGTTTCATATTGTAGTAAACAGTCTACTGTAGAAAATATGCGTTTATATATTGACGGTTGTTGAGTAAATGGAATGAATGTTCGGTTGGTTGGATATATGGCACAGAAAATCTACGAATGATATAATAAGTAATATATGATATATATGTTATAAGGAGGTTATAAGCGTATAGCACCCCCTCGATAATCCAAACATCAATTTGCGAAAAGCAAAATGGAAAAACTATATAACTCCCGAAATTCGATCACTGGCGTAAATGGTTTATTTTTTTGGTCTCTCCTTCGATCTCTAACCTCCGCCCAACCACCCAAAATGTTTCGATTCCCATCATAGTATCTGAATTGTCCCAGTCTCCTGATTTTTTTATTTTATTTTCCTTGGCTCGCTTCGATTACAATTCATTTCTGGAACAAAGATTGGTCGGTTTCCAATTTGTTAGACTATAGCAGCCAACCGAACCCTAGAGGCCAAGCCTCCGAAATCGCTGTTATCCTGGCACTCTGCTAAGCTAGTATGTTCTGCCTCTTCTGCTACTTTTCCCTGTGCCTTTGCCCTTGCCCTTGACGTTGATGTGGATGATGTCGTTGATGGTCCCATCATAGTAGACCAAGATTCCAATGGGATAGAATTGAATGGCACAGAATTCTGGTTGAATTGGAATGGGATTCAACAACAACAGTTTTGTGGTTTTATTACTTTCATATATATGAAAATACAAAAATTATCTATAAACACATATTCTAGATTCGCTCTATCCACATAAAATTTCGAATATACAGTCTTGTAGTACATGTCAATCTTCCACACTTCGCACGGTATGTATGTTTGTCTATCTGTATTACAGCGAAAATCGGAACGTCATAATAGTAAAAAATAACTTTGTTATGTGTGATGGAAAACCGCAAATGTCGTCCTCCTTCCATGATTTTTTTTTATATTCTCGATTCCGACGATGAAACTTGGGGATAAATCGAAAGAAGAAATCAGAACTGAAATTGAGTCCTTTATAGGAAGATGCCGATTCGATTTGTTTCGATTTCTCTTCGTCTATATATTGTTGTCGTCAACAATCTTAGTATCAACCCCAATCTCAAACCCTAGTGAAAATGCCAATGCCAGTCCCGGTCTTCTGATCCTAGTCACAATTCCAAACTCAATCTCATAACCAATGCCAACTGGAAGGATAAATTGTAGAATGGGATGAAGTTTGATGGCTTTTGATATTGTTAAGAGCCTAACACCAATTTCTTATTTTGTTCCCTCTTCATTTTTCCTTCGATTCGCCTCTAACCGTTATTTATGTGAAACAATTTTAAAACCAATATTTCAAAGACAAAATCAAAGTCTGACTCCGATTGCAATCGTCGTTCATCGAACTTTCATTTAAAAATGAAATTGATTGAAAATTACATACTGGCGAAATTTCAGTGATTCGTAAAAGTATCACATCGAAGTCAATTTAAAGCAGGAGAAAAATTGAAAGTAAATTTAAGATAATTTAATTTGGGAAGTAAAAGTATCAAATTTTAACTATTTTTTGATGAATACCTTAAAAGTAAAAAAAAAATCGATAAAACAGGTCTGTATCACATTTTGGAAAATTGTAACATGGAATCAGGAGTAAAATACTAAGGTCGTACTTTTCATGAATTGTAAATCACGTGTGCGTTGCGACATTCGTAAGGTTTACAACCTCTCAACAGCAAAAGTCGTAAATCAGTGGCATAAGTAGAAGAAGCATAAACTCATGATGCGTAATCGTGAAAGTTTTGGGGGCTACAAATGTTTGGTATCCTAAAAAGATTTTCGAATTTTCGGTCGTTAAACAAATTTTCAGAATTATTTTATTTCTTACATGATCCATAATTTTTTTTAAAAAAAGTAGTGGGCGCTACTCCTTAGGGGCAAAGACGCTATCTGTCTAACTTATTAGCTCAACATTTGCTGATGAAAAAAAATATTGTTGAAGCAAAAAAAATTATGATTAAAAAAAACTCATTAAAAACATTTTGATTTTTCTACGAAGACTACATACAACTAATTGTATTTTTTCCCCATAATTCCATGAAGCTAGTTTAAATTCTAACCCTTTGACACAAACAAAAACGATTGAAATTTTTTTAAAAATAAAAAACTAAAGGTACCTAACCCCCATCTTGAGATTCTTCGAACTAAAAAAATCTCGAATAGCAACTCTTCATTTATTTTGGCGTTATTCTGCGTTGGATACCGTACAATGATTTCAATTCATTAAAAGCGTAGTAATTATTTGCTGATTGATATGGTAATAGCAAAGAATCAAAGATTGCTGTATAAAGAATCAAAGTCAATAAGAAACCTTTTAAGCAAGTAAACAGATCCCAACTGATTTAACGCGTGGTAGAAAATCACGGAAAAAACTCAATTTCAAAAACGAAATCCTTATTGTTCTTCAAGGATTCAATTGAAGAAAGAAATTAAGTCTAAGAAATCAATGGTTCGATCCGCATTTTGCAGTTCCTTTCCAGACATGAAATTTTCTATTTTTATTTGTTTTCCCTGATTTTTTCAAGCAACTTTCTGATTCCTACCACAAAATGCAGTTTTTGTAAAGATTGAATTGAATGCGATTGTCAACAATGCATCAAGCAATGCAATCCGGGTATAAAACGATAACGACCAGAATATACCTTCAACCCGGAGGTGTTTGCACAAGTTCTACCAAAAAATCTATTCGTATCTGTATCTATAATATTAATCCTATAGGATATCGGATGCGTTCTTTTGCATTATGCCGTCACACAGAATTTCAATAGAAATGTCCAAGAAAGGCAATGACTATCTGAAGATAACTAAATGCGCTTCAAGTCTGTAGATAAAAAAAGAAGAACTGAATCGAATCTATAAGATAACGACGCTTACCGGATGCTAACGGACTTATCTATAGTAGATCTCCTTTCGGCGTGTTGGACGTTTATATCTAAAATCAATTTAAATGCCCAGTGCATGGCAAACAAATTAAAATACAGTGCACACAGACACGGCGAGCAAACATTTGAACCGAACTAAGATCCTAGAATTTTATATCCTGTTAACAATTTTTTTCCTAGCCTGATTTTGTTGTATTTTTTTTCTGCCGCCAAAAAGGATGTGCACCATTTACAATGGCAGTATTGCTCCAAGATGGGAACAACGATAGCATCAGAATGAGTTATATGGTCGCAATCCTCTTCTGTTTCACGGTATCCTGTCTGTAGCAGAGGAGCAGCAAGGATTCTATGGATGCTGGTGATGCAGGCAAAGGCAACCCTTGAGAAGGAATGATAGCACTCGTTTCCACTTGAACTATTTTTCCAATAAGTGCAGTAAAAGGACTTAATGAAAAAATTCTCTGTTTGTTGGCTAAAAATAGAAGAAAAATCCCCACCCTTCATAAAAATAAGATGGAAAAAACGATATTAGAAAAGAGCTTCAAGCTTTTGTAGCATTTACCGGTCAGACTCACACAGCCGATGCTATTTTCTGCGAATTCGTGTCCTTTGGCGCCCCTTTCTCGCTCCTATTTTCGGAGTTCCATGCAGTTTTTCTACTGTGGACCGTGTCCAACATTGTGCCTTCGGGCTTGACATACTGTGGTGAGATTTTGCAGAGGTTTTTTTTTATCAGAAAAACCTGTTAAGAACTGATAATATTTCACCTGTTTCAATGTGAAATAAATCCTTTTTGCCACTACTTTTATCTGTAAAACATTTCACAATTGGAGAATGTTCAACTGGCTTGCGGTGATTTTTAAAATGACATTTAGGATGTACCTCCGTGGGGAAATTGTTTAGAATCTAAAAATATTGAATTAAAGGTTTGAGGATACAGGTACCAATTGTAAAAAAATCGAACACGTGTGAAAGTTGCAAAAAAAAATCCGAAAACTTGAAGAAAAGGTAAAAAGTATTTTGAGAAAATTTTAATTAAAAACTGTTTTTTTTTTTTATTTTTAATAATTACAACAATCTTCCAAAAAGAAATTCAAAAACCAAAAATTTTGTTTTGCTTTTTGTAAAAAAAAATTTTTTTGTGACAAGATCTGAAACATATTTTAGTCTTTTGTATTAAAAAAAACTACCTCTGAATTTTAATAAAAGCGATACAAACTTTCAACAATCATGCATAATAAAGCCACCAATTTTTTCGTTTCTCATCATGTTTGGAAAATCTTTTCACAATTTTTCAGTATCTCACTATATTTTTGTTTATTTTTATATGTCCCATAAATTTATTCTTGACTTAATTTTTTTTTATACCATTAGTCCATTAAATTACATCTCCGACTTGGCATCCCAGTGAGTAATAGAAAATTTTCGATCCCTGCCCGAAAAAGATTTGTTTAAAAGCCAGGCAATAAACCAACATAGCTCATAAAAGCCAAATATGGAAGAAAAATGTTAATTTTTGAGTGTCATATACAGGAAAAATAGTATAAGCATAAAAAGAATGTTTTGTAAATGGTGTATCCTGCTATCTGTTACAATTGTTACGTCTTATGTTTAGCCATATATTTTTTTTTTGCCCCTATCCCATATAGGACGAATATTAAAGCACCCAAATATAATTGTATGTATTTGAAGAAGAGTCTACTTGTATCTAAGGAGGCTAACATTTATAAGTCTGCCACACGTCCTTACGACGTCTTGCGTCCTAGTTTTCTATAGCTTAATTCTTCTTATTGTAAAGATCCGATGCCGAGGATTTAGGCTTAGATCGTTTTTGACGTTCTTCTAACTGTAGTGTCGTCATTCTCGTCGCCAACTAATCCTGAAAATTCTTCCATTTTTCCTTGATCCCAGTCGCAGTCGCGCGTCTACTGGGAGAAGTGGGTAGCAAGCTATTGAGTAAAATGGAATAAGAGTAAAACTCATCACCCAAAAGAGGAAAAATCATTTTCTGTTTCAGTTTCAGCCAAGAGCAACAAACACATCTTTCCACGCATATTCTTAAATGTTCCATTCTCTTATTTATGAGATCATTTTCATGAAAATAAATCTTTTTTATGCTTATGTTGTTGTTGCTATTGTTGTATGTTATTTTTTCGCTCTCTTTTTATTTATAAACATAAATTAAATAAATTAAACAGGCAAAACATTTATTTCAAGTCCCCTCGAACCTTCCATATTATAGGAAGATACTCTTCTTGTTGTCGTCGTTTGTTGTTATTATTTTTTTATTTCTTATTTTTCTCATTCCTATTGCTCCACAGGATAATATGTGCATGTGTTCGCAGAAATATTCTCTCTTTTGGTGATTTATGACAATTGTTTTATGTCACATTCCTATAGCTAGAATCGGCATCACGGATAGTTAAAATACCGAAAAAAGAGGAAAAACGGAACAAATAAATAAAAATTTATTTAGTTTTTCGACAGTGTCGGCATTGAATCAAATTTGGCCGCTTAATAAGAAACTTCCATTGACTTAATTAAGTTGCTTTTAAAAAGTCATATTTCATAAGATCAACTTCTCGGAAAATGTGCCTATTGCGGCCTAATTTTATTTCATTTCATGTTGATTTTTTTTTCTTCTTTGGCAAATGAACAGCCATTACAAATGGCGATTTTCATAAATCACTCTGTAAGAAAAAAATTAAAAAAAAGAAAATAAAAAACAATATTTTAAGATTACAGTACAACATGATTAAAAGTTATTTGAAAATGGTTTGAAAAATGAAATCTCCTTAAAGAATTATTAGATTTAAACATAAGGAAACTTACAATTCGTCACTTGAGCCCTATTTACATAATAGATACGATAAAAGAACATTTAGTCGACGAATTGCAAGAAGACAAGGTTTTTGGCTTTCAAAAATTACTTTAAGAAAAGGCCCCACATATTATATCGAACCGCATCGCTCCAAAAAATATGTTGGTTTATTAATACTTTTGATCTATTAACGATTTATAAGAATGCATTAAGTGCAAAACCGAGTTTCGAATAATACTGTGAATATCTGCAAACATGTTTGGAGAACAAAAATTTTGAGGCACCAAATCAAATTTTTAAAACAAATTCAATATTTGTTCAAAGTGCTATCATTTTCCCCAAATTAGTAGCATTTTCGAAATGAAAATTAGTATCATTACTGAAATGATGTATAAATGCATTAAATTGCATTTGAAACCCTATTGGCATCATACTAATGACATCATACCAACTTTAACCTCAGATAAGTACAGATCAAAATTCATATTAATTTCTATTCGTATTTCATATGCTTGTGACTACGTTTCACTCTTATGTCTGTTGCGTTTAATTGCAATTGAAATTGAATTTCGAATTTTTACGGAAAATATTGACAAATGATTTCATTTTTTTCCTATACCCCTAAAACATTCGAGTGTTTGAACACGAATGGGGAGGCGACGGTTTCAGTACGTATTCAGCCAAGTATATCGCATCTGCGTTTATTTGCTTAATGCAACAGAACGCATAGACGTGTATACATTAGAAATCTTTCTGTTTGAACAAAATCTAATGCTCATTTTCATTATAAATTTTAATAACGAAACATTATAGTGAATTTGCTGCACTGAAAATCCACTTTGCAGTTTAATTTCGGCTTATTTGCGGAGATTGGGTGGCCATCTCCAATACAAACAACATCATCCCGATTGCTGTTGGTTTCTCCCCTGATAATCATCAGAATCGTGATAATCATCAGAATCATGGTGAATACATAGGAAGAATCCTTTAAAACAATTCGTTTGGTGATGGCATTCGAATATAGAGATCGACTAATTTGTAATTGGTGCACAATTTGGGAATATGTTCTTATTTTCGATGCACACGAATAATCTATCACTTTTTTACTGAATATGGAGTGGCCCTGCTTATTCTGTGGAATCCAAGGGAATGAGAAAAATCAGGTAACATTGGTTATAATTTAACCGGAACCATAAATACTTTCATTTAATTGAATTTAATCAAATTTGTCAGTGGTACGTTTAATTAATTATTTAAAGCCAATCGTTTTGCGGCATCGTTTTTAGATTACACGTGTAAATTTCGATTGGCATCTGGTGAACGGACATTAGTTAGCGCAAAATTTCACCCCAGCCATCGTTCATTTAGCAAATGAAGCGTGCCTGGGCTGAACTCTGTCTATCCGTCCATATTTCGTGCCCAACACCAGATTTTAATATTTTTTTTTCCATTTGGCTTTAGAACAAGCAGAAATAATTCTGATGGTAGGTAATCAATGTGTCCTGTCCAATACCGGATGATTGGGCAAATGTTTAATTTACTGCACAGATGAACAGGACTAGTATATGTGATTTCCAGCCCCAAAAATCTCAGTAATCAACAATCAAATTGGCGCTCGATAGGGACAGAATTTCGTTAACCACGATCAGGACTATGGTGGTGCCTAATTGAAACATAAAAGCAAATGTTTACCGTTCAGACAATTCAATAAAAAAAAAACAATGAAATTTTTTTCTATTAGCCAATCGCCATCTAGGTTTCGGAATGCAGATCAGAAAATCCGCAATCAAATTGCCAATTTTATGCTGTGTTTATACATACGACTGTGTTGTATTTGTTTAAGCTGTTAATTGATTTGATTAAACATTTACTTATGGAAGATTTTCTTTAAACTTCAATAGAATCAATAGATTTTGATTATACTAGCTCACTTTTTTCTCATATTCATATGTTCGTCCATGTACCTTTGGATTTTACCTAAAAGTTTTCTTTGATTTTAGCACAGATAATTGCGATAAATTTCTGACAATTTCATTATACCTTTCCCTATAGTTTTACATAGCAAAGCATCCCATTGGCCTGATTCAAATACGTGTAAAGAAGAGAGTGGCAGTTTCAAAATATATATAAAATATTTTAGTTGCTTATCTCGTTAATTAAACCTCTAATTAAGAATAAATAGAGAACTATTTCAATTACTAGTCATCATAAATTCTTATTTATATACCTACTATAAAACCATTACACTCCTGTGTAAAAATTTATCCTTTTTTGAAAGAATTATGCTTCTGTCTGAATTTGAAATTAACTCTTTCTGCTGGATGAAGTTTCCTTAAATTAAGATTTAGAACAGGTTTTTCTCCGCTCTAACGCATGCTGTTCTACAAAACTCGGAACCACAATGGGATGTGTAAAGTTTACGACCCATCAACAGCATAGGCCGGGATTACTTTTTTCCTAGAAAAAAAGCCAAATTTATAGTTTTTATATATTTCCCCACCACCACGAGGAAATTCATTTTAAAATTTTCCATTTGCCAACCGCAAGCGCTTATTGCAAAATTCGAAGAGTTCAACTTGTTTTGAAATCAATTTCATTATGATTTCGTGTGTAATTCCTTGGTTCGTGGAAAATGTCTTTAACAAATATCTTTGTCTGTTTGGGTTTCCATTTGGCTCCGTTCATCCGTTGACTTGTAGAAATCATATCACATTTTTGTGACACATTTCAAAGTCACATAACCATTGATTCACCTGACTTGTCAACAAAGTTAATTTGCACGGGAAAAACAGGGAAGAAACCACCATCGAACCGAGTTTTTACGCATCGTCAACTTCAAGTTGTCAACCGTCTAACCAAGCAACAGTTCTCTCATATCCTTGGAATTATTGCGACACGCGAAAGCAAGCAACAGTTCGCCATTTGCTATTTGCTATTTCGTTCTATGTCTGTTGCTTGAGTCCTGATAGACGGCATAGTAGTCACCTGTACCAAAAAAAAAAAAAAACGAAAAATACAGAACAACCCTAAATCGTCGTACACTGGGAAACCCATCCTTTGCTTTAGAAATTGTAGATATTTTCACTATAAAAACCCATAAACGTGGAAAATAATTTCTCGTTATTGTGAATGTGTGTACGACGGTGTGTCTGTCTGAATATGGAATTCCTCCTTCTCAGCATTGTGGGATGGCAAAAAGGCGTACTGAACGCAAAATATTGAGATGTGCTTTTGCTGTTTTGGGTCCTTCCGCCCACGAATTTAAATGAAAATTGCGAAATTTTGCTTTTCCGTCAACAAATTTCCGCACAAATGATACCATTTTTTTAAATTTACGGTGTGTTTGTGTTGTCAAAAGAGTAAACTTTTTTCAACGTTTTGAAAATAACTTCCAGTGAAATGTCACGAAAAAAATCTGTGCCAAATGAAAGAGTTTAATTTAAAAGGATACCTACCACAAACTGTACTTGATGACCCCACATTTTCCATAATACTTGTTGAGACGCAACTACGAATTATGCCCCCCCCCCCCCTTCTCTCCTGTGGCAGAACAAAATTCGCAAATTGAAAAGTTTCGTCATATTTTTTTCTTTCTGCTGAGGTATTGCAGCCCATCAACAGAATAAGCTGTCTAGATGAAGTAAACTATGTTGCTCGGGTATGAATGAACTTTTACTAATATTTCAGGAAAACCAAACTAAAAATAATTCAGTATTAAAATTAAAATTTTGATTTTTCTTTCCAATTATTTAAAAAAAGACATGCAGAAACGCACACTAAATGAGTTCAAATCAAAGTTAAGCGTTGACCATTTTCCCTAATATCTTAATTATTTCCGTAATATCTGCACACAATCTGTGGGTGTGTACAACATTCGTGCAAGTGTTTGACTTAAATTAAAAATGTTATATTATCGTAATTAAACAGAATGATGTTGGCCTTCAGGATATATTATAAGCACTTTTTACACTTAACGATTTGGTGAATATTTTCAAGTACAAGATTCAAGCAAAGAAAGAAAAAATCTTCGCCTAGTTTGCCCAGTATCTTCTTCAATGTCCTTATCCTTTTCTTCGCCCACACTATGTGCCATTTTTTTCCTCTTCTAGAACACGTTTGGGCTTTCTTTAGTTCCAAAACAAACTGATTACACACAATTAGGAGCCACACACCACACGATTCCTCATTGCGCCTTCCGCTAGGATAAAAGGCCAACTTCCTTTTTGCCTCAACATTTTCGTGTAATTTTTCCTAGGCATCACCATCCCCATTATGGAGATATTTTTTTTTATTCTCACATCCTCCAACTTCATTGTATCATTTTTTCCCGTATCGTACTATATGTATAAACAGATTTACAAAACTCCAGAAAGGAAACACAAGGAAAAAAAATTGAAACAAGGATAGAAGTAGGGCAGTTTGCTTAGAGTATCGGAATATGTGGTGGCGGCAATGATGAAATTGGGGATGCTGGGAATCGTTGGGGCCAAGGAAGTAAAAAAAATTGAAGTCATTATTGCGCTTAATTAGTAATATTCTTGTTCAAACAGTTACGGAATTATAAATGGATCGTCCTCGGGTTGTTTGCCGGTTATCCTGTTGTTCTGACGCTATGCTGTTTTGCTTCTTCCTTTTTCAAACTCAGGGGGCTTTAGTCACTTAGTTTGCCTGGTAGCCAGGACCTAGAAGTCTTTCTATTGTCTCGCTGTTACTTTTGCTACTTATATAGCAAAAGGAAGCGAAACGCCAACAACAATTAAGTGTTATGCTGAGACAATCGCGGAACCTTCTCGTGACGGAAGACACTTTTTTCCAATTTTTTTTACCAGCTTTCTTTTTAGCAAAACTCATGTACCACCCCCATAGATGATGTCCTGAAGGTCCTGTGGGCTAGCTGATTTCCTTTTTTCACTTTTATTATTTTTTTACACTGACTCTTGTTATGTTTTTTTTTTCTTGCTCTCTGTTGTTTTAAGCCACCCCCGAAACTTGTCTGTTGTTGTGCCCTTAAAGCTTCCTATGTCTTCCCCTGTGTTATCCTTATCTGCGTTAAGTGAAAGATTTTTTAATGTCCAGAAATTAAATTTAATGCAATTAGGATGATATTTTTTTCCTTTTTATTTTTTTTTCTTTGTGGAATAAGAAATACTGGAGACTTGAAGGATGGCACCGACAAATGTTGTTGCCG
Source organism: Chrysopilus asiliformis (assembly GCA_964034945.1). NCBI lineage: Eukaryota > Metazoa > Arthropoda > Insecta > Diptera > Rhagionidae > Chrysopilus > Chrysopilus asiliformis. Next base: position 352,192 of record OZ035962.1, on the reverse strand, counting down.
TTGATGTTCTAATCTCGCCAAAAGGGGAATAGAACTCTAGGTTTTTTTGTTTTGGCTTAATTTTTTTTGTCTTTACTTCGATTATTTTTTGCTGTGGTGTCATTAAAAATGGTTTGGGGCGGATGGGAAGCTGGTAAACATTGCACAACTTGGACGCTGCTCGCTGCTGTATGGACAACTTAAGAAAGAGGTTGAGACTTAATTGGATTTTTGTAAATTAGTGACCATTAAAAACAGAAAAGAGGGTTCGTTTGGTGTTATCTTTTCGAATGAAGGGGAATTATTAGAATGACATGGTAGTTGTCGTTGATTAAGTAGGCTCCCCATTCTAAGTTAATTTTAAATAAAATACAGCAATAAAAGTTGTGTATTAAATACACATTTCGTGTTTTCCGCACAGCTATGGACAGACTATTTTACATATGGAATTTACTTTGAATATGGAAATGGTGACTTAAAAACTAAACTTCTATAAAATCTTTTTAGATAATTTTCATGTGTGAATATTTCCCCATGAAAGTGTGCCTAGATTAGAAATAAATCTTTTTCCTGTAGATTTCCGTGACAAAAAAGATGTTTTTGCCTAAATGTATACTAGGCCGATTTTGTTAGAACATTAGCATAAATGAATTTCAAGGTCTTTAAATTCCCCCGAATATAAAAGTTTTTTACTAAACATTTTAATATTATACACTTATCGTACTTTAAATTCACTACTTCTCCATAAATTCACTTTTAAATAATATTTTACTTCACTTTTCGGTGTCATTTGCACCTCTTATGAACTTTTTGTCTTGTTATTTTCATCGATGCCTTTGATTTTTGCCCAGAGCAACAAAAAAATCCTCGAAATGCGGTCTCCAATAGAAATTGCCAAGGCAGGACATGGCATAATTTATTTCCATTCGAGGCCGCGCGTGTAAAAAAATTTCCCCTCTCCCGTTTCGCTTTCTTTTGACAAGACATTTGTAAAGATGTTTGCGGGTTAGCGGTATGCCAAGGGCATACTAAGATTTTCCACTTTGCATTCACACAATCGAGAGTCCCTCATTTCTTTCTCCTAATAGCCCTTTAAAAAATTGGTACTCCCAATTTTGCCTAAAACTCTTATCAATATTGTCTAAAATATATTTAAAGTCAGGGTTGTCTCATTAAATTTTGATCGTAAAATTCAATCCAGAAATTTACCTCATTTTCTGCGATAGGACTATGAATCTATAGGCGAAATGATGGTCCGGTAAAGTCTATACCGATACCCATTATCTCCTCTGGGTGTACAACGGCCAGTTGATAAATGTATTATAGAATCCTGGAAATCCTATAAAGAGGATTATTTTGTTCACTGGCTTCGAAAACTGATAATTGTTACTGCTACAGCCACTCTTTGCTGCCCACCAATGCTGCCATTGTTTATATTATTTTGCACTTGTATTCATTCTGATGTTTTTCCTTTTCGTTTATGTTGTTGTTATGCCAAAACTCCACGAATATAGGGTTTGTTTATAAATAAAATATGCTTGCGTATGTATGTTTTATGCTTTCACTTACGACGAGTCAGATTCGTGTCCATCTGTTCGAATATTTCCCGAGAGAAGTATCCTTTGTAAGCGGATAGCAATTAAAAATCCATATCACACACGCTCACCTCCTGGATAATTGCGAGTATCCACAGGAATGCATTCGTTACATACTCGTATGTTTATCTGAATACCAACAATTCTATAGATATATATGTATGTAGGAGTCCTCTGTAAGCTCATTTTATTCGTATTTTCACTTTTTAATTGAATTGTGGTAAACATAACTCTATAATGGATTTTCAATACTTGAGAATAATCGGCTTTTTATTCTCAACGATTGTAAAAATCATTAATATGAAATACAATCTTCACAGTCGAGTCGAGTCTTCGATTGATAGCTTTTTTTGGAAATAATTTTTTGATCGGTGTGCTATTGTATTTTTTTGTTTATTTGACTCCATGCACGTTAATAAATTGTTTCGTTTAAGTGTAGAAGGACCATCTAAAGTTACAATAAAGTCAACTTTTTTAAGAGAAAAATACATATATCATATACTAATTGAATTTGTTATTTTTTTACATCTTTGAATGGTTTTGTAAAATAAGAACTTTTCTTTTACAAATTGGAAAATTCTACCTTTATTGAGTGGTAGTCAAAAAGTTTCAATGTTTTTGTAATGCGCAGTTGACATAAGGCTAATTGATAGTTAACAGTAACTGGACAATTAAGACACAAGTAGAATAGTCTCAGCGGCTTTTTTAACTATCACCAAACTAGTGGGAAATATCCAAATTAATTCTTAGTTGCAAAATACTGCCAAATAGCAGCTAGCCGATTGTCTATTCAGAAAAAGGTGCCTTATGTTATTTTAAACTTTCTTGCCATTACAAAATCGTCTTGAAAAATCGAACACCAAAATCATAATTTCTTATTTAATGTTTAACTAATGCGAAAAATAAAAATTCATGAAACTTAAAATCCCATACGTACCCTTTCGTGCATCCAATTGCATCCGTAAATCCTTTGATCAACAAAAAAAAATATGAAAAAAATTGTAACATATTTTCTGGAAGAAAGTTTTCTGAAATCAAAACAACGTAAAGAAAGCACCCTTTAGTAATCTCACGGTTATTGCAGTACAAAACACGAAATCATTCACTAAACATGGAAAACATATTTCGTTAAGTTATTTCTTTTGTTTTCCAACCCAAAACCGAACCGACAAAATGCAGCGAACTGCTGCCAGGATGGTGGTAAAAAAACATTCCTTTTTATAATGGAAAACGACAGAATTTTTCCTTTATTGTGACACTACTTTTTACAAAAATTCTTCACAGATATACTAGTATGTAAAATATCAAGTTTCCGGGCAGCAGAATTTTTCCACCGTAGACTTTGGGTGTGTCGTGTCTGTGTATATTTTCTATCCTGTTTACCGCGTAATTTTATTTTAGTTACTTTGGACCGCTGTTGCTTGCTGCATACAAAACTTACCTAGAATAAAAATGTGAAAAAAATCCTCAAATCGAGACTGGCGCTATTTTAGAAAAGTTTAAAGGGGAATTGCAAAAATATTATTTTGCTCAACTCTTCCTGTTTTTCCACATTGCTCCAGCACACATCTTTATTGTAATTTTCCACTTGTTGTTTTGGCCCTTCTCTACTTATAAGTTCAGCTGCGCTTTCACTATCCCGATTTTAGGAAGCTTGGTCGGTTTTTTATATTCGCTAAATGTGGGATTCTGATATTGGGCTCCGCTTAAGGCGAATGCATAGCGGTTGGTTTATTGTGCAATTTCCCTGTAACTACTTATTAAAAGTTAGGGATGAACGGATACGGTCAGGTAGGTAGGATGGTTTGAAAATTATGATGAAGTTCCGCTATTAGTCTGGGGGCGCTCAAGATCAGTATGGGATAAAAGAGCATTTCGTAAAACGCATTTCGAAACAAATTGTTGGCAAAAGTTTATGCTTAATGAAGTTACAAGTAGTTTGTTTTGTCGTTAACTCTACTTTCCCTTGGGGCAAATGGCACAAAGGGACTCCAATGTTTTCCAGCTTTGTGTTTTGTTGTGCCCCATTAACTGTTCAACTGGAAATTATGTACCCTGAACTGCCTACATATGGGCTGAGAGCTTTGTTGTGTATTTACATGGATGTAGGAAACTGAAAAAAAACAACAATTCAGTAATAAAAAAATATAAATATGCTTTATTACTACTTTAAAATCTTACATGCAGGAAAAAGTTAAATTAACCAACATTTTATGATTTTTATTTTTATTTTCCTTTATTTCTATTTAAAATGTTTTTAAAGTAACTCTGAAAAAGTGTTATTTCCAACATGCAATATCAGTTACAATATCACTAACCGCTATCGAAGTCAAAAGTACGAATCATTTCACATTCATGCACCTGTCCAAATTTAAAATGATGTTTAAAATCGAATTTCGGCGCGAGTTAACAGTCCGTTTACGTAATTTCAAAGACAATTAAATTTCGGTAACATAAATATTTAAATGTTAATTGGCTTCAATAGTGCAAATCTACCACACCAAAAGTCGAGCCTAGTAAAGCGTACAAATTTTCGCTTCTATTTTGTATGTCAGAATTGCAGAACTGTAATTTCTAACGATATACGCATTTTAACTTTCCGGTTAACCCCAAATCCGCCCATTACCACTAACCCAAAATGCGTTACTATGCCATTCATCCCTTTTATAATGAACAGAGTATCAAATGCTTTTATTAAGCTGCCTGTTTTGTAGGATGCTGGAATCCACTTCGCTGGCGAGGGAGGATAAACGGGGCAATATAGCAAAAGTCTGATCTAGAGGGTAGCAGAGTAAAAATCGTAGGTTGCCAGCAGAGAGCAAGTAAGGGAGGGATGTTTCGATGCGGATTCTTCCCAGAGTAATTGTTAACGTTGGAATACCAAACTTTTGTCCGCACCCCATGATTTAATCGAAATGGTTCATTGGACTTGATTCAATTACGGCAATCGAATTGAATTGAACAAAACATCGGCAACTACAAGTAATACAACAAATTCATCGGATCGGAGGGCCACCGCATTTTATCCTTAGATAGGACATGCTGCATGCTATTATATTATATGCTGTTTTATGTTATGCTATGCTTTCGTATACTGTAGAACCATGACGACATCTATAGGTTCACGAATGACGGCTACATAAGGAGATGGAAAATTTCCGATGTGGCAGGGAAAAGAAAAATGTTCCAATAATCTCCCTCAAGAGAGTTGACTTCAAAATTTCATCTCGATCGGTTGAGTGGTTTTCGAGTTCAAATTTTTGAAATCGGGTAAAGTTTCCTCTAATCGCACTTTTTCGTGATCTTTTGTGACATTTTTTATGGGTTGCCCCCCCCAATTGTGCAACAATTTTATCCAAATTCCTATAAGCTTTTGATCCGAAATCACCTCTTCCGATTCGGATAAAATTTTTCTCATGTTTTATTAAAAAATAAGCCAAAAGGATGAAGAAAAATTCATCAAAATCATCTGTGTTCATTTCCAGATGGACAACTTTTTGAACTCCCTACACAAACTCGTTTTCGTATAACGAGACAATGAAAATGGTGACTATGCGGTTGAAACTAGGAAGAGGAGGCACTAGGCAAATGACGCAGACTAAATGGGAGATTGGACAATATCAACTGTAGGTTCATATAGAGAATATTGCATTATGGGATGCTTTGAATAATCAAATTCGACTGTATTCCATTCTGAATCAGTCATTCTCCGTACCGATTCAGCGCCCTATACAAAAAAAAGGATATTAACGACATCAATGAGAAAACTCTAAAAGTCCGAATGAGTATACTTGCTCTGCAAAAATAATCTATCGGTTTTGTATCACTTTGAAACATGAAACATAATCGAAGGTATTTTGCAGCAAAATGAATTTGTCAGGAAGATAAACAATCCATTGATGGAATCAAATCGAAACGACTGCTATTTACCATTAGAACCAACTAAAATCCACGAATCCTAATTGAAAATTACCAGTCAAGCCATTTGTATCCGGTCTGGCGATGGATGTTATTTCGTATTTGTCATTCGCATAGAACTGAATTCTCCTCAACAATATCGCATATGTGGTGTTTATTTGCTTGGGTGATTCTTTCCTGATGTGTGTATCAATTTGCATCTGCAATATGTATGCAATTTCGCAGTGACTATTTCTGAAAGGATTGTTAAAATTTTATGATTTCAAGATGAGCATAAGTTCGTTTTGCTCTATACGATGAAATACAGGATTGAATCGGTAAATTGTACAGAAGGACTTTCGACAAAAGTAATAGTTTGAAATCCTGTCCAGCGTTTTTAAAACATTTAAATGTTAAACACTTTATTTTGTAAGGTTTTTGTAGCATTCGCCTGGAAGAGAAACTTGGGGATTTTAATGAGGAACTTTGTGGAATAAAAATAGTTACCTTGAAAATGTCATTCTGAGGTTGATCGGGGTTCGTCCGTTAAATTTCTGATCTACTAGATCCTTGTCTTACCGCCTTGATACCGCCGTAGAGAGAGTCCCTGCTACTCCGAAGGGAAAATATAACTAAAAACACAGAAACGTCTGGCATCAAAATCTCCGCCTAGATCGATCAGTGTGAAAATTAGAGGTTTGTTTACCCTTTTGACCGCGTAATAGGTTGTCTCTGTAAATAAATAGAATTTAGCCAAATTTTATAATTAAAATTTCATTAAAAATGATCGGGCGAACGTTTAATATCTGTGACAGCAAAATAAACAGCATCAAAACAAACAAACTATCAAAACAAACACGTCTGTCCGTTTGACGTATTTTAAATAATCGTAGTTTTTTATCAACTTTTGAAAAATCAACGTTAGTTATAACGGATACATCCCATACAATTTTTTTTTAAATATCTCGCTGTGCGCTTTCGGAAAAAAATGTATGAAATAAAATTTAAAGGAAATAAAATTTTCTGCGTTTTTTGTATTAACGGTTCTTCCGTATCTTTAACAGTTCTCAACATATTTCAAAAAAAAAATATATTTTTGAAAAAAAAATGTAACTGAATTCAAAGAAAATAAAAAGAAAATAAAAAGATATTGGAAAACATATTATTTTTGTACATATTTTTTCCTAAACGAAATATAGAGGTAAGTTTTGTGTTGATCACAACTGATATTTTTTATTTGATTCAACTGCTTTTTTCGTTGAGTCTAATGACAATTTTCTCTCAATTTAAGTATCAGAAATGTTTCAAAAGTATACTATTCCTCAAAAATTTGTGTCCTTGCCAAATATCCATTGAAAAAATTGTCTTTTTCACTATATTTCGTATACAGTTAAAAATATTCACGAAATATTCTAAAAAAAAATCTGTAGCGACAGACGGCCAATGTCCATTTACATTTCTCGAGGAACATTGGGAAATCCAACTGAACGGAATTCCATGGGTCTGAAAGGGAAACAATTCCGTTGAAAATTGGTTGCAAAGAATTACAGCGACACGACACGCTGGTTAAGTACAGAAGTTATAGCCAAACTAAATCGTCCTTGACGACCACTATGCCAACAAGATGAATCTTACCCGTAGTCCAGAATAAACGATTTTTTTCCTTCTTTTTTCCCAGTTGTTGGATACCAAGGATAACGGTTAGGATCCATAAACCTCCACCATCGCGGTTTCCTTACCCCTTACCGTAGGCCAAAATTATTTTATGAACGGAACCCCAGCAGGAGGTAAGGTGGTCGATGTACCACGATGATAGGAAGAACGAGGTGCCAAAGTAAATAATGACATGCCGAGGACAACGAATGCAGATGACTTCATTGCAGGATGCCGCATTTTGAATCTCCAGAGTCATTTGACGTGATACAATTACAAAGGGAATAATAAATTTCTTGTGTAATTATGAATTGTACCGAGCTAGGCCAGAGACATTACGGCCAAGCAACACCGCCGAACAGCAAGGACATTCAGGAGATGAACATTAATGTGAAGCAAGAGAAGTTCTACCACAAATCCAGTCCATAGGTTCGAGTAGCTTTTGAAGCTAGTCGGAGCCTTTGTCTGATTGGATTGCATACTTAAATTCATTCCGAGACAAACTGATTCGTTTGCTTTATATCTGCTGAAGCGGCTAAAACTTTACAAACAAAACCAAAGCACAGGATAAACATTTCTCAAACGCGTTATGTTTGCTTTCGTTTTTGCAGTTTCCATCCAATGCAATCAGTGTATGTGAAAACTGTCAGTTGATCGTTTAACATGCGTAACCGTCCAGAAGCACCTTTTTGTATTTTTTCAAAAGGATACTTTCGTTTGGATAAGGTGTTTGATTTTCTTTAAATTGGTCACCCCGAGGGTTTTTACTGAAAATTAGGTTAAAACACTGACAAGTGGACATCGATCGATTTAATTTCTTTCCTTCAATGATAGAATTTTTAGTGATTGTTCTAAAATTGTTTCCAAAAATTTCCGAGAAATTTTCTTAAAAATACATCAATTTTTTAATATTTATGATCATTTCTGTAAACCGAAAATCTTAAGAACCATCGAACTCTATTGGAACTCTATTGGGTTAAGAAACCATAAAATTGAGACAGGAAAACATGATTTTTATACCAAACATTTCTAAGAACCATCGACAGGTGTGATTGCAACATTTATGGTGTTTACAAGCCCTTAGCGGGCTTAGTTTCAGTTCAAGCTTGCCGCGCAGTCCATTTTATATCCCATCAATTCATTTTACAGAAATCAATGCTAATTGTGTTTCATTGTTGTCACAAATTCTGCTGTTGATGAGTTGAAAAAACCCGTATAAATGTAGTCGAATTCCAATTCATGGATTACAACCCCGATATAACTGTAAAAATCCATTTTGGATAAAAATCATGTTTTTCTTATCTCAACCCAAATAGAAATATAATTTTACGATTTTATTAATTTCATTTCAAAATGATTTTTGCCAAGAGAAACAAAATGCAACCAAGCAAAATAATTGTAGACATGGTGTTTTTTCCTCTTACATCAATAAATATTATATCAAATCTGAAAAATGATGTACAAAAATTTTTTAATAATCGGAAAATGTGGAGAAAACATGATTCACTACATCAATTGACGTCGCGATATGTCAAGTATTTGTACTCATCCAGGATAACTGGAAAGAGACAGGACAATAGTGGAAATGGAATTCTACAATGGCCTTAAGTCGCAAATAGTATCGTATGCGGTTGCTTATAGTACTACTAACGTATGATTGTAGTAAAAAAAGTGAAATATTGCAATGGGTTTCTAAATACAAAAAAATTCGGGGAAAAGTGTGGGTGGATGGTAAACAACATATAAAGAAGAAGGATTTCCAACGACATCCAATAGTCTTGAGGAAATTGCCGTTGATACCATGTGAAAGTCGGCTTCTTAAAACTTAAACGAACCAACAATTTTCTAGGATTCATTGAGGAGAAATGGGGCCTCAATCTAGCAGAGTAGAAACGGGTGATTGTGTGGGTGGTTGAATGAATTTCTCTGTCACAATCTATGTTACAATTGATGGTGGTACTTGTTCTGCTGTTGCAGACAAAGTTGTTGCAGCTGAATCAGCGTTTCAAGACAAAGACATCCGCAGTCATTCAGACGAACAACAATTAAAGTGCAACAAGGCACTTTCCCCCTTTTTCACTACTAGACATCCTGTCTGACAATTGCTCCAATTTGTAGTATCAAATTACAGAAATAAAAGACACAAAACAATGAACATTTATATATCAGTGCATGTATATGTTTATTTGTATGACTACTAGTACATATAAATAAAAGTCATGCACCGCAATGCACAAGTACATCTCTCAACCAATACACGAAACGAACTGAAATTTACCTTATCTTTCTGCCATTCATCCTTTCATAGTCCTTGTATCTCATTTTGAGTCCCACTTTTAGACTACAATTATAGTCGGACTTCGAAAAAATGACTCGCATAGCAAAATGTCGTTGTTTTACAAGATTTTCAAGAGATATCATCGTGGTCAAAAGTTCCGACTTAAATATGAATCAACCGATTGAGCTGAAATTTAGATCCATGTTTTCTGAGGGAATAGTCCAAAAGGAAACTAAAAGAATTTGTTGCAAAAAACGTTTTTCCTTGCATGGACCGCAGCTTTTAAACATGTCTTCAAATTTATATTCATGAAACAAATCGTTTTTTGAAGTGAAAACTTCTTTAGCGGCGTTGTGAGTGATTTCAAACTCGATGAAACGAAAAAGCGACAGTAAAAAGAGATAGGATATTTTAGCCTGCGAGAAAATGAGATAGAATACAGATGGGTGCCGGTAAATTTATCGTAAACAAGAGTGTTGGGAAGGGGGAAGGGGGAAGGGGAAGGGTAAGGGGGGAAGGGAGAAGTGTTAGGAGGGAGGAAGTGGAGAGAGGAGGCGATAAATTACTGATGTTTCGTCATACATTACAATATATACATATCTATATATATAAAAATGGATGTTTTATTGTTTGTCTGTTTGTCTGTCTGCCTGAGATTACAAAACTCAAAAACTACTGGACCGATTTTTATGCGGTTTTTTGCAAAATGATCTATGTTGCCAGGAGCAGGTTTTTAGCTATGTACATTTTCAAAATTCGAAACGGAAGGTCCTGTAAGGATAATGAAAATATCCTTTTTCCCATTTTTCCCCGGAAAAATTGGCATTATGGGGTTTTTGGGGTCGCTGATCACGAATCCGGTATTAGATTTTCAAAATTCGAAACGGAAGGTCCTGTAAGGATAATGAAAATATCCTTTTTCCCATTTCTCCCCGGAAAAATTTGCATTTTAGGGTTTTTGGGGTCGCTGATCACGAATCCAGTATTAGATTTTCAAAATTCGAAACGGAAGGTCCTGTAAGGATAATGAAAATATCCTTTTTCCCAGTTTTCCCCGGAAAAATTTGCACTATAGGGTTTTTGGGGTCACTGATCACGAATCCGGTATTAGATTTTCAAAATTCGAAACGGAAGGTCCTGTAAGGATAATGAAAATCTCCTTTTTCCCATTTCTCCCCGGAAAAATTTGCACTATAGGGTTTTTGGGGTCGCTGATCACGAATCCGGTATTAGATTTTCAAAATTCGAAACGGAAGGTCCTGTAAGGATAATGAAAATATCCTTTTTCCCAGTTTTCCCCGGAAAAATTTGCACTATAGGGTTTTTGGGGTCACTGATCACGAATTCGGTGTTAAATTTTCAAAATTCAAAACGGAAGGTCCTGTAAGGATAACGCAAATATCCTTTTTCCCATTTTTCCCGGGAAAAACTGGCACCAGGGGGTTTTCGGGGTCGCTGATCACGAATCCAGTATTAGATTTTCAAAATTCGAAACGGAAGGTCCTGTAAGGATAATGAAAATATCCTGTTTCCCATTTTTCCCGGGAAAAACTGGCACCAGGGGGTTTTCGGGGTCGCTGATCACGAATCCAGTATTAGATTTTCAAAATTCGAAACGGAAGGTCCTGTAAGGATAATGAAAATATCCTTTTTCCCAGTTTTCCCCGGAAAAATTTGCACTATAGGGTTTTTGGGGTCACTGATCACGAATCCGGTATTAGATTTTCAAAATTCGAAACGGAAGGTCCTGTAAGGATAAATATCCTTTTTCCTGTTTTTCCTCGGAAAAATCGGCATAAGGGGGTTTTTGGGGTCGCTGATAATGAATCCGATATTAGATTTTCAAAATTCGAAACGGAAGGTCCTGCAAGGATAACGCAAATATCTTTTTTCCCGTTTTTCAACGGAAAAATCGGCATAAGGAGGTTTTTGGGGTCGCTGATCACGAATCCGGTGTTGGAATTTCAAAATTTGAAACGGAAGGTCCTGTAAGGATAACGAAAATATCCTTTTTCCCATTTTTCCCGGAAAAATTGGCACTATGGGGTTTTTGGGGTCGCTGATCACGAATCCGGTATTAGATTTTCAAAATTCGAAACGAAAGGTCCTGTAAGGATAAATATCCTTTTTCCCGTTTTTCCTCGGAAAAATCGGCATAAGGGGATTTTTGGGGTCGCTGATCATGAATCCGGTATTAGATTTTCAATAAAAATATAATATGACTTTTGAACTTGGTACCAATATTATAATAAATAAACGCTATAACTATCCCACACCTGATGTCTCATTCTCTCGCTGTTTAGTTTTCCTAAGGTTTCACTTCTACCGCGTGTGCACTGCACACACATGTTTTTTTGATTTTAGTATGGAGCTTTTTTTTGTTTCCTTAATTCGAAAAGTTTTCTTTAAAACGTGCTACTCTGCCCGAAGTTTTCAGTTATACAAACCTATTTCGAAAAAATCTTAAACAGAGTAAAAGGTTCATTTTTTCCATATTTCTTATAAGATGTGGCGATTTTTTGTCATAAGAGTCTATAAGACATGCGGGACGGGGTGGGTAAAATTAAAGTCTATACAAAAAAATCCTAAAAATTTTGATTGGGTTTCGATAAGCCAAAAACTTTAGCATAACCTATTTTAAGGACATGCTCTAAAACCAGTTGCGTCACAATTAGCACAACTTTTCCAGACTCTACTGTTCCAGACACTTATGATACGGCGTCACTGCACAAAATTAGTCTGAATGGACTCATGCCGGAAGACAGGTGCACCTCGGTCTGAAACACACGGAAAACAGAAGATGTGTTTGAGAGGCTTTTCAAAAAATTTCCTTTTCCTTTATCAGGATAATCAAACAAATTGCACTTATGCATCCTCTCAGCCGAGGGTATTTTTTTCAGTTCCGGCATGAGAACTGAATTTCACGGGACTCTATTCGCGACGCATTTCAAAGTTATTGAACAGGAATTCTAAATTTCAATTCGTTCGGACCTTATTTACCAGTAGTTCAGCTAGTTTTGTTCTTCATTTCAATGCATTTAGATTTAAAGTGGGCTTTTTTGTACAGTGAGTATTAGCTCACGTATGCCTTTATCGTCTGCACTTAGCAATGAGTGCTGGTCCTTAGAAAATGCGTCTCGAACTCTTGTTGGACGTGCAGAAATTTTCACCCAGAAGGGTTATTTCTGGCTGAAGGACCCCACACTCGAAAATTGCTATGGTTTTGGTTGAGGTTTCAGCAGTTTGCTGTCTGCCTTTTAGGCACGTTCGCTGTCACTTTATATCAAGTTTTCATTTATAATTAGAAGTGGGTGACATTTAAATCACCTTTGACGATTTATTTCGTTGCAATTTTGTGTTGGAATTATTTTGCCGTTTGGGAAATATGACTGGTCTGCCAAGGTTTGAATTAAATGAAACAAAGACTGGTGATGATGATGCTGATGCTGATGCTGCGGGGCGAACATCAATTAAACACTGCAACCCTTCAACTCGGCTCGAGTGAGACATCAACAGCGCGCTTCCATCAAGTACCAGCATTTTCCAGTAAAATAACACAATGATGAGCGGCTACCGTGCCACAACCGCAAAAATGTACGTCCAAATGGGGTTGATCCATCATACCACCCACCTAATATACACTCATTTCCAACCTTTGGCTCTCAAGCACCATAAAACACAAAGAATGTGTTGAATCGGATAATTTCTATTTTCGGTTTTAAATGGGGGTTGAATCTAGACAATTTATCCGTTTTTCCAAAGCTTCGCAAATTGAAACATCTCCACAGTATTTCTTCATCCCTTGTTGTCATTATTATGCCACTACTACCTCTGCCGACTATCATTTTCCTTTGGCCAACATATGGGAATTGTGATGGATTCACATACGGATGAAGTAAAACTTTCCTGTCGACACCAAACTAGATATCCACGTTTCATTTAATTTTCCCTTTAATGCAACATAGCAAGATTGTACATCGTTCATTCCCCCTAGCAACATTCCCTTCTATTGATTAGGATATGCATGAATTGTTTCTCTGGAAAAAGTACATTCACCATGCATGATGGAGCCTTTATTTGCTATTCGATCGGGAAAAGTATTCAAACGGATAAATTTAGTAATTTTCAGCAGCTTTACTGCAAACAAATCGCCCATTTTGAATTAAAAGTCGGCCAACAATTCTTTTAGTCATAAAAAAAGGATATTACAGCCATTTATTAGTTTGAAAAAATAAATAAAGGCAAACGCATTAAATTCCTGTAGAATAATTCAATCGGAAAGTTTTATTAGCTGCAAATTTTCTATAACCACTAATACGGCTATTTACATTCGGTTTTTTATGCTACTTTTTCGTTTTGATGAACTATATGTGATGTTTGGCCTGGCGTAGCAGAATCTGGTGTTAGAATTTCTAAATTCGAGGACCTTCCCTCTAAAGATCTGATGTTCAAATCTCAAAATTCGTTTCCTAAAGATATTTCAAGGATGTGAAAATTGTCCTGCTTGCATTTATGCTTAGGAAAATCAGTCTTACATGGTCCTAAGGGCTGCAAATTTATATAAAAATCGGTTACTTAGCGTCACAGAATTATAATGGAAAGCTTTTTAGAAAAGTCTTCAATACAACCATCTGCCGTTTAAATATCCAGATAAAACTGCCTCCAGATAAAAAATTCACTGAGCTCCTATTTGCACTGCACGTCTGCTCATCTAATTGCAGAAATTTTTTCTCTAAGAGTAGCATTACTCTTAACTTAGGAATATATTTGACCTTGAAACCCAACATTTTTGAGTGTCAAGGCCAAATAAATAGCCTGCGGATCATCACATAATAAAACTATTAACTGTAAAAATTTCTTCTTAAAACTTTTTCTCTGCAACCCAGTTTTTGGTATTTTCTAAAAAAAATTACGCACAATTCTTTTTTGATAATGATAACAATTAAAACTATCTCTCTGAGAGGATTTTCGAAATTTTCAAGCACCCAAAAATTCAGTTTCTTTCTTGGAAAAGTAGGGGTGTAATAGTTCAAAGCACAGGTTTTTCCCAAAGCGCCCCTTTCCATTAACACGACATTGACCCATTTTTTTCCTTCTTTCGCTAAATTTGTTAAAAGTTTTACCCAAAATTTAAGAAAGTTAAAAATTTGGGAACAATATGTCTCAGTTTTTGGTTTCAAAGCTGTACTTTTCAAATTTCCAGAAAACACATCTTGCTGCCAATCTACTTTAATTTCGTGCTACCCTAAATAGCATGACGGTGTCACTAACATGAACTTTTACTTAAGAACCAGTCATGATATTTACACTTCCACTTCAAAATACACCTGACCATTTTTTTTTACCTATTTTGTTTTTTTTAATTATCCTAAACACGAGTTAGTTTTCATTTGGTTTTCGTTTCGTATTTTTTGCCATCACATCATGGCATTTTATATAAAATCGTCACGAAACAACATAAACAGTTTAGGTCACTTGACTTTCAAGTGGTGTTGTACTGAAAGTTCAATTGATTTCCTCTATAAAAATGAGCATCACAATTCTTTTGCTTTCTTCTTTTTACTGAAAGTCAAATAAAGCGTCTTCGTCGACATTGCCGTCTTTGCATAGCAGATAGAGTAATGTTTCGTTTTATATATTCCAATATGGGGGAGTATTGTATACATCCTGGTATAAAAAAACATTCATGTATCAGGATTTGTATAATATGAATATATTGAAAAAAAAAAACACAAGACGCACCCCGTAGTCCTGACAAATTACGTATTCAAGATACGTTCTGGCAATGGCACTTCTTTTCAATGTCGTGCGATTTTTCCCCAGTAAATGAAATCGAAAAATAGACAGAGAGTTAAAGAAAACACGTCAGGATTTGTGTACGTGTCCTCAGAGTCCTTTCATAGGTCGCATTGCCATATTCGCCTGTTTGCTGTTTGCCAGAGATAAATGGCTAGGATATCAGGATATCTAATAGATCTTCACTCATTCTATAAGCCAGCAGTTGTACCGCAGTACACAGACGGCCACTCAAACAACCACCATCGCCACTGGATGACACACTATTGACAGTACACATCCGGAATTGGCATCGGGAACCTCTCCGGACATGAAAATAGAAAGAGGCCTACAGAATCTACATCTATCAGCCACCAGGATCACGACATTTTCCAGAATGCAATTCTTGGAGCTTAGTTTGTTCATTCCGGAACACTAAATGAGCACTGGATGTGGATATGTGACTCTTTTGATGAGAAACCCTGAAAAATATACAATTGGGAGGTGACTTAGGTATACAAAACATAACCTCGACTTGAATAGGAATTCTGCGTAGCGTAATAAAAGAATGATGAAACATTTTGAAAAAAAGGAAATGGCAAAGGCAGCGAGGCAGAGATTCAAACAGCCTAGTTTAGAGGCAAGGCTAAGGAGTAAAACATTTCTTAAGTGATCCATCAAAATCCAAAGAAACTTTTTGATTTATTGATTTATTCATGAGCTGACTGACATCAAGACACAGTCTATTGAAGCTAAACCCGATGGGATGAAGCTTGAGGATTCCATACCATACTCATAGCGTAAATGCGTGCCTTTTAGAACCAGAGCTCCCGCGAATTATCCTTCTTTATGTCAGTATGATGAAGCGCTATACGTGAGATATAAGTGACTATATGTAACCGAAAAACAGAGCAGTTTTTAGTGCTATTCAATGTTTATTATGAATGTAGATAGCGTAATATTACACATTCATTACATATTTTCGCATTTATATTAATAATATTTTACAACATTATCAAAGGATATTGTAAAATAAGCTTTTTGGCAACCATCACCCCTTCACTGTCGCCCCTATCATTCGATTCATAGTAATGTGGAATCTCCAAAAACTCCATACCAAAAAAGAACTCTAAAGTAACAGAAAGCATATAATAAAAGGCCGAAATGTGAGACTCGGGGAGGTGACGTAACTTTAACATCAGAGTTCAGTTTTTGATTCAGTTCATGTTAAACTGACTCCCTGCCTTGCCTACCACCCCTCAGAGATTTATGAAAGGGAAAGGATTTTGATGTGTGCATGAAAAATTATGTTTTTATATATGGGCGCAGATAAGCCACAGGAAATTGAGAAAAAATTGGCATGTGATGGCAACAATGGGGCTTACAATGTATAGCTTCGAATCGAACAAAAGCAGCAAAGAATCTTCAACTCATGGTGCTGACTTTCTGGAATCCTATGTGTGTGTGTGTGTGTGTTCCATAATTATGTAATGCCAGCACAAGCCACCAAATGTCAAGAAAAATACTTGCATATCATTAGAGAAAAAAAAACCGTTGAACGGAAATATAGAATTTTGATCCTAGTTTAGTTTAAATCGCATACTTTTTTCAGCACATATCGAGCGAGAACCATGCGTTTAGCAACAATACTAAAATGTATAAAAACCACATATTTTTTACACTATGAAAATGTTCAAGAATTGATTTTTTGATGCCTGTGATTTTGAGAAATAGTGAATAAAATTTTTTTTGACAAAAATGACTACTTATATAAAAGCGTACTTTACCTTTTAAAAGGTTTCTCGATGTCGTAGTACCTATTGAAAAAATCTTGCATGATTTTTCAATGGAAGCCATGTCTTGCAAGATTTGCAATGAAAATTGTATGGAATTTCGTTATTGCTATTTTTTCGATGCACCTGAAACGAAATTTATTGCGTTAAATTCAAATGCGATGTTACTCGCATCGTATATGACGAACATTCCCTTTTCCCTACCATTGAAGAAATATCTCCATTAATCCTTTTGGTGACCATGTCGTCAAAGAGTTAATATTCATAACACGAATTATGGCCTACATGGGCCAATGACGTCTATGTCAATTTTATATAACAAAACAGTTTATTGTGAAGGATTTTAATAATAATTTAATCAAATGGTCTCAAAGTTCGTTTTGGTTTTCGAGAAATTTTGTCACCAAAATCGATGCTTTTTTAACAATATTATAATATAAAAAAATGCATAACTTTTTACTGCAGCGGTATTGTGTTTTCCAAGTGAGAAAAAAATTTGCGTGAGAAAACCAAATAAGTGAGTTTTCTCATTATTTGGTATTGTGATTACAAATACGTGAGAATTCCACCATAAAATTTCCCACCTCATTATGTCAAAAAATCCGCCACCTATTCTGGACGTGGAAACGAAAAGTTTATTTGGGCGAAATAGATGAAAGCAAAAGCGGTTAGTTTTAATGTTATTGCTTTTATTCGAGACTAATTGAAATTGCATTCTACACATATATTGCTAGAAGAAACTAACTGCCATACAGACAGAAGATGTTATAAATTTTATATGTAATCAAAAGTGCAAAAAAATGCTGAAACACCACACTTAGATCTGGGAAATCCTTTATATTGTTTATAATACAAAAAAATGTAACTACCTTGCTTGAATTCAGTTAAAATTTTCAAAACAGCAACCAAAAACTACTTTGATATTTAAATTTCTTATATTATGTAATAGATTTGTATTAAGTATGTACTAGATATAACTCAGTAAAACACAATACCGAATTGTTCAAAGTGGAAAGGAATAGGCGAGAAATCCCACGTGTGAAATTTTCCACTTCGTTTCAGATTGAAATCATAATACCGCGCTATTACTAAAATTTTCCTTTAAAAATTAAATACCACCTACTTTAATTTGAATTTCCCAATAAAAGATCAGTGGTACTAAAGAACTCATAGAAACATTGGCATGTCTTACGTCAAATCATTTCACAGAAAACAAAAATAAATGAAAACTTTCTTATACCAATCTAGTTAGTAAATCGACTAGCAACAGTCAAAAAATATCTTACCTGTTCGTTTTTAAAGTATAGTTTCGTGCACGTTGGTAATAACAGTTTGCCAAATACGATTCACCTAATTATGCTACTTACGTGCTCTTATATCACATTTACCAAAAATACAGTCTCAGGAAATAAAATGATGCGGTGATTGTAATATAATGCTAGCTTTTAAATCGAATTCACAAATCGATATTACTGTTATTATCATGACGAAGGGCCTAAATAAAGTAACTGCTACAGTTCATTTCGATTTCATGCATTGAAGCCCTTTTTAAGTGGATTGCAGTATGCAACGATCGCATAAGTGGCTTCAAGGTTCGATAGCAATAAATTTTAGAAAACGAAAAATACTTTAACTAACAATAAATAGGGGTAGCTTTTAGTTTTGAAAACTTATTACAAATCATGTGTTTTATTAGCCAAACATGTAACTTTTCTTTCTACCCTCATAACGTATTGCCCTCTAACATTCACTCTTCGCAAAATAATGAATTGTTCGCATTGAGAAAATTTTGCAACCTCAGGGGACAAGTAAACAAAATCATTTTACTGCACACGATATTAACTATTTACAAGTTATAAAAATGTCACAGTGCTCAAACAGATCAGTTTATTATTACTCTTGAAAAATACAATTTAACCAGTGATTTGCTGTCATCACCGAAAATATCCCTAGTCACCACCATTCGTACCATCATACGTTAGATACTGTGAAAGGATATCAGATGACCAGCTCATATATCCATCGTGCCAAGTCGTTTAAATGTGTATAGTTTTTTCCCTTTATTTCATTGCCAAAGGGTAAAAAAATATATATTATCACTTCCAACATATGTAATAAGTAAATCTATATGTACACCAGCCAACATACAATTATACGAAGACGTAGCGCGGGGGGGTTGGAAAGGCCACAAAGAAATACACAGTCATTGGTGTAATGTGTCGCATCGGATCGTCAGTTTAAGTTGGAAAGAAAGTGTTAGCCACACTCGCAAGTGGTAAGGGCAGGCACTAAAAAAAGGCACACCACCTGTGCCAAATTGTCCAAGCGATAAATCTCGTTTCCCTCGAAGGCAGTAAAATCGAATGATATCTAATATTCGATAGCAAAACAAAATTTATAGTTCGGGGATGAATATCTTGGAAGAATTCGAAAAGGCAACAAGAACGAAAAAAAAATCTAACCCACTCCTACCCCCAAATCCATGGAGAAATGCTAGCCTATAGTTTACTGCTGCTAAGTATGGAGGGATGAAAAGTTAGTTCGACTTTTTTTCTTATTTCTTACACTCGTCATGACCGTCTTTTCGATTAGCTTTTTTTTATATACATAATTTTTTTAGGGTGGGTGGTAGATAATGGCCATTCGGCATTCAGCGGTGGCAAGGGATGAATTGATGGAGCTGAGAGCTACAGCAGTGCAAACAAACTAGGAACAGCATGTGTGTCAGACGATGGCCGATTCATTGTTCTTCGTTTAGCCTCAGCGAATTCTTTTACCATCCCAGATGTTATAAACATGGTCAACTTTGCCGTCAACCACCACCCCCGCCAACGCCTGACCAACCGAGGATGGACGGTCGGGTCGGTACGACAAATTCCTTTAGAAGGTGGTTTGATATCGGGGAATGGACATCAGGAGGTGCAGCTGAAGGAGGTGAAAGGAATAAATGTTGGGCTACTCGATATTATACGCTTTATACCTCTTCGAGGGCTGACGTTGATAAGGGTTGGCGTGAAATGTGACAATGACTCAAATGTCAAGTGAAAATCTGAGAAAACACTGGACCCCCAGGAAAAGAATGGACAGTTCGGTTACACAAGATTTAGATTGCCTTTGACTTTACGGTGTCTCCAAATGGAAAACACGGCTACATATTAACTATAATAGGAAATTTTCGACATTTTACAAAACGAGAAAAACCTCACAAAATGTAAATAACTTAAATAACAAAAACTGATTTGAAAAAAATATATTGTAATTCTTTAAAATTATATTCACGTAATTTAGTATTTTTTAAATATAAACTTAGAAGGTCCCTTTTTAAAAATCGTTTAAAATCATTTCTCGTTTTTTTATGCTATCTTTCTGTATTTAGCTATAATTTCCGTCTTCCAAGTACTGAAATTAACTAGAATTCCAGTTACTGGCTCCATCGATGGGTTAAAAGTACATAAGTAGGGTGACCAGATATCCGGGACAGTTCCGAATGTAGATATAAGCTAAACTTTGGTCGAGGATTTTTTCAGACCTGAATTATTTTTTTAAAAAATTTGGTTGTGATAAAATTTGTGTTGATATAGTGGGTAAATAAGAGTATGAAAATATTGAAAAAAAAAAATCCAAGATCTATTACTGTTTTCGATAGCTTGTAATGTGTACAAACGTTCGCAACCGGTCTCAAATACGAAATAATCTTATGAAATTGTTATATTTGGGAAAAACTTTAATGTGTACAAATGTAACCACCGGGTCTGAAAGAGTTAAATGTTATAATTTATCAAACGCTAGAACCACTGAAATATGCAAAAAAAATACTGTACTTCGGCTGGTGGTTACAGTTTCTCAAAATATTTGCCCTGCGGCGCATTTCTATTTATTGTAAAGAAAGTTAATTTTACGGAAAGAGAGTTAATTCTCACATGTCCAACTATTGATTTAAATCATTGCGCCGCATTCTTTCACTTGCGGCGCATTCCTCAATAGGTTTTCCGCTGGATTTCGTACAAATCCAGTATTATGTTCTACATAAAATTTATTACTACGTATAAGAAAATAAAAAACCGCGAAAAAGACTGGCGATTCGAGACGGCAAAAAAAAGCGTGATATATTTTATGAACATACAAAAAAATGGATTTTAAAATTAGTTCTAAATAATATATTATGCTCAATTAGTTTTTACAAATTTACTATGTACATATATTTCCACTAAAAAATTTCAAAATTTTCATTTTTTTTTCAGGGAAATTAATATATATTAAAATACTTCAGGTAAATTTCCAGGAACTCGACTAAAACCTTTAAATATTGTATTTGTTTATTAGAGCCATGCAAAATATAAAATACAAAATATCTAAAAGCAATTTCATTCGCTTTTGATGAAATTGACTTAATCCAACGAAAATTGATGTTCATATATCACATAACAACAACAACCAGATTATCTGAAAAATTTTCAACTTTCTTCAATGTAATGAAATGACAAATGTACACAACTATCTTCAATCTTCTATGCATAATTTCTTTAGTTTAACTCAACTTGCGATTACAGTAAAGTTTTATGTTGCGTAAGAAAGTCGTTAAATTGTTGCCAAAACTGATTCATCACAATATCGTTTTGGTTTCATTCATCCTGCGGCTGCGGCTTTCTGTATCCAAGTCGCTTGGCATTCATAGCAAGGACGAGAAAATCATAAAAACGGGGGGTTGAGGGATGAATGTTATACAATATAGATCAATTTTGTGGATTCGATACTTAGGCTATATATAGGAATAGAGCAAATATTATGCTTTATTGCTTGTAATGGCAGAGGAAATTTGAAAGAGAAGATGAAAACATTGCAGTTTTCCACAAATGAATTCTTTTATTGGATGGAAAATTTGGAAAAAAAAATCCAAAAACGAATGAGAAATTGTGGTTTGAAGGGATGATGCCATCATCAAAACTGTAGCACTTACTTAGTTGCTGAAGAGCGATTTGCATTTACTGACGCGGCATTTGAACGAAGTTAATCAAATAAGCAATATAAATCTGCCATTGCCAACAATAAAGAACTATCAAAAACAAAAGTCGAATATCAGCCAATAGAGGATATTTTGACAAGAGGATTATAGACGATGAACAGAAGCCAACATAACATTGCGGTGCAGCAATCACATTTCCGACTTTTCCGACTTTTCCGATGTCGTTCATCGTTCCAATTTTTTTTTCTGATGGTTCATACATGGAAAAGTCATTGAAATCGATCATCCCCAAAGCCTCAATAGACACATAAACGTGCACCGCACCGCACTCGTCGTCGTTGTGTCTTCCTGTTACCTAACCATCGGGACGTTCAGGAATACAACAAACTAAAAAGCAAGTAGAAAAAAAAACATCAATATCAGATGAAGCCTCGTCAATAAACATCGTACTTGAGGTTGATAGGGATGCTGGATCAGGGGATGGTATAACGTCGATTTAGGGTAGTGGAAAACACATTCACATATCCACCATCCGCCATGCTAGATTGCTGGCTGGTCTCGGCGTCGGCGGCGACGGCGGCTACGATGGCTGCTCTTCACGTCTGAAGTTAGTGAACGTCAACCAAAGTCGATGTCTGACAGGTGAATGGCAATTCCAATGATTTGTTTTCGTTGGTGATCCATTTTCCTCGCCTCCGACTCCACCCAGGCCCGTTAAATATTTCCTTTTATGACATACAACGAGGATTCTATGCCATCGATAATGGCAGCTTCGCAGTTAAGTGCCATCAGTCTACCACCGAATCGTACTGCCGGCACTTTTCCTACAGCTTTTGCAAAGGGGAGTTTTTTTTCCGTCCTATTATAGAAGCACTTTACCACTTTTCATATTTATTTCGTTCTTAAATAACTTTCAGTGACTTTTAGTATTAAGCCATTATTCTTGAATTTTACTTCACCTAAAGTAGGATAAAATTATTAGACAAACAATTTAGTCGATGTCCTTGGACCGAATTTTTAAACACATCTAAAGTCTCTCATGTTAAAATCTGGTGGCGAAATCCAATTCTTTTAAATTGTTGAACCTGAAATAACATCGGAAAATCTTGCTCTTCCAAAATTATGAAACTCGAGTTCTGGTGGAATCGAATTCTTCAAATTTGGAAGAAGTATAGAAAAAATATTAGGTTTTCAGATAAAGACAAAAAACATTAAGTCTATATAATCCACATAAATTCACAAAAACTAATTTTTTTTACTATAGTGGTCACAAAATTTTTGCGATCTCTTGCCAAACGAAAAAAACTCGCACAAGAAAGGGTTTTCACTGTAGTTTTATTTCCAAGAGGTTTGATGGTGGGCCGAGGTGGTCGAAAAACAGTAAGCTTACCTTAAGTTAGAAAATTGTTGAAAAATAAAGTTTTTTATATCAGCATAATTTAGTAATCAGATTTTTAGGTACAACAAAAATGTTTTCGACAAAACTTCACAAATTGGACCTACTTTAACAAGTCCTTATATATAATTTTTTATAGTCAGAAGTAGTATTTTTTTTTTGTGAAAATGAATATTTCGTAGTATTTAAAAATTGCCCAGCTTAAAGCACATATAAAAGGTATTTGAAAAATATTTTTTTTAGTTATTTTAAACATTTTTCTAACAGGTTATTTTAAACATTTTTCTAAAATTTTCATGAAAACTCTAATTTTATACCAAATTCGACACTGTGCGTTGTATCGAAAGGTTTATGAAGATAAAAAATACTTAAAATATAATTTTTCATTTGCAAACATAAAATATATCCACGTTATCCTTACAGGACCTTAACGATATTTCCCGAATATGGAACCTGACGCAATCGCTTTCTTGATTCTGAAAACATTTTGGAGACAATTCTTTAGAATTTAGAAATGTTTACTCTCTTTATATGTAAAGAAGATAAAGATATTTTTCTTTTGAATAATTTCGGGGTACAGGTCACATTGGAATATCTTCGGCTAAAAGTGAAATTGTGCTAAGTCCATTATACCAAATTTGCCAGAAGAGCAATAAAAACCTTGTTAAATAATTTTGATTTTCATTTAAAGAAAACAGAGTCTCATTTAAAGAAAACTGAGCCCAATTTAATTCTCATTTAAAGAAAAGTCAGTGTTATTGAAAGAAAATTAAAACGATTTAACAAGGTTTTCATTGCTCTTCTGGAAAATTATACCAAATGGACTTAGCACAATTTCACTTTTAGCCGGCGATATTTACTTTATTTAAGATATCAAAATGTAAAGAAATTTCGCTCAAAATTTACAAAAACACCATGGGAAAATCCCCAAATCAATTTTTTTTTAAAACAATAAGAGAAAATATATCAAAAAATAATCAAAAAATATAAAACCAAAATTTATTGATTGTAATTTCTTTGTCGGAAAAATTTTATGTCCACAGTAATTTTATCAAAATTTACAAAATTTTAATTAACTTAAATTTTCTATTTTCCCTACCATCTCTAAAATCCACAATAAACTAATAACTATGCTAATTACTACTTTAAGATTGTCTAAAGCTACTATCAAAATATCAGACATCCTCCTAATTTCATGAAATCACAAGCCTTTTCGTAAACACAAACTTTAATGGATTTTCATAATTAGAAAACAATAAGAGAATATTATGCGCTCGTAAAGTATGTAATGCAATTTTCTATTTGTGAAATGGAGTTTGTTATTAACCACAGTAAAAGTGCCAATTCCTTTCGAATTTCGCTCAGTATATATGTAAGATAATAATTACTGATAGTAAAACATTAAGTGGTGTGCCATAGCCGTAAATTCTGACTATAAACTTCAACGACAAAGTTCAATTTCCATTCATAATTAACCACGTACTCGGCTTAATCTTCCAACGGTCTTAATAATAATTCTCAACTTAACTGATTTCTTATTATAATAGAACAAGCATCCAAGAGAAATCCGTTCAGTATTCCTGGTACCCCGCCTATATACCGAAAACCAACCGACATCAGACCAGACCTTCTAAAAAATTTCGTTTAAGAGATTTACCTCCATGCAAGCCTGCGACCTAAAAACATTCACCCATTTCTATCATAATTTGAAGTTGTTTCGAACTACGTTAACGACAGAAGTGACATTAAGGGATGAAGCTAAGTCACCAAATCACCAAATGTTTAGTTCTCATCCTTTACCCCATCATCCATTCCCCAAGGAGGATATGATGATGACTGGGGTAGCAAAGATGTGGTCGCCCACGGTATGATAGAACAATGTTTTCACTTGAATGTTTGCCACAAAATCAGCAACCACCTTACGACCGATGTCGGATTTGGGCTGAACTCCAGGACATCACCGATCCTGGAATAGCACCAACAACAGCTAGAATCCTGGCAACTTCTCGAATATCCAACTGATATCCCGGAACAGTGGGGGTGAATTCTGCATACATATCCATGTTCAAACACTGATCAGGCCAAATTAACAGTCTGCACTACGTGTTTTGCATAAATAAACAACAAAAAGCGTTTTATTAAAATTTGCAAAGTGTTCATCATGTGAAGAATCTTAATTTTAGGAGTACCAGAAGGCATACACAGCATCAGCAATCGTAGAAACGTCCCTAAACTTGAAACTGAGGTGCTGCCATTTACTACTATACAATACCACCATCAAAAACGTGTACCCCATCGAAACTCAGAGGTATAGCGGGTAGTTATCCGGGATAGTTGAATGCTTCTCCAATGCAAAAAGATACACACCACACCATATCGACAATCCAGTTTCCAGTCGAAATGGAGAAATCCAATGTGCATTGAGGATGGGATTAAATTAGACTCAATTGGACTGAATTTGATCGGATTGCTTTAGATGGGATTGGATTTGTTGGATGGAGGAGTTCGGGCAACTTCCTAAAGGGATTGAAAACTGCGGTCGGAGTCAACGCTCCATCAATGCTAGTGATTTGCATATGATCATCACTGGGCTCGTCATTAACATCGTCCTTTTTATCGTTGTTGGTAGTTAGTGCTCATCCTTCGACGTCATTAGTGGTTTAGGTGGATATTATGCAGCGGTGTATGACGACGCGGCACGTCGTTAAATCATATGACAACGATATCAGCAAAAACCCTCTGGACCAAAACTGAATTTGGAGATAGACGTATAACTATGATGAATTCCATACGTACTGTTTTTGATTGTTTCATTTGTAAAGGATTTATTGGATTTCGGTCGATTTTTTCCTCTTAGCAGTCAATGTTACACAAATTCAGTTTATCTTGGGATCCTGGGATAGCATTAATACCATTTTAAGAAGAAGACATCTACCGAACAGGTGGCTGTTGAGCTGATAGAATGACTGATGAGATAAGCTCAAAGCAATTTTCATCAGTTATAGTCAAAGGAGCACGAATAGTATGAATAGACTCTATTCGTATACAAT
This sequence comes from Chrysopilus asiliformis, assembly GCA_964034945.1. Classification (NCBI taxonomy): domain Eukaryota; kingdom Metazoa; phylum Arthropoda; class Insecta; order Diptera; family Rhagionidae; genus Chrysopilus; species Chrysopilus asiliformis. The sequence goes on along the minus strand of OZ035962.1, from coordinate 325,813 downwards.
GAAACTAAATGATAATGGAGAAGGATTCCTTGAAGGTGGTTTGCTACTATTCTACGTGGATAAATTCTAACCGATATAAGAAGTATGGAAGCGAAATAAGGAAGTTGTTAAACGAACCGTCAAATTTTTTACTTCACTACTCATTGTTGTTTGCTAGAGAAACAGAGGTAGATACCTCTAAGCTAACCTACAACAGCAGAGAGTAGTGTGGTTGATTCGATTTGGCATAGAGAATAGTGGTTTGGCTTAGCGTGTCCTAAAACCTTAACACCACCAGCAACATTCTGGAGGATAAGCAAGATGAGATAACCTCCGAAATAATAATCAAGTGATACAAGAAAGACGTAGAAGCAACAAAGTAAAAGCAACAGAGAATTTCTATATATAAGAAAAAAATAAATAAATAAATAAAGAATCAGTCAGCAACCAACAAAAAAATCATAAAAAAATGAAATGAAAAAAAAATACATGAAGGAAAAAGGACCACAAGGAATGAAATCCTAGATTTAAGGATCAGAAGGAAAAACAGTACTATTCGTTATGACTTCTCCTTTTATTTATTTAACCATTGCTTTTGGTTGTAGGAGGGTTTATGGGAAAGGGGGCAGGCACTGGTGATGATGGGGACTGGTTAAACTTGAAGCTCGTGGAAGGATTAGATTCCTGGATGAATGGTCCCATCCTTATACGATGAGTTCGACTATATGCCAAATATACCCAGGGGGGTATAAAATGATGTGCTGTTCTAGTCTCTCCGGTACTTTCTAGAAATCGTGCTACGAATTTTTATAATTTTTTTTTCTTGCGTGTCCCCTTTTTTCCTAGTGCCAATTTTGATCTTAACTGAGGTTACTGGACTGCAGCAGCACAGCGCAAAAGACATATCAGGAAATTAAAAATTGGGAAAAATTTAATGAAAAAGCACTTTCTGCCAATGAATGTACTTGAGAGCAATTTAATTAGTGACAATATTTTACTTGTACTCAGCGTATATTTTTATAACATTCGAGCAAATGCACTAACATAACGTACAGAAGTTTTAATAATTAGATTTTATTGAACATTTTTATATCGACGTTTGTAACTCAGCGGATTATAATTTATTGTAATTTGGTGAGTTTTTCACTCATGTTGTGCACGGTGAAAAATTTAGGTTCATTTTTTTCAACTTTTTAGGTGTACATATCCTAACTAGCCTACAAAGCCTTTTTTCAAAATTGTAACAATAAAATTTATATTTTCATTTTTATACCCGTATGGTGAAACCAAAGGGTATATTAACTTTGCCTTACCGTTTGTAACGCCAAGATCCCATCATCGCACAAAAAAATGAATTACACCAGTGTGTTTAGAATGATGAAAAAAGTTGAATTTAGCATGTCCGTCCGTCCGTCCGTCCGTCTGTCCGTCTGTGGCGCGGATTGCGGGTGCACGGATTGAGCTAGAGACTTGAAATTTTGCGTGGATCCGTTTTTCGTAAAATGCGAGGCTAAGTTCGTTAATGGGTAAAAATGGTCCATTAGGGGGGGTACCCCCCATACGAACGAAAACTTTTTTTCTGAATATCTCAAAAACGGTGCATCTTATCAAAAAAGTCCAAGAACAAAAGTTATTTAGGATATGATTCTACATAAAACTCCCATACATCAAAATCCGATTGGAATAAATTTAAAAAAATCTTATTGGAAAGTTTGACTTCAAATTGGAATTTTGGTATAACTGTTCGAATTTTGATACGAATATCACCATACGGGTCTCCAATGATTGCCAAATTGGCAATTATAGCTTTTGTTATGTTTATTTTTCAAGCTTGAACTTTTAATGTTAGTAGAATTTTTAACCAAAAAACTTCAAAAATGTAGACCAAATAGTTTAGGTTTTTAACCAAAAATATTTAAAAATCCAACAAAAAGACTAGAAAATATTGAAAATTCATTCTTGAAAATCACAACTTTAAAATTTAAAATGTAAGTATGAAATTTTGCTGGATGAATGGTGCCATATTCGGAGTTGTTGTTTCCGGATAATACGGAAAACCCCCAGATTCGTCTCCCCAGGTAGATTCTTCTCCCCACTGAAAATTTTGTCCGTCTGGTCAATAATCAAGTCGCCATCCTAATCCTTCGACGAACCACTAACAATCTCCATTCGTCTCCCCAAGTAATGGCTACGAATTATTTTTTAGCTTATGATCTTGTGATTTTCTACAAAGGAAGAAAACCTTTAGTTGCTAATTTTTTGTTCCATTTCTCAGCCGCAGTAACCACACTCCATATATTTTCGTAACCACCACATACCAAGCCTGGCCACATTCCGGCGTCTACTGTGTTAACGCGACCACATCGGCGGAAAAGTTATAGATGCGGAAAAAAGCGACCGGTGGATGGTAATTGTAATTAAACGTCAGATGAGTTCCTAATTTATGATTATTAAAGCGATAAAAAAAAATTTGGTGTGCGAACAATTCACTGCCATCATGTTCATCGTCGCACTATCCTTGCTGACGGCTCTGCAGTTGGGACATTTTTATCGGCAACAAGGAACCTGTTCCCCTTATCCCAGGGGAAAACCACCATTACGATGTCGGTGGTGCTTTTCAGATGGTGTCTTCCCACAATCCAATTTACGGAATCAACTGAAAAAAACGTGATTTTAACGAAAAAATTAACCATCCGTTATAAATTATTGGCAAAAAAATCTGACGCTGCAGTAAAGGGTATTTCATAGCAAAACTACCCCCATTATTAATATCGGACCTAACATTCTCTCTCTCTCTCTCTCTCTCTCTCTCTCTCTCTCTCTCTCTCTCTCTCTCTCTCTCTCTCTCTCTCTCTCTCTCTCTCTCTCTCTCTCTCTCTCTCTCTCTCTCTCTCTCTCTCTCTCTCTCCCCGGCCAGCATCATCCAATAGGACGATTTAATTTCAGAGATTCACTTAACACCCTATCAAAGGTGAGTAACTTAAAAGATCATTTCCTTAATCAAAATATTAAAGATGTTCCTTGGGAAATCAATTAACGTTTTGATGTTTCAATTGGCAATATTCCCGTATATCAGACAGGGTAAAGGTATAAACAGCATCAATTCAAACATTGGACATTGGGCATGTTTGTTTGTGTCAGTCGCTATACGACAGAAGGAGTTGAAAACTTTTCCAAGGATCCGAATTCGAAGCCAACAACAAATGGTTCCACACTTTCGCTAAAAAGGGTTCGTATATTTTTTAGCCGGTTGTAGATGGGGGTTGGTTATAAAAGGTTCAATATTTGCTGTTTTTCGCCCACGCTGTCCTCCCCGAAAGAAGAATTTTGTCAATTCTCGAAAACAAATATGCAAATCTATGGTAATTTGTTAATTGTATGAAATTGATGCAAAAGGATAATAGACGGTGGAATAATATTGTCGTACTATGTCTCATATTGGGCGTTGTGTGTTGCCGTGTTATCACAACCAAGTGGTATGATGTGATAGACTGTCGTGTCGTTGTGTTGTATTGTCAGTAGGAGGGGAGAAGAGCGGAGCAGATATGAAGGGGGATTTTTTGGGTCTCTCTATGAAAACATGTCGCGCCGGGTTTTGGTTTCATTCGGTTCCGTTTGGATATTCCCTCATTTTAAGAGTATCTTTTGTGGCTGTTTTAGGGCTTTTTGATGTTCCACTTAATTCCTTTAAAGGCATCGCCGGAATTAATTAAATTAACAATTTACTCGAGTAAATCATTCTCCACTTTAATGAGCCTACATTAACGTATATATGGCGTCATTCATTTATACAATTCTATTTTATATGATTCTCTTTGCCTATATATAGGATTCATTATGCGACAATTTTACGTATAGCATTTGTTCTTAGTGTTTTTGTCGCCAAAATTCAGTTTTGTTTTAATTTGAAACGACACTTAAAAAATCTGCCTTTAATTGCTGTACAATTAAAATCGCAATAAATTTCTTTTAACACAAACCGAAAGCAAGGATATTTTTTTACTAAGTTTTAGAAGTAATTCTTTTTTTCGGTTAGCGCTTTAGATTTCAATTAAGTGATTCGACAAATTTACTTTTTTTTTTTTGAGGTCGAAAATGGAAAAAAAACCATCACGATTTTCTAAAAAAAGAAAATTTTCACACCCAGGATTATTAGATACACGTATGTCTCGATTTACCACGTTTTTAGGGGGGTGAAACTTCTGAATAATGGCAAAATTTCGGATAGATTAAAAGTTAAGTTTTTGTCTTTATCGAGACCGAGAATGGTCGCACAACGAAATGTTTTATTTCAAGGCGTCTTAAATCGAGGAATGTCTGTATATCGATATACATTTCACTCCAATTTTTTTTTGAAAATAAAAATGCTGTTGGATTTATCTACGGAACTGACACCTTGACCGTATTTTTCGAGAACGATATTTTGGTAGGTGCAATATTTGCAGCTATCTCACAAATAGCCCAGATATTCCTCACAAATACCAGAAAGAACTCGGAATATTTTTTTTTCTAAATAGTAAAGTGATCGTTTTTTCAATATTTAGTTACGCTACTGTACGTAAATAAACTCTTGAACCAAAAAAATGTGATTTAAATTTTTTGATATCAAAAAAATTTTCCTTTTTAATCAAGTACCTATAGTTTATTTGTAAAGAAAATTTCACTGAAATGTGGCTAAAAATATGATATTTTAAAGGTTAAAATAAGTTTGAGAAACTCAAATATATTTCAAAGCATGAAAATAAAAACAAGTACCTAAGATTTTTATAAACTTCTAATTCTCGTAAAAGATCTGTTCACAACAATTTTTAAATGTCAGAGACTCCATCATCGTTCGCATTTGCTTATCAATAAACTTTTTAATTAGAAATTCTTGTAATTGAACGCCACTAGACCGGATAATGTTTACCAATACTATGGAAAGTATATGTAATTCCTCATTTAAATCTTTGGAAATTATTTCAAAATTATGTGCTGTGTGTTTTCGTTGGGATTTTTTTTTATCAAGGACGCCTCTGACACCACGTATAGCGCATATAGATACTTCTTAAAAAAATTAATTTCTCTATACAAACACACACATTTATACACTATAAATATAAACATTCCAGGGGATTACTACCCCATTTTCTTCTTTATGATGAGTAAACTAAATGACCGAGCCGCCAATGCCGATGCCATGCCGTTGCGAATGTCAGTGAGGGATGAAATCGTAGGGGATGATGGAAATTATATGTATAAACGTATATCTCGCTTGTCTTCGTTCGAGATATGGCGCAACGACCAGAGAAAAATGCCAACGAATTTAGTGAATCGTCGTTTTATGACATTTTAACTCGTGGGAATGATAAAAATTATAATAAAAAGTTTCATGCTATGGCTCTACTGATTTATAGCCCTAGTCAGGCTGTGGAGCTTCCAACTAGCTGCTACTGCTGCCATTCCTCAGCTTCATTTCTAACCCCCTGTTCTAGAATTCATTTCAGAACCAGCCCAATTTCCTATCCTTCCTATCGTATCCAATCCTATATATTCATTGTATATAACATATAGTCACTTCCTGGACGTTTCTTTACTTCCAAATCTTTTCTACCCCTCACTTCAGTTTTGTTCGGTTAAATTCAGCTTTCCAGTGTTTTTTTCCTTTTCCCCCATCGACCTCTATTTAACTTGTTCATGTGGCGAACGATTTTGTTTTTCCTTGATATTTTTTTCTCCATCATTTCTTGCAGATGAGAACTTGTAGCATTATGGCATGTTGGCTAGGGAATCCAGACACTTTTTGCCAATAATTCAAAGTTTTTCATATGGTTTCCGCTTGTGGATATGCTGCGCTCGTTAGGGGAAAGAATACGGACAGCATGGCCAGCCGAAATGGTCAACAGCGACATGCGTAGGTCTGATTTACAAAATTTTTGCCATGGTTTATAAAAAAATTAGGTGTCATCAGTCCTTTGCGAAAATTTCTTAACCAACTATCAGAAAAAAGTAAACTTAAAAAAAATGATATTTTTGAAAAGAAATAAGGCTTCTATGCAGTACCTAGTTATACTAAAAATGAATATTACAGAAATAATTATCATACCACTATACCGGAAGAATCATTTTGAAAAAAAACCGAAAAAATTGTTTTTTGTTTAGAAAAATGTAACGCATTTCCATCTCGTTTGTTGTTCAACATCATTTTATAGAATTTTTTAAAAGTTTCAAGCTTCCAAATTAATTTCCCAATTTAATATCGCTTCAAACGAAAATATCAAGACATTTTCGTTCAAACCAACCATGAATGTAGAATTTTTTTTCACCATAGAAAAAAAAACAATCACATTTCCTACAAAGAAAATTTCTCAAAGATCCTCGCATTGGAAAATTTGCCTTAAAATTTTTCATGCGATTCCAAAATGTCACCGAAAAGTTATTTGCGGTTAAAGATGCAACTCTTTCGCATTCATAGTCGTACTGAGGACAAACGGATAAATTGATGGGAAAAATGAAAAACCGGAAAGTCTAAAACTGATAAAAACCAATTGGTGGCAGTGGCGGTCACAGTTTTCCAATTTTCTCCTTTGAGGTTACTTTTCCCTGTTTCAATTCGCCAAAGCGCACATAGTTTCGTTCTGCTCGATTCGATGGTGTTTTTCAGACAGTTTTGATGGTGGTTTTGGTCTTGATCTCCCCCAAACCTCAACCTCAAATTCGATATCGTCCAATTTAGAAACGATGCGGTGTGCGTCCAAGTGTAAAATTTCCTCGGTTACCATAACCAGTGAGTCGGAGAATTCAGGATGATTTTTTTACATTTTATTCCATCCCGTAGAATATTCTGATCCTAGTATAAATCCTTGAATTGTGAATAAATCCGATATTAAGGAGGTATAGGTGTATGAAATAAATAGAAACTGATTAAATGGGTTAACTATACTCCAGTGAGGAAATATTTATGCAAGGACAGCGAAACGAATAGTTTCAGTGGTTGACGCGAAGAATACATTTAATCAGCAGTATCTAAATTTTAGTTAAGAAAACCGTTCAAAGTAAACGAATTACAAACGGAAATATTGAATTTAAATGAAGGAATAAAGTAAAGCTTTTTTACCGGGCAAGACTTTCGAATTTAGTATAATAAATAGTTCATAAAAAAATAATACTTCACAAACAATTTACTAATCTTATAGATCAAATTATTGAACAATATTCTGGAGTTAGACTACGATGTATATTATTAAGCATATCAGACTGATTAATTATCTACAAATCAAAAAACTGCTAAAAATCGAAGAAAAATTCTAGATTTTTCTTTTACTTGCTCTTACTTGCATTTCTAGGATTTTTTTTATATAAGCACATCAACAACAGAAGTCGTATTAGTAATTTAGACCGAGCAGTAGTTCTCACTATTTAAACCATACCATAGAACTCTGCTGTTGATGGATTTCAAACTGTAGAAATGTTCCAAGTTAAGCCATGGTCCATTGTGCAACTGAACTTTGTACCCTAAAACTGTTACTAAATCGGAGTGGTATTTTCAGTGAGCCTTGAACGTCCAAAATATCTATTTTATTTAATTAAATGCCTTTACAGATCGAATAAGGAACTCTTTAAAACTTTAAAGTGAATTTAAGATGTTTTTCTGGGAATATTATCATATTTGAAAATTCATAATTTGTTTCTGGCAGAAAAAGAGTCCTCAGTCTCCTAATCTGCCCTTCCTCTTCTCTGACTCTAATTTACCAATACACACGACGATAACGACAACGACGACTAGGCGACAGAATCAACTAGTTGATTTACTTTATATTTATATTTCCGTAGCTAACAGCACAGCTCCCCTCGTACCATGTAATCCTTGAACTATGGTACGTTTGTTTGCCTCTGTTGTACACACACCTTGTTGAAGATTCAAAGTCTTTTCTTTCAGGCCAGCATTTTTCAATTGATTTCTTATACGGGTAAGTGAAACAGACGTCCTTCGACTTGGAAAATTCACTTGGAAATCCAAAAAGGTCAGAGGACTATGTGTCCACTTGATAGACACACAGCACGGCACTTCAACTGTTAGCTTTACAAACTCACTGACTGACTAACATGTTAATATAGGAAGAAGGACCGTAAGACCGTGGATCAAGAAAAATATCGGTCTATGGAAGTAGGCAGAAAGGACGACTTTCCTTCGACCTAAAAATCAATCAACAACAAAAAAATCCATGCTAACTAACATAACATACAGCGACATCGGTGTATATGGAGACTGGCTAAATAGGATAAGATGACGACGATGACGCCGGAACGAACATCCATTTGTAGAAGGTTGAGACGGAATTGTCCTGGCCCAACCTACCCTATACACAAGCTTAGCCCAAACGCGATGGCATGGGCTGAAATTTTCTCTGTGAGTCCTTTAATCCTGGAATCTAATTTCTTATTGACATTTAAACTTGACAGAATTTTCCTTTTATGTAAACACACAAACAACAAAGAATTTGGGACTAGCCGTGGGGGTGGAAAAGTTTTCCCCCTCATGCATGGATATTTAATACACACACCTACAAACTGTTTAAGCTATCAGAAGTTATCAGAAGTGTACAGTATATCTTAATATAGTTGTATGTATACAGATAAACATAAATGTTACGCATATTGACATACTTCACCTTACCTTAAAATATCCTTCGGCGAAGACTTTTCCGGCCACCGCGCCCTTGAAGACCCGATCAGTGGTTGAAGATCCTATCCTTGCTGAATGACGAGAGGTAGGCCAGCCATGACAACGACAAAGTAGATGATGATGTAGCCGACTGTTGCTGCCAACTAAAAACTGAATTTTGGAAGGGCCGGCCATAGACCTCTGAATTATCCGACGAAACCCGTATCAGCACCAGTTGCCAGGATTAAGGGAGACGATCGGGTCCCTTTCGGTGGGGTCTTAGCAAGGAATGTATACGAACTTATACAATAGGATGATGTTATATGGAGTTTTTATGTTCTGACTTGTTGTCTTTAGTTTTCCAAATTTAAACATTTCCCGGTGTGATGATGGGTAAAAGATTGTGGAGAGCGGTGAATATGTTGGCCTCAACGGATTACAAGAACGAAGCCTTAAAGAGAGGTGGAAAGAGCAAGAAAATGACGACGTATGTCAGATGATGTCAAGGAATGATGAACAGGTGGCTTCGAAAGGCGAAATTAAAGGGAAAGTCTCTAGGATTCTCTATTAGATAATAATACGGCCGGTGGGTTTAGAGGAGGAAGTAAAATGTTTGTGAGTGACAAGTGTCAGACAAAGTCGTATGCCACTTTTTGAAGTAGGTTGACGTTTTTTTCAGTACCAGCGGGAAGAATCTTGCTATGATTAGTGTTACATCAGACGGTTGCCGGAAGGAATTTTTCATCCTTTAACACAAACCTTCCTTCATCTCGACATCGCTTCGTAGCTAAATATTTTCTACTCCTTTGGTAACTTATCAAATGAAATGTGTCTTTTTATAAATATTATTACTCAACTGAGTTATTTTATTGCGGCATAATATCTTCAAGAACAATGACAGTATTATCTGTTCCATACCGTTTGCGGTGAAATAAAACGAAAGTTTATTAAACCATAAAAACTAAATAAAGAAATGTTTGTGTAAACTGTGTATTGTGAAATTTTTAAATGATTTATTATATTTACTAGAATATGGACCATGTCGGTGCCAGATTATATGGCAAAAAATTTCAGAAACCAATTTTTTAGCAGCTTTTGAGATAATAGCATTATCCTTACTGGATCTTTGGGTAAATATTTCCAAAGTTTGCCATTCGATTTGTAATCAACGACGTTAAAAATCCCCTAATTGTAATTGTCCTGCGAATAAAGGGAAAAAGGTTATTCGCGTTATCCTTACAGGAATTGGTATACGAAAGTAAAAACTGCGAGTTTTGGTATTTTTGTGCGCACCTTTGTAATGGTAGCTTTCGATTTAAAAAAAAAAAAACAGAATCATTTAAAGCGATTCGGAAGAACTCTATAATAAAGATGTATGTATGAAAATCTGTATTTTTTTATTTAGAAATTTCAAATTTAAGTTTCCTAGAAATATCGGAATATCAGACAACAATTGAAGTTTTGTTAAATATATATACAATAATATAATTTCTCGAAATAATGTTTGATATTTAAAAAAAATATTTTTTAATCCTTAAAAAAAATAATTAAATATAATTTTCATTCATCAGTGTAATACCTTTTTTATTAATCGCCCTTCCTGGAAACATTCCTCGGAACATTTTAAACCAATTAAATATAAAAAAACGCCGCTCTAAAGAAATATCATTGAAGTTTGTTTAAAAAACATGTTTAATAGTCCCCACCAAGCCAATATAATACAATTTTTCCTTGTGAAAGTGTATCAGAATTTAAATATTCCTTTTATTTTCTGCCATGAGCGGAAACGGGAAGAAGGTAAGACGCTATGGACCCATGTTGCTGGTTATTGGCATATAAATGCAAAAGTAAAATTGAAACAGAATGCGAGGGAAAAATGTTCACAGATGAAACGTACTGAATATGCTGGCTGGCTGGTTGGTTGGTTGGCTGTATCATTCCCCCAATATCGAATCAATGATGGGGATGTCCTTAGATTATACATCTGTACAGTAGGTACGAAATCGATCCACATATGCACGACTTGTGCTCACCGTTTCTCATCCTGTTCCGATATACTTTTAGTAGGTCCTGTTGCTCCACTTCAAATCCATTGAACCTGACGAGGGAAACCGTCATCAGTTGGTAATGGGTGATGGTGGTGACTGCCAGGTTCCAAATGTTGGCCATGGAAAATATTTTGATGGGGCGACAACCTAAGGGAATGGTTTTGAATTCAAAAGGAAAAATGCGTCTTGATGGTATCGTATCCTAATATTTAAATTCTATAAAAGAAACCTCGTAAAAATTTGTATAAAACAATCAGTTTAGGGGTTTATGGCATTTGTATTTGTTAGCCGCTGTTTGTAAAGCATTAACTTCCCCCTCCCTTAGTAGAAAATGTGCGGTTTCTTCAAACGACGAAAAAAGAAATCGTCATACGCACAAATTTATCTCTACGGAAATATGTACACCCGCAACAAACTTTCGAAAGGGTACTTAAGGCTTTTATGTATCATTATTATTTATTTTATACATATTATACATATTTAAGGAATCTGAAAATCTTTCCTTTATCCAAAAAAAAAGAGAAATGAGGGATAGAAAAAATATATTTTAAACTTGTTTCATGATAAAGTGATTGAGACGTTTTATGTTTTAAAGCTTAAATTTAATCAATAAATAAACAAATTCGTTTGGTTTTTTATGAATTTGAATTACTTGTAGGGATATCGACATTGTTTGATCTCTCTCCTTGCTTTTACATACGAATTAGGCAGATCAAAGAAAATTGGTTTAAAAAACAAAATAACCAAAAGTCGCACCATTGCTAATTATTTGTGCAGCAAAATTAAATTGAATTCAACAAAATTAAATTGAGTTCAGCACAAGAATTTCATTTAAAAAAAATGTTTTCCCACAACAGATCGAAAGTTGAAGGGAAAACATTGCATAAAACTTCCCATTAACATTTGAAATTAAGTGCAACTGAAGTCGCGACTACGACTACAAATGGCAAAACAAAGAAATTGGAAAATTGAATTTTTTTTTAAATTTCCCATTAGAGGGTAGCAAATAGAACTTAAAATGCAGACGAACGCATAAACGCCAGACTCCCATAGAATTCAATTTTAGATATACTGAACACAAATCCACAAAAATATATAATCGTACATTAAAAACAAACACATAATACACACACTGGATGACATAAACATTTTCTAAATTCTTACATAAATACGGGAATGTTTACTTGTTGAATTTATGTTGTCGAAGATTATTGTTTGAGTTTAACGTATGTTTGCAGACACAGAAAAGGGATTCGAATCGTCGGCATCACCCAGGATCAACAAGAATGGCACCGCCACGCCAGCAGCAACAGTACTATGTCGCTTGTAGGATGCCGATACCGCGGCATTTCACTTTGCCAGCCTTTTCCGTTCTGCTTTAGTATCGGTCATACGTATATGTCGAAGACATACATAAGGATATGCACTGCGACAGGATATTGTTTGGGAAAAAATTCCTCAATGAGTTTATTGCATAGATATTGGACCCTTCTGCTGACAAAGCTTTTATGCTGCCCATTCCACCACCAAATAACGACAAAAAAAAATCTCACCCTCAATCTTTGTATAGTCGTAAGAAGGATAATCGAGGTCCTTTTACGGTACGCGACATGCGACAACCGACGAATACATTGTCTAATGCTGGGGTACGAGGGAATTTGTCCCGGGGACAACATAGTCGAATTATGTTTAAATATGATGTAGTTATGTTTTCCTGGAGATTTCCGTTCAAAGTCTGGCTGAAGGGATCACACATGGAGACTGAGTTGAGTTCTTTATGTTCTATCGAAATTCTCATCTTTAAAGCGAAATTTTTAAAGTTTTTACTCAATTCTGCGGTTGTTATTGGATTGAGATGACGACAGGACAAAATAGTTAAATATATGCAAATGAGATATTTACCATGTTTTACGAGCATATCCTTGAGGGCAGCACAAAAAAGGGTGCATGTCATTTCCACTGAATTGATATGAAAGAATTGTCGTCCCGATGGAGTTGCTGCCCTTAAAGGGCTGGTTTGGGTTGATGGGACGGGTACTGTTGGATAAAAGTTGTTGTGTCGTTGGTTAGTTGTACTATCAATGGCGCGAAGTAAAAAGCTAATAGACGAGCTCATTACCACAATCTGTGATGGCAATCAGATCATTTCAGGTATTTCATAAAGTTTTCTAGCCGAGCGGTAATCTACTCTTGGGATCATGATTACCTTGATTTCATGTTTTACTACATTTTTTCGGGGTCGATTTTTCCTTTTTGGACAACATGTTGATGGCCACTCACGTCACTCAGCGCCAAGGTACTTAATAGCTTCGGTGTCGGCCGCGGCTCGTCAGCCCCCCTATCTCCCATCATGGACAAAATCAAGTAGTAATACTAGCAACACGCACATGAAACCACTTTCCTTTTTGTGTGCTTTTTAGGTCTTTGTCAGTTATATTTTTCCATTGGACAGGTGACCAGTACGGATCCATTATGCTGGTTCCCGCTGTCACGAGAAATCCTGGACGAAAGAAAGGTACCCCCTAGCTATAGCTCCCCGAATTCCCCAAACCCCCAGAGCGAAAAAAAGAACTCTACTATGAACAGCACTTTTTGCTCTATCTGTCCGACTTTTACAACAACTACTTGTGGTTTTAATTTATGGCCGAACATCGCAGGTGGTAAACCCGTAATTATGTCATAACGTCAGATTTGGAGAAGTGCTCGAATTGATTTTTATTAAAATTTGTCATGAACCCATCGCCATCGCCGCGTGTTCAACTTGAATCGAATTGAGCCAAAGTGAATCTGAGGAGGTGAGTCCAGGACACATGCAGTCCCACCATGACGGGACAGCCCCCACCGGGTAATCTTCACAGCCAGTGTGCCTATAAAAATCCTTCGTTTGGTGGTTTCGTGGGGCGCGGTCGCATAAGGACTTCTGATTTAACTGGCCTCGAAATGGTTATAGAGTGGTTGTTTTGGGCCGTCATGTCTTTTTGTTGGGGACGAGTCGCGTTATTCGCCATAAATTCGTATAGTCTCAAATGTGTGAATTGATCTGAACCTTGGGACAGTTTTGTGAATGATGATTGATGGACAGCAAGAATTTCACAATTTAACACTTTTTCAACGTTCTCACATTTCATAGAGCTTTAATTATATCTGCCATCGTAAATACAAAAAAAAATTAAATCAAAAATTCGTTCAGCTAAATTATGAAATCTAGGTTTTTTTATAAAAAAAAAACTTCAAAGTAATTTTTATACTTAAGATCTAACTTTAAAATGCAAGAAACAAAAATAGACCTAAAAGCTAAAAGTTTAGCACAAAACCCATGTGACTTTCTTGCGATTTCATAAACAATTTCTTTTACAAGGACTATAATTTGCAATTTTATCCACAATTTCGACATTTGTCAAGTTTGCAATCCATATGGACTTGGGACTATACCTGTAATCGTACAACTGACGTTGAATGGGCTTTGAATTGAATCTAAAGACTCTGCTGTTGCTTGTTCATAAACCTCACAAATGTTACGATTGTATCTATAGTCAATGCTTCACAATCCATGCTACATTTCCGGGACACCAATTTATATTTTCATTTTTTTTTGTCAAATTTATTGCAATAATATTTTAGTATTTTATTTACGAGTAATATTTTCTGGTTTCAATATTTTCAAATTGAACATTTCGTGCTAATAAAATGAAGTGATAATTTCCGGCATTTGTGAAACTCTCCCATCCTCATGTAACTAACAATAAACCAAAAATATTTTATGTGTAAAATTCTTGTAATTATGCGATTTCTTTTCGGGACTCGATAAATAAATTACATCTGCTAAAATCACAAATTATACTAGGATTCTTAGCAGAGAAGATCGTATGTCATGGCTATGTTTTTGTTTATTTGCCGACAAAGGCTCTATTTAAATTGCTTTGTCGAGGTTATTTCATTTTGAAAAATAATGTACAAAGCAATTACTGAAAACTTCTACAATAGCAACAGCCACTGTGCTGTAATTTATAATTTTTTTTATATGTATATCTTGTACTACTCTCATTTAGGGTAACTTCAGCCCTGTTGCTAAAGGGTGGCGATGTAAACGAGCAGTAGTAAAAGGGATTGTACTCAAACAATGAAGACTTATCCAAGTGGATTTATGTGTATAGAATGTAGTTTTGTCGTTTGTTGCTTCTGCTCGAAAAAGTTAGTGTGTAGCAAATTTAGAGTACGTAACTCATACGATGAATGTAATGTTTCATGGTGTTGCACATAATCAGTATACTTGTATATACAACTATAATGAGTTGCCAGGGCCATTTCGAACCCGGATGCAGTAGTAAGGGCTGGTAAAAAGGATGTATGAGGAACTAGCCCTTACTATGCCAGCGCGAGGACTCCTTCGTATAAGAACTTGTGTTTGGGAACGTGGAAACGCTCCAAACCGAAACCAAACAGTCCCCTAAAAAATCTTCTTCGCTAACCGAATGTATAAGAATGAGAAGGGCCTGTCTCTTTCAACCCTCTGACAGTTTCACATTGTTGCCCCGTCCAAGTATGTGCTACAAGTGAATATCAGCAACATACCAAATGACTTACGCTTGATACTTACTATATACAATTGTAGAAGCGAAAGTATGTAACTCTGCCGCAATGAGCTAGTGATTTATGTGTCATTATTACATTTTTGGATCCTTATTTGGAAGGATAAATGTGGCTTGCCCCACTGTATGTTTTATGGTGTGCCTCCCAGTGATACATATCTTTCGGCTGAGTTGTATCATTGTTGTACCCATAGGCTGCTAACTGTGTCCATGGATTTTAATATTGATTTATAATGTCCGTTTTTGTGTGCCCCGTTCTCATCCCCCTCGTTAGTCCGTATATCTTTTCTGGTATGGTTCTCTATAGTAGTCCCGGCTCGACTCCCTTTTGCACTTAACCCAGCAAAATGGTACATATATTCAAATATTCCAAATTGCTTGCATTATGGACCGAAATTTGACTTTTAAATTGCTTTTCACATTATTTTTTTCCTATTTTCATATTAAATTGTATCCTACACAATAATAGCACCAGCAAACATTATGGTGTGTAGCAAAAGCTCAAAAAATAACATGAAGCCCAAGCTAAACATTTTGCTGAAAAAAAAAATACTCATTGACAAACACACGTGCCAACTACATACATCACACATTTATATACACATTATGTATACATCATTCGAAGTAGAGTACTTTCACGCAACATTTGATTTAAGTGTTAATAGTATATGATGCTTATTAAATATGTATGTGTATGTTTATATCTACATAATTTTTTTTACAGTAGGTACTTGATATTATATAGACGGTATATTTGAATAAAATACAATTTTTTGGCGAAAGAAAAAAATTTCGTGATTTAATAAAACGAGCATAGTTATCAAAGTTATTTATATTAAACATGCTTTCTGCCTCTTTTAACCTACCAATCGTCCTTCCGTGTGTCCTGTTCACCTTCGAATATATGCCGTTATTCAACATTATTATACTGTAATTGATATAAAAAGCCAAAAGCCAAGCCATTTTTTATGATAATTTAGGAGTGTTTCTCTGAATAAATGCTTAATGTTTCAAACATAGGACATATTTCATCAGTGAAATGTGAAACACCCGTTTTGATTTACTTTTTTTACACCTGCGTGCTTAAAAAATACGACTTTTGACTGATTTCCTATTCAGTTACCAAAAAATAGTCACATAATTACAAAAATTTTTAAATATAACAATTTCTTTTCATGCCAGTCAAAAACAAAAAAATTAAAATTTTTGCTTACAAAATTTTCGTTATCCGCCAATTTTTCCATCTACACTGGGTTCTAAGTTTTTTTCTTTGAGGATCTTTAAAAAAAATTTGCTGAGCCGTATAAAATAGCTTTCGGTAACTAACAGTAAGACACAAAAAATCACCATGATCGCTCAACATCGACTGACTTGATCACCTTGGTTTATGATTGTCTCTTCTCTCTCATTTGTAAACGCTGATTTTTATCCCTCCATCTTGGCCTCAAACGGGGTTACATACAATCTCGGCGAATCAACGCAATATATAGATTCCCAAAATATAACAAACCAGAAACTGCGCCCTTGACCGTTTCCGGGTCCAGCCTCATGCTTAGGGTCACCCGAAACTCCTCGGCTTTCGGCCCCGCATTTTACACGTCCTGCGGCTGTGCTTTAAAGATTAGATCTCTTTTACTATGAATTTCCTTTCAAAAATCAGGTACAGAAGTTATAATACATACAATAAAAGTGAAGTTGCACGGAAACTACTTATAATAGCATCGTTAAAAGAGTGGTTTGTCTGCCTAAATGTTTGTTCCAACATCATGCAAAAATGATTTCAATAAATTTTTGTACATGAATAGAGTAACTTCCAAAATAAAGGATAAAAAACTTTTATGTCAAAGTTTTCTCTTTTTTAACTTTTGGCTCTTCAAACGATTAAAGCTTGTCTGAATTTGATAAAGATTCTTTCGGTCAAATTTCAACTTTTCCGTTTAATCCATTTATTAATACAAACCTTTCAGAGACGAAATATTTCAACAGTCCTCAGAAGTAGGTACTGTAATATTTTACAATATCCTCAAACAAATGTGGTGGAAAAATTTGCTCTTTTCAGCGAACTCGCGAAAAATGGCATGTTGGTAGAAAAGAGTGGTCTGATTCAAATTTGATGTATGGAAAAGTTATGTAAAATCGTATTCTAAACAAATTTTGTCTCTATAATATTTCCGATATGATTCACCATTATCGAGAAAATCACAAAAAACTGTTAAATTTGCATTTGCAGAGCTGGTAAGACTATTTTTCATTCTAATATATGTATCTTTAACATATCTGTAATCCGTACAACCGTTTTCGTGTGATGCGGTAACTTGAACTAGAAAAATTGAACTAGAGCCGGTTTTTATCATAACTTGTCTAGGTTAGTGTAAAAGCAAAATACAAAAAAAGTCTATCGTGAAACTGTACAGACAGAAAGATAGTTTTTTAAAAGATAGATATTCAAAACATAAATTTGTAATTTTAGTAAAAAGAAAATGCCGGTAGTCTAAATTTTAAAAAGCTTTGTATCATTTAATTTTGTATCGAAACCTGCAAAATTAAATAAAATGATGAGGATATTTTCGATTATTAAAAGTTCTTTTCTGTTGGATTTTTCTAATCTTTTGTTAAACACGCACTGAATAAAAAGTCTTTTCACATAGTTTCCATTGTTTGTAGAGTAATTAGGGGAATGTGTGAACATACGCAACGCTTCAATTAAGGGATGGCAACCTAGGGTGAGTGGGTAGATAGAATTCTTTCATGAATCAATCATTTGCTGCTGTATTTCTACGAATAAAGTCCTTTCATCGCCTTATCGCCAATGTAAATATAGAATAAGTCTGACGCAACAATAGTGTTGGTGTGTTTCGTCCCTAACGGCTATATTCACTCCAGTACCAATATATAAATATATCAGTGGTCACAGGATATGAAACTACAGAACTATACACACACACACAAAACCAAGGGATGTGACCACTTTTTCTTGGGTTTTATTTTCTACCTAAGATAATTATGCGGATGTTACGCTTTCAAATACATCCACGAATTAATGAATTGCGAGACATGATTTCCTGCCAACCAATGGCTCATCATTTTCCGTTTTTCATCTCGTTTCGTACATTTTTCCCATCGTGTTATCAAAAAAAACTTCATCCTTGGGCGATAATTGGTTTATTAATTACTTCAGATATTAATTGTGAAATAATCATGAAATAATAGCGAGTATTAAACACCTGGCGCTATATTTTTGATTGGCCTGCTCTGATGTTATTTAATAAATATACTATAAACCATACACACAACCACACTAATCACAAGGATGATTTTCTTTTTTCTATTTCTTTTCGTCAGAGTAATTTCCTTGAAATCGTTTTTTTTTTCGATATAGTAATAATTAGACACAGGCAAAAAAAAACTGTGATACAAAATATTTTATAGAAATTTCTATAGTCTGATGAATTGCGAAAAATGAATACAGCCCATTTTATTGAGATCGCTATAGCCGGCTTTCACTGTATTTCATAGCAGAAAGTCATTAAAATTTTGAAGATTCCGAAATTAAAATTTAACAACGTCATCCAAAAAAAACTTTTCATCGGTCAACCAAAACTTACCTTTGCTTATTAGAAAGCAAATCTCACATTAATAAATACAAACCTTTCAGAGACGAAATATTTCAACACCGCCAAATGAAGTTTTGAATTGAAATAGTCCACGGAATGATTAATTTTTTCTACACTATTTATTATGAAAATATAATACAAAACTTGCGCTATTTTGTGTCATCTTTTTATATATTTTTCATTTTTTTAAATTATTATTTTTTTTATTACTTTAATAATTTAGTTTATCTTGTATAATAATAATAATCATAATCATAATATTTTTACTATGCGATTTAATTTTTAGGTTTTTGTTTTTCTTCTTCAATATATAATGTGTATATAATACTACTTAAATGGAAAAAATCTTCTGTTTCACTTTTGTTTAAATGAGTCAATCAAGTTGTTTCATATTAATAATTATATTTTTTTTTACTTTAATCTCTTTTTTTAATTTATGGTCACATAATTTTTAATTTTTATGGTCATATATAAATATAATAGCATATACATGTATATACTATTATCAAATCTAATTTAATATAGATGCATAGTCTATTTTAATAAATCATTGAAAAATCTTCAAATCTTTATTAATATTTTTATATCATTTAAATTTTGTAATTTTATTTTTAAATGTTTTTTTTTCTCATAAAGTGAATCGGCAAATGTGAATTTGTTTCTTTATATTCTGTAGTTCAAAACGAAAAATATTTCTACAAAAGTCACTACATTTTATTACTTGCTTAAACAACTTCTTAGTTATTATTGAATGTTCTTTTCTTCGTTTAAATGTCAAACTTTTTTATACCTACAAGATTTTTACCAATAGTTTTGCAACGGATGTTTTTATTATTTTTATATTTAATTTTAAATATTCTTTTTCTTTTATTAGTAATATAAATGTTTTTAACTTACTAAATTTGTATTGTAACTGTTGTTGTTTTTTCTTCTCCTCCTGAAACTAATCATTGTAAAAATTTATTATATATTGACTTCTACTTTCACAAAAAAGCTAAATCATCCTCTGCCAAATGAAATTTCAGAAAAATAAATTAAAACAAAAAAAATCTTCTATAAAAGCTTTCAATTGACGTTTTTTGTACATAACAAAATGAAACACTGGACATTTTTTTTTAATTTTTGAAGAAATATGTAAGGGGAGGTTTATAAAATACGTCACTCTATTTTTTCGCATTTTCGACACATCGTTATGCTGTTGTCGTAATTCTTTGAATAGTATATCAAATCGCCTTCAAACTATTTGCCAATCCCCATACCATAAATTTGTAATGCATTTTATAAACAACCCCTGTGATGAAAACTAAAAACTCATATCGAAGAAAATCCAAATGAAAAGCTAAAAAAATAAATACATCTAAAATTTTTCATTTATATATATTTCTCAATTGTTATTAAATATTTTTTTCTTCTCTAAACTTTTTTTTAAATATATATATGTATATATAATATAATATTGCTAAAGTAAAGTAATTGTAAAAATTTTCTCAAAGTTACAGTGTTGTTGTTTTTTCATTTTTTATTTATTTTTCTTTCATCAAATGTACATTTTTCTTTTCTATAAATCTAATATCATACAATATTTCTTATATAATCATAATAATAATAATAAATATATATTTTTGGGTAAAAGGAATATATTGCTTTGTAAAATTGCCACATAGTCAATGAATATTCAATTATGAATTCGAATATTTTATGTTGTTTTTTTTTTCTTATAATTTTCATAATTGCTTAAAATTTTATTGTGCCATTGGAATTCATTTTTCAGCAAAATCAAAATCGGCAAAATTTTTAGTTTTTAATTAAAAATTAAGCCAATAGGTAAGTCAATTCAAATTGATAAATAAATGAATAAATCGGTTTTCCTTTATATCATGAGGATTGACTGTTCTAACATTATTATTTTATTGCTTTATTTCAACTGAAGATAGTAGCATTTTAATATACATTTCACATAAATAGCATGCTACAAACATACTGGTACTATAAACGTTACAAATAACGTGTATTAAGCGTATATAGTAAAGCAATTAATGGCATTTAAAAATATTTTCCTTTGGTTTTATTTATAAATCCTTCATTCAGAAAAATTTCCCTTTAATGCGATATCCACGAACGAGATTCCGCAAATTACAACACTTTACAGTCATTTTTTAATCCTTTGAAACATAGACCTTTGGAATCGGGTATTGAGGAATGGGAAAAAATTAATTAACAAAATTACCTGAAAAAAAAATAGAAAAAACCTCAGTGATTAAACAAGCAATTTGTTATCCTAAATTTTCATTTCCATAATTTATGCACAGATGGTATAACTTTCACTCTTTCAAACCTAACAATTTCACTTAAAAATCTTTTATTTTAAATTCCTTAAATACTTTTTTTTCTTAAATATTGTGTATGTATGTATGTGTATATATATGTAATTATTTAATTTTAAATTGCTTTATGTCGGTTCAATACTCCGTGATCACAATTTTTATTAATTTTTTTATTATTATATATTTATAAATAATTTTTTTATTAAATTTGTTTATATTACAAATTGATCACTGAAGGCCTTACTGACTACTTTTTATTGCTTTTGATACTCGGCGAATGTTTTTAGAGTTTGTAAAAAATCTGTTTGTTAAGCAACGATTTTAGTAAAGAAAAATTAGTTAAACCATTGCTTTCGTTGCCAATTTTCCATTGTAAAATTAAGGCTTTTTAGAATTTTAATATCGTTGAATTGAATGTGAATAATTTTCGTTATCATAGTTTTAACCAGTTTTGCTCTTTAATTATAATTACGAAAATTTTTTATAATTAATTTATTGCTTTTGTATTCACCACGTTGTTAGTAAGTTTTAAAAAACACATCAAACTGATGCGTGGCTTTCTAGTATAGGCCCTATTCCAGAATCCGATACGAATGGTTCGAATCGTAAACTCAATGTTGTTGTTAGTGTTTTATACCAACAACAACATTGAGTTTACGATCCGAACCATTCGTATCGGATTCTGGAATAGGGCCTTATATGATGAAAACATCACTTTAGATTCATAAGAAATTCTATTATTCTTATGACTTTAGGAACAGCAAGCTTTTTCAATAAAAATTCGTAGTTGCTTACTAACTCCAT
Organism: Chrysopilus asiliformis; assembly: GCA_964034945.1. Lineage (NCBI taxonomy): Eukaryota > Metazoa > Arthropoda > Insecta > Diptera > Rhagionidae > Chrysopilus > Chrysopilus asiliformis. The sequence goes on along the minus strand of OZ035962.1, from coordinate 303,811 downwards.
TTGATTTAAAGTACTATTTTATGCTTTAAGTGAAGTTAATGAGTTACAAAATAGAACTTACATTCAAGATCACTTTGAGTTTTCTGACAATTGGAGTCTTTAATATGATTGAACAGTAAATAAATCATTACATGAACATTGAATGATGTTTTCATCTTATACTTGAAGGTTGTTTTTTTTTAAGAAAAAACCAGTGACGCGAATATTTGTAATTGAAAGTAAGCAGAGTAAGATGATGGCAAAATCGCATGCATCAGAAGTTTATAGTTCACTAGACGTAGTTTTGAAAGATGAAAAATTATACACATAATGCCCAAAAATCCTGTTAGTCTGTGAGAAAGCTACCATAGCTGGGCAGAAACGGCATAAAAACTTGTTGTAAAAATCGAAAATTTAAAAGTACTTATCATCATAAACGTCTGAAACTGGTCCAGAAATATTGCTTCGATGTTTAAATATTGCTTAAATAATTGCTATCGTTTCATATTTCTAGTAAATATCACAATTTCTACTTAAATGTGTATTTTGAGGCATTATTCAATTGAATATAATGTCGTTAAAGTTTCGTTGTTAGTTTCATTTCATTTACTAAACGCACTTAACAAACAGATAACCCCATTTTATTGCCAGCCGAATGGAATTAAACCTAATCTCTCTTAAAAATAAATATCGTTGCATATTAATAGTTTTTTTTTTCTCTAATATTCATATATTTTCTATGTGTTGTAACTAACAGTTATGAAATTCAAATATATTGCTTTTATTTTACTTTTTACACATTGTGGTGATAATTGCTTTAATCAAATATTACTTGTCCTTACAAAAATTCTAAATCATTCATACAACAATTTTATGAAATACCCTTAAACCATCATCAGTGAATTTAAGTAAACGCAAAGTTGATTGGAAAATTGTTACAGTGAAAAAGTCGTAATTGAATTTATTTGCAAATTCATTCGAATTTCCTCTCAATAATTTTTAATAAATGGTATACAATTTTCCACAATCACAAGATTCCAATAACCCACTGAGAAATTTTCGCATATTTCTGGTTTTCATATATTTTTTTTTTCATAATATAGTTTTTTATTTAATCAACAAATTTCATTTCAAAAAATTTACACAATTTATCAAGAAATTATATCATTGATATATAGAAATAAATTTTACAGTGCACACAAAAATTGACATTTTGGGAAAATTGCATATTTTAATTAACGTTAATTATATTTAGTTAATATTTTTATGTCAATATGTATTGTTATATTTATTATATATAGTTTTCTTTTTGTTTCATATATGTATCTAGAATATACCTTTAAAGTATTTTACACATTTGTGAATCTTTTATTCGTCGATTCATATTTAGTGTACAAAATGATAAGAGAAATTTAATAACAATATAGTAATAACAAATATTATTTGAATTATTATTATTCGTTGTGGTAAAGTTTAATTATTCTACTCCCAGATAAGTCGAAACGACAATATCGCATAAACCCGTATTATATACAACAAAATAATGTAATTAAGGTTTCGCTCAATTAAAAATTGAAATATGTTGCCATGTGTTTTATGCAATTTTCAGGTTAATCGTTACATATTTTTGGAAGATATTCGCCGAAAATTGTTTACTATGAATTTTAATTTGTAGTAAGATTTTTTTTATTTGGTGCACGGAAAGAATGAATAGCACAGATTATTACAAAAAATTTGAGATATATGAAACAGTGGGCTTTTTTGCAACAACTCCCTAAAAATAGGGAAATTTTCTGAAAATTTTGGGAGAATTTCCTATTTATTGGCGTTAAATCCCCCTTTTTATGGAGGTACTACAAAAAAAATCACTATTTCGTATATTACTATTTTTATAGGAATCTGTTCTATTCGTTTCACTCCGTGTGTTCTTCACCGATTTGGAGTGGGGATTTTTCAAGAACTACATATACTCGAAAAACCAACTTTTTTTTTGTGAAAAAAGAAAAACAATCTTTACATGTTTTAAGTTTTTTTTTTAATTCATTTATAATTTTAAAAGATAAAGAAAATTGCCTAAAATGAAAATAAGATTTTCGTCACGATCAAGTCTTCAGAAGCGCTGCGCCAACTACCGTCAAATACTAGATTATGAATTATGAAAATAATAATATTCGATTGATCAACATGAGTAATTTTTGGTATTTATTTTCCGAACATTCTGATTGATAAATGTATTTCGGATTATCCTGGAACAAAATTAACACGGAGTGCGTATTTGATCATTTTGTATTTCTTCTTTTCATTGACGGGGATACGAATCGCATTTTCCATACTAACTTCAGACTATCATATTTATGGCCATTTGCCAGGATAATTCAGGAGCGAGGAACCCCCAAAAAACAATTTCCAGTGTAGGATAGCCATAATATACAAATCTAAAGGAGATAAACTTGGTAGATTTGTGGTAGGTTGATAGACAGCCAGGTAAGTGGAACAATTGTTCTTTCGAGGGTAGCGCATTTGTTAAAGGAAGATCTATCACTATATATATCGATTAATATATGTTATAGGTTGTATCTATGCTAGCAACAATGTTCACTATATATAAAACACATTGCCTATACTCTCTGATACACAATCTGTAATTAAATCCAACACAAGAGTGTTTTGTTTGTACTGATTAATTAAAGTGTATGTTAGTGATTTATGTGAGACAGACATTTGATGGTGAATGCTAAAATGTGGACTATAGAGCAAAAGGCCACCCATCTATATTCAAAACAATATCTTTCCATGTATCTAGACGAGTAGTTCACTGGGTACACACCATCTACGTATGTCCTTGCTGGGATACAATCTGAGTCAACAGTATACACACTTATGACCTGAACAAAGGAGCATCTTCGGAGTCTATTTCAAGGCAAAATTAAATCAAATACAAGCAGCAATTCAGATTTACTATCTAGATACAAATATATACATATGTAGCAGCTCTAATAAATGTAGTGTAGTTGAGGTTGAGTTTTCAGAATAGTTTTCAACGTTTTATCTATTTGACCAGTATTATTTTGAGTTAATGTAATGGCAGTAGAACAGTATACTACTAGCACTAAAACGTATGTATCTCCATAAACATTAAATACGCCAAAGAATCTAGTGCTGAATTATTGTTAGATACCAAAACAATCTGTTTCTCTAGGTCAACCATAGTCGTATTTAATCCCAGTATTCTCAATTCCCAGTTTGATGTTGATATCCTGATAGGCGCGAGTATAATTGAAAACTGATTCTATTTACTTTATTGCTAGCTAGCAGATAGCTATTTCAGTTCCCAGTACAACTCTATAACTTATTGTGCAATTTGTTTCTAACTAAATAGATACAAAATATCTACACTTAAATATACACACAGCACCAAAACGAACAAAACCCCAATGTTTTTGTTTACCTTTGGTCGGGGGCATAAATTAACGTAGTCTGTTCTGAAGAATAGAGTCGCTGAGACATTTTAATTGGAAGATACTCATAGACCTGGGAAATTAATATTCTTGGGCACTACAACTGAATTAAATGGAAATTTTCTGTTCTTTATTGCAGAAAAATACATAAAGTTTTTTTTTATTTGAAAAGAGATAAAACGACTTCTTTCTCATAGTTTTTCCACAATATTCGGTGAGAAAATATAAATTTTTAAGTACTCAACTGAAATTCCCCCTTAATCAGAAATATTAACAATTGCATACTTACAGGCGAAACGGCATACCAAAAATATGCAACAATATTCCTGTTTAAAGATTTTTAAAAATCATGATTATTTCCTGAACCATTGGAACTTTCAAAGGTTGGTCTTTTTAGAGTCAGTCAAAAAATGTCAGTGAAAAGAGACCAAAATAGAAAAATTTATTTCCATCTTGTTCAAAATTTACACCTCCTATTTTAAATAAATTTTAAACCTCAATCACGTGACCATTGAAATTAAAAAGTTAAATTTTGTTTAGGAACATTGTACCGAGACCTTTTTTAACGACAATAATTTAATCTTACCGAACACAAAATTAAAGCCAACTGAAAGTCGGACCATTTTCACAACAGTCTAAAATACTTTTTAAATAAAAGATTCATTTTTCGTGATTTTTGTTTTGAAATGAAAATTGAACGTAGAATTCAATCTTAGCCAAAAGTGACGATCACGTGATTGCTTTTTTTATAAAACATAAACCTGGACTTAATGCCCAATTAACATAAGGATAGTTGACAGTAGCTGACATTTAGGGTACAACTAGTTTAATGCAAGTTAATTTTTCAACTAGTATCACACTAGTTGGAAACTTCCAACCTTTGTCCTAGTTGCTACCTACTAGCAACAATCAAATAGGCTAATGTCAACTGGGCATAAGCTAAAAGTAAACCAACATTTAAAAGAATTTAAAGATGAACTTGAAAATTGCTTCATTGTATTATTAAATTTAAATATTTGATTAAATAAAACAAAAAAATAAATAATTAAATTAAGCACAATTTTAATAATAAATAATATGTGTTATAAATATGTTTTGTTTATAAATTAAATTATATTAAATTAAATACTTAATATATGTGTATGACCTTAATACTAACAATTGCTTTTTTTACATATTTTACACAACTTTTACTTACATATGAACAATTTACGCATGAAGTGTTTTATAGAATGTTATTACTTTAGAAATGTTTGCTAAATTTTATTTATTTACAAAATTTCAGAATGTATAATTTTCAAGTTTATTTTGGTTTTCAATTTTTAACTGTTTCTGTTTGAAATTATTCTAGTTTGAGTATTACTTTGGTACAATTAGCCAACGTTCAAAAAACATACAATTTTGAAATAAATCCTAATATTAACAAAATAAATTATTGTTATTTAACACAAAATATACAAGAATAAAAATTTTACATATGTTTGTTATGCAAAGCAAAAACTAAACCTAAAATATTTAACGTAGTTTTTTTTTGGTATTTTTCTAGAACTGTATGAGATCAATTTCTGACAAGATTTCACCAAGAAATAAATGTACAATTGACAGAAATTGTTTTTATGACTAGCACTAGATGGGGAGTTTTTGAGCATATATATTTTTTACAATTAAAAACTAACCTAAAATTTGAGATCATTATTAGAAGCTGGTATGAATACTTTTTTCTGAGTATTTTACAAAAACCCAATAACGTCTAGTGACTAGAAAACACTCCTTTAACCTTTCCTCTTCCCTATTACTGTACTGTACTGCATGGCTATATTTTTTTAAATGTAGTTTTTTCTATAAATAATGTAGGTAGGATAAGTAAATTTGGTGTTTTGGCAAACTTTTTTGGTGTTTTTAAGCTACAGTGATTAAATAAATACATCTAATTGCGATACGTAGCAAATCATTAAATTGTTAAAAAAAAGCTATGGTAATTGAAATATGGTATGTGTTTTAAAAAATACTTTGTAGTGAAAGTCATTTGATTTTCTATTAATCCTTTCAGTCGAAATACTTTCATTTGCACGCAACATATGTACATTAGTACCGTTTCTTTTTCTTTATAATTTCTACAAAACAGCAACTGAAAGGGTTAATTAATCTTTGAGACGTGTGTTTTGTTCAAATACTCTCCCCTAACCCTATTCAACAAACGCAAACAAACCTGTTTTCCCCCTAAAAATAATTTCAAGCCAAACATTGTTCTGAAAGTCTTTCTCCCATTAAAATATTCCTAATATCTCTCCTATTGCACCCATTTCCCCTCTACTTTCGCTTCAGATCTTCTTTCAAATGCTTAATATGGTAATTTTTCGTTAAAATCAAAATTGGAATTTTATATTAGTGTTGTAATCCAAGAGAGATTAAAAACCACCCTCTCGAATAAAGAGAGAAGCATCAATCCAAGGGAGACAAAGAGAAGCAAAAGTGATCAAGTTAGTCGATGTTGAGCGATTATGGCAATTGGTCATGAATCAAAGCAATTGGTTATGCCTTGAGAATAGCCCTCGGATTGGTATTGCCGTTTGTGACAAAGATTATTTCATAAATTCGGTAATGTTCAAGTCTTTTTGTTAAAAAATGTATTTATCTTGCAAAACTTTTAAACAAATGAAAGAAGACTCAATCGAACAATGATAATTTGTAAAACAAAAGGCTTAAATGCTTGAAACTAAAAACTGTACAACTTCATTTTCACTTAACAAATAACTTTTTCGCAACTTTCACACTATATTTACAGATTTCTTGTAATAATTCATTTCAGAATAATTAATATCTACTGGAATGTTGTCGAAGTTAGAGAATTTTAAATTGAAAATTATATATTTCAGAGACATTGAAAGAATTGACATGGAATTGAATTGATTTAGTAATTGTTTGAGTAAGTGATTAAAAATTACCCCAATTTTTCGAACTTTTTTTTACCTAAACAAACGGTCAAATTCATCCACAGGTTTTATGTTTAAAAAATCTGGCACCTGAATTATTCATCTTTTCACTAACAAATTATGTTTGCAAAATTCTAAAATTTCAAAATTCCGTATTTCTTACTTCAAAAATACTTTTACTTGGAAATTTTTCATTTTTTGCCTATAGACGGAAAAAATGCAGTGCTACTCAAATTAATTCAAAATCGGAACAGGGGTAATTTTTATTTTTGCCTCTCTTCAAATTGTTTTAAATTGTTGTCGATGCAGAATATTTTGGATATTTTTTTAAAAAATTTCTATTTCTGTGCATCACATTTTTCTTTTTTGTTTAAAAAAAAATCTTATTTGACTAGATAAAGCACTACTAATTTCAATTTTATTAAACTTTGACTAGAAACACTTAGAAATTGTATATCGTTGCCACTACATCGAAAATCACTAAGTTGACTTAACGCAGAATTTCGTTTTGTACATAGAGCTGAAATCAGAATTTTAGACCCTGAAAATATAGGACGGACCATAAAAAATTGCTGTGATCCCAAAAAAATTCAAATCTCTTTCAGGTCTCTTTTACGAGATCAGAAATTTGTAGACTTTCGGGGAAAACGATCCTGCATGAAACAACTTAGTAGTTTCTGCTCTAACGACAACGATGTGAAACATAAAATTAATTTAAAATTAAGCTAAAAAAAATTGAATTAAAAAGACTCTTAATTCTATGACTAGTTTTGTTCAAAATTCGAATTGGGTTTTTTTTTCAATAAAACTAAATTCAAATAATTTCATATTCATATTAATTTCTCAATTGATGTTTTTGCTTTAAAAATATTGCTTTGATTTTTAAAAATGAACATTTCAAATTGCTTTTCAATTACGTTTATATGGAGTTTGTTAATGCAAATCTGGCATAAAATTGCTTAAATTTCGTTGAAAATTGCTTTGACTTTTTTTTGCTAATATATAGATCTTAATAGTAATCTTAGTGTCTAATTCGTTGTTTGAGAAACGTTGCTTCTGTTTTCAAGTTCGTTGTTGAACTAGTAACATTACTGAATAATTGAGAGAAATTTACTTTTAAATATATAATTTTTTAGTATGAATAGTTGAATATGCGTAGTCTATGAATAATATGCAAAATTTCGTGAATGTTTTTTTTTTGTTCTTTAAATGTTTGTGAATATTGATGAGAAATGAAATGAAAATAAAATAAATTTTATGATTTTGGCTATTTATCATTTTGATGAATTTTATCCTTATATGCTAGTGTGACTAGATTTCTTATGGTTTTATTTTATTTTATTTTCATTTTATTATTAGTGACTAGAATTTCATTTTGCCCGAAATCAATTTTTAATATAAATTATTCAATATATAAACATAATTTATAGATGTCTAGGTGAAATTAAGTTAAAAGGAGTAGGTATTAGAAATTATTCAGTACGACTAGAAACTACTTACTAAGATTCCTTCGGCCGAATCATAATTGATGTCTAGCCGAAAGGATGGACGTATTGTGATTTCTTCTTCTGTCAAAGAACGTAAATATTCAAAAAAAATCTAGCGATTAAATAAAATAATTTAAATAAATTAAGTATGAATTACAAATAAATATTTAACTGAATTATAATTTATGCAATATTTACAGCAAACCAAAATTGCTTTAGAAAAAATAGTTTTTTTTTTACAATCGCAAAATGCGTAAAAACTCTATTTTTGTTGAACCGTTTTTTTAAACGGCTCCTTTGACTTTGACTGTCAAGTGTTGTAATCTGTTTACTCGCGCTTCGCTTCATTTGCTTCCTATTGAAAATCATATTTCGTAAATTTTAATTAGCTTAAAGTAAATTATTAATATTTTTCATTCAATAAAATTCCTAAAAAATCAATATGGAACCATTTTTCAATTTCTACAGAGTACACAATCCAATTACTCAAGTTTTTTTTAAAATATGACTTGAAATTTCATAGCATAGAGGCAGCTGTTCTTAACTTTTTGACTTCAAAACATTTCTTTTTCTTGCTCAAGTCTTGTGAAATTTGTTTCTAGAAACCACAAAAACTTGTTTTTACAGTATCCTCTCGTCGCAGTTATATATTCGTATTTTTATAGCACACTCTAATAAAGATATCTTCAATAGCTCCCGCGCACCAAAAGTTCAAAACAGCTGACTTAGAGTGTAGCAATTAAACGTAAGACTGGGTTCTTCTACAGGGGACATCCTAGCACATTTGGTTACCCGCCGAAAGAAGCAGCTATTTGAATTGTGTTTCTAGGACCGATGACGGGTGCCAAATTTCCTGGGGCCATCACTTTCCCGCTGCTAACATTCGCTATTACCAAATTACTCGACGAACTTGTGGATGGCGAGGGTGAATTGACGGCTTCATTCAGGATAACATTGGGGGTTGCTGTGTTACGTCCTTCCAGAACCAGTCCAGTGCCGATGTCCTCTTTAAAACACGCCGATTCCAGGTGTTTGTTGAGATACGATTTCAGGGCGAACGTTTTATGGCACCGTTTGCACTCGAAATTCTTGTCCGCCGAATGAGTTTGCATGTGCGCGCGCAAATTGGATCGATCCGCAAAAGCTTTGCCACAGTGGGCACAACCGTAGGGTTTTTCCCCCGTATGGGACCGCAAGTGACCTTGAAGGAGCCACGGACGGGAAAATAGCTTCCCGCAAACCCCACAACTATGTGAAAGCTTGTGCGTAAGGACATGCATCGCGAGCGCCGGCATCGAAACGTACGCTTTCCCACAGGTATGGCATTTCTTCGCGGATTGAGAGTCAAGGCTACGATGCGTCTGTTTGTGCCGCGACAAATTGCTGGACGTTGCATACTGTTTGCCGCATTCCGTACATGTATACTTGGCCTTGTGTTCCACAGTCACCACATCTGCAGGTGTTTTCCGCTTTGACCGGCCATCGCTGACAAAGAATGCTTCGTAGGTGTATGCGACGGTTTTGTTGCTCTGCTTGGTATGTGGTGAGACCATATTAATGTTTGTCGTGTTATTGTTCTCATTCTGGATGATCTCTTTCTTTCCCATTTGCAGGCATTCTTCGCCATCAGGTACGAGTATCGTTGTCAAAGGATGTGTCTTCTGCGCGTCAACGTGAACAGCCAATGGCAACTGATGCTGATGTTGATGCTGATGCTGATGTTGATGCTGATGTTGCTGATGTTGCTGATGTTGCTCATGTTGCTGCTGTTGCTGCAGCTGATGAGGCTGCGTTGGTGGCAGGAAAGCCGTTGACGCGCTTAGATCAAGAATGGCGTGTGCCGCGTGTAGATCCTCTTCGGCTGGTATCCTCATTTCGTATGTGCGTATAGGAGCTGGTCTGTCATCCAGCGAGTACGGACGGTAGATGTCCTTCTTCTTTGGCGGTAGTGAAAGGGCAGCGCCTGTACTAGTAAAGCACATCGCTAGCGATTTTCTGCTGGTCGGAGTTTGAGGATTCGGCTGAGGTGAGATTTGCTCCGATTTGATGTGGACAACAGGTGGACTATATCGATCCGAGGACTCGGGCCCCTGAGACTGCGGCTGCTGGGCCGGAGACTGGTAGGCAAACTGTGTTGGGGATGAAGACGGATGCGTTTGTGAAGTGATCACGGTTACCTCATTCTCCATACGTGGCAGGTACGCAGTGAAGTGCATTGGCGAAATATCGTGGCCATATCCTGTAAATGAAATGGTCGTATTTTGTTTCCATTAAAATTTATTAAGTCGGCGAAATATTCAAAAAAAAAATTAAAACAAATAAATAAATAAAAAGAAGTTTTCGGGAAAATTCCAACAAAACAAAGGAGGATTTTATGATTTTGACATTATGCCAAAAAAATCTTTGCAGAGCAGTGGAAAATGAAAATGAATCTGGCCAGTTAACGAGACAGACAACTCTCTAAAACATTGGCTCCGGAAAAGCCACAAATTTTACCTTTACATGAAAAGCCTTGCACCATATTCAACCACAGGCACAGCATCAAGTGCATGGGCGGACGGCCATATTTCCCTTCCTCTTCATACAAAATCCTGTTGCCGACAACTTTATCAGAAATACCAACAAAATGCAACAACCTATATATATAAAACAATCTTTAACAGCAGAAACAACAACAACGTAGACTTCAGCAGCCACTAGAGTCCTCTATTCCCAACTGTCGCAATGCACCAAGTTGAAAGGAAATAAATAAAGATAACAGCACCCATAGGCGCACAAAATAACTTCTATATACTATGAAAGCTCGAAATAAATCCGTTTTTTTAACTCGAATCCTTTGAAGATTTAATTGATTATTCTCGGGAGGACGAATGAATTTTTAGCGTCCGAGACCTAATTTAATTTTGATGAAAGTTTCAAATTGATTGATTGATGTTCATACTAGAACATCAATTCATACTATACAAAATAAAGCAACAGACATTTAATTCTTGTCCACCTGAAAAATATTTTGCTCGTTTTTAAATTTCAGGGATTTTAATTTCGGCGAATGTTCATTCCTTTGAGAATTGTGATTTGCAATTCATGGATAATAACCCAAGCAACATTTACATATGTCAACCATTACCGTCACGCTTGACACAAACACTGCTTGGGAGGAAATATTATTATTTTTTTAATATTGGAAGAAAGATATGAATTAGTGAGCCTGAAATAAGAATACAGCGCTTTTTTACAGCACTAGTGTTATAATTCAAAAGACGTGATTTTTCATGAGACACTTACTAAGGTTTGAGATAGCGTGATTTTGTACTAAACTCTGTCAATATAAACATGTTACAAATGGTCTCCTATGACGTGTACTTCTTCTAGAGCCAAGACGTTTTGTCAGATGAAAGAATAAGTCAGAATAGGCATTTCTTCATAATTAACACAAAGCTACTCGTTTTTGAGTTATGGGCGACATGATTTCTAAGCATATTTTCTCTTTCCTTTAAGTATCTTTTCCCAGACAAGAAGAGTCAAAATTTCAGGTCAATCGGACGAGGCGGTTGGACGATTTTTTTCTTCATTACAGCACCTACAGTTTTACATTGATTTCGTATCTTGGATGAAAATGTTACATTTACAAGGTTTGAACCCCACTAACAGCAGAGGTCTTACGTGCTAGCTCAATGTGTTACCATAGAGCTGAGCTTAACTGGTATAAAATCCATATTTTCGAAAACAGATACAAAAAACACCCAGAATGAATTTTGAGATCAATATAGCGTTGTTACATTTCTACCCACGAATGCCGAATAAATTTTTGTGATATATGTAAATGCTACCTAGATGTGCTTTGGTATTGTAAATTTTTGTTACCTTCTACTCATTTCTGTTCTAGTACATATTCAACTGATTAACCACCTTTTGCTTTCAATGCTAAAAAACTTGCCATTACATAAATCAAATCAGCAAAAAAAAATGCGAAAAAAATTCAAAACCAACGAGACAAAGATTCTACGAACCAAATTGAGCTAATATAAAACGTTTCAAGACCAACTCCAAAAATATTTCTTTTCGTGATGGAAAATTAAATAAAAATAAATAAAATAAAGATTCTAATGGTAATCCTCAATTTAAATTCTAAATAAGAAGCCACACTTTATCACATAAAAACTAATTTTTATGGTCTAAATCAATAGGAATGTGATTTTAAGGAAAAATGCTCCTACAGCATAGCAGGAGAAACAGCACTTGTGACGCCCTTAATTTAAAAATTGTCTGACGAGCACATGCCAACGAATCCTGTTGAATTTAGACCGACAAGATGGCTTTTCGTATCCACATCACATAGAATCGACTTTTTTAGATGCCAGTAGACCGACAACTGACAATTCACGAGACTAGGCTAAAAGGAGCTTAAAACATACAGGGAATACCAAATCTAAAGAGCCAAAAGAAATATTTGTCTGCCCTCTTATATCCCCCAGGCCGACTCGACATATGCATCAGACATGAGACGAAATAGAAATTGGGGCTAAAGCATCATCCATCCGCATCTCACCCTTGAAATCTTTAAACCGCCATCGTCGTCTACATTGCCGTTGAAAATTTGCAAAGAAAAAAAAAATGAAAAAAATAAAAACGAATCCAAAAATGTATGTATTCTGGGTGGAATAGATGGATGGATACCAAAAGCTGGGAAAACATGAATAGATAGAAGGATCTGTGTCTGATCCTGGTGAACGGCTGCAGCTCCGGAATTCGCTAAAGGATAAATGTCGAAAGGAGGAAGTTTGATGGAAGGCGAGGAAATAACCTATACACTAGCAAATGTATTTTCCAAACCGTCAAAGTGGAAATATGCATGCCTATTAGAAGGGGAGATGCCGAGAATAAAAGATCCGTGCTTCAAGGATACCGAAAATGAGTGAATGAGCCTGATGGCAACTTGTCTTCCCAATAAAAAGAGCTAAAAAATCAAAAAGATATCGCTTTTGAATGCAACACAGTGTCTGCTAGATACATTCAACTTTCCAAAGTGAATTTTTTTTCTTTTTTTTTTTTTAAAAATTGCACTCTATCCTTTCATACCCGCGATTTCTCTTACCATGCCTTATCTGGATTCTAACGTTTTTAGTGCATAAAGGAAGAATCATTTATTAAGCATTCATCTTAAAGAGTTCCTTCAATCGAATTTCATCGCATTAGTGGAAGTGGAATTTTGTATAAAATGTTGTCTTTTCATTCGCGGCTTTGAACAGAATTAAGAATTCATAAACAAATTATGGTTATCTAAAAACTTTCTTTTTCATCAAATTTTCATAATTTCTGAAGGTAATTATTCAATCGATGAGCAAAAATAAATTGCAATATATAGTTCTGTTTATTGATTTTCATTGCGATCTAACTTGAATTTATGGGAAAAAATTTAAAATCTGGTGCAAATTGGTTATAACGATTTAGGGACTTTTACAAGTTTTGCCACATTTGCAATTTTTGTCATAATTTCGCATTTAGAACTGATTTCGCCCACTCATCCGATTGACTTGAAATTTTGCACGCATATGTATGCCCCACGGAAAAACAATATTCTCACTACTTCCTTTTCCTGAAATTTTTCAGAAAAGAATCTCATCTGGGGGGTTTTGGGCTCGCTGACGTTTAGAAGTCTATAAGGATAACAAAGGGTTCTGTAAAAATCTTCAGATAAGATCTTTAGATAAGATTTTTTCCGGAAAACTTGAAAACAAGGATAATCACTGAAAAGCTTCAGCTTTTCCGGAAAAATCTCATCTGAAGATTTTTAGGTCGATCCGGAATCGAGAGCCAAAAAGTCCGTAAGGATATCTTAAAGGCAAGGGTATATATCCAAAAACTTAAAAGTACCTACATAAAAGCGTTTTTTTAGATTTTTAGTCATACTAATCAAATACAAAATTACTAAAAAGGATCAAATAAAATGAAAAATTTACAAAAAGCCTTTATTTCCCTTTTTAGAAAAAAAGGAGAAAAAAAATTTTTGGGCGCTGTGTATCAGAAATTAACGCATAAAAAATAAAAACATTTATCTCGCTTTTATTTCTGATATAAATCACCTCCTTTTTAGTACATTTTTTCAATTTCTTTTTTCATTAAGAACTCATTTTTTGACAATTCGCATATTTTTAGAATTAGTTAATTATAGTAGAGCAATACGTTGAACACTTATTTAAATTTAATCTGTTTTTAAAAGACTATATATTAAAACATCTTCACGTTTTTTTTATAAAAAGATATTTTAGCATTTCTATTAATTAAAGGTTAAAATTTTAGCAATACTTTTTTTAGAAGTTCCAGATGAAAACCTATCATGCCAGTTTTCTGTTTAAATTTCAACCTCGACACAAATTTAATCCGCTTATTTCAAAAGGCAAAAACAGTAACGAAAACATGTTTTTTTTTGTTGTGGAAAATTGTAAACAAACCAGAAACAAACTTCATCTCTAAAACAGGAGTTGAACCAAAGAAGTAAATAAAGTAAAAAAAAAGTCAAGGGACCTAAAATACAAGTGAATTTCAACAGAATGGGGCTTTTTTTTCATTTTGATCAGGGGTAAGTGGAAAAAGGGCTACAAACTGTTACCCACTGTTGCTTCAAATTGTTGCTCCGCTTTCGTAGTTTTTTTTATATTTTCATTCCATGTAACTCGCTTTCGTTGTGTGTTAAAGTTAAGTGAACATAGGGTTGCGTTGGTCGAGAGGGTGTTTTTCCCTGGCCTTCTGTCTGAGACGATTACTGTTTGTAAACATATCTGGGATAAGGGTGACCGAACGGAAGGTATTCGATTTTATTTGGGTCACTTGAGGCTGGATTGATGTCAGTTTCGATTGATAATCACCAAATAGAAAGAAAAACGGTCGATTCATGTCATTCTGTCGCTATTCACACACAATAATTTCATCCATCCCTTATCTCAGTTTGCCAATCAAGGCATCATTCAATGCTCTCTCGGCTATAGCACTGTATAAAAAAAATACATGGATAAAAAAAATACAAGAAAAAAATAAGGGAAAGAAAAATTGATAGGAAGTTTTTTCCTCCCTAAGAGACTTTGATCCGCATAGAGCTCCTCTTCTACTATACATCGAATTGAGGCGAAACAAGCCAATATCTCACGAATTGATCCCATTAATAATTCGACACAGACAATAGTCTTAGGGGGGTTGGTTACAGTAAACGTCCCGCCTGGCCTAGCTTGTTCTGCCAGTGGTTAGCTAATGCTTGCCAAATGACATACTCTACAACAATACAACTTGAACCTCTGAGAGAACCGAGCAAATAGACAGACAAACGGACTAAATTTGTAGGCTAAGCGAGCCTCCATTCATCCAATCATCCCCAACCATACATTTTTCCCACTCCCCCAATCATCCCTAACCAATACTGTGTGTACAATTTCTCGTGGACAACATAGTCGGGTTTAGAAAACTCCCGCTATTACGTACAACATGGACATACTTTCTCATATATAAGAAGTTCTATATGCAATAATATGCTCATCGCCCAAGCAGATTTTGGTGAGCGATGGTGAATTAGGAATTGAAGGGATCTACGGGGCCAAGACTAAGTAAAACGGAGGGTGGTTCGAGCAAACAAAAGGAGAGGAGGTATAATAGAAAAATTAATAATTAATCAAGTATTTGGCTAATGGTTCTCTGCCTTCAATCGCCTCCGTACAAATTTCCACTACTGTGCTTGATTCCCTCAACAATCAGCAATGAATGGGCATGAGGCCCATCATCCCCATTTGTTTCTATACGATTGGGTTATGAAACACACAACTCCTATGTTTGTCGCCTTGTATGGTACCCAGAATTAAGGCTGAACAGAAATACCCGATCTGGGTACAATTTCTACCCCCTCGCCTTTCTCTCATATTTAGTTCAGATTTAAGGTGGTCACCCGGTGCGGGTCGGCCGATTGTTGTGTAATTGTTTTACTATTTGTGTGTCAGAACTAATTTTACAAGTTTGTCCAACTGAATAATTGATCCCCTAAATTGGAGTTCGAAATGCAAAAAACATTAGGGTATCAGCACAAAAATGAACACAGTCAGAAGCATGAGAAAAAAATTCTACCCAAGTTTTTACTTTTGCAGGCCAGTGATGCTGATGTTCGCTGAAACTTCGCAGGAAATTTAGGTGCATTTAGGAAAAGTTAAAAATCGCGGATAAAATGTGTGCTTTGAAATTAAAAGTTCCCCAATAACTATTTTCGAAAGAGTTATGTTCTCAACGATTTTTACATTTTTTTTTTATTTCTGCATCGACAAAGAAAAAAATTAAGATAACTGTTAAATTCATCCCAAATTTTGTCAAGAAAATAGATTTTATTGAGAAAAGTAAAGCAGTATAAAACTATCAGTAAAAATAAACTCCAGTAACTGTTCCTCCAGTAACTGTTACCAAAACGTTATTAACACATGACTTACCATTGTATAAAATTGTTGAACCACGGGTTGCTTCTGGTGAATGAGGTGGAGGACTTGGAGCTGTCGCACCCGCCGTAGGACTCGATGGACCCCAACAAGTCGACGACGATGCTGTTACCGGTTTGCTGCTGTTACTATTATTGTTACCGCTCGAGTTCATCGAATTATTACTATGAGTCTGTGGACTATGATGATTGCCAGGGCTGTTCGAATCGCCTATTAGGCTATGAACATTACCAACTCCAATCCCAATACCGATATTAACACCGCCGACTCCATTTCCAGCATGAGAGGCCGCTGAATCGCCCACAACATCGATCTCTTCTTCCTCATCGATCTCGTTAATTACAATTGGACCGGAACCAGTGCCACCATTCACCGATGTTGATGATGATGATGATGTTGACAGAGACAGTGACGATGAATCCTGCGATGTTCCTGCCGTTGTTATTGTTGCTATTGTGGATGCGGTCGAATGGGCACTATCTTCAGCTCGATCTGGCCACGGATATGCCTTCCATTTCTTGGCCATTAAGCAGCGTGGCATGTTACTTGTAGATTCTACTTAATTTTTCCAATTCCACAATAATGTTGGTATTTTTTTTCGTGTTCTCCACTTTTTGAATACTCTGTTCTCCGCTGTGAGTACTTAGTTATGAGATTGTGTTGAAATTCTTTCAGTTTTTCTTACGAGTTAATTTTTTCAATTGCTTTTCGTTACTTAAGCGCAAACTAATGCAAGGAAAAGGAGTCTAAATAAAATAACACGAAACTTTCTCAGTTTGGAAAAGGTCCTTCTCTTATTGCTAAATAAATCAGGTTTCGTTCCCGGATTGCTGCATCCAACAGATCTTTGCCAATATCTCAATTGGGTGTTAATCCTTGCGGCCACCGGGGCTGTCATTAAGTTTTGTATAGGGATACCAGCTGCTCGAGTTATTTTTTCTCAATTCGATGGATGCCCAGTAGTGGTGCAAGTCCATCATCAAATTAAGTTGTCAGTGATATATCAAAGACAAGCTAAAATCTAACACTAATGCTAAAGAAAATCAATTTATTTTTCTCTATACTTTCTTAAAGATTTCTAGTTCGATGTATGATTAGCATCACAATTAAACGTTAACGTCCTCCGAATCCTTTTCGATGCAACTAAACTCGTTTATATAGCACTAATTTCAATTGGAAATTAAAGCTAAAGCAATTTAGGTAGTTTACGTTAAAGCACAAGCACATCCAGAAGAACAATCAAATTCAACAGAATATGTGAGTCCTTTTTCTTTCAAGTCCATGAAGTGAAAAAGCTGTTTATTGCGTTGACACGAAAATAGCACACGTTTATTAATTTATTTATAAATGAGATTCCCTTCAAATTACCAAAAACATACGCCTTTAAATATCCGTACTAAAATTTTTTTCGCAGGCTTTAATTTTATTTTCACCTTTAGTAATTTTTTTTTTGTTTGTTTTGTGTTGATTTTTTTGCCAAAATGCTACCACATTTTGGAGGGAGGGAAGTTTTTAAATTAAGAAATGAATAGGCAAAAAAATTTCATTTGAATGGAAATCAACGAAAATGTCACAGTTCAGTACGGAAAAAACCTTTTAAAAAACGGAAAAAAACGCGCACACACATAAAGTAATAATCGAATTGTAAAAATGTTGAATTGAAATAGGATAATTCGCACTTAAAAAGGACACAAAAAACTAACTAACAAACGAAAAAACACACTAAAAACAATTTACAGTTGGAAAAAAACTTAAACTTAAGTCCGTGTAAGAGTGTTCAAGAGAGAAGAGAAGTGCGAACCGAACGAACGTAACCCTTAGAGGCTTTTGAGTGTTGGAACCTATGGCGCACTGGCTTTTATAAACGCGATTCCATCATGGGAAAAGGCGATCAAGTTCCGTTCCGCAGTAACAAGTAGTCGTCGTAAATGTTTGGAGGGGATGATGTTTACACATTTCATTCCTATTCATGTCCGTATCATGTTGATAGCCGATGTTCGTAGTCGTCCTCATGCAACACCATCTTCGTCGGTTACTTCGTCGCTATTCGGGTCGCAGCGAAACAACACGCGATTGCGCTGTAAAATACCCCTCTCGCAACAAATCCGAATCGTTCGTTCCAACCGAAAGGCAAAAGAACACTTGTGGTGTCAACTGTTGTATCCTTGTTGCTGGGAACACTGGAACCCGTGAAACATCGCCCCGAAATACGTGCAGGAGCACATGGTCCGCTGATCAACGAGTGGTTGATTCCCAAACCACGAGTCCTGCAATTTTGTTCCAAATCCTTGATGATCCGTTTCTGTTCCTCGTTCTGTTTCACATGCGTTTCAATGTGTAACAAGATTATTGTTATTTTCCGCACTTTCTCGCGACTCGTAGCCAAGATACGTTCAGACTGTTGCACGCGTTTAGAATAGGGGAAGTTTCATTCACGTCCCAGGGGTTATATCATCTGTGAGCAGCAGCTGTCGACGGCAGCATTTCAGAAGCAACAAAAGCAGCAACAGATTCGGACTTCGATCAGCTGCAATGCAACAAGCAGCGAAAACAAACAGCAATTGGTCCGACAGTAAGCAGTGCGAATTTGATACCCTCTTCGTCGCTACTCCATCCAAGTCTTTCGTTGTCACTTCCTGTTGCTGTTCTCTGTGTTATTCTGTTGCTGCCTTCCGTTGTGTTTTCTTCCCGTGACTCATGTGGCTGGTGGCTTGAATGTTTTTCAACAAATCGGAAGCTCATTTGGTCCTTTTTTAACAGCATGTGCCACGGCCGGTATACACACACCGTCATTCTATATACAACATTCATCCGGTTTTTTGGTATATGCACATATCCCTCTTATTCCTTCGGGATACAACACGGCGTAGTAACAAGTTGAACAGGGACAAATGTATTTTGAAATGGAAAGAACATTTATATCCACGTAAACGAACATACGACGTAGACGTGTTTAATACGAAAGTTTTACGTTTCGTGTGACTTTGTATAACACTCCCGTAGTGTGGGACACATGTTGGCAAAGAAAACGTTTTATTTATTTATTTTGATTTCGGATATAGATATTCATATATTTGTAAATACATGCATGAACGTATGTACATAACATAGGAGTATTCTCTGTTGCTGTTAGTTATACGTAGATTTGTGTACGATTTGTGTGCAGGAGTTGCCTTTCTGCAATGCTACAGATGACTGTTGAATATCAAAAGGAGGAACTACTATCGAATGTTCAATTTGAAATGTTTCTGGCATCTTTTTTAACTTTCCCCCGCCCCTACTCATACCCGAATATTGAATATCTGTGGTAACGTTGTTACGGATATCTTTCACTAATTTTATAAAGAAACTTTTTTTTCTACTCGCCGTTTGGTTTTGTCTTTAGTAGATAGGTACCTGATTATTAAATTTTCTTTCAAGTTTAAAGATTGTCGATATTTTCAAAGCTTTAAGGTGCTTGACTTATTCTTCGCAGGAATTTTTTCAGATTTTCTTAGATTTTTGTGTTAAACACAAATTTTATAACACTAAAGGGCTTCCTTCGATCTTCAGATTAATCGGCAAAATTTCAGATCAATTAGCCAAATGGTTTACACGTTAGAATGTTTAAAATTCTGTAAAGTCTGGCTTTTTTTTCTCAGAATCACTTTGATTTTATTTTAATGGATTTTCTTAAATACTAAAGTGTGAGTTAACCATTATCAACATCCTGATTTAACAATAACCACATGATATGTTTATACTCTATACTAAGTATATTAGATTTAGTATAGCGTTTGTGACACCTCGAACCAATCATCGGAGACAAAAATTAACTACACAAGGGTGTTTGGGATGACGAAATATTTTGATTTCCGCCGTCTGTTCGGTCGGTCTATCTGTCTGTCCGTCTAATTTTTCTCAGAATTTTCACGGACCATGCTTTCTCCCTCTCACATACAAATGGATGGTTTGACCGCTGGCAGTTGAATTTTTTTGTTTATATAACTACGTTACATTCACAAAATATCTCCAACTAGTGGGATGCAACATTAACTATTTAAATCATTTCCTCCCTAAAGGTCGCTTTTCTTTCTACAAGCCTACGATTTTGCCAATATTTTATATAAAAAGTTTCTCATCGTTGGTATTCTCTTCTGCCTCTCGTTTGGTCGATGGAATTCTGCTGAATCCTTGCAACTAGGTTAATAGGATAGGCTGCGCCGAAGCTTTTCAACTTTCAAGAAATTTTGTCCCTCTGCATCGATTTTGACTTATTTTGAGAAATCGTTCTTCATTGAGGACTTTCACAACATAAAGTTACCGGAAAAGGAGAAAAAAAAATCTCTACTCTTCGACAAGCATTTCCATTAAAGATACATTCTTGAGATCCTTTTTGTTAGATGACACAATTTAAAAATGTATGGATTTTTGTTTCTGAAATCAAGAAATCAACCTTCTAAAAATGTACTTTGTTTTTAAAAACAACAATTTTGGGGCAAGGTAAAAAAAACATTTCACCACTTATGGTAAGTATGGTTGAATTAATAAATAAGAAAAGCTACAATCTTCAGGAGGAATATTCGTAAATATTCTTATATGAAATCTTATTCAATCGTTCGCCAGGAGAAATCCGATACAAATTACTAGAAAATTCGTTTCCGATACAAATTACTAGAAAAATATTGACCAATAAGCCTTAAATTTCGAGTTACTGAAAATTTCCATTTAAAGACCTCAATTTACTCAATTTTCAGCCGCAGGGACAAATAAAAAAAACATATATGTCTAGACCACGATCTGTTTAAGGATAAAAAAATCCGTTATTCATTACGGAAAATAATAATAATTGTTATTCATTTATGAAACACTTCGCACTTCAATAAGAAACAGCAAAAACCCATATTTTCTTATTCCCATATTATTATTTTTTCTTTGCATAGTATTTTCTTCACGATATCAAACTGAGCGAAATTAAGGGAAATTTAATAGCAGAGTCATTAATGACTCATCCGTCCTTTAACGATAGGAAAGGAAAGTTTTTATCCTGCCACTGCCACAATTCCCATTAAAGGTTTGATAGTGCATAAGTTCAGAATGAAAAATTACCAAAGAAATCGTTTACTTCAAACTGCGGAAATCTGACCGCGCCTAATATCGCACGAATCGCTAATCTATTGATGGGTTAACGACGTTAAGGGCTTCTTCCACGTTACTGTATTTGTGCCTATGTATTGTATGTACGCTTGTACCCTGTATAAAAAAAATGATATGCACTGATATCGCGTTTAGCGTGAGGTAAATACAACATTAGAGTAAATCAAACAGGGATAAGGGAGAGGGGAGAGTATAGTACACACTTCGACAGATTGCCAGGATGGTCTTGGTACGACCGATGTGTTGCGGATACCGGATTTAATATCAGATGCCAGATTTTAGGAGTTGGAGTCGGTTGGGCGAGGGAAGGACCTACCCATTTAGTTCGTTTGGGATCCGTTAAAACCTGTGAATAGATGAAACCGATGGATAAAACTAATCTATCCGTATGGGCTGATTGAAAGCACATCCCCCATACGTCCGTATAAATAGACACCGAGAAGGCAACAACCAGGAGGCAACAGCCAACAGACACACACCAGACGGTGGCGATGAAAATTCAACGACAACGACAACGACGACGATGATGAGTTCTTCGTCAAATGTTAATGGGGCGAGTATATAGTCAGCCGAGCCGGGTCTAGTCCAAAGTATTTTCGTTCCATTCGAAGGATTCACGCCCTTTATCCCGCTAAGCCCTATATTCACCATTTAGCTGCTATCCTACCTCCCTGCGTTGCGATCATTTTGGCAGTCACCTGCTAGGATATACATATCTACTACTACCCGGATTGATGTTCTTCTCTTTGGAAGGTAGTTTACCCGTTAATGTGATTTGGATATGCGATTGCAGGTGACTTCTCGCTTTATATCCATCTGCTGGGTGCCGTTCCCTGCTCACTGCTCACAATTTACACATTGATATCATGGGCTAAAGATATCGACGACTGTGAGTTTTTTTCCCCTTCTTCCATACCTTTTTTTTAATGCCGAAAAAACATATTTTCAATGGGATCCTTTTTGATATCAGAAGCTAATGTCGGTGTTTGATTAGCAGAGACTTGTTACGCTGCGAAATTATTTTTAAGTGTGTCCTTAATGGAGCAATCTGTTCTGATTAACAGAAAAATAATCTATCGCAGTTACGATCAATTCTCTCTTCTTAATATTGCAGTGAAAAAATTCGGAAAATTTAAAGTAACCTAGTCGGAGAACTTCTTTGGCATAAATAATCGATATTGAGTTTTTCATAAATTTTGGGTAAATTTAATGTGGAACAGTTATGTAAAATACGTGATGCATTTAGGAAAAGCGGATGGTTGATGGTAGTGTGACGTCGAAATGAAAACAAACACGAAAAACTGAGAAAAACCACTACAAAAAGGAGGGCTAAAGGAGCGTTGGGTTCAAAACCTCAAAAAATGGTGTAACGTATTTCATAAAGCTGTTCAAGTTTAATTTCAAATCCCATGTACCAAATTATTGGTACAGGACCACAAAACTGAACAATTAAGTTCAAACAAAGATTCCAAAAAATTTAGTTTGAATAACCCTTTTACACCTTCCTCAACAAAATAGAAATTGTTTTGCAATTTTCCCGAAAAGGATGCACCACATCAAAAAAATTATAAAGCCAAAAAATGTTTAGAATGTAATTTTACAGATATCAAAATTCATTTGGCCCACTCTTTTGCCATATCTTCCCATACCAACATAAACTTTTTTTTACAACTTAAATTATTTCACCAAATTTTTTTAAATAAAAGTACTCCAAATTCCATAACAAAATACTTTAATAAGAAGAAATAAATTACTAAAAATGTATGTTCACCAGTTCCAACAAAATAAGGCCAAAAAAACATCAACGAAATTATAAAAAATGCTCGTAAATCAGATGTTTTTCCAAATTTTTATCAAATTACAAATAAATCCGAATCTTATTATAGTCATATATAAACCAGTCTCCCCGTCCAACTAGATTATTTTATAAATTGATGATAATGACCGACATACATTTTAACTCGATTCTTTTGAATTACCAACAGAAATTCAATAAAGACTCAATTTACTTTATCCATTTATAATACGTTCGAGAATATATATATCTAGTACATATGTGTAGTATGTAGTACATATTTATGGTCGTTATGGTATATTCGATCAAACTACCAAATCATCGCTACGAAAATGTTTATTTAGCGGTAAACAAAATCACAATTATCCAAGAATTGAGCCATATACTATAAAAAGCAACAAGAACCTGTTATTACTTAAAAGTAAAGCCTCTTCAAGGACTCGCCACCATAATCCATTCCTCTCTACGTTGAGTTCATTTTGGAGTCATTTCGGGGGCATACCGTTCGTTGACCATTTCGATCACCGACCGATTGTCGCACCATTACAATAAAAAAGGAATAGATTGAAAGCAATTTATTCTTAAATTATACGGAATCACATTTGATGACATTCGTTGAGGGCGTTCTGATATGGTATCCGAAATTTCCGGCCCATTTCGTCAATGGCACAACCACTCCTCCCCCACCCCCTTCGGAAAAACTCGAAAAAAAAACTCCACTCTTAAACCATACAGCAACAAGACCGCATCGTTCAATTTTTCTCCCATTTTCGTATTTTTCTTAAAATTACTCTAATTTGTGTGCGTTGATGAACAATCAAATGGGAAAATAACCATAAAACTCAACGACGATGGCTGAAAGCTTCAAAACTTGATGGAAACTAGAAACGAATAAAAACTAAGTAACAAAAATAGTAGACTCATGTTACAAACATTAAAAATGAGCCAAAATAACGATTATACCTAAAGTAAATCACTGTCCGCTAATGTTGTTTATCTACTCTTCAAATCAACCCCCGACCACATCTCTTGGGCAAAAACTAAAACAATCATCAGGTCAGCAACAAGCAGCCACTAAAAAGAAAAATTCGTGGCCATCAAAGTCATTAATTTTTGATTATATCGGGAAATTAGAACACGATTAAATCAATCAAAGGAATTAATCCAAATAAAACGCGACTTTTTAACTCATCGATTGAATGTAAGAAATACAAAATGCACAAAATATCATCGTCATACAAAATCATTCCAACAACGTTCTTAGATATTTATCTGAAGTTTAAAATTGATCAATGAAAAGCAAATAAAACTATTTATAAAATATTGATAAATGCTAATTAAATACACTGCATTTTACGAGTATCATTACAAGAGCAGCTCATCGATTTTCCTTGAAAAAGTCGACTAGTGACGAAAGACTTTTCGAAAATTTATAAACGGCGGAGCCCACCATAAACCGCAGATTATTGAAAAAAGTATTGAAACTTTTTTTTCGAAAAGTTTCGTACGGTTTTTTGGAATTATCTATAAGCAAAATGCTGTGAAAAGGCGTTTGTCCAAAATCTTGAATAACATCGCGTCATGTGATGCATCTATGTCTATCAAATCTGGAACCATATTTTTTTTTTCTATAAATTTTTCTAGTCGCATATATGAAAATACCATATTATGATTAATAAATATTATAATAAAAATGAAAAAAACGCATCATTTCTATTTCTAGAGGGTTGAATAAATTTGGCCTATGGTTCAGTGATCCTAAAATGACGCAGCAGTTGCCGTGCGGATTAAGTGCATGCGTATAACGAAAAGGCGCTTGCTCTATGAATACATGCGTTGACGCACAAAATCCGAATAGTTGATCCATTAAAACTGTAATTGGAACAAAAATGCATTTCACTACTCACTATTCAACATCTTTGAGTAGTGACTTTTTCCAAAGCAAACATGGAAATCCCATAGAAAGCGCTTCCTCTAAAGGTCCGCCATAAAGAATGGATTCATTGGAGTAGAAGAATTGAATTTTTTTTTCTGTGATCCTCGATAATAGGTGCGAGATGTGGTGACACGAGGACCTTAAAAAATTGGCGCGTGGCCTACATATGTTGCGGATACTTGTAGCATTCGTTATCATTTTAACGATTTATGGTTTCCCTTTGTGTAATCTGCACGGGATATCCGATGACAATGACGATGACGAGAGCAACGAAGAGTTATGCAAAAGACGTGAAAATCCTCCTTATTTTCATTAATGAGCATAAGGCAATGTAATATTAAAACCAGATCAGTGATGGTCAAACAAGCCAATGTTGCATTAATTTCCATCTCGATTCGAGATACGCGCCTGTAAACACGATCGATAGCCATCGAGCATATAAGGGCAAAAACCTGTTTTACATAAAACTAGATGCTCCGTACGCAACAGTTGATTTCCTTTGTGTCTTCAAACATTGACCGGTGTGTGGTGATCATCTGGCCATATGTCGACCTGGCCGTTCATTGTACCGTCCATCTCGGTTGCTGCTACATTCAACAAATTATAAAAGAGTCCCTGCAGTCCAGTTGTCTCGTGCCAAAACCAAAAAAAAAAATCCCCCGTAAAATCACGAACCGATAACCTGGCGCATTGAAGAATCCAGAAACAACAGCTCAAAGGAAAGGTGCAAAAAAGGCTACCGTCGGTCATATTGCCTGTAGACACAAAAGTTGATCCCGTTTAATGGCATCGCATCGGTAGCAATGAAATCCCGTATATCTTTTGATAAGTTCCGTTCGACGCGTTCAACCAACTTCCAGACATCTCTTCTTCGTCACAGGCATCCGTCCAGGTTTTGGGAATTTCAGCAGACATCCATCCCAATGATCCCGTTTTCTTTCGTCCATCCATCTGGCATGCCCGATATAGAGGTAGGTATACCGAAAAATGCCTTGCCGTGGCAATTGCGATTGTATGTACTTAAATCGCTCCCTTTTCAGAATAAAGTAAGGGAAAGTGGTTCCTTGCTATCATCTTCACATGTCTGATGACGACGAGGATGGGATTTTTTTCTGTGCTGATTGAAGACAGAAGCACAGAGCGTCTCACCCCAAATGCCGGTTCACGTACAGACGATTGCACACATATGTTGCATTGAACGGTCCAGTTGAATAAATTGCACTGGGATTCATGGGCTGCAAGGCACTGTCAGGACCCGGTGAATTATTAATAAATAGTGTTAGACACACGTCCTGCAAATGAGCTCCAATCGCCAACGGGGCTCATCTCTTTCAAGCTGACGACGTACGACGACACACGATGATCCTGTCTCCTCTACCACCAGAAGGGATATTCTAATATCGCATAAAGCAACCAAAGAGCAACAGCCTGCAATAAGTACGAGACGATTATGTCTCAAACAAAGGGCACACGACTTGGTTAGAGGCCTTCTGTTCGCCGTCGCCGCTGTACACACTGACATAGGAATTGCATTGAATCGGCTGGATTGGATCGTCTTAATGCCATTTGGTCCCGGTTTGGAAATGTGTCGCTGAAATTTTTGTAGGCAATTAACCAGGTGCTTATACCGAATCCTTATATCCCTCTCGTCTTCTATATTTTTTGTGCCGCTGTTGCTGCTGCTACAAAAATTATGACTTGAGATTTGTAGGGAGACTAACTGAAATTGAACAACATCTGGAAATTTTGAAGATGGTTAAAGAACGGGTCACCGATTGCTAATAAATTTCATAAATATATATATGCGATGGCAATATTTTTATCGAAAAACTTCAATTGAATATAACTTGAGTAGAAAAAAAAACATATGAAAAGCTACAATTGCCAGGGAACAATCGTCAAATACTCTATATGATGACAGAGAATTTTTTTTTTTAAATCCATTTGTATAGGGTAGGTCCGATTGAATTTTAATGTATGAAACTGGTATGTAAAATAATATTTTAAATACATTTCATCTTTTTAAATTTTTCGATACTATGCACAGTTTTCGAGAAAACAAAAAAAAGTTTCTTTTTATAAAAACTTTTCTGTGCCAAATTTCAATGTTCTACCTAAATTGATTATCGAGTTTTACATGCTTTTGTACAGAAACTTTCAACATAAGTATCCAATTTTTCATCATATGAAGTTTAAGGTAATAATCTCACCGCTAGGTGCATAAAACTATGTTTATACTTGTATTTAAAAAAACATTTTCCATTTGTAAAAGACATAAACCGTAATAATATTTAGTTATTCTTTAATATCATTGAACCAACGACTTTATTTACCTTAAATAGAAAATTAAACCCAGCAAAATCTTATACATTTAATTGATTTAATTACAAATTCATGGTTTTCTGTAATGGTTAAATTATCATCAGTATTCGTAGATTAATTCACCAAACACAAATCCGAGCAATTGATCCTTAAAGTAACTACAGCAACCAAGAACTCTAATTGGTAAAATCATTAGTGGACCACTTAAAACTTGAACGCAACACCTAATAATTAACCACAAGTAATCTTCGTTTCAACCGAAATCCTTGCAAATAGTAAGGTTTCGCCTTTGGCGTAATTTCAACAAAATATCTCGCACCACAAAGGATTTCTAAATACTACGGCACCTAAGATTTCGCCTATAGCTTCTCACTAACAATAATCAATGGACCTATTTAGATACAATGGTTGATTGGTGCGAAAAACGAAAGTAAACAGGATTTTACGGAACTGGCAAAGAATCCGCCTGGACGAAGTTTATGTGTTGAAAATTGGGTAGACCCACAGGGTTTGGTTGGAAGGGAGACGCATTTAATTAATATCCGGACAAATTATAGCTGTTGCTTCCGAAACATTGCCAGCGCGGGTGCAATTGAGATTCGGAGTAGATTTTTTGTTACTATTTCGCCAATTTCATTTATTTTGCCAGACTTTCCGTGAATGCGACTATGAGTAATTAGACGGGGTGTAAAAATCTTCCAGTCCAGTTCCACTAGAGAATTTCCATTAGCTTTTCTTGGAATATACGGAAACCTGTTATAAAAAATACAGTGGAACCTAGCTTCATTAAATCCAAAACATAGTCAATAAACCAAAAAAAAAGTTTGGATTCAAAAGAACTCCGAACAAAAATTTGTTCATTAACCGAAGCATTTTCTTGGAATTGAAAAAAAAACAAATTCTTGTGAATCATAAAATACATCACCACGGTGCTAAAGTATTACAAAAAATTGCGAAAAATCTGGCGATTGTCCGAGAAGCGTCGAATTAGCGTGACATGTTTTAGGGTCAACCAAAATATATCTTATGATGGAATCCGAAAACCAATACATTGTCCATCAACCCAAAAAAAGTTATTACTCATAAATATATGTATTTTTTAACTTAGCAGAAATCGAAAAATAGTTCATAAACCTTAGCTCAAAATAAAAAGTTGTTCATAAACCAAATTCGAAGTTCCACTGTATTTCCCTGGCAAAAATCTTACCTAAAATCTAAATATTCTTCAACTTTTCAGAGTCGAATAAAAGAAGCTTCTACTAGTATACGCTACACTAATTACACCTTCCTCTCCTGCTTGGCAATATGTAATTAATCACCTCATAATCGTTTCAATTGCAAATCTGCTTCGACCCGATTGGAATTACTTCTTAATTTGGTTTAGCAGAAAGACGACAACCACTTGGCGCAATGCTAGACCCTAAGATGTTTCTTCTACTGACTTTCGTACCCACACTCCCGAGAATTCTGTGATTTACCTTGGCCAAATAGATCTGGCAGTTGGTAATTTCATGCTATTTGGGAGTACTTTGTGAAATACGAGTTAAATTTTCACCATCTTTAGTAAACTTGAAGAAGGGACGAACGAACATTTAGGATAGTGCGAAACGTTTCAAGCCTCCGGCCACGTTGATAGTGGAGCATGGCAGTTAAATGGAGAATAATGTCAGAAGAAATGTATATATTTTGAAATCCACTGTTAAGGGTCGCACAATAAACAAATGGCGTGGTGGTGAACGCTCGAAAATCCCAAACCAAGGTGATTTTTTTCCTTGTTAGAAAATCCTTATTTGCTTAACGTCCTTACAAATTGTTCACAATTTATAAAATAAATCATCTCCGTTTAGGAGGGATTCGTATACATATAGCACACGCTTTTTTAGGCCTATTACGTTAGACCATCCACCAAGTTTTCCCCATCCCCTGATTATGAGTCAAGGTTCAGGTATTACTTTTACGCCCATTCAGGAAAAAACCATACCTCATACTTTCTTGCTGCCAACCGCCACCTACTAAACACTATAGTACCACCTGCTAACACCCGCCATGACCACAACTTCTCCCCAGAACCTTCTCATACTGCAAACCGCAAAGCAATTTCCTTACCTCTACGGAGGGTGGGATTTTTTTGACGTGTTTCCTCATTTGTTACCCGAACGTTTCTTCTTTTCCCAGCAATTTCATAATGTTTCGCATTTTCACGATTCTTTTTTACTTTCTTATACGTAGTATAAAAAGTATTGTTTGCATCGAAAATTGCGATGTTGACATTTTGCTTAAATAACATTCCCTGGGCTCTCCGCGGTCGGGTGCAGTGTAGTGTATTTACCAAAATCTTGTCTGCCAGCCTATTTATAAATCTATTTGTTTGTTTGTCTGTCAGTATGTCTGTTAATTTGTCTACCTCCTAGTCCCTGTTAGTAGATTGTCTATCTGTTAGTCTGTTTCTGTTACGATCGAGTCATGTGACGGCACTTTTAATTCTTTTTAACAAATATGATGGTGGAAGAGGCAGGAGGGTCGTAGAAGACAAAAAAATCCTTGACATATTTATGAATAACACCTAACATTTTGAAACTTACAGGAACAAAACTTGAGTATAAAAAAATTGTCCGCTGTTCAGATCAGATATTTCTGGAATTTTGCATACTTCCCTTGCTTCATTTTTTGTACAAATTTTCCTGTTTTACCATTTTTCAGTTTTAAGTTGTGAAATTTCTCAAAAAAAAGCCACTTTACTGGTACGGTGGTAAATAAAAGCGCATTACCTCCGAACTCATCTTGACCAGCAGAGCTTCTTCAGAAGACCTTTTCAGATACTAAGGATGCGTCAAGTATAGATTAATGTGCGCTCGGAGGGCGAGGTGAACTTTCTCATATATTTGTTATGCGTGAGAACTAACCCTGTAGCTCTACATGAACTGGTGGTGGCCGTTGGTATACAAGCAATCCAACTCGAAATGGTGTTGTTTAACAAGGACAACACCCTATTAGGAAAGATTAAAATAAATTCCCATCACGTTTGGATTTTCTTGAGCTTCAGCTCACTGCTGATGATGATGGTGATGAGAGGATACAGGACTGCTTATTGTGTGTTGGGAGGGGGGTCGGGTGGTGGTTGCTCTAAGCCGATGATGATGCTGCAAGGGTGGCGGCGGTTGTTTGGTTTTTTAAGCTCATCCTGCCAATCTGTTTGGCTTAGCAGCAGTCTTTCTACAACTCCTAGATGATGATGGTGCGCAAAATTTCATTTTCCACTCCACTGTCATC
The DNA here is from genome assembly GCA_964034945.1 of Chrysopilus asiliformis. Taxonomy (NCBI): domain Eukaryota; kingdom Metazoa; phylum Arthropoda; class Insecta; order Diptera; family Rhagionidae; genus Chrysopilus; species Chrysopilus asiliformis. Next base: position 273,030 of record OZ035962.1, on the reverse strand, counting down.
CTTTTTTTTAAGTATCCAATTTTTTAGTTGTGTGCTTTTTATGCGAGGGTTGCTTTGCCAGCTACTGTTGCGTATCTGCAGTCTAATTTGCAAACCCTTAAAGTTTTTCTTAACAAAACGCGAAACAAAAAAATTCTCAAAACTGGGTACTCCCCGATCAAGTTTTTCATTTTTTTAACAACAACGAATAATTTTAAAAGTTTTTCTGATTCGTCATCGCTTCTAATGAATTGCAATTATTAAGGGATGATAAAAAAATCAAAACAATTTGTCAAAGCGTTCGCCATTATGAATTTCATGGTAACTTTGTTTGTTATTCAACAACCCCTAATGATAAATGGGCCTGGACTGATACGAGCTTACTGGTTTAGATTAAAATCATGGTTCTGAACTATTGTCAAAAGTTTAAGTCCATTCTTTTTGTTTTTTTTTTTTTGTTATATATCAAAAATGATAACCTTTTTTCCAAATAATTTTTTGGGATGAAATGCCATTAAAAAATCAACCTTAAAATTTTTCATTAAATGATTTTTTGATTTTTTTACAAATTTCATAGAGAGGAGAAATCGATTACATATGAAAGCATAATACTTTTTGGGGTTGTGATGGCAGTTCCCAGAGAATGGGAAATTCAGGATTACTATTAAACTGTGGCAAAATTTGGGCTGGGTATAATATCATAAACTTCTAACAATAATTATGCATTGGACATAGCGGCTTTTCGATTGTTATTTTATGAAACATAAATTTCATGAGTCACAACGCAACGACATAAATTATTGCATAATTACCATTGTTACATTAAAAACATGAAATTAACAGATAAATTGTTTACTCGTTCTGCAATTCAGCACTTCTCGTTTTGTTATTCTGCCTCCTTTCCCGCATTAAATCCGAATATAATAGCTGTCGTCCACCCCCATAACAATTGTCAGTGGAAGTAAACAGGCTATTCAAGCATTTTTTTGGTTTTTTTTCTGTTCATGGAAAAATGTTAATTTTATGACTTTTTATGAGTGACACTGTCCGGAAAATGAGAAAGGAGCTTACCGTCCAACAGCGACTACCTAGCTGATATAAAAACTCATAGTTAGCAAAATTCCCATTTTCTCTTACTAATAGTTTTATAATGTAGACATTCAAAAATAGTCGTTTTTCAACAGTTTTTCCTGTCTGCTATCATGCTTAATTATTTAATAATTCTTTTTAGAAAATACACACATTGTAAATTACGATCGTAAAGAAATAGTTGTCGATTTTTTCAAGCGACCAAACGTTTTCATTTTCATACATCCTTCATCCAGTTCTGCCGCGCGGATTTAAATTATTTAAATCCAGTTCTGCCGCGCGGATTTAAATTATTCTTTTTTTAATCGAAAGCTACCATTACTTAGATCGCAATTTTAACTTCCATCTGCCATTTATTTATTTTCTAAGATCCGATGTGAATTAAGTACCAAAAATAATAAATGTGACCACATAAAATTATATTCCACAGCTTTAAACGAGTAGAGAACTTAAACCTAATGTATACCGGCGAAATTAATTTTCCTATACGTTTCACCGTTTTTGAGAAAGTTGGAAACAATTATTTCGTTTATATGGAGAAGGAATGTTCCGATGTTGCCGTTCACGAACTTTGCCTTGTGATTTACGAGAAGCGCAACTATACCAAATTTTAAGTCTTTAGCGCAACCCTTTCGAAAGTTTGGTGTTTACGGACAGACAAACAGACGGTCATCCCAAACACCCCGGTGTAGTTTATTTTTGTGTCCGACGACTTAACATAATATAAGACATTATCTACAATTTTTTGATGCGGGGAATTTTTTAAGTGATAAACGCAAGAAAATTGGTGCCAACAATTCTAGAAAATTACCATAGCACCTTCTAATATTGGTGAACGCCACTCCATAACTGATATTGACACGGACTAAAGGAAAAAGGGTGGAATTCAAAAATGCAGTATTTAAATATGTTTACGTCCTTTCGAATTTATTTGGTGTGGGTACGTTAAATATCGAACCAAATGCATACGATAGATACGGAAATCCTGGGTAGTTGTTTTGCATTTTGCTGCAGTTTCCCGTCTCGTGCCTTGCGAGAGCGATCCGTCCGTGTTTTGGATACATGAAAACGATAATAGAAGCCCCTAAAGACCGAAGTGGCATTCGACATGGTTCGTGATTAGACTCCTTCTGATATTTACCGTTATTGCCGCATTTGCTGTCGATGTGGGGGCGATCCTGTGCAACTAGAAATCTAGAAAATGCACCGAATATGCGGTGACTGTGGAATGTGCATGTACTTCCGTTCCCATTCATCCGTCGTCTATCCATCCATCCCTAGGGAAGTAATGGTCGTTTTGGCACTCCCAACCCCCTTACCCAACAAGAAAACATGACATTGTAACTCGCCCTCCAAAAATCCTTCGATCTGCCTGCTGTTTGTCTGTTGAATTTTGTACCTTCGCAGGATGGTGGCAGATACACGCCGTATATTCGTATAGCCAGGTAAAAACACTTAACTGAATTTGGTATAGCGCCCGAGTCGATTGTTGCAAAATTCTTCAAGTTATGCCGAAATCATAGGCGAACCGATTATGTTTTGGTTGTTGTGGGCGAAAGGCGTAACATTCCGTACATCTGCAAATAAATATAATCTTCACTACGCTATGCGATACGCTGACGCTATTATACGTATCCGTCGTAGTCGTTTGTATACCTCGGAAACTTTGTTTGGTCGTTTTCATTTTAATTTATATGTTTGTTTGCCTACATCAACCAGCTTTGCTCCATTTGTTTCTATATATGAACCCTACCGTACCTGGTCCTGATCTACCTGTACGAATACGATATCCTGCCACCAAAGGTAGATATTATTCCCCACAAATTTCAAATATATCTGCAGTTGTACTTGCAATTATATAACCTACGTGTATATCCGCATAGCCATATGTACAAGTTTAGATGGCGGTGTGAATCTGCCTACATTCTACGTATGTTTTTGTTTAGAACTTTCCCAACAATTTTCCCAAACGATTCCGGTATTTTATTAGGAAAGCAACCCCTTGCCTAGACCAACCAGTCGCCACCGCCACCGCCACCACCAAGCGAACGTTCGAATTTAACTCATATACATTTCGTTAGATTTCCCTAACATTGCGGCTAAGACCGCTTTAATATCATTTTACCTTATTTTGAGTTTTCAAACTATGCACACGGCCATTACCACAGCTAACAAAATTCTCCTCGTTCCATACGAAAATTCAATTGAATTTAGTACTGGCTGAAATATTTTAATTTTATTATCAGTTATACAACAACTACCACTCATACTACGTCTGTCTATGTCTATGGTAACTGGACTTGCAAGGCATGAAAAAGGATTCGATTGTTTACATTTTTATCGATTCTCTCTATAAAGCCTTTAATACATCTACATGCACCTGCTCACCTGCCCAAAGGTTGTTCTTCGGCAAAAAAAATATTTTCTCAATCAACAATTAAAGTAAGGTCACGAACTAGAGTTTTGATCGTTATAAAATTGTTTCCCTATATTTTCTTTATAAATTAGGTGAGAAAAAGTATCTAAAAAGATTGTTTCTGAATACATTAATTGAAAAATTACGTCTTTTTCTGTTGGCACTACATCGCAAGGCGAGACTGGATTATCATTCTTGAAACTTTGTACAATAATATTTTTGCTTTTTTGCCTCAACTACAGTACGTAGATTCCCTGCAGCAATGAAGCGCGAATGAATGTATCGTGTTTGATTTTAACTTCTAAGGAAATTGACCCTTGTTTCATATTCATTTTACGTTAAAAAATTTAAAACAAGAACCTGAAAATAAACAGCGGCACTAAACCCGGTCTCACCCTTTAACCTAGCGAACCAATCGAGTAAAATATTTGTAGAAATTGAGTAAATAAAACATATTCTAATAAATCCAAGCAAAAAAATTGAAAACCGAACTCCCGGTTGAGATTCGACCTCGATGCTTGAAAATCAAAAATATTCAAAATCATCTTATATGCTTTTCAACCAAAGAGAAAACTCGGAAAGAAAATTGATAAAACCAAAGTGAAAAATTTTAGTTGAAAATGAAATCTGATTAAATTAACGACACAATGTTATTATGATACTTTTTATGTGTCCTTTTTATTATTTCCTTAAAATAATAATTAAAACCAAAATTACCGAATCTCTGTTTTTGCCCATTTGTTCGTTTTTTAGGCAACATTTATCATTTTAACACCCAAGGAACCAAATTCTTGACCAAATCGCTTATCCTTCTCCGAGATCTAAAAGAAAAGGAAAGAAGAAATAAATAAAAAACTACGCCGCTGAGAGATGCATCTGTTGTGTCTACGATGCCAGTCTGAGTCTTTGATTGGTTCGGTCTACCAAAAATTTAAGGTCTATGAACTCTGCAAACTCCTTGGGGATCTCCTTTTTCAACCTCCGGTGACTATGTTTTTTTTTTGTCAGATGGTAGTTCATCATTTATATCCAGTTTGTCCATATGGGTTCGGAACCTACTTGTATACATATATTATTTAGCCAATGGCACGGGAAGTTCTAAGAACTAGTCGAGAGCGGTGGTAACTCGCCTTTATGCCATAAAATGTACCTACGTATGAGGTTGTATTTTTATTTTTTTCAATCCTAATGTATGGCACCATGTCTATTTTGAAAAACTTATGCTTTTTTCACGAGACTATGAAAAGGTGCTAGCCAAGAGCTATGTGATCTAATATTGTTGCAAGTTGAGGACTACTTATCCAAGTTACATAACAGAATCCGAACAGCGCGCGTGTATTCCATTACAAGGTGAAAAGAATTGGATAAGCCGTACAGATGAAAACATACACACACACACACATATAGATAAAAAGTGAGTGAGGATGGTTGTAACAAGAAAAAATATGCCCGAAAGGCTCCTTGGCTTCTTTCCATTAATAATTTCCATCGTACTACTTGCTCCTCGTGAATGTAAGTTTTTTGTTTGTTGTGAAATGCTTTTCTATGCCGTTTTTTAAAAAAAAAAAGGAAAGGCTTTAACAGCGAAAGCTCGACATGAACCAACAAAAAAGACGTTTCAGGGACAATGGAGGCGATGTGACAAAATGCAATGTATACGAGACTGTAGTGATATATAAAACACTTTTTTTGCCATACATTTATTCTATATTCGTCCACGTATGAAGATCATTCCTTTGGTGCTAAAATCTCCTTGCCAAAAGTGATGGCAGAAGGAGCAGCAAAAAGACGAAGAAAGTGTTATAGAGCAACAATCAGCAAAGAGAAAAGACACTAAGGACACATACCATAGAGGGGAAATAGAGCGTAGACTCCAAGGGCGGATGGAAATGAATACTGCTATCTAGTCTATATACTATGGAGAGGTTTATAAAAAAGTGCTCATCATGTGAATCTTCAGTGATTTTATGAATAACCACTTAGGCACGCTCTTATTTGTTTTATGATCCTTATCACCTTTCTTCCCTATTTAATTAACGCAAAATTTGCCCATGCAACAATAAAAAATGAAATACTTATGCCGCTACCACTGAGGCGGATAGAAAAACATGAGTAAAATCGGAAAATTTCATGCAGATACCATCAATATGTAGTTGGTATCTTGCCATTCTTAATTCAGAATATCAAAATAGTGCCCAGAGTTATGCACAGTCACTTGTAAAAACTGTTTTAATGCAATTTGAAGAAAACTTATGTAACAAAATATTCATGAAGGGAAATTCACACGTTCCAGGCTTTTCCGAATTTCACACGGGTATTTTTTAATGAAAATCGAGAGGACTAAAATCAAGAGTTTGAGTTTTAATTTTTTGATCTTTTTTTCTGACACCATTGTTAAAAGTGATTTAATTTGTGTTTTAACATTATTTAGAAGTATCTAGTCAAGGTTTCGTGTTTTATCGGGCTTTTAAAAGAAGCCAAATTTTGAATAAATCTTTAAAAAAAATCCCGAAATTAAAAAAAGGATGTCCTAAAAAAAAGTTCTACACTTTTTTTTTAAATTCGTTTGGATCGTATTTCTAATTTTTTCAACACCGTTTTCCAAAAACATTTTTTCTGAGTTTTTTAAAACTATCTTCACCCTTTCTGTTCGCCTATTCCCACATTACTGAGTACTGTTTGGAGAATATGCCTTTCAGTGATTTATTAAACACAACAGAAAAACTTGTGATTTTAAAAATACGCATGCCCCCTTTATACAATCCCCTCGTCAGCTAACTACTTAACCAATGACAATATTCTAATCAATTTTTTTGTATTTGATGAAATTTGTCCATTAAAATCTTTAGTTGATTAAAAACTGTTCAAAATTTCACAGAATTTTTTTAGCCGGGTGTTTTTTAAAAGATTTCTTCAGCCAGGATTTTTAAAGGAATTTTTTCCACTTTCTGTACAAATTCTAGGCTCCTACATGGCCTTTGCTATACATATTTTGAAAATATGAAAATTAGTGTGATATTTTTTTTATATTTATCGACTGCACCTCGAATGTTTTGAGGAACACCTGTTAAAAATTTTGGGGAATACCACAAAGAACACCTGTTGAAAATTTGAGGAAAAAAACGATCATTAGTCATTAAATAAATGAAACTAAATTATGTCAATATCTTTTATTTAAGCCTATTTAATACCGCCTAATACACACAATTGAAATCGCAAAAAAGACCTTTTAATAAATTATCATTAAAATGCATAAAATATTTGTGATAAACGTAACGTGGCTAATGTCATCATTTAACAATGAAATTAAATTACGAATGTACCTACTTATAATATTTTCCTCTACATACTAACATTACGTATTGCTAATAATTCACCACCTTGTTTTGAATTCACATTTCACTTCATTTTCAGGATTAATAGCGTAAACTACTCATATAAATAAATTTATTGTTTTCATCGCGTATTCGTTGGTGTTGTAAGGATCACACCATGTATGCATATAAATTATAATTCCATGTGTTCACTTATAAAAGACCATACAGTAGTCAGCGAAGAAAGCCAATTTAAATATATGAGCAGTACGGAAACGTTTCACTCAGGACAAATGCGAAACTGCCTTAGAAAACAGGATGAAAAATAACAATTTAATAACACGCTCAATGAATGAAATTAATTATGCACAGTTTCACCTAAAATATATATTATAACAATATTCATATCCCATATACCCTTCCCTATATACCAACGAAAATCTAAATTACTTTTGTTGACCATTTGGTAATATAAAATTCGGGTCGGTGTCCCTTTGCGCGGCTGAAAATTTAGGTCCTTGTTGCAACCAGGGACTCAATAGGTATATGTCTCGGTAGTTTGGACTTGTCCTGTAGGGACCACAATTCCCAGAGGCAGGCAGCAGCTCAAACACATTTCTGCATACGACGACGACGACGGCATCGGGATCAGTAATGCACGTAATTACGAGGTCTCAATATTTAAGTCTCGTTGTCGCAGATGAACATATTAAGGACCCTTGTTGCATGCAACATGCATATGCAACGATGGCAATATTGGGCGAAAATAAAAGGGAAATAAACCGACGGATGGATGGATGGCTAGATGGAGGGTGAATGCACCCTTCAAGTTAGTTCAGGGATCTAAGCAACATAAGCAGCAGCAATTTTAGCCACCAGGCGACGGAAAAACGAACACTTTTCGTATTTTTAATATTATTTGATATCCCGAAACTAAATAGAATGAAATGAAATGGATTCAACCGAGGTCTTCCTCGTAAATAACCCAAACAGGCTCATGGAAACCTCTCAGGATTTTTTTTATAACCAATGAAGTTTCTTTTTTTTTTGTTGTGTGTGTGTGTTTCCTTTTTATGCTGCTGTTGTTGTTGTTTTGTTGTTGATTACCTTTTACTGTGAGCTTCCCTTGCGGGACTTCGATTTTAAAAATTATTCGAGATTAAAAACAGCAGCTGTCTATGGTGTCTCAAAGACCCAACCTTATTAAATCGAAAGTGTGTGCAACGGACATTTATCTGGAATCCTTACAAAAAAGTCTCCTGTAATGTGCACATGTACCTACAGTGGATATTCTCGAACCAAATTTGGTTGATTAATTGTTATGTAAAGAACGTTCTCTGAAAAATGTCAATTTTTTTACGTAACCCCTTTTAGTGCTATTAATTTACATGGATTCGGGATTCAATTGTATTACCAAAAATTTTGCAATTCATTGTGATTTGGAAAATCAGACTACATCTCGTGGAAAACACATGTGAAACATGTGATCTTCTAAAAAATCGTTCATACTTCAAGGATACATCCATTCATAAATATCATGATAAATATAATTAAATACTGTGAAAGATTTCATAAATACTATGAACAAATTCACAAGGTTTGAGTTTCTAATTTCTATGAACGTTTGTTGATAAATACTATGAATAAGTTCATTGGTTGAAAACTTTAAACATTTTCATAGTCTTTATACAAAAAATACGTAATAATTGGGAACTTTTTTTTAAAAACCCCCTCCCATCGTCACGTTTAGTATCGCTGTCATACTATCGAAAAGCCCCCCCCTCCCCCCTCCCCCCTTCCGGACTTTCTAAATATAAAAAACATTCACTTGAAAACTCAGGTACAAAAGAAACTCCAGAAAAAAGCGGGCGAGAAAGGGAACGCGAAATCCCTACAACCAGTCCGATTATTTCAAAATTATTTTTTTATTGGAATTTGATATGTGAAAAAATCGGATACCACCATTACTGGAACACAAAGAGTAAACCGCGTTGGCTTGTTAATATCTTATGAAAAAAAATCTTTGTCAAATTTCAGATCCATAACTCAATTCTTGTTGCCATAGCCCGACTAACGGACAAACATGCATAAATCAACATATATGAATGTTAATCATTTTAAACCAAATGCTATAAGAGACTCGAAAGAAAAAAATATGTTGTCAAGTAAAAGTTTTTAAACAAATAATCAGACAAAAAGAAGTTCTGAATTTTAGAAATATATATTAAAACCGGTTTTGAAAAAAAGCGTATGATTAAAAAAAATTTGAAAAAATCAGCACCTATCAAAAATATTTACCAAATGTAGAAAGAAGTAATAAAATATCTAAAACTCTTAGGGCATGAAAAATATTAAAAATCCTTATCTGAATTTTGCCCCCCTCTAAACGAACTTTCAGCAACAACCCACATTTTCGCAAATTCTTAAATAAAGGTACCCTGATGTTGATTTTTTTTTATTTATTTTAAACCAAATCCGTTTGTCTGGATGCCATGTGTTTTGTCGCATCCTGACGAATTTTTCATGAACCCCTATTAACAAACGATCGACGTTTTTTCAATACACTGTTTTTATAGATTTCTTTTCTTCGGGACATTGACGTTGCTTTCTATATCATCTGTTCCTATACGAAGGATAGTTGTTGAATCTGTTTAGGGTGAAAGAAACTGTTTCTTTTAGAAATGTTACACCTGGCGCCTTGTTGCGATCACTGAAGCCGAGAGAAAAATTCGACGCGTGCCAGACCTCAGTTCAGTTGACTACAAACAAATGTTTTATTTATTTTCAGGTATATCTGTTCATCAAAATAAGTTTTTTGTACGCACGGTTGCTAAAAAAAATCATTTCTTCATTCGAAATAACTGGCATTAATTAGTTCTTATCAACAGATACGACATGCTTGCTCAACAGACCACCACCGCCACCACTTCATCAACCATTCGAAATCGTATCCTTTTAGAATAATAACATTTTGCTAGCGGTGAGTTTCATGAATATTTAATAAAACTTTCCAGTCGATGGTTTTTATTCAGGTTCCGGTTTCGCTCCAGGAAATTCACTAAAATTCAACTACTATCAGGGCATACGAGGACAAAATATCATTTTACATAAAAGATACCTACTTGATTAACGCGTGTCTAACAGCGGAAAACTACTCACCAGGTACACCTTGGTAAATGCCTTAAATGTGTTTTTTTTTTTTTTTGCAGGAGTAAAGACACGTAAAAGCAGAACATTTTATTCTTCCTGAAATTCTAAAGGAAGTTCCTTACAACCTAACTGTTGTTGCACTTTAACATTTTATTTATTCTGCGGCCTCGGGACCCTAATATCCTTAAAATGAATGCACGCACGCGCATGCCACACTCATGGATAATAACGAAAATGAACGGGATTTCATACGGATATTATTCCTTTCTTCCATCTGTTTATACGTCAATTATAAACCCAAAATCCAGGTAGGCTGAGTTTAGCCCTCCCAGCTATGAAAAAGGGAGTTCCGATCCGATCACATTTTGCTTTTGTAAAACAGGAATTACACTAGACGGGATTTACAAGAACTTTTTTTCCTGTTAACGATCCTTATCCCGAAAGTCTAATATTTAGGACCTACGGTTTTGTTGAAGTGTCATTGACATTTTGGCTGTTTGTTCTTTCTATACTAGGTTTTTGTTTTGCGTATGTTTTAATTTAATGGTGAAGCCATATGTTGATTTCATTAAAATATTATTCTAATGCTTATTCATTCACGTGTTTATAACGAATTATCAATTAATTAATCAACCAAACCTTGAGCCAAAACTTGTATGATATTCTGGAACACTACTTGATTAGCAAAAAAAAAGTTTGGTTATAACGAAATATTAAACCAAATACTGCTAATATTATCATCAGGTAAATTGTGCAGATACGTAGATTTTGTATAGATGTTTTTTTTTTCGCAAGAAAACTAGGCTTTTCTACTCCAGTTTATCGAATACAAACATACAAATGTTTTAATTGTATTCATGGTTTAAAATCACAGTAAAATGGTGGATGTGGGCTATATTACATTTATTTATATAACCGTTTTCACGTCAAGGTTGCAATTTTCAAGCTGTAATGGACAAAAATAAAACGAATCAAGATTAGGTATTATTTATTTATTTCCTAACAATCTACTATATCATTATTTTTAAACTAAAAGTAATAGTCACTATCGAATTATTAGAAAGTCCTTTATCATAAAGACACAACGATTTATATAAGAAATCCAAATTTTCCTGCGATTCATACTCAAAATGAATAAATAAAAAAATATATACAAATCTATACAAAAGGAAAACATTCGAAACAAAATCAAATTTAAATAACAATTTTAAAATTGACTTTTAAAGACTTTTCGCAGGAAACGTGGAGAAAAAGTTTTATCGGCAATATTAGCGGTGGCTCCTCTCTAAATGGAAACAGATCGAGCATCAAATAAACAAAAACGATGCAACATATTTTCCTATTTCACTTCTCTAGTCCAAGGATTACCATAAAATTAAAAAACTTTGGAGAAGTCAGTCACTTGGAAATCGACAATGGCCTTCCACTTTTTTTCTTCTGATTTCTGATTTCTTTCTTTATTCATCTTCAACTTTTCGTCGTTTCCTTAACGGCTCACGTCCCTACCATCCGTTTTCCCTTATTCACAATTCTCAGTTATTCTTATTTCGTTTGTTTTGGATACATAAGAAGAAATTAAAAGTTGAGAATTCCATTTCTTTCTTTTTTTTCAATTTCGAAAGCAGCAAGTGTGATTGCGATTGAAAAACAATTCGAACGATATCCTTTCCTGTAACACGCCCAGCTACCGAAGATAGATGGGATCCGTTAGCTTAATCTGTCTTTGAAAATATACAATATACTTACATAAGGTAAGCAATATCAGATGAGACTTCCTCTACAATCACACCGTAACATTTTATCCCGAAATTCACCCACTTTACACCCATTTGTTTTGCATTGTTTACGGTGTGTACGCAAACAATAAGTCATCCCTTCACAGTCGTGAGGTGTCTCTTGTGTTACTAGGCCTGTTGTTTCGTTCAACTACGTGTATAAGAACACCGCAGTGGGGCTGAAATTCAAGAATGAGAATCCCTGGAATGGATGTCACCAAAGTGGATTTTATTCAAGACGATGTAAGACAGCCAAGACGTATGCGAACATCGTCAACGTATTTGGAAATCTCATATGACTGACACGTATAAAGTATCTGTTAAGTAACTCTTATTATATTATTTGTGGCAGAGGATTATGGATGATACGGGGCACTTTTGCAACCTCTACCATAACCATCCTATCTCTTCTACACCCCTTTTATACAACGCTTCTCGTACATATATCACCACAAATTTTACCACCTGACTGATAGATAGATGAGCCTATTTGTTGTAAAGAGTTTATGAGAGGTGTACGTACGTTGAAAAAAAAACAGTAGCGTAAATTCAACTTTGAAGACAGTTTTTAGGGGGGCCCTAAATTTACAAATGTTGTGATCTCAACAATGGTTCTCAATCCATGCTAAACTGTAGCTAAACTGTAGGGGAAGAAAAATTAAACCTGACATCGATTAAATATAAATATAAATTCCAAATCAGCAAAGAAAAATTATGACATTTTTTTTATTTTCCCGAAAAAAATTCAAAATAATTAAAAAAAGGCAGAAACTTTTTGCCAATTTTAAACACAACTGAGACTGGATTATTGAAAAAAAATCTACTTGTTTATTGCATAATTTTTGAATTCAAAATAAACACTAAAATTGTCTGGGATCCCACAAGTTTATATCTTTTTCCATAAAAACTGAAAGAAAAACTCATAAAAAAAATGAAAAAAGTGGGATAAGGCAAAAAGATCCGTAGTCGGCAACAGTCGAAAATATCTTAATCTGTTTTCGGAAGAAATAGAAGTTTGAAATAATTTAACGGCTGTAAAATCTTTGACCCGGAACTACAAAGTTGTTTATGATTTTATTTTCTTGCCATTTCCGTTCTGTTCTTTACTTGCTATCATTTTATGTTTTTTATTCGGCTTCCCTTTCCCGGCAGATTTTTTTTCATTCCATTTTTTTATATTCATCTTTTTTTGCACAGTAAAAAGATTTCTTATATCGTGCATTCTTATAGAACAAAAACAAATTGTTTTAGTTGATATAACCGTATTTATATAGGCATAGCACTACACATTTCGACAAATATATCATTGGACAAAAGTGAAACTCTTACATGTGTAAAAATAAATTGAGAAAGTCATATAAAACTTACATGGGCCCACATTTTGCCCATAAAAAGCAAACAACAAGAAATGACGACGACGACATCGACGACGAATACGGCCCCAAAAACCGAAGTTGTCATAAATCATGTTCAACTCTCATATAAAGTTTTAGAGTTTTTTATTATCGGACAAAATAAATAATACACTTGTATGAATCGTCGTCAGAACGAAAGGCTCACCACCCGGTGGCAGCCTGATACCAAACCCAAAAACTGAAATGTTGAGAACAAAAACTGGAGCGGCAGGACCTAGCAAAAGGGATAGAAAGAGGAATTTGAGTGTAGAAATTCAACCAGATTGATGGAAACTCTGTGGCAATAATATTTTTGGGGTGTCAAAAAAACAGCCCCATCTTAAAGCTAAATCGGACGACAAGCAGAGGAGAAACTTACAAACAAATGATTTGTCCAAGAAACGCTACGCTAAAAGGACTTCGTTCTGTCCTTGAAGATGGGAGATATGAGAAACCCCTAAAATGAATGAAAAAAACTCGAATAAAAAATGTGAAAACTTTCACTACGGCTGGATATTTTTATTCTCGTCCAATCCCTTAACATTCGATGCGATATAAAGACTCATGTGAACACAAAAAGTCCGGCTAAGAGAAAAATTTCCTAATTTTTTATCATAAGATCAAATCCAACGTCATCAGGCGATTTGATCCGTGACAAGGACGACAGAAACTGCGATGACCAAACATCATGCAGTGCACCCAAGCAACAAATTCTGGATCCAGAACTGGCTATTCCTTTTCCCCGTCTCGACAAGAAAAACGTTTTATTATTTTTTTTTTAATTTCCAATTTTTAGATTTTGAAACAAATTCCTCAACACTTGTAAGGTTTTCTTGCAGCCCATAAACAGCAAATAAGGCATTGGGATTGGAATTGTTGTTAGCGCAGCTCATTTTTATGAAGCAGAACATGGAAAAAAATATACTAGGAGTTGTCGATTTCAACTCTGCTGTTGAGAGATCACAAAACAAACCTTACAAATGTTAAGTACGACCCTAGAATTTTTTTAAATTTCTAACAATTGCAAAGGGGCTGCCCATAAAATACGTCACGTTTTTCGAACCCGCCCCCATCCCTCGCCATAACTTTTCACGATTTTCTTTTAAGTTTAATAGCTCAGCCACACTACCGCAGACCCCCCTCCCTCCCTTAATTGTGACGCTTTTTATGGACACCCCAAAAATATTTCTAAAAAAATCAAATTACTTCAACTATACCAATCAGGTACCAACCCGTAAATATATTAAAGCTTGTACCAGTACTACTACATTTCATGCTACCTGGGCTAATGCATCGTAGCTGTTTCCACCATCTTAAAATAAACGGATATAACCAGTATTTTTTGGAAAACAATTACTTTAGCACATTTTCTGTATCGTATGTAAGCCTAAATTGTGAACCGGGTGCGGTCCAGCGCTAAATGATTGTGTTAATAATAATAAAATCCATCCCGTACAATATCCTCCGCATATAATAAAAAGGACCTTCCGGGACTTGAATAAAAGTATACGACGATATATAATATTGATGATTATGATGGGTCAGTTCCCAAGAGGCAAAGGGATGAGTATCAAAAAAAAAATTATGTCCAACTTCGAGTACAGGGAAACATGGCACAATCGAGCTTGTCCAAAAGATACAAGGAAAAAAACTCAAGGAAAACCAGTTCCATAAGGATTATCGGAGGTATGTAGGAAAGATTTCCAGAGAAGAAATGAAAAAGGGGATCATTCTGCCAGCATAGCTAGCGCAGCGGACATTCAAAAAATAAAATTAATCTAAAGTATGAGAAAAAAACGATATGACCAAATGTCGCATCCATGTAAAATATGGTTCGACCGTCGTCCATCGGCTACTACAAGTAATACTAAGGGCCGTTCTTCGGCATTTCTCCGGTTCGAATGTCCTTTCCGATCAGTCAGGATGTCAACAACATATGCATATACGAGAAGAAGCTGCCCCTAAAATCCGGAATCCTTCGATTTTATAAAATGTACCTTCGCACGATATGTGATATCCGCACCTCTAGCTCTTTCCTAAAACATGTCCTCCGAACACCAAAATATAGATGGACTTTCAGCAGCCAAACGTGTATCACACTATAAACATACACTTTCGATATATGTACATATCTGTATATTTGTATAATAATATTACTATTCTAGAATCCTGTTCTCTTTATATTATGGATTTTTATTCCATTTTCCAATCCATACACATTTCCATATGATGCAAAACATTTTCAAACATTTGTGTCGTCATAGGAGGAATAAGTTATGTTACTTCGGCTCCTTGTCCTTTTTTTTACATTGTCATTACAATCGACATCATTGAGTTGAGTTTAAGCCGGCCTGAACCCGTGCTGTGCTGGAGAGATACAACTGAAAATCGTTGGAGAGATACAAATAAATTCATATATGTAAATACGTCAAAAAATATTACAACCCATAGGATGAAAACTATTGCAAAAGGATGACACTGGGACTAACTATTTGATATGAAACTAAACGAAAAATTTAAATTGAGATATTATTTCAAAACCATGTCCAAGTGAGTGCCTGGTGAATGCTTGATTTTATTAAATGTGTTAAGGGCAGTGAGAAAAACAGGGAAATTAAAATTATTTGTTGTTAGAAAATCTGGCACCATTTTGAATTTTCAATTTTACATACATTTCGATGTTTTAAATGCTTGTTCTAATTTTGAATCTACCTATCTAGCATTACATGCCAAATTGGAATTGGCTTCCTGAATTAAGGTTTTTAACAATTTTTCATCCCTGCTGCGCACCTACAGTTTTACATGAATGATGAACCATGGGGGAATTATAACATTTGTCAGATTCTTTCGTTGCAACCTATCAACAACAAAGTCGTTATAGCAGTCCAGTTCGATGAAGTTATTAGCACCAAGACGTAATTATCGCTACTAATTTCGGTAAAGTAAACTTAGTGGACTTGAATTAACAGTGACCTATAGCTTACTGCCAGATGCGCTTAATCACAGTTAGTAAAATTTGATTTGGTTTCGCTTTTTTTGAAATCAAGCTTAACTGTAACACATTTCGTAGAAATCGGCATAATAGTTTCTGGATTGTCTCGTATTTTCCATTTGGTTTTAGTATTTTTTGGATATGAACCAATTTTTTTTTGTACTGTTAGATAAATTCATCACTGTTATATTAATTTTAAATTTTATAAATATAGTAAAATATTCACAGTAAAAAAACTTCTACTTAACCAGATATTTTTCTATGATTTTAATTCTACTAATTTAGCTTAGACTTTAATCAAACTACACAAACCAGCCTTTCATTGGTTTTCCCCGTCTTTCATTTTCGCTTCCTCCGGTTTTTATTCAGTAAATTTTCGCAATAACCCATTTGGCGTTGTATGATGCGACAATCGAAGGATTGTCGTGTAAATTGATACTCAATGCCAAGTATCTTTTACAGAGAGCTCTTTAAAAGCGAATGCGTGTTATGCGTAACCCTTTTTTTACCGGATTCGCCCTCGTACGTTTTTTTTTTTTGCCCATTGCTGTCGTTTTATATCGCGATATTGCCTTTTTAGGGTATCACTAAATCGGAAATAAAACAATTCGATACACATCGGACGTGTACGTTTCAATGCCTGCCTGTCGCACAGCTCAACAGGAAAACATAAAACACCATCATACCACCGTCGTATACAATTCCTGTTCGAATTCGCGTCCGCTTTTCACATTTGCCATATTCACAGCGCCCTTAAGTTACTTGTGAGTTTTCCGTATCTAAAGGGATTCAAATTACAGTCGAATGTATCGCCCAATGCCACTACCTCTGCTGTCGCTTAATAACACCAATCGCACGTAAAGAAAAAAATTTTTAGGGAAAAGAATTTAGAATCAACCCTTTTGGTGTATGCCGATTGTTGCAACCAACTTGAACTTTAGATATACGCTTTGCAAAATTGTAAAAAAAAATATCAGTTGTGATCAACACAAAACTTGCTTCTGCAATATTTAGTTTCGGGAAAAAAAGTAAAAAATATTTTTTCAAATATCTCGAGAACCGTTAAGGATACGTAAAAACCGATAATGGAAGAAATGCTGGACACTTTAATTTCTTTCAATTTGGTTATAAGCATTTTTTCTCAAAAGCGCATAATTTCCGAGAAATTAAAAAAAAAATTTTCAAATATGTTTATAACTGTTAAAAATACACAAATTGTGTGAAAGCAATAAATGTAGAAAATTTTATTTCTTTTAAATTTTGTTACAGGCAAATCTCGATTATTTGAACACCCTTTTTCTGAACTCTCAGTTGTTTTAATCAACAATTTTATTGTTCATTATCTATTATTTGAACTTATGTTCTATTATTTGAACTTTTATAAAATAAACCCCGCCGAAATGAATCAAACCAAAAAGAAAAATGAAAAATTTCTTAGAATTGGTTTACGTAATTCCCAATGAAGTTGGGAAATATGATTTATATGAATGAAGTTGGGAAATCACTGGTTATCGTTAAAAATGTAAATAAAACGGTATTTAATTATTTTTTTATTGCGATTATTTGAACATTTCGATTTATTGATTTATTTATTGATTTATTTTGTTTTCTATAAATTTACAGTATTTTAAAAAAATGTTTGGGAGGTACCAATTATACATAGCTAACGTTACTTTTCCACAAGTTTATAAAACGATTTTCATAATACTCATTTAAAAAAAATTTCAAGCCGCTAGCTCAACACGTTCTCGAGAGACATTCTCATAAATTTTGCCTGAAACGGATTTCGAACTGATCAGAAAGTTTCTATCTGCTCCCGTTCTCGAGTCGATATCCGTCATGAATACAATACTTCGCCCCCTGTTTCTAGTTCCCAAACTTTTAAAATTACTGATATAAACTCACTGACGAAAAAAGCTACATAAATTTTATTTACAAAATATTTTTCCACCACTCTGTTTTTTATTTAAAAATCCCATCCTTTTTAACATGGCCTGACTGTATTTCCTATTGCAGTTCTCCTTACGTTCGCCAAACTCCTTATATCGTGCATTCTGTTGCATTCATTCAATTCCAAAGGGATGTGTAATGTTCTGATGGTTACTGTTACTGAATTTCATTTCCGATTGAGGAGTTTAAAGTAAAAGAACTCGTATACAGCATAAATGAATCTTGAAACAACTTAAAAATTACATCAGCCCTGCGTCGAGTTGTTTGGTCTTACAACACTACAATTCCGCACCGTACCGCACCCGTGGAATTTGTATGGGTCCGTTGAAAGGGTTTGTTTGTTGGTTACATTGAAATAATATCCCGGGAACATCAGAACTCACACCATTACTACCTTTTGATTAAAGTTTTGAAAGGAAAATAGATTCAGGATGTTCGCTGCGTTGTTAAACCTACTTTGTATATGTGAAAGGAATTGTTTTGGGATTTTTCTTACAGTTAACATACGATTATTCAATGCCGCATCATGTGTATTCTTGCGTCATGTACATTTATAAGTATTTACCATGTTTTCAAATACAAGTAGGTACATCTATAAACCGTATACCCTTATTCTATTTTAATTAAATTCTTAATAAACGCCGGTGAAGTAAATTAGTAGAAACATCGCGCATTAAGGTGCCTAGCGGCATAAAATACTGGTTTCTAACCATGCATTGTCGTATATACCTATATGGTGGCCTTCCTCGCCATACGACTGTCTATACTCGTTGTAATATTCGCGTATCATTTTGCTGGGCACCTTTTGCCTTACCGTACGATGTTACCTTTAGCTTTCCGTAAGTAAGATTACCTTGGCTCAGTTTGGTTCGACTTAGCTGGGCTGAAAAAACGGCTTTCACTCCGTAAGGCTACAGGTGCGAATACTGAAAATTCTAAAGCTATAGTTGCGTTACGTTTCTTCGTGTGTTGTTATTAACGATGTTACGATTACACGACATTCTATGTTTTTTTTTCTATATACACCTAGTATAAATACCTAAAGTATACTTGCTAATACTGTTTTTTTTCTTACTAGGATGCCAAAGTACACGAAATAACATCTTAAACATATGTGAACGAAAATTTTCTTTAAACAAACAATATTATAGATCTTTATAGATCTTTAAAAGAATTTACATATATTTGCGAAAAATATTTTTTTCGAAATATTATAGATCTTTATAGATCTTTAAAAGAATTTACTTATATTTGCGAAAAATATTTTTTTCGAAATTTTCGCCATGAAAACTGGTAAGATAAATCGAAAATTGTACTCTAATAAACCAAACTATCATTTTCTAAGAACTATTACATTTGTAAGGTTTTTATTCGGAAGAAATAATAACATTTTATGAAAAAAAAAATGTTAGCATGTTTGAATTACAAAGTGCTAAATGGAATGTTATTCAGTTCACGGGTTCGAACCAATTGTCGGACACAAAAATAAACTACACCAAGGTGTTTGGTATGTCCGTTCATTCGTCTGTCTCTTCTTGAACAGCAAAACTTTCCAAAGGATTGAGCTAAGGACTTGAAATTTTTTACAGGTGCGTTTCTTGTAAATAGAAACACACTAACTATGTAAATCTAACTAATTAATTTTATTAAAATCGGTAATTTTAGTTAATTTTAATTTCAAAAATGGTAAAAACTTAACTACTTAGTAGTACAATTTACTATTTGTGGTTAAATTGACTATTTTTATGATTGAAATTAACTATTTTGTAATTGAAATTAACTGTTTTAGTAATAATCAACGAGGAAAATCAGACCATTCCTTCTCCCCTCCCCCATACAAATGAAATAGGTTTTTGCGATTTTCTCGAAAACAGATCACCACTGTAAGGTAAAAATTATAAAAAAGAGTGTTTAGAATATGATTTTACATAACTCTTCTCTACTTCAAAAGACATCCTTCCCCCTCCCCAAGACAAATAATTTTTTTTCAATTTTCACCTATAAGTATTACCATATTTTTCCCGCTCGCCCGAAAATTATGGCTAATAACTATTTTGATCATCGTCTGATGTAAGGATTTCAAAAATGTTGCTAGAATTCCCTTTTGTTTATTCATTATTCTTAATCCAAAAGGTGGGTAGGTGAGAACATGTTTCCGGAATAAGCAGAACAAATGGGGAAAAAATTCTCAGACTTTTTTTTTGTTTTTGCTCAAAATGCGATCATAGGTTCGATTCGAATGAAGGCACGCACACTTCGTTTCAGTAACCGATGAATTTGATACTGGGAAAATATCAATAGCCACAGAACACGATACGACACCGTGTGCCACTTATCACCATCGCCACATCCACGACCATCCTGGTTCCGATATTTTTAGTCATGTTTCCTCCTTTTTGGAGCCTTTTCAGATCGTTACACTCCTGGAAATTGTGGCAGAAGACAAAACGGAAATCGAAATTCAATACCTTGATTCGTGCTCGATGAACAGTTGATGAGAATAACAAAATATGTTTCTAAAAAAGAAACGCACTGAAAAAATATAACAAAAAAAATATAGAAAAAATACTGACTCAAGTGTCTTTAGTTCCCTGGATATTCTGATTCCGTGCTTGCGCTTAAGACCCCTGTTCAGTTGCTTGTATCTGCAGACAGCTCTAGTGTTTCTGTCACACATCGTCAGACATTCAAGGATGGATTCTTCGATTTAACCACCAACGTATCAGTGCCATTAACCGTTTCCAATGTGTTAATTTGATCGAATTCCGGGTTATATACATACTTGGTTCATTTCATTCGTTGCATTTGTCTTTCAATTGAGAATTAAGTAGGATATGTCATTGAATAGTCATGTTACCCGGTATCAAATTATTTTCCCATTAGTTTCAAAATTTTAGTGGAAGATAGTCTTATAGGGTCAATTTGTGTTGACTTGCATTCATCTGCAGTTCATTTCTCCATATAATCGGATTATTGACCATTTATGGTTTCATCGTACCACCTAAATTTTAGGATATTTAATTCATGTAAAAAGAATTTTGAATGATTTTCAAAATTAGATTCTGATAAGACAAAAGTTCCGTATGCGTTCCACGAACCGGAAATTTCATTAGGGGGAAAAATGAAACAAATAAAAAATCGACATATTTTCTTTTAAATTGAAATTAAATGAATGAAAAAGTTATATAGAAACAAGCTTTCAACACTTTTCATTAAATTTTTAACACATAATTCTTTCAATTTCTATTGAAGGGAAGGCGGCAAGGAAATGTTCAATCGAAATCGCATGCAATCTATATTTCAATCTCCATTACCTCAAATTCAAGTTTCAAGTTTCATAAAATACGGTTCCACCAATTATCAACTTTTCTTAACAACCAAAACAAACCTAATTTTTACTTTTTCAAACATTCAATAAACTCTAAAATTTAGTTAAAGACTTGAGGTTTTTTAAGTAAAGAAAAAAAACCTTTCAAATTAAATAGCAGTACAGAAAGCTGCAACTTTCCTCCTCGAATTCAAATCAAAACTCCGATAAACTTGTATATAATGTGAAAATAATTTAGTATACAACTTAACATTTTTCCGTAAAGTTTTCCTCATTGTTTGCAGTATACGAATAAAATACGAGTAAAACAGATAGTGAAATGAATTATAATGGCGATGATGGAATAGTAGTGAAGTATTGCAGTAAAACAACTTTATCTATTGACTATTGATGATAAGCTTATAACAGTAGACTTTGATCAATTGAATCTAAAGTGTATTTACTTTTAACTTCCATTACGAAATTTTCCAATTGCAACTGAATAATTTCAAGATGTGCTATGTATTAGATTTAAATGGATGCTTCTCATTGAAATAGGAGTAATACAATAACAAAACCATGTTACTACTTCGAAAAGTTTACTGTACTCAAATCTTTGTTTATTCCCAACTCAAGACCGTATTAATGATTTTCTCGTTACATTAAAGTCAATTGATTTGAATTTTCAGCATTTGAAGAAATTCAAATAAATTTACATATCACATAATGCTCTTTATTACTTGCTCCATGGGATTTTAAGTATGGGCTCACACTGTCAAAGAGTTATTATTAAAATATATTCCCAAAAAATACGGATTTTATTGAATTTTTTAAAATTAAAGTTTCTTCCTAGGAAGAAAAAAATACTTTTAAAACTGTTTTAGGTAATCCGTTGTCAAAATCACCAATTGCTAATAAGGAGCTGTACAAAAAATACATCACACAGAAGGGGAAAGAGCGGTAGGGTTCGAAAAGCATAAAATCACTATGGCATATATTGACAACCTCTAAGATTTGTGAAAAATCTTACTTAGAAAAAAACATGTGAGAAATAAATGCAGGGCTTCAAGAATTTCATAACAACATTCTAGAGAAGCCAAATTAAAATATATTGAATTTTCAGAACTGGTTAATATTAAAGATCTAATTTGCTGATTATTACAGAAAAAAATGAGAAAAATTACAATCCCCAAAGAGCAATCGTCAAATTCTCTTATATGAGGACAGATAATTAGCAAAAACAATCAATTTGTATGAGGGAGAGGAGCAGGCGTGGTTAGATTGAATTTTTTTGTATGAAAGAGTTTTGTAAAATTATCGTTTAAATACTGTTATGTTCAAAGGCAATGCTTAAATTTTCCACCACATACTGCTAAGCATTAGCATTTTTTTTATTCATACTTTTTGGCGAAACTTTTGTTTCTAGTAAATGCTTTCACTATTACTTTATTAAACTTAGAGAATTGACTTGATCTTTATTCGCTCGACCCAATGATAAATATTTGCAGAGAATACACGAAAAAAAATTACTATACATTCTTAATGATAGAAACTTGTACACTTTTACGCAATATTTCTGTGATGGCCTTTTCCAAAGAAGGATTCCTTTTTATTAATCATACGAATCATTAACCTGATTAAAAAGCATGAATAATGGCACATTATCTCATACAGTTGCGATTCGGTTGCGTTGTTAAGGGAGTACTTAAACATTATTGGGCACTTTATGATTCTTCCCGGCGATATATCGTTGTGAACCCTTTCAATATCCATAAATAGCCCTGGACAAGGGATCACAAAGTCCACATCCATATACCTTGGGAGCAATGCTAAACGCCCTATTCGCTTGGGTTAAGGGCATAGCCATTAATAAATCAAAGGTTGCCATCCATCATAATCGGGTCTTAGTTCCAATCAGAAACACCTTGTTTTCTTTTTCGAAAAAAATAATCCTTACCTGCCGTATTTCGGTTATACGTAAATTCTCAGAGAACAACCGTTAAGGATTCTCTTCTACAATCCTAAATTCCCCCTTAGTTACTCACCCACCCACCATTCCAACACTTTAAGGACATGAATAGTGAGTTTCTTCTCCCGATTGTGATTATTCACATATGCATGTGGAGATCTGATATAGAATATCGGGATCGGTGACGTTGACGATATGTTCCTTCGTTGTAGCCAAAAGATTTTTCTCAGGTTTTTCTTTTTGAATATCATCATCCCTTCATAGGCCTCAACCCCATTGCAGCCACAAGCAACTTTGAGGACGATTGGGTTTCATCATCAGCTTTACGCTCGCCAAGGACCATAGAAAGGTGCTATGCAATAAATTACGTCAGTTTTATTATATGGCACATATATTATGACCGCATTATAACTGTGTTACTAAATTATTCAAAATGAAACATGGGAAGACGTCTTCCAAAATGAAAAGGGGTATCCAACCATCCGGCAACCAGCCAGCTTTTATTCAACCCGGTGAATCAACCAAGCGAATACGACACAAAATAGCAAAGAAAAATTCAAAATCATATCAACAAAAAAAAACACACACACACACAACATCGACCGAAGATGGAGAAGAGAGCAGCCCAACTAAGGAAGAAATCTAAACAAACAAATTTATGGCATGTTCTTGTTGTATCCTGTGTCGTTATGAATTTATTATATTAATGTTTCATTTCGAACGTTTTTTTATTTTATTTTTTTATACTTTGGTTTGCACCCCGACTCTTAACTTTTTCGGTTACTACGGTATATCAACCCGTCATATGTAGTGTCACTCGTGCAGAAATAGAAAATATTTCGCTGACCTCAATAACTATCTATGAGAAATGTTTTCAAAATAAACGGAGATTTACACCGTGTCTTGACTTGGGATTTTTCATCGCAGAGATTTTATAATTGACCAATCAGAGCTCGAGTTGATGACGATATCGCCGTCAACTCGAGCTCTGATTGGTCAATTATAAAATCTCTGCGATGAAAAATCCCAAGTCAAGACGCGGTGTCACACTTTCGTGAAATTTCACACTTTTTAGTGTGATCGGTTCCACAAAAAATGTAAAAAAAATTGTGTTTATTTTAATAAAATTAGAAAATGTACAAATATTTGATTTCTTGAGTCAGTTAACCAATTAGTCTCTAGGCTAGGACCACAAAAAACCAAATAATTATGCAATAAGAATTTCGGAACAAATTCTTAGAACCAAATTCTTATATTTATTTTTTTAAAAAGTTCAAGAAATTTTAAGCTTTTTGGACATCCTCGCCCTCGTCAAACTCTACCGGGATTTTTTGTATAGAGTTTAGAACTACCTTCACACTATCACAGACACCCTCCGCCTAAAAGTATGACGTATTTTATGGACAGCCTTATTACCAACGTAATGGTTCTACTTAACGATCTCAGACAAGAGTAGCGAAACAGTTACGGCTGACCGCTTCCAATATCCAATATAAAGGGAGATCAAACGAAACGATAATGTGTGAGAGAGAGAGAGAGAGAGAAGTGTAGAAGAGAAGGGAGAGTGAAAAGATCTAGCAAAGGAAAATAATTGATTTGTGACAAATTTTTCCCTTGTACCTTTGCTCCCCTTTTTTGAGATCGATTAGTTTTCGAATCAAAACTTTTGAAGTCAGACTTATTTCTGATTAAGATTAATCACTTTAATTTAGATTTTCTCGATAATCAAGATAAAATTAAATCCCAAAACTAATTATTCTTCAAATTATTATTCTAAACAATAAGACCACCGTTAAATGAAAAACTTTCAATGCCACATACAAAATAATTTCGTTTGGTTCTACTTCTTGAATACCGTTTTTTAATCTCCACGGAATAAAGATTGAAATTTCGCCCACCCACGACTGTCACTTACATCGATATAAAAAGAAAGAGTGCAACGACAAAACATTCCGGAACATGAAAAATTCAGTTAAAAAAGTCTCCCCCCAAAAACTCATTTGAAGTAAAAACTCCAAACGACAATAAATGGAAGCGAAAAACTTTGAAAATGCAAACACAGCGCAGGCAATTTGCATACTGCGGCATAGGCCACACAAAACAGGATGTTTAAATTACAATACTTGGAAAAAATACACGAGGACAATTAACATTATTTTGCGAAAATCGTGATCTACCTACGAGTAAGTACGTGAAAATTCACTCTGCAAACCAACCCAACCTATGCCAGTAGAAATTTCCCTCATTCGATTTTTCGCAATTTTTACCAGAAACTAACCAGCAATCGGCAAAGGGTCGACGTCCCGGCTTCTCTGTCGATAAATGATTTTTTTACCACTGCGATTAAAGCTTTGATGCATTTAAATATTTGCTTTACACCCTCACAAACTCACCACCCCTCCATGGGTAACCAATTTTATTTAAACAACGCAGTTAAATATTATTAAGGTAAAAAAGTTTAACCGAATAAATGCCATACTTTTGGTCGGCGGGGTATGAGATGGTGGTATAAGGAACCGGGAATAGAGTGGATGAAAGGATACAAGTAATGGCAATCGAAATCCTTTATTCATTCGTTTAGTTTTTCAAGTTTTCTTCGTTTCTGGGCAAGGAAATGGTTCGCGTGACATGTCACAATAATGAGTCAAAGTCTGATTTTCCCAAAAACTTAAGCAAAAGTAATTTAGTGAAAAAGTGATAGAAATAAATACAAACTTACATCATGGTCTATCCAAATAAACACCGCAAAAAAGCGAATGAGAAAAAAATCAAATATATTTTAGTTTTGATTTCAGAATATACTCGTATAGATAAATTTTTTATGTCCTATAGAAGAATAATTCGTTTCGTGCAAATAAATTAATCTACTAAATAAATTGCTTATTCAAAGCGTATCAATAGTTATTTTTACGCTCATAGCAATAATTTTGTGTTTTTAACCAACAAAATTTGTTGATTCAGTTGCAACAACAGTTTTTTCATTGTTTCTCCAAATATTGGTTTGTTTATCACCGCAAATCTCGAAAACCGGTAAATGGATTTTTATGAAACTTAGAATCTAGATTCGTGGTAATGGGGAATGAAACATAGGCTAGAAGTAATTCCATTAGGGTATTTCCATTCTCTCCCAAAGTAAAACTAAACAGTTTTGTTACCTTTTCAAAAACGGTGTGTTTTTCTTAAAATTTAGAAAAAGTCTTAGCCAAACATAAAACCTGATCTTCACAACCTCTAGCTCCTAATTTTAAGTATTAAATTATGTTGCCTTAACATTAAATCACACCCCTTTCGTCCCTAAATGAATCATCTTTTTCATGGACAGGCCATAATTATATCTATAAAAAAAATTCAATCCTTATATGTTTCCTTCAATTTTTTCTAGGAGATTGTGGCGTTTTAGTGTTTTTTTTTTCTAGTTCTGAAAATAATTGAATTTCCAAGACTTTCTGCCTTTTGCAGTGATCTATTAGATTAAATCATCACGTGCCTCCTTCTAGATCACAAATTTTTTATTTATCTTCTTTGGTTAACTTCAGAAAATAATCAGAATTTCAAGGATGGAACACGCGACGATGGGGTCGATATGAAAAATGAAAACATTTGAGTCAAAAGCAGGACACGACACTTGAATTGAATCGAAATCACTGGATTCAACCATTGGAGAGGATTGTTGAATTTCACACAAAAGAATTGTAATCGTTTTGTGCCGATGATGGCTGATATCATCTCTGATGGTTGAGCGCAGAGTTTTCCATTCGATGGATGACCAAGGACTAATGTTGGAAAGGTCAGAAAAAAGATTTTGTGTATATATGTTGGCAAGTTGCTGGGGATATCGGTACAATGAGATGATAAAAACACCATCATTGCACATCCTTAAAAATTGTAAAAAGGAAAAAAAATACACAAAGCCAAAAGAGACAGAAATCGCGCACTCAAAGTGATGAGAGGCCAATCAAGTCAAGCACTTTTCGGATTCTAAACTTTTATACAGAGTTGCAGGTATTTTTCTACGGAAAGGACACAAGAAAACGAGTCCTGCTCCATAAATTCAAGTGCTGAGTAGTTTTATTTCTCTTTATCCCTTTTGCTGTATTGGATTCAAGACTTCCGGCTATACGATCCTTTGCACACCTTCACATCGCTACTATTTATTCTGATGGGCTGTTAAAATTCACCCCGCCTCGACCAAAGTCCTTCCAAAGAGTCAGCAGTAAGGTAAGGTGAAATGGAATAGCGTTAAAGGATGATTGTAAAGCGACCTCTTGACTCAAATTTTATTCCCTTTTGTAAGTTTTCAAGTGTTAAAGTTTCGTTGAATCGACATTTTGAAATATCATTCTGTTGAAATGTACCACATTGGGATTGAAGGAAATAATAGCGGAGCAAAGGGAAATCGAACAGTATTTGAGTAGAGGTCGTAGTATAATAAAGGATTATCTGCAAAAGATTTTTGCGGCCTCTTATACAATCGGACGAATTGAAGTAGTATATCCTGTGTAGGATTTTTAATGTAGAAGTGCGATAGATTCAGGGTAAGTAGTTTGTTGCATTGTTACAAAATTGCATCAAATACAAACTGCTGATAGCGCAAAATTACGTACAAGTTGACGCTATTTGTTTTCAACTCAAGTTATGTGAATTTCATTTGCATACAAACTTTAGGATTTAGCATTTTTTTTTTAATTTTATTTAGAAAACTATTTTACAAGACAGAAACCTTTTCCGTCCGAAATCTTGCGATAAAGATAACCGTAAAGGGCTGTCCATAAAATAAATCACACTTTTGAAGCAGGGGTTGGTGTCTACGGTCGTGCGACGGCAGTACTACGACAAATCCATACAAAAAATCGCAAAAAAGTTGGATGAGGATGAAAGGGGGTTTCAGAAAGCCGGAAACTAGAGTGATGTATTCTCTGGTCAATGAAACATTTTTAATTGCAAATCACTGAGATTTCAGTAAATGTTACAGAAATAAAAACTACTGAAATTGAATTAAAGGCCGATAGCTGACCGCTATTTTCATCAATTATACCGATTGAAAAACGATGATTAGCGATGGCATAAGTAAATGTTGCAAGGCTCATAAAAGAAAAACTATTGGGGATCGGTAGCGTAGTTTTTCAATAGCCAAGCTATTCTCTAGACTTGGAACCATCGGATTATTTCCTTTTACTATCGATACACACAACACACGTTCTTTGCAACCCCAAGCAACATTTATGTCAACCGCGACGATCATGGTTGACAAATGTCGTTAATGTCATGGTTAGCATTAATGCTGCTTGGGAACTACTCCAAATGCAAAAAAAAATCGAGAATGTATTCAGAGACAATTTTTTCGAAAACCAAAAATTTCGTTGCCTAAAAATCGTCAAAGAACTCGTCAAAACCCTGAAAATAACTCCATCCTCATTGACTAGCTTTCTACATTAATATAGTTCCATAAAAATTAAAGTTCTTGCAAAAAATTTCTTTTTCCCCAATCATTTTACCTAAACAAATAGATGTTCACGAAAGGCAACTTTACATAATTTTATTAGTGAAAAACTCTTTTAATAGAAAATATTTCAAGGGGATGACTCTAACTGAGGATCATTAAAATTTCATTGACAAAGGAATTCTCATGCATTTTGTAGAAAACAAGTAAACACGGTATAAAATTAATTCACCTTTGACGTTGATATATAGAAATTGCGGTTAAAGTGTAACACACTTATTCGCATATCCTTGAAACTGAAATTGTGAACACATCAACTTGACTTTAACGACGAAAATTTATAAAAAGATTATACACATCATGCAGAAATTAGTGATGAAAATTATATAAGAGTTACCTACTTTCGCCATATACAAAATCAAATTTAACACATCGTTGTGTTCGCCTTTAAGTATTCGTGGAAAACAAGTAAACGCATGGGAAATCCATCCAAGACACGTTAGCTTGAGAGAAGGAAAACCCATAGAAAATTTAATACAAACTCAGGGGATTCGGGTCAAAATTAAATTTAAAATTTCATATTCATGCAGTCAAAATCCGAGCCAAAAATCTATTTGGGAAAACAGATTTTGTATCAGAGAATTTTCAAAATCACACAAAAATAATTAATTTGTGCTCTAAAAATTTTCTTTGCTTCAGAAAACCCTTTTAGACTTCTTTTCATTGGGGAATTTATCAAAATCTAGAGTTTCAGCAGCCAAATTAAATCTAAAATAATCGAAAGTCTTGGTAGTCAGATTAAAGAATTGAAAGTTTGTAGATTCTTAGAGGAATGGAAAGAAAAACCGTGGAACCAAAATTTTCATACAACCGCACTGATCGTTATAAGATAGTAGATACAAATATCTTTATTTTTTATTCATTATTTTCACCTACATCCCATAATTCACTTCGGGTTGTTCTATTTTTACGACAATGTTCTCTATAGAATTTCTTTTCTACCATTTATGGTGGAAAATCCATAAATGAAGGAGCAAAGGTTGATGAATCTTTCACAGACCGAAATTCTGTTTTCCTCGTCCTGAAATTGTAAAGCAGTTTTCTCATGGGAACCGAAACATCTGCCAGGTCAAGAGGCATTTAATTCACTTGTTGCTCCCCAATGCCGAGAGAAATAATTAGATATGGAACACCGTAAAGAGCATCTCTTTGATTAGCTCTAATTTATTATAATTCCTTAAAGAACCAAATACCCAAATAATTTTTTCTCGTTTTTTTTTGCTTGTCTACATTGGGATTTTGCAAAAAGGAAAAAAAACTCTCCGGAGCATTCATTGTGTGGATAAAATTCGGGAAACTTGAAATTCCAAATTTAAGTCTTTAAAATGAAATTGAGTTAGTTAGAAATTTAAAATGCGATTTAATTAGTTTGAATTTTTCAAACAATTAATCTAGCCAGAAATTCAAACAAAATTTTGTGACAATTATTTTTCCACTTATCTTCTCTGTGATCCTCTCAGATATGATCCCAATTTTTTTGGACTGAATTGGTCGAGTTGTTTTGTAGGTGGAATCTTTGAAAGTAAAAACTTTTCTTGTCTAGAGTCCATTTGCCATCTAAAACTTGAGCATAAAGTGTCGCTGATGTCGTCGCTAGAGCCGGTTTCCTATGTATAGGTAATGTCATTATAACCGGTTCCTCTATATTCCGACCCCGACACCGGAAATTTTTTTAACCAACTGCGACTCTGACTCCGTCAAGCCAATTCACAAAAAATCACCATACTAAGCATTGCAATTGCTTCAGAGTATTTTCTATTGATTTACCCTCGTAATCAGCAGAAAGCAGACCACAATTTTTTTCTCGTAAAATTATTAAATTTTCATCCGTCCAATTTCAAACGTATATCTCGCCCTTGCTACCAGTACACCCACACGATCATAAAGCGAGGGAGTCGTAGACAATTGATAATTTTGCAAAATGAAAATTTAAATTGAAAACTCAATTGGATTCAAAAGTTTTTGGTTGCAAAGTTTTCTTACGCAAAGTTTCTCTTGCCTATTGACGTTCCAGAATTATGCAATTGTGAATATAGCCACTCTCTAAAAACTACATATTAATGCACACATTCGCCATAATTTTGTATAGAAATTCCAGAAGTGTTCACACACCAATATGTATAAAATATAATTTTGTAATTTATTTCTATGTAAGATACTAAATTTAGCACCTTTCTAAATGACCTCAATGGAAATGTTTCTATTCCACTCGGGGGTAATACATAATGTCGGAAAACTTTACCTAAACTTTGCAATAAACTTATTCCACATACCCAGTATTCATCCAATTTTGTGGATATCTTTAGGGCATTAGCTTTAGAAATAAAAGTATTTTTCAAAAACAAAAATTCAATTACTTAATTTGACAAAAAGTGATGAGTACTTCAAATATTTATAATTTATTGTTTTACCAAAGGGACGATATTTTTGTTAGAACTTTTTTGTTGTTGTATTACTAAACGCTTCAATATTGATTGAAAATGTTTCCCGAATTATCTCGAGCGAAATGTCATAAGCCCATTTTGCACATCCGAATTAACTCAGCAGTTTACCATTTTATGTAATGTTGCTATTATCCAAGCAGCATTTACGGTTTAGATATATGCAAAGTGAAAGTAATTAAATCTTATTTAATATATTTTGGTATTATAACCGTTAATGATGTATTGTCCAAAAATTTCTGTGATATTCTTTAACATGTGCAAAACCTGAATTTTCATTCAACATTTTGTTCTTCAAAATTATAATAATTTTGTGTTTTTTTTTTGTTGATTTTCAAAGGTATTATTAAAATCTATTTCGGGGACAAATAATGCCCACTGTCTGAAGTCGAAAAAAAATTGGCAATGATGATTAATCCATGGCTGATATTGTTACTAAATTTACTTTATTCCTGTTAGATAAAAAGTAGTTTCGGCCCATAATACGACGACTATAATTAATGACTTCTATCCATTACAATCTGAATTCTTTACCGGAAACGGTTCTTGGTCCTTTTCCCATGTTTCCAGCAGATCAAGCCAGAATGTCATCGTTTTTTCTACCCTCTGCCATGCAAAACCAAGCACTAATTGTGTGTTAGGCCCTTGTATGCTGCAAAAGTCATCTATTTATATATAAGAATACATTTATCCCCACAATTGCCACCCCCTCGCCCACACACATAAACACACATGAGGAGTTGAGATTGATTTTCAACGGTTCCTACTGGAGTTGATGTTTCAGCGATTTCGCTCCTCTGTTATATGTCAAGTTCATTGTTAGAGATTACGGGGCAAAATCCATTCCTAAAATAAACCGCATACTCCTTAACACCCCTCCCAAAAAAACCGACCTACACGTATAGGATTCCGATCGAGAGCTAGTTGTTGGTGGACAGAAAAAAAACACCAGCAGTGGGATGGTGATTAAGTTCATAGTTAATCATATGAAATAATTGTTCAATATAAAATATAAACGCACTTATATAAAACGATAACCGACCAAAACTTACGTTCACAACAGGCGTAAGTAGGGGTATTCTATAGAATAGGAGGATTCTATAGAAGGATCTAAATTATCGATTTGGAAATTTTTATGATAAATTATATTTTGAGTATTGCGATATCGTAGGCGTATAACGGCTAAATAGGATGTAAATCACTTGCAAAAGTATTATTTCACAATTTGACGGTGTATAAGTAAAGGAAAATCATCAAAAAATATACCTAGATTTTTCATGGAAACTTAGGAAATATTTCAGGGCATGAAAACCACATTTGGGACCTTTAGCTTCACAAAATGAAAAACCTTTCTTTATCTGTAAGATTACATACAGAATACACTTTGGCAAACTGTAAATTTCGAATGTAAAATGTTTAACAAAAATGTACATACTTATTATGAAATTTTTTAAAAATCAATCGTACAAGGATGCAAAAGAATCGCGTGAAAAGAGATTCCATGAATTATGCAAAAAAAAAGATCTGTAGAACTGAAATCTACGCCGCTTGAAAAATACGAAAGAAATCATTAAAATACGTTATTTTTGAGACAAACGCCTGAATTGTGTTATCATGTTTATATAATATGATATATTTATTTGCCACTATTACAGCATAATCACACGTTCATTAATGTTTAAAAAAAAACTAGTGGAAGGACCTGGTAACTAATTATAGGACCTATTTCTAATTTCTGTTTTCGAACATTAAAAAACAATCAAAGTCTCAGCAGGATAAGTTTGCAAATAGGAATTCCGTCAGCGGTTCGAATGTGTTCGCAACGCCACCCATTTTGGAATTTGTGTTCTGAATGGCACAAGTTAAACCTTCAACATTTGAGAGGCACTTACATATGTGTGTATGTTTAAGTTGAAATGAACGTTGGAGTTACCTGCGGATTTATGTTTGAAATGAGGAACAAAAATTAACTAAAAGTGGAACAAGACGAAACCACAGACGCTCAGAAAAAAACTGGTAACTTGTTGATTGATGTCGTGCAAAAATGAGTTTAACTTCCCTGTCGGCAAACCATTCATTAATGCTGAGTTGAGCGGTATGTTTATTACATATTTCGTCTTTCTTTCGGTTTTTTTTTTTTGTTTTTCAAAAAGCATATATTAATATGACTTTATATACAGTGTTACAGCGATTTTTAAACCTACGTGAAAGTTCAACACATGAAAGTTCGACATAGAAGCGTGCTAACGTAAAGAAAAAATATAATCATCAAGATCATCATAGCTACAAAATTATAATATTGCGAGTTTATGCCATGAAAATAATATAGCGTACAGGTAATCATTCGTCCAGCAAAAAAATTGGTTGTCAAATTAGTGACATGCGGCAAATGGCGAACTACAATTGTTACTATTGTGCTGTGACTGTTGCACGAAAGGATTATTATTAAAGAGTTACGATTTGCAACTAAAATGTATGCTTCAATCACACAGTCAAAGTGGTGAATTAATCATAGTGTGATTAAATAACCTTGCAGCAAAATTTTTATCTCAGACTTTATGTAAAGATTTACATTTTGCGTCAAAAATTCCATGGTAATAAAAATTCCCATTGTATTTTTTTATGAAAAGGGCAAGAATATGGAGATCCCTAGCTGAAAAGACAAACTTGGAGAATACTCATTTTTCTAAGCGTTTAACGTTTTCGAGTTAAAGGATTTTGTATATGTTTCTTAAATACCGAAAACCACTTTCTCAACAACTTTATAGTAAATAGCGTTATCATATACATGACCTTTGGGTAAAAATCTGAAAATTTTAACATTAATGGCGGAATCGCTTTTTTGTCTCTGAAAACGTTTTAGAAATAATTTGTAAGATTTCAGGAAATTTTCGCGTTCGTTTTTAAGTGGCTGATTTACTTCTTTGATATAAAAGTCTTCTACTGATTGAAAATACATTCTTTTCTCGGTAATAGCTGTGGAAACAAGCTTCATTTTTGTTGGTCTGTTAAAGGAAAGGAATAGTAGGGAAAAGGGAAAATCCCGACTTTTTTGGATTCTTATGCAAACCTACATAGTGGAACGTTTGCATAAATATGAGCATATGGTTATACCCCAGTTTTTTGTGCTGAACAAAAATCAGAAAATTATGTAAATTGGCTCCAAAACAGTGGTGTAAAAACATATCCTCACTTTTATGCATGTGGCCCATTAGTAGCTTTCGATTAAAGAATCGCTCCAGTAGAACTATATAAGTAATAATGTATGAAAAACCCTTTTTTGGTATATAAAGCAGATATATGAACCAGTTAATTTATGAATATAAATTGATAGTGAACCACAAAAAAAATTTTTGATCATATACCTTAAAGATGTTTTTGGTATAACAAAATCTTTCCAGGAAAATTTAAGCCACCGTATACACCGGCAATTTTTGTTGAAATTTCTCTACTGTTGATAATTGTCAACCGAAACTATATTTAACTCTTCATAATTTACTTCTGTCAACTTTTTGAGCGGAGACTTAGATTATACAGATATACCAGTATTCAATTTTAAATACATTTTAGATATCGTTTCATTGGATATGGATCCAACAAAAATGTTTAAGGTATATCCGTTATATCGTTATACCCGATTTTTTCAATTATTTACAGAACCCTTATGCGAATATATGTTATATCTTATTGCCTTATTGTAAAAACCAAAAAAAAAACGATTATCCCTTAAACTTGTATCCCAATAAAAATTTCAGGAACCCCAGATTGCATGTTTAAAGTCACCGAAAAATAATATTTTTTTTTTGATTTTCCGCATTGGAAAACAATGTGCAAATGTTAGATTAAAAGTTACATTTATAAATTACATTCCACCCAGTTAGTGACACGGCCACAATTATTTACACGGCGAAAGTAAACCTCATTCTCGTATAGGTACTAAGACCTGCAGTCGCACATAGACGTGGATATGTGAATGAATTTTATAGCCGCTACTATGGAATGTGACATTTGGAAAAAGTAGAACCTGTAAAAAATATGATTTCAACGTCTCTCTATGCCAAACGACGACATGAAGCAATGAAATTTGCTAAATCGCCAAAAATTTATGTGTGTCTGCCATAGTAGGTACTACTAGAAAATGTTCATTTATATGATTTTTGTTGCATAGCTATAGGCATTAAGCTGTTCCATTAATAAAACTTTGCAATAAATTTGAATTCAGCGCCAAGAATTTTTCCTATTCGTTTGCTATATTCATGACCTCGCTTTCTCGTTTTTCACTGTTGCTGCAGCACGATGTCGTACTGGGGATAGCTGCCCATTTTTCGATAGTGTGAATTTGAATTTAAGGATATTAAGTTTTGCATAAATACAGGAGAAGACTTTTAAACAGTGGAAATATTGAAATTTATATTTATCTGGAATGGTAACAATTTTCATTTATTCTTCTAGGCGACAAGTAAAAAATATCCTGCATTTAATTTGAATGAACTCAAAGCTGAACCCTCGAAATGCTCCACCCCATTTTG
The DNA here is from genome assembly GCA_964034945.1 of Chrysopilus asiliformis. Lineage (NCBI taxonomy): Eukaryota > Metazoa > Arthropoda > Insecta > Diptera > Rhagionidae > Chrysopilus > Chrysopilus asiliformis. Next base: position 237,225 of record OZ035962.1, on the reverse strand, counting down.
AATAGGCTCCCCTTACCACTATTAACCCCTTGATTAAATTTAGTGTTCAACCTTTTCGGCATATCGATGAACTATAAAGTAATGGGAAATAAATTGGAGGTAATTACAATAAAGCTAAGACTATCATATCATATACCAATGGCACTATCTGTCTGTACATTGGGAACCCTTCCAGAAAAATAACTTCATGCCCTATTTTATCATTCACTACAAAACGCCAAAGAATGAACAAGGGCAAACACAAACAAGGCATTATCTCTGCTAAGGGGTCATCAGTCATACTTTATTTTGTAAAAAGCGAAAACAACGAACGAAAACAACCAAAAAAAAACAATATAACTCCTTACCCTTTACCGTCTTCCAGTTCCAATCGTCCTTATATCAGAGAGACAACATCAGGATCATAAATGAACACGGCAGAATATTGAGTACGACGGTGGATATTTACACAAGGATATGGGGAATATTAACTGGAAATTGAGCCACAATTAATAATTTGTCCATCGCATCACAAAATTACTCAATTAGAAAGAAATATCCGTGAGTTTAGGCTTTTGACAGCCAGGACAAGTGGCGCACTTCTATTTTAGCACGCAATGCAAGTTACAAGAGGATGAAACCCCTTCACTACTATTAAATTTTCACATAATTTTCACGATGTATCCACAACAGGGTCGACGCATGGAATTTTTTTCAAAATTGACAGGAAAATTCAAAGTCGGAAAATTATGCCTTTTATTTAGCGGGCCAGATTTTTACGAGCTACGGGAACGAACAAAAAACCCATGGCTGACCGCTACCGACATTAATTCTAGTATTTGAGCGTTGAACTTATGCAAAAAAGCAACCAGAAGCCAGTAATCGAAACTGTGTGATTTTTTTGAATGAAAACGAGTAAGCATACGTTGAGAGAACCGCTTTTGGGAGCTGTCCACAATTTTCGTCACACATATAGTGGGAGGGAGGTGGAGTCTGTCTACAGTCAAATACTCTACATGAGAGATTTTTTTATTTAAAAACCTCCATTTCTGTGGAAAAGGGGAGGAGGGGAGGATTGGTCCGTTTGGATGGAACAGTTATGTAAAATCATATTATAAACTCATTTGATCTTTATAAATCAGATTCTGAATACATTTGGTCTTTATAACAAAGTATTTCATTTGTATGGGGGAGTGAGGAAGGAGCAGTTCAACTGAATTTTCATGTATGGATCAGTTATGTTAAATACCATCCTAAACACATTTTATCTATATTAATTTTTTATTACGACTCACAGTTTTCGAGAAAATTGTAAAAAACTGTTTCGTTTTTATGGCGAAGAGGGAAAGAAAAGTCCGATTTTGTCCGTTCAATAACTTACCATTCAAATCTCTACCTCAATGTTTTCGAAAAGTGTTCATGAACGGACGCACGAACAGATGGACGGACAGACGGTATTCTCCAACTTAGAACCATTGAATCTCCACCGTTTCTTGTATACCAAAATTCCTTTAAAAATATCCAATTTTAGCGCCTCTTGAAATATTTTTTGCCACTTTTGATTTATTGAGCATATAAAAAATCATTTTTGAGGTTGTCCATAAAATATGTCACGCTTTTTTCAGCCTTTCGAATTTCCACCCTCGCCAGGCTTTTTTGTATGAAGTTTAGTGCCGCCGTCACATACTGCAGATGCCCCCGTCCCTAACTGTGTGACGTATTTTATGAACATCCCCTTTTCTAAATTGCCAAATATATTTAACTACGCCGCTAGCTGTTCTATTTTAGACATATTTTTGTATCTACTGGAATCCCAAGCCTGTGGAGTATATAATCGTTCCTCATCATAGCTATCTATAGTCATTATAAGTATCGTTCTAATGATTGCTCCTCTCTTCGTTAAATATTCAAATTGTAGTCAAACCACCAGCCAAAGCTACCTCCACACCGACCGTGGTCATTTCCGGCGCTTCCACGTGCCTAATCCATTGATCAAAGCCTACTTCATTCGACACGTTGAAAACTAAAATTAAACTCTTTGCGACAGTTTCTAAACAATTCGTTAAATTGCGTGTACTTAATGAAGAGTATGATAAACAGCATTGCAAGAAGTTTTCCATTTGCCGGAGAAGTTATAGTCGACCCGCAAAAGAGGGTTAAAGAAGTCCTAAAAATCATACTGGAGCGGATGGCTTTTATCAATACCTAGAAAAATAGCTACAAGTTGGGGATGTAATCCAAAACACGCTCAACGTGACAACGGAACAGGATTTTTTTTTTTTTCAAATATATACATAGATCAATTCGTTTTGGAGGCGTTTTACCATAGATTGGTTGAAGGAAGTCAAAGTGCAGATTATGGCCAAAGTCAGAAAAATATTTTTATATCGCCAGGATCTGGTGAGGCGACTGGTGGCCGGACATACCTTCAATGGTTACGACGACGTATTTTGATGTTTGCTATCGAATTAAGGACATTCGGCGGTGCCAAGAAACGACATTTTTATTGCTACCCTTTGAAGGTAATATAAGTCGTTTGCATGACTAAATATCGACGTTTGTTGACTGTTTCTTAGGTTTCGTTTTTCTTTTCCTATGGGTTCAAAAAGAGGTGAAGATAATGAATATAGAACTTGTTGCTGAATATTCTAGTTCTAAAGTTCTCTATACCCGCTTGTCTATACGGTAAAAAGTAATTGGCTTTCGGGACAAAGGTGATTAACTTGTTTGCTTTTAGGCTTGTGACATGACTTCTCCTTGTCTAAACACCTGTTCTGAACTTTTCTTTATTCAAACGCAAATACAAATTATATGAAAATTTCTTTATAAAACGTTACCTTGACAATATGCTTATGACTACACACTCTATTCAAAATTTAATTATGACATAAGACTGAATACAATAACTGATTAGCTTAGCAACAAGCTTTACCAAATTTTACTTACAAAAAAAAACGCAAGATATTTAGGATAATCTGATTTTCTATGTAATGCTCGTAGTTTTTGAATTTCAGTCAAACTGAAATAGAATCCATCGAGTATGAACCTTTTTTATATACCGAGGATTTCAAACAGAATTATCTAAAAAAATTATTTAGACCCAGTTTTGACCAGGAGACAAAAAATTATTTTTCCTATCCCCATTTTTCCAAAAAAAAATACAACTTTTGTGTTTGTGAAGTTAAACGAAAAAATTGAGATAGTAATCTATATTTTCAGCTCTAAAAACTTAAGGTTCTGATTCAATCCATTAAAATTTACTGGGCGCCGCACCAGATGAAGTCCAGATCAAAATTCTTATTTTTAACTTCCGTCTAGACCTTTTAGGTTGCCACCTGACATATTCATAAATAAAACCACTATGATGTAGACCTCAAAATTTTGTCCAAATCGGTTCGGTGATTCTTAAGTAGGAATACTGTGATAAATTTCGACTCAAGGCTTAGGGACGTCATAAAATCCATAAAATACGTCGGAGAAAATGCGGGGTAGATGGAGAAAACGGCGATACTAAACCCGCACAAAAATCGTGCCTACTTAGAGAAAAAAAAATTGCAGATGAACAAATTTTTTTTCTAGGGTTATCTCACCGCTCGTCCCAACTTGGCCACCGCTTGGCCAAACAGTGGCGAATTAGTGCAACACGAAGCCTATCCGAAATTTATTACGTTACAAACTTTTCTGAGGTTACAGTAGTATTCTCATAACAAAATATTTTTTCTATCATTTCTGCTCCCAACTTGTTGTCATAAAAATTCAACTTCCAATTAAAATTCGTTTATTCAACACCATATTGTGTAGAATATGAATTTCATGCATTCATAAATCTACCAATGATGTGAAAATCACAAAATGAACATTTTGTAACCTAAATATTATAAAAACATATCCATTTGACAAAAAAAAATAAATAAAAATCGTGATTCAAATGTCCATCAATTATTTTTATTTACATACAATAAAGAATTGGCAGTAATATGCCATAAATCACAGTAGTTAGTAATTTATTCGCCATAGACTTTTCAAAATATTTCCGATATTCCGATATTCCGATAGACGTGAACAGAGAGAAGCACAAAAAAAAATCCCGAACCACGAGGTTAGCTCAGCCGTCATAATAATACTAGTTAAAGTCGTTAGGGAAAAAAAGGGCACCAGCCTAAAATCGTTCATCAATTTCCCGTTAGAATTCAGTTTAGTTCCATAAATCTCGAATTTAACACAAATCATTCCTGAGCAAGAGGCGGCGACATCGGTAACAGCCACCGTGTTTCAGCATTTAGCATCAAGGATCAGTCACATGACTCGATCGGAACTCTGTATATGGAATGTGCAGGCCAAGGACCACATATTATTCTAGTCGCCCAAAGCAATCAGTCATAGTGAACTGCTGTCATGTGAATAAAAGTTTTCATACGTAACGAATACACTTAGGTATATGAGTATGGATTAAAAGCATCTAAATTGTTACATATATATGTTCATTCGTTCTATAGTATATTTATTTTATTTATTGTATAAATCGATTCAAACGCATAGAAAAATATTTTTTATAAATTTTAGTAGCGTTTGATGACGGTCTTATCTAATAATGTTTGGTATTTAAGGACGAAAAAGTCTACGGTGGGACAAAAAGGATATCAGCAAACACCTTGGCCTCTTTTTTACTCGCTCAGGATGCGGTGAAATTCTTCGGCCTGTAACAGGTGTTAGCACGAAATGAGTTTCCCCTTGTCACCAACCAATATCCACCCCATAGCCATACACAAGAACAAACAACTCAAATACATCACCACACATCTAGCACAATTCAGTACAACCCAGACTTGTATGCATGCATATGGGGGATGTTAAGTACATATGAAAGAAACCCATCAGACAGAGTACACTTGCATAACGTCAAGAAGGAAGCAGCAGTCACTTCCGATGGCAGGGAATCCTTGCCGATATGCACATGTGAAAAATCGATCTGCCACCTGATGTTAAATGGATGAAATCTCATTTAGCGGCGGCCATGAGACGAGAAAACTGTATCTACTTTAGAGTCATTTATTCTTTCCGTTTCGTCCTGAAAAGAAGACGACCTAAGGGAAATACAGGATAAAGCTAAGGGTAAAAACCATTATTTTATCAATATTCACGGTGCTCAGTTTTATTATAGAGAATTCTATGCTGCACGTAGACTCAATCCTGTAAACATTCGACCAGGGCAAGAACTCTCCAATGTGATAGAATAGGATATATAGAAGGTAAATCTACCACATAAAACTAATGCTTCACAAAACTATACTAATACTATGTTTTCTACATATATTTAGTGCAATAACGATGCAAAATTGGTAGTGAAGGTTGTTGTTGCAGATAGTACCATTGCTAATGTTGTTTTTGTTGTTGTTCAACCCCTAGCTGTGTGAACAGTGGCAGAGGCCTTTCAACAATTTGAAACTAGGCCATCATCTTGAAGCGCCATATCTTTTTAAAGTGTAATTCTGATGTCGCATTTTCGTTGAATACACTCAAGGGGCTGCAACTACCCCATCGTGCATAGTTGCAACTGTATTAATCGATATTATGGCATACACTTGCTTTTCTCACATAAAAATATAAGTTTTCATTATAAGGTGAAGGTTTCAATAGTTGGTACCTTTTTTTAATTTTCTTCTCTGCACATTACGCTGTACGTAACTAACCATTTAACTGGGAAAAAAGTTAGCTCCCTTAACATTAGTAAATTCTGCGTTTTTTTTCTAAAATGAAAAAAAATATATCTCGGCAAGAATTTACGTCAACCGTAATATTAGCGGTTAACATTTTATTGTGACAACATATTACCGTTAACTTTACAGTTGATAAAACTGCTGCTTGGGTTTGTCAGATTAAAAAAAAACATAATAAGCAATAATAAGCTGTGACGAAAATCAATTTTTCTAAGAAAAATTGGCCAAAAACTTCAGTAGCCTGTTATCGCACATTTACGCTATGCTGCACAAACACTGACAGCCTAAACATATGGGATGCTAAAACCAAGCTGATTCTGACATGGTTTCGCTAGAATAGGACAATCCCGGCAAAATGAATGTATCCAGATGCCTTGGAGTAACTGAACCCAATCTAGGCGTTTTCAACACCCAAATCAATCAGGACGCATGCGTCTATTCGATTCAAATCAACAGTCAGAATCAACCCCATAGTGTGTACACCCTTGTACGAGACTTTCGTAAGCCATACATAGAATATTTGCATGGTTTCATGGTGACCGAGGGTGCATCCGGGTACCGGGCAACAATTCCAGTATAACAGCAGTAGCAGGGATAACTATACCCGTTCGCCTGCAATAGTGTTAGGCTTAGCGACGCCAGTAGAAGGGAGTGGTACGTCAAAACTGTAGCACATCACCACTTTATTTATATTCTTCTCTCTCACTTGTATGTATCAATTTTTCTATTTATTTTTCGATTTTCTAATTTCAAAAAACCAACAAAATTCGCGTTTAAAATAATACAAAATCGTGTTAAATTCAATAAGAAATCAAGAAAACAAAATGCCCAAAAACGGTAACGCTACGAGATAGAAACGTGAAAATTCAATTAACCAAACGTTATTAAGACTTGTCGAGAAATTCGTCCGAAAGGAAAAGTGATTAACGCGCGAAACAACATTTCCACCTCGAAAACGCGGACCAAAAAGCAGTGCTTCCAACATTATTACAGCAAGGATATCTCAGTTTTCAACTTGTTTAACTACCCCTAGTTTCCAAAGTATTTTCGTTTCCGCATTCAGTTCAACTTCCGGCACCTGCATTTCTAATAAAATTGCATTGAAAAAAAGGTAAAAAAGACACATTTCAAAAGTGTTTCCAGAGTTATCGGTACTAAGGATACGTTTTCAAAAAAAAGCAAAAATAAAATATCCACCCTTAATCAAATCAACATGAATTTATAATCCCTCACATCAGCAAATCTAGTTTGAAATTCAAGTTGGAAAAATATTTTTGTTCTGTGAATGTGTTCTTTTTAGTGTGTGTTGATTCAAAAATTTAATAAAAATCAATTTGCAACAGTTTTGAAATCATGGGTTTTTACGTAACATCATTTAATTCTAATGTATGTTTGGTCGAAGACTACAGCCTTTGTCGGACATAAATTACTAAAATTCTTTTTATTTAATAGTTTTTTTCATCGGGAATAGTTATTTGTGTTTCACATCAACCATTGTGCAGCACATATAGACGATCATTGAAAACAAGTGACACAGGGGTGGTTCTGGCAACGAAACATCACCAGCCAACAACCTTTCCGAGCAACACTGTTCCAACCCCAATTTCAACCCTGCTGCGGCTACTGCTGTTTCTGTTGTTATAGTGGTGGTTCTGGTGCTCGTAGCGGTTGTTGTTGTTGCTGGAATCCCACTATTATATGCCTTCAATGCCGACATTTTTGAACACGCGCCCCATGTCTGGATGTGTGCACGAGCATGAGTACTACAGGCGTTTTTATACCCCATTTGATAAAATCATATGTTTATTTTAATATTAACGAGGATTTTGTAGTATTTTAAAAAAATATCTATCTGTCTGTCCTTAAAAATATTTAAAAAAAACTTCCGGGCCATTTAAACTGGATAGCCAAAATTTGGTGCTAATCAATTCTTCGCAACAGGTAGATTATTATAGTGAATTCGTAAACAACTGGTTTTCACGTATATCAAAAGACATCATTGTTTTAAAAAAGGTGGAGAAATTACACCGGGATTTTATGAAATACAAGATAAAATTAACCATTTTCCAGGGAATTGCAATCTTGAATTTAAAAAAAAAAACACTTATATAAAGATATAAGTTTAAAAAAAATGGGATAGGATGTTAAAAATACAATTAGGGATATGCCATCATTGCCTCTATAGAAAGTTACTAAAATACATCCGATAGGGTACTTTAAGATTGCCTTTTCGCAACTGTAAGTTTTTATTTTATTTTAGACTTTATGCTCATATCCATCCATGCTCGCACTGCTGTTTCACATACGAATTATCCTGGCAGCTTGACAGCAATAGCCTTAACACTTGGAAAAGGAATTTGCATTATGCCTTTATGGTGTTTTATTGTCTTTTAAATTATAGTACCTTAAAAAGCATCCCTGAAAATTCCGTGCCATCGCTTTCCCGGTAATTCTCCACTTTGACAATCATAAAATTTGTCCCAAATAAAACTTTCACCATTTCATGAAAAACATGAAGTTGTTTTCCATCCCTGAATAGATATAATCTTATGTAAGTAAATAATAAAATGCACAAACCTAAAATACACATGTCATGGTTATTTATGCGCCAAACCACAGAAGCATAAAATCCCATAAGATTCTCGTAAACTCCGGAACTAAAATGTTTCATAACTCGACAAAAAAAAACTAGTTTAAAATTTTCATTCAGTTTATTTCAATTTTTTAGCACCCCCAGTAATCAAAAAGTGCACAAGTTGAGATAAACTTTCTTAAAAGTGATGCAACAAAAATAAAAATTTAAGCAAACAGTTTTATGCTTGCAACATAATTTTTTACTGCATTTAAAATAATTTTACAGCAGGATTATTATATCTGCTCTGAAATTCATATAGTTTAAGCTTTTAAAAAAATCATGCAAGAGTTATGATTTTTTTTTTTTTGATTAATTTATCAGATATTTTAATTTTGGCTCAAATACAATACCTTTTTAGAGCGATTTGCACAGTTTCACTAAAAACTATTATAGTCAGATTACCCAAGTTTAATAAATTCTGGAATTTACTTAATTTATATTGGCTGCTGCAATGTTGCAAATTGATTTTAAAAAAAAAGGTTACAAATTTTAATCGCATTTAAGTTTACAACTGAAATCCACTAATTGTAAGTCAAAAATGTTGGTTTCGTGAAAATCGAATTTGAATATTTAAAATCTGCAATAACTGTATGTAATTAGGGATTTAATTCTAGAATAAAAAATAATTGAAACATAGGAGGACTTCGGGGGTTTCAGAAAAAATAGAAAAGGGAACTCGTTCACTTAGTTAAAAACAACTCAAAATCTTCAAAAAAGGGTCTTAACCCTTTCGAATCGCATGGTACATATATGGACCACCTACAGTTCAAATAAACGAATTGCGGTTGGGAAGGGTTAGGTGGATTTCGATTGTAAATCGACAAATTATGAAAAAAATCTAAAATTTAGGTGCACCTAAAATATGCAATCCGGTGTCCCACAACACACTCAACGAAAGCAATAAAAATTATCCTGTGACAGAAAAATTTTATGAAAATTTTCCAAACAAAGAGTATTAAAATATAACCCAAAAGAAGTGCAATCATAAAAGTTATTAAGGTGCTAGTGCTGGTCCCAAAATTATTGAGCTCCCATTTCATAAAAAAGATATTCTAATGAACAATGCCCCTCGATTATGCTGAAGGCAGATCAAGAATTAATTTAAATATTGATAGGACAACATTGCAAAAGCTCAAATCACCTGAGTTACCATATTCAATTGCCGGTTCACAATACACCAATATTATCAACAATCAGGTGATCAGCAATAGCAATCATTCAGTGATCAGTACCTGCATTACAATAAACAGCAATCGCCGAGATACAAACATTGTAAGCGCCTGCTATCCTCGAAGCGGTGCTATTCAAACTGAAAATACCTGTGGAATAGCAACACACCAGCCAACAGGTGGCAACATTCGCTGCGGCCGACATGAATTGACAGCGGCGCAAACTTTAGTTAAATTAAATGCAGAGAAGACAACGACCAGTGCTACTAGTTCTGGACCAAATAGCCCCACTGAGGGCACCATCGCTCCAATGTATTACAACAGCAATGGATCCTTAGAACAACCAACAGGTAAGCAATTAACAGATGTTTTCCAAAGTGTTCCTACATGTCAGAGAAATCAAATTGAATTAAGGTTGACTGTTAGTACTTTGTATTTTCGGCAATTTTCTCGTACCGACAATTAGGTTTTGAATTTGAATTCTTGCTATCTTGAAGATACGTAGAAACTGCTCTTTGTTTTGTCTGAATTTTTTATGTGGACTGTTCTAATTTTCACCTTTTTGAACCCGTTCCATCCTGTCGTCGTGTTTTTTGCTATTTTTTGTATGGTATTTAATCCTACATCACACTACCGCAAATGCATGCCCTTTTGTCCGAAATATATGACGTATTTTATGGATAATCCCTTGTCTATCTGTAATCGACTATCTGTGATGAATGCTTGTTCTTTTTTTTTTGTCAAAACGGTTCAACCAAATTTAATGAAGTTGTATACTTTTGTTACTGGCGTAACTACGAATTTTGTGCCCTGAGCAAAAATTTGTAAACTGTGCTAGAAACGAAATTCAACAAATTTGACGTTTGAAATTTGATGCGAACTGTAGTTTAAAATGTAGCAGACAGTACAGTCTCTTTATAAAGTTAAATGTAGCAAAAATTGTAATAGAACACATATTAATCTCTTCAAGCAAATCTTTTTTTTCAAATTTTTAGTAAAATCCAATTTTTTTGTGCGCCCTTTAACACCTTGCGCCCTGAGCTTCGCCTATAGGCCTGTGGACCTTTCCCTCTCCTTGGAAACTCCTCATCTGTTAACTTTTCAACCGTTCAACCGCGAGTTTAAGACTTATTATATTGAAACTTCTGCATTTAAAAAATACTTATTTCTCCGAATCTCAACCCCTTTCCCTGCTATCCCCTAAACGACTGAAAGGATTTTCATCAGTTTTTACTTCAAATAGGTTTTTGCTCAAATGCCTTTTTTGCCTTTCAACGTTTACCCGTTGAACATGTAAGTTAAAATTTCAATTAATCAACCCACAAATATAAATTTTACTAACCAGTTTAATTGATCGTACATAACCATTCATAGCCAAGTTTTGATTATCTGCCTTAATTAATTGATTTCGCCTGAAGAAATTGACACTTTTGGCTCATTTCGAGTATTCAACAGTCTTAGAGTCTTAAATATCCACAACCATCCAACATTGATAAGAAACAATCAAGGAATAGACAGACGATAAACGTCCACTGAATACAAAACTGATACATTTCCAACGTTTATCCTATGTAGTCTGCATGGATCTGTCTAGAATCATAGATGTGGCTACCAGCGTTCATTTTGGTCCAATCTAACTAATCACCAGTCAAAATGCCTCCCAATATTCCCAAATGTCTTGCCAACCACCCTCGGCTTTCATTTTCTGGATTATTGATACACATGAGACGTGATTCTTGCGGCTTGATGGAGGTTTTCTTCTCCATCATGCAATTTGGATTCGCACAAGGAGTAAAGATGAAATTGGCCTCATAAATTAAGCTAGGAGCCCTTGAAGGTTCATTAAGTTCTCGTGCTGGGGCGAAAACAGCCCCTATTCGACTAGAACCAAATTGTGTTCGGTGCATGATGGTACAAGGCATTTGGAATCACTGTGATTGAGTTTATGTAGTTTACCTAATAAAAATATATTATTTTCATGTTTTCTAGACGTAGAATCCTGACTGCCAGAAGCCTATAGTTTTAGTTCCCGTAAATCTAATCCTGTGCAACCCTATTCTTGGATATGAGAGTAGAAACTTTACCATATGACCAAAACAAATTATCTGCGAGAAGTTTTTTCGCACCCTCGGCTGTCCCTATGTTAAAATGAATTATAATTTCAGTTCAATCGGTCGAGGTTTTTGAGAAAACTTTTACAAGTGAAAGAGGTGAAAAAAATATCCAGAAGTATAACCTGAAAACATATCATGTTTTCTCTGAGCCAAGACAGAAAAATTTCTCCATCGCTACGTAGGATTCATGATCACTAAACATGAATGAGAAGTAGAAGAAACTAAAAAAAGGAACCAAAACAGAATCAAGCAAAAAATTTCCAACTTCCACTAGGGAAACTTAATTTCTGTATGTCCAAAAGGGTGAGAGGTTTATGTGTGAAGTGAAATTGCCAGAGAGAAACCGGATAGATGGATGGCAAATGCTTTCTCGCTCGTCCTTTTTTCCAGCTATGCATTCTAAGGGTGTTTTTTACGGTGCCTACCTACTTAACTGTAGTAAGGAAAACAACTCTATAAATCTTTTTTCTGGAATTACGAATTTAATAGTCCGTCATTTATATACTTAAGAGGAAACTTGTTGGTCCTCATCATTTTATTTCCGTCAATTTTGCTCTTCGTATCCTTTTTGTCTATGGTTAAGTTGACTATGGTTGAGCAGGCGAAAGGATTCGTTTTCGTTTTGCTCCTTGAAGTTTCTGCAAAATAATAAAAAGTAATTCTTGTGGGCAAAAAAGATCCCTAAACAGTCGGCATTCCGTTTAGTCTTTTTTATGAGCTTTTATGTTTTGGACTATACACGTCCGTACGTACGTATATACTATCGCAAATACAAACAGACTAACACACATTACCGCATTTATATCGACACTAAGCATTTAGTGTTTTGTTGCTATTTACTGTTACTGTTTTTCTAGTTAATTTTTATGTCCGTCGAAATGAGCCCAACCCTCTCTCCCGCCAATGCTCTGCCGTTGGTTCCTGCCGAACTAAGTGGGGCCAGTTTCAAGATCAAATAAAAATAAAATACCCCGGTTAACAAAATGAATTTTTGTTGTAACGGAAAATTTCGGTCCAGCTTTTTGGGTTGAAATGGCTAAAAGCAGCATATAACAACCATCAGAATTTTCCTTTCTAACCGGATTCTATTTTCCCAACACTTTCCACCGTTTTCCACATCCATTGGTTCGTCAAGTGTAATTTACTGCTTCAACGCTAAGACTCTGCTATGCAACCATAAACAACAAACATACATACACACATACAGCGCTTACAAACACTATAAAATTCTAATGATTTTTTACCCTCTTTCAAGTTTGAAAAGACTTAATCTCTTGAGTTTCATTAAATGTCCAGTATCAATTAAAAGTTTAAGGTGCTTCATTAGTTTACGCTGATGCTTTTTACTGGCGAATCCTAAGCGTGCTTGGGAAACATCTTTACTTCGATTAACATTCCGTTAACCTTCTAAAAAGGCTTCAATTTTAATCGAGATCATGTTTTTAACGTTTGCCCTCCTTCGAATTACAAATTATATACTAAAACAATCATAAAAAAAATTGTAAAAAAACATGCGATTAATTGTATTGGATGGAGTTAAAACTTTTAAACATTTTAAAGCGCCAATTTTACATCATAGCCAGACAAAAGGCAACATTAATAGCTTCAGCACTGTGTTTTTTTATTGTTTAGTAAAAAGTATGTTTTCGAGATGATTCATCAGAACAGTATTTGGTCATTTGTTTTTAGTTTCTATAAACTACTCTAGCAGCATTTATGTCAACCGCTAGCGTCACGGTTGATATAAATGCTGCTTCGGCATATATCTGCAATTTGTGGCATTTTGTTGCATAAATAAGGTTGCATTTCCAAATAATGTAAACGGGTCCACATAAGACATGGGTCAATTCTACAATTTTGTATCATTTACCATTCGTAATTTGTTATTGCCAAGTGATTTTAAAACATCCCGCCTAAACGGAAAAGGAAACGAAATTCTTCATAACTATTTTGTCTCCCAAGAAACAATATCTAGGGCAATCCTAATAAAAATATTAAATTAATTGTCATATCATAATTTCATACCATTTTAAATTTTTATATTCGTATACAGCATGAACATTGAAACGCATATAGTCTGTCATGGTTAAATCTTCTATTCTCCTTTTCACGTGGTTAAATCCGAACATGCGATATTAAGCGGAAATATGCACAGCCAACCACCTGAAAATATTTCTGTCGCGCTATTTTCACCTGGATTTTCTGCATCTACAATTTCACAATCCCATTTCTCTAAATGTCTGTACAGTAGGATGTACTCGCTGTACGTAGATGATAATTTGGCGCAGCTGCATCCAGAGCAGGACCTAAAACATATCTCCTAGGAGGCACTACCAAAATGAAAATTTCTACATACAAACATTCATACCCGCACTTTGGTGGATTCGAAATTTTTTCAACTTGGTTTCAGTCTGATGAATTCATCCCTTACGCTCTCATACCTCGAGTCCATCCAGTCGAAAATAGGATTCAGGTTTTAATTAAATTATTTAATTTTGTTAAATGGTCCCCTTAATGTTGCCCAGACACAATATTCCCATCCATTCACCTTTTCAATTGCATAATTTGCACTGCAAGAGGAACCGTAGACTTCTAGTGGTCACGGTATGGTCTACCTTTAGACTGTGGATTATTATCATTTAAATAAGACTAAAATTATGTGATTTCACGAATTATCTTAAACTTATATATAAGGTATGAATATAAGTAAAATATTCTAACAAGGAAATACGTCGACTAAAACCAAGGGAAGTTTTTCAATTCTAAATGGAAAGATATTATGCTTAATTTTTCATTTCAAACATAAATAATTACCGTTTGGAATATTTAACTTTTCTGGCATCTTAATTGTGTTTAAAAAAATCCGTTTTCTTGGCTCATCCCAACAGATTGCATATATATTACAAAAAAAGATTTTTTTTTGTTTATTTTCAGGGATTTTAATTTAATGATTCAAGTAATAGCGGCGGGGGGAATTTTCAGTACGTGGTTGGGGTCGATTTTACTGGTTTTGAAGTTTCTTGAATAACGATCCATCTGATGATGTAACCCGTATCAAAACTATTTCAACGGTTTAGAATATAGCAGGATATGGAATAAGATACATTATGAAAATGTATTCCGTACATAAAATCACATAGTTTATGAAAAGATGTTCGACCAATCCTTAAAGAAACATGGTTTTTGAATGAGCGAACGAAATTGTTTCGATAATGTTTTTCGATATCAGGGGCCATTTTCGAAAAAAATCGTAATAAAACACCTAAATGAAATGAAATAGATGAGTAAAAAAAACTAATCTGTCTTGACTGATTTTTAAAAGCTCTAATTTTAAAACCTCTAGGCCGATTGGACTGAAATTCCGGCTTAAAACGCACATGCGAAAAAAAGGAAAATCTAACCAAAATAATGTTTTTATTATGCCAATCCCAGACGTATTCAACACAACCTCGTCGTAAAGATCTTTAAAAATCGAAATTTTAATTTTTCTCCACAGACATTGCACTTATGTAATTTACTTGTAATACAAATAGTAAAATAAATTATATTGAAGAGAAAGAAATTAATTCAACAATCACTGATTTTTTATACTTCAAGTACGGAGTATACATTAATTGAAAATCATGACAGAAATCAATTTCCGTCATTTTTCTGGTCTATCTACAAGTGCTCGCTTGTAATCGGAATTCAGAAAGTAAACGGGAAGCAACCCGGGCTCGGTCACCACACAAAAGAAAAACGAAAGAAAACTTTTACTTACCCATACGACATCGACTCATTAATAATTCATCGTGGCAATTTGTAATTTTATTTCGCATTCTCTCCTTTGTATTTGAATAATTTGCATTTGCAATACATACAAAAAAATCTGCGCTCACGCAAACCCGGATTTATAAAATTCGGTTGATTCTACATATTTTCCTATGATGGTGATTTTTTTCCCTATTTTTGTATTTTATGTATTTTAGCTATAAACACGAATACACATATACCACAAGATACAATTTTTCCTATATTTTTACATGGAATCCATATATAATACAAATATGTACATATACATATATTTTTTTATGAATTTCTTTTTCGCTCGTGGTCGATTTAGGAAGGATTTTTTATTCCCAAGTGGAGAAGTCCTTGTAGATTTTTGATGGTTAAGAATGAATTCAACAAGTTGAAAAAGCATTTCTTGTCACATAAAACCATATAAACTCAACATAACAACCTTAAACATTTGGGCATAATTCTTAAATGCTGAAATTCAAATTCAATTTATTGTATGGAATTTATTTTTGTGATTATGAGTGTATCAACGAGGAAAGAATACAAAATACAATACATAGCAAGATTTTTTTACCTTTAGGAAATATTCAAGATATTTAAGAAAAATTAAACCACTAACGAAAATCAATGAAAATGTTAACATTTTTTATTGGAATTTTCCCTTTTTTACGGAACAAAATATTTTGAAATCAAAAGCAACGGACTCCTTAAATGGAAATCTCAATAATAGTCAATGACTCGAAATAGAATTGTTAAAATTCCTACTGGTTATAATGTTGAATTTTCCTAATTTCTTATTAGCGTCGTAACTTGTTTGGCAATTGGAAAATATGTAAACGTTCCTCCAATAATGATTATATAATTGTCCCAAAAACATAAAAGTAAGGCATCAGCTCATACTTGATGGATATAGAAGTACTCTCAAAGTTCTCAAAAAGACATAAGCCCAGAGCTTAAGACATATCATCATAGCTTCAAATTAATATCCATGGAGGGTTAACCGGAATTTTAATCCTTTGAACCTTCTTAAATTATAAAACTTAAAATCACAGTTGGATAGTAAGTTCTATATATTCGTCTCCTTAGTACAATAGTATAAAACACTATAGAACTGCGAACGCACCTCCCCCTTACAACTAGCACAACACTATAGGGTGGTAAAGTTATAGTGTTGAATTTTCTTGATAATGAAAACGACACCAAGAACGAAGAACGCTTAACGTGTAAGCGTTGTGAATTCAGGATCGGGATGAAGATGACTATGATTATGACGACGATGTCGACGAGCGAGAATGGCAATCACAATCTCAATGACAATTCCAAAATTGCTTCTACTCGACTGAAATCTGTTTTGACTTTATAGTACCCGGTATCGGACAAAATTTTTCCTTTTATTGAAATGACTTTCTCCTTATCCCTTTTGACTTAACCATTGATGGACGGAACCAAAGCGAAAGGCGACGAAACAAAACTACATGACTCCCTTTTAAGTTGGGATTTGATGCCCATTTTATAGTGGGACACTTTGAAAAGATTATCCGAAGGGTGAAGTACAGAACATTGGGTTAATTTGAATATCTTCGTTATGGCGACCATCAGAAGAGCCCAAGTCAGTGGCAATCCTCTTTTTCCTGTGGACTGTTTCTTCTTTTATTTTTCCCCATTTGGTGCTCATCCCTCGGGAGTACCATTCAACTTAACTAAGATAGATGAAATGAATAAGAAAATGGTTAGTGCGAGTCACATAAACCTCGATAAAAGGGTAAGGGTTGAAATTGGCTTATTTTGTTGATATGCAAATTTCAAATTCAAGCCATATCCTTTTGTTAAATGCAAATTAACATCCAGAAATTACTTTTGATTGAAATCAATTACAAGAAAATTTCGTCCATCTTTAAGTGTAATCTTTGAGACTTCCGGTAAGCCTCTTATCAATGTTTTATTAAACCGACCAATGAAAACTTAACCACCAATTATCGTGCTGTAGACATTTTAGAAATTCCAAGCCATTTTAGAATGTTATGCATATGAAAAAAATTTGTGAAATGTAATAGAATTTCATTACAAGTTTAAAGAAATTTATAGTTTCAAGATATTTTTGAAAGAATTACTCGAAATCGAGCTGGTTCTAAGCGCCTACAAAAATCTTTTTTTTACATTTTAAGACAAAAATAGAGTTAAAAATAATGGCATTGCCTATCCGTTTTCCATTTTTCCAAAAAAAAATGATATTTTTCGTCATATCCTGTCGGTTTGAAAAAAAAAACTCCCAAGAAAAGCTTTTATATGACGTTGTTTAGGAAAAATTTTGTCTTTCAGAAAATGGAAAGAAAGAAATTTATTTACAAGCATATAACTGATGTGAATTTCAATGGATATATTAGGTTTAGTCCACAGCATCACATTACAATATAATACACTTCGTCATATGTACATAATTTGTATGTGTACATAATTTAAGTAATTTTGTTGCAGAAGTGCTAGCCATTATTTATATCATTTTTGGTTTCCTCTTCGTAAATTTCGGCCCACGTTTGGGACATATCGTTAACATCTGCAGCTCCTTGCGTATAAAAATGAGCCCCATTAGGCTGCGCAAGGACCCTGAAACCACCTCTTTGAGTGTGTCCTTCATTTTGCTGGGCAAAGTTTACTCCAAAAAAATGTTTCTTTTTCTTTTTCGGGATACACTTTGTACACGGATGATTTTCCCTTTCATTCTACTGGTACAAGTGGCGCCAATAAACCAACCTGTTGTTCTATTCTGGTGGCACATAGATTAAATTTGTCTACACAATTTGTTTCACTCGTCTCATTTTTCTTTTTGTCTACAAAGCACCAAACAACGACGTGAGACATTTCTTTCTATTCTACAAAAGAGACCAAAAAAATCACCTTTCTTCTATTTGTTTTATTCCTACAGTTACTACAATTTTCTGCTTTTCTATACTGGATTTTTCCCCATTGGCATTTGTTACTGTCCCTCTTTATGGCATTTGTACGAAAATCCACTTGTTGTTGAAAAAGTGAGTTCATCTAGGAATTTTCCGACTGCTGGGTTACATGTCATGTCTGCATTTCGTTCGTTTTTATAAATAGCTGAACCCAAAAATAAATAAAAGCCGAAAGGATCATAATAGCAGAATTACTCATCTTTTATTTTTCTGAACATGGGTTCCAGAACAGTATTAATGAAATCCTACTGATATTGATGTACAAACCACTCAAATGATAACTGAGCAGAGAGAACATGGTCCAAGTATACGAAAAAATCCAAATAAAAAAAACTTTTGAAACGGGATTTTGTTAAAGATTTAGGCTTACGTGATACATTTCGGTGAACAGCAAAATCTATAATTTGCGGAGAAGTTTTTGTACACGGAGAAAAAAATTATGGTTGAATATCATTGGGAGTACTATAAGAATTATTGGGGGAATCAAAATATAATCAGGCGAATCAAAATGTTGTCAGACGATGACTTCCAATTAGTATTATGTTTAGTTTTCCAATCATAATTATGTTCCCCGACAAGGGAAATTTTGGAAAATTATTATGTAATTGGGAGGACAATAATATCTAAACACATTTTGATTGGAAGGAATAAAAATATGTTTGCATGTCAACATTTTGTTGTAAATTCCGCGTCTCAACATAATTATGATTGACGAACAGAATAAGTGGGGAAATCTTGAAGCGGCCGAATTAAAAATATGATGCCTCTGATCATATTTGTTTAAAATTAAACATATTATGTTCAAATTCTTCTCTTCGCGTATAATTCGCATGAGATTTGTAGCATGGTCGTATAAATACTCAAGTCAAGCTGAAAAATATCAAGTCCTGTTAGAAAAAGGCTACAAGACATGCTTGACCAAAGGTCAATGGATGCAGTTTTACGGATGTGAAAACATCCAGTTATATTATAAAATTGTTTTCCACGAATTATAATTATGATTGATATAAGCAATATTTGCTTATATTCATCATAATTGTATTTATAAACCAACCATATTATGTTCGCCCCAAACATATTATGATTGGACAAACGGCAAAAAAATTTGGGAATCCAAACATATTTTGGTTGCCCCAAACATAATATGGTTGGTGAATGTGAAAACATTGTTGTACAACCAAACATATTGTAATCAAAATATCATGATTTCTCCTGTCAGTTTTAAGCATAATGTGGTTGGAACCACAGTGTCGGCAAACATAATTGTAATGGCAAAAATTTCCTCTAGGGGAAATTTCAGCCAAACATAATTGTAATAAGAATCCCCCAAACATAATTATGCTGGCTGCATTTTATGATTGGGGGAATCATAATTTTTTTCTCCGTGTATATACTGAGAAAATCATGCATGTTTGATTTATCCGCAATTGTTTCGCTACCTTGGAAAAATGATCTGTAAATTGAAATTTTGGGGGAGCGTTGAAAAAGTTGAAAATCAATGTTATTGCGATCCGCGTAGGAAGGAAGCAAAGTTCGCTCGATAACTGGGACCCATTAGGTAATTTTACATAAATTGCTAACTAGAATTAGAGTTTTTAACGTTTCCAAGATGCTAGTAGCATTGAACAGTGCAGGCCAAATCGGCAGAGTCCTTTCTCACACCCAACAAATATATTTTACCATCAATATTAAAATTGGTATGGCATGAAATATCAAACCATGTAGAATTTAACTTTTGAATTTCCCTAAAAAAGTCCTTAAAAATGGTTTCGTGTAATAGAAAAGTTTGAAATATGTGTCAAAATTGAGTATATTTCACTTGATATTCCATTTGTTTGATTTGGTTTGCTCAAATGAATGCTTTCTATTCTGTCAAAGCTCAATTAGTGTACAGATCCATTATTCATGAAAAATGAGAACTCCAACGAAAAACAATTAAAACATCATTAAAACTCGTATAAAAAGTGCACACAACACGAAATTACCTAAAATTCGAATGGAAGCTAAAAGCATATCACAAACAATCCTAAATAATAATTTATTGATGTAAATGCTCCTCGGGGTAAACATAATAAAAAAAATTACTTAATATGCTGAGTATAATTTCTCATTAGTGCCAACAATCAAATTTATCAACATCAATCTGATATCATTGCTCTTTCGTAGAGACGATAATCTTTATTAAAACTACATATAAAAAGGGGTTAACTTAATGTGTGTGTTTGTTGGTTTTAAATTAAAAGAAACTTAAATAAAAATAAAAATTTAACATCCTGATTTCGCTACGAAATTCTTAATTAATTGCGGTGGTAGGAAACAAATAAATACATTCACTACCCATTCTTCTTATAATCCCGCCGACCGCCCTTCAAAGTAAATTCATTCTCTCCCTTTTATGCTTTAATGATAAAAACGAATAGTATACGATGCAATTTTCGACGGAGCATAAATTTGTGTTTTGGATGTGAAAATTTAACCTTTAGCCAAGCTATTGAGGAGAAAAGCGAATTTTCGGGCGGATGAGCTGCTTTTCTTTTGCTCCCCATTTGCTTAGAGCGTTATTTTCATTTCATCCCCCTAAATGAAACACATCACAAGTCAAGTAGCTTGAGTGCGAATGGGAATGTAGATGGGACTTAACCAAAAACCCTAAAGTTGATTAGAATTGTCATATCATTTGGTTAATATAGCAATTCGTATGCTAGCGACTTTATGCCGTGCACAATTCTGTAAGGAGAAACATCGTCAGTGTCAATGGCGTAGTCTAATACTATATGATGTAGATGTACACAAGAGTAACAATATTCATTTAAATTATGAGGGGAGGGTAAAAAGTTTCCAGTCTAGCAAGAAAAAAAAATCAAGAGGTCCGCGAATTTTCTTGACCACGCCTCGTTATATTGTTTCTCTTTATTTCCATGAAACCAATTCCAAATTTTATTTTTCTCAATTTCCACGGAAACAGCATACGATATTGCAACACTAAATGGAAAGTATTATCAAAAAAAAAAAAAAAAACAAAAAAAATCGTTAAATCGTAATAATTTTGTATTTGTTTAATACTTCTTTGTAGATACAGCAAAATTTGACTTTATCATTACCACAATTTCAATTTGTTCATTCTATAAAATTTGGTTTGTGATTTTGTTAAATCATTATACCAACTTATCAAATGAATAATTAGACTTCATAATAAAAATATTTGACTGGAAAATTTCCTTTTACGTTAATGCAACAACGAGAGTTTTATTACCTGGTATTGAATAACGTTTTTATTACATTTGTATTTTTTCAAAATTATTTTAAGTAAATCGCAAATTGAAAATTGAAAAAATGTTTACAGACTGCAATATTGGCTTTACTCTTCAAAATTAACAAGCTAGTAGACTAGTGATAGGCGCCTTACTACTTCGATTATGATTGTAAAATTATATAGATTTAAAAAAAAATCTGAAACATAAAACATTTAAGAACAGTATACAATGCCCTGTCAAAACACTTTCTAAAAAAAACAGAGTTTGTCAGCCTAGACGAAAAACTTTTGAACCTACCCTCGTATATCAATGTATAATAGTATAAACCTCTATATATGTAGTATTTAGTACCTAAAACGTTTCCCACAGAAAAGGGGCGTACAGGGGGTACTCTAGATTGAAAGATATACCATTTTTTCAGGATTTGTGACATAACGAAGAACCCTGAGAATACCATACAGACATTAGATCCCATCATCCATAGTAAAATGGTGAATTCATTATAGAATAGAGACAGCACTATACAGTTATGCCGTCATCCGTAGTTACTTTATGATGCACTCAGTGCTCTGCGACACAATTTTGTATTGTGACATTTAATAGTACACATGGGATATAAGGCAAACATCCTTCCAGGGCATGGATATCACCCAACCTGCAATGCCATATTTGCCATAAAAGTCTAACCCACCTACACTTCACCTATGACTCTAGTCTAACAACTACGTACCAACCGTAATTCTATACCAACTCTCTACGTAACGATCATGGTAATGTTAACGTTTATCCATTATACGAATATTCGTACACTATTAAACGAACCTAATAAGTATATTCACATAATTTATTTTCCGTAAATAATTCCATGATCCTTAAACCTAGCCCTAAAGAGGCTGCAGAACCAAACCAGGCTATGAGGATGCCAACTTGCACAAGGGGTGTTGTTAGGCGCATGAAAAAGGAAGTCGATTAATAAAATAATCATTAGGTGTAAAAGCGTAGGCAAATAGGTTATATCGTATACAAATTACGGAATGGAGAAGATCCTTATTATGCTACTGTGATGACATACCGAATTTTATTAGGTTTTAGATGCTTACCTTTTGTCCTCATTAGACCATCGCAATCTTTATATAATTATTCGCATTTGCTTTCAATTAAGAGAAAAAATTGTAAGGAGTAAAAATACTATGGTTTCTTATTGGCAGAAGTAATTTTAATATAAATCGTTAAAATTCTTTGATGAAGATCGTAACTTTTTTCACCGTTTTTTTCTTTCTAATTACAAATTGTCTGTACACGAACATCCCCCGGTTAACAAATCTTTTTAAAAATTTTCCAATATAGTATGTTTTTTTTTCTAAAGATCGGGTTTTTTATTAAATTTTTCGGCCGAGATATTTTTTTGTGAATTTTGCAGAATATTGAAGAAAGCCACAAGCAACAAGATCAGGCTTTTATTATAAGTAATCAAGTTTTAACAATATAAATTTCATTAAAAATTCGTCAATAACATCCAGTTGGTACTTTGAATGCTATTATTTCCCCGAATATAAGAAGACCGAGAAAAAAAAAAGTTACAGCTGTCATATATTATCCGACGTAGAAACATTTTCATAAACAAATTTCTTACGAAACCACTCCCGACATTCTACATGAATAATCCCGAGTCGCGAAGAAATGGGTTTTAGCAGCATCAACAAAATCGGCAAAAAAAAAATACTGGGAAATAAAAGAGAGCGAAAGAGAGATATGAGAATACACACAGAGAAGAAAATGCTGCCATCCATAAAACGAAAATGAAAAGACCACCTTCGAAAATAAACCACTTCGCCAAATATATGTGAACGGCCTCTTTAATTTTGGAATACATTAGGATACCAGGTCCCTGGCATGTACATAAAAGTCAGGCCGTTATAGAAACAAGGACGTATCACAATTTCTTATAACCTTCCGGCTGATGCT
The DNA here is from genome assembly GCA_964034945.1 of Chrysopilus asiliformis. Lineage (NCBI taxonomy): Eukaryota > Metazoa > Arthropoda > Insecta > Diptera > Rhagionidae > Chrysopilus > Chrysopilus asiliformis. The sequence goes on along the minus strand of OZ035962.1, from coordinate 213,658 downwards.
CTGTCGCTATTTCTGTTGCTGTTGGTGCTATTTCGGTAGAAAAAATCCTTCGAAATCAACAGTGGTATAGTTGATGTCGGTCGCTTCCAGATATTTTCCGCTTTTACTTCGATCCAGCATCCTGGGAGACTCTCCCCATTTTGGTCCTTTTATTTTTCCCGCCGATAAAGGCATTTCAAAGCAAGGAAACTGGAAACCACTTTCTTACTCGTTTGCCACCGTTCACTTCACTTTCCGGAAAAAAAAGTTGAGCGAGCAACCGAATATCCTTCCATTCCTACAACGTACGACCGCTTCAAATGGCAAGCACTACAGACCACTCACTTGTCTTGTTTTATTTTTACTTTCTAAAAGGCGGCGGAAGTGTGGAAGCTAACAAACCTTCTTCTTGACAAAAGCCTGCAATATTTATGTGATGCGTTTTGGGAACTCCGTTTTATGCTGTTCAAGTTTTCGGCCACCGAATTCAGTTCTCAGTCCCCTTTTCCGGAACGAATATTTTCGCACCTACAAATTTTCTCAACATACATATACGAAAGTTCTAAATAAAAAAAAAGGATTTTTAAACACACCCACACTGAGACTTTCCGTGTCAGAACACGTCATCACAAATTGGCAAAATACGGATACAAATATAAATTTACGTACAACAAAATCATAAAAAAAGGGAGAATCACAAGTGACTCACCCGCTATGGGATACAGCCGACACTAAATCAATTTCGAACTGGTGTAACAGGTTGCAAACTTGTTACTTTTAAAGCTTACCTAGTATCTGTATTAAATTTTGCGAGTATATGTATGTAAAAAAGTGGAAGTTTTTTTTTTTTGAGAAAAGTGTTAATTTTTCTTATAGAAAAGTTCAAAGGCAATGAAATATTTTAATTAACTTTATTAACTGTATTTAACATTTATAAACAAATTGGGATTGTATGTCTGCGACTGTTGTTTAATTAACGGTCATTTTACATGGAATTTCAGGTCAGTTAATAAAAAGCAGCACGCTAATTTCGGATCCTCTCCTCTGACCTTTGTCGCACATTTTCGTGATTTTTGTAAGGAACACTATTTCATAATCCCACACCTACCACCTCCTTAAAAGTGTGACGTGTTTTATTGTCGGTGATGGGTTGTAAAACCCTACAAATGTTGTATTTGCATTCATGAGTTTCAATCCAACTAAAACTATAGGTACGATAGTAGAGAAAAGTGTTTCGAAATCTTAACTTGATGTAGTTTTATCTCGTTTTAGAATGTATACCTTGCCGTTACAAGTTTTTAATAAAAAAAACATGTCCTATATAAAAATTTTGTTGCATAAACACTATTTCGATACTCTTAAAAATAAATTGATATTGTTTTTTTTCTAAAGCAATAAAATCATATTATAGCGATTAATAAAATAGTATCCCACCATTTTTACAAATTTTAAGAAAAAACATTTTAAATTTTAAATTAAATTGAGGCAAGAAAAAAATAGTATTTCAAGTCTCTGTGTTATATTTATTTATATTATGTGCTTGTATCCTTGCAGTAAACTGTTGTATATCTACCATGGAGAAAACTTTAGAATTTAAGGATCTTATCTTACTGAATCTTATTCGTTAATTTGAATGGCTTCGCTGGTATAGTTGGGATACTGATGCTTACAATGCAGCATAATTTTTCAGCGAATTGTGTTTATGCGAATATTTTATGCTAGTTATAGAGCTCGAGCATGACATAAGCATAGAAAGTTTTTGGTTGAAGGGTTCCTGAGTCTTAGGAATGGCTAAAGGTTATGCGAAGAAAAATCCCAATAGTAAGCGTAAAAAGTATGCAGGGAAATGAACAAAATTTATACAAAAAAAAATGAGAAAATACAAATTGGCGAACGCTAGAGGCATAATACAGTCCTCTTTATCTTTGCAATTTTTTTTTGTTCTTCTACACTCCGTGACTATATTCCTTTTGAGCTAATAAAGATAACAAAGAAATGGAAAAATCTTGATGGGTTTATTCATAGTATACAAGAGATAAAAATAACAACAATACAACCAACATCTAACCTCACAAATATACAAACACACACAGGCAAACAAACATGCTGCCCACCCCCAATAACAACGACAGTATGAAATTTTAACTTTAAGGGAAGAAATCCAACTCGTTCCTTCTTCTTTCTTGCGTTGAAATGCTGTTGCTTAGTGTTTCTATTATAGTCCTCGCCTTTGGTGAAATCACACCAAGGCAAAAAGGAATCTATTTCTAGCCCTTCAGCGGATGAATATGGAGAGGCGACACCAACCCCCCTTTTGTCGCTCTCCTGGTTAAACAAGGTCGAAGAATTGGGTGGTTTAATGTTTTTGCCCCTTGCCTTGCTTATTTGATGGCAAAATAGTGAAGGATAAAGAGGACTTTTGGTGACAAAAATCTGCATTTAGCTAATAAGATATTTTATGGACTTTATTATCCCTTGTATCGATAATATCAACTTGGAAGCAGTAACTATTTCAATTTGGTCAACATTCTGGTTCGATCCTGTACTGTCTTTTTTCGAAACTTCATTAATAATTTTTTTACAACCTTTGCAAAAACCTAGCAAAAAAAGAAAGATATCCAAATGTTGAACTTAAAAGTTTGAAAAAAATCAACCCAATCGTTTCAAAGGTACATACAAAACATAACAAAAGCTATAATTGCCAATCTGGCAATTATTGAAAACCCGTATGGTGATTTAAGTGAACAGCGAACAGTTGTATCAAAATTCCACTTAGAAGTCAAATTTTCCAATAAGATTTTTTTAAAATTTATTCCAATCGGATTTTCATGTAATGGGAGTTTTATGTAGAATCATATCCTAAATAACTTTTGTTTTTGGACTTTTTTGATAAAATTCACCGTTTTTGAGATATTCAGAAAAAAGTTTTCGTTCGTATGGGGGGTACCCCCCCTAATGGACCATTTTTTCCCATTAACGAACTTAGCCTCGCATTTTACGAAAAACGAATCTGCGCAAAATTTCAAGTCTCTAGCTCAATCCGTGGGCCTGCAATCCGCGCCACAGACAGACAGACGGACAGACAGACAGACAGACGGACGGACAGACAGACAGACGGACGGACGGACGGACATGCTAAATTCAACTTTTTTTATCATTCTAAACACAATGGTGTAATTCATTTTTTTGTGTGATGACGGGATCTTGGCGTTACAAACGGTAAGGCAAATCTAATATACCCTTTGGTTTCACCATACGGGTATAAACAGAAATGGTTTGTTTACTCTTTTCTTTGAACCTGGTAAACCCAACAAAAAACTTGATTCTCAATAAAAATCTAAAAAAAAATATTCTCTATGACAAAATTTCCTAGAAACGAAATTTACCAAAAAAAATTTAATCAAAGAAATTCGATTTTCATTCCGTTAAAATCTCACCATGAATAAATTTCATTCAATCATTACCTTTCAAAACATCAATTATTCAAATGATTTCAAATTGCGTACAGGTTTTTACGGTGCCATCATAAAACTGAATTGCGGTTGGCTTTTAGAGCGAACGAAATAATTGTCGGTTATCAATCGAACCGCAATCAAAGCATTTGGCAAAATTTTAATTACATAATATCCCTTTTGCAATGGTCACACATTCACATTTTCCACCTTCCTCAAAATCTAATTGCAACATCAATTTGATTGCATTTACGAAATGCTGAATGTTAACAGGTTGAGCATTCGTTCGTCATATATATCTTCTATATATTTCGTATCTTGACAGATATTTAATGTTTCTATCTATGTTGAAATCCATTCGATAAAAGTGTTTTTGATATTTTAACATAGTTGAGGTAGGTAAATGAAATTTTATATAATTACAAAGTACCATCGTTAAATTTGTAATTTTGCTTAGATTCCACCAGAACACTATATGGAATACTATCTATAATGATCGCAAGCGAATAGATCTCGTTTTAATGATGAAGGACAAAATCATTTCCATTTATTTATGATATTTCAACATCCAGACAAATTAACATGACTAAAATTCGTAAATTTATACAATTGATTAGTCATTAGTAATTATATGTAGTTTTCATTAAGTTTAGAATAAAATTTTAAATGATTTTTTTGAATTCCAAACTGCAAAATACAAAATTTTGTGAAAAGGGCCATTAATCTTAAATCTTAAAATGTTTTTAAAAAATATCAAAAACTTCTTTGGTTTTGTAGATTAATTTTTTTTTAAAGAACCTTAAAAAAGGCACAATGCATTGAATGGTTACTTCGCTTAACAACTTTGATAACAAATTGAATTGCACATTTTTAATAACGATTTCGAATGATTTACTATTTATAAAAACTATTACTTTTATTTTTCTACCAAAAAGTTTTAGGTTTTATTTTATAACTGAGTCGGCTGTTTCTCTCACAGTTTTCAAATGTGCTTAATTTCTATGCAAAAACATAACAAAAGCTATAATTGCCAATCTGGCAATTATTGAAAACCCGTATGGTGATTTAAGTGAACAGCGAACAGTTGTATCAAAATTCCACTTTGAAGTCAAATTTTCCAATAAGATTTTTTAAAATTTATTCCAATCGGATTTTGATGTATGGGAGTTTTATGTAGAATCATATTCTAAATAACTTTTGTTCTTGCACTTTTTTGATAACATGTACACTTTTTGAGATATTCGGAAAAAACGTTTTCGTTCGTATGGGGGGTACCCCCCCTAATGGTCCATTTTTGCCCATTAACGAACTTAGCCTCGCATTTTACGAAAAACGGATCTGTGCAAAATTTCAAGTCTCTAGCTCAATCCGTGCGCCTGCAATCCGCGCCACAGACAGACAGACAGACAGACGGACAGACAGACGGACAGACAGACAGACGGACAGACGGACAGACGGACGGACATGCAGAAATTAATTATTTTTATCATTCTAAACACACTGGTGTAATTCATTTTTATGTGTGATGACGGGATCTTGGCGTTACAAACGGTAAGGCAAAGTTAATATACCCTTTGGTTTCACCATACGGGTATAAAAATCGAGTTTTGTGTGTCTTCTGTATATTTATACCCGTATGGTGAAACCAAAGGGTATATTAACTTTGCCTTACCGTTTGTAACGCCAAGATCCCGTCATCACACATAAAAATGAATTACACCAGTGTGTTTAGAATGATAAAAAAAGTTGAATTTTGCATGTCCGTCCGTCTGTCTGTCTGTATGTCCGTCTGTCCGTCTGTCTGTCCGTCTGTCTGTCTGTGGCGCGGATTGCGGGCGCACGGATTGAGCTAGAGACTTGAAATTTTGCGCAGATCCGTTTTTCGTAAAATGCGAGGCTAAGTTCGTTAATGGGCAAAAACGGACCATTAGGGGGGTGTACCCCCTATACGAACGAAATCGTTTTTTGTGAATATCTCAAAAACGGTGTATCTTATCAAAAAAGTGCAAGAACAAAAGTTATTTAGGATATGATTCTACATAAAAGTCCCATACATCAAAATCCGATTGGAATAAATTTTAAAAAATCTTTTTGGAAAGTTAGACTTCAAAGTGGAATTTTGGTACAGCTGTTCGAATTTTGATACGAATATCACCATACGGGTCTCAAATGATTGCCAGATTGGCAATTATAGCTTTTGTTATGTTTTTTTTTACATCCATCGTGACTCATCGATACAAATGTTGTTGGTATCGGTCAGCTCTGACTATTTCGTTCGGTATTAACATCTCGTAAACAAAGTTTGACACCTAAACCATTCAGAAACAAAGTATGACAACTAAAAAGACTGAAAATATAGTTGACACATTAAGTTCTAGCAAGCCAAGTTTTTTGTGATCCAGTAAAGCATTTTGTTGGACTTGAATAAAAAAAACTTTCAATTTTACAAAATATTGCCTCAATTAAACAATAATGTTTCTTACAGATGGCCTATCACACGATCGAAGGGAACGAATCGATATTGGATCCAATTTGTTATCAGAAATTCCTCACAGGATGCACACCAATCAAGAGCCTAGAGAAATAACAACCTTAGAATCGACACCAAGAAAAATTTTCAGAGCGGAAGGATCTTCAGAGCATGCGATTTTTTACAATCCGCCGGATACACAGCAGCACATGTCCTTGAAGCGGGGAGCAAACACAATAAGCCATCCTCATATAAATCCTGTCTACCGAGAGCGGAGCATCGAAGAAACAGAAGCTGCTCACGATCTGCTCTCTTTATCGCAAAGTCTACCCCCACTCCCAGCACCATGTGTGGTGACTATCCTCAAGCAGGAGGAGCCGAATCGGTTCGTCGTTTGTAATTCGCCGGTTATGCAAGAGATTTCCAATTCGAACGTATCCGGGAAGTATGTCACATCTAGTTACAGTCATAATAACAATAACAACAACGAGAAGGTCCTACGAAGTGAGTCCGACACAAAACCGCTATCTCTGCCAATACGTTACAATTCTTATGAGAGCAACGCCGAAAACTGCTCACCACTAACACCTCCCATATCCGAACACTCCTCGGATATTGAGGTTGACCTATCCTCATCCTCATCGGAATCGTCCAATCCAGCGCACAGTTATCGGAAAACTCCGAAGCAGCAGGACCTCTGGAATCCGGAACTTGTGCAAATTAAAAAGGAGAAGCTTTTCATTGTTGACGGTCGATCGAAGAACCGGAAGCCGGCGGCGGACACGAAAACCCACGAATGCAAATCAACCAAGTCACGCAAGGGCAACTATAAGTGCACAGAATGCGGAAGACAGTACGCGACTTCCAGTAACCTCTCCCGACACAAGCAGACACATCGCAGCCTAGACTCCCAATCGGCGAAAAAGTGTAATACCTGCGGTAAGGCCTATGTTTCGATGCCGGCTCTAGCGATGCACCTGCTCACCCACAAGTTGGCCCACAGCTGCGGAATATGCGGGAAACTCTTCTCGCGTCCATGGCTTCTGCAAGGACATTTGCGTTCCCACACTGGCGAAAAACCCTACGTTTGCGCTCACTGCGGAAAGGCTTTCGCAGACCGTTCGAATTTGCGTGCCCACATGCAGACTCACTCGTCCGACAAGAATTTCAAATGCAACCGCTGTCACAAAACCTTCGCCCTCAAGTCGTATCTTAACAAGCATTTAGAATCAGCATGCCTTAAAGACAAGGATTCCGCGATGAGCAGCGACGATAACGATGAGGACATCATTGTGACGTAACTAACTACGAGGTAAGTGCCCCGCAATTACACCCAATGGTTCCCATGATGTCAAAGAAATCACCCAATAAAAAAAATACAATTGTACGATGCGTACAGAGACCACTGAAAAGCAATACCAATAATACAACCAATTTTCTAGATATTTTAGCCCTTTTCCAATTCAAATTTTAACAAAGAAAAAATAATTTCTCAAATGATTAATTCAAATAGATATACATACATATATGGAAAATTTCCCAAACAAGTGGATAACAATTAAAATAAGATTCAACAATTCCAAAAAATTTCAAACTTATTAAAAATAAAATATTTAGAACACAGATGCCGTATAATATTAAAATTAAGAACATTATTTAAAAAAATATACATATTTAATTGCTTTGGCATTTTTATTAGATTTACATATAGCAGAAGGAAAATATTTATGAAACAAGAAAAAAAATATATATATTATTATATATTAAAATTTTAACAACATTTAAAAAAAAACTATGAATGAGAAATTGTGTTATGCATAATATTATTAACACGCAGACTTTGTGAATGTAAAATGTGTAGACAAAAATAAAAGAATGTAATATTTTTAATGAGAAAAGAAACTTTTTATTAGGAAATTAGGATGACTTATGCAACGAATATTTATGAAACAAATATGAAAATCAAATTTAAATCTATAAAAAAAGAAATAAATTATTTATTCTAATAAAATATTAATTAAAAAAATATAGGTATTCCCATAAAAAAACAAAAATTCAACAAGAATTGGAAATTACAGGCAAAGCTCGATTTATGTAAAAGTTAAAATTTGAGCCATTTGCACAAATCTCGAGAAAGCAACAATTGAATGTGCTAAAAAAAATATGCTTGGCAAGCAAGTTTACGCATTTAAAACTTGCTTTCCTATGAAATAAAAAAAAATAATTTTTTTGTGAAACTTTTATTAAAAAAAAGAACAAATTTTTTTTTCGTGTGTGTAATTCAAGCATTTCTATAAACCGAGCATTGCGTAAATCGAATTTTGCTTGTAATATGAAGTTTGCCTCAGAGATGTTTATGTGTTCGAAATCAGTGTAAGTCGCTTTGGATCCGTAACTTTACATTAAAGCCTAAGTTAAGATACATATGTTAAAAACCACGCATCCAGAAATGAATTTCTTACACTTTTTTTTACAATTATATACTTTAGGATTGTCTATTAAATACGTGACACAATTAGGGGCAGGAGGAATATGTGTTAGTGCAACGTCAATATTAAATCCCATACAAAAAATGAAAAAAAATACGAAAATTACTACGACGTAATTTAAGGGTTGAAAAAGCGAAAATTAGCATGATGGAATTTATGGACAGTTCCTTCTGAACTCCGAATAGCAAAACATAATATTAATAGTTCAGACGTGACAACAATGCTTATATAAACAGGTAGAAAACAAGATGTCAAAAAAAAACTCAAGATTCATAACAAAATTTTGCTCCTTCCATCAATAATCAGATTTGAAAATTTCACCTCAATCGGGTGACTGATTTTAGTTCTAGACCTTTCAAAAGTGAGTCAAGCAAAGTTTTTCCCATGATTTCCCATTGAAAACGGGAAGCTCGGTTTCAGAGACCACTCCACTGATTGAGGTGAAATTTTTACTGATGTAAAAAGGTCCCATAAATAAATAAATTATTAAAATCCATAAATGATTTCGCGGAAATTTCTAAGTAATCGCAAAAAAAACTTGATTTAGTTCCTTTTTACTACATTTTTAACTAAATATTTCACCTCATTCCCCCAATGCTCTCTCCTAAACTTTGAAGACCTTGCCAGTACCTCATTAAAAGTTATGGAACAATCCGGAAATCAAATAAATGAGGTATTACTTAGCTTGCAACGAACCTAGACATCCCAGTATTATATTTATTCTACTCGTATAGTCTAAACTTAGATTTTTTTCATTTGTTTTTGTTGATGTTGTGTTAGGCCAGATTGTGAAGCCTATTACAACAAGGAATACTGGCATATTTCATAGTATTCAACATAACAAACTCAATTTCCATCTCATAAATCTTATATGGATAAAGAGTATGTCTGGAACTAATGTCTAATGTCTGTCGAGCTGAATATACACTCGATGTTATTGCATAAAATAAACTCATTCGTTATACATTTAACATTTTTTTTATTTATATTTATTTCCGTATTACAAATTGCATCATTAAACGACGTTGGTGGTAAAGAGCAACTTTAGAAAGTACTCCTCGTATTCGTTAATAGTAGAAGCAACTTTTATTTATGTTGTTTTAAACCACCCAGCCAGTACCTACACACAGGACGAAATGCACAGTTCAGGGAAAAAATTACTCCAAAACGAAACTTCCACCATAAAATTAAATTGTGAGAAGTTTTCAGGTTGGTGGAAATTCGAAAACACCACATTTTACACAGAAATTCATTAATTACATGGAAGGATATTAATCAATGGCAAATGAGAGCTTAGTATGTAATTACAAAGAATTTTTCTACAGTGGAAGGTTTTTTCATCTCGATAAATCGAAGTCAAACAAATGGAAACCCATTTTCAATTAACAATTGGATGGTGATTTTGCTAATATAGAAGTATCACAATTTTTTTATTTTTAATATTAGATTTAATTCAAGCAAATTAATTTGTAATACATCAATAATATTTCGTTTTTCTGGAAACTGGAATAAAAATATTAGAAAGTCGTTTACATTTTTTTATCCAATACAAAAAGTTGCGAAGTCTAGATAATAGGTTGGGTGCAGAGAAATTACCATTCGATCTCTAATAGAACTAAAGTCAAACTTCATGTCTATGATTTGAGCTTTCTTTTTTACGATAGTTTTTCTGAAAACAGCCAATTCCATAATGATCAGTCAGCACTGAATTTGAAAAATACCAAAACTTTTAAAAAGACTTGAGATGATACATCGAGAAAATAGTACGCTGACCCCAAGCGATTGAGTGAACCGAAAATTTTGACTCAAGTCTTCTGAGAAAAAGAACTTGGAGAGAAAAAGCAAAAAGTGCCCCTCATAAAGTCATTAAGATTTGGGATGTGGCAAATTAAAGTCGATATTTTGGAAAACGTTGAATATCAATTAAAATTTGTTTTGTGTTGCAATTAAATCATTATCGCAATAAAAAATATTTAAATATGTACGTAATGTAAATTTCACAAACAAGTATTTTTCAATTTACATAATGTAGTAACGAGTCATACAAAAATATTACTTTTGATCAAATAGAAGAACTATAAAATTCAAATTTAATTAAAATCAAAGATTTCTTGAATTTTTGTTGGAGAATTTTTAAAAGTAATTTTTTTTGAAAATTTGTTAGAATGAAATTATATTCGCTTAAGTAATGAAAAGCAGTAGATACATATCACCATGACAATACTAAATTTAAATTTAGAAATTATATTTAAAAAAATAACATAAATAAAATAGTGGAGAAAATTTATAAAAAAAAATTTTAAAAATTTGCAAAAAAAAATATTTTTGAATTAAACACTAAAACATAGATTAAATTATTCATAGAAGCACATTATATACATACATATATAATGAATTAGATCTTATACAATTTTTAAAATTATATATCAAAAGCAACGAAATCAATATTAACCATAAAAATCCAACCAATTGTATCCATTAGTATTTATGTTGTGTTTAAACCACATTATTAGATTGTGTTTAATTATGTATTAAAAATAACAAAAATCGAATCCCATTCCAAATCCCAAAATATTTTCAAAATGAAAACATACCCGAATTTATGAAAGACAACGAGCAAAATAAAAATAATTAACCAGAAAAAAATAATCCTATTTAATTTACTTTGTAATTATGTAAATAGCTAAACAAAAGGAAAAGGAAAATTCAGTCTTTTCAAAAAATCATTTCGAATGAAAAAAGCAATATTATTACGTATAAATTTTTTTATATTTGACATTCAAGGAGATGAAATTCTTGTAATATAATTTTGTATTGATGAAAAAAATTAAACTTAAATTATATAAAAAAATCAAAATACAAAAAAAAAACTCATAAATCAAATCCACAAATGCAATTACAGCAAAATTAATAAAAAGAAATAATATTTGCAACTGCTTATTTAGAATTTTAAACATCATAAAATAAGTAGTTTTAGGCGTAACATAGCAAAAATGATCACAATACGGCATATTTTTGGCCAATTGAAAAAAAATAATCTACTGATTTGTGCTAAAAAGTGATAAATAATATTATGGCACACTCCAACTTGAAATTATGGCAAAGTATAAAAGAAACTAAATAGTTTCAGTTCATTCAAAAATTTCATTTTGTACTAGTGCGGATAGAGGAAAATTACTCGAGAATTTCGCGCTGTTAAATGAAATTGTTTGGCTAGCCTACACTTTGAAGATATTTTCACAGCCATCAATTTATAGTAAACTATAAATTTTCAATTTCCCATAAAATGCTGTTTTGTTCTCTGGAAAATTAAATTAATTTAAATAATTTTCGATTAGAATTTTAAACAAACAAATATATTGACCAAAATAAAAAGATATGTATATTAATGGATATTTATTTTATTATAATGGATATTATTTTAGTAGTCCGATAAATTGTCAACATTTAATGTAGTTGCCTTTTTTAATATATTTGAAAATAATAAATAAGTAATAGGGAAGGACGAAAATAGAAATATACCAATAAAAAATATTATAAAATTACAGAAGATGAAATATAACACAAATTATTTGGAAAAAAAACATATTTTTATTACCAATTTGTATGGTTTGGAATTATATTGTGCGGTTTTTTTTTCACTGTTCAAAGACTGAACAATTAACTTTCGAATGGCAAATATAAAGTGAAACGATTAAAACAATATCCTGTACCCAACAAAGCAATACTCAAGATTTTGGCCTAACAATTGTCTGCAATTTATGAATGGAAATATGTTTATGGAATCCGCCATTATTCAAAATTAATTTAAAATTCTGTGAATAATAAAATTGATATCTTTATGCATTATTCAAAGAAAAAAACAAATTTAAACATCTACAGAAAAAATTTACAATAGATATACGTAACAATACCGGGCTTGAAAACTAATAAAACCGATATACATTTGTGGATATGTGGTAAGAATGTGCAATGCTAGTTACAATAGAACATCGACAATTAATATTAAAAAGAATTTTTAACTCATATTCTTTAGAAAGAAGAGGCATGTAATAAAAAAAAATAGTCATGTATATTTACTCAGTCTCATATTGGCGTATTTGTAAGCCCATTTATGCATAGTTGCATATACCAATATAATAAAATAATGAAAGTTTAATTATTTAGAGCCTTAAAAGCAATAAAATCATATTTCCTTTTGAAATAAATTATTGGAGTTTTTGTATTCACCTTTCCTACTTTTCATTCTTGTTTTATAAAATAAATTTCATAATTTTTATCCACACAAGGCTGTAGGAGCAGCAGTTACGAAACCACTATTTGAAGACACCAAGAGCCCATTCCCATTGGTGGCAGAAAAAAGTTTTAGGGACACCCCATAAAATACGTCAACTGTTTAGGCGGGTGAATGGATTCTCCAGTAGCGAAGCGGGCGTATTAAATTCCATACAAAAAATTGTGAAAAAACGGGACGATAGGGAGGATGGCCTTTTAATAAACATTAAATATCTAAAAACCAGGATAAAAACTAAAAAAATCTGAATTTCAATTTTTTTTTTACAAATTTGCGGTACGATTGTGTATCTTTAGGGTCAATGGAGTTTAAAATGCTTTTAATATAAGAACTTCATACCATTCAAGTTGTTAAAATGATCCTATATTTACAGACAATAAAATATTAATCTCTTTGGATAAAATTTACATATTTTGATTCATTGAAAATTCATGTGCTTGGCGACAATTTTCACATCAAAAGAAGAAAGTGCGAAGCCAGCAAGTATACCTCTTGCGGTCATTAGTCCTAAAAAGGACAATTATCGTCTTTAACTGCATGATGGTAGCTTAGCTATTACCATCATTAAAGAACAAGCAATCCCTAAACGAATTCAAATCCACAAAGTCCAGAAAGCAGTTTCCTTCCATTTTACTAATTCAAAAAGGCAAACGGAGGAATGAAGTGAACATGGACACAAATGACAAAACTTTATGCACGGCAAGCATCAATCTGATATGTACGTTAAATTCCGCTCGCCCCCAACCGCTCACAATTCCAATCGAAATTCTATTTCTGGTAGATTTTACAGGATGCGAACGATTGGGCTTTGTTGAAATGTTCAAAATTTGGTCAGGATTTTGGCTCCAGTCCTGATTATGGTCATGGTGGATACCAGACTATGGACGACCATTGTGCAAACACGACAATGTGAACAAAATAGGAGCGTTGATGACTGATCCTTTTATTTGTGGTAAACCGAAATTTTGATCAGCTAAAGTCTCACCAAATAATGTGCATTTCAACTAAATCACCTTTAGATAAATTTCCAATTACATTGAAATTATTTCTACATTGAAAGTTGGGGAGGATATAAATTAAAGCAAAGTAAAACATCGAAGATTTTTTAGTTAATATTACACGTTATTTTTAATCTTTTCCAGAAGTCGGTAAAAAAATGAAAAAAAAATAGTTCCTATTTACTTATTAGATACACTCTAATAGATCGTGAAAAATCCTGAATCGATTTACAGAAAATTTTGGGCACAAATCCGCTGGAGCACAGCAAAAAACGGAGAGACCACCAGGGGCCACGATTTTGGGTAGCTGCAAATACAGTTCGGAACAGGAAATTACGCAGAAATGTTATAAGAAATTACAAAAAGTATAAATTTTTCTTAATATTTTACTGGAGCGCATTCACATTAAATATTTGAAGGGAATACTGGTAATTTTTGATTATCTGTCCCGATTTTGGTAAAAATACATGCAGCAAATAATCTGCTTAACATAATAAACCCACATATTGATCCCAATACAATTTATTTATACCTTTTATATCCTGGATTTATCCCCAAATATAATTTCTACGGCACCCTTCCCACTTTTTTTCTATTTTTTTTAAATATTCTCGAAATGAAGAATATCTCAATCAGTTTAAAAATATATAAAGTTTCAATAGCAAAACAACAACATACAAAAAATCCTTTTTACATTCAGTTCGGTGGAGAATCCACCGAACCCCACCTCATCTTCCATTCATGAATAAAAATCTATCATCCTATAGGAGACGTCGCTCACGAACAAAAGCAGCAAATAATTTTGCAATGAAAGTGAACCGAGGATAGAAAAAACTTTTAACTGCAATGAAAATTAAGAAATTATTACTTTCGAAGCCTTCCCAAGCATATTTTATGTCAACCGTGACGTTATCGGTTGATATATGTTATATTGTCAACTAATATTGCGCTTGCGAGCATTTTACATATTCTAGAAACGATAGTAATTGCCAGTTTTCATTAAACAATTTAAAAAGATTTTCCAATTTTAACCGAAAAAAAACAACATAAATGAATGAATAAAACATCGAACTGACAGCAAATCCATTAACATTGATATCCCAATAGCAATAATCAAATTTATTACTTTAATCAACGAAAAGTAGACCAAATAGTAGTTAAAGGGAAGAAGAGTAACTCGTCAGTCGGTATGCTAATGTCTAATGTCCATTCAAATTTATTCATAGTAATGGCCGATTTAACTTTTGTTTTATTGATTGAGCTATTACTGTTTTACGAGTTACGAGTACAACTTAGTAATATAAAGAAAAACCCGAATAATTATCCACTGATGAAAATTGCTGTGAATTTTTGGTTAAATTACTAAATTTCATTATTATTGGACATTAAACTTTAATTTCATTTTTATTTGTTTGTTTCGAAAATAAAATACCCGCCCCGAAGATTACACGCTTTTAGCTTATTAAGCCATCAACAACTATTAAATTCATATGTTATGTGTGTGTTTTTCTGTTAGCAAAGCATTTTTGAGAAATTTATTTTCCATCGGCCTATAAAAATGTGCAAAATCTGCACTGTGTCATTTACAAAATAAACATTTTGTGAAATTTCTAAATTAAAATTGATGACAATGTTTTCAACATTTTATTTTCACTGTGGGCATTACTATTTTAATGTAACTTTTTGACGATGACTTCGGCAGTAAATTTTGCCCAGTTTTTCAGTTTTATAAAAAATTATAAGATTCGAGATTTCGGAGACCCCCGAAATTTAGTGTTGAAAAGGGTGACTATTTCTAAATCATCTCCTAAACAGTAGATAATAATACTAAATACTATTGTATTTAAAAAAAATTACACTAAAAATGCAAAATCAATTTTGCACGTAATAAAAAATACCCTCAAGCATAATTTAATATAAGAGTTCTTATAAAAAATCAAATCATTTATTTACCTACCATTTAAGAACTGCACTTACATGCCACAGACAACTCAAAAAAACCAAAACCATCCCTTATATCTTATTAAATGCGAAAAAAACGGATTTGATGAAAAGATAAAACTTTCTGTTTTTTAGCTTTTAATTTGTCTGATCGATTTAACAAATAAACCGTGAAATTAAATCAAATAGAAAATTTTATTTGAGTTATCTTTCGATGCACATCAGAACGGATTTAATTGAATTCATTTTTCTTTTAAAAGCGAGGCCGTCTTAAAAATTCATGGAATAATAAATTCACTGAAAGCTCAAGAAAGTCAAAATGCAAGACACACATTATGTCTGTCCCCTCATATCCCAGACTACAGCACAGCGGCACTGACTAAGTTTTTTTCTATAGTTTTAACTTTAATGGATTGCAATTTTCTTGATTGCAAAAATACTCACAATTTTAATCAATAGATAAACCTCAACTCAACAATGCAATAGCGATGGTTCATCGTAATTGAAAACAAACAAGAAATCCAATTCGTAGAATTTTTAATGGTCACCAAGGCGCTTTATAAACCAACATGTAATCAGGAAAATTAAACATTAAATTTATGGCCGTTAGGTCCCGTTTACATGAGCGATCTTTTCTTAAATTTCTCCACGAATTTTATTCAGAATTTATTCCACAAATTTTCTTTATCTATCGCAGAATAAATTACTTTTAGCAAAAGTTGTCAAAATCTGGATTCGGCCATCTTTCAGGAATAAAATTCGGAATTTTATCCCGTATACGGTTGTGAAACATGAATCTAGTGTCGCAGTTGAAATTCACGGAATAAAGTGTCAGATGTAAACCGGGCCTTAGAACCCTTTCGTTTTTTTCACGCTTCTCAGGAAGTTTAGGTTGGAGGTTTTACTTTAGGTAATCAATTTACTTTCGCTGATAGAATTTATCATCACCACTTGCTGCGGGAATTTAACTGATGTAATTTCTTCGCCACAAATAACCACTCACTAAAAAAAACTTTTTTTAATAAAAAAAAATAAAAGTAAATAGTAAATTACTCTTCAAATTTAAAACAACTCGGCGATTTTAGAATTAAATTTCACATAAATGTTTTGAATTTATTATAGAAGGATCTAGTTTCTGAAACTTACTCATCCGTTAAATCACCCCTCACCTGTTAAATATATATATTTCAGTTAAATTTTCGGCGCAGGATTAGAAGTTTTTCATGGAAACTTTTATTGCCGAAATTTTGAACTCAGCCTTCTATTCATAAATTCGCTTTTAAAGCACTGTGCCGACTTTGAGCTTTTAAAAAATACGCCCAAGCTTTTTCTTAAGCCCTGATTTTGCGTGGCATTTTTATTTTCCTCCATTTTCTAGAAAATCGCTCGAAATATTAAAAAATATGCCAACACGAGTAAAGAACAAATTGACTAAATAACAAAAAATCATATTCAAATTAAAAATTATGCTTAATTATCTACACCTTCGAAAAAAAATTGAAACCAGAAAAAATGAACGCCTGTTGTTTTCACACCGCAAGTTCCCATTTCAAATTAATTTTTCTAAAGTAGCCTCAAACTTCCTTACAAAAGGCGCCAGATTCGAGGAAAACCTCTACTATTTCCAACTGAAAACCAAAGATGCTGGAACATTGGATGCTGAGAAAAAATATTCCAGTTCAAAAAGAAAAACCATCGACACCCAAAGAATGAGGATTCTTTTATTAGTTTTTTTTCAACTTTTATACTTGTTACTAGGTGTTGAATTGTAGGATCCATGGTGTTATTGTTGTTGTTCTTCGTTTCTCATTGCTACCGTTTCTTTTTATTGCTCTTTTAATTCTCGGGCGAAGTTTTTTAACTCATCTCTAGAGCTCCGCATCGCCCTCGGTCATACAGTCTCTAATTGCTATTTTACGCGTAAAATTGGAAAAATAAAAAGTAATTGTGTCTCTTCGAAGCCATTGGGCCTTTCTTCTTCTTCTACCTTAGACAAATTTCCAGGAAGAAAAATCTTTTGTCTCGATCGACTTTTTACATTTTATCCTTATTTCCTTTTTAATCAAATAGAATTTTCACTATCAGCTCCGCAATCAAAATACGAGGGTAGGGTAAAAAGTTAGAGACGCGGCAAATAGAACATATGGTTTAGAATATTTTTTTTCCCTTCTCTGTGAGTACATTCTTTCAGAAGATGTCATTCAAGTTGGAATAGTGTAACCACTGTATTAAATCGCATTCAAAAAATCGCAAAAAAACACTGCAGGTACTTTTACGGGAAACAACTTGGGCCTGTTTCCGCCAAAGTAATGCTTAGTCTACATAAACCATAGAAGTTTTGAGACTTAAATAATTAAAGTCGGGCTTAAGTTGCTAAGTTTCGTTGTGCAAACGATCATTAGGCCGATTGCCCGGCAATCGATCACAATAACATTCTGTAAGTTAAAATTAAACCAAGGATCGATTTTTTAGGAAATTGCTCAAAATATGCCATAGGATTTTGAGAACCATTAAAAACTTAAATATGAAGCTCTATTGTCCACTCTATTGTTCAATTTTAAAGCCATGTGGACTTGGCTCCGTTTAATATCTCAACATTTTTTTGGGTCAAGCATTTTAAGGATCAAGAACGTCCAATGCGAAAAAAAACTCTCGATTTATTAAAATAGTTTCCTGTGGAAGAAAATCTTGTGAAAATAGGAAAATATTTATCACAAGTCATCCATTTTCTTAACACCGATAGAACTTTTCACTCGGCCCTCGAAGAAACTGACTTTCCGATTATTGTACTGAAACTGCATGGAATTTTCGCGTATCTCTCCGACGCTGATTTAATTTTACAACTCCTTAGATTAGAACCATATGATGGAATTTGAATTTTTGCTACAACGGTTTTTAGTTAAAATATTTAAATTTACATTTGAAATCAAAGATTTATCTCTCCAAATAAAATCTTAAAAAAAACTTCATCACAAATGTACATATCGAATTTATAATTACAAAAAATGTTGTGCAGCATGAAATTCCTAGCAATTACAATTTTTGTCCCTTTTGATAACCGCAAATGCTTTTAAAACCCTTTTCTATAAAAAAAAAAAAAAAATACGGAAAGTGCATTGCTGATTACCACTGAACATTGCACACAACAAACATGAATCGCCCGTTATGGGGGGTTGGTTCTGAATTCCATTCACTATGGAAGGGGTTATTAATAATAATCGACACTGCATAAGAACACCAGTGTGGGATAGAGTACGAAGGAGGGGGTTGATAATTGCGGCAGTGGTGGGCGTCCCATTTTATAATAACTGCCATTAATTAGCTTTGGGTAATATATTAATGCCGGTTTTTTATTAAAATTATAAACGCCCAGTTAATTGGCATTTGGCTTGTTATAGCCGACCCAACTTAATTCGATCGGATCTCAACAGGGGGTTTTTCATGCATCGATATATTTTAATAGAAATCTATGTCCCGCAATGCCGTTAAAACCGATAAGCAATTATCGATGTAAGCTTTAATGGAGCCTCATTTTCTGCAAGTAATTTCCGTTTATGGTTTTTAATATATTTTTATATACGTTACAGAATTGGTGAAACCCTACTAATTTTAGAGCTTCTAATAACGTAAACAAAAATTAATTTCTTAAATGGTGAAGTTGTTGATAGTGTGGAAAATTATTTCCAACTCAGATAGTATCAACTTGGAGAAAATCATTTAGGAACACCACATGCATTTCTTATACGAAATTTCAAAAAAAAAAATTAAGAAAATTTGGCGAGTGCCGACTGATAAATGAGTTAAAAGTTGTAAATGAATATGAATTAATGCAATGTAAATCAATGTAACACAAAAGTAGTTTTGTTTATGCCTAATTAGCTGCAATCATTCAAAAAACTGTTTTGATGCAAATAGGTATTGTTAGCAAATACGTCTTAAACATTTTTCAGTTATTAAACGTTCCTGCTAAAAATTAACCAATTAGCCCAGATGACGCGGTTCGAGCCATAGTTTTCTCGAGCGCTATTTATTCTATTTTTTGCTATTTTTATGACAGAAATAGCAACCGAAACCAAACTTTATTAAAGTCAAAACATTTATTGAACACGCAAAGTTTGATTTACGCAAATGTTCGAATTACGCTCAAGAAAAAATATTTGTTCTTACATATTTCTAAATAAAAGTTCTAACAAAATTTTTTTAATGCTTTACCAGCATGTTTTTTGGGACACACGATTGTTGCAATCTCGCAATTTGCGCAAACGGCTTAAATTTTGCCTTGTGCATAAATCTAGCTTTGCCTACGATCGTGATCTTAAAGATTAGGATTTGCCTGTTGTTATTAGCAGAAAACATTAACAGAAACACGTCTTATGGGCGATCGTTACGATTACGATCGTATTCCATAAAAGGCCCCTTGTACTGCGAAATCTAAACCTGCTATTGAACAATTTCATCCAACCTTACCTAGCCTTTTCTAAGCACCTTAAAGCACTTCTAATCCTAAAACTTTGACCTATGTACATGCATAGTGAACTAGTTACCAGCCTTAGTTTAGTCTAATCTTACCACTTTGTAGTTTTTTTAAGTGTTCTTGTTAAATGAACAATACAATTCTATCTGACCTGCGTTATAAAAAATTGTTTTGCTGGAAACTAATTAGTCCTCGCATTATTGCAACTCACATAATAATTCATTTCAAATATCTAAAAATTGAAATACCATTTTTTTCAAGAGACGAGGGGCCAGACTTATACGCACCTGAAAGAATTTCAGCCTTTTCTTGCTTTTCTAATTTATTAATAATCTTTCACAAAAATTGTTTTGGCTCCAAAATTGCCATGCTTTTTGCAAACAGACCACCAAATCTGAAGTGTTCAACATTAAATTCATTTCAAAAACCTCGAGGTTACTGTGACTGAAAACATAACCTGCACCAAAAGAGAAATAAAAATGTTGGTCAACTTTTAAGACATTTATTTACATCATTTTTTCTAAGATTTTCAAAATATCTATGTGTCTATTTAGTTTCTGTTTGTTTTTTCTTTATTTTAAATGATATTTTCACTCTTCCAGTTTGTTTGCTATTTTTATTTTATCTCTCATATTTTTGTTTTAATTTCCATTACTGATTTTGATGCTGGCACATATAAAAGCCAAAACAACACAATGTTCCAAAATTATATAAATAAAACAATTAAGTAGTACAAGAACATACACACTCAACGTGTATAAAATAGAATTTATAATTTTTTTTTTTTGTATGTATCAGTATGAAATTACATTTTCTCTTGTATAAAAGGATGTGCCAATGCTTGATTTAGTGATATTCGTTTTGAGGGATCCAATGCGAAGAGGTTGTCAAGTAAATCACGTAATTGTGTAACCTTCCTGTGTTGATCATCGGGCAGATTTTGATCAGCGATCAGTTCCTGTTGAAGATTCCTGGACGGTTTTATTACGGGCATGACAACAATTTTTTCCTAGGAAAGAAAATTACAAAATCAAAGTGTTTGGTGATTAATTACGAATATGGTTTTATAAATTGGTTGTGCTTACTCTTTCAGTGATTTTATCAATTTCATGATATAGGAAATTGCAACTTTGGTCAAAGTGCTGTTCTTTAAATTGCCCCTTCCGTATTATTTTGTTTGGAATTTTACCTGAGAATCAATTATGCATTAATTATAATTTGAAAAATACATTTTTTTTCATCTGATGGCCAATACCTTTGAGATCCATAAAGAATTTCAACATTTGATTATTTGATTTTCCACTAAAAAGTATTTTCCCTGTGTAGAGTTCATAAATCGTACATCCAGCTGACCACATATCAATGCCAAATTCATAAGGAATACCGAGGATAATCTCAGGTGACCGATAGAATCGTGATACCAAATATGGTGTTATCTCATTATCGTTGACATGTGATGCTGAGCCAAAATCACAAAGTTTTAAAATTAAATTACTTTCATTTACTAGAATGTTATCAGGTTTAATATCGGCATGCAAAATTCCAGTTTTCTTCAATAATTTCAAAGCGAGGAGGAGTTGCTGTGTGTAGCTTCTCACAGCCTTAATGTGTAGACCAACATTTTTCCCATATTTCTTCAATACCTCCCGCAAATTCATTGCCAGCGGTTCAAATACCATGCAAAGATGCTTTAAAAATTAAATTTGAAGATATTAACAATTTTTAAACATTTTAGAGATAATTTTAAGATTACCTGCTTGTGGAAAAAATGTCTATAAAGCCGTAAGCAATGGAAACGGTCCTCAGGATCTGTGTCGTTCAATTTCTTCAAAATCTCCAACTCCCGAAGTCCAGTTTTGTGCCTATCGAAAAAATATCAAAATTTAATGATTGGAAAAAATATTGTAGCAGATTAAGCATATTTTCGTTTGAACAATTATACCAAAAATTACCTATTAATGTTAATAAATATAAATCTTACATGATTTCATTGTTTCGAATAATTTTCACTGCAACATTTGCATTTCCTCTGGCCTGATCTCGAGCCCGAACTACATTACTGAATACCCCCTGCCCAGTATAGCCACTTACAACGTAGCGATTGTCTAGTGTTTCGCCAATACGAACTCGATAGTAACCCTCAGCATCATCCCAATTATCATTCAATGCTGGATTTTCTGCGTGCTTATTGGCAATAACAGTATTTGGTGACTAAAATTAGATTCTGTCAACTTTAATTCTGTGACTAGCAGTTAAAAATTGAATTTCTTACATCAAAATTCGAGTCAACATCTTGATCAGCAAACATGTCCCATTCAGGCCGTTTAATAATCTCCTTGGCAGATTTTGCACTCGCCTCTTCACCGTCACTGTCCTCGTCGATCTTCTTTGGTTCATCGGAGCCGCCGTTCGTATTCGAATTACCGTCCATTTTTAAAGGTGGAGTATGCGATTCGTTCAAAGGTGGTTCCGGCTCCTTGCTTGGGGCAGGTACTACAACCGGTGGTAGTACAACGGTGACTTCTTCCTTTTCAGTTTCGATTGGAGATGCATAGACCGTTATTGATGGAATCGAATCACTATCATCATTAGCGGCGCCAAGTTTCTATCAAATGTAGAACAAAGATATTAGATCAAAAAACTTTTGTGGAGACTTTCCAAAAAGTATAAGCTAGGATGAAACATTTCAAGCTTTGCAAGGATTATAAGTCAAAAATGAAGCCTAACTACAAGAGACGCGCACTATGAAGTTACCAAAATTTCGATCTCTTAAAGAATGTTGGAACCTTTAGTCGTTCAAAGAAGATTTCACAAAAAAGACTTATCCAAATTATTTAATTTAAAAAAGGTAATATCAATAAAGTGAAATTTGTTTTATTTTTGCTAAAATTAAACAAAGATTTTAATTTTTAAGGGGCTTCCCAGAAAAAATTCTCTGCTGAGTCCTTAAATTTGTAGTTCCGCTCTTGCTTTGGGTCGACTTCCTTAACTACTGAATTGAAATTTCAACGAAAAAAAAACTTTAATCTGCCTGAAACTCTTGAAGACAGGTGTCAAGTTTTCATCGCTGATTGAACAAATTTAATTCAAAATTTACCTACCTTTAGCAATTCCTCTCGTTTCTTCCGTCTCATTTCAATGATTTTCTCCTCATCCTCCTCTTCATCCTTGATGTCGATGTCAACGACCTCACTCTCACTGCTCGATTCCTTTTCAGCCTTTTGACCTTCACTCAGTGAACCTTTAAACTTATCCCGATCCTCGCGCTTCTGTCGTCTTTCCTGATCCCTATGCCGTTCATGCTCCCTCTCCCGCTCTCGTCTCCTGTCCGACTCAAATTTACTACGGCTATGACTCCTCTCGCGATTCTTCCTATCCCGATCCCGGTCCCTGCCTCTCTCCCGATCGCGGTCCCTGTCGCGATCACGTTCCCTATCCCTGTTGTCTCCGCGATCCCTTTCCATGGATCGACGCCGCCCCTTATCTTTGTCATAAGACAACCGATTATCCGACAACCCTGGCGGTGGTGCTACTCTTTGACGATCTGGTTCACGGCGCTTGTCCCGATCGCGAATCATTTGTCTTTCTTTCTCTCGATCGATTTCCCGTCGCAAGTCTTCCTTGAAGCGATTCTCATTGTCCCGTCTAGCCGGATGCGCCAGCTTACTCTGTCGCTCTGCCTCCCTGCCTCGCATCATCATGTATGCAGCCTTTCGGTCCCTGCTATGACTTCTCGATCGACTGCGCTGCTGCTGACGCTTCTTCGATTGGGGCGTCTTGGCCGGTTTCGCCTGTGTGACATTTCTGTTTGAGCTTGTAATACCACACGCAGGGGTTGTGGTGCCGCTAGAATCATCCAATAATATAATATCGGATTCATTATCTTGAACTTTAATTATTTTTTGATTAGACTCATCAATGTTCTTACTCTTTGCAGCCGCCTTTTCTGTCTTGTTGCTGTCATCCTCGGATTCGGACAGATAAGCGCCAAGGCGTGCTTGCAATAGAGCTTTTTGCTGCATTAGTTCCTCTAGATTTAGCTCATCCTCGATTACAGCCACATCCGGGCTAGCGACATCCTCCGCGGCACTTGAAAACATAGGCAAAAGTTGTTTTTTAAGACAATAAAAATTAAGAATAAAACATCGATACTTACTCCTCACTTTCCGACTCCGATGAGACGATTTCCATAGATGGAATGGCTTTCGAATTAAGAGTTTTCGTGATCTCCTCGACCAAACTCAACGGATCCGTGGTTACATTCGGCTTGGTTAGCTTGAATGTCGTGTGGCCATTGGCCTGGTCTACTTGGTGAATGAAGTGCTTCTCCTTGTTGACCTTTTCCATGATTTCGGTGAACTTCCTGTTCAATCCTCCAACAATTCCTGGATTCTGGACCTTCTTATCACTTCTTACCTCTTCAATTGCTGATGTACTGTGGGGTGGAGTCTCGTCGGCTGACTTCTGTTTTTTCTTGTGCTTCTTATGTTTCTTCGGCTTCAGCATCCGCTCGGTTTTCGATGATTTCTTGTGTTTTTTATGTTTTTTATGCTTCTTCCGCTTGTCCCCGTCCAGTTTCAGGCGCTTCTCGGCCATTTCCTCATCGCTGGAATCGTAACTATGGGAAAAACAAAATTGTTGCAAAACGTATTCACCACCTAACCACAAAATGTTTGCATAGAAAACACAAATTCCACTTACTCCCGCACTTCCCCGCCCATCCTTACAAGGACTCACAGCACTTCCTGGTCACAAATTCACGTTAACTTCTGTAAAAATCGCCTTAGCATTAAATTATGAAGATTTTCTTCAATATTTTTCGGCCAACGATTGTCGATTTCTCTTTATTTTTTTCAGTGTTACCCGCTGCTAGTTTTCCTTCAATTTGGTGAAATTATGGAACTTTATTTTTTGCAAATTCGTTTCAATTTAAAAAAAACTTCTGAATCTACTACTTAACTCACATTAGATAAAGGCAATTTCCAATTATTTTTAACAAATTCTGAACTCTTCTAGAATTGTTTGCCACTTCGGAAATCTTGTTAAAGTTCTAAGGGATTTTCAAACTCATCGGGCAAGCGGTTTTTGAAAATCCTTTTCGCACTATGTTTAGATTTTAGATATAATTTAATGCTAAAACTATCAAATGACCAAATTATAATTATATTTAAATTTTAGGAAATACCCATTGAATAAAAAACACAATTACAGGAAAATAAGAATGTATTCTCTTAAAAAATTAATATTTTTTGGAAATCCACTAATTTTACATTTTATTTGCAAAGATTTACGCCGTCGGCATATTATCGCCACCAGGTACAAGCTAAAATTTAAGATTACAAATTAGTTAAAAACGTTTTTTGCTCTTTGTTTAAAATTACAAACCATCGTTATGTTATTTCCATTCAGCAATATTTGATCCAACTTCGTAATTCGCCTGCCTTCCGCTGTATTTTCGTATTCTGTAACGTCTTCGAGAAGCATATTAACAAAATCATCGAAACCCAATAGTGTGCCGACCATTTCTTTATCGTTTTTCATAATTATGTGTATCCTGGAACCAATGCATTTGTCTACCAGCTCTAAAAAAGGATCAAGCACTACTCAAAACTATTCTTTTGGTAAACAAAATCATACCTAGTGGCAGAAGAGTTGATTGATTGGCAGAAGGAGCAGCAGTCATATTTCCAGTTTATTTTGGTCTGTTTGCTGTTTATTTTCCTGTATCCTTTTAAAGTTTACCGAAATTAGCAACAAAAACGTTTCAAACACTGAAAGAGAGGTTATGTTGACTAAACAAAAGAAAAGCGTTACCAGACAAACGTCCTATAATATTTACATTCATTTATAATCCAGCAAACAAAATGGAATTCACTTTATTTCAATTCTGAATTGAATTACATGAATATTTACAGTAATTTCATTCAAATTAATATCAAATTAAACCAGAATCTATATATATTTTTAAGCAAATGTTATCTTTCAAGCAATGAACCAAACTGAGTTAAAAAAATGAAATAAAAAAACTTTTTCCAATGAATTTAGCCCCTAAAAACAATTTTAAAATCATCTTTGGAAAAAAATGCTATTGAGGTAAACGTACTCAAGAATTAAAATAAAAGTGATCAAACAATAAAAGCTCGTAACAATATTATTCGTTTCCTGTAAATTGAATTTCGTGAAATAATTTTCAAATTTTCTAAAAGTTTTTATTAACCTAAAAAATTTTAAAAATATTTTTGTTGCACCTTTGCAAAGTACAAGTGAATCCAATTATGAATATTCCTAGTACTGTTATTTTCCCTTTTAGATCTAAAGACAATAAATACTTGTATATTAAGACAATTTTTCGCTGTACAAGTAATAGTGTTATATCGTTCAGCAATACCTAATTGAATAAAAAAAAGACGTCAGATAATGGAAAACGAACTCAGCAAGTGATGCTCTTCAACTTTTAATTTCGTTGGATTCCGCTTCAATGAAACATTGCATTCATTTGGACAATAAACAAAGAATAAACTATAAATTGAGCATTGATGTGAATTTCAATTACACTTGATCTCATTCGCATGCAGGAAAAATTAAAAAAAAAAACACATTGCGAATTCAAAAGATAGCGGGGCAACCATCACTAACCACCCGCCTATCATTCGTACCTGAATAAGCAACAAAAACAAATTTTAATCAAAAGTGTATCTAACAGATCCCTCTACTTGTTCGAATCTCATTAAGCAACAATAAAAGCGATATGAAAACTCTCATCAAGTCTCGTCAAAGGTTGGTCAAATGCGAAATTGTTCAAGAGTTTTATTATATTAATTTTAAGGGAGAGTAGGAATGTATGAAAACTGTAAATAATATAATATTTCATACATTTTTTTTTTGAATTTTATAACGGTAATTTCAAAGAATTGCAGATGTGGGTGGTATGATTGGAATAACTCGAAAACGGTTAAAACGTGGAAATAACGGTAAAATAATATAAAAAATACAAGTTTCAGAACTACCAGTGAAAATAGGAACTTATCCATTAATTGATGAAACAAATGTGGTGGATTATAGAAGGAAATGAAGCAAAGAATCCTGATAACTCGGTTATTTTAATAAAATTTCATCGGTTAAGTTAGATTCAGAGAGTGAAAACATACAAACAAATATGATTGTGATCTTGTAAGTTATCTAGTCTTTGGTATAATGTTTCTTAAAAGACAGTAAAAATGTTAGCGTTGAATACAATACAATGGGTAGCAAACAAATACAATGGATAGAATATTTAACAAAATGAATTTGTCTCCAATATTATTAATATCGTATTTTTAAAAAATCTAAATAGTCGAATATCTCATTTTTGACCGATTTGGACTAAACTTTAGGGTTCATTGAAAAACTAGTTCCAGACCAACTTCCTGTGCCGTAAAGTCCCGTCTGCCAATTTTTGAATTTGATTTTCACGTGGAAATTTGGTCGTTTGATAAGGTGTCTTTTGTTTACACATTTTGTTACTTCAAAAAATGGGTCGTTAAAATCGCTTTTCGTCGTTTCAACCTGTATATGGATTTTAACCGATGCTTGGCAATGTGAACGGTATAACCGGTTTTCGTTGTGTAATTTCGGAAAAAATGTTTCGGAAAAAAATCATGAACAGGCTTTTGTTCTTAAATTTTCCTTTTCTAAATAGAAATAGTAAAAAATTTCCCGGCTTTCCCTCTCCCGCAATAGGTGTACAAAGTTATATCAGTCTGAATTCGATATCCACTTTACTCTAGGTGACATAAAAGATTCAGTTGTTTCGGTAGCTCGAACAGAGATACTTGGCCATTTGTTTGCTACCGTGGAAGTTCCATCGGTTTTTTAAAGTGCAATTGGATTTTGTACTGAGAGATTTATGTCGGAAGAGAGAAGAACGATTCTATATCACTCTGCACTGCTATAGAATTAATTCCAATATGGAATTGTACACTTACAGACATAAAGAGCCATTGGGAATTGGGATTTGAATTGCGATTGTTGGGAATACATCGAGATGGTTGACGCATGCTCATGGCAGGTATAGAACATGTGCGCCAAGGTAGCGTCCAGACAACGATACCATCAGTGAAATTAAAGTATCTACCCTACATGTTGGCAATAGTGAAATAATAGTGGTTCAATGCATGTCGCGGTCTTCTGTGTACGGAAGAACATTGTCCGAAAAGTATATCGAGATACCTTAACTAATTTGGTGATACCTGGGCACGGAATTCAATCCGTAGATAACCCGGAAGTCGTAAAATTTTTGATGGGAAAATCATTCGCCAGGGTGGGAAAAAATGAGGCTGTCTAGTTTCTCTTCTCGTAAATTCGAAAGAGAAAATTGAATCCTTGAAAGGATGTGCTACGGACGGGTTCGGTATTGCACTCGGTATCGAAACTGAAGTCGGTCCATTAAGTCTGCCAGAAGCCAACATGCGAAAATCTGACAGAAATCCTTTATTTAGCTGGCCGTGTCGCAAAAATGGTGGACAATAAGTGTATTTTTAAGTATTACCCAATTTTACAATGCGCCTAACTGTAAAATTTCCATTTTAAAATAATTGGAAACCAGCGATTCTAGAAAGTGTTGAGAAAACGGTTGATATTGTGATTAACTGTGAAAACGAAGTAATTAACCTCCCTCTAAGACTAGGATATTCAATTAATTAACGAAAATAGCATCAAATGTCATTCAATTTATTAAATTACTGTGCGTGTATTTGAAATATAAAAATGATATCTTCCTAGCGGTAAATATGTTTTAGATCAATTCAATTGTAATGCAAGAAAAGTCACTTTGCTCAAATAATCGATAAAAGTTAAAAAGCAAACCACAAAGAAAAAAATTGAAGAATGAAGCAAAGTAAAAAATTGTAGTGAAAAAACGTAGAAAGTAAATTAAAAGTGATGAATGATAATTGAGAAATGCGCAATTTTATATTTTATAGCAGTCCTTTTTTGATAATGAGAAACCACGAAAAAAATCGGTTAAATTTTGTTAGTGCGAAAATTTAGGTATAATTAGCTTAATTACGTTTTGTTATTTTTGTACGAAAATCTGTTCAGTTTACGTGGAATTATGTCTTGTTGTTGATTGAATTTTTAATCAAGTGTGTGTGTAGTTGTGTCGTATATCAAGTTTTAGCAACATTCGAAAAAAAAATACGAATTTCTGTGAAAAACAGGACATTTTCAACATTAGGATACTAAATCAAGGATGGCTTCTGCTGCCGAAGTTGGCAGCTGTACAGGAGGTGGAGTCCTTGGGGGTGGCAACGAGAATAACGGCGGCGGGGCCCCGTCTATTGGGGGAAGCTTGGGCAGAGAACGTCGAAATAAAAAACACATGCAAGACGCAAGCGATGATGAGTTGGACTCATCGCAGGTATGATTTTATGTTAATTACTCAATTTTTTTAAGTAAGCATGCTGTTGTTAATTTTGTACAGGAAAAAGTCCCCAATTTGGTAGCGTAAAATTCCTTCATTGAACTGATTGTGAAGCCATCGATACCGAATTTGTTTACTCCATTCAAAGGTTTTTCCTATCATTCAATTAGTCATCTGTCGCTTTCAAGTCAGTACGTTTTTGTCATTTCATGACTGTAAACGGATTGTATTTAAATTGTGAAGAAAATACGTGATTTTCATATCAATTGTTTAAAAAAATCACTATAAAAAAATGTTTGGTAAAATTATTTGTGCTTTCGATTCCATATGGCGAAAATCGAAAGTAAATTCAATTGAATCATTTTTTAACCGCTATAATAATTAAAGAACGAAAAAAATGAACACCACACTGATAGCAGTATTCATGTTTAAACTCTTTGAACGCGTATCATATTCACGATCACCTAAAAATTAACTTAAAACGAGCCGAGGGTCAACATTTTGAAAATCATATAAAATTGTTGAAAATTTACGTCTCTGAAATAATTCAACTGATTTTAGTCCGGTTTTTCGCATACATTTCGCACAACTCCGTAGGGATTGTAAAAACTTTTACTTGTGTCATTCAACCCAATTTTTAATTTCTTAATTGGTGATTCAACGAAAAATTTCAATTTCAAGGATTATAAGTCTAGCTATATTATAAAGGATCAATTTACAACAAAAAAAAATCGAGGTTGATAGAAAATCCATCGAAGATGAAAATGTGTGCTTGTTTGTATCACATCTAAAATTAATAAATTATCTAAAACAATTTTATAAGAAACTCACCTCATTTTTATTAACTAATTTAAAAAAAAAATGTTCCATTAATTAAGAACCCAAGAAGATAAGTAAAACTTCTATCATTTTCTGCATTACATCACCGTAAAAACTGGTTGAGTTGTTAGTAAACAATCATTGCAATCTTTTTTCAGGCGAACCGAAGCAAATAGTACCATAAGAAAAGCTTTAATATCCATTGACCTACATCCTGCAATTTCTCATCAGGACAAATATTAATTATGCCTGCTCTATCTTATACAACCCTAAACTACACAGGATGGCTGCCCGTTCCATTTCTTTGATGCTCTTATCATAATATAGCCAACGTTAAACATTCGTGTTCCTCATTTAGATTTCAAGTGTGCTATTTATGTGCTCTTCAAGAAGAAGAACAGCCAAGATACGAGTAATGAATGTACTATCAAAAGCCAAAAGAAATCCTGATACGGGTTTCCAGGACATGCTCGTAGTTTTAATCCTTGTGCACATACAACCCTCAAGGCTCGATAAAAAAATGGAGTACATTAGTATCGGTATATGATTTGTTATTTCGCTAAAAGGCAAGTTTTAAGGTTTTTCGGAAAATATTTTTGCTATATTTGCTGCAAATTTTCCTTTGCGACATAACTTTTTGTTAATTTGTTAAAAGTTTCGGAAGAATTCGACACCGGGCAAAAACCAATACTTCTGACTCCACACCCCCGCTATAAACGATAAAGATTTTTTTAGTTTGAAAAAAATAATTCTATAAATTCGCATACGTTGCTGCCCTTCAACACAGAAATATCCAAACCAATTGACCTGAAATTTGGAATAGATACACACTGGTTTTAGGATTCAAATATCCATTTTTCGGTTCGATTTGAAATCCTAACAAAACATCATGCAAAAAATCGAAAGTTTTCTCAAAAGATATCATAAAAAAAAGTTACTCGTTGTAAATAAAAAATAAGCAAAAAAGAATTATAGTTCAACTCAGGCAAATAAAGCGTGAAAGCTGTGTTCACCTTGCGGAAAATTTTGGATCGCTACACCTTCCGCAAGTATTCACGAAAATTTTGTTTTGTTCCGCTTCAACGATTTTGACCGTACGAAACTAGCATGGATTTTAATACCATAGCAATCCCCTCTGTTTATCAAACATTCATTGAGAATAAATAATACTGAAGAATTATATAAGGTTCAATTAATGTTTATTTACAAAATACTGATGTAGGATTTGAGATGAACCACTGGCCAGATCTCTTTTACTGCGTGGCATCTTAAAGACAGCTTTTAAAAGAAATTCAAAACTTCAGATATTTTGCAAATTGATCTTGGGTGCTTGAAAAAGTTCTTAAGGATCCTTTTTTATGGCTTTTAGCTACATGAAAAACAGAATCTTAACTTCTGCAATCTAAAAATCACATTCAAGAGGAACATTTTGAACAGATACTTTTCACACAAAGAGTATTTTTGTTTGCAAAATATCCTAGTTTTCATAGCAAATAACCATTCAGTATATCTTTTCACTGTCAGTGTTCTACATTTACAAATTTACTGTCAATAAATGATATCGTATTAATAGAACACAAGTGAACCGAGAAGATACATAAAAAAAGAAATTCCAACATTTTCATTTAGTTTAAAAACTAAACCATCATAAAACGTTAAAGAACATTGCTAACGGCTATTAAACTCATTAAGCGCAGTCGTTTAAGTCTACAAAGCTTTAAGGTACAAAAGAAAATAGGCCACAAGGATTCTCCATGAAGACGAAATTATCTCAAATGTTGATTTTTTTCATATCAAACAACTCTGGCGAGTAAAATTAAAAAGTTTTTCTTAAATATTTCTCTTTGAAAGTGGAACTTTAGAATTGAATTTCTCCATTTTAATTTCTTTAAGCATCTGCCAGTACTGGAGCGAGTGAAATCGGATCGTGCGCCAATTACGAAGCCAGAAGAAGATAGACGCCGAAGGACGATTATTGTTGAGAAGAAGGGTGGAAGCTACGGGTTCACACTGCAAAGCTATGGAATTCATTATAAAAAGGAGCAAGAGATTGAAATGATTACATATGTTGATTATGTAGAGTACGACGGTCCAGCCTATCGGGCTGGAATGCGTGAGGGTGACGTTATCCTTTCAATAAATGGAACTGATATGGAAAAGGCTGATCACAAAACACTTGTTGCCTTTATTAAAGACTGTGATACGAGAATGCGAATGGTTGTTCTATTCGAGGATTGCGTACGAAAGGTGAGTTTAACACTAGGAAGTCTGAAATTTTTTACGCCGTTAGAAGCCTAAAATTTATCCTCTTCGATTTTTTCTGGATTTCCATGAAATATTATGAATTATAACAATAAATATATAAATTTGATTATATGTCGACCGTGTAATATTATTTGTATTAGTTTGGCGGGCTTAGCGGTCCAATTTTAGGAAATAAAACAAAAATTAATGTTCAATTTTCCAGCCTGACGTTTCGAGCCTTGTTTTGGCTCATCTTCAGAGGCCTATTTTTAATATATTTTATTAAGCACCAAAAAATAAATATTGTTTTTACAAAGGGGACTTACGTTGAACAATCATTTGAATATAATATGTTTTAACTGTCAATATTTAGCCGTAAAAACTTTGTCGAAATGTTACATTAAAATAAATAAATAAATAAATAAATAACATATGAAATATACTTTAAATTGACAAGCAAATATGAAGAAAACGAAAAAAGAAAAAACGAAAAAAGGAAACAGCTGACTGTGGTAACAGTTCAGTACAGCAACAAACAGTTTTTAATGTGATAGTATAGGTTAAGTTATGTCTATTTCTCTTCTCTTTCTTTTGCGTGTATTGGTTTGAATATCTTCTACTAAAGCACAATATATACGCGATATATTGTGCTTTAGTAGAAGATATTCAAACCAATACACGCAAAAGAAAGAGAAGAGAAATAGACATAACTTAACCTATACTATCACATTAAAAACTGTTTGTTGCTGTACTGAACTGTTACCACAGTCAGCTGTTTCCTTTTTTCGTTTTTTCTTTTTTCGTTTTCTTCATATTTGCTTGTCAATTTAAAGTATATTTCATATGTTATTTATTTATTTATTTATTTATTTTAATGTAACATTTCGACAAAGTTTTTACGGCTAAATATTGACAGTTAAAACATATTATATTCAAATGATTGTTCAACGTAAGTCCCCTTTGTAAAAACAATATTTATTTTTTGGTGCTTAATAAAATATATTAAAAATAGGCCTCTCAAGATGAGCCAAAACAAGGCTCGAAACGTCAGGCTGGAAAATTGAACATTAATTTTTGTTTTATTTCCTAAAATTGGACCGCTAAGCCCGCCAAACTAATACAAACAATAAATATATAAATAAAATAGTTCCGACACATATTTTAACAAAATTTAAATAATTTACAACTTTTTTTATACACTTTATAATCGTTAGAAGCTTATATTTCTGAAACTATAAAACCCATGAAAATTAAATTTCGTCATCTTGCATAGTTCCTGTGAAAATACAGTACTTTCATTACTTCGGCATTGTAACGACAACGGAAGGTCCTGTAAGGATAACGTGATTATTATTTTCCTCAGATTTTCCGAAAAAAGTTTCATCTGAAGATTTTTGGAGTCACTGAATCCGATTTTCAATTTTTTTATTGTTTACATTGTTTATTATATAGATTTACTTAAGGGATATCGTCGGCTAAAAGTGAAATTGTGCTAAGTCCATTTGATATAATTTTCCAGAAGAGCAATGAAAACCTTGTTAAATTGTTTTAATTCTCTTTCAATAACACTGAGTTTTCTTTAAATGAGAAAAATTGGGCTCAGTTTTCTTTAAATGTGACTGTTTTCTTTAAATGAAAATTAAAATGATTTAACAAGGTTTTTTATTGGTCTTCTGGCAAATTTGGTATAATGGACTCGATTTGAAATCCTAACAAAACATCATGCAAAAAAATTAGCACAATTTCACTTTTAGTCGACGATATGTGATTTTTGTTGTTTAAAATAATAAAAAAAAATTGCAAGCTAGTACTATATCTAATTTTGCCGAGTTAAAGTTTTTTGTATAAGTTTTTTTGCGCCAAAATATCAAGAAAAAACTTTCGTTGTTTTTTTTTTTAATTTCAAGCTTTTTTGATTTTTTCCTAAATAAAATTTCTTGATGAAAGGACCTAATTTGAAACATTTCCACTGTATTTGTAGGTCGAACTCCACATGAAATATCTGCAGCTCCAGAACGTCCTCCAAAGCAAAATGAACGAATTGGAGCGGGTGTGTCTTAGGGAGCGTCAATTACTAGAAGGAAAATGGAAAACCCATAGTCTTCCCGCTCGAAAAAAGACGACCACCTCGCCAACTGAAAACGCAAAAACACCGAGCGAAAACGACGTCCAACCAACTCTATACCACCGCCCTGCTCTTTCAACCGAAGATGTGATGAATGTTGGCCGACAACGACACGCGATAATCCCACCGCCAGCGCAATTTATGCTAACCTACCAGTATCTGGACCCAAATGTTCGCTACGTTCTGAAACCATCGACTTCCAGTAGTAGTGGGGAATACTTTGTGAGTGTGGGAACAGCGTCGGGCCAGAGCGATCGGCACTACATCCTTGCACGAGCCAGTTCCACAGAAACCAATGCCAGCATCGCTGCAGCCTACCAACAACACGCCAAGAAGTACGAATCCCCGAAGCCCCCGCTTCTGGATCCGCACAGAGCGACTTCCAACGAAGAGTACTTGCAACGAAGCAACGAGCAGCCAAAGTCTACCAAGTCGGGTGGGAGACACTGTCATGGGCCATCCTGTAATCCTTGTTTGGGACACTTCAGGAAGAAAGTGGACAAGAACGGCGACAACGTCAGTCTAGATGCCTACGACTTGGCTAGCCCCTGCTGTGATCCGCATTGCGTACCAACTAGGCGTCGCTCGCGACATCACAAAGAGCACCACCACAAGCACAAGCATCGGGACCGAGAGACGAAGGAAAGGCAGCGACCACGTTCGCAGTCTCACGCGTCGCCGAATCCAAACCATCATCATCACCACCAGCGACAAACTTATCCGCATCAACAACAGCCCAACGAGCCCACAAAGTCCAGATACTCAGATTTGACTGCGGGTCTCGCAAGCCATTGCAGTCTCCACTCTTGCACTTCCAGCGAATTCGCCCCAGTCGAGAGTTCGGCCTCCTATACCACATCCCTTAGCACGGATACCCTTTACTGGGATCCACAAAGCGACAATACGGCTGGAAATTCCCGACAACACTCGACAAAATCCAAGCAGTCTTTCCAAGTGCTACCGAACGCATCGAAACAGCAACTTCAACAGCAAGCAGCTCATCTGCAGCAGGGAGTTTTCCAACAGCGCTATCACCTACATGCAACACAGATTCAGCCAGCGTCACATATCTACCATCATTCCCAATATGTTCACAAACCCAAATCCTGGGACAATCTCACTACAAAAGCGTTTGGGGGCTACGGATTCGGTTATGGATATTTGGACACAGTTGGACCCAAACCGACCATTAAAATGCAGGTGGCTCAGCAACGCCATTCAATTCCTCGCAAGAATCCCTACGGCCGATACTCGACCTTCACAGATGTTGAGAACTACGCTCCGCCTCCGTCGCAGTTCGTCGAGGAAACAACAACAACGACCATCACTACTAAATCGACGGAGAATCTAATCAACACTTTCAACATATCAGAGACGAATCTCCGATGCGACTGCACCGATCAGACGA
Source organism: Chrysopilus asiliformis (assembly GCA_964034945.1). Classification (NCBI taxonomy): domain Eukaryota; kingdom Metazoa; phylum Arthropoda; class Insecta; order Diptera; family Rhagionidae; genus Chrysopilus; species Chrysopilus asiliformis. The sequence goes on along the minus strand of OZ035962.1, from coordinate 177,565 downwards.
AAATGAAGAAACCACCACTGAATTTGGTTGCTCCTATTAGTACTCCTGGTGCTGGACACCAATATCAGCCCTCCACAGGACACTCACTTCCTGGAACTATCCAGAAGATCGAGTGTCGGAGTGGGTACTATTCGAATTTACCCCGCACGAACAATGCAAGCACATCGACAAGAAACGGTGGAGTGGCAACCATTTCGGAAATTACGCGGCTCTAAGATTTTTTGCAGTTTTCCAGGGAAACATTTTAAAATTTGGAAAATTGAAACTATTTTAGACGAAATATTTTCTACTTCCTCTGTTCGATAAACCCCAATTCAAGTTTCAAGGCGATTAAAAAATTCCTGTGACAAAAAAAAACTGTTCGTGAATCACTCGAATAATGCCAATAATGTTCTTTTTTCTAATGATAGTCTAATGTAGTATCGTAAGCTAAATTTGATAAAATATTATAAAGTATTAACGTATGAAGTTATATAAATTATTATTATCAAAAATATTATAGTGGAAATTAAGGTAAATAATTGAAAATTTGTACTTTGTTGCCGTAAGTAGAAAAATTGAAGACTTCTTTGCACTTTAGTGATTTTACCATGTTTTCCTGCCAATTATTAATAAATTTATATGTTATGATAAAATCAATAGAAATAAATTAATGGCCATTGTTCATATTAAAATTTAAAAAGATCTCAATTGTTTTTTTTTTCAATCTCTTGGAGTTGTCCGTAAAATACGTTCAACTTTTACGGGGAAAGGGGAAGTTCAATTTTGTTGATACTCCATCATATATTTTTATATCAAAAAATAGATTCCACACATCACTTTTTTTGATTTACCCAATGTTTGGCCAACAGGTGTGTGAAAGTTCAAGTTTTCTTTTTGAGAAATTTAATACTTTGTTCCTGTGATGGGGAATGTCACATCCCAACACACCACCGAACGGTTAAGCAACTATGTCGCTTTTCGACTATACCACAAAATACAAAAGTATTTTTTATCCCGCCAACAACTCACCAACCAAAGTTCACACTTGATTGTTGGACTTTCCTCCGAGGCAACATAGCCAACTCCCGCACTGCCTTACAGAATTTCGTTGTTAGTATAAAGAACTAGTTAGTATACATTCAAAACTGTTCATAAAAAAACATTCAAAACAGTATACATTCAAAACTGTTCATCGTTGTTAGTATACATTCAAAACTGTTCATAAATTGAATCACCAAATTTTTTTTTTATTAAACTTTTCATATATGTTTTTGTGAAAACGAAACTTTGATTATCCGTAGAACGAATTTTAAAGCTAGTTGGATAGTAAAACTCGGAAATCACGTACATTCATTACAGATATATTATTCATTCGAAATGAAAGCTGAACTTACAAAAAAAATTTTGTCTATTAGCTAAAAATAGGAAATAGTTTAAAATCGCCTGAAGCCTCCACGGCCACCTCCACGATTTCCACCGTTATGCCAGCGTCCTCCTCCGCCGCCACCACCTCCTCCAAATCTGTTACCACCCCCTCGACCAAAGCCGCCACCACCTCCACCAAAGCCACCACCACCTCCTCCAAAGCCGCCACCCCCTCCAAAACCGCCACCTCCTCCGCGACTGAACTTTCCGCCAGCTCCAGTTCCCGGCCCACCGACTCCTGCCCTCTGCTGGAATGGCATTATTCCAGTTTCCCTAGTGATCTGGTAATCGCCTCCATCCATTACGCACAATTCCTTTATCACCTTAACTAGATTTATGTAGGGCTGTTCCATATTCAAAATCTCGCTCGGGTCTTCACTGGCTTTGGTCACAAGTTCTTCAATTGCGGGTCTTAAAGCGGCAATCATAGCAGCGTCTTTGGGGTCCATTTCGAAATTAAGCCAATTGTCGATACGTACGACACTATTGTCGACCACTTCAATTTTGCGGCAGCCAAAAAGAATCAAGTGTAGAGGAGCAACCATCGTCATTTGCTTGCAGGAGACTGCGCGAGTGCGAATTTTCTCCCCGAACACAAAGAACGGATACGGGAATGTCACCTGGAGGTTACTGCAATTCACTGAAGTCTTATGAATCAAAGCAGCTTTCGATTCGGTAGTTAAAACTTTACGCTTCTCCTTGTGGAAGCCAACATTCGGGTACAAGCCGAGACATAGTAAAGCCATTGCCATATCCAACTGGGGATCATCGACATTCGCATCGACATTCATCTCCAGTAAAGATTCCTCGGGGAATCCAATTTGCTGGAGTAAATCCAGAAGCTGTCGCTTCGCTTCGAATAAAACTCTCATCGTGGGCAACTGTAGACCCTTCCATTCACAAAATCGAATCTCCTCGTCGTCGCCTTTGTTTGCAGCTCTTCGCCACATTTGAAATGCCACCAACATAGCGACATGGTCTGAACATTTCTTCCCTCCCAAAGCCTTTTGATGGTTTGCCAATCTACGCTGGCCAATATCCAGAGCGAAAATCTCAGAAAACGTACTTGAGTAGGCAGCGGTTGCAGCAAGCGGATCGCCACATCCAAACACAGTTCCAAGAATCATCATTTTACCAAGACGCGGCTCAATCGGTAGACGAGCAAGAATTCGACCCAATGGAGTCAATTCGTCGTTTTCATCCAAGCACTTCATATCACGCAGTAAAACCTCAGCTTCGATAACAGCGTCCAGTGGTGGTGGTTCAATCGCCTTTGACAGGAACTGATGGATAGCTCCGAGACGCAAAAGTTTAATACTTAATGCCAGTTCGTGTAGCGGCGTACGGAACATTTCCGGTGTCAAATGATCTTCAAGTTTTGCGAATCTGGCCTTCGAACACAGAGTGAAGCACAATCCAGGCCGTACTCGACCCGCACGTCCCTTCCGCTGTTCCAAATTCGTTTTACTCGCCCAGACAGTCGCATAACTCGTCAAATTATTGTGCGAAGTGAACATCTTCATGCGAGCTTTGCAAATGTCGATAACGTAGACAATGTCGTCGATTGTGATTGATGTTTCGGCTATGTTTGTCGATAAGATGATCTGAAAAAATGAGAAAATTCAAAATAAAAGAACGCTCGAAAGTTTAATTGCAAATGACTTACCTTCGTAATGCCCTGGGGTACCGGCTCGAAAACCTTACGTTGATCTTCCCTCGGAATTTGTGAATGGCATGGCAAAATGCGGTACTCCGACTCTGGGAAGTTTCTGTTGCTCTGCAAAAACTTCATTAGGGCGAAAATTAAATTCCAACCCGGTAAGAAAATCAACACGGCACCGGGAATATTCTTCTGGCGAATTAGGACTAACAACGCTTCAATCAACTCAAAATTACACTCAGATTCAGACAATTGTGCCATAACGGTTTTGGTTCTGTCCGAGTATGTCGACTCGATGACTTTATTTAAATTTTGTTCACCTTCTCCGCCACCTTCTGGACCGTTGACTCCTTCCTCTTCCTTCTCTTCATCCCTCTTCCGTTTGCGACTCTCAGGAGTTGGCGTAAAGTTTGTCATTTCGATACAATCCTCGAGATAAAATTGGGTAACTGGATGTGCTCTGCCTGGAATTTCAATAACAGGACATCCGCCAAAGTAGTCAGAGAATAAAGTCGTATCGATTGTTGCGGACATCAGAATTACCCTCAAATCGGGATAAGTGTGAATCATATCTCGAAGCACAACCAACAGGAAATCACTGTTGACGTCCCGCTCGTGAATTTCATCAACAATCAAATGGGAAACGCCACGTAATCCAGCTTCCAACTTTCGTAAAAGCACTCCAATGGTGCAGAATAGAATCGAGCCGTAGGGACGAGGAATGACGGTTTCAAAACGAACCGAGTATCCCACAGATTCGCCGAGACCCTCGTTCCTTTCATTCGCCACACGTTCAGCTACGGAAACCGCACTGATACGGCGCGGTTGCGTCACACAAACATTACAAAATGCTCCCTGCCCCGAACTGATGTAGTCCTCTAAAATGTATTGAGCAATCTGTGTCGTTTTACCGCACCCAGTATTTCCCCTAATGATCACAACTGGATTATCATTAATTTCAGACATGATTCGCCCACGCATTGCTGCCACCGGCAGAGATTCACGGAAATCGAGGAACTTTTGATACGCCTTGTCGTTCATTCGCTTGTCTCGGGCACTCGCTTCGAGATCCTGACAAAGTTGGTCCAGCGAAGCGTCCGCCAGGTAGCCCTCGTCAATGTTGCATGCGTTCCACGTATTCCAATTTGGTTGTGGCGGTGCCCATGGGATAACAGAACCCATTTGATTGATTTTGTTACCTCTCTGCTGAGGTGTCATTTTGTGGGCCTAAAATATGCATAGAAAAACATTTAGTTACCAAAAGAAACAAGCTTTTAAGCAAAATACTTACAAATAAACTAACTGAATTCGAATCTGGATCAGATTTTATAGAGAAATTCGTCACCACGGGAAGATTAAGCTCCTGAACGCAATTCTGGACTCGCTGCATTATTTGCGGGTCAATTTTAACCGGATATGGTTTGAGTTCCTCTTCATCCTTCTTTTTCTTCAGAGATCCAGTGAATGCCTCAATTACCCCCAAGTGATACAGCTGACGAACTAACGACAAAGCGCACGATTTACTCGCCGATTGTTTATTAGAGCCAGTTTCACGGGCTGTGATATTTCGCTTCAGTTCGCGGACAAAAATATGCATTTCTGCCATAAAACTTCTACAAATTAAAAAATTTTTGGGGTGCAAAAAATGGGAGCATGCAAAGAGAAAATCATTGATTAGTAAAAATCTTGTAGAATTCATTTTGCAATGGGAAATACTTTTTATTAAAAAAACTTACCACTAGTGATTTTTTTTAAAATTCTCGATTCGCTGCAAAAGATCTCCCTTTTGACTCTTCATCTCACCGCATTGCCTACAATTTCTTTATCAGATTTTATCCAAAATCTACAAAATTAAAAGGACATCAATAACATACTAAAATCGTATATCAAAATTGTTTTTTTTTTGGAGAGATCTTGAGAAGCGAGTTTTCGTCATTTTCTGTGATTTTTCCGTGATCAAGAAATTTTCCAACATTTAAACTTCTTGCAGCGAACCGAGAACCTTAGAATGAATAGATAAAACTCTTCGTGGTGCGAAGGGTAGACAGAGTAGACTAAATTTTATTCTAGATTTCAACACACTTTTATTGCAATAAAATTTCTCTTTCTTTCTTTTCTCAATTCGTAAGAAAATTCTAGATTTCGTACTTCCAGATGATCATTTTGGACATTTTGTGATTCCAATTTTAATTTTTAATCCCGGATCCACACTCTTGATGAAAGCGAATTTAGCAAATCACAGTGATGGTTGCCAGGCTGGACGCCTTTCTGTGAATTCAATCACGATTTTTTTTCATTTATCCAGAAATAAACCGATGTGTTAAGCCAGAAAACGTAATTCAATTTATTTAAAAAAAAAATCGCCCAACTTAGCAACCGTGAGTGTGATTCGCCAACATTCAGCAAGAGTATGGCACCGGCATAAGAGATTTGTCCGTTTTTGACAGCTTTCGAAATATATGGGAATTTTTGATCCGGACTTTTGTCACAATCCATTTCCCCGTCAAACAGTGATGAGAAAAGAAAAGGAAAGAAATTTCATTCCAATGCATTCAAAGTCGTCTGGCTTTTTATATTTTTTCTAACTTTGATTAAAATATTTTCGAGTAATTCATATTGCCAGATAAAAACTACTCTAACAATAAAAATTCCTCGTAATCAGTATTTTTTCTGAAATTTTTTTAATTGATTCGAAATAGTAAGGATTTAGAAATTCAGTGCGCTAAATCGAAATTTCTTTTTTTCGCGTTTAGTGCACCGCATTTCCCTCCACTTTAGAAACTATCTATGATTCTTTACAAATCCATTAGGCCATGCGAGACGGTACGTTAAATGGGTGCAAAAAAACTGGTTTTGAGGAAAAGACGCTCTCGGGAATTAGCGGGGAAATACTCCTCGAAAAATGGCAGCGCAACAGAGCAAAAGCACGCACACATAAAAGACAAACCGGTTTGATTAAAAAATTCTGAGCCCTACACACGCACACATTTAAATGGCATGTGTGGTTACACGGCCAGAGCAAAAGATACTCCACGTACGGTGCCGCAGTAATCCTGAAAATAAACCATTTCACGTTTGCGATAACACGTAGCGTCTCGCATCGCCTATTGTTTTCAATAGTAGAATATCGTCTACCTCATCTACCTTTCCCCTCCCCAGAGAGAGACTATCATTGTTGGCGATATACTAAAATTACGAATTTACCTGGAGTGATCCGGACCAACTGGCGTGTACTTGTAATCTGCTTGAATCTTATTCATCTGCATAAATTGATGAAGTTTCGCTTTGGCATTTTCGATCGTCCAATTTCCATGAATAGCAGAATTCACGTCCAAAGATTCAGCCTCCTCCATATTCAACTTCTGTTGAGCACGATCGATAAAGTCATCATACCTTCTGTAGTTATCGTTCACTCCTCGATACGCTTGTCCCAAATCTTGGGGCCCCTGGCCTTCACGGAAAACATTCGGAGCTCCGCCAGGTGGCCCTCCTTCCCTGGGCCCATTTGAATGAGCATTTTGGTTAGTAATGGAAGGGTCAATTCCTTGGGCCATTCCTCCATCCCCTGGCACTTCACTGGCCGATACTTTTCCACTCCTAATCAGAAAGTTGACAAAGTCTTTAGCCGCATTTTTTTCAGCATCTTTCTTTACCGTCGAATTGCCAGCGCCCACGTAGGGGAAAGAGGGTATTCGCACCTCGCATAAAAACCGCTGACGGTGCTTGGGACCTACAAGATTTGCAATAAATGATAAAATATGGTGTTTTTCAAATAAAATTAGTTGAACTTCCTACGAAAACCAATTCTAGACTAGGAAAAAAAACATGGCGTGTTTTACCTGTCGGACGAATTTCGAAGACCGGTTCGACCTTGTTTTTGTTGCAAAATTGATGCAGAAAAGACTTTATATCGCTCATCTTATATCCGTCTTTTAGTTTTTCACTAATTTTCACTTTCAACTCACAGATTTATTAAGAAAAACAGCTAAACTCTCGAAGCACACACCGAGCAAAACCCAAAACCAAAATGATGCCAAGATGGGAATCAGAGTCTGAAGTACAACAAAAGTACACACCAAGCACGAAAAAAGTTCCAATGAAGTACGTTCAAAGTACACAAAAGAAAATTTCAAATGCGGTTAAGCGCATTATCAGAATGAAGCAGCATTCGCTGCGGCAGCAAAACTGCCTTAAGCGCATATCAGAATGAAGCAGCATTCGCTGCGGCAGCAAAACTGCCTTGGCAGTAAAATTGGTTTTGCTGACTTCCATCACGGAATGGAGCAGCACGAATCCGGAGTAAAATCAGTTTGACAGTTTTCATTTGTTGGATTTTCTCGTGAAATTTTGTTAATTTATCTATTCGTTCATAAAATGTCTACAGTAATTGATGATTTGGATAAAATTAATGAAGGCATTAGCGTTCTGACGGCGTATAGCGTATATTCGAAGTATATGGAAAATTTACTGCTCGGGCAGCGTCAGTAAAAATAGAAATAGCGCTAAAAAAGCAGAGAGAATTTTTGCTGCTTTTAGTACGTCATAATTTTGTTCTTAGCCAATGGGAAACTTTTGCTGCCCGCTGCCCCGTAAACGCTGCTGCATTCTGATATGGGCTTTACTCTGAAATGCTCTCTAGCTTTGAAATCATGAATATAGATGTCGCTTTCACGTGGCCAAACTCGGAGAAATTAAAGTGCGTCATTGAGGTACCCTGAAATCGAAAACTAGAGAATTGTGCTGGAAATCAGAATATCTCGAAGCTAGCAGTAGGTGAGACTTCAAGATTTTGATAATAACAAAATAGATTTAGTGAATATTTTAATAAAAGAACTGAGAGTTTCGTAGGAATACACCAAAAACTGATCAAGTTGTTTTTACGAGTATTCACTGAAAGGAAACCGACATCTCTTCGGATATTCCGCAAAACAAAAGGAAAAATTATCCCTTCAGAACTCATCGCTTTTTATCTTCTTATGCGTCTGTGTTGGTAATTTGTACGTATACACTTGATTCTTTTTCATTTTCTTGAAATTCTGAATTTGGACATTTTTTTTGCATGAGCAGTGAAGATACGATCGACAAATGATGGAAATACCAACGACCAATAATTTTCTCGAGCTCTCCGCTTCGGCGATCTGCAACTACTTCAACATCACAACAGAACAACTTCAGACTCCATCAACTTCCGCCCAATCATTGCTGGGGAAGGCCGAAGTGACAAAGCCTCCGATCAACTTGGATGTGGTGGACAAAAACTCCACCTCGGCCAGGTAACAAATTCGCAACGTCAAACTGATTGTTTGGTAATGAAAAACTCCCAACCACCCACCATTCCCAAATCCTTCACGTTTCGACCCTAATCTGAACGATTTGTTTGCGATTGTTGCATAAGATTATCTACCGAAGCACTTTACAAAGTATAAAGCAATATTTTAAAAAAGCCGAATTTGGTAGAGTTTTTCCATTGCATGCTATTTTTAGATCAATTTACAAATTGTTTAAAATTTCCATAAACGTCGTTTTTTCGATTTTAATTTTTTTCTTTTTATTATAGAATTCAAGAGTTTATTAACAGAGAATATAATAAGATATTGATTATGAGAAAAATTGTCAATTGTTTTTTATATTCTATTTACGTATCTATTTTTAGTTTTATTTTGTTACTATTTTTGTTTTTTACTTTTTTTACGTTAAATGTTTGTTTTTTTTATGAAATGAGAAAATACGACAAATTTTAGTTACATCGAACACAATCGCCACGATGAAATTTCTTTAAGGCCGAGTGTCCAGATAAAACACGAAGCAGAACCACCACCTTCGCATCCCACTGAGGTACACAAAAACATTAAAGAAAAATTATAAAAAAAGCGCTACAGAATAAGCAGATAGATAAAATTATTAACAACATTGTATGCAGGAGTAAACCACATTTGATACGCATTATTAAACAAGAAACAAATTTGTTTTATTGTCCGCAAAAAAAACTAAAACTTATCGTCAGGTGCTTTACTGAAAATCTCATCATTTACACAAATTCATGGAAAACACATTAGTGTGGTGGACTTATTTTCGCTTAATTAACCAAAATTGTTGCTTTTTAATCGGGTTTACAAGGCTTTACTGAGTGAATGGACTTCACTACCCAGAAAACTACGCGTTCTATACAGCTTTCCATAAAATACGTCAAGCATTTAGAGAGGAACGGACGTCGGCATTAGTGTGACGTCGATATAAAGAACAATGCAAAAAATCACGAAAAAAAGGTTTCAAAAACTCACTTGAGGTATTTTATGGACACCCCGAAATGCTTAGTTAACATTCAGTGTTTTTTCTTTATCTCAGAAGGGTTTTATAGATATTAATATTTCAACATAAATATTTAAGCACTTTTAAATTTTTATAATTTTTAAGGGACGTTAGGTGAATGTCCGTGCCAAATTTCAGATTACTTCGACTAACCATAGAAAAGTTATGATCGTGTGTCTTATAAAATAAACAGACAACAAAGTTTCGAAGCTCTGAAATCAATGAACATTTATTGTTTCTTTAGTAGTAGTACCCCTTAAAGCGATGGCATTCAGTATACCGTGATTTTGTAAAACAGTAAAACAAATTTAGACTTTTTTCATCTACAAATATATTTTCTTCCGACTTTTTGATCGCAAAATGTTGATGAAATCAGAAAAATCCTATTAAATTTTAAAGAACAATGGTTCTCATGAACATATCTAGCCAAAATTATATTAAAGGCCTGAATTTTTATTAAATGTGCTATATTTTACTCAAACCAATTTTCGAATTTTCTTGTAGAACTCTGGAAAGCTATAACTTTTATATTCAGAATCACATAATTTGTACATTGCGTAATAGATAAACCTTATGTAGAAGGAAAAATGTCTAAATTTGTCTGGCTGTCCTTAAAAATCGCACAATGCAACGCACTTAATGTGCTGACATAACTCTCTTACTTACAAAATTTCAAACTTTTTATAAAAATTTCATTTCCTATAATTTTTGTTATTATTAAATCGCAATATCATTTAAAAACTGCTTTAATATTCATTTATTTAACTGTAATCTTTTAAATGCATTATAAATTCACTTCCATTTTGTTGCTCATATCATGATTTGTGAACGTCTGCTATCATTTGTCTAAAGAGTCATTAAAACAAACAGAAAACATCAGAATCACAAAAATCTAACTCAGCACATCAGTTTTTGTCTAGAAAAATTTCGCAGTTTAGAGTTTTGTCGATTAGTTATGGACGTGGTTTGAAAATTAATTGCAAGAGCATAATTTGTTTTTGTTTTTTTTTTGTTTAAAGCCTTTTGCTTGATTTTTTTATGTTACTCAATTGAAAATATTCTCATTGGATTATTGTGAATTTCTAGTTTGTCTAATAGAAGAATTTGAATTTTCCAGGAACCCCAACAACTAGCTCGATACGAATGCAATTATGAAAACTGTACGAGAAGCTACAGTACTTTGGGTAATTTGCGAACACATTTGAAAACACATAGAGGTAAATTTGCTAGAGTTCAGAAACGAAATTGAATTGAAAACTGATAATGGATGATTCTAGGTGAATATCGCTTTAAGTGCACTGAAGAGGGATGTGGAAAGGCATTTTTAACATCCTACAGTCTAAAAATTCACCATCGCGTCCACACCAAAATCAAGCCATACGAATGCGTGGTAAGCGGGTGTGAAAAGGCATTTAACACAAGATACAGGTAGGGAGATTTCAGTTATTTTAGTAAAAAAAAAGAAGAATAATAAAGAAAAATCCCACAGGTTGCGAGCGCATTTACGATTGCACAACGGGGAGACCTTCGATTGCACTCAATGCGAGAAATTCTTCACTACTCTCAGCGATTTGAAAAAACATACGCGGACCCACACGCAAGAGAGACCATACAAGTAGGGGTATTTCGAAAATCTTAAAGACAGTGTGTTACATTCAATATGAAATTGATTTTAGATGCCTGGAAGATGGCTGCGGAAAGGCTTTTACAGCATCCCATCATCTCAAAACCCACACAAGAACGCACACAGGAGAGCGCCCGTACCCTTGCCAGGAGACAAGCTGTCAGAAGGCGTTTAGTACCTCCCACAGTCTTAAGTCTCACACGCGGACTCACTACCGGTCTCGGGTAAAAAAGAACGGCAAATCCAGGGCTCGTCAATCGCAGCCGAAAGCTGAAGACCACTACGATCTCGATCACAGTAATGAGAACAAGGATCCGAAAGGACTATTGCACCAATTACCGATCGTTTCGTCACCGGAAATGGGTTTATCGTCGGTTGGTCCAGCATCGAACTCAGTCTACAGCATGGACTTTAATTTCTTATCCTCCCCGGATTTTGGCCAAAGTATTAAACAGGAGGAATCGGCCTTTCCAAGTCTCGATGATTCGTCGTCCTTCGATGCATCGAACAGTGAACCAACATTCATATCCAAGCTGCAGAACGCTGACGCTCCCGAAACATCGCAAGCGCTGCAACTCGCCATGGCTTCAGAGATTGAACTACCATCGCCTTGGGTTGATGTTGCCGTTCTTGCCTCAAAACCAATCCTACCGACAGCCCCGGTCACTTCCTCTTGTCTTGCACTCCCAACTGCCATCACCTCGTACGTGGATTTACCAACCAACTCGAATTTCTCGGAAAAAAGCTACAACGCCGTGGAAATCCTGCAGCCAAACACGTTTCCGAATCAAGCAATGGACATTGATCAGAATTTCGCTTTGAAACCATCATCGGAAGCGAATAACAACAGTAGTTTCGCATCACCGAATGAGATTTTCAACAACAATCAGCCGAATATCGAAAGTCTGCTAAAGGAGGCCGTACAAAGCGACACCACGAGTGAACAAGACCTTGAAACAGAATCCCTGTTAAATGAGATTTTAATGTCCATCGACAATACGCAGAAAGTCTTAATGTCGCAGCAATTTGAGAACGCTCAGAATTCTAGTTCGCTCCTGAATGATATTTTAGGAGAGGACGACATGACCGCCGTGCGAACCGAATCGATCTTCACCAAACCAGAGACCACAAAATCACTGAAGGAAATCACTGCCGATGCTGATATTTGCCGCTGTTCGAATTGTAAATGTGATCCGAATGTCGCTTGCCAGGGTGGATGTGGCAACGAGAAACTCTGCTCTGAGAAGAAAACTAAAAAATCTGCAGTCGCGCCTTCTGCGATTCGAAATTCACCGTCGAAAACAACCAGCAGCTGTTGCTCTTCGTCGAGTAGTAAGGCCAGCAATCACGTTGCGGATGTCGCAACGCTTTTAGAGAACTTGGCGTCGGCCAGTGACGATAGTTGCTGCTCCAAGAAACCACCAGCGGAAGGACCCAAGAAGAAAACCCAGTCGTCTTGCTGTGGCGGCGGCCAATCAAGCACTAGTGGCGCATCGAGCAAAAAATCCTTGTCCTGTACGTGCAAAAGTCCTGCGGAGGGGGTCGCAAACGGCTGCTGTGTGGTGATTTGCCTAAAAACCCTTGAAGCATTGAAGCGCGTTTTGACCAGGAAAAGCGTCAACCTGATCCGATGCTCGGGTGCTGGAAGCGTCGCATAATGACCAATACTGTCGAAATTTTCATGGTATTCTTTGTGCTTTTCTAGGGAAATTGAAACATTGAAGAATTGTTTTTATTTCCGATTGCCAGTTGCAATTTTGTCAAGTATTGAAGTACACCCCACGCTAGCGTTTTTAAATTGTAAAAAAAATCAATTTTTTATTGCAAACGTATTTGCATTGAATAAGCGTACTTAATTTAATCACAAAATGTTATATTTGTCATTGTTTTACATTTTTTTCTTTTTGTTATATTTTTAATGCCAATTGAAGATAAGTTTTTTGTTCTCTTTTTGTTTCGAGTCTGTTTATCGCTTCGTACGCTAAACAACATTTGATTGAAGTTGTTAAATCAATGAATACAATTATAAATTCAGAAGAGATGTATTAAAAGCAATTATTGTTCAGCTGATTTCAATTTTAATTCGCCTAATCATTGAGGATATCAATCAATTTATAATAACGCCCTAGTCATTTTAGCCAAATAGCAAATTCCAGGATCAAAATAGCCTATGTGAAAAAAATGAATAAAAAAATCTATATTTAAATATTATTACTATTTTTGAATGTTTATATTTTTGTTGTTATTAATAATTAATTAAAAATATTATCAAAAAATCATTTAATGGTGTTTCTTTTCACACAACTTAATAGGACAACTTATTAGGAAATTGTGTGCTTTCCCATTGTAATAAATTTTTTTCTTTGAAATTTCATATGAACCAAAGACGCCCGAGGGTTAAAATTTGCGCGCTTATAGGCTTTTTCGACAAAAATCTGAAAACCTTTTTAGTCTTGTCTCCAGAATATCATATAATTTGCGAGTATCGACGCCTAATTTCAAATGACAATATCGCAAATTTCTGATAGCTAAACGATCGATTGGAACAATTTTCTCTCAAAGGTTTCAGCCATCGAACAGAATTTAGACTAAAGTGTTTTTAGTAGCTTTAAGGAGGAAGCTACAATCGACATTACATCTAATTTGAATTTCACATTTCTAGAAGGTTTGATAAACAAGTAATATCGTCATAATTAAAATGTATTAGCTGCTCTATAATGGTGAGATTTTTTCAATTATTTCCTTGACATATCATTGACAAAGCGGGTGGTATTCGTTGTGGAACGTGTCGTCATCAATTTAAATGGATATTTGATCCGTAAAATTTTCCTACTGCGGCGTATATTTCATATTTTAATATTTTTTAGTTTTAACTTCAAATGTAATATACGAGTATTACATTATTTCTAAACAAAATTTCACCTGCGGCGCAATTCTGTAAAGAATTTTATATAAAAAAAAGTTTAGATAGAAACAAAAGGACATAATGACCATTTCAGACAAAAATCAGAGAAACGGGAGGTCGAATAAAGGACTGTTACTTAAAGCAAAGAGTGTCTGGTAACCGTCATTACAGTACCTACCAGATTATATGAGAAAAAAAATTATCGCAAATAATAAAGGTATTTAAACAATTTTGTTTTTATTTTCAAATTGACAAAAATACATGAAATTCTAAGTTTACATATAAAAACTCTTAGAGATTTACAGAAGACTCTTTTTTCCTCATCATTAATTTTTTTAATTTATTTTTATATAATTTATTAAATCTTATATTAAAAATAATAAACTTGTGAAACAAATTATGTTTCTTTTTTTATCCTGTGTATCTCTGTATGGCTGTGTATAAAACGTTTTACAAATTTTCAGTTGTCTTGTTTTTTTGTATTTCATATGAAATTTATTGATTAAAAACTTCTAAGAATTTTACTAAATCAGCCTGTATTTATTTGTATTAGGTTTTGTTTTATGAATTTCTTTTCGTGTTGTTGTTTTTGTTTTCATGATTTAATCGCCATCATTTAAATATTTGTGTAAATGCGAAAACATTAATAGAAGTAGAAATATAAATTCATTTATATAATTAGGGTCAAATCAGTCAATTATTTTTTTTCTTTATTCGATCGTTTGTTTTTGTCTTCATCGACCGGAACTCATGAACGTGACAATTTTTGAAATTAGTTTGGATCTCGATTAGCGGAAATTGGACAGAAAAAGGAATAGAAAGATAATTTGTGAGACATGAAGGTTTGAATTTTTTTAAAAATTTGCTAAATAATTTGTAACTAGTAATGTGGACAGCACACAAGACTGTAAATAATTAACAGTAAGCAACTTGTGATCAATTTTGCGATCAAATTTCAAATATAACGTGATTTTAAATCAGGGAGTTTGAATGTTTATGAGAAATTCAAAATTTCGGTTTATATTCAACTCGCATCTCTCATAGTTCAATCATTCGGAAATGTTTTCTCGCTTATGAATTCGTGCTATTCGCATATCACAGTTTTATCTTTGAATCGATTTAATTGTGCTGTCAAAATCAACATTTTGAATATTCAATAACAAAAAGTCATAAATAAATATAAGAAAAAACCGAAAGCTGTGAAACGAGAGAGAAAACCGAGGAACTGAAATTACAAAAACTAGAGCGAGGGATGTTAAAATACAAAAAAAAAATATAAAAAAAATAAGAAACTAACAGCGTAATAAATGAACAGCTATCATAGGAATGAAATCAATTTAATTAACTAACTATAATAGAGAATCAATTCAATATTTTTTTTATAATTTCTCTTTAAACATGTGTTTTTTCTTTGATTTTATATTATAATGTTTATTCGTTTTTTTTATATAAATTAAGTATATTTGACGCAACTGTAAATCTGTATTTTTTTCTCAATAATTAATTTATTTGGAATTTAAAACAAATACATGCAACTAGAAAAAATGCATTTATTTCACTCATTCCACATCATCGTCTGTGTCAGTCGTAAATTCACTCTCATTGTCTTGCTGGTCATTATGCTCAGACTCCGATTCACTAATATCCCATTGTGGGTGGTCTGTTGTTATAGCTGGCGCCTTCTGAATGTCTAGTTTAAGCTCCTGTTGCTGATCCATGCCCAAATATGAATCTACAAATTTTTAATCAAGAAAATTATTGATAGTTTGTGAGGAATAAAAATGCATTAGATTTTCACAAAAAAAAAAATAAATTTGTTACATTTATGTATTTTATTGTACTGAATTCAAAAACAATACTTTTAAAATTCTTTTTTGCCTGGCAATATGTGTGTTTGTTCTGCCATCACGCGAAAATGGCACAAATAATTTCGAAAACCACTTTTCTTTCGACAAACTATCATTACGATGTTTTAGAAGTCGCTCATCACGAACCTAACATTAAAGTTTTGAAATTTGTGCTATTTTATCAAGAGATCTTAAGAAAGTGAAATGAAGAAACTGATTTATGGATTATTTTTCGGTATTTTTCAAATGCATACATACAAAATTCTTATCTCTCACAAAATAAAAACAAATACAAATTTGTTAAAATCAACTACTCACCAGATCTTAAGCAAACGGTGAAAGTGTATAAACCAGACCAGCGTGGCGCTGTGAATTTCAATTGAATCTCCTCCTGATCAACCAAATTTGTGACATGATACGGTGCTGTTAGAAGCGTGCGTGATTTCCTATCACTGATGTACGTCCACCAGTATTCCTGCTTGTCCTCGGGAAAATAAGGGCAATGGACACTATGTGAGATTCTCGATTTTCCCTCAAGCTTTTCCCGTTTATTCAACTTCTGCTGGAATCTCTCCCATTCTACATCGTCATCTTCAACCGAAGAGTTCTTCTTTTCATCCTCGTCACTTGAGGCGTCCTCCTTCTCTTCATTGTCGCTATCTTCGGTATCTGCATCTGATTCTGTACCCGCCGATGCTGCTTTCACTGGCTCATGATTAGCTGTGGCCACTGTTGATTTTTTAGTTTCGTTGGCTTTCGCAGTGGTGGCTGCTGGTGCCGGTTTGTGCTTGACACCGCCACCGCCGCCTTTGTGCTTACCCTTGCCCTTGAATTGCTTCTTCGGTTTACCCCAAGCCGCTGGTTTCTTCACATTCGCCAGCTGCTGCTCTTCACCGTTTTCTGCGTTCTCCACTTGCTCTTCGTCGTCCCTAATTGATTATTTAAGCAAAATGCCAGGTTATAAAGTGTTATTTTAATTATTAATTGAGTTGCCACTCACTTAATTTCCTCCTTTTCTGGACGCTCAGTGTCCCCGAACAGCTCCTTCATGTTTTTCCTTACCAAAGTCACTGTGACAGTAACAATCGCTCCAGCAGTCACCACATTCGTATTTTCATCGTCAATGACTGCAAATAAAAATTCATAAAATAAATCGCATTTCATAATAGAACCGACAATTTCATGTTACCTTCACAGTGGATTTTAAAGTCGATTAAGGGCATTGTGCCCAGAACCCTCATAACATTTTCATACTCGAAATCTGAAAGACTCTTCAGCATTTGTCTGCTTTCCTCTGGCTTCAACTGGACGAACTGTTGTAGATTTTTGATGTGACGTTTCTTCAACATGAAATGGACATGATCTTCTGTGATGTAGGGCAGCTGGAGGAGGGGGCTTTTACACTCCCATAGGCCTTGAATAACCATTGGCGATAGTTTCATACAATTCTCAATAGTCTCAAGACTAGGCAATCGTGGTACTGCAAAAAAAATTCACATTACTATCCGGACTCAAATGCTTTTCATGCGATTTCAATACTTCTTCGTGCGTACGCGAGCATAATGAGTTGATGGACACAAGACACCATTTCCTGTATGAGATATGGACACTTTTTAACAATATACTGTCGGTCCTTATCCAATGTGTCAGCATTCAAAGTCATACGGCCCAAATGAGCATGAAGGATGGCTCGCGTTTTTATAGAATACATCCGACACAGAGGATGCTCTTTGCATTTCTCGTTTAAATTTGGTAGTTGCCGTATCAGCTGGAATAGAAACAAAGTAAAAAATCTCATATTTTTTGCAACCGAAAAATTCAAAAAACTAAAACTTACCAGAGGAACTTCGTCGTTATCGGACAATCTCTCGACCACCTGCGAACTGTGCTTCTTATCGAATTCAAAACTAGCTGCTAATATCATGATAACCCGCTTTAGTGCCATTTGCGGTGTTTTATGAAAGAAATAGAAATACATCTGCGACGTGTCGAGCAGGACTTTGTCGCCGGAAAATCGAATGGACCGGTACCACCACGTACCCACTGCTATCGGCAGGGCCACCATGAAAACTAAGGCATAAAGGCCAAGAACCCAAACCGAGTTCTCCTTCTCCACAATCCAAGAAGGTAGGGCAATGCCAAAGGACATCGCCCCCGGACCATCTGGATTTCCGTATTTCTCCCAGTTCTGGCGCGCCGTTTCGTCCGTTAATGCTTGGTAGGCCTTGCTGAGTTTCATGAAGGCCTTCTCGTCACCAGTTTCCTTGTCCGGATGCAGGATAACCGACAATTTTCGGTAAGCCTTCTTGATATCTGCCTGCGACGAGGTCGGCGGAACCCCCAGAATCTCGTAGGGGTCAAAGTTCGACATTTCATAGTCGAATTGCGAGACTCGGTAGGCCAAGTAGATCAACAGCACCCAACCGAGCACAAGAGCTAGCTTCGTGGAAAAGGTCTTCAGGTGCTTGTAGGGCTCCGATGTGGCTATGATGATTTTCTTCCGCAGACAGCCCGGGCACTGACACGCGTCTTTCAGCTTGTCGGGATCTGCAAATTAATCAGACATTTTCAAGTGATCACTCATTTACGGTTAGACGACGATGGTGCTACGGGGAAAACCCAACGTGGAGATTTTCCACGCAACCAGCCAACGATTACCGGGTTAACTAGCGTATAATTGGTCTCGGTCGTTAAGCAGTGCCCCCGAACAAGGAGCACCCGTCCATGAAGTCTCCCTGAAATTAAGGAGTGACAATTTTACCTTCTTTTTTCCTCTTTGGCCAGGTGTATATCGTTGTGGGGATCAGAACCAGCGCAAGGAAGGACAGCAGGAAGTAGAAGAAAGTCCCTCCGCTCTCGTCGTACTGGAATTTCTGGCCTGCCATTTTTTTCTGCACTAATTTCTTTTTTACAGGTACGAATTATCCACTAATAGGAAATCACTTAAAAACTCGCCGTCAGAAATGCCTGACTCCACACTCTTCACAAAATCCCACGTTAACAAAACGGTCACAAGCTACACTGATAAAAATGTTGGCTGAGTGAATAAAAAATTTTATGATTTCGGAAAATGTTGTCAAATAGCAAAAATCTTATGAAATTTGTTTCTGAAGTGTCTACTTGCTGAATGATTCTAGATGTTTTCATTTTATAGAGTTTCGAATTAGCTAATTCTTTTTCTTTTGCTGATTTTTTATGTCTTGCCGTGTGTTTAAATTGTTAGCACGTTTTCATGCATAATTTTTGCTAATTTAGGTTAATTTCATTCATTAATTCTTAAAACCAGTGAAAGGTGTACAAAATTATTAAACAGCGAAGAGAAAAAGCGAAATGTGAGCATTCTAACTGTATATTACCAAAACCACCAAATTAACGGTTAACAGAATTTCACCAAAAGTTGATCGGATTTGCGTTTTTTAGGAACATTTTTTTTCTAAAATTGGGCTTGATATTGAATCAAGTGAAACTTTTGGCCTTTTTTTTTAAATAATTGAACTGAATTTCTTTTCGAAGTCAAGTGAAATATTTTTGCAAAAATAACTTTTCTAAATAAATTTTGGGGTAATTTTTACAATTTAGAGCTATCGTGTAGTCATCGCCTGACTTTCGGTGGAGCTTTGTTCTTCACCAACAGTTTTTTTTTCTTTATAAAAATTGTGGAAGGAAAATTTCCAGAAAATAGGAAAAGTGAATATTATCAAGGTTTTTTGTCTGTCCAGTAAGAGAAGGCGATTTTTCTGTTTCAAAAGCAAGAAAATGGCGAACCAAAACAGTTCGAGTTCTTTTAGTTCTACTGAAGAGTACGACGAGAATGATGACAGGCGGAGGAAAATTTTCAAACACCGTTCAAGGTAGGTCTTTGCCCTTTTCCGCATTGTTTTTCATGTTTCTAGGTGGTTATTGTGCACGCAGGAATACCTACATCCAAAGAAACGCGGCCACAGCGAAAACCCAAAGCAAGAAAGGCCTACCACCTCCAACAAAGGCGGAGCCCTCAACGTCAAAACAGTCAAATCCGAGCCCCCAAACCGCTAGCGACCGAATAATTCTACTTGTTGACAACACCAGATTCCTAATTGACCCCGCACTACTGACTACCCACCCTGAAACGATGCTCGGACGAATGTTTAGTCACGAATGCTCGGACTTTATTCATCCCAACGAAAGGTAAGTCCTGTAAAATAAAATCTCAGGAAACAGTTTTATCCATTGTAATCACAGGAACGAGTACGAAGTGGCTGAGGGAATCTCGCACACCGTCTTCCGATCGATTCTGGAGTACTACAAAAACGGTGTGATCAAGTGTCCACCCACAGTCTCAGTGCCCGAGTTAAAGGAGGCCTGCGACTATCTTCTAGTCCCGTTCGACGCGACCACAGTCCGTTGTCAGAATCTTAGTAAGTATTAATCGCTTAATTCGCAATAATCAAAAGTTCTCATCAAAAAAATGAAAGGAGGTCTTCTCCACGAGCTCAGCAACGAAGGCGCAAGACAGCAATTCGAAGTTTTCCTTGAGGATTTGATTCTGCCGTTGATGGTGGCATCCGCACAAAGAGGCGACCGAGAATGCCATGTCGTTGTGCTACTAGACGACGATGTTGTCGACTGGGATGAGGAATACCCACCGCAAATGGGGGAGGAATACTGCCAAAGTATGGACCGCTTGAGAAAATACTCGGAGCTTTACAGAATTTAATTTGAATTTTTGTTACTTTGCAGCTGTTTCCAGTACTGCAATGCACAGGTTCTTCAAATATATCGAGAATAGAGATGTGGCCAAGCAAGTAATGAAAGATCGAGGATTGAAGAAGATTCGCTGTGGTATCGAAGGATATCCGACGCACAAAGAGAAGATTCGGAAGCGGCCAGGTGGACGGGCTGAAGTAAGTAGGATTGCTCAAAAAATTTACGAAATTCGTCACGAAAAGGTGAAAATTTCTGTGACGTATTTCGGAGGGAGCCTCTAAATGGGTTATGAAGAAATATTCACTCATTTTCCTAACATGTTTTTACGTGCAGGTCATCTACAGTTATGTTCAGAGGCCATTCATTCACATGTCCTGGGAGAAGGAGGAAGCAAAGAGTCGTCATGTCGATTTTCAATGCGTCAAATCAAAATCTGTAACAAATTTGGCTGAAGCGAATGCTGACCCACCACTTGAATTGGATGCCAGTAAGTTAAAAACTCCATCTTAAACTTCTTTTTATAGAAAATCATTAATTGATTTTCCAATAGGTGGCAATCCGATACCCCCGCCAGCACCAATCCAACCCGAACAAGAGAATCGTGCATTTCAAGGTGCTCTAAATGAACCGGAAGAAGGCGCTATGGGTGGCATTCTCAATGATTTAGAGCAGCCCGCAGTCGCAGAGGAACCCTGAATTAAGGCAAACATTTTCGTAGAATACTAACTTCTTATCCATTTATTGTTTTTCAAGATGTGTAAAGTTTTTACTAAATAAAACTCAAATAGACTTTTTCATAACGATAACAATTCCTTGGTTTCATCATTATCCGCTGAGTCCCAACCAAAGGATCGTTCAACGGCCATTTTCCATTTCGTATATCGAATATCTCTCATATTTTCGGTAATTTGCGGCCTAAATGTCGTTGCACCAGTTTTCGTTTTAAATAATTCAGCAATATCGCAATTGAAAATAGCACGTGCGGCAGCCACTGCAGCTCCCTGTAAACGAAAAATGGTTAATTATCAATTTGAAAAATAATCGATTTTTCATATTTTACCAAAGCAGTGGTTTCTACCATTTCCGGGCGAATCACATCGATTCCGACTAGATCAGCTTGAAGCTGTAAAAGGAGATCATTTGCCGTCATTCCACCGTCAACTTTCAGCTTGGTTAGAGGGATTCCGCAATCCTTATTCATTGCATCGAGAATGTCTCTTACTTGGAAACACACTGCCTCCAGCGAGGCTCTCACTATATGCCCCCGTTCGACTTTATCCGTTATACCGCATATAACTCTGAATTATTAATTGAATTTAATTGCGATTCCGGAGAGATTTGGTTGTTTAGTTTAAACTTACCCTCTGGCTTCCTGATTCCAATAAGGGGCATAAAGACCACTGAATGCTGGCACGAAATATACATCGCCGCAATCTTCTACGGATTTGGCGACTGTTTCAACTTCCTGGAAGCTCTCAACAATCGATATGTTATCTTTTAGCCACCTGTGAACATTCAATTGATTCGATGTTAGTGATTTATCTATCTATATAAACACAAGAACAACGTATGTCTGTCTTTGTTCAAACGCCATCATTTTAAGTTTTTTTTTATGTTTCGTAACATTGTAAGACGATTTGCATTAAAATTTCATTTCCTGATAAAACCTCGGCAACAAGTAATTTTCTTTTTATAACTCCATACAAATTGAAAGAACTTTTTGTAATTTTCTTTGAATCGGTGCGTTATTTCAAAAAAAATATCAATGCAGAAATTGTTTAAAACGAGATTTTACATTTCTTTTCCGTACATCAAAACTCATTTAGATCACTCCATCACATCTTTCCCATACAAATATATGATGCTATCACTTTCCGTTGGAAGATCGAGTATAAAAGTCAGTCTGGAATAGTTTTCGACATATCTTGCAATAAAAACGAGTAAGGTAAAAATTTGTTTTCGATTCACACTGTATTAATGTCCGACTAATGAATCTTACTTCTTCCCCCGTATTAATAAAACCTTCAGTCTGATCTGCGTACGATTTCAAAAATTGGGTGTTGTAAACTTTTTACAACATGAAATTTTTGAAATCACAAATTGCAAAATATTGACACCACAGTGATTTAACTATGTTTATTCGCACGCGGCAGAGTAAAAACGATTTTTTACATTACTTTATGCAATCAAAACCCGGTTCGGAAGGGAAAACAAGCTAAATTGCTTTTTTATAGCCATGAAAACATCCATATATGAAGACATAATCTAGCGATAACGATGTTTTTATCAATATTGATTAACGGCGACGTCGACACACGTTCAAATAGTGATAATAATTAGTTAATTACCCAAGCGCAGCCCCCGCAATGGCCACTGAACCCTCCAGTGCGTAGACGGGATTGCCTTCTTTCCCAAATTGGTAAGCAACGGTTGTAAGAAGACCATGTGCCGAGCCAACGTTTAAACTCCCTGTATTGTAAAGTAGAAAACACCCAGTTCCATAAGTCGCTTTCGCCTGTCCCCGTGAGAGGCAGTTCTGACCTAGAAGTATATTTTTAATGTTACAGAATTTGATAGAATTGGAAAAGTTGTTTTTCAATAAAGGCATGTGTTATGAAAATTTGCATAACCATTTTACCTACCTACAAGAGCTGCCTGTTGATCACCCAGACATCCACATATCGGAACTCCCTTTTGAGAAAAGAAAAAGCATTAGTATTCGCTTAATACTAGTAGAATAAAAACTAGTCACGTTTCACCTCAAGCGATGTGACTTTCAAAAGGCCATATATTTCTGATGAGGATTTAATTTCTGGCAAGATAGATTTTGGCAAGTCAAAGAATATCAAAAGATGATTGTCCCAGTGCAATGTATCAATATTAAGTAGCATTGTGCGTGATGCGTTTGTTACGTCGGTTATGTGAACACCTCCGTTGGGTCCACCTAAAAAATTTTATATTTTGAATAGACAAAACAGTTTTAATGATAATTCCAGAGACTATACCAGTTAGATTATAAAGCAGCCACGTGTCGACGGTGCCAAACATGCAGTTCCCTTTTGTCATGGATTTCTGGATTTCGGGGAAGTTGTCCTTCAGCCAACGTAGCTTCAGGGCCGAGAAATACGGAGAAAGTGGCAGCCCGCAAAGCGGTTTTAAGTAGTTTTTATTTCGTGATTTATTCGGGACCTTATCTAGAAGTTGATCAACGGTGGATGTAGTTCGCATGTCTAGCCAAACGATGGCATTGTGTAGTGGTTTCCCTGTATTTCTGTCCCAGACGATTGTCGTTTCCCGTTGATTCGTTATGCCAATCGCTATTATGTCCTGTTCGAATGACATTCAGAAAATTAAGAAAAAACCAAACCAGTTAAATATATGGAAGCTATTTACCTTCGCGTGGCCGCCCAAGTCGATTAGTTTCTTTACAGCTTCATCGACGCATTTAAGAACAGTATTTAGTATGACTATCGGGTCCTGTTCCACCCACCCTTCTTGCGGATAAATTTGGGCAAGGTTTTCCTGATGGAAGCACACAATTTCATTGCTTCTGGCTTTGAAGATCATAAAGCGAGCAGAGGAAGTGCCTTCGTCAATAGCCCCAATTAACGGCCCGAATTTGCCTGAAGATGACTGCGCCATTATTTAGGGTCAGCTCCTAACAAAGTCCAAAACGTTACTAATCACATCGAAGCCCGATGCCGTGATAAAGCCTTTGCTTTTTGTTCCTCTGATAAATTCTCAAGCTAATCTTCCCGATAACACAAAACCAGCCCACATCGTACACAAGAAAAACACACTATCAGCAGAAGATATAGCAGAGCAAGTGAACAGTAGTTCATTAATTACCACGTAATCAATCCAAGAAGCCAAAAGTTTTGCCCTTTCACCAGAGACAGTTAAGTAATAGCTATGAAAGATTTCTCAAGCATTTATTAATAGAGTTTTACTAAGGCATTGATTAGCTGTTAATAAAGGATCTTTTTCTACTGAAAACCCTTTCGAATGTGTTATCATACTTAACTAATTACAGCTACGAAGTTTTCTCTGTGGATTGTTCTGAGTTCCTCAACGAAAACAACGCTTTCGGTGGGGTGAAGAGCCGCTTAATGCACTTTGGCACCTTTCGACTTTTCACTTTTAGTGGCTCGTTGGCAGACCAAATACGGCCTATAATAAAAAATGTAGATTTTTTTTAATATAAGATTTTTATGATAAAAATCACCTTTTAAAATGGAAAAAATATTCAAAAAGAGAAAATATACAGCAAAATGCACATCAATGTAAGATGTGCAGTTTATTTAATTTATTTGATAAATACAAAAAATAATAAAAGCGAATCATTTATGATTTCCAAACATAACAAAAGCTATAATTGCCAATCTGGCAATCATTGGAGACCCGTATGGTGATAACCCAAGAAATATCTCACCGCAATGAGATTTTTTTGACAGCTGGGCCGAAAATCTCTTGAAATTTAGTACTCAAAATGCCGATGAAAAGAAAACACATAGTCGCCGCTCTCGCAATTAATGCAATACGTGAAATTGAAAAGGCTGAAACAGAAGAACAGAAGAAAAGAAAAACATCTTAATGTTATATATTCTCTTCCAAAGCTTTTTGTATCGTATTGTTTGTAAAAATTAGTTATTTTCGCAACTACTTGTCGGGAGAATTTAGATTCCGCCATATTGAATTGAGAAATTCCAAGAAATTTTGCAATTGCAAGATTTCTTGAAATTTATCTCTGGGATTTTTTATCGCCGTCAACTCGAGCTCTGATTGGTCAATCAAAAATCTCTGCGATGAAAAATCCCAAATCAAGACGCGGTGATAGACGCAAAATATCCAAAGACCAGGAATTTTCTGGAATTTTTTTTTAAACATTTTGAAGCGCAAAATTATTATTTTGAAAGATAAACGAGCCAACAATTTATTTTTTTAGAAAGTACGTCACTGGCGACTCTGGCGGACAAGATTCGAATTCAAATTATTCCTGGAAAGTTCCAGGTTTTCCAAAGAAAAAAGCATAACGAAATATAGCGCTGTCTGGCGGCGATTTGTGTTATTAAGACGAAGAAGAAGAAGTGTGCTGTTCGGTAAGAATAAATTGGATCGAAGTCTTATTTTTCCCAAAAATCACATTTAATCTTAATCGCAAATTGATTCTGCGAGAGATGTGTTTTATCCAAGTGCAAGTGATCTTCGTGCGATAAAAGCAGGTGTTCCGCATCCTTTTTTAATGCGAAATTTCCAATCTCAAAATTTTTATCATTCAGCATTTTTTCTTCGTTTTTCGATAAAACTCTGAAAATATACTGCGATCAAAGGATTTTCCGGCCCAATAACAACAAAATTCGCTTCCGGATCATTGAAATTGCGGAAATTCCGCAAAAAGGACTGCGGAAGATTTCTGACCTGCGACTTTTCCCGACTTGGCTCCCATTTAATTTCTATGGCTCTTGTGAAAACTGTGGTGTACACAAATGTCTAAATGTGTGTAGCAGGAAGAATATCATGTCGGGTCGAATTGTTGAATTGTCCAAAACAAGCATAAAAAATAATTAACCTGCATTTTATTTATACTTGTTTCGCACTTGATTTGTGACATCCATCGGTTTGGGAACTATTAACGGAAGCAAACAATAATCAAACTACTTTGGTGAAAAGAAAAAAAATCTGGTAACCTAAAAATGTCCAACACGAATTCTAGTGAGTTTCTAAATTGACTTAATTTTAATTGCATCTTGAAAGGTGATTTTTAGAATTTCAAACATGCCAGGGAATTGTCTTCAAACGTCTCTAAAAATTCTGATTTCGCGATCAATAAAAATTATTGCTTTTGATTTGTTCAATACCGCTGCAAAAAATGATAAAAACGAGTGCATGGCAGAAGAGCAATATCACTTTTGATATGGAAAAGTAACGTTATTAGTTTCGTTGCAAAAAACACGAGCACCGAGTCCTAAAGTTAGAGAAATTTCAATGCTGATACAATTCCATAAACTAAGTTTGAAGAACGAAAGAGTCCAATTAGATTACGCTTTTCAAGTCGCCTTTTGTTTTTTTTTTCATTCTTTTATCTTACTAATAAACATTTAAACAATTGTTAGGCAATTTTGATGTCCAGAAATAATTTAACGGAGTGCACTTCTATAAAAGCTATTAATGAAACTAATAAAAAAATATATTACAGTGCAACCTGTATAACCTGTAATCACTATGGGACTAGAAAATTTGTCGGGCTTCTACAGGTTCATTTACTATGAAAAACAAAATCACTGGACTGTCTAGGCATTTTTGTGGTAAAACAAGGCATCTAAAAGACCGAGGTCTTAACTCAGATGCCAATTTCCCAGAAAAAAGATAAGAGGATATTCTCATTGTTCTTGTAGCTAAGTCGAACCTTAGTGCTTCAAATTCGTCGATAACTCATTTTTTTCTGTTTCCTTCAGGTTCGAGTTATCTTGGTTCGATTTAATATTAATTAATCTGTACTAAGCGAAAGTCTAAACATTATAAATTTATGGAATTTCAAAAAGTCTTCCTACTGGATTTCATTATCAGATTGTCAAACTTACATTCTCCCCAAAATAATTCATTTTTTCTTCATATATTTTCTCAATATGTTAAAGTTTTTTTTTTCATTGCAGCTTGTGTAACTAAACCAACGTTAAACATCACAATTCGATATTAACTTTAAAAAATAACCAAACAACAATAATAATAACAACAATAAAACGAATAAATATAATTCCTAAAAGATAAAATTATTCAAATCATAAAAAAATTAACATTTGGTGCAAACGTAATCAAAATATAATTTTTGAAAGAATTTTTTTTATTTCTAAAAAAAAATTTCGAACATTTTATAAAAATGAACATTTAATTAAAAAAAAACCAGTTGGACCGTTTTTAATCGTATTTCAATCATATTTTCATAATAGCAACTCCATTTGGATAAAATTCTTCTTAAAAAATAAAACAAAAAAGAATTCAACGGATAAATTTCTTTCAATTTTTAAAACGAGCGGAAAAACTAGGAACAAAAAATCGAATTCAAAACTCAGTTTCATCGCAGTAGTAAAGCAGTTTCAGCGTTGTTTATTTTCTTTCGGAAGAGCAGAGGGGAGAAAATATCGATCGAACGACTGAAGGTGTTTTTTTTTCAACTGAGCTGAACTGAAAATTTAACAGTTTAAGTTACATCTAACTACAACTCAGCACGCATTTAAGGCTAAAGACAAGTTCTAAACTGACTGCTAGAAAAATTTTAGTACATTTTTAATGAAACAAATAATAAGAATAATTTAATTAATAAATAAATGAAAAAAAACAACCAAGCAAAGTAAGAGATTGATTATATAAAAAGAAAAATTAACCGTAAAGTTATAATTAAAGTATTTAATATTTAGTAATAATAAAAAAAAACATCAAGAAGGACTGCGTCTCACAGCGAACACAAACAACCAAATTTCGAACACACACGTTCTACAAAAACATTCAAATCAAATAAAAACTAATAAAAAATAAAGCATCATCAGAAATACTGCAATAGCAGGAGTTCAACAACCGACTTTTTTTTCTTCATCTTTAAATTTACTGGTATATCCTATGGGGATAATTGACAAAAGCGAAAATATAAACAAAATCTATTTAAAAACATGGTAAAGTACAAACTATAATTTCGATATTTAAATCAAAAAAACACACTACAAAAAACAAACAATATTAAGTTGTGGATAATATAATTAAATGTAATAATAATAATAATAATAAATAAAAAAAACACACACATACAAAAAGAATAAAAATAAATAAACGTAAAACAATAAATAGAACCTACTGGATTACAATAATTTATTTTATAAACGAAATAAATCACTTATTATATATATATATATGTATATATATATATATATATGAAAAGCCGGATCTAAAACGTACATCTAAGAGACTAAAATTTAAAAAAAAAACTAGTAAGGATACAACAATTTAAAAGAAAACAAGGAACTATTGAGAAAGGGAAATTATATTTAAATTTAAATAAAAAAGAAGTAAAAAAATATTAAAATTACATAAAGTTTACAATTGTAAGGCATTTTCATTATTGTACTGCATAAAAACCCAAATTATAGGAAACAAAAAAATGAAATACTAAAATTTACACTGTGATATTACCAATTTATTATTATTATAAACACAATATACATTATTAAAAAATAATAAATATTAAAGAGATAATAAGTAAATGAAAAAGTAAAAAATAAAAAAAATATTCAAGTGATCAATTTGTAAAATATAAAACTGAAGTGAAACGAAAGCGTGATAAATCTATGGACTTCAAAAAAAAAACATAAGAAATTAATAAAAAGTAAGAGAAAATTCAACAACAACAAATTAACTCTTTAATTATTTAAGTAAACTTTTAAAATAAATAAACAAAATTTAATAATATTAAACACATAAATAAATAATAATATCTAAATGAGGGAATAATTGAATAAAGAAAAAGAGAAATAAAAATTTAGAAAAGTTTTCTTATCGAGTGTGCCGAGCAGAACGGGGGGGCGAAAGTGTGAATGTGTGTAAATTCTTCATCAAAAACTCGAGTCAAAGCGGAAACAAGTGTCGTTCAAAATCGTAATATTTCCAATAAACGCTCACAACAGTCTTGAATAAAAAAAAGTAGTAGCGAGATAATCATCAACACCTTCAAAACTGAAAAAAAACATCATTGGAAGTAGTAGTTAAACGAGAAGTGATAAAATCAAATTTCGTTACATTGATCTCCATAAGGACGAATCTGCTGAGGAGAAGATCAATTAAGTGCTATCAACTTAGAAATATTGTAATTCAGAAACAGAATCTAAACGGGAATCAAATTCAGTTACTTGTCATCTAATCTAATTATCATAAGCGAATCAAACAACAGAAACCTAAAAATTTGGTCAACAGGGACGAGCATGAGCAGCCAATCGAAAAACTTTAGAAACGGGGAAGGTATGAGCATTTATTGAAGAAACATTTTTATTGTTTGATGTTTTTATTATTCATATTAGGGTTGAGCTTTTATTACAAGAAAATTTTCGAACCCCTCCCTCCCTACTCGTCTCACTGTTTTAAAAAAAACTGGACAATATAAAGTTATTATTTACAATTCAAAATTATAAATAAATAAGAAGTCTGCTTTTACACATATTTTTTTTGTCTTCAAAAATATCGTTTTCTCGGATTTATCTCTCGTTCAGAACCAAAAAAAAGTTAGATTTTTTCTAAAATCAAACATTGGAGGTAATTTCATTTTACTGCAAAACTGTAGATTGGAAACGGAACTACTGTGAGACTTGTATAAGCCAGAGTCGCACTATAATTTAGTCTTACTCAAATTAAATTCGACAAATTTTTTTCACAGAAAAAAATCAAGAAAAAGTCCTCCATAATTATGTTGTATTTATTGTAAATGTACATACTTAATTTCTCCGAAATTTCTGACACATTTTGTGTATACACAAAAGAGAATTAAAAAAAGGCAATAAAAAACTATTTGCTATTCTTAAGCGAGAACTCCAATTGGGCAGAGGCAGAATCTGCTTTCTGTCCCACAATGAAATTTGAATTCTGACGAAAATAGCAGAAACCTACGTAGAAACAGCTACGTTTTTCTGTCCGCGGCATGATTTGTCCCATAATATTTTGTTGGTTTTAACATATTCAATTGATTTATGCTCCATTTCAAGTAGTATAAATTTTTTTTTCTATAATTATATAGTTTTCTCATTATTCTAGTGGTTAAATAATTATTTTAATATATTATACTAATCTGTTTCGTATTACGGATTTTTTTGGTACGCATCTATCTATTTTTAATACGATCTTATACTAAAATATGTTTCTTTTTACGGACATTTCTATTGATTGGAACACATCTATTTATTCCCAGTACAATCTCATACTAAAATAGGTTTCGTTTTACGGATTTTCGATATACGGACAGTTTCCGTAGAACGCATCCCGTCCGTAAAGCGGGGGATTACTGTATCAGCAATTTTAAGGAATAGTTTTTCAATGTTCTTAATCAAAAATACGATAAAAAACCTGTTCAAAATCCGAAACATGGTTCATAAACTGAAACAGTCGTTGAGATTAAAAGAAGCTTTTAACACGATTCGTTTTTAATTCGAGATTTGGACATTCTCCCCTTATTTATTATTTGTTTTTCACATGACGTTCTTTTTTCAACAAATTAACTTTCTTTTCTTTAAAAACTTTAGAAATCTACGACAATCTCCCCTGTGACACGTTCTTCAATATGAGCTCATTACGGAATGTCAACATACCGACCACATTCCCGCCGATCGGAACGTTTTCAATGGACACAACATCCACCATTGGTCCTCAATCGAACAACATTTTTGATGGGGACGATCATTTAAACGTGGGCGGTGGAATATTCTCATCGAATGTTAGCGTTCCAAATGGGATCAACAATAGTGCCTCCGCGTCATACAACAGTACTACGAGTGATGCAAGTCAAGCAACCCGAGAGACTGGTATTATCGAAAAACTTCTGGTAAGACGACTCCGCATATAATTTTTTTTTGTGAATTCGTTTATTAAAAGTATTTTTTTTTTGTGAATTTCCAGCATTCGTACGGCTTTATTCAATGCTGTGAACGTCAAGCGAGATTATTTTTTCACTTTTCTCAATTCAGTGGGAACATCGATCATTTGAAGATTGGCGATCCTGTTGAGTTCGAGATGACATACGATCGTAGAACTGGTAAACCGATAGCTAGTCAAGTGACGAAAATTGCACCTGAAGTAGTAAGGAATTATTTTCGCAGCTAGATTGGAAATTGTTAACATCAATTTATTCTCATTTTTTAAGGTTTTGTCTGAGGAGCGTGTAACGGGAACGGTTACAACTGAATTAAGATCTGATACCACCAATAATATTTCCTCGAACGAGACAACGGGAAGAATTAGTTATGAGAATCGCGGCGAATGCTTCTTTCTGCCATATACCAAAGACGATGTTGAGGGGAATGTGATTTTGAGCTCTGGCGATAAAGTTAGCTTTCAAATAGCTACCAATCAACGGTAATTGAATTGATTTTTCAATAAATTAATTTCATTAAAATAATTTAATTTCACTGCAGTGGAAATTTAGGCGCCTGTCATATACGATTGGAAAATCCAGCACAGCCAGTGAAATATCGTGGCGTTGTGTGTTCCATGAAGGAGTCATTTGGATTCATTGAACGCGCCGATGTAGTTAAGGAGATATTTTTCCACTTTTCCGAAGCGGAGGGATCTGTCGAACTTCGTCCTGGTGATGATGTTGAATTTACAATTCAAACTAGAAACGTACGTTAAACATATTTAAAAAAATGATTTACTGTCTAATTTTTGTCAACTTCCAGGGAAGGGAATTCGCTTGCAACATAACCCGTTTACCCCCAGGTTCCGTTGTTTTTGAAGATGTCGACACAACCATTTACAAGGGTCAGGTTCTAAAGCCCCTCGATAGAAATAATCCCATTCGACACAATAGTGATCCACTCCCTGGACGAATCCGATACAGAGCTCTTGACTATTCCGAAGTGGAGGTGCCATTCGGTGACAAGGATCAGGTAATATTCGATTGTGGCAGCGAATCCCATTGGCGTAGCAATGCGAGGGGTAGTAAATTTTTGTCCGTGACAGAAAAATACTAAGAAATATTGTGGAGAATCATAAAAATTCCTCAAAATATTCAATACCTGCTACCAACCCGTGCTACGCCACTGGCTTCGCTTCTTACTTTCGTATACATAGTACAATAAAGTTTTGTGTTCATGAAAAATTTTGACATGTTAATTTCGCCTAAAAAACACTCCTGAGTCGATTGAAGCATTATTACAATAATGTCTTTCTGTCTGCCAATATCTAATATTTTATTTGTCAAGTTATAGTGTAAATTGTGCAAATGTTGATTCTGTATAAGAAAGTCATGTGATATTTCCTTATTTGATTCAGTTTTTAACAAGAACAAAAAAAATTTTTTCAGAAGGGAGACTTCACTCTACGGCACGGAGACTGGGTTCAATTTCTGTTAGCCACAGATCGGCGGGATCAGCTTCAGCGTGCAACATCGATTTCTCTGCTGAATGAGACTTTTGAGGTGTCAGGGGAGCGGCGAGAACAAGGCGTTGTCGCATCACTTAAGGATGGCTTTGGATTTTTGCGTTGCGTTGAGCGAAATGTTCGGCTGTTTTTCCATTTTACTGAAGTGTTGGATACGGTAGGTTTTTTTTAGAAGCCCTTAAAAAATGAATTGTTCATCTTGGCGAGAGAAAAGGGATAACGGCGTGAAATACCATACAAAAAATTGCAAAAATGCGTGATTACTTTCACGTTTTTAATGAACAGCTACTAACTAAACCTTAGGAGCTGTCCGTAAAATACGTCACACTAGTTTTCACCTTTTTCACTCACGTTTTTCACGATTTTTTTTGTATGGGATTTCTCCCCCTCCAAATTTGTGACGCATTTTATTGACAGCGCCTTTCAAAAGATTTTATAAAACCTTTTTTTTTCAGAACCGAGAAATTTGTGTAGGCGACGAAGTTGAATTTACCGTAATTCAGGAGCCTGGCATCACATATGCCAGTTCACGGCTAAGCGCCATTCGAATAAAACATCTCACACCAGGCGATGTACAATTCGAAACCATCGTCGTTAGCAATATCGAAGGTATGTTATTGTTTTTGTTCTTCGATAGCAGGGGTATTTTTTTAGAGGCACAGTTGGGTGTTTTTCTTATTGAAAAATACATCGCAACCCTACTCAAGGGAATAATCGAAAATTTGAATTAAAACTTTTTTCTTGATCGTATAACATTCTTTTTCCCAATAAAGTACCTATTTCAAAAAGTACAACTTAACTCGTAATAATATGATAAATTTCAGGGGTTGTGACACGAGAACCACCAAAAAGTCCAGTGAAATCAGCCGATAGAGTTGAAGGGGGGCAAATAAATTACGATCAAGGTGATACCAAAAAAACAATAATGTACTTTGTGAAAGACTGTGACAAACCACCAAGAATTGGCGATCGCGTCCGATTTGATATTTGTTTGGTATGATATTAAAACGAAGTAACGTTTTCACATTGATCCAAAATTAATATGACCAATTCCAGGTTAAGAGAAACAAAGAATTTGTAGCTGTAAACATTGTTGACGTATCGAACACATCTAATCAATATAATAATCAGGATGTTGTAATAATGAATGGCCAAAATGGATTCGCTAACCAAAAGGACAACGAGTCAACCAATCCCGATAATAACAACTATCAGGGCGATGACGGAAGTAAAAAATACAGAGGTTTTATTGCTGTATTGAAAGAGAATTTCGGTTTCATTGAGACGTTGAAGCACGACGAGGAAGTATTTTTTCACTTCAGTAATTTCGTTGGTAATCCAAGTTGGCTGGAACTTGGCCAAGAGGTGGAATACTCCCTATCGCCAAATGGTAGCATTTCAACATCGGGCAACTGTTTGCCAGCGGAGAATGTCAGAACTTTAGCTAAGGGCTCCATACCACAGCCAAGTGTCGATGATTCCGTTTATAATGGAGTCGTTGCTCGTCCGTTGCGTTGCATTAATCCCGATCAGCAGGTCTACTCTGGACTCATCGAGAATGTGAATGAAAATAAAGTGCTCTCGACACATGAATTTGGTATAACTAGCTTAAATAATAAACGAGATTTGCTACAAGCGGGCGATTTAGTGACATTTAAAATCGATGAGGCTGGACGGGCTGCTGAAATTTCTGCCATACGACAGAAGAAACGTGCCACCGTTGATTCAATGAAGGGGCAATTTGGATTCCTCAACTATGAGATTGAAGATGGTAAAAAGTTATTTTTCCATATAACTGAAGTTCAGGGAAGTGCAGCATCACTTCATCCTGGAGATATGGTGGAGTTTTCAGTAGTTACTAATCAGGTGAGGTTTTTCTTTAATGTTTAATGATTTTTTTTACTAAAAATTCGAGTGCTTATCTTTTCACAGCGAAATGGAAAATCCTCAGCATGTAATGTTGTAAAAATCACTGATAGACCGGATCGATTAATATCGAGATTGAAGCTAAACTCCATAGATGATTCAGTTCCGCGATTAATTGTTATTCGTTCACCAAAAGGGCCTCAAGGCAAAGGATTCTCCCCGCAAGCACGTGCACCACGTATCGCCGGTACAAAATAATAAATTTCATAAATTATTTTTGTAAAATATTTTCCCTTTCACGACCATTTTTCAGGCATAGTTTCGTCAGAGTAACCAACAATAACATCATAGCAATAAGAGCAGAGAGAAATGCATTAAAACTATTGGCCGTATCGTATCAGTAAGCTCTATTCATGAACAAAAATGATGCTACTATATTTATGAGTTTTGGCACTAAAATAACAAAAAAAAAATGAGAACCGGAACGAAATTATGTAATTTTTTTTCTTCTGCAAAACGACAGGAAAGATTTATCAAATGGGATTAATATTTTCTATTTTCGATTGTAATTTTACCGCGTTTTTTTATTGCTACTTGTATTCCTTATTTCAAAGATCTTATCATAATAATGCAAATATACATACATGCGCATAATTGTTTTTCTTCTAATTTTTATCATGAAATGTAATTTATTTTGTAAGACTTTAATTCGCTGCCGTTTTCATTTTGAACGCTATGCTACTATTATAGATGGAAATTATTAAAAAAGGTAAAGAAAAACAAAACATTTATCATTATTTTACATTATTAAAAAATTATATAAAAAATGAATTATATTTTTTTCGATTTAAAAACTAAAGAACGCCCTTCCAAAATTGGATAAGTTGTTGTAAAGCATCATTATTATTATATCACTTTTACTACTCGAATTAAACAGTCAAAATGAAAATAAAATAAAAAACAAACAAAAAAATATGAGAAAACAATAAAAAAAATGTGTTTTATTTTTTTAGTGAAGAGAGTCTAGTGTGTAAAATACATCACGCCAATTTTTTTTGTCGGATTTCCTCAATCTGCTTTTTCGAAAAATTTTGTTTATTATTTCTTGTTCGCACGACATTTTTACGCCTAAATTTGTGGGTTATTTTATTGACTGATACATGCTGAAACCCTATAATTGCGAGACTGTTTAATACACGCTTTTATTATCAAGTTACATAGAGAAGAAGCCGCAGATATTTTAGGGAGCCTTTTTTGGAATACGATCGTAATAGTTATGATCGGATTTTGTGTATTGAAAAAAAAAAGATTTTTTTCTACTATAGCGCGTACCAAGAGAAAAGGAAAACCGTGGCTACAAAAAATCACACAAAACTCTTACAATTTAATCTGGATATTCGCAAGAAGAATTTTCATCTTTCGAAAAATTTAGGGGCGACTAATTTCAATGTCTGCCCTGATGCCACCAACCTTCACTACGCCACAAACACACATTCATAGAATTTTTTTTATTTCCATCATTTTTTTAGTTCAAGCTATTATTTGATTATTATTATTATTTGATTAACGATTTTTTTGTATTGGATTTTATAAAATTGTATATCGCCGTAAAATAAAATGCATATGCAAACCTCTCCCCCTAGTTTGGCGTGTTCTATTAGGGCACCTCTAAAAATGGATCACAAAAAACATCGGACGAGAAACTACTAAAAATTCAAATAGCTTCAAAACTGCAATGGGGCCAATTCTAATCGATAACTATAAATACTCTATTTGATTGTTATTGTACTTATTTAAATGCCCATGTTTGTTTTTGAGAAATGTTTAAATCCATTAAACCGCTTTCTAGTTTTTTTTGTTTTTGAAACATCTTAGTTCCAAACAAACTTATCTTGCAAGCTCTCGAAAAATTTAAAAAAAACTCAAATTGTTGATTATAATTAAACGAAAATCTAAATTTTCACATTGATGTTTAAACTCTGGAACAATTTTAAACTAAATAGGCAAATATGTAGTTAATTGCAAAAATTAAGCGAATACATAAATTATGGATTTTTTTCTAGGTAAATCTCGGACTTTATTACGCGGAAATATTCTAATTATGTAATTTTACTACTGATAATGAGGAAATCAGATATGCTAAATAATTGTTTAAATCAGGGATTTTTTGATTCTAATATTGATTAATACAAATCAAACACATGGTCTTACATGTTATAAAATAGAGTATTAAAATTTCTTACTACGATTAATTTGTCCTCGTTATTGATGCGATTAGGAAAATATAAAAACGCAAATTCAGTTCAGATTAAGTGGAAAACTATCGAACGGAAATGTGAACCAGAAAATGCCCTTCCATTCGAGTAAGTTTCTACCAAATGGCGCGTTAATGTTGCCCTTTCCAGAAAAAGAATCTTTCGAAACAAAACATTTTTAGAGCATAATATTGGATGCTTTCTAGATAGAATTAAATGAAAAGACAAAAAAATAGAGAAAAAAATAAGTGGCTGCAGAGATAGTAAACATGTCTCTTGGTATTTTTTTTTATAGAATATTTAAAAAAAAAATAATAATGGAAAAATTCATTCATTATGTGTGAATTGTTCTTTTTTCTTTCTTGAAAATAGTGGACCATGAAATTTTCATTCCGGATTAGAAAATTATTTATCGTCGATGAATGCTGAATGAGGAACATTTTTAGTATGTATTCCCCCTACGATGAAGATAGATAACAAAAGTTCACCCCGATTTATTGAAACCAATTTAATGACCGGCCCAG
This sequence comes from Chrysopilus asiliformis, assembly GCA_964034945.1. NCBI lineage: Eukaryota > Metazoa > Arthropoda > Insecta > Diptera > Rhagionidae > Chrysopilus > Chrysopilus asiliformis. The sequence continues at coordinate 140,353 of OZ035962.1, read as the reverse complement.
CTTTATCGGTGATCATTTCGCCAATAAAAAAATGAGTAAAATACCAATAAGGGAATAATCTTTAACATCGTTTTTTCTACATCTCTCAGTAAACTAACCAATCATTGATTTCTGATTTGAATCGCTTCTATTCTTGAATATATCAAAAATACAGTCTAATGATCCGAATTAATTTGTCTTCTATGCGTACAGAGAATAATAATAATAATAAATACTAAATGAAGATGTATTTATAGTTATGCGTATAGAATAGAGTGTTTTTTTTTCATAAAGATCATTCTTATATAGTAGCGAGTATATTGCTGTAAACCGGATTACAATAAATGAACAAAGACGAAGACGTTTCCCCGACGTCCGTCTTATCAATTCTATTTGCCCTTCCTTATCGCTTTCTTCACATACAAACTGTTAAACCGATGTCAATGCATTCAATTTCAATCTCAACCAAAGCGCGATCGGTCCAAGTTGTTGGCCAGTAGTTCTAGGAAACCGAATAACAAGGGAAAAAAGTAACGTTTCAGAGAGAACCGAACATTAAAAGTTCACTGTACGTTTTACAATCAATATGCTGTGTGCTGGCGAGCATTTCACAAAATTCGGATTTATTATTTTCGTTATTTGCTTATTAGGTGAGCGAAACGGTTTTCCCGTAAAAATCCGTTTTCTACTTATAAAAAATTATAATATGTAATTCTGTGTTGCAAAGAACCATCCATCCGTGGTTGATAAGTGAGAATTTTTATGAAATAAGACGTTTTCATTCTAGCAAATCTAATCAATTGCTGTGATTTGGATCAAACACAGCATGGTTGTCGGATAGATAACGGACTCTGTACATGTGCATTCGGGTGTAAATCCGAGTTTCGTTACACATCTAGAAAGGAATGCCAAGACGCTTTAAAGGTAAGTTTTTTCATGGAATCGACTATTACAAAACACGAAGATGAATTGCCGCCTCCCTAGGGAACCTCAAGCGATATTTGCAGTAGAGCACCCTGCCTAAACGGTGGTACTTGCATACAAATCTCTCAGACGCCTGGATACAAATGCCGTTGCGAAGGGACCGGATTTTGGGGGAGTAGATGTCAGCGAAGTAAGTAACATTAATGAGAGAAAACATCTTCCATTTCAGACTAACTCTTCATACAATTTTTTTAGTTTGCCCCGGACCCGACAATCCTCTTGCCCAATTCCCCTATGAATGTATAGTTATTTAATGCGTTTTAATAAAAATGTACTGATAAGTGAAGAATTTATTAATTTTTTCTTGGTAATTTTTCATGAACACTAATATAGCATACATAAAAACGTTTTTTAAACTTAACCTAAGGTCGACAGTATTTTCGCATTGAATAAGTGTCATTGGTTTTTTTTTAACAGTCGATTTCTAATAATAGTAGATAAGCTAGTCGCAACGGAAATCAATTCAAATGAAAGAAATGTTTATTGGTTCGCCCTAGTGGGATTTGTCCTCTCAATCGTAGCCTCCTGACGGCTTCTCGAAGGTATTTTGGTTGCAAGGCACCGGTTTCACCGGCTCTCTCCATCACATCCAGTGCTACAAGATTTTAAAATAAGTGTTTATTTGCAAAAACGAACCCCAATCGCATTTACCTTCTTCGACAATCTCCCCAGCAAAAACCTTGGCAATACCAGCCATTGCGATGACAACGTTTTGGGAAACGGAGCATCCGGTTATTGTCTGCATAAGCCGCTTAACCGCAGCTTTCGGGAAGGCCGATCGACGGTACATTTCATACCTGTCCAGTTGGTCTTCTGTGAAATTTGAAACTAAAACCCTACGAGAATGCCAATTAAAAGGAAAATCAGATTTTAGAAATTCGGAAAATCTTACTGCATTTTCTCCCGTTCCTCCTCTTCCATATCCTTTTTGCTTTTGTATTCCTTGCGCTTTTGATAGTCGCGCTCCCTTTGCGCCCCATTCTCGAAGTAATCGAAATTCTCCGATTTTATTAAATGTTCTTCTGAAGGCGTGTTCGGTTCCTCGTTGCCCTCGTTGTCGTTGGTCTAATGAGTGGATTAATATGAATTTAGATAAGTCAATAAAATACGTCATAAATTTAGCGGGGAAAGGGGCGGTTGGTTGAAAGCGGAATTAAATTCCATACAAAAAACCGTCCTGGTGGAAATGGGATGCAAAACGTGACGTGTTTAAGGAACAGACCTTATGGACAATTACAAGTTTAATACAGTCGAAATTACTGTAATTACCTGTTGGGTTCCACTGTCCGATAACTGCAAATCAATGGAATCTTCTTCGTTGGAAGATGAGTGGTTCTCTTTGACTTTCGAATCAAAGTCTCCATCCAAAATTATTCCTTCCATTCTCAGGATAATTGCTAGTGAATAATTTTTACAAAGAACTTCAAAAAAATGCAGAAAAACAAAATCAGTACCAACAAGTACAGCGTTTTTTTTAATTGTTCGGTTGGATCTGTTAAATTATAACCATATCTGTATTCCAACTAGCTGATTTCAATATAAAAATCCTCAACAAAGTAATTCCGTATATAATTTAAGAATATGATAATTTTATAAGACGTGAAACCACTTTATTTCGATTTTATTATATTCTGACAGCTTCTCTTTCTCCCCGTCCCAACCTCGTTCTCTTAACAATCGTGTTGTTTTTGGCGATTATTGTCATTAGGGCTGAAAACATCTGCACTAAAAGGTTTTTCAATTTTTTTGAGCTGAATTATTGAAATTTGGATAATCGAATTCGAAAATATACCACTATTGCTTCATTTTTATGCACGCAAATTGGAAATATACTTATTCGGTTAATTTAGGACAATATAGAGTTATGAAATAGATGTCTCTTCTGCAACAATTTTCACAAGACGGTTATATAAATTTAACCGGCTGTGTGAAGGCAACACACATTTGCCAGCACCATTGTGCTAAATTCACCTCGGTTCGAGTCTTTGCTAAAATATTGAGGAAATTCACCACAAATATTCACCACAGATTTTTTCATGGAAAAAGCAGAAATTTTTGAAACTATGTATTATTGTTTAGTTTAAAAAAGGTTTTATTACAAATAAAATTCACTCTATATCAACAGTTTATGATTTTTATTAATTTTTATTTATACTGGTAGAAAAGCATTCAGAAAAAGTGCACACTTTCAGGAAAAAATCGAAATAACTTTTTTTTGGGGCAATTTTTCAAAAATCTGAGAAATACCACCGAAGGTAAGTATGCCCCCTTTCAGAAACCGCTTTCAGACCGAAAAAATTCACTTCCGGTGAGCGGTGATGCCACGCCAAAGGAGCCAGCACACATACGGAAAAAATCGAAATTACTTTTTTTGGGGCAATTTTTCAAAAATCTGAGAAATACCACCAAGCTCCCATTCCTCCCCTTTCAGAAACCGCTTTCAGACCGAAAAAATTCACTTCCGGTGAGCGGTGATGCCACGCCAAAGGGGTACATGTACGAATTTCACATTGCGTTGAGTGCGCGAGCACTGGATTTTGCGAAAAGTGAAACAATTTCCGATTGGAAAACTTTTTCAAAAATCCGGGAAATACCACCAAAGGTAAGTATGCCCCCTTTCAGAAACCGCTTTCAGACCGAAAAAATTCACTTCCGGTGAGCGGTGATGCCACGCCAAAGGAGCCAGCACACATACGGAAAAAATCGAAATTACTTTTTTTTGGGGCAATTTTTCAAAAATCTGAGAAATACCACCAAGCTCCCATTCCTCCCCTTTCAGAAACCGCTTTCAGACCGAAAAAATTCACTTCCGGTGAGCGGTGATGCCACGCCAAAGGGGTACATGTACGAATTTCACATGGCGTTGAGTGCGCGAGCACTGGATTTTGCGAAAAGTGAAACAATTTCCGATTGGAAAACTTTTTCAAAAATCCGGGAAATACCACCAAAGGTAAGTATGCCCCCTTTCAGAAACCGCTTTCAGACCGAAAAAATTCACTTCCGGTGAGCGGTGATGCCACGCCAAAGGAGCCAGCACACATACGGAAAAAATCGAAATTACTTTTTTTGGGGCAATTTTTCAAAAATCTGAGAAATACCACCAAGCTCCCATTCATCCCCTTTCAGAAACCGCTTTCAGACCGAAAAAATTCACTTCCGGTGAGCGGTGATGCCACGCCAAAGGGGTACATGTACGAATTTCACATGGCGTTGAGTGCGCGAGCACTGGATTTTGCGAAAAGTGAAACAATTTCCGATTGGAAAACTTTTTCAAAAATCCGGGAAATACCACCAAAGGTAAGTATGCCCCCTTTCAGAAACCGCTTTCAGACCGAAAAAATTCACTTCCGGTGAGCGGTGATGCCACGCCAAAGGAGCCAGCACACATACGGAAAAAATCGAAATTACTTTTTTTGGGGCAATTTTTCAAAAATCTGAGAAATACCACCAAGCTCCCATTCATCCCCTTTCAGAAACCGCTTTCAGACCGAAAAAATTCACTTCCGGTGAGCGGTGATGCCACGCCAAAGGGGTACATGTACGAATTTCACATGGCGTTGGGTGCGCGAGCACTGGATTTTGCGAAAAGTGAAACAATTTCCGATTGGAAAACTTTTTCAAAAATCCGGGAAATACCACCAAAGGTAAGTATGCCCCCTTTCAGAAACCGCTTTCAGACCGAAAAAATTCACTTCCGGTGAGCGGTGATGCCACGCCAAAGGAGCCAGCACACATACGGAAAAAATCGAAATTACTTTTTTTTGGGGCAATTTTTCAAAAATCTGAGAAATACCACCAAGCTCCCATTCATCCCCTTTCAGAAACCGCTTTCAGACCGAAAAAATTCACTTCCGGTGAGCGGTGATGCCACGCCAAAGGGGTACATGTACGAATTTCACATGGCGTTGAGTGCGCGAGCACTGGATTTTGCGAAAAGTGAAACAATTTCCGATTGGAAAACTTTTTCAAAAATCCGGGAAATACCACCAAAGGTAAGTATGCCCCCTTTCAGAAACCGCTTTCAGACCGAAAAAATTCACTTCCGGTGAGCGGTGATGCCACGCCAAAGGGGTACATGTACGAATTTCACATGGCGTTGAGTGCGCGAGCACTGGATTTTGCGAAAAGTGAAACAATTTCCGATTGGAAAACTTTTTCAAAAATCCGGGAAATACCACCAAAGGTAAGTATGCCCCCTTTCAGAAACCGCTTTCAGACCGAAAAAATTCACTTGCGGTGAGCGGTGATGCCACGCCAAAGGAGCCAGCACACATACGGAAAAAATCGAAATTACTTTTTTTTGGGGCAATTTTTCAAAAATCTGAGAAATACCACCAAGCTCCCATTCCTCCCCTTTCAGAAACCGCTTTCAGACCGAAAAAATTCACTTCCGGTGAGCGGTGATGCCACGCCAAAGGGGTACATGTACGAATTTCACATGGCGTTGAGTGCGCGAGCACTGGATTTTGCGAAAAGTGAAACAATTTCCGATTGGAAAACTTTTTCAAAAATCCGGGAAATACCACCAAAGGTAAGTATGCCCCCTTTCAGAAACCGCTTTCAGACCGAAAAAATTCACTTCCGGTGAGCGGTGATGCCACGCCAAAGGAGCCAGCACACATACGGAAAAAATCGAAATTACTTTTTTTTGGGGCAATTTTTCAAAAATCTGAGAAATACCACCAAGCTCCCATTCATCCCCTTTCAGAAACCGCTTTCAGACCGAAAAAATTCACTTCCGGTGAGCGGTGATGCCACGCCAAAGGGGTACATGTACGAATTTCACATGGCGTTGAGTGCGCGAGCACTGGATTTTGCGAAAAGTGAAACAATTTCCGATTGGAAAACTTTTTCAAAAATCCGGGAAATACCACCAAAAGTAAGTATGCCCCCTTTCAGAAACCGCTTTCAGACCGAAAAAATTCACTTCCGGTGAGCGGTGATGCCACGCCAAAGGAGCCAGCACACATACGGAAAAAATCGAAATTACTTTTTTTTGGGGCAATTTTTCAAAAATCTGAGAAATACCACCAAGCTCCCATTCATCCCCTTTCAGAAACCGCTTTCAGACCGAAAAAATTCACTTCCGGTGAGCGGTGATGCCACGCCAAAGGGGTACATGTACGAATTTCACATGGCGTTGAGTGCGCGAGCACTGGATTTTGCGAAAAGTGAAACAATTTCCGATTGGAAAACTTTTTCAAAAATCCGGGAAATACCACCAAAGGTAAGTATGCCCCCTTTCAGAAACCGCTTTCAGACCGAAAAAATTCACTTCCGGTGAGCGGTGATGCCACGCCAAAGGAGCCAGCACACATACGGAAAAAATCGAAATTACTTTTTTTTTGGGGCAATTTTTCAAAAATCTGAGAAATACCACCAAGCTCCCATTCCTCCCCTTTCAGAAACCGCTTTCAGACCGAAAAAATTCACTTCCGGTGAGCGGTGATGCCACGCCAAAGGGGTACATGTACGAATTTCACATGGCGTTGAGTGCGCGAGCACTGGATTTTGCGAAAAGTGAAACAATTTCCGATTGGAAAACTTTTTCAAAAATCCGGGAAATACCACCAAAGGTAAGTATGCCCCCTTTCAGAAACCGCTTTCAGACCGAAAAAATTCACTTCCGGTGAGCGGTGATGCCACGCCAAAGGAGCCAGCACACATACGGAAAAAATCGAAATTACTTTTTTTTGGGGCAATTTTTCAAAAATCTGAGAAATACCACCAAGATCCCATTCCTCCCCTTTCAGAAACCGCTTTCAGACCGAAAAAATTCACTTCCGGTGAGCGGTGATGCCACGCCAAAGGGGTACATGTACGAATTTCACATGGCGTTGAGTGCGCGAGCACTGGATTTTGCGAAAAGTGAAACAATTTCCGATTGGAAAACTTTTTCAAAAATCCGGGAAATACCACCAAAGGTAAGTATGCCCCCTTTCAGAAACCGCTTTCAGACCGAAAAAATTCACTTCCGGTGAGCGGTGATGCCACGCCAAAGGAGCCAGCACACATACGGAAAAAATCGAAATTACTTTTTTTTGGGACAATTTTTCAAAAATCTGAGAAATAACACCAAGCTCCCATTCCTCCCCTTTCAGAAACCGCTTTCAGACCGAAAAAATTCACTTCCGGTATAACCTTATACCAGAATTCATGGCGTTGATATGTCGAATCTTTCAAATTACATTTGAGGGGTTTAGAAAACATTTAAGTTAGGTCTTAACAGTGTCGCATGGAATTTAAAATCTTGTGTAGAATGCAAAAGTTAATTTTTCGCGTACCAGCGTAACAAAAAACATTTGAGTGATTTAAAATTACGTTTGACAGGTTTTTCTTAAACCTTGTCGCATGGAATGTAAGACCCTATGTGCAATGCAAAAGGTATGTTTTCGCGCAACAGCGTAACTACTTGAAAACTAACGAAATTCCCGCCAAAATGAAAATAAATTATATTTGCAATTTTCTAAATTTTGAGTGGAGGAAAATGTTTCGGTTTTATGCGAATCTTTTTTGCAGGTATTTTCCCGTAAAACAGGTAAAAATCTGTTAAGAAAACAGCCTGGGAACGACGAAAATCAGCGAAAATCTGACGGTGGCCACAGAAAGGAAAAATTTCTTTTTTAATTTTTCTGATTTCTTTCCATTTAATGGATAAAATTACATAGCAATTGGCATTTTCAAAGAGAATTTGCATTTTCACATCAAATACCACAATTTGATTTAAAAATCTTTCGAAAAACTATAAAAATTTATTGAATGAAATCAAGTTTACATTCGATGTCCATTTGCTTATCTTTCCATGTGAAAATTTTTTCGATTTTTTCAACAAAATTTTTTGATTTTCCAAACGACTTTAGCTAGAGATCTGAAATTTTGCACAAATGCAAGTAACGTAAAGAAAAAGAATTGGTAAAAAAATGGGGAAAATCGGATAACTCCTTCCCCCTTTCCCCCTGAAAATTGAAGTTTTTGGCGATTTTCTCGAAAACGGTTTGCCGTATCAAAAAAGTTGCAAACATAAAAGTGTTTAGAATGCAATTTTACATAATTCAGCCATATATCAAAATTCAAACTGACCACTCTTTCCCCCCTTTTTAAATTTTTCAATAAAATTTCTGCCACTACGGGTCAGTTTTCGGTTCATAACACCAAAACAGTTTGAAATACCACCTTTATGTCTTTAAAGAAGTTGTAGAGAATTATATTTAGTATCTAATAGTAAAAAAAATCATTGAAATAAGTAACCAAACAAATGAGTTTTTTCGAATTTACCGAAACTTTCCCTCGCCCTGAAAAATTTGCATGAAATTTTTTTCTTATGATACTTTTTTTGAAAATTTCAGACAATTTCCCTACATTTTGGTGTAAATAGTCTGTATCTACGATGAACAGATCAAAAGATATGAATTTTTGGAAAAAATTGATTTCAGGTAAATCTGCCATGGAAAAAATCTTCGAAGAAAATCGAAAATCTTTGAGCGACATAAAACATCATAAATATCGGTCGGTCGAATTTATGATATATGGGTAAATTATGTAGAATTGTATTCTAAACACTTTTTTCTTTGAAACTTTTTTGATGTGGTAAACCGTTTTCGAGAAAATCGCCAAATACATCAATTTTCAGCAGTAAGGGGGGAAGGAGTTATCCGATTTTTCCCATTTTTTCACCAATTCTTTCTTTTTACGAAACTCGCATTTGTGCAAAATTTCAAATCTCTAGCATAAGTCGTTTGGAAAATCGAAAAATTTCGTTAAAAAAATCGAAGAAATTTTCACATGGAAAGATAAGCAAATGAACATCGAATGTAAACTTGATTTGATTCAAAAAGTTTTCATAGTTTTTCGAAAGATTTTTAATACAAATTGTGGGATTTGATTAGAAAATGCAAATTCGCTTTGAAAATGCCAATTTCTATTCAATTTTATCCATTAAATGGGAAGAAAATAGAAAAATTAAAAAATGAATTTCCCCTTTCTATATGCACCGTCAGATTTTCCCTGATTTTCGTCCTTCCCGGGCTGTTTTCTTCACAGATTTTTACCTGTTTTACGGGAAAATACCTGCAAAATAGATACGCATAAAAACGAAGCATTTTCCTCTTTTAGAAATTAGGAAAATTGCAAATTTAATTTATTTTCATTTTGGCGGGAATTTCTATATGTCAAACGTCACTCAAATCAAAAATGGTTCGTGTCAAAAATTCCATGCAACGCGGGTTAGCAAATACCTGAACCCTAAACAAGTCAAATGCAAAAGATTCGCCGAATGCCAGCGAGAAATTAATTCTTATACCAAGTATTTTTTAAGAAGCAAAAGGGTTAATTTCTCCCTTATTCCTAGTCCCCCGGATATGGGGGTGGTACTAATAGAAAGCCCTTGGCAGTGATTACAAACTATAAAAATTTAAATCGGGTGATATTTCTTGTTTTCAAGAAATATTTGATTAAAAATATCGCATTTTTCAACCAGTTTCATTCAGAAAACAGGCCGCTTAAAAGGTTAATTCCTCCCTTATTCCTAGTCCCCGGGGTATGGGGGTGGTGCCGATAGAAAGCCCTTGACGAGTATTGCAAACTGTAAAAATTTCAATCTGGTGATATTTCTCGTTTCCGAGAAATATGTCATAGAAAATTTTGCATTTTTCGACCAGTTTCACTTACAAAACAGGCCGCTTAAAGGATTAATTCCTCCCTTATTCCTAGTCCCCCGGATATTGGGGTGGTATCGATAGAAAGCCCCTGAGGAGTACTGCAAACTGTAAAAATTTAAATCTGGTGATATCTTTCGTTTCCGAGAAATATTTGATTAAAAATGTCGTTGTTTCCATACAAATTTGTATATTTTCATACAAAAAGAGGAATTGCTCCCTTATTCCCAGTCCCCCGGATATGGGGGTGGCGGCGGTAGAAAGCCCTTGAGGAGGACTACAATCTGTGAAAATTTAAATCTGGTGTTATGTTTTGTTTTTGAGAAAAAACAATTTGATTTAAAAATTCCATATTTAATACCTGAAAAAAAAGTTTTTTTTACTCGATCAGTACGGAAGAAAAGCTGATCGAGGGTTTTTTCAAATGAAACAATTGATAAATATTCAATTTATATTTATTTTCCCATTGGAACAAGTGATTTAAAATATTTAAATAAACTGCAGATAAGTCGAAATTTTGGTCGCTAAGTTGTTGCTGTAGAAAGATGATTGGCTAGAATAGCAGCGCCCCTAGCGACGACCAAGCGAAAAAAGTTGTTCGCTAACCGCGGTTTTCAAAATGATGATAATTTTTTTTGTACATGTACCCCTTTGGCGTGGCATCACCGCTCACCGGAAGTGAATTTTTTCGGTCCGAAAGCGGTTTCTGAAAGGGGAGGAATGGGAGCTTGGTGTTATTTCTCAGATTTTTGAAAAATTGCCCCAAAAAAAAGTAATTTCGATTTTTTCCGTATGTGTGCTGGCTCCTTTGGCGTGGCATCACCGCTCACCGGAAGTGAATTTTTTCGGTCTGAAAGCGGTTTCTGAAAGGGGGCATACTTACCTTTGGTGGTATTTCCCGGATTTTTGAAAAAGTTTTCCAATCGGAAATTGTTTCACTTTTCGCAAAATCCAGTGCTCGCGCACTCAACGCCATGTGAAATTCGTACATGTACCCCTTTGGCGTGGCATCACCGCTCACCGGAAGTGAATTTTTTCGGTCTGAAAGCGGTTTCTGAAAGGGGAGGAATGGGAGCTTGGTGGTATTTCTCAGATTTTTGAAAAATTGCCCCAAAAAAAAAGTAATTTCGATTTTTTCCGTATGTGTGCTGGCTCCTTTGGCGTGGCATCACCGCTCACCGGAAGTGAATTTTTTCGGTCTGAAAGCGGTTTCTGAAAGGGGGCATACTTACCTTTGGTGGTATTTCCCGGATTTTTGAAAAAGTTTTCCAATCGGAAATTGTTTCACTTTTCGCAAAATCCAGTGCTCGCGCACTCAACGCCATGTGAAATTCGTACATGTACCCCTTTGGCGTGGCATCACCGCTCACCGGAAGTGAATTTTTTCGGTCTGAAAGCGGTTTCTGAAAGGGGATGAATGGGAGCTTGGTGGTATTTCTCAGATTTTTGAAAAATTGCCCCAAAAAAAAGTAATTTCGATTTTTTCCGTATGTGTGCTGGCTCCTTTGGCGTGGCATCACCGCTCACCGGAAGTGAATTTTTTCGGTCTGAAAGCGGTTTCTGAAAGGGGGCATACTTACCTTTGGTGGTATTTCCCGGATTTTTGAAAAAGTTTTCCAATCGGAAATTGTTTCACTTTTCGCAAAATCCAGTGCTCGCGCACTCAACGCCATGTGAAATTCGTACATGTACCCTTTTGGCGTGGCATCACCGCTCACCGGAAGTGAATTTTTTCGGTCTGAAAGCGGTTTCTGAAAGGGGATGAATGGGAGCTTGGTGGTATTTCTCAGATTTTTGAAAAATTGCCCCAAAAAAAAGTAATTTCGATTTTTTCCGTATGTGTGCTGGCTCCTTTGGCGTGGCATCACCGCTCACCGGAAGTGAATTTTTTCGGTCTGAAAGCGGTTTCTGAAAGGGGGCATACTTACCTTTGGTGGTATTTCCCGGATTTTTGAAAAAGTTTTCCAATCGGAAATTGTTTCACTTTTCGCAAAATCCAGTGCTCGCGCACTCAACGCCATGTGAAATTCGTACATGTACCCCTTTGGCGTGGCATCACCGCTCACCGGAAGTGAATTTTTTCGGTCTGAAAGCGGTTTCTGAAAGGGGATGAATGGGAGCTTGGTGGTATTTCTCAGATTTTTGAAAAATTGCCCCAAAAAAAAGTAATTTCGATTTTTTCCGTATGTGTGCTGGCTCCTTTGGCGTGGCATCACCGCTCACCGGAAGTGATTTTTTTCGGTCTGAAAGCGGTTTCTGAAAGGGGGCATACTTACCTTCGGTGGTATTTCTCAGATTTTTGAAAAATTGCCCCAAAAAAAAGTTATTTCGATTTTTTCCTGAAAGTGTGCACTTTTTCTGAATGCTTTTCTACCAGTATAAATAAAAATTAATAAAAATCATAAACTGTTGATATAGAGTGAATTTTATTTGTAATAAAACCTTTTTTAAACTAAACAATAATACATAGTTTCAAAAATTTCTGCTTTTTCCATGAAAAAATCTGTGTGGTGAATATTTGTGGTGAATTTCCTCAATATTTTAGCAAAGACTCGAACCGAGATGAATTTAGCACAATGTGTGCTGGCAAATGTGTGCCAATTTAACCGATGTATTCCTACATATTAATTATTAAATTTAAATAAATGAATCGTTTTTGAGACATTTGTGAAACACAAAGAAAAATCTTGAAATAAAAAGATTTTTGACAGTACTGTACAGTTGACACCAAATAAAATTTCGAGACTGCTTCAAGGATTCTTCCAGTGCATTTCGAAGTGGACTTCTTGTAAAATACGAAATATTTTCATTGAGCTCAGTAAAAAGTTATTTATTGATTATGTGCTGATTTCTTCTTGAATTTGTGAATATTTAAAGTTAACACAAGTTTGGCGGAACATTTTTACGTGATCTGCCAAGCCGCCCTATTTTCCAAAACGGTGGAATTCAGTTTGCTTTTTCCCCAATAATTTCTATTGTTCGTGGTTGGCCCACAAACAAACAACCAGCAAAAGTATCTAGCGATTTTGGTAATTAGCACGAGCTTAAGTAGCTGCCCTGGAAATTTTTACTATCGGCTTGTCGTAAGAATGGCCACGACGGAGATCAGCTCGACTTCCATTCGATTCAGCGACCATACTTTGGATAAGTCGACAAAGGCCAAAGTCACTCTCGAGAACTACTATAGCAATTTGGTAAATCAGTATGGCGAACGAAAACAACGTCTAGCGAAACTAGAAGCCCAGTTAAAGGACGATACGCTGTCTGAATCGCAGAAACAAGAAAAACGCCTCCAGCATGCACAAAAAGAAACGGAATTCCTACGGCTGAAGCGGTCCAGGCTAGGCGTCGAAGACTTCGAAGCCCTAAAGGTAACATTTTGCAATTTTTCTAATTTATCCTGCACTAATCGATTGGAATCCTTCCCGCTATAGGTAATTGGACGCGGTGCGTTCGGAGAAGTGCGACTGGTGCAGAAGAAGGACACTGGTCATGTCTACGCGATGAAGGTATTGCGGAAGGCCGACATGCTTGAGAAAGAACAAGTGGCCCATGTCCGAGCCGAGCGAGATGTTCTCGTCGAAGCTGACCACCAGTGGGTAGTGAAAATGTATTATAGCTTTCAGGTAAGACATCTCATTATTGATAGCGTGGCGCTGAAGCACTTTTGAGATCTGTTTTGTTTGTAGGATCCTGTAAATTTGTATCTGATTATGGAATTCTTGCCGGGAGGTGACATGATGACCTTGCTTATGAAAAAAGACACTTTATCGGAGGAATGCACTCAATTCTATATAGTTGAAACAGCGCTGGCAATTGACTCCATACATAAATTGGGCTTCATACACAGAGACATTAAGCCAGATAATCTATTACTAGACGCACGAGGGCATTTAAAGGTAATTACTATGTCTATCCGTTTTGTTTTACTTATGATGTCGCGTGAGTCATGGCACGATGCACTGTAGATTTTTCGTATTTGCTATCGAAACTAGGTCGATGACCCATAAATACATGCACCTTTTCTAAGAAACTATTTTTTATGAATTGGTTCATGCCAAAAAATCCTAAAAATTATTATTTCAACAAGTTTTTTCAATTCGAAAAGTTTATTGAACAAATTCTCAGGCTAAAAGCTTTGATTTCCTCTCGAATGCTCTTTTTTCGGTAGAATCCTAAATATTGTTCTTCTAATGTGTGTAAATTTTAGTTATCCGATTTTGGACTTTGTACGGGACTCAAAAAGTCTCATCGAACCGATTTTTATCGTGATTTATCACAAGCAAAGCCTTCAGATTTCATCGGGACGTGTGCCAGGTAAGAAATTCATTCATTAATCAATAAAAAACCATTTCAATTTACTAAAAAAAACTAATTCTGAATTGAAATTTCAGCCCGATGGATTCGAAACGAAGAGCAGAGAGCTGGAAGAGGAACCGTCGCGCTCTGGCTTACAGTACAGTTGGAACGCCAGACTACATTGCGCCTGAGGTCTTTATGCAAACTGGCTATGGCTCTCCTTGCGACTGGTGGTCGTTGGGCGTGATTATGTATGAAATGTTGATGGGTTACCCGCCATTCTGTTCGGATAATCCTCAAGACACCTATCGAAAAGTAATGAATTGGCGTGAAACGTTGATTTTCCCCCCGGAGACTCCAATTTCGGAAGAGGCAAAGGACACTATCGTAAAGTTTTGCTGTGAGGCTGACAGACGATTGGGATCACAGCGTAGCATCGAAGATCTGAAGACAATATCATTTTTCCGTGGTGTCGATTGGGAACATATCCGTGAACGTCCGGCTGCTATTCCGGTGGAAGTTCGATCGATTGATGACACATCGAATTTCGATGATTTCCCTGATGTTTCACTAGAAATACGTAAGTTTCTATTAAACCATGAGTTGTTTGCGGTGAAATTTGAACATTTTTCTTATGATTTCAGCATCAGCACCAATACCTCAAGATGGCGAAATTCTTAAGGATTGGGTTTTTATCAACTACACATTCAAACGATTCGAAGGATTAACCCAACGCAATACACCCGTTAAAAAATAATAGGATGAAATTTCTTAATAAATTTTCTCCATCAGCTATTTTTTGATGTATTAAATTTAATTTGAATGCAATAATATTATGTTTTAGCTTAATGTAATCATAAATGATAAAAAAAAAATAACACAAAAACTTTAAAACAAGAAACGATGATGATGCAAAAAAGAAACAATAATTACGATAATGATTAAAAAATGAAGTGAAATGCTAACAAAATCATTTAAATTTTATCGTTCTCTATAATTTCTCTTATTTTTTCGTATTTTTTTCAACTGTATAAACTATATATACCTAGTTATAGATATTTCTGAAAACTATCAAATATTTGTTTTTTGAAAATTGTTTCACATTAAATGCTTAGATGGCAGTTTATTAAATTAAAATTATTGAGTAATATAATATTTGATTTATTCTTTATTTAGTACAAATCAACAATGTTAATTTATATATTTTTAATTATGTTTATTTTTGGATTAAAACAAATTTAATGTGTAATTCGGTTCGGCTTACTTTGATAATAATAAAAATATAAATTGATATGATTGGTGTATGTTCCCTTTTTAACTTGGCTTTTGTACTATACGACATTTTCACATTTTTTGCGTTAAGAGCAGTTTCTACGGTTTTTCTATAACTCATTCTGTTCCTGAGATCATGAGCACTTTTTATACATTTGTGCCATATCCATAGGTTGCTCAAGTAAATGTTGATTTGTCAATATGTTTTGTTCCACCTCATACATTACAGTAACCAATCGCTAAAAATGAGGTGGATATGGCACAGATTGAAAATTTCGTGTTTCACAAAAATACCTAAAACTTCTTTTGTAAGTTGCAGAATTTTTTGATACTGATATCCGATGAAGTCAACAGTATGAGTATTCACTGGGTGAAATTACAGAAAATCCTATAGGCCCGGTTTTGAGTAATAAGCCCTAATCTTTAAAGTCAATTTACTGAAAACTAACAAATTGCCATATGGCACAAATGCGAAATCGTGGGACGAATTGTGTATTTTAGCAATTAAACAATGAAAAAACGCATTTTCAAACAAGTAAAAATATTTATTGCACGGCTGCTGATTTTACAACTAAAAATAACAAAAGAATAGGACTCTTTTTCTCTGTTTAAAATAAATAGTAAAAGCAACTATAAATGACATTTTCAATGCGGCGGAAGCGCCCATAATGTCGATGTTTTATCCGCTGAAGTGCTCAAAAATGAAAACTCTGTTGGATGCCATCGGCAAGTAATTATTTTGTCTGTATGAAAGGCCACCACCACTGATGGCAATGGAAGAGTTAAATCCCCTTGTAAATCAGTTAATATTAATTTATTATCATATCCAGCTGTTAGAAGGTAGTAAGCTGATGGCGAATAGCGTATCGATCTGAAATTTGAGTAAAAACAAAATTAATATCTTTTGAGCACAGGTCCTATCACTGAACACGATACGAGTGTTTTTAAACCAACAACAACATTGAATTTACGACTCGTGTTCGGTGATAGGGACTTTGGTGTTAAAAAATTATTATTTTTCTTAAAATTCAAGAAAAATGATTGTCGTAAAATTTTCGACTATTACGTCTGAAAAAATGATATTTCGGTTGTCCATAAAATACGCCACACTTTGCGAGGGAGTCTGCGACAGTGTGACACTGATACTGGTACTGAACTCCATACAAAAAATTGGGAAAAGTGCGATTATTCGTGACGTATTTTATGAACAGTTCCATACACGTTCTAAGAAACCAATATAATTTTTAATAAAAATAAGATTAAGTTTGTAATATGTATCAAGATCAGTTTATGTAAATATTATGTCAAAGAATTTAGATTTTTGCGAATTTTTTTTGTTGGCTGTAGTTTTTCACAACTTTGATTTTTATTGTAGATGCAACCGTGATTTTTGTCTCCTTTCATTGTACGACATTGATATTAAATATTTTCGCTAGAATAGAATTATCCCAACTAATTTTGCAAAATGAGAATTTGTAACGAAAAACAAGTTCGTTATTGCAACGGAATTAAACTTCTATACCGTTATAATGATTTTTTTTAAACGTCGGCAAACCATTTCGTAAAACAGTAACATTTTACATCCCTTATTCCTATTAGTTAAAGAAATTTTTACCTGACATCAGCTGCGTGAGATTTGAAACACTGAATTGGTCGATTGCCTCGTAAATCATATAAAACACAAGAGCAATCTTCATGGCCAGAAACCAATAGTCGGCCCGAGGGATCTACACAAACAGAATGAACTGGTGATCCTTGCTGTGATCGGGCACAAGTGGCAGGCATAATTGTATTAATACATTGTTTCGACCTTAAGTCCCACATTTTAACGGTTCTGTCCTAAAATCATGAGGTGAAAATGAATTTTGTAAAATCATGAGGTGAAATGAATCGATTTTTATTGTTAACATACCTGAGATCCAGAGACAAAAACTGCAGCTCCCCAATTGTAAAGCGAAAGAACGTGATCCGAGTGTCCAGTTAATGCCTGAAAGGGGGTGATTGTTTGGCAGTCCGTCACATAAATTTTACAATCCCCTGCTCCTCCACTGATTAGGAAACTCGATCTGTTCATTGTACTCTCCAGAAAGCACAAATCTCGTACCGTTCCGTCGTGCATAGTTAATTCTAAATAATATTATAAAAATGATATTATAAAATATTATAAAAAAAACATAGTTAATGTGGGATCAAGACAAGAAAAATATTTGTCAAATTAAATACAAAATAATCTAACCAACGTCTCTGCCTTCAAGTTGTTTTGTACCCATATTGTAGCGAAGTAATTTTATCGTTTTGTCATTGGACCCAGTAGCAACAATTTCACCCTCAGGTGCCCAATTAACGCAGTATATTGAACCTTTGTGGTATTTAATTCGTTTGGAGAGGACTTTCGTTTCATATGTCGTGTGGTGTCTCCTGGAAATTTAAAACAAAAACAAAGTCAGTTTTCTAACCAATTTGTTAGCCGTTAAAATTCAAACCTAACTTCCGATAGGGAAGGATATTCACATATCCGAAGGATTTTAGAGTTGGATCCCACTGCATACACACGTCCATTGGGATGAAATTCAGCACAACGAATTGCCTGAGAATCTTCCAAAGCAGCGACAGCAACAAAATGTGGCCGATCGCTGTCTTCCTAAAAATTTTACAATAAAAAAAGAGTTTTTTACTAATTATAAAAATATCTTTTTTTGTTTTTGAATATAGCAAACAGTCCCAAATCAAAACTTTTCAAGATTAGGTACAGAAAAAATCGAGCTCAGTTCGAAGTTTACTTTCCCTCCACTAAATTCTGTACAAAATTTAAAAAACAAAATCTAGAAAACTGATCAACCCACAATTGTCACAACAATTTTTCCACACATAAAAATTCTATTAGAGCAACCCTCGTTGCTACTACAATTTTTTGTTAGTAGGAACGAGAGTTGTTTTAATTTATGAAAATACCGAAATAAAATAATGACAGAGAGGTGTTTTCAACAATTTTTTTCTCTATCTTTAAAAATATTTTTAACACGTCATTCTAAAAGTAATTTTCTGGCATTTGAAGTGCATTAGTTTTCATGTTTTTTTTCTGAAAACAGTATGTAAATAATTGTGGTTTGAAAATGTTCAGTTCCTATCATTGAAGCATCACCCTTTAAAAATTACATCAAATGAAAATTCATGAAACCGTATAATTTCGAAATCAATTAATAAAAATAACTTCTATTTTAACCGTTCGCCCACACCTCAAAAATATAGATATCCTTGTTGAAGGACAAAGGAAACTCCCGCAATACATTTAATTCTTAAATGAAACATTAAGTACGGTATTTTTCTTCCGTTAATATTTCATTCCGTTAGCAATGTTGTCCATTAGTAATAAATAATGTTTATAAAGGCTTTCCATAAATACCTGGTATCGTGTTGATGGATATGTGTTGAGTAGATTCGCTTCGGACCTGTGCTTCTGTAATTTGGCAGTTGGAATATTGTTAACATTGTTACTCTTCACATTGCCGTTCCATTTACTTCCGATTATTCCTCCGTAAGGCATTCGAAGGTTCGCCATTGAATCGATATTCGATATAATTCTAACATCGTCCATTGACTTTGAATAATTGTTTTTGGTGCTCGGCGATGATATTGTTTTTATATCTTTAAATCTATCAACCATAATTAGTTAAGACATCTTATTGTTGGTTTTTGTTACTTTAAGGACGAAGGACACCAAAAAACATTTTATTCTGTCGATCATTTTCGGATATCCTTGAAGTTCAAGGTCTATTTTGTGGGTAATAATTTCGTTGTTTAAATTGATATTTATGACCGAAAACAACAACATTTTATGTTTATGCATTTCGATTTATCAGCTTTTAACCAGAAGAAAAAATTTTAAGGTCACCCTTAATAAACGTTTATTCTTGTTTTGTAGCCATAAACGAAATTTGTAAAATGGGCGCCCATTACTAGGTTTTCAGAGCTTAATTTTCCAAACTTATAGCAATCAATTTTCATTTCACTCGATATTTTATGAACCGGTGAACTTTGTCGTTAAGCTTACAAAATTATCGACTGATAAAATTCGGAATCGGTGCGGAGCATAATTTTGCGTTTACCAATCTATGATTTTTTTTAAAGATACTTGAAAATCATATTGAAAATGAAAGTTACGTAGGAGATTAATCCATCTCAAGCGAACATAAAAAAATGTTTCGGATTTCTATAAAATTTGGCTTTCAGAATTTGAACTTCGAAAATCTCAATTTTCATCTAAACTGCAATCACAAAAAAATTTATAACTCATGCTAGGAATTAGATTGAGGTTTAATGTTTTGATGGTAATTTTATAAACTGTCATTTAAAGTATAACATAAAATATTTTGGACAGGTTTTAGTTTCAAGGTCACGTCATATAATTTTTGAAAAAAAAAATCGAAAAAAATATCTCAAAACTGCTGTAAAGTTTCATGGTTTCATAATATGCAAGCGAAATTCTAATAGAAAAGTGAAATTTGAGCTTGACGCAGCAATCCCTTGCGCGAAACAAATTGAGACTAGAAATTCAAAATCTCAATTTTGTATATAAATTTTTGGAGGATAGATTTTTAGGACATGCCTTTAAACACTAAATTGGATTTCCATTGACATTTTTATAATTTTCCTCAAATTTCCACAATATTTCTTAAAACTCGATTAACAGTGTCTCTTGCCCTTATCTAAAATTTCATAGTGAATCGAAATTCTTTAAAATAATATTTCAGATAAAATTTGTTTATATATATATACCCTCTGTTGTTTTTCTTAACTGGTGCATAGCTGTTAAGTTTTCCAAATGAGTTGACGAAATCATTATGGGTTGATTTTCTTTGCATTCTTCCGCAACTATAATCATCGCATTTAATGTGGAGGGCTTCCTACATACGAACATATGCATAATTCACAAACCATATCATACAGAAGTATCATAATAATAAAAATAGTAAAAAGTATAAATTTATAAATAATTAAAATATAAACAAAGATTTACGAACCATTTTTTTGGGAATTTTGTAAAAAAAAGTAGATTTTACTTGTTGCTGTTAGATGAAAAACTGTGAAAATAGTTGATTGGAAACTTTCTATTAGGAGCTCACTTTATAGTATTTTTACACAAATAATAAACCACAAGCAGCTTACGCTTTTGACTTTCAGATTGCTTGTCACACTATCTAAAGCTTAAATTGAACTAAATTGACATTCGTATCCATTGCTCTTCACTTCTACAAGACGATCTTTTGTTTAATTAGGAGTATTTAACGAAATTCCGAAATTATTATTATTTTTTTTCTTTTTAAGAAATGCTGGGCGAACTAACAGAACTATCGGAGCACTGCGCGATTAATTTCCTTAATCCGTAATAATGCTAATCGTTGACTGACTACTTGTTGGACGGTGCAGGTATGAAAGTCTAAAGTAGTGACATATTTTAACCACTATTTCCACTTGTCTGGCTCCAATTGCCAATGAATTGAATCAACCTGTTGAACTAAAAATTGTGAAGATAATTTCAACAAGAGAGACTGATACAGAGACTGCGAATGTAGCCGTTGTCATCGATGAATAGAACAAAATGCGAAAGAGAAATGGCAACTTCTTGAAGAAGGTAAACACGATTTCCTCCAGATACCAAAATTAACAATCATTTCTCCATATCCACTATTGTATCTGCTCTATTGCTGGTTATACCAACCACTTTCTGCGAACTACGAGATAGGGGATATGAGGGCAAGTGAAAACATTGACTTTCTTCGTATTACACTCTAACGGATAACTTTGTGATTCCCCTTGCCCTTACAGGATAAGGTCTAGATTATCCTTTTTCTCACAAAAAATCAAACTTTGGAACTTACCACCCAAAATATGCCTTCTCGTATTCTCTCTTGATAAAAGGAGTTCAAACTCCGGTTGTTTCTACAAAAAAATATATAACACTTGGATGGTGTATCCATTGATAAATAAAGTGCTGAACACCCAATTTAAATAAAATTTAAATGGATATCCCAATTCACTCCTATCTTCCCTACTTCTCGAAACATTTGATGCCAAAGAACTCTGCAGAAGTAGCAAAAACAGATCACTATTGCTGTTTGCTACCATAGAAAACCATCGTCATCTCAACTTAGTTGGGCCGATCTACAGTTGAGTTTGATGGTTAAGTTAAGCAGGCATGAGTTGAAGATACCCACTTTTGAATGGGATGGAAAAAGTATCAATTCTCGAAAGCACAGTCATATATATATATATATATCTAACTATCTAACTGCCTAATTATGTGTTGGTTTAGTTTTTTAAGATCGTCTCTGTAAAATTTCAACGGCGGAATCCATAGAGAATGATGTTGTGGTGAAGAACCCGACTGGTTTTTTTATGGGAACACGAACACGCTGCCACCGTTCAGTTTTTCCAATATTCGGAAACTAGCTTTCATTGCTATTTGCTTTTCATCTTGCACACTTAATTTTCCACATTAGTTACTTACACTACATTTCGTACGGAAGAAAACTCGCTTTTTAACAATTACCAAAAACGAAAGAATCCCATACTGCTTATTACGGGAAAAAGTAGGTAGACTATCGTTTTTTGTGCTATATGGAATTGTGCTATATGGATTTTACTTTTGGGAGATTTGAAATTCCCATAAGTTATAATTTTACAGTCATACCAGCAAACGTGAATGTTGTGAATATCTCAGTAGATGCAGTCACTGTTTATTGTGGATTTTCGGAGAAATTAAATGGTATCACTAAACTGAACCAGTATAGCGTTAAAATTGGTTTAAATTGTGAACATTGCTTTATTTCTTATGTTATAAATTCTATCTGTGTCAGAGACGCGAAATAATCTTTTATTATGTGGACCACGCTTAAAAAACTACAAGGAAAATGGTTTTTAGTTTGTGCACGGCGGGAAATTTGGCTTTTTAATGGAAAATGTATTTACACCTAATTTGAAATATTTTTTTTTGGTTTTTGAGATTTGGCCTTCTCTATTTGAGGTTTTTTTTTAATTATATGTTTTCTTTTTCGTTGCTGCACCTTTAGTTTCATGTGGATTATAAAGAAAACATGGACATTTGTAACGCATTGAAACCCATCAGTAGCACTCATAAAATTTTCTAATCCGGAATTTTTCTGGGTACAAAATAATATTCCTGATTTTACGAAAAAAAAATTTGTATTAGATTTTGCAACTTTTTTCAATTCAAACTTTCTTATATCTTATAAATAGATTTGATGGCGTAAATTTGTAATATTTTTACATTGGCATTCGGGAAAACTCTTTTAAGGATCTCTTTTAATCATTCAAATGTTAGGGTAATTATTAAGGATTTGTTATTTAGCTCACTCGAATCTACTTTGAATTGCATATCGTAGTTGGCTACTAGTAGTCAAAGTAGTGATGGCAGACCGATATGTCAAATACGGATTGCTAAACGGGTGAGTGACTTATAATTAATTAGTTATTGTGAGTGTTTATAATTAGATAGTTATTGTGTAATGTAATTAGATTAATATTTGTAGTCGTTCTTTGGGGATGATTCGGGAAGGGTATTATTGAGGGAGATTGCATTCTGTCCGTCAGTTTGTTGAGTCGCTGAACAAGGTGACGAATCAGGGAAGATGAACGTGTGTCGTTCACCTGAGCTTGTGTCTCTTGTCAGCGTCAGAGGTCCAGAAGGAAGAGACACGTTCGTCGTGTCCTTCTTGGTCTGTCCGAGGTAGAGGGCGGGTAACTGTAAGCCCTCACTAAGTCTTATAGACTTACGTGTTGTTTTTGTTTATTTGCAGGAGTGAACTGGACCGGCGCACGACATCGGAGACTACATCTTTACCCTCAAACGATTTATTCACCGAGCCTAGTTTTTGCCTTCCTAACACAAAGGATATCTGGAACCTTTATGACTTGAAAAATGTAATATAAGAGTTTTTACCACTATTTTTTTTCAATATATTTGTATATTGCTTACCTTTCTATTCACGCTTGTGTAATTCATTTTACGAGTCACGGTCACGATGTGACTGTTTCCTTAAGAAAACCATATTTTCAATGCCGTATGTCCTCTCTATAAAATATTTAATACTTTGTGTATTCATATAGGGTATAAAGAGCACCTATTGTGCATTTCAGGTAATGTTATATACCTAAAGAAAATAAATTACACAACAGATGAGCAAACGACAAAAAAAAACGGGAATGGGGAATGAAATGGAGGAAATAATCATTCATATATGAGTAAGCAGACGTAAAATTCATTGAAAGGGAGAATACCAGCAGGATAATGTTTATTAACTGAGACCGCGCATAACGGAGTGGCAACACCTGCTTCTTTCCAATATTCTGGATTCAATATCAAGGTGAGCTAAAGGAAAAAAAGGGGACACGAAGAGAGTCGAATCTTCTCACTTTCTGTAGTTACATTATGTTGAAATTTTGAAACCAGAATTATGTCGAGATTACCTTTTTTTTCATGGCATTGACTCATATGATTTCCAGATGGTTCTTCTGTTACATACCTTTGATCTTTAAGATTTTCTTTAGCTTGTTCTTTTGGATGTTTTTTATGTATGTATATCTTCCTGACTTGAACTTGAGATTCTTAAAAATCCAGTGGCGTTGGATTACATTTCTTCGACTCAAGTTTCATTGAACAGAATATCAGTAGACTGACGACAATCACGATGATGATATACCACTTGTGAGTTGAGTGTGTGTCACAAAAACGGCAATTGTGCGATAAGGAGTCGGGTGTTGTGTATAGAATAATTGTTCGTAACAGTTTAAATGATATCATATCAGAACATTTTTTTATTCTTAAGCACTGAAAACCACTGACAACACACTCGTATCGCACTTGTGCCATGAGAGGGAATGATGGGTAAATCAGAGCAACATATTTTAAGATTTTTTCTAGATAATTTTGTGGTAAGTAGTCGAATTCTGTGATGTATGTATACAAGACCTTAGTCCATCTTTTTTTCAAATTTTCTGAAGAATAGGTTTTGAAAGCCGAAATATCGTTAAAAATCGCCGATAACTATCGCTATAATTGATTAAAATTTTCAACTAGAAAAAAAAACAATATATATAAACAATATAGAATACTCACTTTACTTAGTTTTAAAAATTCTAACGCGAATACCACTCAACAGTTGAGTGAAACTCTTCGGAGACTGCAATTTACATATTTTTTGGTCTTATTCTCTATCTTGTTCTATTTACCCGATCTTCCTCAATAAAACCATTTTCAAGTGTACAAATAGGTGTTTTTCTGCTACACCACATATCCAACCTTAAATAAAAGTGGAATATTAGGGTTTTGATAAAAAAAACCAAATTGAAATCGTACATATATAGTATGTACATATACTATGTAGACAAAATGGAAGATATAACATAAAGGTTACTATTTATGCATAGATCTGCGTCATAATCGCAGAGAGTTTAAAGGCATTTTCACCAACTGAATCACATCCAAATAAACCAAATTTAAATGTAGCTAGCAGTTTCATTGAAGTAATTTTAAAGTATGGCTACATATAGTAAAACGATCGGGCAAGATCGCCTCGCGATCGTCAGTTTCTCTACACCCAGGCTCTCCCAGATCGTTACTGGAAATAGCGCATTAAAACATAACTTAGTTGGTCCGGACTTCCACTATTTACTTTGGAATGGATTCCATGTGAGTTCGAATTCGATTAGAAGGAAAGTCGTATTCGCTTCACTAAACATTTTTGTGCTCAAAGATAAACGACCGCATCTAACTGAGGCGCTGACTCGCTCAGTAGTAAATCGCGAGCTATTTGCCAGTCAACGTGCGATTGTTTAACTCTTTGGTTCGAAAAAAAACCAGCGCCCAATTCTGATAGTTTTTGCATCTAAACCAGAATATCATCTGATTAATAAATAATAAAAAAACGCGAAGATAGATATAATAAAATAAGAGTCAACTCATGAAAAACTTACCGTTTGGTTCTAAAGGTGTTTCATATTGCGATCAGCGAGCACTCCGATAAATTCTGTCGTCGGAGTTTGCAGTGTTTACTCGTTAAGAATAAGAACAGATCACGTAGTTTTTTTTAATTTTTTATCGTGAATTTTATAAATTTGAAGGATTACGCGATCGTTCTTACCTGGGCGAGAACCAGAAATCTTTGACCTGAATTCAGCAATTCAAGATAAAATTATAAATTATTCCGGTAAGTGACTTTGGTGACTTATTGCTGAAAAAAATAAAACGAAAATAATCTTAACAGCATAACTAACTATATTACAATTATTAAATTGGCATTAAACGGTGTATTATGTATTTCTATGAAATATAAATGCCACGTCTAACTCAAGGATATGTTACAATTTCTGTTACTGCAATCTTTGTTGTCAGTTTTTTTACGTATTAGATGTTTACCTTGATGTGACACTAAAACTACAAAATAAGATGAAAAAAGTACACTCAAATATTGTTCTGTTCGTGAAAATTTGCAGTGCAACGAATTTAATGAAAATTATTGTTTGTTCTGAAGGTGTTTTGCCTCCAGCTAAGAACATGTGAATGAAAACCATCAAAATTCAAGACCAATAATTACGAATTTCTGGGCTCTAAACTAAAAACACGTTAATTTTATTCATAGCAGCAAAAACTTGAAGTCGTTTTAGAACATGCATGTTTTTTTTGGTGAAAATGACAATTCTTACAATTCGTGGAATGCAATGATGAAATGAAGTAATCAGAATATAAATTTTGTATCTAGCATCATTTTTCATATAAGTAGTAAAGTAATCATTACTTTAATCTTAAAGGAAAACACAGGACAAGCTAGAGTAGCCAGGAACTGTTTTCCACTAAACGTTTTTTTTTAATTCTTTTAAAAAATCATTCTAATCGAAGTTCTATGTTTATCCTAAAATTTATTTTTTATAAAATGGTTCGTTTTCCATTAAATCTGCGAAAAATCCGCATTAAAACATTTTCACGTTCATTTACGTTAATTTTTCGAGTCGTTCATTTTTTATCTCTTGAATTGAGATAAATAGTTTTCTCCATGCAGATGTACTAGTACCAGAAAATCGTAATTTCACTCTGAATTTTAAAAAATATCTTTGTGAATCTTTTTTGCAAACTACTTTTGCACAAAAAAAAACCCTAAAGCATTTCCGAAACAATGATTTCATATAACTTATTTGAATTCACATAAAAATGTGCAAAACGTGTTAATCAAATTAAAATGTGTTAAAAATTCTTAATTTGTTTTTATATCCATATTACGGTTTTGGTTAAAATTGACCATAACTTGAAATCATTGCCATAATAATTTTAGAATGAACTGATAATAAAATACGGTAGCAAAACTATTAAAACTATCAATGAATATAAATATATCTAATTCGCTACTTGAGGTTTTTAAACCACAGATTTTTAGACGAAAACTTGGAGGTGTTGAAGCCTGTATATAATAAATATTAAAAGAATTCAATCTGATCGCGATTTTGTATATCATTAACTTATCGTTAACCTTTTCTGATCGTTTGAATTTCTCTTAAATTAATTTGTATCAACAGTAATTTTATGCAAAACGTTTGAATTGCGTAATTCGGCGTAAAGCGATGTAACTGATATTGTATGTGGAAAAATCTTGTCGAGTTCAAGATGTCTAAATTAGCAGCTGGTGATGCCTGTGAAAACTAGAATTATTAATCCATATTAAAATATTAATTTCTCATTCTTTATACGTTAAAATAATTTTGGACTCACATTTCAACTGAATAAATAAATTTTGTGTTACCGATCTGGAAATGGAAATTTGAGAACAGTCTGGGGTTTTGGATGACATAAACATTCAGATTTGTTGAAATTAATACAATTTATTCTACAAACAAACAAACATATTTTTCAAAGACCTAAAAGAAACGAGGATTTTCCTCAATTTTCTTTTTGAATTGTCTCCTTATGAATCAATAAAAATTATTCATTTGGATATAATATGATACTTAATTAAAAACACCCTTAACGTATTTTTCTGATTTTTTAGATATATTTGTTTTTAAAAAGATCTCAGAGAAATTCCGGGAGCAAAATACCTTTATTTTTTTTTTTAATTTTTCGAGAACAATCTGTCGTATTGAATCTGTATTTGTACGAAAACAATAAAATGTTACACCTGTTTTCCCTGAAAAATACTTTTTCTGTATTTTCCAAATAGCTATTATTGACCTTGATCGCAATTTCAACGGAAGTCGTCTTCAGATGTCGGAAAAACGCAAAGTTGCAGGAACAAGGATAAATTATGTTCAGATAAGCCAGATCTGACTAATACTATGGATATGAGAAAATTATTAACTTAAATTTCTGCTATTTATTTTGCTCTTGTGGGTTGGGATACATATAACTTTAAGTATGCAACACTTTTTTTTTATAATTCTGAACATCCAAATATAATTTATTCTTACTAGCCGTTGCACTAACATTCACAAAAAAATATTTTCCTTTACGATTGTCAAGAAAAAAAATCGAAAATTAAAATCAGTGATATTCCAAATTCTCATATATTTTTATATACATAGTACATTTAGAAAAAAAAATTTAACTATTTTATAATGGAGAATCGTGACTATTACAAAATAGTTCATTTAAATTACAAAAATAGTCTACTTAACCCCAAAGTAATAAATCGTAGTTAAACTTATTGTAAAAATATCCAATTTTGCCTATTTTTGTAATTACAATTAACTATTTTGTAATTGAAATTAATTATTTTGGTACTATTTTTTTCGTTGTCTGTAAATATTGTACACTTATTATATAATTTCACTAAAATTTTGATGAAGGTTTCTACTCGCTTCATTCTCCCAAAAAATTAATAAGTCTGCCTTAAAACACCCACTTAAAATTCAAATAAACTCATCAATTAAAAATTCCACACTTTTTTCATCTTCATTGTTCTTAAACGATTCTGGTTAAAACGGTT
The DNA here is from genome assembly GCA_964034945.1 of Chrysopilus asiliformis. NCBI lineage: Eukaryota > Metazoa > Arthropoda > Insecta > Diptera > Rhagionidae > Chrysopilus > Chrysopilus asiliformis. The sequence goes on along the minus strand of OZ035962.1, from coordinate 112,173 downwards.
AGAGATGGTAATTACCAATGAAGCAAACAATTGAATCTATCGTTTTATCTCTTATTTTTTGACAAGTTTAATTGTGTTAATTGCACAATTGCCGCTAAGATCGTAAAAACTAATAGCAAATAAATTATTTATTTCGTTTTTGTTTCAAATTTGATAAATAATTGTTTTTTTTGTGCAGTCGTTTAGAATGATTAATTTCCAAGTCGAAAAATAATAAAAATGCCTAAAATTATAGAGAGAATTTAATGATGGCTTTTTGGCATTTGAGCTTTTTTGTTCTTACGTGATGTGAATTTAAAAAGATCAAAATAAAAACCGATACCGCTTAAAGAAGAAATCGTTTCAATTATAATCTCACAAAACAAAATCTGTGAATAAAAATGTGTCTGTTGAATTCCATTATTTTCAAATTATACTCGTATATTCTTAGGACAAAAACATTAAGACTTATGTTCTCAATGTATTAAAGAATGGTTTTAAAAAAATACTACGCAAAGTTCTTAATTGCTTAAGCGAAATCGTTAACATTATTTTTGTAATATCATTTTAATTTCATTTCTCTGGTTTTCTCCTCAATAGTGTTCTCATATGATTAATCAACATTTCATCAATTTAAGCCTTATTCAGTTAATCTCCCAAAGCTGTTTTCAGAGGAAATGTTGAAAACTTTGATAAGTTTGGGAGTGAGTAATTTATATTTTCTTGTATGTTCCCGTTCCCCTGATGTCTCATCTTCCCTGAATTTAATTCCGGACACAAAACCGCGAGTATTTTTGTTTCTTCTGATAGCAACGCACGTTTAGAATGAGTATCTCGTGCTAGGAACTGATTTATTGCTATGTTTTAGTTTAAGTAATACAAATTCAACAGTCTATAAATACAAAATTTTTTGGTTTTGTTGTGATTTGAACGTTTGCAAACGCAAGTTTCTCGCAAGTACAATAAACTTTCATTCTGAAGCAAATATTTGATGTGAGATTTACGCTTTATTTCTCTTATCTATATTTAGGAAACATTTGTTCACAAGAGCTTAAGTTTAGATCAAGTCTTAAAAAGAACCCAGTGTACTTTTATTCAGTTATTTTACATGCTGTAAAATACATATTATTGTTTTAAACCGTAAGCTTATTATAAACGTTTGATCAAATCACATTAAACGAAAAATTAAAAAAAGTGAAAATCGGTTATAACGATCATCATTGTATCCGGTAGGCCATTGTAATCACTATACGAGCGAAGGGCGAGGAGTTCCGTGATAGACAGGAGGAAATTACACACTGAGAGAAATTCATTGGTAAATTTAACTCAAGCATCAACTCCGTTCGTGATTAATTCAACTAAGGGCATATTGTGGTTCATTAAAATTAAATGACCACGTTCATTGTCAATTAGGAATCACGGCCATCGTCAACTTCGTAGAAAAACGATCATGTCCCCTGTATAACATCTACTAGAATTTCTAGGGGAGAAATAAATGCGACGGGGTGGTGCGAGGGTTAGGGGACACATCAATAAAACATTATTTGGTGTGAATGTTTCTGCGAAACGTTCGTGATCTATGGTATGTACGCGGCATAAGAATTCGAGTTGTGCACATTTACTCCGATTGCCCCACCCAAACCATGAAAGTTATATGGAAAGGGAACACACAGCGATTATACTGTTGGGTTTAGCCATTAAATCATTTCCCATTCATGGTTTTACTCAACACACTAAAGCTTAGGCCTCAATATGAAATATGGCTTCACATAGATTTAAAACGTTGTATTTAAATCAACTACGTTTTTGCTAAAATCAACAATTTCCGTGGTCTCTAAAAAAATATTAATCAACAATGAGTCGTTACTTGATTTAATCATGCTGCATAGGTGATGTAATCACGTTCGAATTAATTTCACCAAGTGTTACGTATTTTATAAATATCCCATCATGAAATGTTGATTAAAAAACCTTTAAGACTCCTGCACATAGAAAGCGTAATGTCGCGGCGAGCAGCGATCCGGTTGTATTACGCAGTCTTGCATCACCCCCATCACACAAAGGGCATTCTGTCGACCAGCGATTAGTTTGTACAAAATTACAAAGATCGCTGCAATCAGTCAGATAAAATGAGTGAGAATACAAAGTTATTTATAGAAACTGTGCGCTAGAAGAAAGCAGTCATACAGGATCGCCCACCAAAGATGTTCCGTCCTATGTGACATCCCATATCCGCCTTCTACAGCCGCGAAAATCGAGAGATCGTTGTCCGCCGCGCAGATTGCTTTCTATGTGCACGAGCCTTTAACAAACTCTCGTTTACCTCTTTATTACACCATCCACAAATTAATGGCTGTTCAGTTAAAGTTTTGCTATTTTATATAAGAAAATTGATTAATTTGTCTTAAATGGTTTCCGAGTTTTTTCGAATATTAATCTAAACCCTCTTTGGTAGGAAAATAAATAATTGAAAACAATGAAAACAAAATATGGCTTCCCTAAAACGATTGTGTACCAAGAATTTGCAAACTTTTTCCTATCCATTCAAAATTAATTTTTCTCCTATTTGGTATATAATCAAAAATGTTTGAATTTAAAATAAGGAACGGAACTCGAAAAGTAATTTCGAGTTTAAAATTTCTTAAAAATTAAAAAATAGTTAGCCATCCCTGGCTAAAAATTTGAAGCTCTTGATAAGTTCTTTATCAATTTTTTTTGTGTTCATAAGCCATAAATATCTCACAGAATTTACAAAAAAAATAACGCATAGTAAATATTTGTCTGAAAAATATTTCATATCTTCATAACTAAAGTTATGGTTTGAATTTATAAATGTCTTAATTTGAGAAAATTTAAGTCTGGTAGGTATTGTGTGCATGGATATTTTTTCTATTTTGAGATTTTTTTTCTATTTTGAGATTTATTTTTAGAAATAATTTGCGACATGTTTATTGTTAATTTTATGCCAGCTATACGAATTTTGTTGCCCATGTTATTATTGTTTAGTTGTTTATTTTACGAAATTTACACCTTTATTTAAATTATGTACAATTTTCCATGTTCCAATTTTATTCCTAAAAGAAGCTAGATGTTACTTGTTTTTAAAAAGCTCTAACTTGAAAACCATTCCACTGATTGTGGTGAAATGTAACTTGATGAGAAATGAGGAAAAAATTTGTCACAAATCACATAGTTTTTTTTTTAAGAGACCGGGAACTTTTTGAGGTCCTACCTTTGTATAGGGTGAACTCCACCTCAACTCATACTCACGTTTACAGTCATGTTCGATTTCTTAACTTTTTTCATTTGGATGTTGTTAGGGACCTAAAAAAAAGTTACCCGTATTTTTTTGTTTGGGGGAATAACGTCCGGTAGGCGGAGGGGAGGGGGTCAAAGTCGGCGAAAACTGGAAATCACAAAAACTTTAAAAAATTGTAACTTCTGAACGGCTTTACCGATTGTGATGATATTGAACATTTTGGAAAGGTAATTAAATTACCTTGTCACACAAAAATACTTTTTGACTCCCTCCCCCTCACTTTTATATTGTAAAATTCAATTTAGTGACAAAATTTAAAATATCTCGAGAAAGACATTTTTTTTTCTTTTGAAATTTTTTCTGTAAATACCTACCATTATACCATACAAATTCGCTAAATAAAATTTGGGGGTAAATGCGTTGTTGATTTTTAAAAAAATTTCAAAAAAAATCGAATGCAAAATTTTTCATATATTTTACTGATTTTCGATTGGTTTTTATGTTTTCTGTACATAATATTAATGCAAAAGTTTTAGGAGATTGAAATTAATTAAAAATTTATTTAAAAGAAAAAATTTTAAATATATGGGGGGTATCCCCCTAATTGTCCATTTTTTGCGAATTACTCAAAAACGGTGCATCTTATCAAAAAAGTCCAAGAACAAAAGTTATTTAGGATATGATTCTACATAAAACTCCCATACATCAAAATCCGATTGGAATAAATTTTAAAAAATCTTATTGGAAAGTTTGACTTCAAAGTGGAATTTTGGTCCAACTGTTCGCCGTTCACTTAAATCACCATACGGGTTTTCAAAAATTGCCAGATTGGCAATTATAGCTTTTGTTATGTTTAATTTGTAACACAGAGAGAATATGAGGTAAAACAACTTCAAAGAAGGTTTGAAAGTGTCAAAACACTTCCAGGATCTCAAAATTTTCACGGATTTATTCAAAACGGAAATTTTCCCAAAGTAAAAAAATTTTCTAATGGTGATATGTATATTTAAAACTTTTCTTTTAAATGAATTTCTAATTAATTTTAATCTCCTAAAACTTTTACAATAATATTATGTACAGAAAACATAAAAACCAATCGAAAATCAGTAAAATATATGAAAAATTTTGCATTCGATTTTTTTTGAAATTTTTTTAAAAATCAACAACGCATTTACCCCCAAATTTTATTTAGCGAATTTGTATGGTATAATGGTAGGTATTTACAGAAAAAATTTCAAAAGAAAAAAAAATGTCTTTCTCGAGATATTTTAAATTTTGTCACTAAATTGAATTTTACAATATAAAAGTGAGGGGGAGGGAGTCAAAAAGTATTTTTGTGTGACAAGGTAATTTAATTACCTTTCCAAAATGTTCAATATCATCACAATCGGTAAAGCCGTTCAGAAGTTACAAATTTTTAAAGTTTTTGTGATTTCCAGTTTTCGCCGACTTTGACCCCCTCCCCTCCGCCTACCGGACGTTATTCCGACAAACAAAAAAATACGGGTAACTTTTTTTTAAGTCCCTAAAAACATCCAAATGAAAAAAGTTAAAAAAACAGAGGTGACTTCCAAGCTCCATACAAGTCGAGTATGAGTTGGTGTGGAATTCACCATAGCAGAAAAGTAAAAAGTATCTACAAATTTCCTATAAAAAGTTTGCTTTAAAATTAAAATTTCCCCAAAATTAAAAAAAAATCTGCACTCAAATCAAATTCCAGATGATGAAAAACACCCGTTGTTGTGAAAGAAAGAAAACCACGAGTTCGAATAAAAACATGATAGACATTTTCACGCAACATTTTTAGCAGACTGTTTGCAATTAAATAATCACTTCGGGATCCGGAGTTTTTTTTCTAATTTTTGTGAGTTATCACTTTTTAAAAATAGAATTTTTGTTTTTTGCTAAATTAACACCTTTAATCATTAGATTTGATCAGTAGCTTATGGTATAATAAACATTTTAATATTTTACTAACTTGCCGTTGAAATATCTGCAAGTTGATTATCTGCAATCAGTAAATTGAGTGCGCAATTTTTACGAAAATACTAAATACATTATCAAAATGTGCCGCCCATTTCGCGACATAAAAACAAATAAAATAAAAAAAGTATCTATAAAAGCGATTTCAGCCGGCGCGCAATTAAAAAGTGAAATAATCATAAAATTGAAAGGACAAATTTATTATAATAAAAGCATAATAAAAGCATCAAAAACCTTGAAGTGAAAATTATATATTGGTCAAAAGACTAATTTGAATAGATTCCTTGATCGTTAGTAATTCTCGCCTCTGTGTTTTCAAAATATTTCAATTAAAAAAATAATTTTTTTATCCAGTACAATCAAATGTTAATAAAAATTCTCAATTTCTGACACGCCACAAAATCAACGATGAATGATATCAATCAATCAATAATAATTTAGTAATCTGCTAAGAAGCGCCTTTGAAGATTCATCAGAAACTCTTATCAAATATTTACCAATATTTTATCAAACTGATTTTTTGCCAACGCAATTGAATTGACGTGTGGGACATAATAACAATGAAGAAGTTCACATGATTGTAGATTGGAAGTCAAAAATAGCCCGAGATCTAATTACAACAGTAAACAATGAATTTTTGAGCTATTTTTGCCGAGACATACAGAATTTTTCATACAAACACAATTAAGTAGCACTAAATAAATTATAGTGCAATAAACTTTTATTTATATACGTATGCCAAAATCGCCTTGATTAAAAGGGCAATAAAGGTTCTTTTCCAGCCAGTTGTTGTGGGAAGTCGTTAACACTTTCATAATTACAATTGCGATTGTTATTTCGTCAGTCACGCAAGGTAGATCACATTTGTCCCGGGAGAACAATTTTTTTTTAATGTCCATCAAGGATATAAAGGATATGTGATTGCCGTCAAGCTTTTATTCTCGAAAATCAAATTTCATTCTCTATGGGTAATATCGGTCCCATATTTTTACGAATGACTGAACATAAGGGTATATTCTTCTACAAATTTGCTTACCTGATGATTAATTACCATCAAGATAAACATTTATTGCAAAAAGGTGAATCATATATCCTCATCATGTTGTACTTTGGAAGATGAATTTTATTTACTAAAATGAGTAAATAAATGAAACTCCAAACAATCTGTAATCCGAGCAATGATCATAGAGCAAACATACAAGTTTTTTGTATATAAAACTTTTCAGAGAGCAACAGACATAACTTTAAACATATTTTATTTGAACTTGAAATAATATAAATTGAATTTCTTAAAATTGAAAATACTTTTATGAAAATTAAACAATTAATATCAAGGTGTTTTTCTTATATTAAAAGAGCAAATAAATTCCTTACATTGAGTCATAAAAAATGTCTGTCATTTATTGCGCTAAATAAGCTTTCACACATTAAGGTAAACGTTTCAGTTTCATTATCTTAAAAGTAAGAACATTAATTTAATCACATCAAAAAAAATCCCACTTTTTCAACTTCAATGGAAAGTTTTGGATTTTTTTCTGTTTGATAGATGTTTAACAGGTGGCAAATTTTGGCACGTTGAAATATTTGGAATGTAGGTACTGTTAATGTAAATGTGGAACAAAAAACCAATCAGTTATATACGTATTGATTCAGAAACAAATTTCAGTCTTTAGAAATATTTGAGTGAAAAACCATTTCCGATAAATTCGAAAAACTTTCTAAACACGTGTTTTTGGAAAAAATGAATCATTTTTGAGAAAATCGCAAAAAAAAAATATTTTCAGGAGAAATTTGACTTTTGTTCATCACGATCAGCTCTATCACAACAAATGATTATATTATTTGTGTATGGTTTGACAGCCGAAAAATTCCTTCTAACAACCATACCTTCTCTGAAAAATCCTGTAGGAGCTTGATTCTTACTATGGAAGTAAGTTGTCGGTCAAAGCCAGCTTAATAGGAATTATAATTTTTATGGGTGAAGACTTTTAAGAATTTTTTTATGATATAAGTATTAGGTCGACATACGGGTCTCCAAAACAAATTCTGGTAAAGAAAATTTCCTTCGTACCACTATTATAAAACAAATAGTTTCGAGGCAACAAACCACAAGCAATAAACCCAGATTTGGAAGCCACCAAAAGTATTTTCCCATTCCAAAAACAAATCCTTGTCATAAAAATCAATTCAATTCTTCGAGAATCAAAAGTGTGACAAATATGTTTTTGAATGTCTTTTCAAGAGAAACTTTCCGGAAATCCCCATCATATACCGGATAGAAGGAACTTTACATATAACAATAACAATTTCATTTCATTTTTTTTTTGTAGTAATTTTACTGATTCATTATACGTACGAAATAAAAATTATATATGATTATAGCCCGACTTTCGAGTACACGAGATCAAAAACCTTTGAAGCTAATTTAAAAATTTCAAGATATGAAAATACGATACGCAATTTTCTATTGTTGTCGTGGGATACGTTTGTAAAAAAATTGCAAAAAAAATTTATCATAGTCAGTTTTATTATTATTTAATCTAATAGAAAAACTTGATAAGTCAAACAACGGTTAATTGGTGTAGGAACGGACGTAGCAGTTCTAGGTAATCAGTCACGTTTTGTTAAATAATTCTTTTAATCACTCCAAATCGACATTTCTAATATGGTTTCTAAGGTATAAATACCAAAAATGGCATTATATCAATGATGGATAACCTCACATTTAATAATAATTAAGTTTCCATCAAATTTGTGTCTTTTGATAAATGAGATTGGCCAAGACTTTAACTGATCATCAAATTGTATATTAATTTTTAAATGTTTCCGCTTTTTAATTAAGTCGGTTAAATTTTATCGTCATAATAATAAAATCAAATTAAAAATGTTATCAACAAATGTTTTAATTTTGTTAATTAATAATATTTAATCTGATTGATTTTTTTTGTATTATTACAATCAGTAATATTTTGTGATAAAAATAGACTGTCAGATTTTATTCATTAATCAAATCGATTATTAGTTTTGTCTTCTTTAATTAAATCATTTATTTTCAATATATCACGTGTTTGGGGTTAAAAAATCAATAGCCTTAATTGAAAAGTGAAAGTCAAATTTAAGTGGAAGCCTGTCGGCACTTTAGAATTCATTTACATAATATTTAAATGTTGTGCAAGGGGTCTCGCCTATAAGGGTTTTAGTGGCACTTTCGACGTTTTAAGGACACTTAATCTCTCTCTATATTGTTGATTATGCTACTAGTTGAATGTTTAATAAAGAAATTTTATGATTTGGGAACGTAACTTTAATTTGAATTTTACATGAAAAGTTTATTAAGTAAATTTGAAATTTAAAAGCGTTGTATTAAGCTATAGATTCCCGATTAAATGAACTCATTAAAGCACGTTGAGTTCATATAAAGTTGGGTTTTCATATCAACGAGGTATAACAATAAAGTAGCGGAATCGCGAAAGGTACTTGATGATGATTGTTAACTGTCGATTTTTCAGATCTCAGTGTTGAAAAGGTTTTCCAAATTAGGATTTTGTTTTAAATAGTTTTCATTTAAATGCATTTTAAAGGTATTTATTTTTACTATTTTCTGTTTTCATTCAAATAAAAAACAAAAACAGTTGAACCAAATGACGGTTATTGATGGCATGGGAAAAACGGCATCGCAATTTAATTTTGATGTATTGCTGGAATATGTAAAATCAAATTCTCTAAATCCTTTTTGACTTCAAAAGCGCGATATTACACACGGCAACTTTCGGGCTTACTTAAGCCGATTTTCGGGAGAAACGTCTGAGGAGGGAAAAGTTCCCACTCGAAATCATGGCTTATCGACAATCTGCATACATGCAAAGCGTGTGAACCGGTTTGGGAAAAGTAGTAGGCAGAAATCATTTTCGTTCTGACCGTCAGCAGGTAAAGATCTTGGGAAGTATATGAACAGCAGCAATTTCAATGGTTTGAGTCCACACACACCCATGTAAACTTGTGTAGCATATGCAAACAGGATTGGCTTATTTAAGCCACAAATGTAAGCACATTGGCTTATTAAGCCCAAAAGTTGCCGGCTTACTTAAGCCAAATGTAATCTGACGCAAAGTATTTCGACACGACACCGACGTTTATAAGAAAATCGAAAAAATGGCAGCACGAGTCAACGGAGAGGTATCCAAACGAAATGAATTGTAGCTTGAACCTGATTTATTATTGATTGAACAGTCAGGTTTTATGAAATATTGACTAACTTTTTTGAATTCAACTGCGGTAATAAACAAACCAAAATTTGGAGTCAAGCTTTTATTCTCGAAAATCAAATTATATTCTCTATGGGTAATATCGGTCCCATATTTTTACGAATCACTGAACATAAGGGTATATTCTACAAATTTGCTTACCAAAATTTGGAGATTGATGTCAATCGTCTTAAAACTGTCCAACAACTTAGAAAAGCGTAAAAGAGCTGGATTTTGACAAACAGATAAACACACGTAAAAACGATAACTTATAAAAAATGCTAAAACCTTTATTTATAAATGTTGCAATTCATCCATAGTTCACAGTCTATATAAAACTGTAGGTACGCAGCAGGAACGAAAAATTATTACGGAAACTCATTTGAGAAATCTCACCTCTATATTAGAATATCTTGCCATAAAGAAGTAAACATTTATTTGATCTTATAACATCTTTCAATAAAAGGTTTTTTTGCTCATGAATAACGAAACCTTTCTGACGTGGAAATGATTTTCGTTGTGTTTTCATGTCAATCTAAAAATATCATATACGTAATCAAGGACAAAAAAACAACAAAAAAAATCTGTATATGGCTACAAGTTTCATCCCAGTCATATTTTGCGAGCCTAAAATCTAATTATGTGAGCGTGTTTCTAAGGAAATGACATTTAAAATAACATTGATTGAAGATTTTTAATAATTTATCGCTTTCTCTTTTATTTCATCCATTTTCCACTAAAAATAAATGTCAAAACACCCGTCCACATTTCCCTTATAGAAAATATTCCCTCTGTGTAACAAGCAAACCTCTTTGATCACAATAAAGACCAACACACTTTGAACTTTGGAATTTACGAACTCGAGAGTTTAATTGGAAATTGCATAAACTTTTTTTAATGTTTATAACATATGATTCTTAGAACTTACTTTGATATTTGAAATTAAATGTTTACGGGTTTTGTGCTGTACCACTTAAAACAAAATTATATCATCTAACAAAATGATAAGAACGAACACGTGAATATGGGGAAAAATCTATTTTTATAACTGTTTTTGTTAAAAATTCATAACGAATATTTTCGGTTGAATGCGGTTCGGTTTCGGAGGATTTTTTTTAGATTTTCTTTTCGAAAAAATGTCATTTTTTTAAACAAACGCATATGTCCTTCTTTCATTTCATTTATTCCACAAAGGAATCAGCTTTTATTTCCACTTGACGACAAAGTAAATCGGATATTCCAGATCAATAAAAATTGAAGAAATATTATTGGATTTAATTTTTTCGTTTTGTATTCAAAGATATGCTACTGGAAAAGTGATTGCCAACGAAAAAAGTGATTTAAATTCTTTTTTCATCTCAATGGGAACGAACTGCTTAAGGGAATGCGTAAATAGAAAATTAGGGATACTGTGAGATTTTCTTCAAGTTCTTAAGAAATCAATTTGGGACATGTTGAATGAAATCTGTAAAGCGTAGTCTTTTATCTGAAAGTTTAATATACGTCCGTCCTGTCAATCCGTAGAATGTAAAACCCTAGAAATTTTTTGGGACATCGCATGCCTAAAACCATAACTTTTATTTTTTCTTCTCTATTCGCATTATTTATAAGGAACTCTGTAAACAATAAAATTTGGTTTGAGTGTGAAGCGAATCTCAGACGGGAGAAAAGTTAAAAGATTATTGATTCGTTTTGCTATGCTAAATATATCTCTTGTGTGCGTGTTCTTATGTCGAAAGTTTTGAAACTTTTATTGGAAATCAAAGTCAAATTTCTTAAAATATGATGACAAGGAATATTCATAACGGAAGAATTTATGATTCTTTTAATTAGATTCAGGTAATTACGAAAAATTCTACTTATAATTGCCAATCAGCACGAAAATGTTGTCAATATTGGCCTTGAAAAGGATATTTTGTAAAAGCAATAATCGGATAAATGTCATGCACTGTAATTATGTTCCTGAAGCGCTTAACGATTAATTTGAATTTCCGCTCCAATGAAATTTAAATCACCAGGCACATTAATTTTTTTCATAAATTTTTTTTGGGAACTTCAGATACAGATAAAGAGATAAAATTGGAAGTCAAACTTTTTTTTGCAAAACAAAAAAAAGATAAGTGCACATTTCGCAAAAATTAGGCCGAAAATTATTCTAGCTTTTTACGGAAAATTCTTGGATTTTATTTCACGATTCTATATTTGATCATTTTTCTCCCTAAATTTAGATTGTTAGCATGGCTCTCATTCGAGGTTTGAAGTTAATATTAAATTGAAGCTTTTAATCTATAATACAGAAGAGTATAGTAGTGTAAATGAAGGTACCAACGCTTGCAATTTAAGAACCCCTAGAGTTTTTATGGGAGAAAGGTCTGTTTTCGGTAAAAGTGTGTTTTCGGTGCTAAAAAAAGGTTTTTTTTTCGGTTGTCCAAAGAAGATTTCAATCCAATGGATGATCTACAGTGAAATTACTTCCCTAGCTTATACCATTTTAAATTTGTAATTTTTAATACTCATTAACCGATACGTAAATTAATATAAGTAATTTATTCCAAATAATATATACCCACATATAATTTGATCAGATTACGCTAATTTTTGTCTTAAATCTTTTTCCAGGTAAAATTGGTAAACGAACATCGGATTTAACATGAGTAAAGGCCGTGACAATGATAGCAAGAGATTCTCATTCCTCAGTTTTAACTCGCGGGTAAGTGTAGGTTTAAGGGCTGATTACCCTTAAGCTATTTCGCTATTTAGGTAAATGGGATTTCATGCATCCTTGATGAAGGGAAGCGCAAAAGCACATACGAAACGCGAACATAAACACGAAACGAACCTTAAGGGACGCAAGCAACAGCTTTTAAGACGGAGAAAACCTTGTATGCTTGAGAAAACATGTGAGCGGTAAGCGAGTCTAGTGATATAGATGGAAAAAGGATAATAGCGAAGAAAACGTTGTTTTTGCCACAAATGATGATAAAATGCGAACGTGAGCCACCAGTTGCTTTGCTATATATTTCGATTTCTTTGTAGGTGGAAACTTTTACGTTTTGCCCATCCACCCTACCACATTGTCCAACGCTATCGATCTCGAACCCAAACCACGTGCACATTCGTTCACCTTTCGATAGAATTATGAAATAAAATCGATTTTTGTCTCATCGTTCGCCCAAGGTCAACAGCTATCGATTTCTGTAAAGTTTGAAAAAGTCATATTTCTTCAAACGAGAAGCTTTAATCCACCCGCTAACTTTGACTAACTTTGACGAACATTAAAAAGTTTTTTTTTGTATTGCTATCACACCTGCATTATTTTCATCATCCCCTCGATTGGGCAACCGTTTTGATCAACCCTGCCCAGCAATCACAGGGGTGAATTCTATTTCTGAACCCAACTTGCTCGCTGCTTTCGCTGCCCACAAAACGTCGGATATTCATTGTGTGCGCGTTTTTTGAATAGTTAAAGCCTATATATATTGTGGCCTATGGGTTCAGTTCGGTTTTGTTATTACAGCTGTTCATCCGTATAATTGACAAAAATTAAGGTGTTAAGTAGGAAATATTTGTTTTCTGTTTGCCGAGAGCAACATTCTGGCTCAGACATTAATAGACTCCCACAATAGATATCTATTGATATTACCTACTCTACTGTGCTGAAAGAATTTTTATGTATTGTTGGTAAATATTTTAATTACGTGGCCAAATTGATTAGCAAAAAAAAGCATTTAAATAAAATACTTGACAGAAAGAAAAAAAAATCATGTTATGAAAAAGGGTTAAATTTCAAATAAAATATTAACACAAAAACACGTGTTGAAAAATTTCGACAACGAAACTTTTATAATTTCGATGATTAATGAGCGGTTGTTCGGTCGATTTGATCCAGGCAACATCAGGAAGTCGACTGTTTTCAACTGTAGAGCCGATTTACGTCCCTAGGTCACGGTTTCTAGGATTCGACCTTGACCCGAGCTGAATCTCCTTCACTCAAAGACGAAAGGAGAAAAACATCACATATCCGCTATCAAAGCTAGATTTCATCGTATATTTTCGTATATTTTTGTTGCTATACATTTGGTTAGACGGATAAGGAGTATAGAGTATGCGTACTAAATTCATACTAAAAAGCCAGCCAGGAATCCAGAGTGTTACATAATTATTTGGGGAAGGTGGCTAAATATCTGAATTATTCGCCACGAAGTGGTAGTTGCTGAAAGGACTTCGACTGGTGTGGATCGTTTTTGGAATGTTACGAGATGAAATAATAATTTAATTAAATATAATTTTTAAGTGGAAATTGTTGGAAAAAATACGAAAGAATCAAATAATTTTTACAAAAATAATTGAAGATTTAAAATAAAAACGCACCTTAACCTTAAACATATCCAATTTCTATTTGAATTCCTATAAACTTTTTTATATTAGTCAGTGAATTATTTTTAATGAATAGAATTTCAAAAGACTGTGTAAAAGTGTCAGTGTTAAAGTGAAGTAATTCCAGAAGATAGAAGTTTATTACAGGAATTTTGTTTGAAAAATAAACTCATTGGTAAATTATTGAACAAACAGATATATTTTATAAGCACAAACTGATACATGTATGCATGCAAATTTACAAGGTTTAAAACAATTTCATATGCAGTTATTCCGTTAAGATTTACATTTAGAATGCAATCTTATAAAAACTTATCCACAATTTTTAAAATTGACAATGATAAATCTAATAACGTGAATTTAAATTTTTTTTACATAGGTACTTGTTTGCACACATTTTAATACGACCATTTCATACAATTTTTTCACGTGTTAAAAAATTCTAATTAAATTTTCTAAACCTAATTCTGAATCCCTGGGATAAATGACATTCTTTAACAAATATGTGACTTTGCCCTGACAAAAAGTTCTTCTTTCACGCATTATTTAGCATGTACAAAAACGTATGTTTCAACCTGGTTCGTGATTTACGGATCTACATACTAATAACGAACAATTGGCTCAACTATGGATTTCGCAAATTTCCAATAAATCACCACCGCAAATTTCGAATTTCTCTGTGTGAGCGAAAAATGAATTACCTTCATTTTAAACTGTGGCAAGAAGATATCTCAAATTGCACTGTATCTGAGGTTTGTGTAGGGAACAGAGTGAATTGTTATTCAAAAAAAATCTACCTAGGGAAAATTCATGCTGCTTCAGTATATTGCTATAAGTCAGGACTATTTTCTTTGAAACATCCACTAGGATAAAAGCTGGTTTATAGTTTGGTCGTGAGGTAATCTTCATTAGAGTCAGCTTTGTAGCCCCTTCGGCTGCTAACGGGTCCTTTTACTTTGCGTTGAGCGGAAAAAAACAAACATTGTGAAACAAAAATGTAACCGTTTTAAAAGTTCTTATTTGAAAATCACTCGGACGATAGATTTAAAGTTTTGATCCATTTGTCGCTCAGGCAAATATCAAAATTTTCTACCCTCCCCTCTGAATTTTTTTCTAACAAAATTTTTATCTTGTAATTTGCTTTCAAGGACCGAATTTTGCTGCAATCAAAAATGACAAAGTTATGCACGATTAGCTGAGATACTGATTTAAAACAATATTACAAATTATTTTATTCAAAAATCTTGTAAGACTTTTCAAATTGGTATTTCGTAATATATAGACTTTGGTAAATTAAAAAAGTTTTTTTGTAAATCGTTTTTAAGTCACTTCCACGCATTAAACGATTTTAGACGGTGTGAAATCATAAATAATTTATTCCCTTTTAACCAAGCAATTAATCAAAGTTCAGTCTTAACGTGACGGTTTTTGAGAAGTTTCTAAACTCCTGAAAGAGAGAAGTAATATTCTAATTGCTTTGCATGTGAAGAAATATCTTTCTGCAGAACCTTTTCAACCACTTTCTTGATAAATTTCTTGGATATCAGTTCAAAAAAGTGTAAAATGCAAAAGATCTTATTAAAACTTTTAAATTAAAAATGGAAATGAGATTTTTTTGTATTTTATTATGAGTTTCTTGTCTCTAACTGTTTTTCAAAAAATGTTTTTCAAAAAATGTTTTTCAGGCCATAAAAAATCGTGTTTTGCTTTCTTTTTTTTGAAAAAAAAATGTTTCATTTACTTCGCTCAGATCTTAATGTCATTCAATTTGCCGCTACAATTAAGTCAAACTTCTGATTATCACATTCATAATCAGAATTTTCCGTACAAGAGAAAAATAATAAGAAAGGATCTAGCAATAAAAGCAATTTTGTCATTCCAAGTACGGTGGTGTAGTATATTTTTTTTGCTCCTTTAACGTGTAACATACTTTGGTCTGTAGCCAAAAACCTCTCAAACATAATGAAAATAAAACTTTTTTCGTCTCTTAGAACATTTCCAAAGTTTTTACTCGTATTTATTGGTCTAATGAAAATTTGTCCGTTGATTAAAAAAACACACAAAAGACGAGATTGTTTACTGTTAAACATGACTTAACAATTAACTTTTGTTGTTCGTCAAGGGCAAAAATTAATTATGCGAATTAATTTAAATTAAATCGCTGATGTGAAAATAATTACAAAAAATTGAAAAAACACACGAAAAATTTATGTAATTAGCAAGCCAAACCATCAACGCATAAAAACATCCTAAAAAAGGTATCTTACAAGAAATTCGTTAAAATGTTTTCAACTTTCTCTTTTTATTTACTTTTCATAGATATTTTCCACAAAATTCTTGGTAAATTAGTTTTTAATCCAAATTAATTCTAATAGATTTAATATGGATATTGGGTGTCGCATAAGTTTATCAATTTGATTTCATTATGTGCGTGTATCAAATACTAATTAAGATTAGAATATAAATTTTAGTATATGTAGATAGCACAGAGCTTTAGATAGATTTCGAAACAAATATTACCTATTTTTTTTTTAAATAAATATAAAAGTTGATTATTTTTGCAAATATTCAATTTAAAATCAAATCATGGATTCAAAATTTTCCGTGCGTTCTTCTATAGATTGTGAAAAGGTCTTTTATAAAAGTGCTTGAACTTATTTTTTATATAATTGATGTTAATAGTTTTCAATTGAGGCGTTGTTTAAATGTTTTTTTGATCATTATTGTAACCACTTAACTCGTCCGATGATAAAAATCAATTGGTGGTAAATACAACGTATTTTCTCATCAAATATACACACATAGCTGGCATTGTTATCGGAATTTTGTTTTTTATACATTTTAAATGGAAGCTGTGACACGCGACTATAATATATTTTATGTGGTCCGGTCCGTCAACAAATCGTTTTAATCAAATGCACGAGGTTCAGTACATCTGAGTGCGAATTTACGTCATGTGATGAGCTCGATTCAATTTTCGAATAAAGTCCAACGATTTTTTAAGTCTTTGTTTGTATAGTCTGATGGACACTTGTAAAATTACCAGTAATAAAATATCAAGAGGCTTTGTTTTTCTGATTTATGTGTGATTTAAACTTTGTGAAAACTAAGTAGATACCTGGAAACCTCCTACAAGCAGGTATCTCCTATAACGCAGTATTTTCTAGGAATCTAACACTTGTAGAAGACCTGAACTTTATTTTTTTCGGTCTCGGCGGTTTTGACTGTCAAAACGATTTTTTATTGTTTGTATTAAATTGTAAATCACATGATATAAGAAACATATAATCAATCTCTTATTAAAAGCAAAAGTTCTCAGTTGATTAAATATTTAAAACACACTAACGTTTAAAATTTAAAAAACCAAAAATTGGGTGAAAAGTAGATTGCTATTTACACTTTACACTTGTCTATCTGCATTTGAAGCTTTACGATTAAGGAATTTTATTCTTACCTTTTGATGTTTGTGATTTTTCTGTCCTAAAAATTTTAATGCTAGATTTTTTTTGTGGAACAGAAATATTTTCTTTGGGTTAAATTCCAACAGAAATTTTTCAAATGCAGCCACAGGCTTCAAATTTAATAGCGTAAAAGCAGAATTTGATTTTTCTCTTAACCTTTTCAATCCACAAATGTATATAAAAATCCCTTTCAAAATAGAATTGTGGGTGGATATACCTTTAGTTATCATTTCGACATACCTAGAGGGTTTTCTTTGCCCTTTTCAAAATAGTTATTATTACGAATTGCTGTTTGCTTAAAAGCCGTCAACACCTTTGGAAATGTTTGATTCATCGAATATTACTTAAAATTCATCAAATAATTTTACTTATGTGACTTGAAAGTCAACAGAAACCCTTAACAGAAAAAAATGTATCGTGATTTAAAGAACAATTCTGTGGTGATCTGCCAAAACTTGATAAATACATTTTTTAAATTTTTAACCAAACAAAATTATATAAAATATGACATGACGAAACTGTTCTCTTGCTGATTATTTTAAAGTTTAAAATAACTTTAAAAATAAATGTTTAATTAACGAACAAATTAAAAATTTCATCGTATAGTGTTTTTTTATGAAATTTTGTAATTGCTTCGTTGAAAATTTGAAAAATGCATTAATCAAGTTTTGGCAAATTACCACAGAATTAAGGTATATGAAAACCTAAAATAATCCTTTTAACTTTAATTAATACAAGTTAATTTTTAATAAAAATGTTCCCTTAAATATTGCAGGAATCTAGAAATGTGGATCCAGATCAAGTTCTCTTGGACAACGAAATGGACAAAGTTTTTGCTGAAACAAATGGAAAACAGAAATTTCATGTGGCTCGATTAGGCGGTGGTGCACTAAAACCAATAATTCTTGATAAGGATAGCTCCGCACCATCAACACCTAATGACGGATACCTTGAACGTAAATTATCTACTCGAATGATTTGGTCGCAAAATTTTTAAAATTACTTTTTTAAAAGTTCAGTATTTAGAGCAGCAGCCGGTTAAATCCTTTCAATTAGGTGATAATGATGATGATGATGATGGCGATAATACAGTAAATTCGAAACGTGAAGAACGTCCAATTGTCTCAGAACGGGCAGGATTCGGTGATCATTCGGTAGAACTTATGAGAATTTCCTAAACAATGATTTTTAAAACCAGTATTAAATAAATGCAGGATTCATCCGATGAAGAACGTCATGTTCAATTCAAGGAAAAGGCGGAGAAAAAGGAAGTCGATGAATCGGCCGAAAAGGGAGTCGTTGAATTCGACGAAAGGAAGCGACGTAAAAGGTATTTTGAATTTTTTATGAGTAAAGAATGTAAATGTCAAATTCAAAGATATTAGCACACTTTTCTATGTATACAATAGATAGACTTCCTGGAAGTGACATACAATTTTATTGATATGTAATCTTGTTTTATTAATGAAACAATAGGATTTATCTGTTGTTTCATTCATTTGAAATGAATTAATTTGGTTCTCTGTTGAAATTAATTATGCGTATCTTTTCACCTTAATTTCCTAGTCGCCATTTGTACTACAAACATAGAAAGTATTCCCATCAGGATAGCTTTGAGGGCAGACGACCAGGTGAAATTCCAACCGATAGCCGAAAAATTTCTATTCAACCCGAGGATAGTACTTTAGAGGTGAGCAACACAAATTTTATTAAAAATAATTTGCAGAATTTGTTAAAGGGGAAAATTTACCCAGCATTTTTGGTCTTGAATTCAATCTTCTTATAAATAATTAAAATTGCTTACTGCAAATGAAAAAAATAATAATAATAATATATGAAGTATTGCTAGATTGCTTTTAACATTAAATTTTCTTATCGTAATCTTGCTTCATTACCAGGATGAAGAGGTTCATAAATCAGAATTGTTTTTAATTTTTCATACTAGACTTCATACTAATTTCGGTATTTTTCTCAACACCTTAGGAAGCAGATTTAAATGAATTGACATCTCACCGTTCTGACGACCCTCGAGCCTTGAGGAGGCATAAATTTCACCATGCGTCTGCAAAATTCAAGGAATTGCCGGCAATTAACCTGCCAGCTAGTTCTTTTGCACTCAAAAAGACGTTCGATCATAGCCCACATGAGGTAAGTTCAAGCCAAGCAGCATTTATGTCACCCGCCAACGTGACGGTTGACATAAATACTACTTGGGAATTAATTGAAAATATAATTGCTTTTGCGAGAAATTATTTGAAAGGGTATAAAATATCTCTTAGTGGACGGGTGGATTCTTTAAAAAAAATTTAAGATAAATTAATTAAAAACACGCGAGTAAGTTTTAGTCAAAAACATTCATTTTTGAAGGACTTTAATTAAATTTTCCGATCACCTGTCATGTCATAAAGCCAGCTTATTGTTTATTAAAAGCTTTTATTTAGCTTGCCTTCGTGTCTGTCTGTCTGTTTGTCCGTCAGAGTCAAATCTTGCAATCTAATTTTGACCCGCTTCCCTTCATCCAATTGAATTTTGCTCACAAGGATAAGAGGACAACGTGATTATTCTTTTCCTCAAATTTCCCGCAAAAAATCTCATTTGGGGGATTTTTGGGACGCTGAATTCGATTCTGGAGTCAAAAAGTCCGTAACGGTATAAATCAGATATATTAGTAAAAGTATATATAAGCGTGGCGAAAGAGAGACGTCATTTTGGATTTTTAATCATACTATCCAATACAAAATGACTAAAAAAGATAAACTTTTTTTTGAAAAAAATGTACTATAAAGGAAAAAAAAATCGGGTGCTGTGTATCGGAAATAAAAGCGAGACGTAAAAAAAATAAAATAAATATTTATTTCGGTTTTGTTTTTGATTATGAACGACCAAAAAAATATTTTTTTCCTTTTTAGTACATTTTTTAAAATTAAAGCTTTTTAAAAAAAAATCTTTTAATTCTATTAGGTATTCGTTCAATTGGATGAATTGTTAGGAACAGGCGACGAAAGGGAATGGAAAGAAACAGCTCGTTGGATCAAGTATGAAGAAGATATTGAAGAAGGATCGGACCGTTGGGGTAATAATTTAGAACATTATTGAAAAAAAAACAAATATTAAAAATAAAACAATTAATATAAATATTACCTCTTAGATACTTTTTTCTATTATAAATAATTAAAGAACAAATTATATAAATATTAATCTTATTAGGCCGGCCTCATGTCGCATCCTTATGCTTTCATTCTTTGTTAAATTTGCGAAGGTGTTTGGAAACTGGAGTCGTTCTCTTAGATTTGGAAGAAAGAGATTTACCTGGTGTGGCTTACAGAGTTGTCGAACAGGTAATTTTACTTCCTGGTACAAAGTTTTATTTTTGCTATAAAGTCATTACGAGAGTACTCCTCCCTTTTTTATTTTTTTATATGATTAATGACAAATATATACAAACGTTTTGTGGTTTGTTCTAACATATGGGCGTAACTAGAGCGTGGCTAGGGGCACTAAGCCTACCCTAGAAACATAGGGTGGGCTAAACCCTAGAAAAACGCAATCAACGGACATCAAATAAATGGCGTTTGAATATTGAAAATATAAATAACAAAGAGTTACATTACCTGAAGGATAACTCAAAATTACAGGATTCGCGATTCACGTACTCTAGTTTTATAAAAGAGATTGCCGACTTGGGTATATTGGATTCGAAACCTATTCAGCGTAAGCTGTTCAGCTTTCCAAAATAGTCTTTGACTGTATTATTTTATTATATTTTTAAGACAATCAAGTATTAGATCCCTCTGGCAATCAAGGCTAGTTACGCCCATGCTTCAACATCAAAAATGTATTTTTCTGGATACAGTAAGAAAAATCCTTCTTCCAACAATTATTTTTATTCACAAAAAAAAAACACTTTTTGCATTTTTCTTTAATAATTTTGTAAAAACGTTTTTTTAGATGGTAGTTGAAGATTTGATCCGTTCAGATGACAAACCAGCGCTGATGAGGGCTTTATTACTTAAGCACAGACATGTTAATGAGCATTCCCATAATAGTTTTCCATTTGGAAAGAAAAAATGCAACAGTTACACAAGTTTACAGGTAAATAGTACCATTATTTGTAATTCATTTAATAAAGCCAAAAATTATTAATTTGCTTTTCACTTAATCTTGATCCATTAACTGTATTTGTCTTTATTCGCGTCGTTTCTATTTTAATTTTTATTTGGAATCGTCGCTGATTTTTTAAGGACATGCAAGTTACAGTGAGTTGGTTTCCGGAGAAGTCAGACGATACGGTTTTCATCCCACGAGGTTTAGCAGAACAATTCTTCGTAATTTTCATTCATTTAGTATTAAGTAATGGTCAATATTTTCCATATCGATATGATTATGCTTCTAAACTTCTATAATTGGTCAGCAGTTTTTTATGCTTTTGACCTTATGGGGATGAAATATCAACCGTCTTCTATGTAGTTTTAATCTAACTGTGTTTTTGTGCTTTTTGCAGTATGTCTCTATGATGTGTCCGTTTTTGCTACTATTGCACTAATAGCCAACAATTACGAAGTCCTGATAAATAATAATAAAATAACCACGAATTGTATATAAAATCGAATTTAAATCAAATACAATTAACACAAAATTTGAAGATATATCTGTTTGTGAGTGTTTAATTTTTTTTTGTATATAACCTCAAATTGGGTTTGTAAAAAAATCATATGAGTGTGAGTTAACAAATATGAATTAATTTTATAGCATTAAATCTAGCTGGCACCGTATAAATTACTTTGCTTAAAATGAAATTGAAACACTTTAAAATGAGAAACCTGAAACCAAATATCACAAAATTGATACAAATTCAAATCAAATGGTATATTTTGCGCCAAAGGGTAGGTTTTGTATAATATTAAAATCCTTTGTAATCTTCTAGCCACATTTTTCGAAATATTTTCAATTTGAAATAGAGGTGATGTTCTTATCGGGAAGTGCTTTTACTTTTCAAATCATACAATATTTGGACTACTATGACAGTAGATTAAAATTGTAGGCTTTTTTTGTTTTGACAGATAGAGGATTATTATCATACATCCGAAAGATTGTATTAACAAATCTTTCCGATCAGATTTAACGCCGTTGGATTTCTTTTTATGGGGTTATGTTAAGTCGTTGGTTTATGCCAACAAGCCAACAACGTTCGAGGAGCTCAGGAACAATATCGAACGCGAAATTGCCAACGTTCCGGCCGATATGTGTGGAAGAGTGGTGGAAAATTGGCTCCAAAAAATCAATCTGCAAACGTGCTCGCGGTGGCCATATGAACGACATCGAATTTCATACTTAAATGTAACATGTCCACTACACCTGGAATAAATTCTAGTCCGATATCTCAATTATTCTGTGTTTTATTTAAATACAAAATTGTTATGTCCTTATTGAAAGACCCGATATATAACAATGGACACACCAATTTGTAATCATGAAACCATTTCGATTATTTGGGATATTGTGGAAATTTCAACTATTTTTAATAGTGCCCTTTAAACCCGAGGGATGGATTTTGGCTTATTCTTGTTATCGTGGTAATTCTGTTTAATTCAGGGGTTCCCGACCTTTTTTTGCACTCACGAGCCCCTCTCAGGAAATTTTAAGTTATGAAAATATCCCTTTCTCAAACTTTGATCGTAAAGATATAAAGTTATGCTTGATTTTTTAAATTATTTTTGAAGAAAATTTCTTGTTTTTAATTTGGCATTTTTATTAAAATTTGGATTATAAAGAGGCTTTCAATTTAAATTAATTTTTTTATGAAAAAAAGTTTTCTTCTGCGACTTCTAACCATTGCACTTCATCTTGTAACACACCATAACTAAATTATCACACCTCCTTATTCCTCGTAACAGGCTGTAAGAAATTACCAAGACCTTCCCGCTTTTTGTAATCAATCACCATTTGGTTCGTAACAAAACAGAATTTAGAACCAATTTTTACTGAAAAAATTAAAAATATTTCAGTATTTTGATTTGAAAATAAAACTTTTGGTCACAAACCTTTTTTAAAAATACATTTTTTCATACTAGAAACTTATAAAAATTAGTGAAACTATACTCTCTTTCCCTTTTGCCGTTTTTTAACTAACAGTATTTAAAAACGGTTGACAACCATAAAACGAAAACCAATTTTCTTATTTCATAGTGATTTAATTAAAAGTTTGAATTATTGTCATTTCTATCTTCTTCTTTTTTTCAATTTTCACTTGCAACAAATCTTAAGTATCTTTGGATGGGAGAAAATGGTCAATTTGAAAGGGGGCCGAGAACGTCCGTTTGTTCAGCTCAAAGTGCAGCTTTAGGTATAAATTTGACGGCCCAGCCACATGTTTTATATAAAGGCTGTCGAAGACATTCAACCGTTTCATATATCAGTGTAAATTGAAACTCTTAGCTCTTACTAAAAAAATAACAGATATTTTTGTCACTGGTTTTTTTTCTTTTTACCGTTATTTTCAATTTTTTGTTATTATTGAGCAAATATTTAACTAATATCATTCAATGCTCGAAAACCTCTTAAGCTCCAATGCTTGATCAGTTTGTAGCTACATATTTGTATTACGCATTAAAATATTTATGGTCAATAAAAACAACCACGTGTTGAAAAATAATGTTGAATAGGTAGTAAATTTAGCTAATTTAATATAAAAAAGAAACTTTATTTATATGAACCATGCTTTTCTGTTATTTGTTTCCCAAAAAAGTTCCCATTGTGAAAAAATCTAAATGAAGAATTGGCCTTGCGTTTTTTTATCATGTAAACTAAGCAAATCCACAGTTTTTTATTATTTTTCGATATTAATTGATATTTTTATAGCATCTTTTGTACTCCATTAATATTTCATTTGCCAATCGAACCATTTGTTTATATGAGACATGAAGTGGCATCAATTTTATTCCAACAAGTACTTTGATTGCACACTCATTAGCACATTTTCAATTATGAGAATACTTTGGAAAATCTTGAAACAAAAAACTCACATTTCTCGAATTGAGGAGATATTTATGAGATTTTAGTGAAACCCATAGTGATCCTTCATATAGAGGTATTTTCATAAAAAAAATCACACTAAATATCATTTGTAACAAATTTTGATAACTTATTGGGGATAAAAGGGATTATACTATGAAAACACCTCAAACACGCCTTCAACTTTTATTATTAACACAGTTTTACGTTTACGTTTGGATTTCAATTTTTCAATCTGAATGAATAGTGAGCCTTTGATGTTTTCTGTAACCAGCTCGTAGCATTTTTCTCTATTAATTTTTGAATTTGTTATGTATAACTGCTAGCATATTTTTTTTTGTTGTGATGAAAAGTTTTTTTTCTCATATTGGATCTGCTGTGCTGTTTTCTTTTTTACATTTGTATCTCCTAATGGAATTGTGTTTTTTATATAGAATTTTTCGGATGATAAAAAAGCGAAAATAATACCAGGAAATGAAATAAATGGTAACAAGAAAAGTGACTTCAAAATCGATATGAAGGAGGAGACCTATTCATCATCACAGGAGGATTTCAAAAAGTTACAGAGCGACACCATTTTGCGACGGATTCCCATGGGAGCGGAGGCAACCACAGTTCTAGTAAGTATCAGTATTATATTTCATTTTTATTATTAAATATCCATTTATTTTATCCATTTTTATTTATATTCTCACAATTTAATTAAGTAATTAATGAACCTGTCGGCTATTTTCATTTGATGGCCGTCAATTTTTCATACTGATACATATTTACCTAATAATATAAATCAGAAATAGTTTGGAGGTCGTGGGGGCCATATATCAAATTACCAAGGTTAATTAAGAAAATAGCAGAAAGGTAAATAAAAGAGAAATGGACGATAAATTCCGGAGAAAAAACTTCTTTCAGTATACAAAAATTTCCGTGAAAATATAAAACTTAGTTGATCCCTGTATTTTTTCTCCTTTACACAAAAGTATTATTACCGATTTGCCTAAAATTTCAGTAACGATATATCCGTTCAGCCTACATTCCTCCTAGCAAAAACCAACGAATATACTTAGCTCCATTGCGTTTTGATAATTAGGCAGAAGAGAAAAGGAATAGGAACACAGCCTAATCGTATAACGGAACAAATAATTATATTATTTAACAGATTTGATCAGAAAACTGTTTAAAAAGGAACAAATTTATGTTTTAAGAAAAAATTTGATAAAAAATTCAAAAAAAATTGTTGTAAAGAATTATTAATTTTGAATAAATATCGCTCAAATGGAAAAAATACTAATATATAAATACTTATTTCGGTTTATTAATTAATAATTACACAATGGAAACGTTCTTGCCATCCAATTTAATGTCGGCGATTCCGTCTGCTTCATGAAAAAAAAAATGAAATTCAAATAAAGATTTTTGTCGCATCAAAATATCTAGCGACAATAAAAGTTAACAATGACTAACCTGCGAGGAGTATTTTTATTGCTATTGTAAAATAATTGAACAAACAGATTGATTTTTATGCGGCAGTTTTTGTTTTTTTTATCACTTTTTGTTTAGTTTTAGTTCAATGTGTATACCTACGGGAAAACATTCGTGACCAGTTGTAATGAAACATTTTGTTCTTTAAATAGAAATTCTAGGTGAAATTGTTTAAATACTTTAAAAATAGACCAAAGGCCATTTCAATGAAATACATAGATAGCAATTATTATAAATTGTTTTTAATATGCGTACGACGAAGAATAAGGAAAATATTTACATATTAAGTTATAATAGTTTTGAAGGAAAAATATCTACAGTAGAATCCCGATAATTCGTATTTCAAGGGACCGACGTAAAAATACAAAGTATCGGGATATCCGAATTAGCGGAGTATGAATTAACCGGAATTTTATCAAGGGACCAGCAAATTCATACGAATTAGCGGGATATACGAATTATCGGGGTACGAATTATCGGGATTCTACTGTATTTGAATCCCTTATGATAATTTTAAAACTAGGTTACGCTAACGGAACGATTTTAGTTAAATTATCCTTGAACTCAACAAAAAAAACTTATTGCCCTCGCCACCAAATAAACAAAATTATCGAAAACTTCTTGAAAACGGCATACCATGTTTAAAAAAATGTATAAAAAAAATCTTTGTTCAGGATGGAGCGTGTACCTGAATGAGATATCAATAACTATGAAAATATCTCCAGAAGAAATTAAAAAATTCTCAAGAAATTGACGTAAAGTTGCAGAAGTTATTGGTATCTAATAAAACTTCACTGAAATTTGTTGTTCATAAACTTCCTGAAACGAAAAAAATATTTAAAAATTTCTAAGCATAAAGTGTAAAACCAAAGATCATATACTCTACATAGATAACCGAAGTCTAACAAGCAATTTTTGGAGGCGAAAAATGAGTTTGCCTCCAATATACTGCCTACAGCCACTGTTGCTGCTTTTAACTTGCGCTGCAACGAAGTTGAGTTGGATGCTATATCCAACTCAACTTCGTTGCAGCGCAAGTTAAAAGCAGCAACAGTGGCTGTCGGCAGTATATTGGAGGCAAACTCATTTTTCGCCTCCAAAAATTGCTTGTTAGACTTCGGTTATCTATGTAGAGTATATGATCTTTGGTAAAACTTCCTTGTATTAATTTTAGGTTGGTGCAGTTGACTTTCTCGATAATCCGACAATGGGTTTCGTTCGTTTGGCGGAGAGTACACCGATGCCAAGTATTACTGAAGTGCCAATACCAGTACGTTTCCTGTTTATTCTATTGGGTCCAAAAACCATAGACTTAGATTATCATGAAGTGGGCAGGTCCATAGCTACGCTCATGTCCAACGAACACTTCCAGAAGATGGCATACAAAGCGGACGAACGCAAGGCACTACTATCTGCCATTAATGAATTCTTGGATATTTCAATTGTTTTACCGCCAGGTAATTGGGATCGTCATGAATTGCTTTCGTTCGAAGAGCTGAAGACGAAGAAGGATTGGATCCGATCGCGGAAGAATCAAGCCATCCAGGAGAAAAATAAGGAAGAGAAAGTTGAAGAGGAGAAGAAATTACTGGCAGCTGCTGGTGAAAAGAAACCCCCATCAGGACCTCTGGAGAAGACCAACCGTTGTTGGGGCGGCCTAATAAATGACATTAAAAGGCGAATTCCAATGTACAAAAGCGATATTCTAGATGGACTGAATACGGAAACGCTTGCAGCAGCCATTTTTATGTACTTTGCATGCCTTTCAACGGCGATCACGTTTGGAGGTTTAGCTTCCGATAAGACCCACAATATGATTGGAATTTCAGAGACCTTGCTCGCGGGTTCCATTGTAGGACTAGTTTTCCATGCGGTTTCAGGGCAGCCATTGGCTATAACTGGAACAACGGGACCATTGCTTCTTTTTGATGAGGCGCTGTATAAATTCTGTAGTGAGAATGGATTTGAATTTCTAACGGTACGAGTCTATGTCGGAATATGGCTGTTTGTCATCGCGCTGTCCGTGTCAGCCGTCGAAGGCAGTGTCTACGTACGTCTATTAACGCGATTCACTCAGGAGATATTTTCCGCCCTAATCACACTAATTTATATTTACGAGACATTTGTAAAGCTCATTTCTGTTTATGGAACACATCCACTTCTAGCTGAATACATATACAAAGTGCCCCGGTTCATTGCAGTCTATGGAAATGACGACGAACATTTATTACCAGCAGAGGATACCACTGGTCCAATTAATCAACCAAATACCGCTCTTTTCTGTACAATTTTGACGCTGGGGACATTTACCGTTGCCTATTATTTGAAACTCTTCCGGAATTCCCACTTCCTTGGCCGTAACGCTCGACGAGCTCTTGGAGATTTTGGTGTTCCAATTGCAATTGCGATTTTCGTGTTGATCGATTATCTCATTCCGCAGGTATTCACAGAAAAATTACGGGTTCCAGAGGGGTTATCGCCCAGTAGTTTAACACGCAATTGGCTTATACCATTTGGGCCGGTCCCAATTTGGTTGCCATTTTTAGCCGTTGTTCCCGCTATTTTGGTGTACATTTTGATTTTCATGGAAACGCACATCTCGGAATTGATTGTCGATAAGCCAGAAAGAGGATTGAAGAAGGGTTCCGGCCTCCATCTGGACATCGTTCTCATTTGTCTGTTAAATACTTTCTGCGGAATATTCGGAATGCCGTGGCATTGTGCCGCTACGGTTCGTTCTGTCGCTCACGTGTCTGCTGTTACCATTATGTCAAGGTATGTTTTAAAGTCTTTAAAGAGAAAAAAAAATCATTTCTCATGATTTTATTTATCATTTTTGTAGGACTCATGCCCCTGGTGAGACACCGAAAATAACAGAAGTTAAAGAACAGAGGCTGTCGGGATTGTTTGTTTCAATAATGGTCGGACTTTCTGTGCTGATGGCCCCATTGCTGCGAAAAATCCCAATGGCGGTTCTTTTTGGTGTATTTTTGTACATGGGTATCGCATCGATGATCGGAGTGCAGTTCTTTGATCGGTGAGTTTTATTAGGTTCAAAAATGGTTCGAGCGCGCTAAAAATTAAAAAAAAATCGATTCGAAGTTCATTAAAATCGTGCTTCTTTAGTTGGTCACATTTAAATTTTTTTTTAATGTGATCAACTAAACTAAAGAAGCTTGAAACTCAGTCGCGGATTCTACAGCGACTGTAAAATCCAGTTAGCGGGCGAATTTCAAATAAAAACAGCCTGCTTGATAAAGGTGGGTTTAGAAACACGAGCATTTTCATTTTTACTGGCAAAGTGAGTGAAATGCCAGATTTCTTATGACTTTTTCACCAAGTGGGAAAGGGACGGGAAACCACTCAGTAAAAATTTTACTGGAAATTTTGCTTGCATGTAGTGGTTTTACTATCCATAATTTTCGTCGATGATAGGAAAGTTATGGCAGTAAACAACAACAAACACATTGGACTTCCCAGCCCTGCCAGCAAAATGTTACCCCTGAATTATGGGGAATTATGGCAGCCAGCAAAAGTAAGGTTAAGTTCGATGTTTATTTGAAAGCTACGCATTTTAAATGGAAACGGGAGGTAATAATAATTATGTTATTAATTATAACATCACACAAAATGATTTTGTTAGGTGAAATTGAAGTGCTAACAAACGTATTGCTGTGAGAAGGTGATGTGCAGTGACAGTTCGCCATAAAGTGGAAGGGAAAGTACGTGTGAGACACTGATGTGATCGACTTTTTGCGCACGTAAATTTGAATTTCGCTATCCCGCTCACTTTGCCAGTAAAAATGAAAATGCTCGTGTTTCTAAACCCACCTTAACTCGATTTAATGGTTCGTAAAAGCTTCGTGCAGCCCGCCCTAAGTCTTTTAACTATAGTCACAAATAATATACAGATGAACAGAGCTCAAAGAAAACCATGTTATATGTGCCTGTTTAGACGAAGACTCACTTTGAGGCGGCACGCCATTCGTGAGGGTGAGGGACGCAGTGGGGAGGGAAACCAAAAAGAGCGAACGAAGTTTAGATTCACTTAGCGCGATATTACACACGGCAACTTTCAGGCTTATTTAAGCCGGCAACTTTTGGGCTTAATAAGCCAATGTGCTTACATTTGTGGCTTAAATAAGCCAATCCTGTTTGCATATGCTACACAAGTTTACATGGGTGTGTGTGAACTCAAACCATTGAAATTTCTGCTGCTCATATACTTCCCAAGATCTTTACCTGCTGACGGTCAGAACGAAAATGATTTCTGGCTACTACTTTTCACAAACCGGTTCACACGGTTTGCATGTATAAGCCGGCTTATCGACAATCTGCATACATGCAAACCGTGTGAACCGGTTTGTGAAAAGTAGTAGCCAGAAATCATTTTCGTTCTGACCGTCAGCAGGTAAAGATCTTGGGAAGTATATGAGCAGCAGAAATTTCAATGGTTTGAGTTCACACACACCCATGTAAACTTGTGTAGCATATGCAAACAGGATTGGCTTATTTAAGCCACAAATGTAAGCACATTGGCTTATTAAGCCCAAAAGTTGCCGGCTTAAATAAGCCTGAAAGTTGCCGTGTGTAATATCGCGCTAAGTGAATCTAAACTTCGTTCGCTCTTTTTGGTTTCCCTCCCCACTGCGTCCCTCACCCTCACGAATGGCGTGCCGCCTCAAAGTGAGTCTTCGTCTAAACAGGCACATATAACATGGTTTTCTTTGAGCTCTGTTCATCTGTATATTATTTGTGCTATAGTCAAATAACAATATTTTCTGTTTCCCATAATTTCAGTATGCGATTATTCTTCATGCCCCAGAAACACCATCCCGAAACACCATATGTAAAAAGAGTTCAAACATGGAAAATGCATGCATACACTGCCGTACAAATTGTTCTTCTTGGTGTTTTATGGACTGTTAAATCATCGAAAATATCTTTGGCCTTTCCTTTCTTCTTAATAATTATGGTGCCCATTAGAATGAAATTATCTGCAATTTACACACCACAGGAAATGGCTGCTGTAAGTTCTATCTTTATTTTCATAAGCCTATAACTTTTTTTTTACCTACTAATAATTTTCTTTCGCAATTTTTAGTTGGATGGCAGTCAATCTATCGACGAAGATGAACAAGACTTTTACGAGCAGGCAACGATACCAGCATAATTTTCAACCTATAATGTTTACTTTTTGTTATTTAAAAAATGAAATTTGGTGCCTTTGAAGCTTATTTACTTAATTGAATCCTAAGGAGAAATTTATTCTTATACAAAAAAAAACTAATCCCGTTTATTATTCTAAAGAAATCTATTGTATTAACAACAAATTAAAAAACCGAATACTGATTTTTCGCCTACAAAACTTATGTACGCGCAATCATTTAAATCGGATCAGTGAGTCTAGTACTAGTTTGTAGTATTGTTTTTTAAATCATAATGTTTTTATTCTTTTTTCTTAAAATATTATGTATTATTACTTAAATGTACACTATATACTTAATAGTAAATGCAATTGTTTTTAGTAGATAAGGAAATATTTTCATTCTTAATATACTTGACACGTGCTCAACGGTAATAAAAATATTACAAAGGTAAAAAAATAGTAGATAGATTGTGAGAAATGTGTATAAATACCAACTTTTAACTACTAAAAATAGAAAATCGTTGTTAATGAAAGATTATTACTTAGAAATCTGTGATTTTAGTTAGTAACCATTTCAAAATTTACTAAATCAAATTTCAAAATCATATTCAAAATTATTCGTCTAAAAAAATATTAAAGCAAAAGGAAAGCAACTCTATTTTAAGATAAACATAAATTTTAATTCAAATAGTGTCAAGACAAAAGTAGGTAAATTACATATTTAGGAGATTGGTTTTACTTAATAATTAATTATATATTATTAAAATTGTGTTTTAATTGATTTACGTTGTCTTTTCAATTAGGAATATATCATGAAGACGAAATACTATGATTTGTTTTGGGTAAGATTCTTCTTTGTGACGTCATGTCTCGATTAGACATATTCTCCGATTGGAATGACGCACAAACAAACATATATTTTTTTATCTTATTATTCATAAATCGATTACACTGTTGGATAGTTTTGGCAAACCAACTATTTTCTCCGACATCTTGTGACCATGAAACTTGCCACTTTCTAACAGTAATTATGATCTGCCTACAACAGCCAATCTTGTGGTTACTTTAAAAGCGCAAGAACATGTATCGTAATTTTGAGTTTGCTCACTATTTTGCATATTTTTTATCTTTTTAAAAAGAATAAACAATTCTCTCTTTGGTTTAAGAAGTTTATTTATACAAATCAAAAAAAAATCATTGTATAAAACGTTTTGCATCTCTTTATAATACTTAACTATATTATTTGCTAAATATTCATTCAAAACATACATTTCTATAGAAAATATAAAAACAATTAACTTTTTTTACATTTACCCATTGTTGGAATGGATTCGATTTTACTCAATTCAACGTCTCCGAAAAAAAATCTTATCATGTTCGTATTACTGAAATCTGTAAGTTATTTTGATTGACTCTTACAATCATTTCTACAAATTTGTAAATACGAACGCCATTTAATTGCCCTCTTGTTTATCAACAAACTTTACATTGTGCAAATATTCAAGTAGAACTATAAAAAATAAGAAAACAAAAAACATCGAAAACAAAAAAAAATGTTTTGCTTTGTGCATTAGGCAAAATCAACAAAAAAAATACAATTTAAATAACATATTTGCATAACGTTTTGGATTAGTCTAAGCAACTGGATTTTGTTTCATTAATTCGATATCGGATTCCATCATGTCCTTGACTAGCTCCTCAAAGGAAACCTTTGGGCACCAACCCAACTCTTTTCTGGCTTTTGTCGAGTCACCAAGCAGTAGATCAACTTCTGTTGGCCGGAAATATTTTGGATTAACTTTCACCCGAACGGTGTTTGTTCCCTTCTCCACGCCAATTTCATTCACTCCCTCGCCCTGCCATTCAATCTCACGGCCGATATAACGAAATGAAGCCTCAACGAACTCTCGAACGCTGTGAGTCTCTCCAGTTGCTATAACGAAGTCTTGTGGAGTTTTCTGTTGAAGCATCAGCCACATGGCTTCGACATAGTCTCGAGCGTGACCCCAATCGCGTTTGGAGTCAAGATTTCCCAGTTCGAATGCATCCAATTGATTGAGGGATATTTTCGCAACCGAGCGAGTTATTTTCCGTGTAACAAAATTCTCCCCCCTGCGAGGGGATTCGTGATTGAAAAGGATCCCATTGCAGGCGAACATGTTGTACGCTTCACGGTAGTTGATCACGATCCAAAATCCGTACATTTTTGCACATGCTAAAGGAGTTTTAAAATTTAATTTGATTTATTTTAAATATATTAAGCTTCCAAAATATTACCATATGGAGATCGTGGATAGAATGGAGTTTTTTCATTCTGCGGAGTTTCGGCTACCTTTCCGTAGAGTTCTGAAGTGGATGCTTGGTAGAATTTCACCGATTTCATTTCACACGTACGGATTGCGTCGAGAAGACGAAGAGTACCCACGGCATCTACTTCCGCGGTGTATTCGCTTAAATCAAAAGAAACCTTGACGTGGCTCTGTGCAGCTAAATTATAGATTTCAGTGGGTCGAACAAGCGCTATTATCTTTACGAGACTGCTACTGTCGGTCATGTCTCCGTAGTGTAGTTTCATTTTTCCCTCCCGATGGGATTTGGGATCAGCGTAAAGATGGGCAATCCTACTTGTATTGAAAGTGCTTGATCGTCTGATAACTCCATGGACTTCGTACCCTTTTTCTAGAAGAAATTCGGCCAGGTAGGAGCCATCCTGAAAGAAATAACGGTTACAACGGTAAAATTTTAGGACAAAAATTTCGGGAATCAAAATTTTAATACATAAAGTCGAAATGTTTGAAAGTTTTTCAGACGTGTGTTTCATAACGGGAGAAATTGGCATATTAGCATAATTCAATCACGATTTTGTGTGGTTTTCTAAACTTTGTATCGAGTGGAAAAAAAATTGAAGACGAAAAAGGTGGGAATGTGATTTTACATAGCTTTTCCATACATCATAATTCAATTGAAAAAAAAAAGATTAAATTGGAAATAGGACTATTAGTTTTTATAGCTGTTTCAAATGTTTTTAATTCAGCTATTTTCAAATTAAACTTGGCGCCAAGTTTTTTTTCTGAAACAAGTTCCACATTTTGGAACTAACCAAGTCATCTCTTTTATCATTGAGAATGTAAATAATTATTTTGTTACAAGATATTTCCATTCATTTCTTTATGATTTATGAAAAAATTTCTACGTCCTAGCACGATTCAAATTAAGTCGAATACTGAATAGAAAGAAAGTAATTTTTACAGACAACATCGAAATGCTCACCTGGCCGGTAATCCCTGTTAATAAAGCAACTTTTTTCGTTTCCGAGTCATTTTGTACGTTATTTGATGTTGAACAATTACCGGATGCCATTATGTCTTAAAATTTCTTTAAACAGCGAAAAAATATATATTTTTGAGAGTAATTTCTTATCACTCGCGCTGGGGAAAACACCTTTTCTGTTTTATTTTTTCTATTGTCAATATTTTTTGACGTTTACACAGTTAAAAAAAATTCAGAAATGAATATAAAAATCCTTAATTATGGGCGGTATTATGGTTATTGGTAGAAATTTCGAGAAGTGGTTTTAGGGATTGTCCATATATTTGGATTGTGCAAAATAGTCTGAAATAAAGCCAACCAAATTGCTCTCAATTCCAAGCTTGATTTCAGTCGACTATAGTTGCTAGGTTCGACTATCAAAATGGCCCGATTCAGTGCGCGTGACAATTGTTGTAGCTTAGTGCGCGTGACAATTGTTAACACTTTATCCGTTATTTAATTCGCTCAAAGTTCACCGAGAACTCTTAACTGTATCCACAGATATCCTACTACTAGATCGCGGCACTCGAACAATTCCATACCAAAAATATGGAACAGCGTGACTATGGTTGTCTCATTTTGTCTTCGAATTTTAGTGATGTCAGATGTTCGAATCAGTTCTGAATTTCTATTCAATTCTAAATTTAAAGTGGTATGTGGCAGCTCTGAATATTAACATGAATAATTGGTATAGGGATTGAATAATATTCCGTCGGGGACCTGCATAAGCATTTTTTTCCCAGAATTTTAATTTCCCAGAATTTACTAGCTTTGTCCCTTTTTCTCGTCATAACTTTTTGACGTTTCAGTGGTCTATTTGAGATAGCAAATGGCTTGATCTAGTAGTAGGATATCTATGACCGTATCCCATGATTTGTTCGCTGAGGACTTTGAGCAAATAAAAGTTTATTTTTGGAAAAATTTGTAATAATAGAGAAAATTAGACATATTTAAAATACATTTTTATAACTAAAACTATCTTTTCCATCTACTCGCTCAATTGAGGTAATTATTGAACGCGTGCAAATTTATTTTCCGTGGACCACCCAGTAATTGTGAACCTTTGAAATAAAGAAAGTATATTGTGAATGGCAACTATTGTGAAAGAATCAATTGTCAATATTTTCCTTGAGATAGTCGTCATTTTTGCAATCTGTTTTTACGCCCAATTAATTTCGCAAATTAGTGATTCAAAATGTTGAAATGTACTCTAGGTTTAGTGCTGATTAGTTTTTTGGTTCATCAGATAAATGTAAGTATTAGAAAATAGTAAAATAACGAGGAAAATTAATAGCGCAACAAATCTGTTTCGGAAATGGAATTTTCCGTGCATAGTATTTGCAAATACACCTTTCCAAAGTAAAATGCGACAAAAATTGATTAATTTTCTAAAAATCCTAGTTAGTATTATGAGTAGTATAAGGTGGTGGAACAATAATCATTTTTAAAGAAGCTTGAACTATAAGAGTTTGTGTCTTCCATGTTTTGCAAAAAATTTAATTACAGGAAAATAATTCAATTTCTTAATATGATTGAACTTTGTTCACATTGAAAACAACCAATTTGTTATTCTGATTAATCCACAGATTTGTAGATGCTAATATGAATGAGGCTATTTTATTTTTTTTAGGGCCAATCCTATGAAGATAAAAGATGTAAATGTATCTGCCCGAGCATAAAATCGGTACAGAACAACACACAAGAGACCGACCGAATGCTTCTCATAGAAAATGTGCCCCCGAACAAATGGTAAGTTTACCATTTCAAGAATTTGGAACATAAAACGTTGATCCAAATAATGTTAAATTGTTTCGTTTAGTAACTGTGATGGAGTAATTTTACCCAGAGTTGGGGACAAAATCAAAGGAAAGGAGCAGGAGTTTTGTCCACGTTGCGAGTGTAAATACGAGAATCGTAACACAGCCATCATCAAGGTAAAGCCCATTCTAGACATCTAAACCTAATGAGACTGCTACAATCATTCAACATTTTCTCTTTCAGCTGGTGGTGATAATCGTAATTTGGGTGATTTCCATATTGGTCATCTACATGCTATTCCTAATGTGCCTGGATCCCTTGCTGAATAAACGTGTCAAGGCCAACTACCAGGAGCACACAAATGAAGATGTAGCTATTCCCCGCCCTAAAATCCGATACATGCTCTTAAATAATAAAGACTCAGATTCCTAGCACATTTTCATTTTTCTTTTATTTTTCACTAACTCACAAAGTTCATTACATAATCCTTAACTTTTAAAAATTTCGCCCTTTTTAGGATGATAACGGATCGGTTGGAACATCTACAGCAGCGCCGTCTTCATCCACCGCCCCGCCTCAAGTCCTGACCAATGCCCCCCGTGGCAACGTCCTGAATAGAGTTGGACATCAGCAGGATAAATGGAAGCGACAGGTTCGAAAACATTTTCGCGAAACAATTTTTTTTTAATTAACAAAAACTAAACATTTCTTTTGTGTAAAAAAGGTTCGAGAACAAAGACGAAATATCTACGACCGACACACAATGCTAAATTAGTCTGTAACCGATTGAAATCTCGGTCAGTTTTATGTGTTAATAAAGTTTACATTCTTTGTAGCATGGGGAAATGTTGCAATTATCTTCGTTACTTCGGTTAATAAATTCTTTTATTTATTATTTTTGAAATCTCATTCGTCTAACTTGCAAATTGTAAAACTATAATAAAAAATGTGAAAGGATTATCTTATTTATGTTATTCTAATTGGTTTTTGGATTATTTTTCTTGCGCATTGGAACTTGAACCGACAAAATCTTCACACAAATGATTTTTTTTGCTTTTATATTTGTTTTTGAAGTTTTTTTTTCCATAGGAAGGGAAAGGTTTTTTTCATTTTCAGTTTATTATTTTCCATAGGGAGTAAAAAGTTTTTTTTTTTCAATTTTAGAAGCCGTTTAGGCATTTTTGCGAAGTGAATGCATTCAGGTAAAATATGTTTTCAAAAAGTCTGTTATGCTCAAGTGAAACACACACATTTTCAATGTTTAAAATGGCAATAACTATACCAACGGCAAATCATCCGCTTCATCAAAAAACGTGCAAATTTCAAAACACATGAGAAAAAATTAATTTGTGAACATTTTTCAATCCTGCTAATGCTAATATGCAAAACAATATTTAAATAATTTAAAATACTGTTTTGCATTATAAAGACCGTTTGCGCCAACTATTTTCAGAAACAAAAAATATAATTGTACTTAAGCCAGATATTTTGGGACCTGAATAGTTCAAGTTTAGCTTAATTGGCTAAGTTACATTGGTGCAAACGACCATAAATCATTTTATCGGAAATTATTGTTCGCAACAAAAGGGTATTTCCTATTACGTCACCATTCTTGTGCTTTTATTTGGTGCCACGTATCAAGTGGGAAAACAAACAAACTGCCAAAAATTTCTCCAGATAAATGTATGGACTCAAAAAATTGATAAAAACGAGGTAAAGTAAAAGCACCATCTTTTCACCTTGGGGTAAAAATTTCTGTTTTTCTATTTCAAAACTGATTTGCAAACTTTACTCTCGTTTGAAGTTGGCTGTTTAAAAGGTTTAGAATTCGAGTTTAGTGTAAAATTGGTTAAATTTTGGCCACATTTTTCTTTAGTTTAAGAACAACCCAGTTTCTCTAAGCCAAATAGTTATAAATTTTTCCAGAAGTTGTATGTCTTTGAGGCGATTTTGAATTGTTTTTCCTAGATTTTGAATTATGTTTTTTCTTCTTCAAATAAGTACCTCTAATAAGCGTAAAAAAAATTTTCTGACAATGAAATATATTATCTTTTGGTGCTCTCGAATTTTGAGATTTAGATTTGCAAAACTTGAGGAATTGTTTTAAATGCACAACGATTTTGATCCCAATTTATTTGCGTTTACCTGTGTAATGCATTTAAGTGCGTAGAACGTAGTATTGAATGTAATTTTGACAAATTCACAAGTGAAGTTTCAAGTCTGAAACTCTTTTCAGCAGTCTAATCTAGGATGGAATATTGTTAATCTAGTACATTATCACGTAAAGTTAAAAAATAAAAATGTTTTCAAGATTTTATTTTAAAACTTACTTGAAAATAGTCAAAAGCCGAAGTTCAAACTTTGAATATTGCGAATACTTAATAGGGTGATGTGAAAGCAAAACGAGAATTACCATGAACAAGTGATGGACTAAGGTGAAATAGATTGATCCAAAAAAATGTAGTAAATCGACGGAAAGAGAAATAAAAATTTTCGAGGATTACTTCGATAATTTCACAAATTCTTACGTTGCGATGATTTCCACGAGGATTTCACAAAAGTTTTGCTTTCAGGGTAAAAAACAACGAAAAGCAATAAGTAAAAAAATAATGAAAAACAAATAATCAGTATTAGCTGTTATGCAATTGTAACTTTAGTCAGCAACGGTTGTAAGTTTCAAGAAACTTGGTTTATTCTCAACCTTAATTTCTAATCAAAACTCTGGTTACTAGTTAAACTAGCTCCGGGAAACTAATAAACTAGCTAAACTAGCTTATGAAAGAAGTTTAGAATCGTTCAATTTGTTGGTTTAATTTCATGGGATAGGCCCCCAGGAATAATATCAAACTGGGTGATATTAAACAGGTTCCTAACCATTAAAAAATGGAGTCGATTAGAGTAATGGCGGAATCGTCTTTAATTTGTAAATATTAAAAATATTAACTAGATTTGAGCAATTCGCGAGCAATTGAAAAACGCGAAAATTTGTGCGTACCGCTTGGAAATAAATCGTTTAATCGCTGGATAGTTACCATCTGTCAGTTGAATGGAATTTTTCAATCACCATGGCGGGGATCACTTGATTGTTTATCCCGAAATTTTTATTTTGTTAAACAAAAAGTTTGACAGTCATCTACGCACAAACACTATTCTTAATATTGAATTTCAGTGTTTCGATATCTATAATTAATAAATTGAACTTGGAAATACGGTTTAATCTAGTTTTTGTCGGGCCAATTGAGAAAATTTTCTCCTGGCAAAGTGGAACCAAAAAAAAGTGGGCAGGACAATTGTGAATTGTATTAATTATTCAAAAATAATAACATTGGTCCTTTGTGCAAAAACATAAAATACGTACTACAATCAACGCTCTTAAATGAAATATTTCACATTTATTTTCATTTTAACGATGTAGTGAGTATTAGAATTTTACCCCTAAGTATCCCAAAATGT
Source organism: Chrysopilus asiliformis (assembly GCA_964034945.1). Lineage (NCBI taxonomy): Eukaryota > Metazoa > Arthropoda > Insecta > Diptera > Rhagionidae > Chrysopilus > Chrysopilus asiliformis. Next base: position 72,711 of record OZ035962.1, on the reverse strand, counting down.
GGAATTGTCAAAGTTTAGTTTGTCAAGTAGCAAAATAAAAAAATGATTTTTTCTCTATTTCCAATTGCATCGTACAACTCAAATAGGATCGAAATTATTGAATTTTATCCACCGTGTTTCAATAAAAACCCATTTAATGTGTTTTTAAAATTGAAATGTCACAACGCGGCAAGAGAGGAAATCGTTTAGAAAACGACAATTTACAGCAGCAACCGCCTGTTAAAAGGCGCAAGGGGAGGCCACCAACAATCAGTAGTAGCTTCGAACAGCAGGATCATGAGGTCTCGACAACCACAACAATACCGATGGTGTCGGCTGGTGTGCAGGCCAAATTGGGCCCCACAGCCTCATCATCGTCGGCAACGTCGACTCTTTGGCAGGCGAGATCCATTAGCGATCTTAAAATATCAAGCATATACAATAGGAGTTCATCGGAGGCTCCTGCCGAGCTATTCCGGTAAAGCCCAACGACGAGATCCGTCAGATTCGAATCTTTTCTAATTGCCAAATTCTTTGCATTCTTCTTTTTAATAGCAAGGACCTAATCAGCGCTATGAAACTACCAGACTCCGAACCACTGTCAGTTGATGAATATTGGACAATATCAGATCCCTGGAAACAGGAATGGGAACGAGGTGTTCAGGTGCCCGTCAATCCCGATTCACTGCCTGAGCCAAGCGTTAAAGTTCTCCAACATCCGATCGCTGCACCCAAAAATGATTTTAAACTGTTAGTTTCGCATTCATCTCTCCTTATATTACGATTTATAATCGAATTTTGCGTATTTTCTTTCAGACCGAAAAACAAATATGTTCGCATCACTAAAGATGAACAATTCTTATCCGATATACACTATTTATCCACTGCACCGAATTTAGCCGAATCAACGTGCTCCTACGACTTGGATCAAATCGATGAAGTTTGGCTAAAGTTATTAAATAATGAGCGAGCCTTGTGTGGTGCTTCGCCCATATCCGATGGGCAATTCGAGAGGGTCATCGAGGAACTCGAGGTAAGTAGTCCGCAAATTCTTTAATGCATAAGTTTTTTTTTTGCATACGTGCTAAAGTCATTAGTGGAATGGGTAATTTGCATGCGTGGGCAAGGTAAAAATTCGTGGGAACAAAGATTTTTGGTTAAAAGTGACTATGAACTGATGATACGGGCAACGGGACGGAGAATAATTATGACTTTTAAACAGGCTCAATTCTATCTTGCCATTTAGTGGCAGGAAGATGGGGAAGAAGCAAAAACATTCAGGATGTTTCGAAGTTCGGAGAGAGTTTTTGATTTTAGTCTGCTCCAAATTTTCCCCGAAAAAATGAGCAGCTATGAAACTTTTCGGCACAAAAAATAAATAAATTGATGTTATTGAGAAGAGTCCATTGTTCAGGCTTCCATCTTTTATTTGCCTTTGAGGTTTCTGATCTTATATATTTATGAAACTGGGAAAGAGTTCACGTAAATTTCGCAAGTATTAAACGAAAATACAAGCCAATATTCAATATAGATTGCACAGCCAATGGTAAGTATAAGAACGTCAGCGAATTGAAGTTTTTGGGAACTTCTTCGTGGTTCTAGAAAGCAGGGATTTTCCTACCAACTTTACCAATTTACTCGTAATGTTCTATATATTGTACTCATTTCCCTTCAGATAGAGCCGGAAAATGAGTTGAACCAAAACTACACGACAATTGGAGATGCAAGTCTGTAACAGACTCCCCAGCCCTCTTCGGAAAAGGGTTACATGTTTTACTTACACCGTAAGAAAAACCGCCACATTAGAAAATGTTTACACATAATACTAAAAAAAGGATTCATTGGTCTTTGATCTTTTGTTACACTGGTGTTTGAACTGCTATATTTCAGGTAGCCTTTCATTAGTTAACAACATTATATTATACTCGGGATAAATTTAGCATGATTGGAAAATCTACTATAGCTAAAGATGCATTCAAGTCCCAAGAAGCATGACATAAATCAACCGTGATATTAGCGGTTAACATAAATGTTGCTTTCGACCTGTTAGATTGTTAGGACAGCTTGTGTTTTCTCTAAGGGTGAGGGAAGATGTCATTTTAAATTTAAATAATGACGGCTTCGCGATATTTCCCCTCTCCCTTTTCTATATTCTGCCATCACTCGCTCGACTCTGAGATAGAAATTTCTAACTTTAAAAAAAAAATTTAACATTTTTCTTTTTAATTAGGTGCGATGCTGGGATAAAATACAAGCAATAATGAGAAGTGAAGAAGGATTGGGCATTGAATATGACGAAAATGTTATATGCGATGTGTGCCGATCACCGGACTCAGAGGAAGCAAACGAAATGGTTTTCTGTGATAATTGCAACATTTGTGTGCATCAAGCGTGTTATGGAATAACGGCTATCCCTTCAGGTAAGTTTTTTTGAAATTTTGGCTCCAACGTGTAGAAAAGTTTTATGATTTTTTATTAAATAAATTGAATATTTCTTGAATTCGAATTGAATCTCTAAAGTAATACTCAATGTTAATTATTAAATACTTTTTCAATTCGTTCCACAATTAAGGACAATGGCTGTGTCGCACATGTTCAATGGGTAAAAAGCCAGATTGCGTTTTATGTCCAAACAAGGGCGGAGCAATGAAATCTACACGATCTGGCAAGAAATGGGCTCATGTCTCATGCGCTCTATGGATCCCCGAAGTTAGCATCGGATGTGTTGATCGTATGGAGCCAATAACAAAAATTTCAAGCATTCCGCAAAGTAGATGGGCTTTGATATGCGTCCTATGTAGAGAACGGGTCGGCGCTTGTATTCAGTGTTCGGTAAAGACGTGTAAAACCGCCTATCATGTTACATGCGCATTTCAACATGGACTCGAAATGCGTGCCATTATCGAGGAAGGCAATGCCGAGGATGGTGTTAAGCTAAGATCGTACTGCCTTAAGCATAGCGTAAGTAAAGGCAAAAAGGACAAAGGGAACAATAATAATGGATTCGGATCTGGATCCGAGGACGATGATTGCCGGAGACGGAAACTGAGAAAGGATATGACCTCTGAGGAAAGGAACCAAGTTCGTGTTATGAGATTACAGGTGAGCATTTTTTTCCTTTGAGTTTCGTTATTGCTTAAGGAAATTTTTAGAGTTTCGATCTCAGGGAGCCATTTTGCAATTAGAAACACCTAAAGTACTTAAAAATTGTTGTTAAACATTTGTAAAATTGAAGTTTTTTTTGCCGTAAAACAATTTTAGCGAGCTAATTTTTGGTGTTCTCACTTGTAAAATGCTATGAGTTTGTTTTTCAGTGGAAATGAGGCATTAGACATTTTTATATTAGACTGATGTCATGCTAGAATTTTGACGACGAATTTTCGTGTCAAAGACATGCAAAAATAGGAGGGTAGGGTAAAAAGTTTGAAACCCTTGGCAAGAAAAACACGATTTGTGGTGAATTTTCCTTGAGGACATATTTTTTTTTTAAAGTACATGAGCCTAAAATTTCGGGCAAGCGGTTTTCAAGCTGTCACATTATTGTTGGGGTTTTCGGACAGCCCCCCCCCCCCCCATCCTTTGTTATATTTTTTTCGAGTTTAGTATAAACTAATCATCAGGTTGGAGGAGGGAGGGTTAATTTGGGATCGGAGATGTGAGTCTACGGTAATGTGAACAGAATAATGAAGATACCATAAAAATAGTTTAGCAAAGCGTGACGAGGAAGAAGGGAGGCTGAACCTTAAAGGGACATTAATTAGCTTGATGCATTTTATGGGCAGTTCCTTACGCGCTTTAAAATCTTTAACGCTTTTATCGATATTTTGATAAAACCTCAATAAAATCAGATCATCTGAGGTAAGGATGTCCATTAAAAACAAAAAAAGTCGTCACAAATCAAGGGATCATTATTCCTTACCCTCCTATATTTTAATGATTAAAAAATTGATAATTTTTACAATTATATTCTGGACTACTTTCAAACAAAACTTTTACACATTTTTTTGCATTTTTCTTTCGTATTCGTCTCGGAATTTAGGAAGTGGAATCTGAGTTTGATAAACATGTGAATATCAAAGATATTAGCTGCCATTTACTGGAGGTCGATCAGGAGGCGATCCAATGCATTTACAGTTACTGGATACTTAAACGGAAATCCGGCAAGAATCGTCCATTAATACCACCAAAGGCGGAGGATGTCGACATGCTGTCGAATAGTCAAGAGCAGGCCGATGGCGAGAAGAAGAAAATGTTTGTGCATTTGCGGCAGGATCTCGAAAGAGTAAGAAATCTTTGTTATATGGTAAATCGACGGGAGAAGCTATCCCGGTCCTTCTTCAAAATGCGCGAACAGATATTTTATAAGCAGATAGCAGTTTTAAGTGAAAATTCCTTTAAGGATAGCGACGCTAGCATTATAAGTGCAGTTATTCATGCTAACAATGGCCCCTCTGTGTATGATAGATTCTACTCTAGTGCCAGTGCACTGGGCGATAATGTGATAAATTTCGATGATATTCAAGAGAAAATTAAGGGTCTCCAATCAATTGGATCGGTCGATACGAAAGGTCACAGCCATCATCATCATCACCATTCAGGTGGCGGTGCTGGTGTAGCAGTGGGTGCTAGTGGGGCTAGCGGGATCGGGACAGCCGGTCTTAATTCGACAGTTGTAGCAGATGAGAAACATCGAAAAGACTCGTACACCAAAATCCATGTGAATGGGATTTCCGATCGAAGAAGTGATAGCATGTATGACGATAGTTGTCTATCGTCCAATTCGGACAATTCTGATAAATACTCGTCGAGTACGGCGGATGATCGTAAGCAGCAATCAAGAAAGAAATCGCACAGCTATCTAAAGACACTAGAGAAGCACTTGCGGCGGAAGAGTGTTACATCGTCATGTATATTGGACACGTCCAGTGATGATGATGCCACCGAGAAGAAGGATCGAGGCAGTGGCGGAGGCGGTCAAATGCCAATCAAAAAGAATCTTTCATTGCGCGAAATGGAGAAGGAATTGGCCAAAGATAGTGCGCATCTGTCGTCGAGCGGAGAAAGTGAGGAATTGTTACCAATCAAGAATTCCGGCAATCGGGCAATGAACAAGAAAGCATCACTCGCCATATACTCAGATAGTGAAAGTACCGATAAAGAAAAGACCGACAATACGGTCAGTGATTCACAGCAGCAAATGTTCAGGACAAAAGCGGCGATGAAGGAGTTCTCACTGCAGTCGGGCAAGTCGAAACAGAATTTGAAGAAGGCGACCGGCTCAAAGTCCAAAGACAATGATAGTCACAAGATGAGCGTACCTGAAGATAGTGTAGCCGCTGAAAAACCTGTGGCCGTCGATAAGTTTATCAAAGGTACGAAAACAACGGAAAGCGTTACAACGTCACCAGATAAGCTAAAAAAGAACACGAGCAAACCGAAATCTCACAAGCCTAAAACAAATGACGACGTACCCATGGAGAAACTGACATTAGACAATAAGAACAAGTTCCCAACTGATTTGATGGTAGTACCACAGCGACAAGCCGCTAAGAAGGCATTCGAGAATATGCGCTCGACAAATTTGTACGTGGGCACTGCCATCCAGAAAAAGGACATTCGGGATGCTAAATCCGATGAAAAGGAGAACGACCGCCAATTGGTGAGGGAGAAGGAGAAGGAGAAAGAGCGCGATAGACCCAAAGAGAAGGAATCTCGCGACGATGATCGCCAACGCGACAAGGAGAAAGAAAGAGATCGCGATCGGGATCGGGAACGAGATAAGGAACGATCGAAGCCAAGAGGTCGACCGCCAAAACAAACCAAGGATGAACCAAGAGAAAAAGACCCGATCAAAGAGTCCTTGTCCAAAGAGAAATCGAATATTGAACCGAAGCAACCGGTCGAACAATTGGTGGAGACTTTGCGACCAGAGAAATTAGAGAAGTCTAGCAAAATTGATAATCTTATGGTGGCATACGTGCCCCAACGCCAGGCAGCAAAGAAGGCGGCTGAAACGATCAAGAGTGGAATGGGAAAGGCAACTCTACAAGAACAGCCCGAAGAGAAAGAAAAAGAAGCGGACAAATCCAAAGAGAAGATCGTCGATCGTCCAAAAGAGAAGGAAATCGACAACAAGCAGCAGAGAAAGAAACTTGAAAAGAAACCCTCAGCAATTGTTCTCAGCTCGAGTAGTTCGGGCTCTTCCAGTGAGTCTTCATCGAGCAGCTCGTCGTCAGGCGAAAGCGACTCAGAATCCCCGTCGCCTGAGGTTTTAGATAAGGGCATCAAATCGAAGCCAAGCAGCAAAACCGCTATTAGCACTGAGAATCTGAGAAGCAGCCGAGATGCAGTCGCGGATCGAGGTAGTCAACGGGAACAACATCACCCACAACGGGATCACGACCAGAACAAAAAGACAAAGAACGAGGAATTGAGCTTTGAATCGAACGAAACGGATCTCAGAGACACGTTGCCAAGCAAGGGGACCGATTTACGGAAACCAAAGTCTAACGAGAAGTCAAAATTAGCGACTAAAGCGAAATCATCGAGTTGCACTGACAAGCGAAACGACTCGATGGAGTTGTGTTCGCCAGTCGCTAATGAATCGAGACAGAAGAAATCCAAAAGAAATTCCGTATCGGGTGAAGTGAAAGAAGACGTTGTTGATAGACGGAAGACTCCTGTTCGGACGTTACTCAGTCCATCGCAGTCGAATGAAGATGTTAGGACGAAAAAATCGAAATCATCAGCTATGTCAGATCTAAATATAATTAAGAAGCAGGAGAAGCTAGAAGGTAAGAGTTCCCATCCATATGACACGAATTCCAGAACTCTGGAGGAGGAAATCGCTCAGCGCAAGGCCGATTCGATTTCGCTGGTCAACACGGCGGTGAACGTAAAAAACAAATCGAATCGAAATATTGGATCGCTGGATAAGCTGTTGAACAAAAAGGAAAGGGAACGAGAAAGAAAAGCCGCTCTCGAAATCTCATTACAGCAAAGCAGCAGTGCTAGCAGTTCTTCTACTATGGATAAAATGGACCACAAAGCAATAGACATGTCCGAAGTTCAAAGAGCGATGGATGTGGAGAATATTTCGGTACCCAAGTACATCGAAAAGACGTACCCGACCGAGGTGATCGACGTCGATTCGGAATCAGCAGAGAGTATACCTAGCAAAGTTGAGCCGCAGGCAAACAATGAGGATCAGAAGATGGACAAAGACAGTTTAGCCAGCGGAGCAGAGTATAATGCGGAACAGCCAAAAGATGATGCCCGAAAAGTATCTACCGACACCACTGCAAATTTGCCTCCAAGCTTTGGATTCGGTTTGATGAAGGATAACAAGGATATTGACATCAAAGCAAATGATATTCCACTAGTGAGTGACGTGGACGTGGAATATAAGTTCGAAGACAAGGAGAAGGACACGCAAGAAACCTCAATATTTGCCAATAAGGGAGATGCGGATGACATTCTAAATGTCCCATCCGTACTACCGCCACCGTGCAGTGATCTTAATTCCGATCCGATATTCGAAACAAAGCAGAATGATGAAGACAGTACTAGGGAAACGATCAACTTAATTGAGAAGCTCCGACAAAAGTACAAGAAAAGCACGTCGACTGTACTAAAATCGGATGAAATTAGTTCGAATATGGCGGCCGACAAAGAGGCGGAGACAACAGAAAACTTCCAATGCATTAAAAACATTCTTCAGGCAGCTGCCGAAGTCGAAGATAGTTCCTTGAAATGTGATGAGTTGGCGTCAACGTTTCCAGCGGTATCGGAATTACCTCCTCCTGTACCGCCGCCCACATTGAGAGACAGCGAAATAAACAACAAGGAATCCATGAATTTATCCAAGTGCTTTCCAATGGACGAACACGAACAGTCACGAATTGACCAGCAAATGGTCGATTCGAAGGCGACCAAGGCTTCGCTGAAAATGACTGGCGATGGGGAGAAGCATCCCAGTGAGCCGCCATTCTTGCCACCGAAGCAAATCGATGGCCTCGAAAAGCAGTCGCCCACGGCGATGGCATCTAAGCAATCTGCCGATTGTTTCGATAATATTGTCACGTCGAACTTCTTCAAGGGCGACTTTGTCGATATTCATGGTAAAGAGAATTTGGGAGCTTCTGGCAAATTGGACTGCGATTACGATGACAACACGAGAATGCCATACATAAATCCGCAGAATATGTGGAATGAAAACGACCTGATCCAGACGAGGCGATCGGTGTCGTCTTCGCCAAGTTCGATATCTGAGTCCAACGATGATTTCAAAATGAAATCCAATCTCGTGTCAGAGGTGAGCAAATCACTGGTCAGTGGCGGCAACAACCAACCGAATTTAAATCCAATTCGTTGCGATGTGGAACCGCTGGACAAACATGGATTCAATAATATTACGCCATTTGATATGGGCGCTCCGCAATTTCCAATGGGAGGAGCGCAACAGCAACAATCGCAGGCACATCACCAACAACCGCCTCAAGTGCATCACCAACAACAACAACATGTGCCGCATCAACCGCAGCCCGTCGTCAACGGTGTGGATCTTATGAATTCGTACAACTTTAATGAGAGCAACCAATATAACGGTCCAGTGAGTCTATTCCCATCGCAGCCGTTATCTAATATCAATGTACAGATGCCGTTCCCATCGCCGGGTGCCGCTCTCTTCCCATCCTCGATAAATTCCAGCTTGGGTCTGCCACCACAGCAACAGCCATCCGCCGCACCGACGAGCAATAGTATTTTCGGCCATTTGATGAAACACGACCACAATCACAGTCTCGCGTCTACAGCACAAAACAATGAATCGCAGTATCCGTTCTTGAATCAATCCTGCAACGCTGCATTCACCTCGTCCTCGCATAACATCGCTCTGACCGCAGAAATTGTTTCGACGACCGTCGGCTCTGCGGTGGCCGGTACCATTCCCTCTCCGCAAATGATCCATTCGAATAATTTCGGTGCACAGAACCAATCTATGCTGGGCAGTGCGCAGCCACCGGTCAATGCCAATATAAATCTGGTGAATCCTTGTGAGATGATGCAGCCTGCCGTGGTTAACTCCAAAGATTCCCCATCAAAACGATCGTCGGCGCGATTCAATCAACAGATCAAGTCGCCACAACTGCACAAGAGCCCTGGCAAGAGTCCACGACAAATGGAGCTCAGCAAGCATCACAATCAGGCGAGCATACAGAAGATCAAGTACGATACTATTCGGTCGAGAAGCCGATCAACGCGCGGGTCGAACCCTACCCCCCGTGTGAGAGGTCGAGGCCGAGGACGGGGGCGTGTCATTTCGCTCTCGCAAATGCCATCGAATCTCGAATTCGATAGTTCGCTCAGTTCGATTCACAACAATCTCGCGGGCACCGTCTACGATCTAGACTTTGACGAGGATCTCACATCCTGCAGTAACGTTGAGAATCTGAAATCGTTGCGCGACCGAAGACGGTCCTTCGACTGCCGTGCGACGCTTCCGAATAGCGGCGAATCCAAGTTCACGAGCCCCAAACTACGGGCGACAGCTAGTCAAAGATTAATGTCTGATCTGAAGCCACCGACAGGTTTGCCCACCCCATCTCAGCCAGACATGCATAGCAGTACACATTCACTGCTACAGAATATGGTGCATCCAGTGCTTCCAGGGCCAGTCGACATGAGAACGTACAATTCGGGCTTCGACAATAATCAGGCAAGCCAGGAGGCCTACAACAATCATTTACTGGGGGCATTCGCCTCTGGTACCGCGGACCAAACCCTCCACGATATTGACGAGGAGGACGAAAAGGAATTCCAATCGGCGCTCAAGGCGAGCAGCACGGTACGATCGAAGACTACAACCACAACGACATTAACAACGGCCATCCCACAGGAGCAGCCAACGGTTGCGGAAGTGCCGCCCATTGAGACTACATCTGAGGAGATCTCCATCGATTCTGATACGACAAATACAAAAGTTTCGCTCTCGGACTCTAGAAATCAATTGAAACTGAAGATCAAAGGACCTCTAGCGCATCCCGATAACTACGTTTCAACGAATAATTGCTCCACAATCAGTCAGACGTTGGTAGCCGAACAGAATCTCAGTTTGCAGATGTCGTCAGCGGCCAGCGTGAATCTGTCGTCGATGGGCAATACGACGGGAACCTCCAGCCTGCGTCGAATGCGTAAAAAGGAGCTATTGCGACAGTATTGGACGCAGGATATGAATATGGATGATTCTGCCTGCTTGCCACCAGCTGATCCATCTGCCAGTAACGATCAAATGTCGATGAGTCGAATCGTTGGCATTCCAAAGGCTGTGGATTCGATGAGTTCGATACCAACCAAGGATGACTACAAGGACTACACGACAATTGATCCGAGAAAGCGGAAAAAGCTGCCTGGAATGTCACGTGAATTACGGCAACTGGACGTTAAATACGATACCGAACATCCAGAGAGGCGGAGAAGTGTTTGCTCAACAGGAAGCAACATATCGACCAACAATCCCGTAGATAAAGTTTCGCTGAAGCGTCGCAGTAAAGGTAAAAGCATGGAAACAGCAAGTGGTGCCGGTGACGCACCGAAACTGAAGATTAAAATTCGAAATAACGTAATTGAGACGTCGACAGAAATGACCAGAGTTATGGGATGTCCGCCGAAAAAGCGATTGGCGGCGAGTTTGTCGGTGCCGAGTCTGGAGATTCTAAAGCGAGATTGTATGAATTTCCGTAAACAAGTGATGGCAGATTTCGATGAGGAGGAGAAGGAAAAAGTTCCCAAGTCCAAGTCCGCTAAGAAAGAGTACAAGGAGATGCGGAAGAAGAAGAAGAAGGGCAAAGAGAAAAAGGACGAAATTCAAGTCATCGACAATAGCAAGGACACACCAAAGTTGATAATCCGTTTCGGTAAGAGGAAAGCGAGCGAAGAGGCAGGAAACTCAGAGCAAAGCGAGCCAGTGGTCGCCGCAACAACATTGGGACTCGCTGCAGTAGCGTCTGCCACTGTCGGCCAACAGCAATCTCAGACAATTCCATCGACTGTGACTGGCTTGGCGGGTGGGGCATCAAACGATGATGCCGAGAGCAGTAAGCAGCTAATCACGAAGCCAATCCGGTTAAAATTGGCGCGAAATTCCGATGGTGGAGGGTATGTGATTGGGGGTTCGAAGGGTGAAAAGATAGCGGCAAGTGCAACAGATGGGGGCAATCCTTTGACGACATCGCCTACGGCAGTTGTGGGGATAGCCAATAGTGGTGCAAGTCATAAACTACAGCAGCAAACGCACAGTACCATGGAGTCCATCCGAATTCCATCAGGCGAAGATGATCTTGGACGACTGCCATCAGATAATAGCAGCAGCATCGATGAACAAAACTCATCTGGTGATAAGAGAACACCGGCAGTTGATCTGAGTGAAGCTTCTAATCCGCTTAATTCATCACCAACGACAGCCACTGTGAGTGTAATGTCGGCCAACACAAATGTTAATAATAGTAGCGACCTCAAAGGTCAAAATACAAAAGGATCCTCCTCGAAAGGCTGCCGCCCCTTGCTTCCTTTAAACAAAGACTGTGAAGTTAGATGATAATCTGTCTGTCTCTAAAGAAATTGAAATTTAAGTTAAGGAATGTCGCCTGGATTCATTCTAACCCAACAAAATCTTACACAACTCAATAATCCGATGATCCTCTATTCGTTTCGAGTTTGTTTCGCACCAGTCGTCCTTAGGGCTATTGTTAAATTAATACAAAACAAACAACTATAAACCATTATTGAAATAAAATAATAAAATATTAAAATAAAATGGAACACATTCATTGTTGTTGTATATTTGATCATCTATAATTTTAAATCAATTCACATATAATTTCTTGTTTTTCAAATTTTTTTTGGGTAAAATTATAAGTAAATTTTAATAATAATTATAAATAAATAACATAATTGTAAATAGAAAAGCTTTACTCTAATATTTAAGAAAAATTATAAATTTATATACATAATTAATTAATATTAATATATATCTATATATATATATATGATTATGAAAATTACATATTGTTCTGTAAATTTAAAGATACAAACAAAAAAAAAAGAAAATCATACACACACAAACACAAGTAGATTATATTAATGAAAGGGAAAAAGTTAAGTAAAATTTAAAAAAATGATTAAAATAATTTAAAAGTACTGAAGAAGAAAGAAAGAACACAACCAACAAATTTGAATATATATGAATATATTTAAACAAAAAACAAATAAATAAAATATTGTAAAAAAAATTATGCTCTTAGATAGTTTTTAGAACAATATTTTATCTTAGGAAGATCAGCAATATATGCATTTTATTAGGAAAATTAACTGCAACAGTTTTAAATTAGGTGTTAAATTCATATTTACATAAAGAAACAACAATAACAGCAACAAATGAAAAAAAATGCTACTACGCAAATTACATTTAAGTATCAAAATTATATATTAAAGAACAACCGGTTATTAAGTATTAGAAACAAACAAACAACTCTAAATACCTACATTTTTCGTAAAAAAAAAAAAACATTTATAATTCATGCGATTTATTATTATTATTTTGTATTTCCTTTGTTTTTGATTTTCGGCAATATTTATTTTAAATGTGTGACAATTTGATGCGTCATTTTTTAATGTCTTCCTACATTCAAAATAATGTCATTTTAGTCAGTGTAACGTAGAAATTCGTCATTGTAGTAAATTCATGTATATTCAATTTTTATTATTTTTTGTGTTTACAATTTTTTTTTGACATTTTTTACTTGAACGGGTTTTTTAATTACCCTTTACGCCAACTGCACCCAAAAAAATGTTTTTAAGTTTCTCGCAACCGCGGAGCATTGGTATCAAGACAAAATCGGTTAAGGCTTTCTAGTACAAGTCGACCCTACAAGTTTTTGTCACATATAACATACCAACACACATTTATGATTCAGCGAACTGAGTCGTACGATATCTTCGTTTTCATTTCGATTTTGCAAGTAATTTTAGTACCTTTCTTATGTGTGTAAGAAAGATAAACAAAAAAGGTCGAAAATCAAACCCTAACAATTTTCGATTTCTGTACCAACATAAGATGCTTAAATGATGTTTGAGTTGTTAGATTTTGGGTTTATGCCCAGTTGAAATTATGCTAGTTAATAGTAGATGGCAAGTACAACACAACTAATATAGTATCAACTACTTTTGGAGCTAGCGTCAAACTAGTTAAAAACTTTTAACTTCTGTCCTAGTTGCAGCTACTGTCAACTTGCAATTAGTCTAATGTCAGCTGGGCATTAGGGCAGTCAAACCCTAAATTATAAAAACTTAAGTAAATTCTAGGTCTCAAGCACATAATTTAAGTGAAACAAATCCTGCGACAGACAAAAAACGTCGAGAGATAAAAAACAATAAACAAATAAGGAACGATTTAAAAGTTCTATTAAATCTTGACCAATGAAGCCGCTTAATTTACTTAAAAAAAACCTGCTATATTCGGTTGATGCAAACGCCATTTATTTAATTCAAATACCATCAACTTAATATAAATAAATAAATTGAATATAAGCTGCGCCTTAGGTTTTCTTTGTACAAATTAATCTGTTTCCGAATATATCTCTTTTTTAATTTAAAAAAAAAACATTTTTATTTCAGTAACAAAAATAAATATAAATAAAATTTAGTATTAAATATACGTTAGGACTGTTTTTTATCGGGCATTTGAAAAATTTAACCTTTTGGCAGTGTTTATTGGTGGAATATGAATATCGGTCTGTCCGTTTTACGTATCTTAAATAACTCGAGAACGCGTTGAGCTAACGACTTGAATTTTTTTGAAAACCAATGTTACGAAAGACGTAGTTTTCGATCAACTTTTGAAAAAGTGATAGAACATTTTTTTAAATACCTTTTTTTGAGAAATCGCACAGACTGAGGTGGCTCAAGATTACTGTCCTTAACAAAAATTCTCCATTCTGGACTGGAAAGGAGTTAGTCGAGTCTGTCGACCGAGACGTTGCTGGTTGAGCCAGTAGATCGCTCAACCAGCAAAAAAAAAATACTAAGAGTACAAAACTGAAATTGAGAAAAAAAAACGAGGAGTACGAAACTGAAAACGTATGTGCGCTATTACACTTGGCTTATTTAAGCCGGCCACTTTTAGGATGAAGTAAACCACGGCGCTTACATTTGGCTTAAGCAAACTATTACTCTTTGCATATGTTACACAAGTTTACATATGTGTGTGTGTGGGCTCAACATTTGTCGTGCTTCAGTTGCCAAACAGTTAACATGGACTTTTCTGCTTACGTTCAGAAAGTAAATTATTTCTCCCTACTACTTTCTCCAAATAGGTTCACACGCTTTGCATGTGTGCAGAAAGTTGCAAATGAGCCATGATTTCGAGTGTCGATTCTTCCTTACCATATCCGCAATCGTTTTTCCCGAAAATTGCCAAGTGTAATCGCGCATTACGGCTCTCTACATTTTGTCTCCTCTTCCAAGCAAACAAAAAACTTTACACAACTCTTCAATACTTGTAATAAGAGTCGTATTTGTCATATTTTACCTTCAGCGTTCAATAAAGTTCAGAAATTCCGCGGACGATAAACTTTGGACAAACTTTCCACACAATGAGCTTTTTTTTGTCAAACAAGCTAATTACAAAAAGGTTTTATATTGCTATTTGATTTTATTTCTATAAATATTCAAACCCACGACGCTTTGGGAGTTTTTCACAAATATATCGCCTCGTATGTTGAAAAAAGATAAGGATTAATATTCAACCATTAAATACTGCCAAAGGTTTTTAAACAATTTTTAAAAAAAATTAGTTTCAGTGTTAGCAAAATCTAAATTAATTGTAATAGTGAAGTAGAGGCAGGCCTTTAATTTTATGATAGAAAACTTCAATCAGTTTTTTTAGTCTGTAGTAACAAAAAATATGAAATATTACACAAAGCAACGGTTTATATATAAATATGTGAAATATCTATTTATAAAAAAATTATTGTCAATTATTTATAAAAAGGAACAAAAAAAGAGATGTAGATCATAAATGTACTATTGAGAATCAAGTTAATGTTTAAAACATGGAAAATTACATACTATAACGCAAACACGGAAAAACACACATTCACACATACTAAATAACAATACACGAATAATAAATCTATATACATAAATGAAAAATTTTGCATCCAAACAGAAGCAGACGTATAGAATTTTGCATTTTTCCAAATAGTTTTAATTGGCGATATTATTAGCGCAGCGCAATGTTTTTCATTAAAAATAAATATTAATATAATTAACATGTCATTGTGTGTCAATAATTGAAAAGTCTTTCGTAATTAATTAAATTATTATTTTGTTGGTAATTGTTCAATTGAAAATAAATAAAACGACAAGAGGGATACTTATTTTGCACTCATTTCGAAAAAATATATATCTTTTATTCGGTAATGCAAATATAGAAATTATAAAAAAACATTGTAGATTTATCCATTGTAATCAAGCTGTAATTTTTAATGTTGTTACGTTAACGTAAAAAAAAAAACAAAAAACACAAAATTATTAAAGAATATTCTTAAGTATCATTTATTTAAACGTAATACACATTACAAAAATAAAATTGAACATTTGAAAAAATTGATACAAAAACACTTACTTTACAAGTAAAAAATAATGATAATGAATCAAATAGTAATAATAATAATCTTGACTAAATGAAAGTATCAAGAAAATATTTGAATAACTTATTTATTAAACTGTTTTTACAGGAATCAACTAAGAATAACTTGAAGAGTAAAAAAATACAATCTTTGAGATAGAAATATTTAAAATTAATAAAAATGAAATTAGGATTATACGGTATTTCCTCCAAGCACGATGACTTACAATTTGAATAAAATAGAAATTAATAAGTCCGCAAAAAAATCATTTTCGTTTGTTGTGCAACAATAAGGAGAAGAAATACAAATTTATAAATACATATATGAAAAAGTAATAAATATAGACTAAGAGAATAATAATAACTAATTCTAAGTAAATAAATAAAATTAAAAGATAAATTTCAAGTCTTAGAGTACAATACTCCTTATAAATTGTAAATAATGAAAAATATGAAACCCTAAAAGAAAATAATTCGTAAGCAAGCAACTAATATGTGTAAAAACAACGTAAATTAAAGGAAAACTAGAAAAGGTATTTACTTATGCTCGTGTAATATTTATAATAAAATACTAGTAATAATAATATTAATAAAAATTAAAAAAAAACAAAACAGAAAAAAAATTGAAAAAATACAGAAAAAAAAAATATTTATAAATTATTATGACAAATGTATCGATAACCATTTTGTTAAGTCTAAATGTATATAATGATTATTATTATTAAAATAATGAAAAATATAAAAAAAAAAATTAAAAAAAATCAAATATTCAAAATAATGTTTAAGGCTTCTCTGGAATTGTAAAGTACACAAAGGCGTATATATACATATATGTATATGCATACATATATAAATATATATGCATACATTTATAAATATATATGCATACATATATAAATATATATGGATACATATATAAATATATGTGCATGCATATATAAATATATATCTATATATGTATAGACGACATATATAATTATTTAAAAAGAAACATAAAAAAAATTAAAAAAATTGTTTATTTTGTGCAAGAAAGTTTAATAAGACGATAAAAAGTGTTTAGTATTTGAATTATTAGTTTTGTGTTAAAATAGCCATTATTATTATTATTATTCTTAAAATTATTATAATTTTTGAATAAATCTCTATATAATTTTTTATTGAAAAGTTATTTATTACTGTGTTTCCCATTTCTCTGTGATATTTCCTAATTTGTTTTCGTTTATTGTTTTAAATGGTTCTTTTTTAGTTTCGAGTGAAAGGGTAGGGGGTAGGTATAGTAAAACCTGAATAAGCCGATAAACTTGCCTAAGCCGATCATTTTTCAAAAAAGTCTCGTGATTTGAAGACTGTTTCGTAAGCCGAATAAATCTTTTGGCCCCGTGATAATCTTGGTTATACAGGTTTCACTGTATTTAAATCAAAGTTCAATCAAGAGCCTTTGTTATCCATAGATTTTAATTGAATTGCACAACAAATGGGCGGTTTTTAAAATTGCAAATTCTCTTTTTCCCGGTATGTAATACAGTGAAGAAAATGTACAATATCAAAGAATAAATTAAAAAATTGAAAAGTTAAGTATGTTACAGGGAACTAGCCCTTCCCGTTTACCCTTTAGTACAATATTTCTCAACCTCGAGTACAGGTACCCCTCGGGGTACATCGGCTGGGGTTCGCGAAATTTGAAAAACAAAATTGCGGCAACCCAATTTTGAAAAAGTTGCGACCTTGAATTTCTATTAATAAATTAATAGCTTACCTAAATGTAGTTCAACTTTGGTAATTCAACTTTGGTAGGATGTTATCTCAAGTTCTATGTAGAATCATAGAAACTATGTTCTTCATATAGCATTTAGGCAAAAAAATACCAGGTAAGTAATAGTTGAACTGTGATTTAAAATCTCCTTTTAAAGCCAAAAAATGCTAAGATTTCTTTTACTCAGGTGTTCCAGCTCCAGGTAAATTAAATTGTAAAATGTAACTTTGAATGAAATAATTTAGGGAGACCAAAAAGGACCAGTGAGCGGACTGCTTTTTGACGGTTTTTTTTATCTTAATGCGGAATGCGATTAAAAAATAATTTTCAACTATGAAAATGTTTAGAGCTTCAATTTTATTGAGGTTTAGTGATATTTTATTTTTACAATCACGCCTTGTAGTGAAAATTTATGTTTTTACTATTTTGGGGTGATAGAAAACTAGTAACAATGGAGTGTGGGCAGCGATGCTTTCTCACATATTTATCAACCGGTTCCAAGAAAAAAAATTTCTAACAATATTTCTACTGGTAAATGTTATAAATTATGAATTATTGAAGTAGAGTCAGAACGACGCGCGGGGCAAAACCTGTATTTGGCACCCTTCCCTTTAAAAAAAAATATTTGGAAATTTGGAAGGATCGATCAGAGAGATGAAATATTGTCTTAATTTTTGTTTATGATTATCTAGATAAAAGGAATGTAGGTATCTTAGTTCTTCTGTACAAAAAAATTGCGCCGCAGTCAAAATTTAAAAACAAATACACACAATAATAAAGAGCAATTCTTTCGCAGGTAAAAATTTTTAAATTCCGAAGTCAAAGGTTGGTTTTGACCATCCCTTAGTGTGGGCCACAGGTGTAAAAAAACTGAAAATGCCCCGAAACAAAAAAAAATAGCTTTCCAAGGCTTGTAAAAAATAGAAAAAAAAAACTTCCAGTAAATCTTGACATAAATTATAAATAAATAATTTATAAATTATTTGATATAGGTAAAACACGGTTGCGGTGAAAAAAAAAATCAAACTCGTTAATTATCTCTTAAGTAATACAAGTAATTATCTTTTCTCATTCACACTGACGTTTTTAAGTGAAGCTGAAATGGTGTTATATACAGTGAAGTTGCAACCCCAAAGCGGCTTATTTTGTTTCTTAATCTTGGCTAAAATATTTTTCATTTTAAATATGAAATCCGTCTCGATTAAAATCAACAAAATTATGACATAAATTCGTGTTGATTTGCATTTATTTTCATTCATAATTATGATTTTTTTTCAAATTTTGACCACTTTTCCCGTTATCAACGTTAATAGTTTTTTTTTAATTTTTGCCAATTGAAATGGTTTTATTATCAGGATTTTGATACTGCTATCTTATCAATTTAGTCAATTCTCAATGAAGAATTTTACGTGATAGAAAACAACGATTTTCCTCAGTGATTGACTTGATCCCGGTAAGTTATACAAACGAAACATTCAAATTGAAGAACATTTAAAATCGGGCGGAAATTTTTTCATTGATTTCGTGTGGTGAATTTTGTGTTTAGTTGACGAACAGACAGAACAACCCCTTTTAATAGCAACAATAAACGATAAATGGTTAATATTTGGTTGGAAATGTAATGGCACGCATGGTCGGTATTTTAAGGGGTAAACGAAACGAAATTTGCTCAAAATGAAATTTCAAATACATAGATAGGGCCTAGTCAGTCTTTTTGCTAGTCAGAGTCTCGCTGCTTAGCTCTACTTAACTTTTGGAAAATTAGAACTTTCCAACTTAAGGACGAATCGATAATACTAGGAAAAGCTAAAAAACGGATAGTCGAGAAAAACTGAGTGTGCTGTGCAAAAGGATTTCAATTCGGCGGGGCGAATAAAAAGAGGATGGCCAAGAAAAGTGTTGGAAAATTTACAAAATAATAAAAATAGTTTCATTTTTTTATTTTTATTATCCATTAAGTTTGTGCTCTTAAGTTATTTTCTTGTTTTCTGTAATGAAATCAAATTTCGTCTAATGTTGGCACTATCGCTATACATTGCTGCAATTTGAGATAGGGTGAAAAAAAACTCCCTGAAACATTAATTAAAAGAAAAAAATCTCTACTAATAATCTTTTAAATGTATTCTTATTTATTTATTTCTTTTTATATGGTCGTAGACATCATTTCATCACGCATTTTGAATCGGTCGGACTGAAAAAAAAACATTTTTGTTAATCGCTTGTTTGCTTAAATAAATAATAATTAAAATAACCTTAATCCTGCAACTGTGTTATATAATTATAAACATATATATATCTTTATTAAAAACGCCTTTTACTTAAGCTTGAATTTTGCTAAGCGAAAGAAAATTATTTTTAATAAGAAACCTAATCAAAATGCAGCCTCCGCCACGAAAGGTGAGTAGAATATACTGAAATGCAAATTCATATTTCTTTAAGCAATTATTTACTACAGTATTCCAAATAGTATTGGTAATTTATTTTTATACTTTAACTTGCAAATTATTATTGTCTGTCTGATTGTTTTTTTCTCTATTCTTTCTATCAATAGTACCTACATTTTGATTTTTCCTACTTTTTTTCGTACATATATTTATGTATATATTTTTTTCTAAATGCCTTTTGTACCACCTACTTCCATATACAGTGCCTACTGCTTGTAGCGTTTAATGATAACACTAAATTATTGATTTCTTCAGACATTCAGCCATCGCGCTGCTCTTTCTATTTGTCGAGCCTTCAATTTGACAAGAAAATAAAAAAATAGAAAAATAAAAAAAAATGAAACAAACACCATACTATCAAAATGGAAGTGTGAAAAATGAATTCTCATTAACTCTTGGTTCTTTTTTCTTTTTTTTTGTTCATATCAACTTTATTTAGGGGAACTACTTGAAGTTCTTGAAGAACTTACACACTGAACAAGTTGCTAAACTGCAACTAAAAAATCAACATGAATGCGAGCTATTAGAGGATATTCGGCAATTTACAATTAAACGATCAGCTATAGAGAAATCATATAGCGAGGCACTATTGAAAATCTCATCTGCATATTTAAATAAGAAAATCCCAAATATACCGGATATTAAAATGGAAGGAAAGGAGGAACGATGGTAAGAAGACCTCATTTTACATCATTATTTATTAATCGGTTAAAAATTAAATTAAATACCCGCGGGCTTCTTAGGATCAAATCACAATTAATGTTTAAATCATTGCTTTTTTTACTGTGCGAAAGTGAAATTTTATTTCAAGATTGAAAGTTTATTATGGATTTACAAAAAATAATGCTGAGGCTTCAAAAAGTCTCGAAATTGTATACTTTCTTGCCAAAACCAAATAGTTTAAAACGCTACCACAATGATTCAGGGAAAAAAACTTCCATTAAAGTCTGATACCAGATGCTCTTGAAAATAAATAGGCTATCGGAAATTTTTTATCTATTAAACAGTATTGTTTACTCTGAAATATATTGGATACCATCAAATGAAAGAAAATTGAAATCTTTATCTTTGCTTGATCAGAAAAGTTTTTTTTTTTTTCAAAACGAAAAATGTTTTTTTATTTAATTACGATTAATTATACCCGTATTTTTTTCTATGATAGATCATTACATTCATTTAAATTTAAACAAAAGAAACCGATAGTACTGACAAAATATAAACAAAATACGACAAAAAAAAATAATGGAGTCCTAATGCAGTGACTACCCGAAGGAGTGAAGAGAAATTCGTGCCTACTTAATTAAATGCTGGCACAAAATGTAAAAAGGGCCCAATTTACTCAAGAATTGGAAGATACATACATATAGGTTTTCATTCACACTTATCTTCTTATTGAATTGAACTGAAATTGCTTGGCTTTTCTATACTTTTGGTATGACGGAGAAGTTAAGGTGGTATTGTTGATTAGGGACGTTTTAAAAATGGTGTAAACCTTTTACCATTTATATTTTTAAGAAATTTTAGAATTAAAAAAAAAATTTTTGGGTTTGATACCTATGAAATTAAACAAGATTCAAAATAAAATAATAATGTTTTGTGAAATAAATTTTAGGAATATGTGGAGTGTCTGGCGTACTGTCCTGGAAGAGAATGAGAAATTGGCTCGTGCTAGATTAGCAGCAATTGAAGTTTTCCAACAGCAGATCGCCGATGAAGCAAAAGTTTTGCGCGATTATAAACTACAAATAAGCAAAAAGTGTCTAAATCAATTGGCCAATATTCAGAAGGAGCTGCACGGTACTGTTGCGGAAGTTGATAAAACGAAGAAGCAGTACTTTGATGAGGAGCACTGCGCCCACGATGTGCGGGACAAGGCTAGGGATATTGAGGAGAAGTTGAAGAAGAAAAAAGGATCGTTCTTCCAATCTATAACATCGCTACAGAAGAATAGCGCACGTGTGACGAGTAGAAAGGAGATGCTGGAAGAAAAATCGACGGGTGCCCGAAACGATTATTTACTCAGTCTAGCGTCAGCCAATGCTCACCAGAATAGATACTTCACTGTCGATTTGCAAACGTCTATGACCACAATGGAGAACTACGTGTTCGAACGAGTGGCCGAATATTTGACTTTAATGGGGCGCACCGAGCTGCTCACGTGCTCAGCCACACAAAATTCCTTTGGCAAGATCCGAGATCAGGCACAACAACTGACCAGAGACTACAATTTGCAGTGCTGCTACCTATTTTATCCCGTTCTGAAGCAGCACATCCAGTACGACTACGAACCATGCGATAGTGACCCAATAGATAAGATCACATGTGAACATGAGTCGGCCTCCGAGACTTTGGCGAGGGAAGCGAAGCACTTGGCCGCCCGAGTCGTTCGGGAAAACAATGTGATCCGCGATAGTGCCAGAAAGCTGGCGCTTTGTGTGTCCATGAGGGACTCTGGACAGAGAACCGATCCTAACGATCCTAACGGTCCAGATCTAGACACTAAGATTGAGGAGTTCAAAGAAGCAATTCGTAGATCCGAGACGGAAAAGGCAAGGTCGGAGGCATGTCTGGAATGTTTGCGCGTGGGCGGCATAAATGTCGATGAGTGGGTGCAGGAGGCCGAAACTCTCGGCGTTCAGGAGCTTCCAAGGTCTGCTAGTTCGATTTCAATGAGGACGGATGCATCAGGACAGGGGGTGAGCTGAATTTTTTTGTTTTTGGGATTGTTAACTATACACAAAAAAAATTGGTAAACCTTTTTACCAGGTCTAAAACTAACAACATTTTTTATCAATATGAAAAAAAAATTAGACTCATATAAAATCATAGTGAAAAATCTTTTGTTACTTTTGGACATGAGAAAAAAAATTCTTTAATTTTTTTGGTGTAGTAACAGGCGGCCCAATCCATTTTCATAGTAAAAATCGTGTATTTAAAATAAAAGCACCCAAAAGTAGGCAATAGAAAACTAAAATGGAAACGAGGGCTTCTTGTCTGTAATTGCCTCTTAACTTGGCTATAATTTGTTAATAGATTGTCATGGTCAAATGTACATTTAATTTACACACATCAATGCTTTTAAACTTTGACAGGAAAATCCAAGTTCGGACTCCTTCTACGATAGCGACAATGCCGAACAGGATGAGAAATCAGTACCTCCCCAGCAGGAAGTTGAAGAAATTCAGCCAGACGTTATTTCTCAGGATACCGATGTCGATGGTGATATTTTCATTTAACCTTGATTAATTCTTAATTGCAATTGAGAACAATCGATTTGTTTTAGTGGAGCAAGAGAGGCAGAAAATCGAGCAACTAACCGCAGGATGGGAGGATCCAACCGAAGTTAATTGGGGAACGGAGGAGGCAGAACAGCCTGTCGCACAAGCCCAAAAGGAAATTATATTCAAATGTACCGCAATTTACAGTTACACGGTAATTTTAAAATCTTTACATTAAAAAAAATCGATAACTAATTATATTTCATTGGCATCAATTTGGTTGCTTCCACATTTCGTTGGGATAGGCGCAAAATCCTGACGAACTGACTATAGTCGAGAACGAGCAGCTGGAGGTGATCGGAGAGGGCGACGGTGACGGTTGGTTAAGGGCACGTAACTACAAGGGCGAAGAGGGTTACGTACCCCACAATTATCTGGACGTTGAGCATGACGCCAGTACAGATGCTGGCCAAGGCGGTCAGTTACAAACGCAAATCTCATTCTCATCTGTCGATTACACTGTGGACAATGAAGATCAAACTCAGGACTCAATGCAATCTCCGGATCAGGTGTCCGTTATAATGGCGCCTGGCAAACGGAAGTCAACGCAGCAATACTGTATCGCTCTGTACGACTATGACGCCACTGCCGAGGATGAGCTGACCTTCGAGGAGAATCAAATTATTAAGATAATCACCAAGAGTGCTCACGGCGTTGATGATGGATGGTGGGAGGGTGAGCTCAATGGAAAGGTCGGCAATTTTCCCTCTTTGGTCGTGGAAGAATGTGACGAAAACGGTGAACCGTTAACCGAACCGGAAGATGAGTTTGGCCAAATGTCGGCGCCACCAAGCTTTGTGCCTCCCGTCGCTCCCCCCGTACCTCCCGAAATCGCTTTAACCGAAGATATGTTCCAGTCTATGGACTACCCAGATGGTAAGTTTTGTGGGTTTAAATGTTTGGTAATTTTTTTTAAAGTTGATTATATTTTATTGTTCTTAAGGATATTTGTAAATTTAGACCGTTTTTTTCTTTTTTATTTAATTCTTTTTGTTCATAAATTCAATTCTAAATTTTTTTAAACCCGTTGTAGACACATCCAAATCTTCATACGAGTCATCTGACCAAAAGAAGGCGCAAAATGGACATATTGCCTCTCAACCACCACCGCCAGGTAAATATTTCGTTTTGCATAAGACAAGTTCCAACAAAAAAAAAATCTTCAAAACTTTTGTCACTTTTTCATATTGTTTTGCAATTGTGTAACTAAATTCATTCATTTTGTGTTCGTTAAGTGCTTATTCAAGAACCAGAGGAACAGGTAAACCATTTGTCTTTTTTCTGTTTCTATTTTCCTAACTAACAAACGGTTTTTGATGAAGTTTTCAACTATTAACGTATTTTTTTTTTGTAGGGACCATCCGAAAATTCCCTCCAGCCGAACGCTGGGTCAGGGGATCAGGACAGCTTCGGTCTGGGAATGGCTCAAATTATAGTAACAGCCGCAACACCAATGATCGACGATGGAGATAAGAGTTTTCCACCAAAGGAACCAAAGAAGCAGCCACCAAAGGAATCAGAAAAGGATTCAAAAACAGACGAAATTGCAACAAAAGAGAAAACGAAGCCTGATGAACCAGAACAACCAGCGCCAGAATATAAGACAGAGCAAAGTGTTCAGGAAGTACCAACAAAAAAGACTGACTTCCCAGCTCAGTCCTCACCAAAACCAGAGCCAGAGTCAGAGCCCCAACCCGAGGAGCCGCTTTTCGAAGCCAATTTCGAGGCAAATTTTGAGGCTAACTTTGAAGAAGTATTCGGAAAGGAAGTAGAAGTTGAACCCCCGAAACAAGTGATTGGGGGCAGGGCGAGCATCCCTGAAGAATTGGCACCCCATCAATTAGAACGGTTACAGAATCTCAAAGAATCCAATGCATAAAAACAAAGCAATTATTTGCTTATAATCAAATATTATTTGAAAAGAAATGAATTATAAGAAATGATTGATATTAGAGTAATAAACACATTACTGCTACAAAATTAACGGAGCAGTTCAGTTTATTTGAGTTCAACTGTATAGATAAAAAATAATTATGCTACTGTTATTGTTCATAAATTTTATTTAAAAAAAAAAAAACAAAACGTACCTATTGAAACTGGCTCGTGTTTAGATACAAACCAAACAAAATCAGCCAATACTCATCACGATGAAAATGAAGCTTATTATTATAATTTCGTTCATATTTAATGAATAAATTCAATTTAATAATTGAAATGAGGGAAAGTTAATTATTAAAAAAAAAATAATAAAATATATAAGAAATAAATTAGAGAAAAAACCTATTAAACTATTGCGCCTTTTCTAAATTTTCGTTCGGCTAACTAATGTTAAACAATCTTGTTTATATGTGAATGTATAAATTGCAATCCGTTAATGAATGACTATGATACTAACATGAATCAATAAATATTATAACGTGAATTAAATAATTTCTCTTTGTTGTAAAAATATATTTCAATACTTTTAATTTTCAAAATTTTTCGAATGCGCCATTTTTTTTGCATTTCTAAATCGGATATCGATTTAATTAATATTAAATATTTTTGTTGTAAAAACCTTGATAGACATCAATTCAAAATGGGGTTGTATAATAAATGAATTATTAAATACATCAATAAACAATAATGGAACTTTTTTGTTTCGTTTTATATGTTATTCTAATTTTAGACTCACACTTTTCAACGATATTTTGTCTGATGTTGTGTATTGCTGTCGCAATGAAAAGTAAAAACCGGATCATTTTCTTACCACATGCAAATATTGCAGTCACAAAAATATAATTCTCTCCCGGAAATGGTAAAATTAAAATGCTGTTGTTGAATGAAAGAAACATTTGATTTAAGTTAGGATTTAGTATCAAAAGAAAACTTTTTGGAAACCAATTAAGCCAATATTTAATGTTTTTAAGTCCCATGAAAAATTCGAACTAGGAAACGAATGAAGATAGGAACCGTGTAATCACCATCGATATATTTCCCATCATATCGTCCTATTTATGCCGCGATCTGACAACGTTTTTTTTTTTGACAAGTTGCTTTTTTTAAGCGAAGCGAACGCGTGGTATATTTTCGTATTTTATCAAATAATTGAAAAATGGTGAGTGATTCTGTCGTAGATTAGTTGTTGAGTCAATCGCTATGTTGATTGCCATATATTCCCTGTATAAAGCGGACTAGAATCGCTAGCGTGATTCTGTAATCGACATGAAATCTTTTTGCTGTTTTCTAACCTAACAAAATGTCCACTTTTCGCAGAGACCACTTTTACTGCAGGGCCATGAGCGATCGATCACGCAAATCGTCTACAATCGAGAGGGTGACTTGTTGTTCTCGGCCTCCAAAGATCAAAAGCCAAATGTCTGGTTTTCGCTGAACGGGGAGCGCCTCGGCACTTACGATGGCCACCAGGGAGTTGTTTGGTGTTTGGACGTTGATTGGACCACTTCCAAACTAATCACTGGTAGTGGAGACATGACCACAAGAATTTGGGACGTGGAACGAGGCACGCAGATTGGATCGATTGTGACCAAGTCGTCGGTGAGGACTTCAAATTTCAGCTACTCTGGAAACCAGGCGGCTTACACCACCGACAAAGCGATGGGGCAAAACTGCGAACTGTTCATTATTGATGTGAGGAATGCCGATTCGAGCATAGGTGGACAAGACCCTACCCTGCGGATTCCCCTTGTGCAGTCGAAGGTAACATCGATGCTGTGGGGCGCACTAGATGAGACCATCATCACTGGTAAGAAATAATATGTGAGCGGCCCATAAAATGGGTATAACAACCTTATTATCGAGAACAAACGTTAAAACATATTCTAGAATAGGAGAATAATTGATCGAAATAAAATATTTATAAAAGTTAATTTTCTGATCAATAAATAATAGTAAAAAATGTTCACAGGGCACGAAAATGGAACAATCAGTCTTTGGGATTTGAGGACTGGTAAAGAGTTGAAATCCGTGAATGACCACACTGCACAAATCAATGACATGAAATCGTCAAAGGATGGCACAATGTTTGTGACCGCTTCGAAGGACACATCCGCCAAATTATTCGATTCAGAGTCGTTGATGTGCTTGAAGACATACAAAACAGAACGGCCAGTGAATTCGGCGGCAATCAGTCCAATTTTGGATCATGTAGTTTTAGGTGGTGGCCAAGACGCTATGGAAGTCACAACGACGTCAGCACGAGCTGGAAAATTCGATTCCCGTTTTTTCCATTTGATCTACGAGGAGGAGTTTGCGAGGTTAAAGGGCCACTTTGGTCCAATCAACAGTTTATCGTTCCATCCAGATGGAAAGAGCTATGCGTCAGGAGGGGAGGATGGTTTCGTTCGTGTGCAAGTTTTCGATAGTTCTTACTTTGAATACATGTTCGAGTAGTCGATTACATCTTTTAAAATTTAAAATATTTTGTGGTATTACGAAATTTTGAGAACATGAGCATATTTAAATCTCAGTTTGTGTTTCATTTGCTATTTTTCAGAAATAGGGTCACAAGAAATCATATTACAATTAAGAAGACCTACTTTCCAAACTACTAAAAAAATGTTAGGACCAAAATCTTCCTTCAGCAGGATTTCTCATTACTATTTCGATTGATTCAGCTAATTTGAGGCATTTTTAAAAAGATGTAATATAGTGGTACTTCATCCATATTTTATCCAGGAATTGAGTTGTTTCCAGGATTTTATGAATTTCCGCTATGTAATTTTATGCAAAAAGTGCTCCAATAAAGATTTCAAAAGGTCGATTTTTCGAGATTCAAGAACGCATTAATTCATTTTACATGTATTTATATGGGAAATTTTGTGTCGGTTCGTGAACGTTTCGGCTTGTAAAATAATCTCTAGGCGCGGTATATTAAAATAATCTAAGCCGATTTTTGGGAGAAACGACTGAGGAGGGAAAAGTTGCCACTCGAAATCATGGCTTATCGGCAGTCTGCATACATGCAAACCGTGTAAACCGGTTTGGGAAAAGTAGTAGCCAGAAATCATTTTCGTTCTGACTGTCAGCAGGTAAAGATCGTGGGAAGTATATGAGCAGCAGCAATTTCAATGGTTTGAGTCCACACACACCCATGTAAACTTGTGTAGCATATGCAAACAGGATTGGCTTATTTAAGCCACAAATGTAAGCACAGTGGCTTATTAAGCCCAAAAGTTGCCGGCTTAAATAAGCCTGAAAGTTGCCGTGTGTAATACCACGCTAGATATACTCAAACTCACACAAATCTCACAACTCGGCGGCGCCACGTCCTACGTACGCGGAAAAGTTCTCTTTTTGGCCGCAGCGCGGCGCCATGTTCTTTGCTAAAAAAAGTACAACAAATTTCAATTCGAAATTGAGCTTTAAAACCCACTTGTTCGTCCTAAATTTGCTTGTCCCGGGAAGTCAGTAAAATTCCAACAACAAAACGAACTAGAATGTTTGCAACAACAGTACGAAGAGAAGGAGAAAGCAAATCAGTGAAAAGTGTCAAGTGAATTTAGAGAAAATTAAAAATTTAATTTAAAATGTCGATCTGTGAACCTTTAACTCTGGCAAAAGGTATGTTAAAAGTTTACCGCAAATGAGAATACTGCAATTTCAATTTTAGATGTGAAACGATCAATCGAACTCTTGGAGAAATTACAGGCCAGTGGGGAAATTCCATCGACAAAATTGGCTGCTTTGCAAAAGGTTTTTATTTTTACTGAACAAATTAATGTAATAAAACGGCTCGAGTCGCTGAATATTACAATTGGAACAATAATTTTATTGACAAATAAAGTAGCCCAGCTTACTATTACAATAAGTATTTCTCTCCAAAGGTCCTTCAGAGCGACTTCCTGAATGCTGTGCGAGAGGTCTACGAGCATGTTTACGAAACAGTCGACATTCAGGGTTCGCAGGACATTCGAGCCTCCGCTACCGCAAAAGCCACCGTCGCCGCGTTTGCAGCAAGTGAAGGTTATTTTTGTGCATTTGCCAGATATTCCGTTTCTTAATCGCAATAAAATATTTGCCAGGCCATGCGCATCCTCGTGTAGTGGAGCTTCCAAAGACGGACGAAGGATTAGGCTTCAACGTGATGGGGGGTAAGGAGCAGAACTCTCCCATTTATATTTCTAGGATTATCCCGGGGGGTGTCGCCGATCGCCATGGAGGTCTGAAGCGGGGAGACCAGCTCTTGTCAGTTAATGGTGTTGTAAGTGAATGAATTTGAAAATCTAGTAGTAATAAATCTAGTAGTAATTTGTATGCAGTCCGTTGAAGGAGAGAACCACGAAAAGGCAGTCGAGCTCCTTAAACAGGCAATTGGTTCGGTGAAGCTTGTCGTTCGCTACACACCAAAGGTGCTAGAAGAAATGGAACTGCGATTCGATAAGCAACGGACTGCTCGTCGTCGACAGTACCAGTAAATTATAGATTATGGAACTGATCTCGAAGATTCATAGTTGGAAACAGCGTAAATAATGTCACAGTAATTATAACCGATTTCATTGCACTTAGCTGAGTGTATTTCTCTATCTACCAATAAATTACCTGTAAGTCCTTACTGAAATGTATGTCATTGTCGCAACGAGTGTGACAATTACTGTTTAACTGAAAATAAAAGTACCTTTTAAAACTACAATCGTTGGCTTTTTATTAACAAAATACAAGTTGAATTTCACACATCAAACTTATCAATGGATAGGCGAACTCCTTGCTCTTCGTATTCTTCTCTGGTGACCAGCAAGTCTCGGAAATTTGTTGCTTTACTCAAAAGTTTCCCTCCTGACCAAGCGTATGTAATTGGACTAAAAAATGACGAATAGATTTAATTTCTTTCATCCGAAAAATACCAACACCCTACTCATGAGCCAAGAAAATATTTATCTTAACATCATCCGGAGAAAGTGCACGTACTTCCGATTGAAGTCGTGTTTTTAAGCCCGGAAACATTGCACATCCGCCTACAACGATTATATTGGATAGAAGAAGGTGGTGAATTTCTGAGGGAATGTCTTCCAGGCAATTGAGGATCGCTTCAGCAATGCCCATCTAAGAATTGTACATTTTTTAATACAATTTTTCTAATAAGTATATAATTCCCAAATTACCTGTTGAATACCAACGTCTGATGGATGAAATAAAAGCTCCGGTACTGTAAATCTTTCGTTATTCAATCTCAACGATTGCTGCTCGACATTTCCACTCTCGCGTTTTCGCACGTACCTGAAATTTTATGTTTAGAAAATGCTAAAATATTTTTATAACGCTACCCTCTTTTAACGGTTGTAAAATCTGGAAGCACGTATTCCTGAATGATTTTATTGTGGGGATATTTTTGTGTGGAATTCATCATATCTTCCCTCAAATTTTGTGATACGAAGCAAACGTCTTCTTTTATTTGATTCACTACATAAGATTCGTCCATGACGTTGATGTGTCTGTCAAATAATTGCAAATTAGTTATGCTACGAAATTTCAAAAGCTGTTCAAAACCTGTAAGAAATTATCTCTTTAAGATGATTCGTTAGAACCTTCCCACCAATATCGATCCTTCGAATCGCAGACTTAATTTTCTTATCCTGTACATATGGAACAATGTGCGTGAAACTGTAACCTAAATCTACGACTATGCAGCAGGAATATGGTGAAGGATTTGTCTTCAAATAGTTGTAGGCACTTAAATCGGCTGCTGTTGTCCGATGTAGCGCTTCACATTCGTACTCTTCGAAGAATATTTCCGTAATTACTTCCTGCGAAAAAGTACTTAATCAATTTCTACAGTGGTTTAACAGTAAAGAAAAAATTCACCTGAATTGAAGTGAAATCGAATTGCGGTTCAGTAATAATCAATTGTTTATCACACAGGTTTATCGAGGTGCAATCCGGGCTAAATATAAAATCCCAGACGGTTTTCTGAAAGTCGTAAATTTTCTTTTCGAATTGTTGGTAGCAAAAGCCGATTAATCACCTGAACGTCCCAGTTTGTAATGTAGCCCCTCTGGAAGCCCAGGAGATAAAAGAGCCCCGACAAATCGCGGCAATCCTCTACTTGATTGCCAATAAATGCTCGACGGCGTTCAGACTTTGCTTTCATGATGCAATTAGGAATTAATCTGTAAAAGTCTTAATTTTATCAAAAATCTAAATTTATTTGTGACTGAAATTACTTTGGTCTTTCGTGCGTATTCAATCCGATTTTTGCCATAAATGCTCCGTTATCCAGCACGCACACTTCATTGTCACTCATTTTATGTTTTTCTTTGATTTTTTTTTAGTATTTTTATATTTGAAACAGTTAAAACGCTTGTAAACAAATAAATTTGTTTATACTTGCAACGCAAAGTTAGACCAAATTAGACATTGAGGTTTTTAGACGAAATCCGCAACACTGGTCACTGGTCAGCATTTGACAGTTCATGAGTTGGAATCAACTTGAAATTCGGCTCCTTCCAGGCACTTCCATTTGCTTCCAGTACAAAAACAGAAAGTCGAACTGTAGTAAACAAATTTTATCGATTAAATGAGTGGCTGGCGAAAAGCAAGAGCGAAAAACTGTAAACATTTCGATAATGTTCAGAATTAACTGATTGCCGTTGCTTTTTTTCGTTTGGGTCCGTTTGAATCTACGAAAGTTGTATTTCTTTTCGCAAAACTCGGTGAGAAAAAAAGAATGTTTTAGACCGATAAAGGGCGACGCGGAGGAGGGAGGAGGAAGACCAGCAAATGCAGAAATACTAAAACTATTAATGCTACATAATCCCACAGCACAGCGAGAAATTTTACAAGTTTTGCTTTAGACCAGACAAATAGCCAAAGTCCACGCGAGAAGAAGACGCATTAAATAAATACGAACAAAAACAAAACTACCAGCAATTCCGTCACAGGTTTACCCTTCTCCGAAAAAGAACCACTCAACGGGGAATGCGTTTTCAGTAAGTTGGCTGGATAGCAGCAAGCATGGGTGGTTCCGTTAGTCAAGTATTCCGATCTGGAAGTGCTCTTCTATCCAACCGAGATGGCCACAAAGTTACCAAAGCTACCGAGGATAAAATTCAAACTATCTTCGAAATCCTTCGAGCCAATCCAAAGATTTCCATCCACACACTCGAAGGTCTACTGCTGCAAATTCCCAAGGTATATTCGGTGTTGGTAAAAGTGCACTATTAGTTAAAAATGTGCTGTTTCCGTTTCAGAATGAAAATATACTCGCAATTCACGATGAATCCGGATACAACCTTCTGCAGAAGAGTGTCGGACTGAATCACATAGACTTGGCAAGATGTCTGCTACAACGTCATCGTCCCGACGTTAACAGAAGTCCATGTTCTTTGCCGCTTCATATTGCGTGCTTAAAGGGCTACGAGGAGTGCGTGGAACTGCTGCTGAAACATGGAGCCCGAATTGATACCGAAGCTCGTATGTGCTTCCCAGGGCCACATTGCCATAATTGCGAAGAGAGCGGCAAGTATCGGGGTAATCAAGAGGAAGTGGGGGTCTGTGAGAGGCTCTACACAAAGTTGCAGAACGCTGTCTGCTACGCCATCGATGGCGATCAAATCAACGTGCTGAATATACTATCACAAAAAATGGAGGAACCATGGGTTCGTCTACGATGGGTATATTTCGAATGGCTTTTTATTTACGAACGGTTTGATTGTCTCCTAGGTACCCTTTCGAGTCAAGAAGCCACTTTTGCATTTGGCTTGTGAGAGAGGCGCCTGGAAATGTGTCCAACAGTTGGTAATCGCGAGAACGGATGAGATCAATTTGATTAAGGACGAATACTATCCTATACATCAGGCTGTCCTTCACGACGGCCGATTCCTTGAGCTCTTGATTCAGCACGGCGCCGTAACAACCGTTCGAACATGTACACAGCAGATGACGTTACTGCATGTTGGTGAGTTTCGCATAAACTCTATTTTGCTACATATTGAATGGAAATATCTAAAAGACATAACACTTTGTAGTGATATTTGCTGCAAGGAAATCAGCAGAAGATACGCTTAATACTTTACGAATACTTTTGGAGAGAGGTTGTAAAGAACTAATCAATGAACCGGACTCGCTCGGTAATACTCCCCTTCATGCCCTCATCGTACGCTATGCCCTTGAGGAGGCTAGGTAAATAAATACCATTGAAATTGTACAAAGGGGGCGAAAAATTAGGGAAGCCATATCGATACCTCTGTATTGCGGCCAAAAACGTTTTCTTTGTGGTTTTTAACATTCTGTTCTGCGTCATGTAAAACTGTTTTCAGTTATTTATACTTTCTTGCATAATCATTTATTGACTATATAATAAGAATTGCTTATTTGAAATTTCGATTGTTTTTAAATGAATTTTAATTTTTTAAGAAAATTCATTTTTTTAGCAAATTCAAATCTTTGCCATTCCTATTTAAAGGATGTTTTTCTTCAAAATTTGTTATTCGGTTGGGGAATTTACTAATAAAAGTGTTATTTTTGTTAAAATTTTATACTTGGACAACTTTTTTCAGGTACGGCTATGATAAATGGAGTAAGTGGGATGTTTTGCATTTGGTGCGATTTTTACTACAAAACGGTGCCAAGATATCTATTAATCAATCTGGCAATAGTGCTTTAGCTTGCGTTTTTAGACATGTAAGAGATTGGGAGGTATGCTACGAGCTTTTAAGTATGCTAATCAAAGAAGATGGTAAATTAATTAACTTTGTTTGAAAACGTATTGTGTGTTTAATTGATGTCTTTTTAAGGCGATCCGAATATTGTGGGACGTGATGGTTCCGTACCGATCATGGTTTGCTTAGTTCCGCTTATAAATAAAGATCAACTTCATCATTTTACGCATTCAATGAAAGTGAGTTCAATTTGACATTTAAAAAATTGCTTCACATTTAAAAAATTCTGCTGAAAAATCAAAAAAATAAAATGGAAATCGGCAATAATAAGAAAACACGATAAAAATACAATATTTAGTTTTGAATCAATTTGCTTCGGTGGATTCAAAATCCTATTGTCAGTTAAAAAAAAAAGGTTCAAGAGTTTAGTGTGTCAATGTCACATGCTACAAAATGTATATATCTATTTATAACATATACTTATATTGCTTGGAATCTTTTTTCCAAATATTTATTAATACCTTTAAATTTTGTGTAATTTTTATTTGTTTTATTTTTATTTTCAGGTCTGCTATTTAAATTGCATACGAATATTATTGCAGCATGGTGCTAATCCAAATTGTTCGTATCGTTCGAATTTGACACCGTTGCACGTTTTAGTATTTACCGTTAGCGAAAACTTTACACTAAATTGTGAGACACAGAAACGCGTTAATTTCGATTTTATTAAGAATATTCTATTGCTGTTGCTGCAGCATGGTTTAGATTGCAATCAGACATATCAACATATACTTCAGGCAATTGTTGAAATGGTGCAAAATGTACGCACCTGTTCCGATATGCTGTGTATATACGAACTGACATTAACACTAATTCAATATGGCGCCGATCCGAATATAGTATTAAGTGGTAAACCGACATCCGGTAGTACAATATTCTCAAATGAAATCGCAAATTTCGGTGAGAGTGTACGGGGAGGACACGGAACTGCTGGTGACGGTTCACCGGATGGTGGAGCAAGTGGTAGCAATTCGAATGGTGGTGCCGGCGCGGCGTCAATGTCGAGAGCTGGTGAAGGTTTTCGGAATTCATTTCGCACGAACTCTAGATATATTCTATTCTATTATATAATATTAATAACAAAAAAGGAATTTGTATTGAGTGATCCAGAACTGACATACACAAGGATTATTTATTTATTTTATTTGACAATGCAACATGAACCGCTATATAATTGCCTAAAATCATTACACAATTTCTATGTAGCTCAAGTACCAAATAAGAAAACTGAACTATTAATATCGCTTATTTCGCTATTATATAAGAAGCCAAGAAGTCTAAAGCAGCTGTGCCGTGTCGCGATATACGAGAGTATGAATAGGAAATTGGCTCAAAATATTAATCGATTGAATTTCCCGGCCCCACTCAAGGAATACGTTCTCAATTTCGAAGCATAAAATACAAATTCAAAGAACTGCTGTAAATTACGAAAGTTTGAATCAAATAAACGCAATAATAATAAAAAATGAAATCAATCCTGTACATAATATGCATGTGTCAATAATGAAGCATCTAAATAATTATAAGTCATTTTTTATTCTTTCAATTGTCTGTCTTTTTTTCACATCTTTTAATTCAATTGTGTCTGCGATTAATTGGAATATTCTTTGCTGGAAATGCTTAAAATTATATTTTTGCAATTGAATTTTTAACAGAAAATAATTCAATAGTCAACACCTTATTCACGAAATCGTTTTTGCGAAAACGTTATAAATACGTGATGCAACTAGCAGTTTTAGTTCATGTGGATTGCATGTATAAAAACATTTGACTAATTTGAGCTGCTATCGTTATAAGTTCTTAATGATTATTTACAATTTTGTGATATTTCAAAGCAAAAAAAAAAAAAAAACAATTTCTAAGTTAAAAATTACGAAAAAAATATTAAAACTGGAAAAATGTGCATCAAATCAGAGAAGAAATTTCAATAATTTTGGGTTGTACCTAGTTAATAAAAAAGCAAATAAAAAAAATCATTGAACAACAAAACAAATAATGGGAGAACCTCTCTATATATATATATATATATATAAATAGTGTAAAACAAATTTATCTATTATATAAGCTTGAATAAATTTAAGAATAATACAATTTGGACATGTTTTTTTTCTCCATAAAAATTCTTCCAAATAAAATATACCCCACGCTAATTTTGAGCTTTTCGGAACCTTCCCCCTCTCGCCAAAGTTTTTTTTGTAGCGATTTTTGATTTTGAGTTGTGCACCGCTTTCTCATGACCTCAGACACTTTCCCCAACCTAAGAATGTGGACAGACCCCTATTTGCTCTGGAAGGATGATTTCAAGTATATACTTTAAAAACATCAAATTCTTATGACATTCAATCAAATTAGAAATGAAATAAAAATATCTCTACCAGTAATTGAAGCAATGTTTTTAAAAACAAAATCCTTCGCGATTGAGTCAAAGAATTTCTCTAATAAACTAATAAAGAACTGCAGCATAACAAATCTCATTATTGCTCGAAGGTGTTAGAGTCGAAGCTTTGTTAGACCAACAAAGTCACATTTATATCAGGTAAAAATAATAATTTCCATCAATAGTTTCTTATTATAAATAAATAGCATGAAACTAGGATTTGATTTACTAGATCATTACCCCTGCCTTGCGTTTTAATTGAGTTTACTTTAGTATAAAAACTCGAACTGCCATTGAATTGTTTTCAGTTTTTCATGTAAGATAAAGAAAAATTTCTCAAGTCCGATATTTTTACGAACTGAGCTTCATATTTAGAGTGAATTATTTCCGAGTGCATCCACAAAACGATGCATCCATCTATCAATTGAATGCCAATACGACTTATAATTTCAATAAATTGTCTAAGATAAATGATAATCTTGCATGATTTTGATGATTATTAAATATCATTATGTGTACTGCAAACATTTTGAAATATACATTATACACCTGTTGTTGCGAACTGGTGGCGCGCATTTAACGACTATGAAAATCCAGCCAAGGTTAAATTAAAGCATAATCAATTCACTTGAGCACGACAAAGTAAATTTATTTAATTCACTCATTTTCTTTGGTGTCTGTTTCGTTTTTACTTATATTATGTAGGCAGATCAATAAGGGATTACAAGACTTTAACATAAACCGTCATTATTAGCGACATTAGAAATGTGCTATCGGATTTTCCAGAAAACTAGATTTGTTATAAAACTAGACAAAAATTTTCTTCATATAAAAATTTTATGCAAAATGAGAAAATAAATAAATATTTTAGTATTGGTTTTATTTCCACGTACCACCTACGAGAAAATTGAAATTGAAAATTGAATTGAATTGAATTGAAAATTGAAATTGAATTTTTTTGATTGAAAGATTCAGCGAAATAACTAGAATTATATATGAATTATAAAAATATTAAATATGAATAAATACTGATTACCAGTTTTTTTGAATTCGAAAAGCTCCAGGTAACTAGATGCATCGGAATATCGACGAAATCTCCCGTCGTCCTGTTTCGCTTTTGTTTTTCTTTCTTGGCTTGGCTGTTTTCTAGATTGGGTGTGTTTTGAGTGTAACAAATAACAGTGAGTGTAACAAATTACAGAAAACAGATAACAGAAAAGAATAACAGATAACACAACAGATTTTGATTTACGGCAAGTAAAAAATTTATTAATTCAGTTCTTATTACAAATGCCAGTTTTTAAAATTTTTTTTTATTGTAAAGCTAATTTTGCCCGTA
Source organism: Chrysopilus asiliformis (assembly GCA_964034945.1). NCBI lineage: Eukaryota > Metazoa > Arthropoda > Insecta > Diptera > Rhagionidae > Chrysopilus > Chrysopilus asiliformis. The sequence goes on along the minus strand of OZ035962.1, from coordinate 35,201 downwards.
GTATTTCTGCTTTTGTATGCGTTTGAATATGTTTGTTGAATTCGCCAAGAGCCTTAAATTGTATATTGCATACAAGGCAGATTTTGTCTTCCTTGATTTCAGTCGAATATATTTTTGATCTCATGGTTCTTAAATTTCGGCAATCCCCCACATATCGCTCAAAAAAAGGAAATTTTTCGCGTTGCAATTGTTTTGGTAACACAAGTTTTGTCGCGGATTTTAATTTTCCTGGTTTATATGACTAAGTAGTTTCCTCAGACGATGACATGACTATTTTCATATAAAATATATAATAAGATATTTTCATATAAACGGGGTTTAAGTTTACAGGAGCAGAATCGTCTAAAGTAATAGTTGATTGTGATTATCAATTGTCGATTTTTCAGACCTCGTCAGTGAGAAAGTTTTTAAAATTTTGACCATAAAGCAATCACAATGTAGTGATGCTCTGGTAGCTCCCGCTTTTCATCTGAAATATTGGACTAGAAATTGTATAATTGTTATCTTATGAAAGCCTAAAAAATTCACCGATAGTTATTTCCATCAACTATCACTCTAATGCCCGGTTTTTCAGTGAAAGTTTAAACTCCGTTTAACCGGCGATAAAGTTTAAACTACCGTTTAACACAAAATGGTGTTTTTCAGTGACAGTTTATCTCTAACCAAAAGTTTAAACGGAGTTTAACTTAAACGGCCATGGATGAGGGTTTAAACTAACGTTTTTTTCAAAACTTGTTTGTCTTTTGTAGATCCGCGAAGAATAAAACTGTAATAAAAATGGAGTGCATCACTTTTTTTGTTCTCCACAATTTCACTATATTTTTTACAAGTTCTAACAATTTTAGAACTTCTTTTGAAATAAAATTCGAGAACCGTCTTGAACCACAATAACACAATAACACCCCGATAATACAATTGAATCACAATAACACAATTGAAACACAATAACACAATTGAAACACAATAACAACCGAAATCAGAACCGTTTTTTTATAAAATTTTATAATTAATGCGTAATCAAATACTCGTATTACGAAAATTATCATAACTAGACAAATATATCAATGATTTTATGACAGGAGAAGTTGTCATTTCAATATATTTTACTTGTATAGTAGACTGCAAAATTGACAAAAAAGTTTAAACTTTAGTTTAATAAAACGTTCAATTCCGTTTGTCTGAAAAACACCAGAAGTTTAAACTTTAGTTTAAACTTCATTATGAGTTTAACTAAACTAAAGTTTAAACTTTCACTGAAAAACCGGGCATAAGCGATTCTATTTCAGCACACCAATATAACATAAAACATATAATCCAGCCGTTCATAAAACGCAATGTTGATATAAACGCGCGTATACTGTATTTGTAAACTACTTAACGTTTCTTGAGAATTGCCCATTCGATGTTTTAGGTCTTAATCCAAGTCTTTTATTTTTATATACTAGATTTAGTATACCGTTTGTAACGCATCGAACCAATCATCGGACTCAAAAACCAAGGTGTTAGGGATGACAAAAGATTTTGATTTCCATATGTCTGTCCATCTGTCCGTGAACACCATAACTTTCGAAAGGATTGAGCTAGAGACATGAAATGTTGTATAATTACGTGGCTCCTAAATGGTAAGGCTAAGTTCTTGAACGAGACACACTTGGACCATTCCTTCCGCCATCCTCCATACAAACGAAACAATTTTTTGCAATTTTTCCGAAAACATATTGAAAAATTTATCAAAGTAAAATGTTTCTAGAATAGGATTTTACATAACTCATACATACATAAATATCCAATCGGACCACTGCTGCCCCCTTTTCCTATACAAATGGAATACTTCTTTTCCTGTAATCTCGAGAACTGTCGATCATATCGAGAACTTTATAAAGATGAAATGTATTTAAAATATGATTTTACATAACTTTTTTATACATCAAAATCTAGTTAGACCACTCCTTCCCCCCTCTCCCATACAAATGGATTTGAAAAAAAAACGAGTATTTGATGATTGGCCTCTGGCAATTGTAGCTTTACTCACGTTTAAAATGGAATTGGAAAATTAGTCTTGTTTTTTGTATAGTAAATACTGTAAGGTTGTCATGTGAATATCATAAACTTGTACTTCTTTTAATTGGTGGCTGCAACATCACGAGAAGCTTTTTGAAATAATTTATGATAGAATCTTTGTTTTTATTCAAATGCGAAAAAAGTGAAAGGCAAAGTTAATTTTAACTTATACATAAATTACTAATTAAAAGCGATTTAGAAAAATTTTATGCAAAATGAGAAAATAAATAAATATTTTAGTATTGGTTTTATTTCCACGTACCACCTACGAGAAAATTGAATATCCGAATTACCGTAATAATAATAATTACGATTCGATTTCTCACGCTTTTGAAACTTCCGGTAATATTTACCAGAAGTGAATTAAATTTTAAAGCAAAGAAACACACTTCCTTTCCAAAAAACGATAATAATTTAAATTTTTTAAATTTTTTCTTAATAATAATTTCTTAATAATAATAGTAATAGACGGTAAGACCTCAAAGATATTACTTAAAGGTCATTATATCAATTGTTTATCAATTATACCATGAGTAATCGATTTTAGTTGAAAATGACAAAATTCATTTAATATGGACAATCAGAATAGGATATAGTCGGTATGGCTCGTGTCGGGCAATGAACAGTTTTGGTGTGACGACAATTTTTTGGAATAATAAATGTGCATTACTCATAATAAGTAGGTATTTTAGTGTACTTTCGCCTCTGTATAAAAAACTATTAAACTTAATATAGATTGAGGAAAAATACTAAAACAGTAAAGAAGTTAAGAAAATAAAGAAAAAATTGCTGTCGTTGTAGTATGACGATTGGCATTGAACTCGTGTTTCGGTTTAAGATTTGGTACTTTTGGTTCACATTGAACTTGGCTAAGCTTGCTTTGGTTCATATCTTTCCCCTTTGGGGTTTTAGAGAATGCTTAATTTCTGGGGAACAGAACAAAAAGATAAGTTTTTAATCTATCTAAAAATTTAAGGTATTGGTTTATGTGTTACTTATTTGATAAAATTTTATTATTTTTTTTTTTAAATCAAACATGACTAGTAGTTTCCTTAAACGAAATTTATTTAAATCAAACATTTTAATTAAAGTTAGGTCAGATTCTAATGTGTAATTCCATTAATCATTTAAAAATAGTATTTATTTACATAGTCGCTGGGAAAGGGGTGCAAAGAGAATAAACGAAAAAGGAAATTTTTTTAAAAAAAAGTACTTTGAGATTAATATGAAATACGATTCAGTGAAAATTATGAGGATGATCGTGTATTTGTCCGTTGGTCTGTCTATTCTATCTGTCATTTAATCCGCTTCTATATATGTTATGTCAAATATTGAGCTAGCGACTGGAACACCTTTGTGGATGAATTTTACCAAACTCGAATTTTTCTATCAACTTTTGGGAAAACACCGTTAAATGTAACGTGTTTTAAATACAGTTTTTTGAAAATTTCTCAAAAAATATTCGTTTTTTTTGGGAGTTATTTAGCTATTAATTTAAAAGGATATTTTCCTTAGATCTGCGAAAAATTTCCCTTGCGGCACATTACTATTTAATGAATTTAAATTAAATCACATTCAGTTATATTTGTTTTTTTTAAATAAAACTGCCTGTTTTATATATGATATCATACAATTAGTGAAATAAAAGAAATAAATGCAAAAACTGCATATGATTCCGCTGGCATACTTGTACTTATATTCTTAAATAAATTTTCCTGTGACTTTTCCAATGAGATTGTGATACATAAATCAAACAAACATATGTAGCCATATTTCAATTAACTATGTCTATATTTATTTTTGTTTTCTACTTAATTAGTTATTTTATTTAATTGGGGTCAATTATGCTGCAGGCGTTCAATCACGTGCCAAAGTAAAAATTGGTAAACCCCCGTGGCCCATGCAGTTTTACCAATTGCATTTACATCTTTTACTATATTAGTCATGCCGACAAGTTAACACCGTGTCTTCACTTGGGATTTTTCATCGCAGAGATTTTTGATTGACCAATCAGAGCTCGAGTTGATGACGATATCGCCGTCAACTCGAGCTCTGATTGGTAAATTATAAAATCTCTGCGATGAAAAATCCCAAGTGAAGACACGGTGTAATAGTTCTTGAGAGAGTTTCCAAAGATTTTCACGCATTGGATTTTCCATCTTGGCTTCAAAAAAGTTAAAACTTGAAGAACTGATTCTAATGAAGCAACAAAAATGTCTTTCGTTTTTCGTAATTTTGAGAGTTACCCCATTGTAAGATACTACTATTGACCAATATCAATTCATCAACATTGGAATTTCTGTCCATTTGTTGGGTTGAAGATCAATGCTTCGATTCTAATGAATTTTTTAGAACAATTTCTGCAACAGGCGAAAGTACACTAAATTATTCAAACGACGCGACGTCAAAAAACATTTTTTTGTGGTCTTCAGTTCTGTGGAAACTAGCGTTCCAAAAAATCGTGGACGGTCCAAAATTAGTATCCAAAAGCAACTGCTTTTTGCAAATAATTTTTTGTAACAAAAACCATTTTTATGACAAAAAAATTTGATTTCTGCGTCCGTCCATCCGTCCATCCATCCGTTAGTCCGTGAATACCATAACTTTCGAAAGAATCGCGCTTGAAATTTTTTACAGCATCGTTTCTAGTAATTAGCAAGGCTCTGTTCTTGAACGAGCAAAATCCGACCATTCCTTTCCCTCTCCCCCATACGGAACAGTTTTTTTTTCAAATTTTCTCAAAAACGGTGAGTCGTATTGAAAAATTTGTTAAGGTAAAATCGGTTTAGAATAGGAGTTTACATATCTCATCCAAATATCTTAATCCGGTTGAATTACTCCTCCCCCTTCCCTCATACAAAATGAAATACTTTTTTCCTATTTTCTCGAAAACGGTGGATTGTATCGAAAAATTTATAAAGATGAAATGTGTTTAAAATATATCTTTATATAACCGTTACATACATCAAAATCCAAACGTCCCACTCCTCCCTCCTCTCCCACATAAATTGATTTTTTTTAATATAAAAATTTGTCTGTCATATAGAGATTTTACGATTGGCCCACGGCAATTGTAGCTTTTCTAATCTTTTAATATTAGACCGGTCGTCCTTCAATTACATTTTCGCCCCACTGAAACTCATTATTTTTTGTCGACATAAGGAGAAATGATAAACGTACTCATAAATGTCACAAAGATTACTAAATCAAAGATAATCAGGAGAAACTCATTGTTTATTTAACATTTATTTATTTTTGTTCGATGGACAAATAAAAAATTTATCTGATATCATTAAAATCCCTTTCCACCTTATGAGCATTTTCTAAGCTCTTCGCTAACTCATAGTACAGAGGTTATACTTTGCAAATCAAATAACACTAATATGGGTAAAACTGGATTTTGTGATGCTGCGAGTTAAACGCTTTTTTTTGTTTGCCCAAAAGATTCATTGGAACTTAAATGAATCACAAAACATGTAACGCGTAAATTCACACGGGGATTTTATAAATAGTGACGTAGTAGGTTCTTCCACCGCAGCCACCTTTCGTCATAATATCGACTATATTGAAATTTCCAATGCGCTTTCTTGAAATATCGGAAAACTGGTTAACGGAATGAAGTTAACCTAAGCGATCTAAGCACGCGAAAGATATCGGGGTTAAGATTTTCAAGTTGTAACGTCTATATTTAATAGAATGCGTGATGTTTAGAGACAAGTTGTTAAAAATGAGGGTAGGGTGAAAAGTTTTTCAAACAATTTGTTTTTCCCATTCTTTAATTATTTATATTGGAATTTCTCGGCTTATAGATCATTATATTATTTTTGTGGATGTTTTCATATCCAAAATTCCCCCAACAGGTCATCAGGCATGTTTGCTCTGAAACCCTATTAGGAGCCTTTTTCTGGCACGGAAGCGATTTTTTATTTTAAACAATTACCTATCAAAAAATCCAGGGAAACTAAAAAAACAAGCTTAGCTTTACTCATTTGTGGGAATTCAAACTTGAAAATCACTTGAACGATTGATCTGAAATTTCGGTTAATTTTTTTAGAGAAAAGAAGTTTAAGGGAAAGAAGATAAAAACATCTATCATAAATTATATATTATTCCTTCTAAACCCGGAACTTTTCACTTTACCCTCGTAGCTAAAATTTTCTTTATAGATGACTTCTAATGTGGAAAATTCAACACAAACGGTTAATTTGTGTATCTTCGAGACTGGAAGACTGCTTTGAATTCCCTTGGACTATCGACAAAGCATTGGGGAAGCTACAATAAAATGCACTCAAGAGTTAAGAAAATATTGCAGTTTTACATAGACTATAAAATGTTGGAAGAAAAGGCCACTACCAATATGGTTGACCATACTTGGATACAAGTACAAATAAAATAGTTTAAAGTTGTATGACTTGGTCAACGTCTAAAGTGGTTTGAATTCATACTGGTCTGGTTTCACCACTAGATTTTACCTGCTGTTTAAACCATCCAATCTGTGACAATCATCTGGTGTACTATTATTTAATTTTTTTTATTATACTAAAAATCACCAGCATAGTGCATCAATTATCAGAATTGAATTGAGTTGATGATGTTGGTGTATATCAATGTTGGCTCCGCATCCATGACTTCTTGAAGGTAGGTGGAATTTGCAGCCACTGAGCCGACCAAGTATTGATATTCCTCAAGAAAATTATTGATATAAAATACAAACGCCGAGCTTTAGCTCTGATCAGTTAAGTTGAGAGCGTGAAGGCGATTACATCGCGATCAATTAGAGTGTATTTAGTTCAGGAATTTGCCCAATCAGCTATTGAACGGCTAGTCCTGATCGCTTAAGAATTTACTTTACGTCGAGTGTATGGTTTTGGTTGCTTCCTTGAAACACGAAATCTACTTTTTTTTACTCGTTTTTTATGACGAATCTTTGACCTTAGTGTAAACGAAAATCGTCACAAAGGAAAACGGGTTTCTCGTGGAAGAAAACTAGAACAGAGCAGCGCAGTTTGAAATAATAACAAAGAAGTTAAACAGGATTTACTTTGAAAAAATGTCTCCAAAACCACAGGAAAATAGTATTCCCATAGTTAAGAAGTCCGAAGAGGAGGAGTGTAGTGAAAATGGAAACGTTTGCAGTTCTGGTTTTGTGAATAGTGCATTCGAAAGTGAAAAATCATCAGGCGGAGGATTCACGAAATGTCCCGAAAATATCCCGAAATTGGATTTGGTCAGTGATCAGGGGAAATCTGTGCAAGGACCAACCATTGATTTTGATGATCTCCCGCATATTGCAGAGTTTGGAAGATATCAGAAGATCCTTTTTCTGTGCATGATCCCATTTGCTTTCTTCATTGCTTTTGTCTACTTTTCGCAAATTTTCATCACTCTTGTGCCAGAAGAACATTGGTGCAATGTTCCAGAATTGGAGAATTTAACCATTGGAGAAGGGTGAGAACTTTTTGAATTTTATTTTCTAAACTTACGAATATTTAGAGTGGCATAAAAGAAGGGACATTTCGGGTATTATTTAAAATATTGATTTTTTTTGCGAAAATTGTTCACCCCAATTTCGCAAATTTTACAAATTTTCAATCACCCTTTTTTCTAAAATTTTGATTTTTGATTGATTTTTTTACGACATGTTAATTAAAACATTTTCAAATTAAATAACCGACAGTCTCATAATTTGACATTAAAAACTGATCTCTAAATTCGCATTTTCAGTTAAATTGAAAATCAAACAAAACTATGAGCTGCTTTGTCCAAGAAAAACATAACAAAAGCTATAATTGCCAATCTGGCAATTATTGAAAACCCGTATGGTGATTTAATTGAACGGCGTATCAAAATTTCATTTGAATTTAAATTTTCCAATAAGATTTTTTTAAAACTTGTTCCAATCGTATTTTGATGTATGGGAGTTTTATGTAGAATCATATTCTAAATAGCTTTTGTTCTTGAACTTTTTTGATAACATGTACCGTTTTTGAGATATTCGCAAAAAACGTTTTCGTTCGTATGGGGGGTACCCCCCCCTAATGGTCCATTTTTGCCCATTAACGAACTTAGCCTCGCATTTTACGAAAAACGAATCTGCGCAAAATTTCAAGTCTGTAGCTCAATCCGTGCGCCCGCAATCCGCGCCACAGACAGACGGACGGACAGACAGACAGACGGACAGACAGACGGACGGACAGACAGACGGACGGACATGCAAAATTCAATTTTTTTAACATTCTAAACACACTGGTGTAATTCATTTTTTTGTGTGATGACGGGATCTTGGCGTTACAAACGGTAAGGCAAAGTTAATATACCCTTTGGTTTCACTATACGGGTATAATCAGTGATTCATTGGAAATCTCTGAATGAGTGAAAGCGAACAAGATTTTCTATCAATAACGGATTTTTGATAGACGTTTGCATTTATAATTATTCGATTATTATAACATTAGAATTTGTGAATTAGATAATAATTTGAATGTCTGTTTGTAAATTTGTAAAGTAAGTGATTGACCTAATCGAAAAGTTAATTACTGTGGAAACTGCTAATAGGTCTGCCTTGAGGCTTCAGCGAATGATAATTGTTATTGTGATAATTACTGAGCGCATAGAAGCCACTTTCAGTTTCAATCAAAGTTTTTTTAAGAGTGATTTTTTTTTGTTTTGATTTACCTTAGTTTTCAATAGCAAGTAAAACAATATAATCTGTATTCATGGATATGTTAATTACATATAAAAAATGCACTACGATAGACCTTTATTTATGCACAAAAAACCGCCAATTAGTGTAAATTAATGTAATGATAATTAAAAGATAGAAAGGGTATCAACTTCTGTGACTGACTACTGTTTATATAGATACAGATTTGATAAGATTTTTTAATTCATGTTAATTTTCTCACATTATTGAATTTTAATCAGGAAAATGAATTTATGTTGTTTAGATCAATTATAAAATCCAAGTAAAGATCTAATATTGTTTATCTCACATTAAGTTTCACGGTCGAAGACATCCAGTTAACATTATTAGTTGACGGAATAATATTCTGTTTGTGAAAATTATTAGAACCAAAAATTTTCGATCCAAAGATAAAGTTAACCGAAAATGATTCTGGCATTGTGAGAAATTCAGGGCTTTGTGTATTCTTTGGTGCACCCTTGAATGTGAAAAACCTTTTATGGAATTTACTGAAGAATGTCACCTTTACACCCAAATCAGTTAAAATCGTTGATTTATTTATTTGCAGGCATACAGAAAAATCGGTTAAGTTCAAACCGAGAACCGTGTCTGACCAATGCGGTCATTCAATCATTTCCAATTCGAAAAAAATATCCACAAGTAGTTTATGTATTATAAATACTTATATATATATATATATATATTGGTACTCTTTGGTGATTGCATTTCTAAACTTTTGCGTTGGCATTGGTGGCTGGACGCCAATATTTACTTGACACCTTTGGCATTGCATTTTACTAATAGAATTATATAAACTAGAAATGAAGTCAATTTTAAAAATTCATTTTATTCACGTGCATCGAATTTGAAACTCGTTGTAAGTTCAAATGATTTAAAAATTAAGTTATTAGGCATTTGAGTCAAGATTAAACCGCATGAAAGACACATAATAGTTATTTATTTAAAATTTTTATTAGATACTCAATTTTTCAATTTGTTAAATGGAAGCAATAAGTAAGAATTTTGCATAATAACACAAAGATGCAATTATTGAATGTTGGAACTGAAATCAAATAATAAATGATCTCATGTATGATTATGAATAAAAAAACTCACGAAAGAAATTATTTATAAACATGAAATTTTGAAATTACAAATAGATTTTAAAAAAACTATGAATTCAATTCAGAATTTTTAACAATTCAAAATTGTTTGGCCGTTTGTAAATTTCCTATGCACACACAGCAACATGATGTGCAAAATTCTTAATCTTGACTTTTAATGTTTAACTTGAATATTATTTTTAAAAAATCCAGACAGAAATACATTCTCGAAGTCGTAAAAAAAGAAATCACCTAAAAACCATGAAGAATTTGTTACCCAAGAAACCCCATGTTGAAAACTTCCTGCTTCACACCCAAATCGAATTTGTTAACAGTTTGTTGCAAGAATAAAATTACTTTTGGCATAATAAAAGGAGTTAATGTCAGTTGTGGGTTTATCTATAATTACTCTATGCAGGCTGCAATTACCCAAAAAATAACACCTGGTCGTGATCGATTAATTTGCTGCTAAATTCACACCTCGCGGTGCCCCTCTGTCTAATACGGAAGCGCATATTTTTCAGCATCAGATCAAGAAAACTGATATAAATAAGTACTGACAGACAGACACGCAGGGGGATAGGTATATGAAAACCGTATATAATGACTTTGATGTGTAACTAATCAAAAGTGTACACAATGCGGATAATTTACTGGAAGATTAGTAATAGTAAACCCGTACTCGGATGTTTCTTATAGCCATAATGATTGCCTTTATTGCTACGGTAACAAGACACTTCAAGGATATGAGTCGATAGTATTTAACTTGAAAATAAAACATATTCATCGCCATGAAAAGAGTTGAGTTTATATTCATCGCAAAGCGAAATTGAAAAAATACCTGGAGAGTCTAGAACTGCAATGGCAGAAAATCTGAAAATATAAAAAATTATAAATATTGCATAATTGAAACATTGCTGGTTAGTTAACAGCCACTGCCAAAACAAACAACTGCCGGGGTCATAAGCTCATAAGTACCGAAAATACAAAGTCTTACAGGTTAATAGACATCGTAAAGATTTAACGAACTTGAGTTTTGGGTTTGGGATTCATTTCATTGCCAAGCATGGGAAATGCTACAATTACTAAAAGAGGCGTACCCTATGTGATGGGTTTTAAAAGATTTAGTCATATTTCTCTTCGAGAACTAAAGAAAGGTAAATTCCTCGGTTCATGCACAGATCGGGCTCGGAAAACTAATGAATCCTAATTAGATTTTCTTAGCAAAAAGTGAAATTTTGAAAGCTCTGATCGTAAGACAGACCTGGAACTCTTTCATACATTCGTCGGTTCGGATCATGTAATTTTTTTTTCTCTTATAAAAAAAACAAGATTTTTTGTTATTATTTTATAAGTACGTTAAAAAAAATTCGTGCAAAAACTGGTATGAGTGTAGAGATTCTCATCATCTCGGGTATAAAAACGCAAAAGAATCATCGAAACCATAACACTTGCTTTGCGTAAACTTCAAAGGTTCCATCATGGAGCTGCGGAATCTTGACCTGTTAAACTTGTTAATTTAAACGTAAAATGTGGAAGGTCATGGAAGAAGTGTCAAATATTGCAGAACTGCCAAGAGAACGTCTCAGTGGAATCTTTGATGGTTTAAAGATGATGACGCACTCACTTCGGTTGAATGATAGAGGACTAATTGTGACGGGGTGATGATGACTCTTATGTTTCTTTTTTTGCTTAAATTTAGAAATATTCATTAATGGTTGAATCTATAAATAAAGTTTTCCTGGTTAGTCAGCGTAAGTAATTGAATTGGTTGGTGGTGGCCTGTGAGAATTGGTGTTCAATCCGTCCGTCCATTGGTCAAACAGCTTTACTTTCAAGGCGACTTTGTGCGCGATAGCGCATATAAAATACCGAAGGTTAAAAAAAATCATGGTTGAAAAATTGTAAAACTCGAAATCCCGACACGAAGTTTACAGCATTAACCAGATTTACAGCTTAATTGCGATTATTGTTTTGATTGTATTTTTTTTTAGTTTGGTTAAGCACTCTTTCTCTTTTTTCTGTTACATATTTTGTTTTTGCATTTAGCCACAGTCTTGGTTTAGGGTCAAGTGGTGCAAAATTCGAAATGTTCTTTCCGAAAACCGAAAAAATTTCCAATATACAGGTTCAAGGTTTTCATCGCTTAATTATAATAATTCATGGATCAATATTTTTTTTTTGTTGCAGGTTGTTGTTGTCGATTCCGCGAGAAGGCGACGGTTTCAACAAATGTTACATGTACGATGTTAATTACACCGAATTGCTGGCCAACGGAATTCGACAGGCAGATCCGAGCTGGCCCGTTACTAAATGCAGGAGCGGATGGAAGTTTAATTATACAGATATACCTTACAGCACAATTGCCTCGGAACAAGAATGGGTCTGTGATCAGGACGCTTTGCCCACGATCGCACAGTCGATTTTCTTCTTGGGCTCAATAGTGGGTGGACTTTTGTTCGGGTGGGTCGCTGATCGTTTCGGAAGGGTTCCGGCCCTGGTCAGTTGCAATGTGGTTGGTTTCTTTGCTGGAATCGCAGGTGCTTTCGCCGGTAGTTTCGGGCAATTTGCTGTCAGCCGATTCTTTGTTGGATTTGCTTTTGATAACTGCTTCACTATGATGTATATTTTAGGTAATTTTAACATTATTTTAACTAAAAACACTAAATTACTAAAATTTTAAACCTTTCAAAGAAAATATTTTTTTTAAAGAACCTTGTTAATGATATATTCACAATTATATTTCATTGCACGACTTTAACCGATTATGTACTTTATTACCTACAATTAGACATTGCTCGAATTAATACGAGCGTCCTCGTCAAGGCGTTAACAAAAAAAAAGCCCTTCCCTTAGAAATCTTAATAATAATACTCATATATATTTATTAACAAGACTCATATTTTTCATAAAAACTTTTTTAGAGGAAATCCATGAAGTGATCCAAATAAGGTCTTTAAATCAAACAACAACATATGACTTATAATCGAGGGTTACATTTTAGATTATAAAATAGCAAACTGCAGGAATAACATGTATTTATCCGATAATTAAAATTTCATGTGTGTCTAACCTTGGATGTCAAGTCAAAATGCGTTAATTTGATCCAATAATTTCAATCTAATATGCAAAAATATACTATTAAATCAAGAATATGTTTGAGATCGATTAAATGGCATGACTTTTAAGTGATTAAATTAACATTAGTTTGTTAACTAATCATCACAAGTGTGTACATTTTTTTTCTATTCAATGCGTTTCTATAGAATTTTCCGTAACGCAAATGCAGAGCAATATTCTAATTAACATACGAACAATTTTATTAAAGGCTGTTAAATGAGTGTAAAGTATGTGAACTTTATTTTCTAGACCCAGCGCTTAGAGAAGTCACACATCTGTCTACAAACCTTGGGATTTGACATATTTTAAAATATTCTCATCATAGCAGCATTTTTTAATTGAAATGTGTAATATTTCTACAACCCATTCATTAATTCAGTGTTTTATTAATGATAAATTCTTAAATGTTGAGTTATTGCCTTTTTTTTAGAAAATGTGCGTAGGCTTTTTTAATTGAAACTTTCATTTCCTACAATATTTTGATACCCTTTACTAAATAATGGAAAAATTCAATGTTTGCGGAATTAATAATTTTAAAATTATTTATAAACAGTCCACTTTTGTACAAAATTTTAATTAACTTTGTTTTGCATTTTTGAATTTTACAGTTCTCGAATACGTTGGACCAAAATGGCGTACATTTGTTGCTAACATGTCGATTGCGATTTTCTTTACATTTGCTTCATGTGCAATTCCTTGGATCGCTTACTTTTTAGCCGATTGGAAAATGTTTACTATCGTTACATCAGCCCCTCTTGCCTTAGCAGTTTTAACACCATTTCTCGTTCCAGAATCAGCAAGGTAAAAAATTATACTATTTTACTGTTTTTAATTTACAAAAATTTCAAATGAAATAATTTGATGACGATAAATTTAAATTTAATTATTTTAGATGGTTGGTGTCACAAGGAAAAATCGAAAAGGCAATTACAATCCTGAAGAAATTTGAACGTGTGAATGGTAGCAAGGTAGAAGCTCAGACATACAAGGACTTCAGTGATAGTTGCTCCCGTCTCCAAGAGGAAGAGAACAACAATAACAGTTATTCTGTGTTGGATCTGTTTAAGACCCCAAGAATGCGAAAAGTGACAATCCTTTTAATCGTTATTTGGATGGCGATCTCACTTGTATTTGATGGACATGTTCGAAATGTTGGATCATTGGGGCTTGATCTTTTCATCACATTCACGGTTGCTTGCGCTACAGAACTTCCTGCGGACACGATCCTGACATTGACTTTGGATCGATGGGGAAGACGTTGGTTGGCGTGCGGTACCATGGTTTTTAGTGGGATTTTCAGTCTTCTGGCGACAACCGTCCCAGTTGGGCCCTACTCCGCGGCATTGGCGATCCTCGGCAGATTCAGCGTCAACATTTCGTATAACATTGGAATCCAGTATGCTGCTGAACTTTTACCCACGGTAGTGAGGGCGCAGGGAGTTGCATTTATTCACATTATGGGCTACGTGGCCAGTATAATTGCACCGTTTGTCGTTTATCTGGAAAAAGTCACGAAATCCCTGCCATTAATCATTCTGGGAATACTGGGCATAATCGGCGGTTTGCTGTCGCTTTTCCTGCCTGAAACTCTTGGTCACGAGCTACCGCAAACCTTGGCTGATGGCGAAGAATTTGGCCGGGGTCAGGGAATGTGGGATTTCCCTTGCTGCAGCAAAAAACTCGACGAAGACATCGAATTGGACAAGAAAGATAGAAGCGTTCAAAATTTCACAAGAGGAAACAGAGGCGCTATTGGTGCGACGCTTCGAGCATCGACTAGAGGAGAGTTGGGGTCCAGCATGCTGCAAAGATCTATCAGATCGAGACGTTCCACCCGATCGATTTCCGGATCGTTAGCGGAATAAAAGTGCGGCCAAAGGTGACTTTAATCTTCGTATTGCCACCGACTTTGGATAATCTACTTGGACAACTCTCCAATCACATTTGAATCTACGGTCAACAAAAAAAAGAAGAAAAATAGGGCAATCTAGAATACCTTTCATTTGTAAACACTTGATTTCCATTTCATATTGGGCTCAAAAATGTGATAATTGTTGACCAAAAAGCCAAAACTCTTCTAGTCATGTGATATAGAGCGTTAATATCGTTTTTGTTTGTTCCTAAATTTCATTAAAATCATAAAATTTAACTACATCGTTCATTAACATATTTCAAGAAAGTTCTAAGGCTTCAACATAGCGGACTTTTTAATATTGTAACAAAAATATAAGAATTATAAACAAAATATTGTTTAGCGATTGTGAAAATTATTTGAAATATTTTTTGTAACAATAGCTGAAATTCACTTCATTATTAACAAAGTGTATTTAATTAAATTATTGTCAATAGATTTTAGATATAGAAATGATATCAAAATATCAGAGCTTAATTGAATGCTGGTTATTTCGAGATCAATTATTTTCCATAGCCCATTTTATCATTCATATGGCATATATTTAATAATAGTTTTATTTATTTTAAGATATGTGATATGTGTATTATATTTGATAAATAAAATTAGATAGTTTATTGAATCGTTTTTGCATATTTTGGTACAATTCTCTAAAATAGAGAAACTACATATTTTTATTATTAAGGAAATACTTATGTAATATAGTAAACGGTGGTAACGCAAATAGAGACTCCGACTTCTGAGATCACATATTTGAAGGACTAATTGATACGTGAATAATTAGTATCGTCCTTTTTAAAACTAGTCATTGGTGAAAAAAATTTCGTCTGCGACATATTTTTCCTCTGCTGTTTGTATTTAAAATCTAATTTAGTTATTGTATTAAAATACATAGTATATGCTATACGCACAAATATATTGTTATTTTTTAACAAAGAATTTTTAAGAAAATAAAGTGTTAGGGATTTTTTTCCGCCTAGAATTTCAAATTGTCTGTTAGCCACGAAAAAAACAAATAAGTGTAAAAAAATCCGATGATTTCAACTACTTGTTAAAATTTAATAACATCTTTAAGAGATACTTATCTATACATCAGTGTACAAAAAGAAAAACATATTATGAGACAAAAACCATAAACCGTATACATTTTTGCTTCAATAAAACAAAGTACAGAAATCCATTATAGCGAAGATTTATTCTGAAAATTTCTAAAAATAAACATATTATACGAACAAAATAATAATAAAATAGTAATGTATCCTTGAACTCGGTAGAAATATCATTTCTGGACATGTCTTAAGGCAATTTATGTTTTTTTTATCTGGGCGAATCCTTTGATAATAAACAGGATAAGAGTCATTAGTGCGCCCACAACAATGCGAATAAAGGGGCTGCTAACAAGACTTGAATAGCAATTGCGGTAACTGGATGCTTTTTAAAGCACTGATAGCTAATAAACTCCTTTATTCAGCCCTGATGTAAATATAGTGAATGACGTTGAAAAGAGAAAGTTTTACATTTATTTTCACACAGTGGGAATTGGGCTGAGGGTAAAAAAAACTATTGAAAACTGGGAATCGAAAGAAGCTTATGAAAGCTTTAACGGCGGGGGTTTGTGTTTAGAAACTTAAACTAAGGCGACTAACGGTAAAGCTATTACGGATTCCCCATTCTCCACACAAAAAATTGGTATTTTGTTAAATTAGTGATTTTTTTTTCAAAGCGGTCTCTTACTAAATATTTAAAGGTATGGCGAGATTTCATGGACATTTGGATTAAAAAATATTTTTGTTTTGATTTTCTTCAATACAAAACTAAGATTTACAAAAAATAAACCTTTTTCCCGTGAAACAATTATTATAAACATAAACATCAATGGACGAAATGCAAATCAGGTAAAACATTGGGCAAAGTTTTAATTTATTTAAAACAACAGAATCTCTGAATGATAACTTTTATACAGTTATGTAAATCAGAACCCTTGTTTCCCACTTATGCAGTAGTTTAAAAAACTTAACGAACGATTATTTTGCCGTAAGAAAGTTCAATTCGAGATAATCATGTCTAAGAAGCAAATATACCGGCAAACTATACAGAAGAAAAATAATTTGCATACATATGGTTGTAATGTAACGGACTTTAAGCCCAAGATGTGTGATGAAATTTTTTTTGTTACAGTGGAAAAGCTCTCTTGGGGGAAATCCCTTCCCACATAAATTGCTCCCACTTTATGGCTTCTATTTTTACGGTTCGTTGCTGGATGGGGGTTCAACAAGCGTAACTGTGTGATCGGTGGCAGCTTTTATTCAACCGTCGCTCGGGAAAGTTCACAGGTGGTTCATTCATAACATGTCGAGTTCGTAATTTACTTTGATAGCAAACTAAAAAGAAAATAATAAACTGGAAAATAAATATCCGTGGGGATCAACAAACAAGACTACAGGCAGGTAATTCAATGAATAAATCTTAATGTTTATTAGAAAATATTAGAAAAATAAACAACGGAACTTGTCTTGAATTTCTAGAATTTTACCAAATAAGCAATTATCTTTTGTAACGTTTTTCAATTGAATTGTGATAAAAAGTTGTTTAATTGTGCAGAAAATAGATGTTTAATGTGAGCTATGGCCTATAACAAAAGCTATTTCCTATTGGTAGTGACCTTGGTGGGCTGTGCGTCTGCAAAGGTAAACTATTTTTTGGTTTGAAACTGGAACCATTTGCTCATGAATTTCAATATTCAATTAGTCGCTTATCGCTTGATGAAATATTAATTACTTGTTTTTCAATTTAGTTGCCTCCAAATTTGATACAGATCGCTAATGAGAATAACGATAATCACTTGGAGAAAGCTTTGTCCAATATTCTGATTCCAAGGGTCGTGGGGACTCCAGGACATGAAAGAGTTAAGGAATTCATTGCAGAGTACGTTGTATAATATCTGTTACAAACCTACTACTAAACTTTCATTTCGTAATCATTTTTATTACAGTCAATTGACTGCGATGGGCTTCGAAACAGAGTACGATCAGTTTGTCGCACCAACGCCGATTTTTGGAAACCTCACCTTTACAAACGTGGTGGGAAGATTCAACCCAAAAGCGGACAATTTCTTAACCCTTGCTTGTCATTATGATACCAAATATTTCCCAGATATTCCAAATTTCCTGGGTGCCGTTGATTCGGCGGTCTCATGCGCGATTATTTTAAACGTGGCCAAAGTTTTGCTGCCGTCTCTGCAACAAATTAGAAATCAAAACGAGATCGGACTTATGGTACCTAAAAAAACATTAACCTACTTAATTTTCATAAATTTGTTAATCGGTTTCTTCTCAATGTTTTTTTATATGCAGCTAATTTTCTTTGATGGCGAAGAGGCGTTCCTGCAATGGAATGAATACGATTCACTTTACGGGTCAAATCATTTAGCGCAGAAACTGGAACAGACCACATCTAAGCTTACTGGCACCAATCAATATATTAAAGATATTGATAGAATTGTGAGTATCGCAAAAAAATTAGAATGTTAGGATTTAATTGATTCGAAGGAAAAAATGTTTTTGTGACTATTAATCAATTTATCTTAGATGTCGTTGATATTCTAACGGTTAGTAAAAGATTTGAATGTGTTGTTTTAATATGAATTTTCCCATTTAAATCAATTGTGGGAATGTTGAGTTACGTAATTAGGAATCTCTTTTGGACGACCAAAAACTTGGATGCTTCTTTTAGCGAATTCATTCCTAGAAGTGTGACGTATTTTATCGACTGGCTCTAAGTTACCTTGACTTAATATCACAAAAACCTAAGATTTTCAAAACCTGATCTGAGAAAATATTTATTCTGAAAGAATTAAAATCGAAATATAATCAAACTTCCAAGCACGATATAATTAATTGTACATAATATAATTAATTAATATAATAATTAATTGTACGATGTTAAGATTTTAACAAACAACTGAAATTTCAATTCTTTACCGAGAAAAGAAACCGGTGACCACAAAAAAATCACACTTTTAGGGGAGAGAAAAAATTTGCGAAAAAGTTTGAGGAGGAAGAAGGGATTCGAAAAACCTTAAATTAGTGTAAAGTTTTTTATGTACAGTCTCTAAGATATATTTCGTATTCTTGCAATTGAATATCTTTGAAAGTTTTAATAATTAATAAAAAATTACGAATTTGGTTCACTTTTTGAATATTGAAAGTAAAAAATACCGCATCTCATTAAATAAACCCAAATGGGCCGGAAATGTTTCGCTATCAACGTAATTCATCTTGTTCGAACAAATTTTGCATTTACGTATTCAGAAAACTTTAGCATGAAATTAATTTTTGTTTATATCGCAATATCGTCGTTTCGCGAAAGATGTTTTCCTAAACAACCAGCAATTCTCTGAGGCACAAAAACGAAACCACTTGAGTCAATATTAAATAGAAATACAACATGTTTCGATCTTTAATTCTTAAGATAGCAACAAATATAGTAAAACAGCCGAATTTGTATGCAAAATGCGACCTCCTTGACACTTTTTTATTAGCGTTGCGCTTATCGGCCGATAAGAGATTATGTGAAAATTAATTATTCATATATGTTTTCATGCATAACTTATCTCAGTTTATCAAACTCTCGTTAGAGGACTAAACTTTTCAATACTTTGCATTTTCTTGTTGGTGTGACTAGCAAACTAAGTTTGTTTCTAAATTATTCGTAAATGATAGCATATTTTATTAGTTTATTGCTTACGTGGGAAGAGGAGAGTAACGTCAATGAAAAATTTATAACAGCTCAAGTTGTTGAATGTACAACAGTCAGTGGAGAGCGGTTGTAGAATGCAGTGGAGAAGGGAAAAAGGCGTGGCGTTATCAGACTTGTAGGTTTAAAGATTTTGTATACTCCGAAAATTGGTTCCCTTAAAATTACTTTCGAATCTGCAGGATTTAAAATTTGATGCAATTTCCATATTTGTTTTACAATAACCAAAGAATGTTTAAAATATTTTCTTCCAGGATGCTCTTCTTCTACTGGATTTAGTTGGAGCCGCTAATTCGAGATTCAACAATTTCTACGGCCGGACAGAAAAACTACACAACAGACTTGTGACGATTGAAAGAGATTTAGTAAACGCCAAACTCCTTGAAGGCAACAATTACCAATTTTTTTCAAAAACAGTTTACAATCACGTGGCTGACGATCATCTACCGTTCTTTCAAAGAGGTAATTTGTGCCTTTCGAAATCAACCAATTTTTTTTTAATAAAACATTTTCAGATGTTCCAATTCTCCATTTAATTGCCGTTCCATTCCCCTCGCAATGGCACACAGCCCAGGATAATGCAAGGAATCTACATTGGCCATCGATTCGCAATTTCAATAAAGTGATACGACTTTTTGTTTACCAGTATCTTGTGCTGAATCAAAGAATGCCTAATCTTAGGAGTTTAGCGGAGTTTGGAGGATATTAATAGCGGAATATTAATTATGTAATACAAAAAAAAAACCTAATGAATACAATTGAAAGAAATATATTTATATAATATACTAAGATAATAAAATCAAATAAAAACGAAACAGCCAACTATCGTCTTTTCCTGCCAACGGAAGCCTTCTTTCCTGGTGCTCTCTCGCCTTTGCCACCTTTTGGTTTTTTGCTAGTTTTCCTCACTTTTCCTTTTGCTTTCCGCTGATTCTTTGATTTCTTCTTAGGCTTCTCGCCAGATCCTTCCTGTTGTGCTCGTCTAAAGGGTATTAAAAAATTTAATTCAAGTGAAAAAAAAAATTAAAGATTGCACCCTACTCTATTCTGTCTTCCTTTTTCTGCAGGGAAACTGCTTTATACACATCGATTTTAGGTTTTTTGTTTAGTACACTCTTGATGAGATCCAAGTTCGCTTCTTTCTCCGGTACACTGCTAAGATGAGACGCTTTTCGTTTGCTTCCCGGAACCAACTCCCTGACCCCGATGCCGCGAGCCTGCTTTTCTTTTGGAATTTTTCCCTGGAATTTACCAACTGATGCTGTGGAGGCTTTCGCAACTGTTGCAGCCGTCAGAAGTTGCGCTGAATTGGCCGCTTCTGGACCCAAATAACCTGTTCGGGGGACTTCAATCTTTTTGGCTCTCACGATGTTCTTCATCCGCTGGATTTCATTCTTTGCGACT
Source organism: Chrysopilus asiliformis (assembly GCA_964034945.1). Taxonomy (NCBI): domain Eukaryota; kingdom Metazoa; phylum Arthropoda; class Insecta; order Diptera; family Rhagionidae; genus Chrysopilus; species Chrysopilus asiliformis. The sequence goes on along the minus strand of OZ035962.1, from coordinate 14,164 downwards.
TTCTCTGTTCGAAGGTCGATCTTTTTCTGGAACATATCTTCCATGGGATCGGCAGTTTTCGGTACTTCCAAGACCCAATCTTTTGTTTTTTCTGCTTCTGCTCGACGGTAGCCATACGTGGGAACCCATTTCTATGGAAGTAACGTTTTTTTAATAGATATTGTAAAGAAAATAATAAACACTCACGCCCAATTCGGTATCGTAGACCTTTTTGTCCTTCTTTTTCTTCTTAATGCCCTTTTCCTTGGCAAATTTCTCCCACTTCGTTAGAACTTTTGGACCTGGAACTTTTCTAAGCCTCGGGAGAACTGTTTGTGGAGCCGGTAGTTTGGCGACTATGCATTCTTCCACTTGCTCCGTTGGTAATTGCCAAATTTCATTAATTAGTAGTTGGACATTATCCCGAGTCAGATTCAGGAGATAATTATCCTTGTCAGACCTACCGAAATAGTCTTTAATCAAGTGTTTTTGGTGTAAATTCTTTGATTTACCTGAGCGAACCTTCGTCCAAATCGTTTGGATCGGAGCACATCAACATGCCGACATCGTTTCGTACTTCGAGATGCTTTTCCACAGCAATGGACTTGTAGCGCTCCAAGTCCTTCTGCTGTTTTTCAAGCACTTCCTTTACTATATTCATTTTAAGCAGATTATTTTGCTCGATTCGTCCAAGACTGAAAACCGAAACCAACCACGTTTTGTTGAAAATATGACAGTTCAAGACAGTGGGTTACAAATGTACCCATTTTTCAAATTCTTCAAAAATTATAGGGTATTATAGAAAATTTTAAAAGATTTAAATGCCTTCGAGAAATTATTTTGCTCAGTTCACAAGTTTAGATTTATTTGTGAAAAAAATTCTTTCCTCTGCAATTACTGCAGAAAATATATTTTCTGTAGCAATCACTAAAACCAGGCAACAGCTTTTTAGACAACAAAAAACTATGTGGGAGACAAAATCAACTGTATTGGGCCTAGAAGCATAAAAAATTATAATTTCATAAATTCATAAAATGTTTAATGCAAATTTTGCCATTTTCGGACCCCGCTCTAGGTATTATCCCGTATAAATGGTTTTTATGCTTTTTGAGTTGAAGTCCTCCCCCTAAATGTATAAAGTATTTGATGGACAACTTTATGGAGATAAAATTTAAGTTCAGAAAAAGCAACTTAAGTTGAAAAAAAACACTGTAAATTTTAAAAAACGTTAAACATATTTTGGGGTAATAAAAGGTTAATTCTTCTGGGGTTTTTTTTGGTAATTTTTGACACGCACTCTGTCTCTCTGGCAGAGTGTCAAACTTGGAAAATTTTTTATCAACTTTTCGGAAAGGCGTGGATTTTTCTGTGTTTGCTGCCCTAAAAACCTTGCGATTTGTGCAAATTCACGTAGTTCAAGAAATTCTCAACCTATTTACACGGAAATGTCCCGCCAAGCACGACTTGATACGAAAAAAGTGGTAAGCAAGACATGGTCGAATATTTATTTTTGTGGAGTGAGAAAAGCATATACGATCTAATATCAATAGATAATTCGAATGTTGTAAACCTAAACAATAGTTGAATAAGATTTTAAGAGTTAGTAATATTCAATAAACTTATTGGTCAACTTGAACGGCATCATTCGATTTTTTAGAATGTCCTCGTCCACTAGATGAAAGCATAGCTCTGCTCCAAGCGCAATTCGATCGGACGAAAGTAAACAATTTGACGCACCAGCGTTTTTCTATTAAGTTGAAAAAAAAACTTGGTGGGCGAAGCCCCTGAAAGCTAGCGAAATGGATGGGGCAAACAACGATCACGGCGGAGGCCACGTTGGCCAAGGACAGAATCAAATTCCAACCATGGTTTTGTCTAACAATGGGCAATTGATTTTAGGATCGCAGCCCCAGCAGCAGGCAGTCTTGCCGATACAAACCTCGTCGTTGATGCTCCAGCCGACAGCAGCTACTCAGCCAGTGCAACTGGTGCAGTTGGCGGACGGACAGACTTTCATTTACCAGCCTATGCCAGTAGCGGAGACGATAAATACACAACAGCCGCAGATAATCAATCTGAATGGGCAGTTAATCCAGATTCCCGCACAAAACAATCAACAGCTCACCTCTGCTGGACAACCGCAGATCATTGTTGTTCCACAGACTCCTGCCGCAGCGGCTCCCACAGTTTCTGCGAATACCAACAACGCAGTCGCGGAGGATAATTCTGGACAAGCGAATCAGGCAGCAGGGCAAGGGGAGGCCGAGGAGGAACCACTGTATGTGAATGCAAAGCAATACAAGAGGATTCTAATAAGGAGACAGGCTCGTGCGAAGCTGGAAAGTCGCATACCGAAAGAACGGTCCAAGTATCTCCACGAATCCCGTCACAGACACGCCATGAATCGAGTTCGCGGCGAAGGAGGACGATTTCACTCGACCCCACCGCCCAACATTAAAATGGATGATCCGCCAAAACGTCGAGGCAATGCCGGATCGCAATCGAGCAACAGTCGAACTCCAATGCAGCCGAAGCTCATTGCGCCCCATCAGCCTAGCATAACAATCACGCCGATCAAATAAATAATGTGGCATCGTTTGTTTTGTTTATTGTATATTTTTAAGCTTAAAATTAGTTGTATTAAGGATAAAATAGATTCAAATCAAATGATATTTTGTAAAAAAAAAAAAAACAAACAAACCAACAACAATTTTGTGATTATGTATTCTTGTATTCTTATATATATATCTTAATATATATATATATTAAATGAAATAGAAGTTCAATTTAAATTAATTTCGTAAAAACAATCACTTTTCATTACGCTTTTAGTTTTGCGATGCTATTCTTAAAAAGTTTAGTAAGTGATAACCGAACCAACCCAAATGTCTGTTTACGAAATTTTCAGAATTCTGAGTTGCTAACGCTGACTTATGGCGCTTTTGTATCACAAATGCTGCGCGACTTTGAAAATGTCGACGATGTGAACAAACAACTGGAACGAATCGGATATAATATGGGAATGCGACTTATTGAGGACTTTCTCTCCCGATCACAGTCGCCTCGATGTTTGGAGATGCGCGACACGGCTGAGAAGGTCCAGCAGGCATTCCGAATGTATCTAAACATCCAGCCGACGATTTCAAATTGGTCAGCGGCCGGCGATGAATACTCACTGATTTTCGACAATAATCCGCTTACAGAATTCATCGAGCTTCCGCAGGACATGGCGAATCTGCGATACAGTGGAATCATTTGTGGGTGCATTCGAGGTGCTTTGGAAATGGTCCAGCTGGAGGTGCAGTGTTGGTTCGTTCAAGTAAGTCGTTTGCTCCGAAAAATTTTACATGTGAACGAATCCGCAACTGAGAGTTTTGTATCTAAAATTTTGTGAGCATTGCAAACTTCTTTCAGTTTCGAACTTGTGACCTTTAATGTCTTTATTATTAATTATCGGGAAAATAGTGTTTAACAAATTAAATTCTTTTAGGACCAGCTAAAAGGTGACAACAGTACAGAAATCCGAATTAAATTTATTCGAAGGCTCGAGGATGCGATTCCGGCTGGGGAAGATTGAATTCTTTACGACGTTGTAATTTTAATTATAATTCCATTTATAGTAACAATAAAGTATTTCTCTTGAATCTTGAACACAAGAAAAATAATTACTTGTAGGAATACAACTGTGTATTTATTTTGGTTCCAAATGTTAAGCCGATTGCAAATTAGTGGTAAATTATCGCTTCGTGAAAGAAAAAACCATGTATAAAACATAATAAAATTATCAGTTGTGATCAACACAAAATTTTCCTCTGCAATATTTAGTTTCGCAAAAAAATATGTAAAAAATATTTCTTCAAATATCTCAAGAACCGTTAAAGATACGTAAAAACTGCGAAAGGAAAAAATGCAGAAAATATTATTTTCTATTGATTTGGTTATATGCATTTTCTCAAAAGCCCATAGTTTACAAGAAATTTTCAAAAAACCTAATTTTTTCCAACATATTGAGAAGCGTCAGAGAAACGTAAAGGGGAAAATGTAGAAACTTGTATATCCTTTAATTTTCGTAATCAATTTTTCTCAAAAAAGTGTATTTAAAAAAAAATTGTTTGGGAGGTATAGAAAACTACGATTTTCAACGTGTTCTCGAATTACGATTCTCCGTATTCTGATTACAATTTTTTATTATCCTATCTCTTTTAAAATTCGCGAAAAAACAACACAAAATTTTTCAGTAGAAATCGTCCAAAAAATACAAAAAATTGTCCCCTTTTTATGAAAACTACATTTTATCGTCCAATATTTATTTAAATAAAAAAATAATCTTAATTTTGTTGCTCTGGCAGCCCCACATAACCTAAAAAAAATGACTTTCATACGTGTGTGAGACGACATTTTTGAAGGGTTGGAAATTTATTCACGAGTTTCATTGTGTAATTTTCTGAGAAATGACAACATGTTTATTTATTTATATATTTTAGTTTTGCGAGTGCTTCGCGGTTTGCGGAGCACTAGAAGGAAGACAGACGATGTGGTTTTGAAGAAAATTTCCCTTCACCTGTACCCGGTTGGCCCAGAAAGGAAGGCAATAATGGTTTTCGTGCCCCCTGTCATTCTGGAGCCCGAAGGACTTCGCAATCGAACAGCTTCGAATCTCTAGTATGAGAAGTTGATATATATTTCAAAGTGATTTGTATTTGCGTCTGCAGACAGTTTGGTTTAGGATGTATTCGGTTTTTACGCAGATGTATATATATTTTTAAATTGGGCGCCGGTTGGTGCTGAGATTACTCAAAATTGTTTTTTTGTGTTGCGGGATGTGTTGGGGGATGTTTTAGTGATTTTTTGGGGATGTTTTGGGGATGTGTTGGGTGAGGTTTTGGGGATTTTTTAGGGATGTGTTGGGGGATGTTTTGGCGATTTTTTGGCGATGTGTTTTGGGATGTTTGGGGGATGTTTTGGTGATGTGTTGGGGGATGTTTTGGGGATGTTTTGGGGATTTTTTAAGGATGTGTTGGGGGATGTTTTGTGGAGTTTTTGCGGATGTGTTGGATATTTTTTAGGGATGTGTTGGGGGATGTTTTGGGGATTTTTTGGTGATGTGTTGGGGGATGTTTTGATAACTTTTGTTTCGTACTAAGTGCCACAGATTGTCAGTACCAATACTTTTGTTTCGTACTGTCAGATAACTTTTGTTTCGTATTAAGTGCCACAAACTGTCAGTACCAATACTTTTGTTTCGTACTGTCATATAACTTTTGTTTCGTACTAAGTGCCACAGACTGTCAGTACCAATACTTTTGTTTCGTACTGTACATAAATGACAATTTGACGTACTTTTTCTTTTTTTCTGCTTTGGAAATACCATAAAGTTAAATCCGTGTAAAAATCGCTATAAATACGGAAAAACTCAATAAAATTATTAGAAATGTCGTCTGTTACGTGCATTAACTGCAGTGTAAAGTTTGCGGACGCTGAAATGCAGCGAGAACAATACAAAACAGTCTCACAGAAAAGCCGGCTGGCCCAGAAAGGGAGGCAATAATGGTTTTCGTCCCGCCGATCGTGCCCCCCTGTCAATCTGGAGCCCGAAGGACTTCGCAATCGACTAGCTTCGAATCTCTAGTACCAGAAGTTGTATATTTTAATTCTCCTGCTTCTGGTTTGGTTGATCGACGACAACTCTTTGCCAAAGGCGCTCTAGTGCTCCGAAGCGCTGATGAACAAAATCACCGCAGGCAATGGGTGATATTATTTGGATTCTTACGTGAGACGACATTTTTGAAGGGTTGGAAAATTATTCATGAGTTTCATTGTGTAATTTTCTGAGAAATTACTGAACATGTTTTTTTTATTTATATATTTTATTTTTTTAAGTTTTGAGAGTGCTTCGCGGTTTGCGGAGCACTAGAAGGAAGACACGATGTGGTTTTGAAGAACCTTGCCCTTCACCTGTACCCGGCTGGCCCAGAAAGGAAGGCGATAATGGTTTTCGTCCCGCCGATCGTGCCCCCTGTCATTCTGGAGCCCGAAGGACTTCGCAATCGACTAGCTTCGAATCTCTAGTACCAGAAGTTAATGTATATTTTAATTCTCCTGCTTCTGGTTTGGTTGATCGACGACAATTCTTTGCCAAAGGCGCTCTAGTGCTCCGAAGCGCTGATGAACAAAATCACCAGACAGAACCGGGTCCACTCTCGATTTAATTGCAAAAATAATACCATGTATTTTGTTGTTTATAAAACTCACAATTAATATTATTATACGACGATAACAGACAAACGTTTTTTAAAATCCGCTAATAATTGCCCCCAGTTTAATTGTAGTCTAACAAGTAGGTAACGAGAAATTCATCCGGATTACACCTTAGAAAAAATGTGTGGTGGTCTTGTTCGAAAGGCCTGCCATAGATCTATATGCCACGATAAAAACGGAGTCCGTGGTATTTCCGGTTCTCGGACTACAGCCAAAAAACCAAGAAAAACTTTGGCAAATTTTTAATTTTTTTGCATCTACTTCTGCAAATGTATCAATAACTTTGTTATTATACCTCAGAAAAAATTGGTGTTGGGCTTGTTCGAAAGGTCTGCTATAGACCTACATGCCACGATCAAAATGAAGTCCGTGGTATTTCCGGTTCTCGGGCTACAGCTAAAAAACCAAGAAAAATTGTATAAATTTTTCCTTCGTGAAATTTTTTTAATTTTTGCAAATGTGCCTATTATTTTGTAATTATACCCTAGAAAAAATTGGCGAAGGTCTCGTTCGAAAGGCCTGCCATAGACCTATATGCCACGATCAAAATGAAGTCCGTGGTATTTCCGGTTCTCGGGCTACAGCCAAAAAACCAAGAAAAAATTTGGCGAATTTTTAATTTTTTTGCATCTACTTCTGCAAATGTATCAATAACTTTGTTATTATACCCTAGAAAAAATTGGCGAAGGTCTCGTTCGAAAGGCCTGCCATACACCTATATGCCACGATCAAAATGAAGTCCGTGGTATTTCCGGTTCTCGGGCTACAGCCAAAAAACCAAGAAAAATTGTATAAATTTTTCCTTTGTGAAATTTTTTTAATTTTTGCAAATTTGCCTATTATTTTGTAATTATACCCTAGAAAAAATTGGCGAAGGTCTCGTTCGAAAGGCCTGCCATAGACCTACATGCCACGATCAAAATGAAGTCCGTGGTATTTCCGGTTCTCGGGCTACAGCCAAAAAACCAAGAAAAAATTTGGCGAATTTTTAATTTTTTTGCATCTACTTCTGCAAATGTATCAATAACTTTGTTATTATACCCTAGAAAAAATTGGCGAAGGTCTCGTTCGAAAGGCCTGCCATAGACCTATATGCCACGATCAAAATGAAGTCCGTGGTATTTCCGGTTCTCGGGCTACAGCCAAAAAACCAAGAAAGAATTTGGCGAATTTTTAATTTTTTTGCATCTACTTCTGCAAATGTATCAATAACTTTGTTATTATACCTCAGAAAAAATTGGTGTTGGACTTGTTCGAAAGGTCTGCTATAGACCTACATGCCACGATCAAAATGAAGTCCGTGGTATTTCCGGTTCTCGGGCTACAGCCAAAAAACCAAGAAAAAATTTGGCGAATTTTTAATTTTTTTGCATCTACATACTTCTGCAAATGTATCAATAACTTTGTTATTATACCTCAGAAAAAATTGGTGTTGGGCTTGTTCGAAAGGTCTGCTATAGACCTACATGCCACGATCAAAATGAAGTCCGTGGTATTTCCGGTTCTCGGGCTACAGCTAAAAAACCAAGAAAAATTGTATAAATTTTTCCTTCGTGAAATTTTTTTAATTTTTGCAAATGTGCCTATTATTTTGTAATTATACCCTAGAAAAAATTGGCGAAGGTCTCGTTCGAAAGGCCTGCCATAGACCTATATGCCACGATAAAAACGAAGTCCGTGGTATTTCCGGTTCTCGGGCTACAGCCAAAAAACCAAGAAAAATTTTGGCGAATTTTTATTTTTTTTGCATCTACTTCTGCAAATGTATCAATAACTTTGTTATTATACCTCAGAAAAAATTGGTGTTGGGCTTGTTCGAAAGGTCTGCTATAGACCTACATGCCACGATCAAAATGAAGTCCGTGGTATTTCCGGTTCTCGGGCTACAGCCAAAAAACCAAGAAAAATTTTTGCCAATTTTTATTTTTTTTGCATCTACTTCTGCAAATGTATCAATAACTTTGTTATTATACCTCAGAAAAAATTGGTGTTGGGCTTGTTCGAAAGGTCTGCTATAGACCTACATGCCACGATCAAAATGAAGTCCGTGGTATTTCCGGTTCTCGGGCTACAGCCAAAAAACCAAGAAAAAATTTGGCGAATTTTTATTTTTTTTGCATCTACTTCTGCAAATGTATCAATAACTTTGTTATTATACCTCAGAAAAAATTGGTGTTGGGCTTGTTCGAAAGGTCTGCTATAGACCTACATGCCACGATCAAAATGAAGTCCGTGGTATTTCCGGTTCTCGGGCTACAGCCAAAAAACCAAGAAAAATTTTGGCGAAATTTTAATTTTTTTGCATCTACTTCTGCAAATGTATCAATAACTTTGTTATTATACCTCAGAAAAAATTGGTGTTGGGCTTGTTCGAAAGGTCTGCTATAGACCTACATGCCACGATCAAAATGAAGTCCGTGGTATTTCCGGTTCTCGGGCTACAGCCAAAAAACCAAGAAAAAATTTGGCGAAATTTTAATTTTTTTGCATCTACTTCTGCAAATGTATCAATAACTTTGTTATTATACCTCAGAAAAAATTGGTGTTGGGCTTGTTCGAAAGGTCTGCTATAGACCTATATGCCACGATAAAAACGAAGTCCGTGGTATTTCCGGTTCTCGGGCTACAGCCAAAAAACCAAGAAAAATTTTGGCGAATTTTTATATTTTTTGCATCTACCTCTGCAAATGTATCAATAACTTTGTTATTATACCTCAGAAAAAATTGGTGTAGGGCTTGTTCGAAAGGTCTGCTATAGACCTACATGTCACGATCAAAATGAAGTCCGTGGTATTTCCGGTTCTCGGGCTACAGCCAAAAAACCAAGAAAAATTTTGGCGAATTTTTATTTTTTTTGCATCTATTTCTGCAAATGTATCAATAGCGTTATTATTATACCTTTGTTATAGGGATGTTATGGGGATGTTTTGGGGATTTTTTGGGGATGTGTTGGGGGACGTTTTGGGGATGTGTTGGGGGATGTTTTGGAGATTTTTTGGGGATGTGTGGGTGATGTTTTGGGGATGTGTTGGGGGATGTTTTAGGGATTTTTGGGAATGTGTTGGGGGATGTTTTGGGGATTTTTTGGGGATATGTTGGAGGATGTTTTGGGGATTTTTTGGGGATGTTTTGGGGATTTTTTGGGGATGTGTTGGAGGATGTTTTGGGGATGTTTTGGGGATTTTTTAAGGATGTGTTGGGGGATGTTTTGTGGAGTTTTTGCGGATGTGTTGGATATTTTTTAGGGATGTGTTGGGGGATGTTTTGGGGATTTTTTGGTGATGTGTTGGGGGATGTTTTGATAACTTTTGTTTCGTACTAAGTGCCACAGATTGTCAGTACCAATACTTTTGTTTCGTACTGTCAGATAACTTTTGTTTCGTATTAAGTGCCACAAACTGTCAGTACCAATACTTTTGTTTCGTACTGTCATATAACTTTTGTTTCGTACTAAGTGCCACAGACTGTCAGTACCAATACTTTTGTTTCGTACTGTACATAAATGACAATTTGACGTACTTTTTCTTTTTTTCTGCTTTGGAAATACCATAAAGTTAAATCCGTGTAAAAATCGCTATAAATACGGAAAAACTCAATAAAATTATTAGAAATGTCGTCTGTTACGTGCATTAACTGCAGTGTAAAGTTTGCGGACGCTGAAATGCAGCGAGAACAATACAAAACAGTCTCACAGAAAAGCCGGCTGGCCCAGAAAGGGAGGCAATAATGGTTTTCGTCCCGCCGATCGTGCCCCCCTGTCAATCTGGAGCCCGAAGGACTTCGCAATCGACTAGCTTCGAATCTCTAGTACCAAAAGTTGTATATTTTAATTCTCCTGCTTCTGGTTTGGTTGATCGACGACAACTCTGCCAAAGGCGCTCTAGTGCTCCGAAGCGCTGATGAACAAAATCACCGCAGGCAATGGGTGATATTATTTGGATTCTTACGTGAGACGACATTTTTGAAGGGTTGGGAAATTATTCACGAGTTTCATTGTGTAATTTTCTGAGAAATGACTGAACATGTTTTTTTATTTATATATTTTATTTTTTTAAGTTTTGTGAGTGCTTCGCGGTTTGCGGAGCACTAGAAGGAAGACAGACGATGTGGTTTTGAAGAAAATTTCCCTTCACCTGTACCCGGTTGGCCCAGAAAGGAAGGCAATAATGGTTTTCGTCCCGCCGATCGTGCCCCCTGGCACTGTGGAGCCCGAAGGACTTCGCAATCGACTAGCCACAAAATCTCTAGTATCAGAAGTTGATGTATATTTCAGTGATTTGTATTTGCGTCTGCAGACAGTTTGGTTTAGGATGTATTCGGTTTTTACGCAGATGTATATATATTTTTAAATTGGGCGCCGGTTGGTGCTGAGATTACTCAAAATTGTTTTTTTGTGTTGCGGGATGTGTTGGGGGATGTTTTAGTGATTTTTTGGGGATGTTTTGGGGATGTGTTGGGTGAGGTTTTGGGGATTTTTTAGGGATGTGTTGGGGGATGTTTTGGCGATTTTTTGGCGATGTGTTTTGGGATGTTTTGGTGATGTGTTGGGGGATGTTTTGGGGATGTGTTGGGGGATGTTTTGGGGATTTTTTGGGTATGTGTTCGGGAGGTTTTGGGGGATGTTTTGGGGATTTTTTGACTGAAAACAGGTGAACAGCTTGGAGTTTTTAAATTCAGATACGGAACATGTCATCTAAACCCAATTAGGCCTTTTTCAAAAAAAATCGGACCAACCGTTTGCCAAGGAAATCAGTTTAAAAATTGATGCCTTTGCATCAAACCAATTTGAACCGTTTGTGCACTACCGAGATTTTAATCAAAAATTCTGAAATAAATTTTTTTTCTTACTGAAACCTTTTTTTTCGGATACGGAACATGTCATCTAAATCCAATGGAGTCATTTTCAAAAAAATCGGACAAATTTTTTTCCCAGAACACCGTTTTTTAACTGAAAATTTCAAATTTTTTTTGTTTCTTATTTTTTCTTGCCGAACTTTTTAAATTCGGATACGGAACATGTTATCTAAATCCAATGAGGCCATTTTCAAAAAAATCGGATCAACCGTTTGCCAAGGAAATCGATTTAAATATTGATTCTTTCGCATTAGGCTAATTTGAACCGAATGTGAACTACCGAGAAACGTTTTTAATCAAAAATTCTGAAATAATTTTTTTTTCTTACTGAAACCTTTTTTTTCGGATACGGAACATTTCATCTAAATCCAATGGAGCCATTTTCAAAAAAATCGGGCAAATTTTTTTTTCAGAAAGCCGTTTTTAACTGAAAATTTCAAATTTTTTTCTTTCTCATTTTTTCTTGCCGAACTTTCTAAATTCGGATACGGAACATGTCATCTAAATCCAATGAGGTCATTTTCAAAAAAATCGGATCAACTGTTTGCCAAGGAAACCGATTTAAAAATTGATTCTTTTGCATTAGGCAAATTTAAACTGTATGCGCACTACCGAGAAACGTTTTTTAATCTTGTAAGTATAAAAGTTCCTTTTTTATCCGAGCGTGGCGCCACGTACATTAAGCCAATTTGAACCGTAAGCACATTTGAACCGTATGTGCACTACCGAGAAACTTTTTATCTTGCACGTGGGAAAGTTCTTTATTTAACCGAGCGCGGCGCCACGTTCTTTGTGTGTGGAATTAAGCCAATGGTTGGTGTATTTGCTAATCATTTGTAGGATTGGAATAGGTAAGTGTCTTGGGTCAACATTTGTATGGTTTTGAATGGTTTGCGTCTCGGATAAACATTTGTAGGGTTTGAATGGTTTGTGTCTAGGATAAACATTTGTAGGGTTTTTATTAGGGGTGAAAACATTTGTAAGGTTTTACTTTGTAAGGGTGGTCGAGCATGGGTGAGGTAGTGTACGAGGGTGGTGGCCTGAGCATGGGTGAGGTAGTGTACGAGGGTGGTGGCCTGAGCATGGGTGAGGTAGTGTACGAGGGTGGTGGCCTGAGCATGGGTGAGGTAGTGTACGAGGGTGGTGGCCTGAGCATGGGTGAGGTAGTGTACGAGGGTGGTGGCCTGAGCATGGGTGAGGTAGTGTACGAGGGTGGTGGCCTGAGCATGGGTGAGGTAGTGTACGAGGGTGGTGGCCTGAGCATGGGTGAGGTAGTGTACGAGGGTGGTGGCCTGAGCATGGGTGAGGTAGTGTACGAGGGTGGTGGCCTGAGCATGGGTGAGGTAGTGTACGAGGGTGGTGGCCTGAGCATGGGTGAGGTAGTGTACGAGGGTGGTGGCCTGAGCATGGGTGAGGTAGTGTACGAGGGTGGTGGCCTGAGCATGGGTGAGGTAGTGTACGAGGGTGGTGGCCTGAGCATGGGTGAGGTAGTGTACGAGGGTGGTGGCCTGAGCATGGGTGAGGTAGTGTACGAGGGTGGTGGCCTGAGCATGGGTGAGGTAGTGTACGAGGGTGGTGGCCTGAGCATGGGTGAGGTAGTGTACGAGGGTGGTGGCCTGAGCATGGGTGAGGTAGTGTACGAGGGTGGTGGCCTGAGCATGGGTGAGGTAGTGTACGAGGGTGGTGGCCTGAGCATGGGTGAGGTAGTGTACGAGGGTGGTGGCCTGAGCATGGGTGAGGTAGTGTACGAGGGTGGTGGCCTGAGCATGGGTGAGGTAGTGTACGAGGGTGGTGGCCTGAGCATGGGTGAGGTAGTGTACGAGGGTGGTGGCCTGAGCATGGGTGAGGTAGTGTACGAGGGTGGTGGCCTGAGCATGGGTGAGGTAGTGTACGAGGGTGGTGGCCTGAGCATGGGTGAGGTAGTGTACGAGGGTGGTGGCCTGAGCATGGGTGAGGTAGTGTACGAGGGTGGTGGCCTGAGCATGGGTGAGGTAGTGTACGAGGGTGGTGGCCTGAGCATGGGTGAGGTAGTGTACGAGGGTGGTGGCCTGAGCATGGGTGAGGTAGTGTACGAGGGTGGTGGCCTGAGCATGGGTGAGGTAGTGTACGAGGGTGGTGGCCTGAGCATGGGTGAGGTAGTGTACGAGGGTGGTGGCCTGAGCATGGGTGAGGTAGTGTACGAGGGTGGTGGCCTGAGCATGGGTGAGGTAGTGTACGAGGGTGGTGGCCTGAGCATGGGTGAGGTAGTGTACGAGGGTGGTGGCCTGAGCATGGGTGAGGTAGTGTACGAGGGTGGTGGCCTGAGCATGGGTGAGGTAGTGTACGAGGGTGGTGGCCTGAGCATGGGTGAGGTAGTGTACGAGGGTGGTGGCCTGAGCATGGGTGAGGTAGTGTACGAGGGTGGTGGCCTGAGCATGGGTGAGGTAGTGTACGAGGGTGGTGGCCTGAGCATGGGTGAGGTAGTGTACGAGGGTGGTGGCCTGAGCATGGGTGAGGTAGTGTACGAGGGTGGTGGCCTGAGCATGGGTGAGGTAGTGTACGAGGGTGGTGGCCTGAGCATGGGTGAGGTAGTGTACGAGGGTGGTGGCCTGAGCATGGGTGAGGTAGTGTACGAGGGTGGTGGCCTGAGCATGGGTGAGGTAGTGTACGAGGGTGGTGGCCTGAGCATGGGTGAGGTAGTGTACGAGGGTGGTGGCCTGAGCATGGGTGAGGTAGTGTACGAGGGTGGTGGCCTGAGCATGGGTGAGGTAGTGTACGAGGGTGGTGGCCTGAGCATGGGTGAGGTAGTGTACGAGGGTGGTGGCCTGAGCATGGGTGAGGTAGTGTACGAGGGTGGTGGCCTGAGCATGGGTGAGGTAGTGTACGAGGGTGGTGGCCTGAGCATGGGTGAGGTAGTGTACGAGGGTGGTGGCCTGAGCATGGGTGAGGTAGTGTACGAGGGTGGTGGCCTGAGCATGGGTGAGGTAGTGTACGAGGGTGGTGGCCTGAGCATGGGTGAGGTAGTGTACGAGGGTGGTGGCCTGAGCATGGGTGAGGTAGTGTACGAGGGTGGTGGCCTGAGCATGGGTGAGGT